>CM062805.1:814733765-816150640 GCA_031772625.1 Pinus tabuliformis | reverse complement strand
AAATCCTTTCGCTGGTTTGAAGATTGAGAACTCTCCGGTTCAGGAATGCTAGCTAATATGGCTGAGGCTTGAATAGCAATGACATTCACTGGGGTGACCTTTTCTTTAAAAATGCAACCATTCCGGGCAATCCAAATACCCCAACAGACAATAGGAGGGAGATTTCTCATGTTTTTCTCAGGATAGTGGGTCCACCAATATTCCCAGGCAGCTGATAAATCATCCCCTTCCCATTTCCCGGAAAAGTTCAGAAGTTTTTTTGTTTCCTCCCAAACTGTTTTAGTGAAAGGACAGCTCACAAAAAGGTGCGAGATAGATTCAGAATCATTTTGGCATAGAGGGCATCTACTCGGCCCCTGCTTGAAGCGAGCTTGAAGAATATCCCACGTGGGGATCTTGTTTTTTAAAGCGCACCAGAGAAAGATTCTGGCTTTTTTGGGGCATTTCAACTTAAAAAGTGGCTTAGCCCACCAAACCGGGGGATCCCACCCCTTTCTTTTCATCAGAAAATTATAGCCGGCCTTTGGGGAGTATCGACCTGTCTCTGCATGTGCCCAAACCAGTGAATCTGGGATGTCCTTTATCCTGACATTTGAGCGATTAAGTTCCTGTATGAAGCCCCGCCATTCATCTCTCCAAGGGTGATCCATGTCCAAATCTTCTGCCGATTTCCAAGCCTGTCCCCAAATGGACGACAACCCCATGTTTGCTATCTGATTTAAATTTTTAATTCCTTTTGAATCAAGGTGCGCAATCAGACCAGGAGATAAAGCAAACAGTTCATTACACCCTACCCAAGGGTCCTTACCAATCCGCAGACTTTCACCGTTCCCCACTTGCCATGCTAGACCTTGTTCTATGATTTTGAAAGCTTCAGTGGTTGCCTTCCAGATGACCGAGCAATTTCTCCCTTTTTTGTTTGGACTTCTGATCCATTCTTCAAGGGGGACTGGATCAATGTATTTCCTTTTGACAACCCTAGTCCAAAGGTTCTCTGCTATTACAATTCGCCAACCTGATTTTGCCGCCAAGGATTGGCAAAAGTCCACGAGTTGCTTTACTCCCCATCCTCCCCACTCCTTTGGTCTAGCAATCTTGTCCCAAGCGACCCAGGGAAGCACTGAATCTTCCTTAGAACCAGACCACAAGAATCTGCTACAAATCTGCTTGATTTTATGAATAATCCCTTTGGGAATCCAAGTCAGCGCTGCCCAAAAGACAGGAATGGCTTGAAGAACTGAATTGACCAGTGTCAATCTACCGGCTCTTGATAACCACTTGAAACTCCAGTGCGATATCCTCTGTTCAATTTTTGCCACTAACCAATGCCAATCCTGTTTTCGGTATGAGGACGGTTTTAACCAAAACCCAAGGTACTTGAAAGGCCGATCCATATGGCAGGTTTCAAAAGGCAAGTAGGATGTCATTGCAGTTTCCTCTTGCCTGTTGAAGCCCTCCAAAATAAAGTGAGACTTTCTGGGATTAATTTGAAGGCCTGTAGCTTTCAGAAACAGGTCAATGATATCTTTAAGAACTTTGACTTCGTTTAAATTCCCATTTAAGAATAACAATATATCATCAACAAAAAGAAGATGAGATATGAAAAGGTTTACAACAACCTCCAAACCTGTGAGCAAACCTGATTGCTTTGCTTTTAATATCAGTCTACTGAGACCCTCAGCTGCCAGGAGGAAGAGCAGGGGAGAAAGAGGGCATCCTTGTCTCAGACCTCTCTGGCTTTTGAAAAAATGAGAGGCAGCCCCATTTATCAACACAGCAAAACTAACATTTGTAATGCACCCCATTATCCAATTTATAAACTCCAATTTGAATCCAAGATGAGTCAATAATAATCTGAGATACGACCAGCTAATCCTGTCATAGGCTTTGGAAAGATCAATTTTTAAAACTGCCCCTTTCTTCTTTGCTTGCCTGATGCTGTGGATGGTTTCCTGGGCTACTCCTATTGCTTCGTGAATTTGCCGACCATCCAGGAACCCAAACTGCTCATTTGAGATACAAACAGATAAAATAGGCTTCAGGCGCACCACAATGATCTTTGCTATTATCTTATAGATGGTATTGCAAAGGGAGATGGGCCTGAAATCTTCAAAAGAATCAGGATTCTCAGTTTTAGGAATGAGTGCAATAAAAGTAGCATTGAATGGACTATAGATTTCACCTTTCTTTCTAGATTCCTCCACCACCTCAGTAAGCTCATCACCAATAAGATCAAAAAAATGGGAGAAGAGCTCTATAGTCCAGCCATCCGGCCCCGGGCTTTTGTCTTTTGGCATTGCTTTTATAATACGCTCTACTTCCTCCTTATCCACTTCCCTATATAGCATTTCTGCTTCCTCCTCTTCCACGAATCTAGGGAAGGCTTGGGCTGTTCTGATAATTTCTGCTAAAGAGATCCCCCCAGGGTCAGAAAAGAGGGATTGAAAATGACTCTTCCCCAAAGAGGAAACCGCTTCAAAAGAAGACACCTCCCTACCTTCAGGATCTTTCATCTTCCATATGGTATTTGCATTTTTCCGGCCCTTTGCGTAATTATGAAAAAATTTTGTATTTTCATCCCCAGCTTTCAACCAAATGGCCCTACTTTTCAGCCTCCACTCCTCTTCTTTGTCCAGCAATATCTTTGCTCTGCTCTTTTCTAAAGCCAAAATTTTTTCTTTCGACTCCTGGGTTACATAAGCATCCGCTTCAGGATCTTCCAGCAGACTAAGAGCCTCCTCAATTTTAACCAACTCCTCATTTTGTTTTCTTCTTCTTTCAGAAGCCCATTCGATGGTTGCTCTCTTAAGCCTTTTTAAATTCTCCATAAAATGGCCTCCTTTGTTAACCGGAGAATTTGGGCCCAGATGTCTCCAAGTGTTCCTGAAGAGCTGTTGATAAGATTCCTCCTGAAGCCAAGAGGCATTGAATTTGAAAGGAGCGGCCGGCTTGGCAGGGGGCTTTGAGAATTCAAGGAAAATGGGAAAATGATCCGAGTTTCCCCCGTCCCCCACCCATTGCCTGAACAAAGGAATATATGCAGCCAGTGTTTCATTGATGAGGAAACGATCCAATCTCTTTGCAATTCTCCCCTCTCCCGTTCTTCTGTTCCTCCAGGTCGGCTTAGCCTTTATAATATTAACATCAATCAATTTTGAATTCTAGAGAGCTTTTGAGAAAAAATCTGTCAATGGATCTTCCCTCGCAGAGGGTCCCCAAGCTTCAGCCATCCCCAGAGAGAAGTTTAAATCACCCCCAATTATCAGGTTTTTATTAAGTAAAAGCTCTTTTGACAAGAAATCATTCCAAAAAGGGACCCTGCCCTGACAAGGTCCATATACATTTATAAACAACAAAGGCTGGTCAAAATCAGCCGAGAGAACCTCCATACCAAGAGCTTGAGGCGATCCCCAGCAGTTTTGAACCTTAAATCTCCCATCCTTAAAGCCAATGGCAAGACCTCCAGAATGACCAACAGCATCTAGTGCAAAGAAAACCCAACCCGGGAAGAGGGATCGCAGAATGGATTCAACTTCAGTACTTTTGCCCAGGGTTTCCTGGAGAAAAACTAAATCCGGGTTATGGCGGGAGATGAGATCTTTCAGAGCTAGTTTTTTGGGTTTACTAGCTAAACCCCTGCAATTCCAGGACAGACAGATCATTTGATAACCGACTCAGGGGCTTTCGCTGCTCTAAGCGCCCCAGGAATCGACATTTGTTTCCCGTCAGCCACATCAAATTTTGCCTTAACTTGAGCCTTTGAAAAAAGAGATTTTCGACCTCTACCTTTCTTAGAGGTACCCTTAGATGTCTCAGGGCTAAGACCACCCACCGTTTCCAGGAGATCATTTGAGTAGGAGGGTCTCTTATGGTGGGATCTAAGGTTATAATGACGAGCAACAGATGAGCTACCCGTTCCCTGACTCTCCTTAGGAAGATCCTCACAGTTCAGATTTAAAGACGGGATAGCTTCTGATAATGATTCTATGTTTTGTAGAGGATCATCTAAATTTGAAACCATAGGTACATCTGCCACAAGGTCACCATTAAAAGATTCAGAATTTACAGAGAACATTAATGGAGAGGACTGCATACCGGATGGGGGGTCCTCCGATGGGTCGACCAAAGCTGCTTCTGGAGCTTCCCGGTGTGGCTGGACTTCTGCTTCTCGATCCGGGATCTCCTCCTTCCGCTGCACGCCTTCTTCCGACTGGGGTATAGGGACTTCATTCTGATGATCAACCTCCGTGCTGTCAGCCTTCTTCTGTGTTTCGGGATATCCCATCAGATCCTCCCATTCCTCTGCCTTTTGTTGTGCCCTCCTTCTTCTTTTCCCCAACGGGCAATCCCTCGCTAAGTGCCCGTATTCATGACAACAGTGGCATCTGAAGGGAAAGAGTTCATAATCTAATATCTGCTCGTAAACATAGTCCCTATACTGCAGCGTAAACGATTCAGCAAGCCCTTCCGTCGGATTAAGCCTTACTAGAATCCTTGCGACCGCTCTTTCATAGGTATGCAAGTAAGATCTATCAACATCCAGATATGTGCCCAAGTGGTTCCCAATTGACTTGAAGACTGAGTCCACCCATAAGAACGGCAGGAGGTTTGGTGCCCTAACCCATACGGGAATTTCGTCAACCTTCTCCTTCGAAGCATCGAACAGGGGAGTCCATCTTTTAAAGAAGACGGGTCTACTCCCGAACGCCCAATTTCTCCCCTCAACCCATTCCATAGCTTCCTTTGAGTCGAATTTTACCATAAACCAGCCTTTTACCAGAGTTGCGGTCCTGAAAGATTTTGCCGGGGTCTCCAACCACTGACTCTCTGCCCACTGCTTTAAAAATTTCCCAGAAACATACCTCCCTCTTGCTCTGCCCACAAGCGTACATTCTGCCACATCCAGAGCGTCCTCGACCTGAACGTCCATACCTAGAACCAGATTTGAGACCCGTTTCTTTTTCCACGATTTCGCCTTCTTTCTTTTTTCCCCTACCTTCTCTGTTGCCGTCTCCGATTCTCTACCGCCAGAGGCAGGGATCGAAACTCCTTCATCCCTTTTTTGGAAATTTCCATCATCCACAATGTTTTGAAAACCATTGCCTGGTGGGGTTTCAATCAAACCCTCCACAGGACTGCCCGCTTCTCCTTGAGCTGAAGAGCCGCCTATCTCCGGCTTCCCAAGACACGAAGTGTTTGCAGAATCCCCCGAGGACGATAGCTTGCAAAAGCCCGCAAAACCCTCCTCCCCCTTAGAAAGACTCTGCAGAGATTCTTTTGAAAAAAGGGTTCTATTAATATCCGGCTGTGTGCTCCTCTCTCCCGAGCCTTTCCCAATGCCCTGAACACCCCCCACCGACCTCCATACCCCGTGGATTTGGGGAAAATTGATAATGTCCTCAAGACCGCCCGAAGAAACGAAATTTTTTACAGGAGAACTGGACTTACAGATTGGTGAAGGACAAACCTTGTCATTCAGTGTGCCCGGATTTGAATGGGGACTTATCACCTCCGAAACCCTTCCTCCTCTTCCGAACCCGCTCGCAAGCTCCAGGCTTTCTTCCAATAACCCTTTTGCCGGATTTTGACGCCACGAAACTCCTCCCGGGAAAAACGCAGACGATAAGCTGGTAGAATGCCCTATGATCTCACTGATGTTCTTCTCCGTGACTTCCTTTCCCCAGACAGTAAGAATGTCTTCAGGGGCTGGGTCCAGGTCGACCGTTTCATTATGTTTTACCATGGTTAAACCGCCCCGTAAAAAACTGCAACCGCCTTACTCCCGGAGCCCGAAGAGGAAACTGCAGAAACCGCTTCAGGTTGCCTGTTTCAAGAAAAAAACCACAGGGAAAATGGCGTCAGAGGGGTTTCACCGCAACGAAACACCGCGAAAGGGAAAACCGTAAAACTCCCGTATTCAAAAGAACCCCGTTTGCCGATACCAAAACAGCTTCCAGTCCTATTCCCTAGCTGTCGCCTTCTCCAGATGTCTGCCCGGACCGTCCTCGATGGTAATGCCAGCTAACGCCTAACCCCGTACCGCCCGATAACCTCCCTGCACCACCTGCATCACCTAGGCCATAGGCCTAGGGTTCCCGGATCAAACCCTAGCCCATTCCACCAATACCTGATATATAATACATATTATTTCATAAAAATAAACATCATGATCATAACTATCTAACAATCATAAATGTCATCTAAGATACACATTCGAATTCACTACCATCATCTAATTATATACACCTCTAACACATATAAATGTCATTAGCTAGCACACAAATCTAATAATCTAACAGGGCATCATCATCGTGATCACATCTAACAAAACACAATTATTATAATCTAATATCATCACCACACACACCCTTAAATTAATATAAAACTCATGTAAAATAACTGTTATATTCACATACACATCTAACTGCAAGCACATTAAATGAACATATCTAACATGACCTAACAATATACACATCAACACCAACATATAAATTAAGTACATAAACATGAACAAAAAAATGCACCATATATATATATATATATATATATATATATATATATATATATATATATATATATATATATATATATACACACACACACAAACAAGCCAAATAACTACATCAATTCAAATAAGTGCAATCAAATATCTAATAAAGCAGACATAGTGCCAGGTTGGTATGCAATAGAAGACAATGGATGGTCAACTACTACATGGTCAATGTTTGTCGAACTTAGCTGAGGTGGAGAAGGAGGTGGCTAGTCTGCATGAGTAGAAGATGTTGGATGGTCAACTACGCCTGCACCCTGAACGTGATCTGGTAAACTCTAAGGTGGAGGAGGAGGTGGCTAGTCTGCTTTGTCAAGAGAAACATGAGGCATATCCTCTAGCTCTGGCATCTCATCATCAAGCGACTAACAAGGAGTTGTACTACTAGAAGGATCAATGACACCCTAATGGCCATGATCTGAGGGGGTGGTACTACTTGAAGTGTCATGATCACCACCCTCATCATCATGATCATGATCATCACCCTCATAATCATCATCACCACCCTCTTCTGATGTATCTATCAATGCATGATGTTGTTCTGCATCCCTCATCATTTTCAGTACCCTACTACCTCTGATGATATGCCGCATCAGAGACATCATCTCATGTAGAAAGTTCTTGTATAGACCCACGAAACTAGGATCTGTGGTGATATCTCGAGGCCTTGTAAGGCAGATACCCACATCAAACAAAACTATGGCCAATTTTTCATAGTAGTCCATCCGAGTTCACTAATCAAGCCTATGGCCCCAAACGCCCATGCCCCCCTAAGTATGTGCCTCACCCTTTTGGGCCACGCCCATCTCCTCATCTCCTCCAACATCTAGTGGGGAAGGAGGCACATCACCATTGAATGTGTTGATATCTATAAAATATATAGTACAGATAAATAATTAGACAATTTCATTAAACAATTTAATAAAACAAGTCAAATAATGTGCTAGAATAAATTTGGTTCTATTTCATTAAAATAAGAAAATGAAACTATTTGATTATGTTAAAGAAAACACTAACATTACCTCTATCATCTGGAGGCTCAGTCGTTGCGAAGATGATGTTGGGACACCCTCTCGAATTAATCCTCGTGCACGGAAACGCCAACGTGACAAACACATGGTCATCCACACTAACCAATTGCGTCAGTGCCTCGTGAGAAATCCTAGCTGGAAACTCTAGTAGGCCCCTCTTGCACATCATCTACACCCACATGTGCATCTGGAGCTTAGTGATTAGTCTAGGAGGGCAACAGAAAAATGTAGGCATCATCTATAGAAACCTCTCAAAAAATCAACAAAAAAGCTCGGAAGTGAAATGGAAGGTCTCCCTCCCATGTCTCAATGCACGACATCTATCTAAAGCCATGCAAAACTACCTTAACAAAAATGGCAGACCATCTGATGCAACGTGGCACCCGAATCAAAGAATCAAAATAATACAAAAGAGGGAAACTAATGTGCTTCACATCACTACTAGAGTGTGCAATGGTGGTGACAAATAACGATAGGAACCTAACCTCCTTTGCAATAAAAGAAGAAATTTGTAATTTTCCACCATAGACCTAAAAATCCGATGGATGGACTGCATGAGACCTGACATATCTCAGAGTGTACATGAGCTAAATCTCAGCTACAATCCCATGGGCGGACATCAAGGAACTAGGGAAAATCCTCCCCTCTCCTGAATAGTCTAGTGATAAAGTATATGTCCTCCTAAGTAGACCTATACCACGCCCTAAGACTAACATGGAAAGCATGCTCCCGGACATTCCATCGATGGATCAGATTTGCCAAAAAGACAGAGTGTACCTTCCAGGATGTAGCCTCCTCATAATACTTGAGGAGGCCTACATTTATCAAGAGCACTCGAGTCACTACAGTAATAAGGCAAGAGTATAAATCCCTCTCCCTCTCTCTAGCCTGCCATGTTTGGATCATATTTTATGGGTCTATCTATTGCTCCTACACCTGACGTCTCTACTACATGATTGACATATTAAATACATCATCCTCATACACAAAATGCAATCTTTTTATTATTAAATGAAAACTATAGGTTGAATATGGAAACATATGCACACAAAACACAGTGATGCACCGATGTCGGTGCGTTTTCAACTAAAACCACACCAATATCTATGTACACATAAGTATGATGCACTGTTGTTGGTTCACAATTTTAAATTTTGATAGCGGTGCAGAAAACTTGTGCACCAGTCCACACATATAATGTTTTCGCATAGGTACGGAATGTTTAGGTTATCAAACGCACCAAGCTATGGCTATATTTTTAAATATCAAGTTTATGGTGTGTTTGGTAAATATAAACGCACCAAGCATGGCACACCGACATACAATCTGTCGCATCAATCCCAGTGTGTTTTAGTTTAAAAAATGCACCACAACAACAACGATGCATTGTGTTCATGCACTGAATTATGGTGCACCCTATAAATTTATAAGGTGCACCACTATCAGTGCGAACTAATAGTATCGAATGCACCACGTGTAGAAATTCCCACTGTAGATCACCGGGTAATGCAATGTACTAAAGCAAAAAACTTGATCTACTTCTACAAAAAAATTAGCAAAAGCTTAATCGAACATGAGCAACATCAATAAGAACACATATAACTGATATGGAGAAATGAATCACACATAACACAGAAGATATAACCAGGGGAAAGCACCAGCCTAAAACCCCATCTCTGTATTATCATACAACTGGAAATATAACCAGTATTACAAAAAGAATCAGCTCAAAAGCTGCTCATAGGCTGTCAAAGGCCTCTTTCTAACCTCTGGTCTGCCCTCCGAGCCTCTTATTTCTTTGTGCAATTTTGATTTGGGTCCAGTGTATCCACTTGTATGAATTGGCCTCTTCACACACTCACTAACCTCTGATCCAACTACGCAATCCTGAAGGAGATAAATCCTCATCATGGATGAGCTTCCTTTATAGGAAAAATATTCATCCAACTGATAGTACATTGTCCCTTCTCTGATCTCAACTGGGTCTCTGTCTAAACTGACATGCATGAGTTATTCATGAGAGAATCTTCAGTTATCTGAAGTGCAGCAGTTACATGCATGCATGCATTAACTAACTAAACTCACAATTAGTTCAACAAACTATTTGAACTAATCTAACTGGACTTAACTTAGTTAGCTGAGCTAACTAATTACAACTCATCCTTATCTCTTTAACTGATGAATAAATTCCTCAACTAATAGAGAAACTGTTGCATGTCCTCACATAGACTTCATGTTTGATTTTTCACAACTAATTAACTCATGGTGAATTAATTAATTATTTTTCAAACAGTTGTTAAGATCAAATTCGAATTTTGCTTCCTATTTTTAGTCCAGGGACTGGCTAAAATAGGAATCTATCCTGAACTGCTAAAAATAGCAATTCTATTTTTAGCACTTCCATTTTTCATTCCCTATTGCTCAATCTAGCTCTAGTACCCAAACTGCTATTTATAGCAGTGCTATTTTTAGCACTTCTATTTTTAGCATTTCTTGTTGTTATTTTCAACACTCCCTCTCAACAAGAAAGGCATTCAACTCGAACCCGATCTTGTACCTTTGGAATGTTATGCATGCAACACTTCTACCAAGTGTGGTTGCTCCAACAAATCTGAGAACAAAAAACTCCCAACTGACCTCCCTGTTGGGCTAGAAACATACACTGATGCTGAAGCTCTACGTAATGCTGACAAGTGCTCCCTCTCTGACCTTTGAGCTTCTACAACACTCCATGCATCTCGCACCATTGCACACCTCTCTGTGCTATCCTACACTGGTGCAACACTCTTGTGCCTCTCGCATCATTGCAGCCTACTAGCTCTACACAGTCCTGGGACTCTTGCACTGTAGCTCTCTCTACCACTCCATCCGCATCTGTCTCTACCCAATCAGTCAGTATTGCTACACCTCATCGAGGCTCCTGTAGCAAAGTTGAATCAAAGAGGTTGGGTACTTCAAGGAACTTGCCCCTCCTCCTTGGGACGATCACTCCACATCAACCCACCTCCTACCTGGAGGTATGGCTGCATGTGATCCCTCAGCCCACCTGGCTCAAAGTTTCCACGTACTGGAGGTCTCTATTCAATCTCCACTCAGCTTCCCCAGTTGTGGTTGCTCCACAACCTCCTGAAGCTGCTACACCAATCGTGGCTCCTCCACAATCGTCTGAGACTTCTTCTGGCGCTGCATGTTGATAGGTAATTTACTCTTCTTCTCAACCACCAAGTATCTAACATTTGCCTTGCTCCTCAAGGTTTTGCATGCATCTTGTATCTCAAGTGCATATAGGTTCTTGGCTAGCACACATATCTATTTCATATTTCCCGCCGTCACAAAATTTTCTGGAAAAAGAGTTGATTTTAAATCAACGATATCTCCCTCCTTCGAATTCCGATTCAGCCAATTTTTATTTTTATTTTTTTGGGTATTTTTCCACAAGGAATCCAAATCTACTATTTGTTTCTAAAAATTTTATACAAAAATTTTCAGATCTCCTCTACAAACTCTCGGCCCAAAACTCAAAACTTTGAAATCTCCTCTCAGTATACTATTATCTCCTATGATCACCTTTGCTCCGATACCATGTAGAAATTTTTCTACAAAAACTCGCTGTGATACCATTTAGAAATTCCCACTATAGATCACCTAGTAATGCAATGTACTAAAGCAAAACACTTGATCTACTTCTACAAACAATTTAGCAGAAGCTTAATCGAACATGAGCAACATCAATAAGAACATATATAACTGATATGGAGAAATCAATCACACATAACACAGAAGATATAACTAGGGGAAAGCACCAGCCTAAAACTCCATCTTTGTATTATCATACAAGTGGAAATATAACTAGTATTACAAAAAGAATCAGCTCAAAAGCTATCCTTCTCTCTTTGCAATACCTCTGCTTCTCATAGATAGTCAAAGGCCTCTATCTAACCTCTGGTCTGTGCTCCAAGCCTCCTATTTCTTTGCGCGATTTTGATTGGAGTCCAGTGCAGCCACTTGTGTGAATTAGCCTCTTCACACACTCACTAACCTCTGATCCAACTACGCAGTCCTGAAGG
The DNA here is from genome assembly GCA_031772625.1 of Pinus tabuliformis. Taxonomy (NCBI): domain Eukaryota; kingdom Viridiplantae; phylum Streptophyta; class Pinopsida; order Pinales; family Pinaceae; genus Pinus; species Pinus tabuliformis. The sequence continues at coordinate 816,138,992 of CM062805.1, read as the reverse complement.
AGATAAATCCTCATCATGGATGAGCTTCCTTTATATGAAAAATATTCATCCAACTGATAGTACACTATCCCTTCTCTGATCTCAACTGGGTCTCTGTCTGAACTAACATGCATGAGTTATTCATGAGAGAATCTTCAGTTATCTAAAGTGCAGTAGTTACATGCATGCATGCATTAACTAACTGAACTCACAATTAGTTCAACAAACTATTTGAACTAATCTAACTGGACTTAACTAAGTTAACTGAGCTAACTAATTACAACTCAATATCACAACTCATCCTTATCTCTTTAACTGATGGATAAATTCCTCAATTAATAGAGAAATTGTTGCATGTCCTCAAATAGATTTTGGATAGCATTTTTATTTTTAGCACATCCATTTTTCATTCCCTATTGCTCAATTCAGCACTGGTACCCAAACTGCTATTTATAGCAGTGCTATTTTTAGCATTTCTTGTTGCTATTTTCAACACCGCGCAGTGCAAAAAACTGTTAAAAACAGTGGAAAATTTTGCCTAATTTACAATTCTAATCCACTAAAATATTAAATTACAACGAAAATTAGACATTACCTGGACATTTTGTCATCGGGGAGGCATTGTGGATACATAATGGAGAAAAAAAAATTAGGATGGTTTGAAAAAATTGAAAATTCAAACAGTGAGCGTGATACAGAAGGATATTGAGCAAGAGAAGCACCGAAGTTATTGTGCTTGCAAATGGAAAGAGTGGTGTCGATGCTTCAAAGCTCTCCCACACTGTAGATTGTAAAAATGAAAATTACGGTTGGGAGGTTTTTTTATTTAACCCTCCTCTTATGCATTTTCCAAACGCACCAGTGTGAGACATATCCAAAAGCACTGCTTTTTTTAATTAAAAAATATCATGATGCTTTTTCTTGAGATTCCCCAAGGCATTTCGCTATAGGTATCACACTGGTGCAGTGTTTTTACTATAGCATCGCCATTTTTTAAGAATTTAAAAACCGCCTAGTAGTGCTCTTTAGAATATGGCCCAAGGAATTTTATTAAGCGTACCGCACTAGGGTTTTGTTGGAAAATCGCACCGCATTTCTCTGAAATTTAAAATTATAGCGATGCTCCTTACTAGTATGCACCGAGACGTTTTACTATGTGAAGGGCACCGGTGCTATCAACTATTCAAGCACCAATGTGTTATGTTATGTAGCACATCATGTTTTTTATTTTATAAAAATAAATTTTCGATGGTGCACCATGTTATTTGCAACACCAGTGCTTGTATAGATATTAAAGCACTGATACATTTGTATATTTTAGATGCACCATTCCAAAAACATATGTTAAAATATTCGCCCGCCCACCTTCACTAGTGACCTCCCGTACAAACGAATGTTTGGGCTACTTTTATAGGGGCTTCCACAAAAACCTCTGCTAGAAGGTCTTTTCCTTGTAGTGTAAATACAATAAAGGAAATGGAATAGGAACAAAATTCAGGAATGAGGAAAGGAAGTACCTTGCGTGGTTGTTGCGTCACTCTAGAATCTCTCCTAGCAAAGAAAGACAACGAATAAAGGTTATAAAAATAATGGTATGACCAAGAATTGAATAGGGTAAATAAAATCTCTACAGCAACACACGAATAAACAACTAGAGATATTATTCTTTATTAAAAAATGCAGCAAGAAATTCTCAATTTGATTTTTCCATGGTTAAATTGAGAAAATTCGAATTTCCACATCAACATACAACTTGGATGCAGTTAACTTGTGTGACATGGCTCCAATTTACACAGTAAATTTGAGTTAGAGGGTTTGGAGTTCAATTAAGCATGTGTGATTGCTAATTTGTTTGACTAGGGTTGTTACAGTAGATTTCCTTCTCCACACACAAGTCTAGGGATGCCCAAATTGCTCCTGGCTGACTGAACCCTTGAGCTCATCTTATGCCACTCTAGCAACCACCTAGGTCCATGAATATGGTACACAACAGGCTCCAACTTGGGCACTATCATGAAGTCCTCCAACAGACCATAAATACCCAATCTAATGTCCACACTTGGTCCACTCTCACGCTACCCTCTAACAATGAACCATGAGTGACCAATCTTGTTGTAGCATCTCCTCCTAGTTAGGGCATCCAACACCTATGGAGACCCTTCCACTTGGCTTCCAACAGCCTTCACCAATCAGTCCTCTCCCAGGAAACTCATCCTCTAGCATCTGATCATCAAACAAGTTGACATCTGCAAATCCTTGTTGTTGTCACATTGTCTCAATAGATGTGCATGTAGCAGTCCGGTTAGGGCATCATAACAGCCCTAAATCTCTGATCCAAGTACTAGTATACTTGTCCAACCTTGTTGCCTACCTGCACTAACCTTTTAACTACCCTTCTGCACAATTTCGGCCTTCAGACACCACCTCAAGGCTCCTGCAATACCACACAAGGATACAACAATGTTTCAGCCTTCATAGATAATGAAACAATCTATGTTTGGGTTGCGGCCTACTTCAAAAGTCCGTGACTAGGGTAGAGGTGCCTTCCTTAGCCCTATTGGCCCACACAAATGATCTTCTAGAAGTGTTGTTCCTACAACACCTTACTACGGCCCTAAACATAGATACCATCATCAATTATATGCATAGAAAATACCCTTAAACATACATGTAACCAACATCTAGGGTCTGTGTTGGAAATAATACTGGGGGTGGGGGGGGTGGTGAATCAGTATTAGAAAATCAATAACGTTTTCATTTCTATAACCAGATTCATATACGCTACTTCAGTTAAGGGAACTCGGGTGTATATGTAACTGTGTTTAATGCAACTAGCATATATCCTGCAAACTTATGGTTCAGTTAATTCATCATATGTTGATATTTAATTAGTGCATTAGAACTTCATTAACCATATAAATAGTAACCAGGTGCAGTAAAAACAGAACAGATCATCACACACATGAACACCAAGATATAAGGTGGAAACCCAATGTGGGACAAAAACCACCTGTTGTTGTCTTCCTTTAATATAAGCAAAACCTGTTTACAATCTTGTACTGGTGTAGACTCATACCAGTACGCAGGCACCCACTTACAGAAGGCTACAACCTTCTCAAGGGAGTGACTTGGAAGGCATTCCTGAAGGAGTTTCAGGCAAAGAGTGCAGGGAAGTTTGCTGGCACAAGTGCAAGCAAGAAAAGGAAGGCAGAGACACCGTCCCCCACCAAGCAAAACGGTAAAATCACGCCAATGAAAGCAGAAAAGAAGTCTGTCGAAGACACTTTGCCCTCGGCAAAGAAAAGAAAAATCAAAACCTCGAAAAAAAGAAGACTATCTCTCCAGGGATGAATCAATATTGGTCAAGCTATTCGATTGTGATTGATGAATCACCTTAGGTTTCACCTAAATACCATAACCTTTTAGTGCTTGTAGATGCAACGTCCCACATTGTGGTAAACGAAGAAAATGTGGAAAATGAATATGACATGTTGTTGTCTACGCTTGTTCATAGATTAAGAAAGAAGAAGATGACACTGAGTGTAGATAAAGTTCAGGTAGAGGGCCACGAGGATGATGAGGCACAACACATGGAGAAACTCAACAATTTCGATGAACAAGACATTTAAACCCTCAATGTTTTTGATAAACATGGTACTAAAGCCCCTGTTGGTTTAAATGAACATGGTACTGAATCCCTTGAAGAACTAGAAGAACAGGGCATTAAAAACACTGTGGAGTTAAGTGTGCAAGGTACTGAAACCCTTGGCACGAAGGCTGTGGAGGGCACCAAAACCCTTGGTGATAAGGAAACACCGGGCGCAAAAACTCTTGGTGATGTCATAATGCAAACGCTGCATGACCTTAATCTTAACAATAACGGGACTTGCTTTGAGTCCATTACAGAGAAGGTATTTACACCATAGGATCTATGCACCCTCTACCTTAACAATTGAATAGTGGAATTCGAGCAGCAAGTTCATGGCTTGGAGGCTTTGAACCAGGTCATGAAGGAGAAAACTTGGCAAAAGCAAGGCGAGGTAGAGCTACTCGCAGAGGTCAAGAAGCAGAAACAACAAGTGAAAGTATGGAAGTATCGGGCTTCCAAGCGCTACAAATTCCTCAAGAAGGTGACTAATCAGCTGAAAGGAGCCCGAGGTAAAAAGCAAAAGGTAGTGAAAGCATGGATAAGTATTGAAGTACAGGATTGAGAGCTGGCCACCCATTTTTGAAGATTTTTTGCAGAAGGTAAAATGTTGTGTGAGGACACACAATAGATTAGGGATGGGAGAATGTTGGTGTCCCAAATTGCTCTATTTTTACCCTATTCCCATAAGCCCTAAACTTTGTTTTATCTCTATTTAACCCTCTCATTCCTGCACTAGTCCAAGATAATAATCTATTCCTACATATACTTCGTATTTCATAATTAAGATTTATTAAGTGCTTTATTAATTACTTTACATAGATTTCATACCTTTTAGTATCTCTTGTAACTTATGTTTAACTTTCCTAAAAGTAATTGAAGAACTAAGTGTTAATCATTATTTAGCGTGATCAGTGCAGGCAGATTCCTGCACTGCCAATGATGTTGCTCCGTGATCTTCGTGATAGTTTGAATCCTTCCACGCGGGCGTTTTTGATCCACGACTCCTAGTTCAGTTGCAGACTATTTGAGGTTGGATATTGACAGTGTATAGTCAGGGATACTTGCCAAGAATATGGTCTACAACCAGCAAAGTTCATGCTTTATTATAACCATTAGCCAATTTTTCAATGTTGTTTGTTATTCCATTCAGCCGAAAGGCTTGAATAGGAAATGACTGTAATTAACAGAATATGACTAAGGTCGAGAGACTATATATAATGTAGACCGTAGGTAGAGCCAAGCTAGCGATCTTTGAGTTTGTAATTTCATTTACTTTGTAATTTGGTATTGCCCTTGGTTTTGGGTTGGACTCGCATTATCATGTATATTTGCTGATCAAGTTTAATACAAGGAACACACCATGTTTTCTTTACGCTATGCCTAATTTTTATTTCATGCATGATTAAGTGTTGAATCGTTTCGTTTCCTAAATGGGAAACAAGCTGGTTGGCTAGGGCCCAACCAACTCAGCTTGTTTACCCTTGTGCTTTCACCATTTAAAAAGTTTGTGTTAACATTTATTCACTTCTGAGCTTTTTTGTTTATTTTTTGAGAGGTTTTTATAGATGAGGCCTACATTTTTCTGTTGCCCTCCTAGGCTAATCACTGAGGTCCAGATGCACATGTGGGTGAAGATGATGCCCAAGAGGGGCCTACTGTAGTTTCCAGCTAGGATTTCTCACGAGGCACTGACGCTATTGGTTAGTGAGGATGACCATGTGTTTGTCACGTTTGCGTTTCCGTGCACGAGGATTAATTCGAGAGGGTGTCCCAACATCATCTTCACAACGACTGAGCCTCCAGATGATAGAGGTAATGTTAGTGTTTTCTCTAACATAATCAACTAGTTTCATTTTCTTATTTTAATGAAATAGAATCAAATTTATTTTAGCACATTATTTGACTTGTTTTAATAAATTGTTTAATGAAATTGTCTAATTATTTATCTGTACTATATATTTTATAGATATCAACACATTCAATGGGACATGCCTCCTTCCCCACTAGATGTTGGAGGAGATGAGGAGATGGGCGTGGCCCAAAAGGGTGAGGCACATACTTAGGGGGGCATGGGCGTTCAGGGCTGTAGGCTTGATTAGTGAGTTCGGATGGACTACTATGAAAAGTTGGCCATAGTTTTGTTTGATGTGGGTGTTCGCCTTGCAAGGCCTAGAGATATCACCATAGATCCTAGTTTCGTGGGTCTATACAAGAACTTTCTGCATGAGATGATGTCTCTAATGCGGCACATCATCAGAGGGAGTAGGGTACTAAAAATGATGAGGGATGCAGAACAACATCATGCATCGATAGATACATTAGAAGAGGGTGGTGATGATGATTATGAGGTTGATGATAATGATCATGATGATGAGGGTGGTGATCATGACCCTTCTAGTAGTACCACCCCCTCAGATCATGGCCATAAGGGTGTCATTGATCCTTCTAGTAGTACAACTCCTTGTTAGTCGCTTGATGATGAGATTCTAGAGCTAGAGGATATGCCTCATGTTTCTCTTGATAAAGCAGACTAGCCACCTCCTCCTCCACCTCAGAGTTTACCGGACTGCGTTCAGGGTGCAGATGTAGTTGACCATCCAACATCTTCTACTCATGCAGAATAGCCACCTCCTTCTCCACCTCAGCTAAGTTCGACAAACATTGATCATGTAGTAGTTGGCCATCCATTGTCTTCTATTGCATACTAACCTGGCACTACGTCTCCTTTATTAGATATTTGATTGCACTTATTTGAATTGATGTAGTTATTTGACTTGTTTGTGTGTGTGTGTGTGTGTGTGTATATATATATATATATATATATATAGATATATATATGGTGCATTTTTTTGTTCATGCTTATGTACTTGATTATATGTTGGTGTTGATGTGTATATTGTTAGGTCATGTTAGATATGTTCATTTAATGTGCTTGTAGTTAGATGTGTATGTGAATATAACGGTTATTTTACATGAGTTTTATATTAATTTAAGGGTGTGTGTGGTGATGATGTTAGATTATAATGATTGTGTTTTGTTAGATGTGATCACGATGATGATGCCTTGTTAGATTATTAGATTTGTGTGCTAGCTAATGACATTTATATGTGTTAGAGGTGTATATAATTAGATGATGGTAGTGAATTCGAATGTGTATCTTAGATGACATTTATAATTGTTAGATAGTTATGATCATGATGTTTATTTTTATGAAATAATATGTATTATATATCACGTGTTGGTGAATTTATATCAAACTTTTATAAATGAAATTTCAAGCAAACGACTTACTTTAAAAAAATGCAAAGATATTTTTATAAATTACAAAGTTAAGTATGGTTGAAACTTTGATTATACAATTAGAATGATATAAGAGGTTGATATGGATTTAGGCTGATATAATATATATGTAGTTGACATTGAAACATTTTATTTATAATTCGCCTTCTCCACATTAAATGTTAAAATACACCCCCTCATAATATTTTCCTGGATGTATACATTTAATTATTTTTATTATTAATATTTTGTAAAATATTACATATCAAATCCATATCAAACATTGAAAATTTTACAAATATCCCTCATGCATTGAATTAGAAAGCAACTATTAATGAAATAAGAATTCTCTTAATCTCTCTCACCAAAGTGAAAATATAAGAAAATTTTCAATTTAATTACTGTACTTTTCTCTATATAAAGTATCTATAAAAGCATATTATTTAATATGGACATTGGAATATTTTGCTTGTGGTTTTCAGCTTTTTGTTATAAATATATTTTTGTTTTAAATATCACATGTAAATAGAACTTAGAATGAATTACACATAATGTAATGCCAATAATACTATTTCTTGTCATGTGATTAAATTACATTTCTTCCTCTTAATAAAAGATTTTTTTTTTAGGTTACTTTATATCTCTATATAAAGTTATATAAGATTAAGGTGTACATTGAAGTATTGTAACTATGGCCGATATTTTTTTTTTGTTATTACTACTTTTAATTTGTTAAATTAAATTATTGTTTTAGTATTTTTAAATGTAACATTACGTGACAACATCTCTTCCATGTTGAGCTGTAAATTTAATATAACTTAAAAAATTATATTTTTATAAAATTTAATTTATTGCTAAAGTTATGAGATTTTCAAGCAATTTACATTTAATATTTATTGCAGCTCTTACCAATTTAAATTATAAATTTCTCTCTCTAAAGATGAGGATAAAGAAATGTAACATGGTAAGGGCTCATGTGAAGTTACTTGTAGTTGGAGATTTCCTCTATTGAAAGTTCTCCCTTAAATAGGCAAGTGAATTTTTTTCTAGTAATAAATACATAACAATTTGATTTTATTTTGGTTCTTTATTTGCTACTATACTGGTTTCAATTTAACTCTATTTAATAATAAATATGAGTTAAATAATACAAAAATGATAATAAATTAGAATTACACTTTTAACAAATAATATATTTGTTATAGACATATTTGGGCACTGTAACCCCAATCTTGTATGTCGATAAAGCAAGGGCTCTTTAACCCCTAAAAGTGTTGTTTCATACCCTAAAAGATCATGGTCAACTGATTACATAATTCCCCAAAAGTTCCACCTGAAAAACCACTCAGAACTGGCCAAAACTGGACCATATTGACTGCCCCACTGTCAAGGTGCGATGCATACTGACTTCTACACTAGCTAGGTGCGATGCATACTAAAGAGGCCTTCTTTAGGGTGCGATGAGAAAGGATGGACAAATGTCCGAGACAATTTGCTATGTGGATGCTCATGGAATCTTCCAGAAACTTCTCCTGTGACACTTGCCTCTCTGAATTCGCCCAGGGATGAGTAAGAGATCCAAGAAATCTCTAAGTGGAACCAAGAACAACAAGTGCAATGACACTAATCAAAAACCTAGAGATGACTCACACCCTTGCAGACATCTATAAATGGATCCCTCATCTGAGAGATCTGGAGGCTGGAATTTTGTAGTTTGTAAGGAAGTGTTGATAGTTTATCTTTGAGAAAAGACATTGTATTGTTGGGTGATCTTTATTTTCATGAGGGGAAGAGGGCTTTGATGCTGGGAGGATGATGTTGGATCAGACTGCTGGTTTGTAATTCTCCCTTCTACTATTAATAAAGTTCTTTGAGTTTTCCTCCATAAATCATGTATTTGTGAATGTTGTTATTTGTGAATGCTAGTGTATGATCAATGTATTTCTGATTCTGCATTGTTTATGATATAATATATCGAGATTCTTTAATGGTGTTTTGTTACTTTGTCTCTACAAGTATTCATCGATCGGGATAAGTAGGAGAAGAGGTGCAAGCTGTATCAAGGGAGAGAGAAATCAAGCAAGGAGTCAAGCGGAAGATCCAGGTTGGTCCCTCTGCTTCTCTCTTATCTATCATACATAGAGGAAATTGCAAATTACTTCGATTGTTTGTTTCTAGGATAGCTACCAATCCTAGTGGGACTCACAGATCGAAAAGACACTAGTTTTCCCGGAAACAAAATGACGCTTCACTGGGGATCGAATAGTTTTTTTTTTTTTTTTTATATAAACTATAGACGGAGCTTGAAGTTAGCCAAATAGCCTTCAAACCACTTTTGCTCTATACTTGCGAAGCAATTGAATGCTATTGAAGTCAATCTCCAGTTTAGTTTATGATTTGAACATCTGGCTTACAAAAATTCTATATGCCCTGTTGGTAGCTCAATAACCTTCCAAGATCATACCCCTATACTTTTTCCTTTACTGTCCAAAATAGCTCAGCTTAACTCACTGAATTCAGCTGCGAATCTGAGCAAAAACCCACCTCAGATGCGCTCCCTGGCCCATCGCACTGTCTGTCACTAGAAGCCAGTATGCATCGCACTTCCCGAGTGTAGTAGGTGAGATGCATCCTTGTTTCTGTGAAGCATAGGTGCGATGACTGAGTAGTCTTATTTCTCTCCTTGAAATTTGGGTTTTTTTTCCTTGTTTTCAGCTCTGTTCATTTGTTTTGCTGCTTAAGAACAATATCTCATTGTTGAAGCCTCCTTGCTTTACATATTTCAGCCTCCATTCATAAGGATTAGTAAATTTTTTTATGTATTTGTCCATCATTTGCAATCCTTGTTGAAAGGTTGCTTAAATCGAACTGTCATTTTGATGCAAAAAAGTGTCATAACTATCGTTTTGTAATCAAAAAGTGAAGTGTCGTTGAGTCTTCCTTCCTTGGATAGTCTTGTCATGTATTTGATTTGATTTGTTGATATCTTGAGTTGTCAAAAGCATTCTCTATTCGAAATCGAAAAGTGTCGTTTATTCTTCCTTTCATTTTGAAAATAAATTGTTGAAGTGTCGCTTTGAAGAAAGTATTTCAGATCTATACTTAGTTTTCCTTTTTGACATGTTTTACATTAAAGGGGACGAAAAACAAATACATGCATTTGCATTTGCATTTAGACTGTGTGCGAAAAATGATTTAGGAAAAGTGAATTTAGTGTTTGCTCTTTGCTCTTTGGTTGAAAGAATCGTAACCTTCTTTCCTTAGTAGCTAGGATTTTCATTGCTAAAAATAAACAATGATTGTTTATCATTTTAGATTGCATATTTAGGAATTCTACATCTACATCATGTGGTGAACCTTGAAAGACAAACTTCTAAGCAAGATCAACTCTAAAATAAATTTCAGTGAACTTAACAACACTTTGGAACCTAACGCAACACATCTAGAGGTCTAGGCTAGAGACGTGTTCCGACATCGTAAAATCTAGTAACTATCATTTTCATCGAATGTTGAGTGATTCCTCCTCTTTGATACGAAAAGTGCTAGTACAGACTTGTGCTCCACGTACCATGGAGTATATATTGGGAAACCACAATATGTTGACATCCTTTATCCATAAGAAGCGATGTCTGTCGCCTTATCGATCGCAATGCACTGAACACAACATTCGGGAAGATTGACTGCTATACATAAGTCTTTGGTAATTTCTCTTTAATTTATCACAAAGGTATATTTTGCAGTTTTTTGATAGGTTTGGCAATCCCTCTGTTTAGATCTACAGAGTAGTCGCTTTCGTTCCTTTTCGACTCCTTAAAAGAAAAGGTCGATCTGAGCACTTGTCACTTTAGGCTCATTAAAAATCAAAGGGGAATAGAGTCATCTTTAACTTTTTGTCGACTCTTAAAAATTGAAAAAGAAAAGTTGTGCCAAAGCATCATTAAAATTTATTTAAATTCGGAATAACATCCCTGTTCCTTTGTTGGTCTTAGGTTGAGATAATGGAGTCCACCAATCAAGGAATCCCTTTAGAGGGGATTCCTAGTCCTTTTACATCTTGGGGAAATATTGGTGCACCTCATCTGGACACTTTGTCCCTTTCGGGACTTACTATTGGCCTGTTAATATGGCTATTCTCAACCTTTGTGGTTCAAAATAACGTGATTCCTCAGCAATCAAATCAGCAACCAGTTGATGTTAAAATTGACCCCTCGCCTTCTTCTTCTTTTGTTTCTCCCTCCCCTTCTTCCTATTTGCTTGGTGAAAGTAGTGATGCTAGTAACCCAGTGACTGAGAAGAAGAAGAAAGGGAAGGAGAAGAAGAAGAAGTCAGTTAAGCAAGGGGGCAACCAACCAACCATAGATTTGGATACATCAGATGGTGAAAATCTGCACACTAAATCTCCTAAATATCCTTGTGTAATTTGCAAAGGAAACCATTTTCATCGAGATTGTTCGTGCATTCCTCAGATCTTGAGAGAATGATCCCCTCGTTCGCACCAACTGGTGTCATCAACATCTGCTGATCATGTGGATAATACACCATCAACTAGTGATAGTGAAGTCCACGGACAGGAAAAGAAAGTCAAAATTCCATGTGTATTATGTGAAGGGAACGATATACTTCCCCGGTCCATTTTTGGGTGAGGTAAAAAGAGTCTTGCATAACCGTCCTGCTTCACTGCGATGACTTGCACCTGGATTCAAGAAACTCTCCCCTAGTCCTTTGCTAGTTGAAAATCTGACTGACCTAACTGAACCGTTGGTCGAAACACCTATCGTTGAAAGTGAATCTTTTGAGTCCATACCGGACCAAAGTTAGTAGGTTGAGATAACAATCGACCAAGTCTTGCCTTCAGAAAGTCCACCTTTAGATGATATCATTCCCAAAGAGAGTAAGAATTATACTGTTCAAATTATTTTTGTCACTTCATAGTCCAATGAACTTGGGGGAAATCCGCCCGTTCCTTCATAGGAAGAGAATCCCCCAGTTGTTGCTACTCAAGGGGTTATTTCACTCGTTTATTCGGTACCCCCTCCAAGCAGTCTAATCGCTTCCTTTGATTGGAATCGACTAGTAAGATCTCGCCTTCCTTATAATGTACCATTCCGAATCATAGTACAAGTTTACAAAAAGATCGTGTCTAGCACTATCATAGATGAAGGGGCTTCAGTGAGTATCCTTTCCTCAACTACTTGGAAAGCACTTTGTTCACCATCGTGTATGCCTATTACATAGAATTTTTCAAGTTTAATAAAGGAACCACTCGACCATTAGGGATCCTTCCAAAGTTGCCGATAACTTTGAGAAGGAAAACCGTTCACTTGACTGTGATGGTAGTCCAAGGACCATTAGATTTCAATCTACTCCTCGGACGTGACTATGATTACAACATGGAAGCTATTATTTCAACACTCTTTTGAGTGATGTGTTTCCCACATGAAGGAAAAATTGTCACTATTGACCAGCTTTCGTTTCTCGGTTCAAACGCAGCTTCAAGTCAAACATCATCTCTAAATGGTCCTTTTGCGTCAAGAATGTGTCTTCAACCTTCATTTCGTCCAACTAATTATCGCGAGTAGTCTGGTGATTGAAACAAAGATTAGGGGGTGTTAGCTCTGCTACATACTTCAAGATTTGAGGGTCAAATACATGTCTGGCCGTGCTGGTTATGCCTACAAAGGAACCGTATCAGTCATCCTTCTCTTACCCCTTCATTTTGTTCACACTCTCATAACCCCCGCCATCTCCATTTTTCCCTTCATACCCGGCATAAACCCCTGTTTCTTAAAGCCCCAAGTGCTAAGCTTAAGATCCCATGGCTCCATATCCACGTGACCCCGTGCCTCCTTAACCCTTCGCCGCCTTTTAATCTTAGCCGTTGATCCCCGACACCATGATCCAATGGCCCTCCCGTCACATCAATCGAACCAACATGTGCAAATAAACCCCGTTGTCCGATCACCTACCATGCGATCCAACGGAATTCGCTCCTCCCACACCTGCGAGCTGCCCGCACTTTAGCTCACGATCAAAGCGGTTTCTTCTTCCATGCATCGCAAGATGATTGTGATCGCGAGCCATTGTATGATTACCACTTCCCCCCAAAGGGGGTGCAATAAATACTGCTCACCGCCAAAAACGTCCTCCCTGCCCGTTAACCTTCGTACACCTTCGACGCCCGATGACCGTTGGATCTGCCCACCCGAGATCCAACGGCCTGCATTTCTCTGCCTCCGTATCTCTTGATACCCTCCGCCGATCGATTCCTGTCGTCGAGCTGTGCGATCCAACAGCCAATCTTCCCCCCTCTGTTCGTCCATACTGTCCACGTCCATAGCCATTCCATGCATCTGAAGGACAAAGGTGGTCAACATCCAGTACTCTGCGCAGTTACTCCTCAACCACTGTCTTCAACAAACTGCATGGCTGAGAAGGAAAGGTACAGAGCTGAGCAGGTAGACACATTCAATAGTTATGGAGTTCCATCCTCTACGACACTCCACCTGCTCGAGAAGTACAACAAAGCATCCACAGAAGATCAATTTTGTTCACTATAGCAAGCAATTGCACTCAGAAGTTCTGCCAAGCAGTTAAAGCGGTTGGTGGTCCATTATGACCCCTCCACGCATAGAATAGCAGAAAATTTTTGTAATCAAACTCTATATATACCCAGAAAACAGATGTAATCAGGGTTGATGGTTGTTGTTTTGATGTAAGGTTCAACTTCTAGAGACTGTAACTTCTTTGATACTTGCAGCGTCTCGTCGGCATTTTCAGCTAATACAAGCTTCTTTTGCTGTTAATTGCTCACTTTCCACCTCTTTTCTATTCTAGGCTGTGCTTGATTTGCATTTTTTCTTGAACTCTTGATGTATAGCATTAGAGGGGCTGTCATCCTAACTCTGTGTTATAATCTTGCATGTACCAATGAATGTATTGATCAGGTTTCTTTTCACTTAGTGACAGAGATTTGTCATCCTGTCTGTGCACTAGGGAATTAGATTTGTAGACCTTTTTACTAGTTGCAGCCAGCCATCATAGGGTCCTGTGCATTTGTTGGTGTGGTCAGTATTCTCCATATTCACACAATCCTTAAATTGTGAGTAATTGGTGGTCTAAAGCCTTATAGTCTGGGGGTGTTCACGCATGTCTGGAGTCAATCAAAGTAGGAGTGGTTATCTGGCTTGAATATGCATCATTCCTTCCATTCATCCATTTCCAACATTAAGTTGCGTTTGTGATGTCCCGAGCATCTCCAAGCTACAACCTAGGAGAGTTTCTTGGGGTGATAACAGGGGGCATGCACCCTTTTCTGTTTAGCAGATGAACCCATCCGGAAAAATAAGTTTCCCTATGAGTTATGTGATTGGTCTCTAACACCTTTCACCTTCGTCTATTCTGTGGACAAAGTGCAGGAAGTGTTTTTTCTAGCCACTGACATAAAATCATCCTGCTTAACCACAGTAAGTTTCCTGGAGACTCTCTTTTTGATGCTTGGGGGCTTGCAAACCTTTTTATGCAAGAAAAAAATGACCAATTTCATTTTTTAGCTTTTTAGTTTTTTAACTTCTTAGGTTAGGTGATTGGTCTAATCCACCATTCACCATTGTCTGTGCTGCGGACAAGGCAAAGGAAGGGTTTTGTCTAAATTTCTGGTGAAACCATCCTACCTAACCTCAGTAGTTCCTTAAATTTTTAGTGTTCTTTTAGCTTTGTAGTTTGGTTGTTTCTAGCCTACATAAAAAGGCTATGAGCAATGTTATCGCATGGTTCAAGCTCGTTAAAAAATAAAGCTACCACTGACCATATGTTCCCCCAGAGTTCAAGCTCGTTAAAAAATGAACCCACCTTCGGTAAATACCCTTGTGATCGTAATTATATCAACCTTTTGAATGTTGGTTGTGTTTCCTCCATCACCTCCATCCGTTTGGCCAATCATACGCTTCCACTTGATTGTCTACCATTTTGAGGAACAACTGCAATGAGTGGTCTTGTTAGCCACCCTCTTCACATCACCATGTTTTGAGAAGTTCCAAGATTACTCGGAACCAGTTGTTACCCCGGATACCACTCCTTCCTCAAAACATGAGTCCACTTTAAACCCTTTTCAGACTCGCTAAATATGAAAAGATTGTCAAGAAATTCGTCTCTCCAGCTCGCTAAATTGATTGGAAGCACCATCCCTCCTATATATTTTAAACCTTTCAGACCTGAGGGATTATCTCATGAAAATGTTCGAGTGCTTATCTTTTCTGCTCGCTAAAGTGATCGGAAAGGTCATCCCTTTTGTATTATTTTAATCTTTTTTGGACCTAAGGGATTATGTTACGAAAAAGAACTACTGGATTTTTCTTTTCGTCCCTTCTCAAACTCTCTAAACATGAAAATGACTGAGTTATCTTTGTCGTTAAACTCAATAAAACAATAGAGACAAACTTGTACACCCAGACAAGAATGAGTTTCACTGTCGCTAGAATCGTTAAAACATAGCAACAGGTTTGCCTGAAGGGAAAATTATAGAACAAGCATATGTTATCCTCCTCAAGCTTGACAAAAATAAAGAGGTACTTGTCAGCAATGACTAGGGAAAAAGGGAAGAAAACTTGAAGAATTTATCGTAGTTAGTCACTCTTGAACATGACACTTTCACTCCATCGTGATGATTGAGTCGGGTTGGGTTATTCCGTTCATCGGTCATATCACCATTGGTCCTCCATACCATCCATCTTTCGGGGTTAACGCTACCAATCCATCTAAGTGTGGCCGATATGTTCAAGAGAAGTCATTCAGAGAATTCACCACCCAGTCAATGCCTCATCCACTAAAATACCTTCAACCTCCATTTTTCATGACCGCCATTCCTGAACCTTGTGTCGACGATCGTTTTCACCTCCAGAAAATCATTTGCTTCATTTTGTGTTGTAGATGTGGGATACATTAAGGCCCTCCTACGACAGGTCACTTCTTATCAAAATCAGCTCATTATCCAAGAAGTTGACTTAGAAACAACCCTTTTAGTACTTTTCTTGCATACCTCAATGGCAAGTTTCTCACTTCCGGCGACAGGTTTACATTAATGGCCTTCGACCGAGATATTTTGTGTGGTGTTCGACATCGGATCATATATTCACACCACGTGAATTTTACTGTAGTACCTTGAGGTCATTGTCAATATTGGTGATTCCTCTCGCGCCTATTAATAGCTTACATTATTGGCTAGTAATCAGGCGATGTCTTTCCATGTTCGACATCAGGACATCTTTTCACATGGATTGACTTGTACATCGAGTGAATATTGAACGAGTTTGAAGACCCTGGATCTAGTTTCATCCATTCAGGCTACGATATATTCAGGGATATAAAGACATCAAATGTACACAGAAGCTGCACAGATAGTCATCTAAGCCAGGGAAGATGACTCTTCATAAGAAGAACCAGGCTGCAACTGTAGACAATTATCTGTCCTATGTACATGAAAATGAATTTATAAAGCTCAGCATGGGAATGCCTACCTTAGATAGATCATGAAAATAATATGATGATGATTTATTGTATTATATCTTATACAGGTCACCTTCCAGTTCGAATACCTTGAATCCTCATGATAATGCATTTCACCCAACATCAAAAGATTTACAACTTCATGCTTTATGGGGCATTTGTTATAGACATATTTGGGCACTGCAACCCCAATTTTATATGTCGATAAACCAAGGGATCTTTAACCCCTAAAAGTTTTGTTTCATACCCTAAAAGATCATGGTCAACTGATTACATCATTCCCCAAAAGTTCCACCTAAAAAACCACTCAAAATTGGCCAAAACTGGACCATATTGACTGTCCCACTGTCAAGGTGCGATGCATACTGACTTCTACACTAGCCAGGTGCGATGCATACTGAAGAGGCCTTTTTTAGGGTGTCATGAGCGAGGATGGAAAAATGTCCGAGACAATTTGCTAAGTGGATGCTCATGGAATCTTCTAGAAACTTCTCCTGTGACACTTTCCTCTCTGAATTCACCCAGGGATGAGTAAGAGATCCAAGAAATCTCCAAGTGGAACCAAGAACAACAAGTGGAATGACACTAATCAAAAACTCAGAGATGAATCACACCCTTGCAGACATCTATAAATGGATCCCTCATCTGAGAGATCTGGTGGTTGGAATTTTGTAATTTGTAAGGAAGTGCTGATAGTTTATCTGTGAGAAAAGACATTGTATTGTAGGGTGATCTTGCTTTTCATGAGGGGAAGAGGGATTTGATGTTGGGAGGATGATGCTGGATCAGACAGCTGGGTTGTAATTCTGCCTTCTACTATTAATAAAGTTCTTTGAGCTTTCCTCCATACAATCATGTATTTGTGAATGTTGTTATTTGTGAATGCCATTGTATGATCAATGTATTTTTGATTCTGCATTGTGTATGATATAATAGATTGAGATGCTTTTATGGTGTTTTGTTACTTTGTCTCTATAGGTATTCATCGAGTGGGATAAGTAGGAGAAGAGGTGCAAGCTGTATCAAGGGAGAGATAAATCAAGCAAGGAGTCAAGCGGAAGATCCAGGTTGGTCCCTCTGCTTCTCTCTTATCTATCATACATAGAGGAAATCACAAATTGCTTTGATTGTTTGGTTCTAGGATAGCTACCAATCCTGGTGGGACTAGCAGATTGAAACGACACTAGTTTTCCCGGAAACAATATTTGATTATTTCTTAATGAACAACTCAGAAAATATTATTTTTTCCACAAAACGAGATAGTCACTAAAATTCATGTTTTTCACATTTTTCCTTAGCTAATATTACATCATGTTCACAATGATAAAGAAATGTTTACTTTAAATAATTTTGTTATTAATACATAAAAATAGATATTTATTTCACATAATCTAAATAGGAGACAGAAATGCATCAGTCAAACAAATGCCTCTTAATCACCATCACAAATTTGGTGCACTTGATATGTTCCTATTTGAGAAGGGTTGTGACCTTGAATCCTTATTATCATAGATAATCTACACAATTGGAAATACTTAGTTTTAAGTACTGTAAAAATGTTTCAACTCCAAAAAAAGTGTAAAAGCATTTGTAAATCTTACCAATTATATTATAAAATACCAATAAGACGAATATAAAAATAATATAATTAGCAAAATAATGACAACAAAAACATACAACAATATTATAAATGATGAAATACCAAGTACATATCACTCTCCATTGTTATCACCCTGATTATCTGTCTCGCTTGGCATGATAACACCGTTGTTATCAAAAACATGTTTTGATCTAGGGTCGTGTGTTAATAGGAACCACCAATCCCCATCCAACACATTTGGGTAAAAAAACAACTGGTTTCAGTGTTTTGGGAAAACATAAGCTCTCTAGCTTCGTGCCACATCTTTCTAGTTTTGATATATATCAGTCCACTATCATGATCTTCCTTCACATTATTCTGATCAAAGGTGTCCCACCACTTGCAACTAAAAATTACATATTGGAGTGAAGAGAAGTCCACTTGAATGATCTCTTATATATTTCGAACTTAACCTAATGTCCCTTGCATTAAGTTTTTATCGCGGTGGCTAGCACGACTAGATTGGTCGAATTTGACTTCCACTTCACAGTCTTGTGTCATGCATGCATCATCGACATCCTCCATGCGAAAACAATGTCCATATTCCCACATAGATGGCAACAAATGAACCTATAAAAAAGTGAAAAAATCACAGTGTCATGTGCCTAATAACCCGAACATAATTAAAAATAATATATATATATCTCTCTCTCTCTCTCTCTCTATATATATATATATATATATATATATATATATATATATATATATGTATGTGTATCTATATATATATGTTGCAATTCAAAGGTGCATTATGAAGTTAAAATTGTACATAAAGAGAATATAATTACCGAGTTGTTACACTCAATGCCTATGTTTATCACATCCTCTTCAGCACGTGGGTAACAACCAAATGCACCATATTTCTCTCCGACTTAATTAACAACCCAACTATTAGGGCATGCCATTGGCATATTTTCTTTTAAATAATCAGGATAAGGCACACTTCTACCATTCAACTGCTTGAATTATTTCCTGTCACTATCCCATTTCCTACTCTTCTCTTCGTATAATGAGACCCATGGTTGCGTCACTTCCATATTGTAAAGAATGAATTTATTGATGGCTTCACTTTCTAAATTTGCTAATGATCAAAGCAAACCAACACACACACACATATAGTACGTATGAGATCAAAATATGCATTAATATGAAGTTCAATGCGAATAGTTATTGTGTAGTAATTTGAAAAATGATAAGCCTACTCTTAGTCTTTGTCATGCGCCTATTTCCATTTGTTTCTAGTAGCTCCCCTTCTCTTTTGTCTTCATCCCTTTTGTCATCTCAAATTGCTACACTTGGTGTGTTGTCGATATGCTTGATGTACTCACTGGCATAATAGAAAGACTCATACAATATATACCCCTCTGCCATAGACCCCTCAGGTTTTTCCCTTTGTTGAACAAAACCTTTCAATTTCTTCATGTACCTCTCTAAGAAGAACATCCAATGACAAGAAACGACCCCAACTAATTCAACCTCATCTACTAGGTGAATTAGAAGATGATCCTGCAAGTAAATGAAACTCATCGACAACTCGTCCTGAAAACATATAAAATTTCTCAGCTATTTCTTGACACCACCATGAAATTCTAGCAATATGAATCTCCTTTAATGTGATCCAATGTACAAATGCAGATAATTTAGATATGGCATGTTGTAGGTCTTGGGGCAAGTCATGGTTCACACAGCCATGCACAAACAAAGGATAATGACACTACACAGTAAATAATACATTATGCAAAAATTACTTATAAAATATCTTGTTATATAAAAATAAAAAATACAATCAAATCATGTTTTTGACATACGTACTCTTAGAAGGTTCAAATGGTCATGCAATTTCAACCCCGATAAATGATCTTCCACAATGAAGCAACATCGTAGTGAAGACCCATATAAATAAGGCACCCCCACATTCATTATAACTTCCTTTTCCAAAGAAAGATCATCTTTCTTTAAAATCCATGGGACATCACCTTCTTTGAAAGACCAAGAAGGACTAACCTCTCCTCCAGTTTCTTATCTTGGCCAATGTTTCCTTTTAGTTTTTAAAGAAATAAGATCTCTCCTAATAGTCAATGTGTCACTTTCTTTTGATGATATGTGTCTCCATAAAGAAGATGAAACATTTTTAAATGTATACATGGGATCTAATAAGTGGGCAATCTTAATATGCTCCCAATATGGGAGCTCATAAAAGATAGATTTCCTTTTCATCCCAATGGGAAATTTCTCAACATAGGTATGTACTCAACACCCAACATTTTCAACAACTACTTTGCCTCTTCACAACTACCTGACAAGACATTATCACTCAGAAGAACCATATCTTTGAATATCCTACATTTGATGGGGAATATAACTGTACAATGTCAATATTTAACATTCATAAAATTGACCATTTTTAAATTCGATTGTGTGGAAAAATATAAGGAAGTTGATTGATCATGCAAGTCAATTACCTCAATATTTTCAAAAAACATGCATTCAACATGCTTAAATTTTCTTTCACATTGTACAACAACATCATTGCCCCCAACTGAGTAGACTTTGACTTGCCGCTAGGTCCAAAGAGAGGGGTGGTGGAAGCAGATCTCAAGCTTTCGAATAAGGTACCAGTGATGAGCATAATCCCCTAGCTCATTGTTCTAGAATGCATCTAACAACATTGCCTCCATGGTAGTGATATCCCGTAAGTAATCATCCATACCAATCTCCATTTAATTGTCTCCTCCATTGCCAGTTTGTGATGAAGAAATACTACTGTTGTAGTCATTCCTAATTGGTGAATCTCGACATAGTGGGATTTGAATCGGTGGTTGATTCAACCATTCTTTATATGATTCCTCTCTCTTTCTCTTACTGTAGCCTTCTCTCGAGTTGACATTATAGTGGGCTGCTTTGGAAGAGCGTAGGTGGGTTGCTCATCAATACTAGAACCCTAATTTCAAAAAATATTGAACATCATTAGTACAATATCAATGATATTAGTAATTACATCAATGCAATTGGTTTTTGAAATTACATTATACCAAACAAGAAATGATTTCAGATATGTGATGTACAATGTTAATGACAAATATATTCAAATATCACACAAGAAAATCAATGCATAAAAGAAGTAGGAGGCCCATCCCATTGAATAACACGTGGCCTCCATCGCTCTGGAATCGAAGCTAGGCTCCTTTGTCAACTTCGAAATAGGGACCTGCATTCCATATGAGAGTGGAGTCTACCCAGATAGACTAGACATATGCATCTATCCAAACTCACATAAGATTTAAGTTTTGTTTCTTGAAATAGAGTTTATGGGGAGTTACAATTTTTTTGGATAAATATTTCCTTATTTACATCGTGTATGGATTTTTTTGGTGTCCCAAATTGCTATATTTTTACCCTATTCCCATAAGCCATAGCCTCTATTTTATCTCTATTTAACCCTCTCATTCCTGCACTTGTCCAAGATAATCATCTATTCCTACATATACTCCATATTTCATAATTAAGATTTATTAAGTGCTTTATTAATTAATTTACATAGATTTCATACATTTTAGTATCTCTTGTAGCTTATGTTTAACTTTCCTAAAAGTAATTCAAGAAATATGTGTTAATAATTATTTAGCATGATCAGTGCAGGAAGATTCCTGCACCGCTAACGATGTTGCTCCGTTATCTTCGTGATAGTTCAAATCCTTCCACACGGGCATTTTTGATCCAGGACTCCTAGTTCAGTTGCGGACTATCTGAGGTTGGATATTGGTGGCGTATACTTAGGGATACTTGCCAAGAATATGGTCTATGACCAACAAAGTTTGTGCTTTAGTATAACCATTAGTCGGTTTTTCAATGTTGTTTGTTAGTCTATTCTGCCGAAAGGCTTGAATACGAAATGACTGCAATTAGCAGAATATGTCTACGGCCGAGAGACTATATATAATGTAGACCGTAGGTAGAGCCAAGCTAGCGATATCTGAGTTTGTAATTTCATTTACTTTGTAATTTTGTATCGCCCTCAGTTTTGGGCTGGACTCGCATTATCATGTATATTTGTTGATCAAGTTTATTACAAGGAACTCGCCATGTTTTCTTCATGCTGTGGCTAATTTTTATTTCATGCGTGATTAAGTGTTGAATCATTTCATTTCCTAAATGGGAAATGAGCTGGTTGGCTAATGCCTAGCCAACCCAACTCATTTACCCTTGTGCTTTCGCCATTTATGAGGTTTGTGCGAACATTTATTCATTTTCAGTTGCATGGATTGGATTGTTCTTATGTTTATTCAGAAGTTCTGAGTTAAATTCATTTGATATTCAAGCATGAATGGATCTGTAGTTTGGAATTTTAATTAAGTTTATTTCTTTCTTTCAATTTCTTTCCTGCAATTACTTTCTTGCAATTTCCTTCCTACAATTTTTGTCTTAGTTTGCTTCCGCTCAAGTTGTGCAAAAAGATTCTTCCTATACCAGTGCATGTAGTTTCCCGCACTCTGGTTTATTCATTTACTTCACAGCAAGTGTTGTGTTCCTTTTCCTGCTTATAATTTCATTTATTCCTACAAGAAAAAGTATTGTTAATTCAAGTAATCATTCTTAATGTTAAGAGTTATACTTCTGAAGGATCTAAGAATGTTTACGTGAATTAAGGAAGGACGTTATTACAAACACCATACTTTACACTTGCATTTTGTGAATTAAGAAAAAGGAACAGAAACGATATAAGTGAATTGACGAAACTTAGTTTGATGCTTGCAAATTACTTTGACTGCTGCTTTGATTATTTTGAATTGTTTCTAATTTATGATGTTTATTTTCATTGAAAACTTTAGTTAATTATAGCATTCTTTTTCACGTGTAAATTATCTCAGAATCTAGCTTGCAATTGCAATTCTTTTCAACATGTCTTTTAATTCTTCGAAATTAAATTGGAAACTTTGGTGAAGGAAGCCCTGTCCTCGGTGCAGGAGTTGGTCTCTTGTCATAGGAACATACTTCTCTAAGCCTTGAGGCTTAGAGCACCTCCACAAAGACATAAGTCTTCAGTAAAGAAGGTAAAATATAATTTTTCACAAAAGTACTGTACTTGCACTAGTGCAAGAAGATTGCAATAGTACAAGACTAGTTTGCTTGGTGTAGAAGGAAGATCAATTGGGAAATAGATATTTGAAAGGGCCCACTTGTTAAGCTATCAGCCATCTATACTAAAGATAAACATAATATTTCATTTCAGCATTTCAGATTGCTTCTAGTTGTGTGAAAGTTCCTTTACTTTATTTGCTTGCAAATTATTCTTTTACATAACAGCACTAGAATTGCTTTGGTGTCGATTGCCTTTAAGATTGTTTTCTGTCTGATTCTACAACATTTCATTTAAGAAGTAGGATTAGGAATATGAAAAGTTCATACCACCTTTGGCATTTCATGTGCTTCATCTCTAAGTTTACGAAACCCTCACTGACAATTAAGTGTTGAGGAGTTTGCTTAAGTTCAATCCCTGCACCCAACATTTTGGCGCTGTTGTCAGGGAGGCGATTTGAATTGGTAAGAATTTTCCGTTTTTTGCAATAGGGGTAAGTCTGCTATTATTTTTTCTACAGTGTGCTTCTATTTGCTTGAAGGAATTTATAGGTGTCCAGTTATTTTTGAATTGCAACATTTTTATTGAAATTTTGTTTTGTAATTTTTGGAAATTAATGCCTAAAAGGGGTAGGGGTCTGAAGCCCACTAGGGGCCAAAGAAATACTAATAAATCTGAAACCAAATCTCATATTGGGACTTCTTTTGTAGGTAGAAAGTCCAAACAACTCATACTCATCACGCATGAACAATCTACTTGGGCTCTGGCAGCAGTGGTCCAGGTGTGACGTAGCCCACAAAGGGGAAGAAGGGGACTATTAGCACTTATAGTTAGCCTTATCAGCCTATTAAGAGTGGTTCGCGTGGAAGAACAACAATGGCAGATCAGGAAGACCATGCAGAAGGCACTGGTGAAAATTAGGTAAATCTGGAACAATCCACTTTTGGATTCCCAATTGTGGATCCTGATACACAAGTACAAATGAAAAATATTTCACCATGAGCTCTTCCTCATTTCTATGGTAAGGTACATGAAAACCCAGACTCTTTCCTTTTTGATTTTGATATTTTTTGTAGAAGTTATGATTATTCATCTGATGCCCAGAAGTTAAAGTTGTTTCCTGCAACTCTCAAGGACGTAGCACTCCGCTGGTTCATGGGACTAGGAGGAAACACTATATCTTCTTGGGAATAAATGAAGAGAGTGTTCTTGTCAAAATATCATGAATATTGTAAGACTAGAGATATTCAAGATGAAATCTTTACTATTGTGCAAAATGATTATGAGACTCTAGAGGACTACTTGGAGAGATTCATGTACATCCTCCAAAGGTCAAAGCACAAATTTGATCTAAGTACCATTAGAACCTTATTCTTATGGGGGCTTACTGACGATGCTAGGAATAATCTAAATCTGTTAGGACAAGGGGATATTGCTAAAAAATCCTTTGATCAAATCTGTAACTTGTGCAAGAAATTCTCAAGGAACCAATATAGATCCAATAAAGGAATTCAGAATAGAAATTAAAAAACCGATTCTACTGATTATTGGATTAGAAAACAAAATGGAAAATATGAAAATTAAAATAATAAATATTGTTAGTAAACAAATAGACTCTTTGAAGTTTCAACAAAAACTTATAGAGGAACAGGAGTCATTGTCTATTTTTTTTCCAAAATGTAGAAGAAAGCATATTTTAAGAGAATGTCCTCTCGATATTAAAGAAACTAATAAATGTGAAATTTGTATAGAGAACCATGCCACAGAAAAATTTTCCTCCATACCTGGACTGAAAGATGTACTTGAAGGAGGACAAAATCAAGTTGAACAATTGCATGCTATGGAAGCATGAAGAAACTGGCCTCAGGTAAGTGCAGGTATGGCTCCTGAACATCCACCACATTTTTTTTGGTTATAATGCACATTCATATTCATATCCTAACACTTGTCACTCTCAACATTGGCAAGCATGGGAACCAATATCATTATGGACAACCCTCCAAATCTTGGCAACAAGGATGGAGAGGGCCAAACCATTCACAACATTCAAACCATTCTATCCCACACCTATGCAGTCATACCCTCCTACATTCGCACCTTACCCAATGCCACAACCATCATTACCTTAGCTGAGTCGACCAATGCCACCATTGCCTTTACCTCCACTGTTTCGACCTTCTCAGCTACCTGCCCAACCTTTATGCAACCCCAATAACAAAGCGGTACAAATGATCCATTCTATGAACCTGCTTTGTTCATCCAGATATCAGTCCATGCTAGTTGGAGTCAATGACATCCAATTGAGATCGGGGAAGATAGTAACCTCAGAAAATCAAAAGAAGCCTATGGTGATTATCAATGAGAAAGTTGAGGAGGAAACTCCTGACCATTTTGAAAAAGATGACACCACCCAGCCTATCCATGTACCTTCTGAGCCTTTTCCATCTTCTTCCAACTGACCTCACTATCCAGAGAGGTTAGTTGTGGAGAAGAAAGACCCATTCCTGAGTCTAGCCCGGCTTTTGAGTTTAGGAACCTTTTCATAAGGGTACATTTGCTCCAAGCTATTAAAGAGATCCCCATTTTCAAAAAAATCATTAGGGAAATTTGTATCAAGAAGCCAGGAAGGAGAAGATTAGAACCTAAAACTATTCAATTTGTTGGTAGAGCGGCAAAGTTAATGACGGGGTGTATGCATATGGAGAAATATACCAACCCAGAAACCCTGTTGTTTTTGTTCAGATAGGTGATGTCCTTGTCTCCAATATACTTATAGACCTGGGGGCAGCCATTAATGTTATGACCAAGCAAACCATGGATCAAATTGGATTGGTCCATATTCGTCCTACTCTCACTCTGCTTGAACTAGTAGACAGATCTAAAATCAAGTTGGAGGGGGTGTTGGATGATGTATTCGTTTCTATAGATTCTTGGGAATACCCCACAAACTTCATTATGCTTCAGCCAGAGAATCCTGTGGGAGGACATTCATTGATCTTGGCACGACCATGGCTTGCTACGGCCGATGCTTATATTTGATGTCATTCTCGTGACATGTATATTTCCCTGGAGATTCCAGGAAGAAGTTCACCTTGTATCCACTTTCTAGATCCATTTAGAAGCTCTGAGACACTTTATGGTTAGACTACAGTAGTGATGAGGAGACTCATCCTATTTCCTTGATACATCAGAATGTTGATTTCTCACAGGAGGATGAAATTCAAGACTTCCTGAACAATCTAGACACCATGCCCAATTTTAAGTCATTGAGTCAGATTTTTAGTCTAGATTTTTAGGAAAGTAATGACTCTCTACCTCCCTTGCCACCATCTCTAGCAACACCTCTATGTACTCTTGAGCTTGATACCACTCTTGTTGATATTAGTCCAGGTAAATCTTTGCATATTAGTTCAAACTTGGATTCTTCCCAACAAGAGCAGCTTGTGAATTTGTTGCGAAACCATCTTGATTCCTTTGCATGGGGCTATGAAGATATGAAAGGAATCCCTCCTGAAACTTGTACTCACCATATCTATATTCAGGATGGAGCCCGACCTGTCTGACAACCCCAAAGGAATATGATCCCAACTCTAAGAGATGTTGTAAAGGAAGAATTGCAAAAACTCTTAGATGTTGATTTTATCTCTTCTATTTCTAATAGCCAGTGGGTCTTTCCATTGGTATTAGTCCCGAAAAAAGATGGGAGATGGCGCATTTGTATTAACTAAAAAGAATTGAACAAAGCCACTCTCAAAGATTACTTCCCTCTTCCTTTCATCGATCAGGTACTCGATACCCTTGCTAATAAGAAGTACTTTTGTTTTCTAGATGGCTTTAGCGGGTATAACTAGATACAAATTGCACCCAAGGCTCAAGACAAAACCACTTTTACATGTCCATGGGGTACATTTTCTTACCGAGTGCTTCCCTTTGGGCTATGTAATGCCCCGACTACCTTTCAAATGGAAGTCTTTGATATTTTTGTTGACCTTGAGTGGGTGGAAATCTATATGGATGACTTTTCTGTGTTTGGTGATTCATTTCAAGAAGCCCTCAAAAATCTAGAAAAAGTGCTTCTTCACTGCCAAGAAGCTCATCTCGCCTTGAGTGAAAAAAAATGTATATTAATGTGAAAGGCAGGGGTTTTTCTTGGCCATCTTATTTCTGACAAAGGTATCCATGTTAACCCTACAAAAATAGAAATTATTTTGAGTCTTCCTATACCCAAAACTCAAAGGGAAGTGAGAGGTTTTGTAGGACATGCGGGCTACTATAGGAGATTCATTGAGAATTTATCAAGGATAGCTACCCCACTTTTCTGACTTTTGGCTAAATATAGTGAGTTTTCTTGGTCCATAGCTTGCCAACAATCCTTTGAGACATTGAAGGAAAAACTAGTCCAAGCACTAGTTTTGAGAGGACCAAATTGGTCCCTGCCATTTCATATTTCCTCTAATGCCTCAGATACTACTATTGGCACAGATTTAGGATAAGAAGAAGACAAGCAATCTTATGCTATTTATTTCATTAGTAAAAAATTATCATCCACTGAACTAAATTATACGGTTACTGAGAAAGAGTTTTTAGCTGTAATTTTTTCCATTAATAAATTCAGACATTATATTACAGGATATGAAGTATTTATGCATACTGACCATTCCAAAATAAGATATTTGATGAATAAACCATTAACTAGCAGTAGAGTGACTAGGTGGTTATTATTGTTACAGGAATTTAATATTACCATTATTGATAGATCGGGAAAATCTAATGTAATAGCTGATTATCTTCCAAGATTAAATAATCCTGGTGAAGAAACTCTCGTTGATGATGATTTTCCTGACAAACATCTTTTTGCTGTGTCAACAAAATCCCCATGGTTTGGTGACATAGCTAACTATTTAGTCACTGGAAAATTACCACCTCACTTATTTGCTCATGAAAAGTGGAATATCATATAGAAAAGTGCTGCATATTCCTGGATTGAAGGAGACCTCTTTTACACAGGAGCAAATATCATTATCTGTAGATGTGTAAGAGAGGAAGAAGTGTTTGATACTTTAAAATCTTCCCATGATGAACCTTGCGTGGGTCACTTCACCGATAAGTGGACTACATACAAAGTGTTATGAGTTGGCTATTTTTGGCCCTCCTTGTTTAAGGATGCCAAACAGGACGTCAAACGATGTGACAGCTGTGAGCGAATTGGACAACCTAATCAAACCAATGAAATGTATTTATGTCAGGATATGATTGAGCCTTTTGAAAAATGGGCCATAGATTTTGTAGGACCAATATATCCAACATCATTAAATAAAAAACATATTTTGGTTTGTACAGATTTCGTTACAAAATGGGTAGAAGCTAAAGCTGTTTCTTTTGCTACTGAAAGAGTTGTTGTTGATTTTCGTTTTACTAAAATATTTACTAGATTTGGTGTGCCTAGAGAAATTGTTACTCACAATGGACTGCATTTTATTTCTAATTTGGTACAGGGTGTGATGGCGCAGTACAAAATACAGCACGGGAAATCTACATCGTATCACCCGCAAGAAAATGGTCAGGTGGAGTACACAAACAAGGTGATTGAGTCCATCCTCACAAAGATAGTAAATATTCACAGAAAGGATTGGGCTGACAAATTACCAGAAGCATTGTGGGCATACCGAACCACTTGGAGGAACAACACAGGACACACACCATATGAGCTGGTGTACGAGAAATAAGTCCTCTTGCCATAGAATTCCAGATCAAGACTTTCAGGACTGTAGTCCAATTGGGGCTAGATCTCATGAAGCAGAACAACAACGTCTTCTACATTTGAATGAGTTTGATGAATTTCGAAGGGATGTTGTTCAACAGAACATCTTGGTTCAACAATAGCGCAAGAAGTGGCATGACAAGTCCATCTAGAAGAAGAAATTCCAACCAGGTGATTGGGTGCTTCTTTACAATCTTAGATTCAAATATTTTAAACGAAAATTCCATACATGCTGGATGGGACTCTATGAGATGGTAAAAGTGTTTGAAAATGGAGCGATAGAGATTAAAACTATTGATGGATGAAATTCTATGTTCCTGGTTAATGGGCATAGATTGAAGGTATATTTTTAGCCCCTTACTAAAGGAGATTTTATGTAGCAAATCCAACAAAAATCTGAAAAGGAGTTGGTAGGTGGTAACACCAACCCGTTGAAGATTTGATTCTTTCTTTTCCTCATTGAAAAAAAATAATAAAATAAAAAATAAAAATAAAAAAAAAATGACCAAAAGAAAATATAAGAAATTTTTTTCTTGTAATTGTGAAATCAGTTGACTGACATGATACCTAAGAACCAGCATGCTGGTAGGAAGATCGAAATTTCAATAAAAAGGGAATGTTACTTGATTTTTTAGATATGCTAGCTGCCACTAAGAAGAAGCAAGTTCAAGGAACCCAGCCCTTACCCAAGTTTGGGGTAACTAGAATGGAAATTTTTATCCAAGTAAACGCTTAATTCCGCTGCAATTACTTTTTCCAGCATGAGTGCAGGTAGACCTTGAAGATAAAATTATGCCTTTCTTCTATTTTCCCATTTTGTAATTCCCATTATTTTTCTTTTCTGAATCCCATAATGAATTATCCTCGTCTTTCTTCTGAGAAAGCTACCCTTACCCTATTTTGTAAAATCCCTCTTTTTACCCTGAATTTTTTCGACATCCCATTCTCGTTTATCCCTCTTTTTACCCTGAATTTTTTCCACATCCCATTCTCATTTATCCCCCTTGGTGATATTATTTTTGGAATCCCTGTTGTAATTTTCCTTCCCATTATGAAAATTACCCATTTCCCACTTCTTTATTCCCTCATAAATTGATTGCAGAAATTGATGTAGTCAATCCAAAAGGCATGCCCATGAAACACCAAAGGATGGCGAATAAAACTTTTGTTGTATTTTGGGGCAATTTTTTTTTAAATTCTAGCTACAAGATTGTGTTCTATCAAAATTGTTAATTTGGTAAAATCCCTGGTGCAAGATACGCAGTGCAAGCATGGTGCAGTGCAAGCATGATCGGTGCAGGAGCGTGGCCGACTGTGGAAGAAAGTGTAGCAAAAATTTCACACAGTCCAGGAGCATCTTATGAAAATTTTTAAGGAATTTTATTACTCTGCACATGGGTGATTCCTGCACTAATAAATCATAACATTATATATTTTAATTAATACTTTGTTTTCTCATTTACTGACTTAGGAAATTTTTTAAAGTGCAAGATATATTGGGTTCTTAAATCTATTTTTTCTAATGAGTACTGAAATATGTCCTAATTGAATTATGAGGTAGACCATGGAATAGTACAGATTGTTCGAAAACTCATACTAACCTCCTTTGAAACAATATCCCATCACTTGTTCATCATTGTCTTACCTCATAACTCGATCATTATAACCGTTACACCGTTGCCGCATAATCCTCCGCCACATCCAATCATTATTGCTCACTCATAGTAGGATGATACATATCTGCATCTGATTCAAGGATCTGTTCTTTTATCATTAAACATGATCGGTTGGATGGGACTGAAAAGACGGAGGATGGATGAACCTCCAGCATAAAATTCTCAGTAACTGTTGGTATCGCTCACTGAAATCCTTTTGAGGTTGTGACAAATTTGAACATGGCACCCGTAAGAAATGAGCCATCATCCTTGAAGGAGATAGAGAAAACTGCAGAATACCAGAACAGTCTTGCACTATTTCAAGAATCCAGATTCCTTCCATTTTTGCAGAAGTTCAATGGCTTCGACATGGCCGTGGTGCTGGAGTTTGCGAAGACATTTGAAGGAGGCTGAGCTAGGGTCGTCTCATTAGAATTCGAAGTCACGGAGGATTCCATTGTGTGAGCTACAGGCTTGCCAACTATAGGGGAGCAGTGGTTCAAAAAGGAGTGGCTTGAAAAGAAATGATGGTGTCGGTTTGTGATTGATAGAAAGCTCAAAGTTGACTAGAAGAAAGGGCTTCCATAGAGTGCCACGCTTGGAAAATGGCCAGACCTCCTGTACATATTATAGAAATTTTTGACCTATGAGGGACATTACACATTAGTGTATGTGTACCATATCAAGTTATTGTTGCACTTTGAGTCGAGGAAACTTCTTAATTTTCCTTACTACCTGATCTGAAGCCTCGAGAAAATGGCAAAAGGTGTGCAGAGTGGGGACGCAAGCCAAGTCGCATATAAGTTATATCATCACGGGCTTATCCCAATCCTCATCAAGAAAGTGCTAGAAGAAAAGGGAGTGACTTGGAAGGCATTCCTGAAGGAGTTTCGGGCAAGGATTGCAGGGAAGTCTGCTGGCACAAGTGCAAGTAAGAAAAGGAAGGCAGAGACACCGTCCCCCATGAAGAAAAATAGTAAAAGCATGCCAATGAAAGTAGAAAAGAAGTCTGTTGAAGACACTCTGCCCTCAGCAAAGAAAAGAAAAATTAGAACCCCGTCAAGAAAGAAGACCGTCTCTCCAGGGACGAATAAATATCGGTCAAGATATTTGATTGTGATTGATGAATCACCTTAGGTTTCACCTACAGACCATAACCTTTTAGTGCTTGTAGATGCAACGTCCCACATCGTGGTAAATGAAGAAAATGTGGAAAATTAATACGACATGTTGCTCTCTACCCTTGTTCATAGATTAAGAAAGAAGAAGATGACACCGAGTGTAGATAAGGTTCAGGCAGAGGGCCACGAGGATGATGAGGCACAGCACATGGAGACCCTAAACAATTTCGATGAACAGGGCATTTAAACCCTCAATTTTTTTGATAAACATGGTACTAAAGCCCCTACTGGTTTAAATGAACAGGGTACTGAATCCCTTAAAGAAGTGGAAGAACAGGGCATTAAAAACACTGTGAAGTTAAGTGTGCAAGGTACTGAAACCCTTGGCACAAAGGCTATGGAGGGCACCAAAACCCTTGGTGATAAGGAAACCCTGGGCGTAGAAACTCTTGGCAATGTCATAATGCAAACACTAGACGACCTTAATCTTGAAAATAATGGGACTTGCTTTGAGTCCATTACAGAGAAGGTATTTACACCAGAGGATCTGAGCACATAGCCCTCTACCATCTACCTCACCAACCAAATAGTGGAATTGGAGCAATAAGTTCATGACCTGGAGGCTTTGAACCGGGTCATAAAGGAGAAAAATTGGCAAAAGCAAGGCAAGGTAGATCTGCTCACAGAGGTCAAGAAGTAGAAACAACAAGTGAAAGTATGGAAGTATCGGGCTTCCAAGTGCTACAAATTCCTCAAGAAGGTGACTAATCAGCTGAAAGGAGCCCGAGGTAAAAAGCAAAAGGTAGTGAAAGAAGGGATAAGTATTTAAGTACAGGATTGAGAGCTGGCCACCCATTTTTGAAGATTTTTTGTAGAAGGTACAATGTTGTTTGAGGACACACAATAGCTTAGGGATGGGAGGATTTTGGTGTCCCAAATTGCTCTATTTTTACCCTATTCCCATAAGCCTTAACCTCTGTTTTATCTCTATTTAACCCTCTCATTCCTGCACTAGTCCAAGATAATCATCTATTCCTACATATACTTCGTATTTCATAATTAAGATTTATTAAGTGCTTTATTAATTACTTTACATAGATTTCATACCTTTTAGTATCTCTTGTAACTTATGTTTAACTTTCCTAAAAGTAATTGAAGAACTAAGTGTTAATAATTATTTAGCGTGATCAGTGCAGGTAGATTCCTGCACTGCCAATGATGTTGCTCCATGATATTTTGAATCCTTCCACGTGGGCATTTGTGATCCACAACTCTTAGTTTAGTTGTAGACTATTTGAGGTTGGATATTGATGACGTATAGTCAGGGATACTTGCCAAGAATATTGTCTACAACTAGCAAAGTTCATGCTTTATTATAACCATTAGCCATTTTTTCAATGTTGTTTGTTATTCCGTTCGGCTGAAAGGCTTGAATAGGAAATGACTGTAATTAACAAAATATGACTGAGGTCGAGAGACTGTATATAATGTAGACCGTAGGTAGAGCCAAGCTAGCGATCTTTGAGTTTGTAATTTCATTAACTTTGTAATTTTTTATTTCCCTTGGTTCTGGGCTGGACCTGCATTATCATGTATATTTACTGATCAAGTTTAATACAAGGAACACAGCCATGTTTTCTTTACGCTATGTCTAATTTTTATTTCATGCGTGATTAAGTGCTGAATCGTTTCGTTTCCTAAATGGGAAACAAGTTGGTTAGCTAGGGCCCAACCAACTCAGATTGTTTACCCTTGTGCTTTCACCATTTAAAAGGTTTATGTAAACATTTATTCATTTGCAGTTGCATGGCTTGGATTTTTCTTTTGTTTATTTCATAAGTTTTGAGTTAAATTCATTTCATAGTCAAGTGTGAATGGATCCATAGTTTGGAAGTTTAATTTCTTTCCTGCAATTACTTTCTTGCACTTTCCTTCCTGCAACTTTTGTCTTAGTTTGGTTCTGCTCGGGTCATGCAGGAAGATTCTTCCTATACCAATGCATGTAGTTTCCTGCACTCCGGTTTATTCATTTACTTCATAACAAGTGTTACGTTCCTTTTCCTTCTTATACTTTCATTTATTCCTACAAGCAAAAGTATTGTTAATTCAAGTAATCATTCTTAAAGTTAAGAGTTATACTTCTGAATGATCTAAGAATGTTTACGTGAATTAAGGAAGGACGTTTTTACAAACACCATACTTTACACTTGCATTTGTGACTTAAGAAAAAGGAACATAAACGTTATAAGTGAATTGCCGAAAGTTAGTTTGATGCATGAAAATTACTTTGACTGCTTCTTTGATTATTTTGAATTGTTTATGCTTTATGAAGTTTATTTTCATTGCAAAGTTCAGTTAATTAAAGAATTCTTTTTTCACATGTAGTTTATCTCAGAATCTAGCTTGCAATTGCAATTCTTTTCAACACGTCTTTTAATTCTTTCGAAAGTAATTTGGAAACTTTGGTGAAGGAAGCTCTGTCTCGGTGCAAGAGTTGGTCTCTTGTCATAGGAACAGAGTGCTCTAAGCCTTGAGGCTCAGAGCACCTCCACAAAGACATAAGTCTTTAGTAAAGAAGGTAAAATATACTTTTTCACATAAGTATTGTACCTGCACTAGTGCAAGCATATTGCAATAGTACAAGAATAGGTTGCTTGGTGTAGAAGGAAGATCAATTAGGAAATAGATCTTTGCAAGGGACCACTTGTTAAGGTGTTAGCCATCTATATTGAAGATAAAAATAGTATTTCATTTCATCATTTAAGATTGCTTCTAGTTGTGTGAAAGTTCCTTTACTTGATTTCCTCGCAAATTATTCTTTTACATTCCAGCACTAGAATTGCTTTGGTGTCGATTTCCTTTAAGATTGTTTTCTGTCTAATTATGCAACATTTCATTTAAAAAGTAGGATTAGGAAGAGGAAAAGTTCATGCCACTTCTGGCATTTCCTGTGCTTTGTCTCTAAGTTTACGAAACCCTGGGGTTGAAAATTAAGTGTTGAGGAGTTTTCTTAAGTGCAATTCCTGCAGCCAACAAATTGACTCACATTATTGTCTTTTCCATCAAAGGAGAAATTATTAGAAGCAAAATATTAAAATATCTACCAACTTTAAAAAAACAAGGTTAAGATGGATGTTTACAGTTAAATGGATCATTGTCAGTTTTTTATCTCTTTTGTCTCTTGATTTCCTTTTCTTAACTTAAATATTAAATAAGAAGAATTCACTCACTTATATTCTTCAGTATAATTTTTTTCTTATTTAGGTTTAAGAAGGATACTTTGCCTTAAATGGATTGTGAGCAGGGATTTTTAGTGTGCTTAGATATTAAATATCAGAGATTTCTCACATCTATAACAAACTTTTCTTATAATATTTATTTATGTGTAGGGAGCGAAATCATTTTCCTAGAGACATCTTTCCAAATTGAATGAAATCTTTACTGTCATTAACATCATGGACACTGAAATCTCCATTGAGGGAGAAGATGAGTGTACCCCAATGGAGGAGAATGATGAAGAAGGAAAATCACAACCACATCAAGGAGATGATGACGTGGATGAGGACAGGGAGGGTCTATTAGATTGGAAGAAAATTGACAAAGTTGTTTCAAAAGTATCAAAATCACTAGTTTTGGAATTAAAATACACTAATGCAAAAATGGTAGCACTATCAAGGTTATTTTTGGAATTGAAATATATTGATGATAGCTTACAGGTTAGCACAAGTAAAAAAAGCTTGTACTCATCTTCTAGTGAGTACAAGTGGAAAGTATCTAGGTCAGTTTGAAACCTTTAGGGTTTTTGGCTGCTCCATAATAGATTAAAATTTCAATTTGCATGTGTGAAATTTGAGGATTTGAATGTCATTTAGCTGAAAAATAGGAAAATTATATTGTTTTAGGTGGAAATATTGAATTCAATATCTTACACTGATTTATTTGTGTTTTCTTTTTGTTTATTATCTCCTTTATCCTTTATGTCAAATAATTGAAAATTATATCAAGTGTGTATATTTATATGAAGGATGGAGACATAGTTGTCTATATAGTTATTTGAAGGTATATAATTCATTTTTTTTATGTTTTTTAATTATAAGTAGTATAAATATGTTTGTTGTGACAATTTAGAACAATAAATAAATATATTCCTCAAAGGGTTTTGTAGTGAATCCTATTGCGATAGCTACATGGTTGAAGATGTTGTTCCTATCCCACCATATTCTATTTATAAGATGCATGGAAATCCTCTGAAGAACTTATTATCTTTATTACTTTTCCAATCCTTAATCTAGTAATTGTCTTGTCTAATGACATTTTATGTGCAATTTCTAAAGATAATTGTTGTAACCTTTCGTATATAGGAGCAAGAGAAACAAGTGAGTGAAGTTCTAGCTTGTTTCATTGCATAAGGGGCATAAAGTAGGACCTTTCCATTCTCTTCTGGCAAGATTATCCAATGTGATTAGTTTATTTGATAAAGTCAAGCATAAGGTTATTTTTTATTTGAATGAAGTATGTAATTTCCATATATGATCTCATCACCATCATATATGGAAAACGTTATACAATGGAAAAACTTATTATAATTCAGTTGTCAAATTAACAATAGGGTAACCATTTGTTGAATATAGCAACAAGAAATGCTAAAAATAGAAATGCTAAAAATAGAAATGCTAAAAATAGCAATGATATAAATAGCATTTCAGGTACCAGTGTTGGACATAGAAACAAGGAATGAAAAATGGAAATGCTAAAAATAGTGTTACTATAAATAGTATTTCGGGATAGATTCCAATTTTAGTTAGTCCCTGAACTAAAATTGAGAAGTAAAATTTGAATTTGATCTTAGCAACTGTTTGTAAAATAATTAATTAATTCATCTTGAGTTAATTAGTTGTAGAAACATGAAGTCTATGTGAAGACATGCAACAATTTCTCCATTGATTGAGGAAGTTATCCCTTGATTAAAGGAGATCGGGATGAGTTGTAATTAGTTAGCTCAGTTAACTCAGCTAAGTTCAGTTAGATTAGTTCAAATAGTTTGTTGAAATAATTGTGAGTTCAGTTAGTTAATGCATGCACGCATGTAACTGCTGCACTTCAGATAACTGAATATTCTCTTATAAATAACTCATGCATGTCAGTTCAAAGAAATACCCAGTCGAGATTAGAGGAAGGGACAATATACTATCAGTTGGAGGAATTTTCCTATATAGGAAACTCATCCATGCAGAAGGAATTATCTCCTTCAGGATTGTGCAGCTATTGTTATCACCCCAAGAAACTCTCCTAGGTTGTAGCTCGGAGATGCTAGGGAACATTACAAATTCAACTTATTGTTACAAATGGATGAACGGAAGGAATGATGCTTGTTCAAGCCAGATAACCACTTCTACTATGCTTAACTCCAGACATGCGTGAACACCCCTAAACTATAAGGCTTTAGACCACCAATTACTCACAGTTCAGAGATTGGGTGAATATGGAGAATACTGAACACACCAGCAAATGCACAAGACCTTGTGATGGCCGGCTGCAACCAGTAAAGAGGTTTGCAAACATAATTCCCTAATGTACAGATAGGATGATAGCTCTCTGTCACTAGGTGAAAAGAAACCTGAATAACACATCCACTGATACATGCAATATTTTAACACAGAGGTAGGATGACAGCTCCTCTAATGCTAAACATCAAGAGTTCAGGAAAACTGCATATCAGGCACAACCTAGAACAGAATAGAAATGGAAAGTGAGCAATTAACAGCAAAAGAAGCTTGTATTAGCTAAAAATGAAGACGAGACGCTGCAAGTATCAAAGTAGTAACAGTCTCCAGAAGTTGAACCTTACATCAAAATATCAACCATCAACCCTAATTACATCTTGTTTCTGGGTATATATAGAGTTTCATTACAAAGGCACTTGGCCATTCTAAGTATGGAGGGGTCATAATTGACCACCAACCGCTTTAACTGCCTGAGGGAGTTTGAGTACGATTGCTTGCTGTAGTGGATAAATTTGATCTTCTCGGATGCTATGGTGTCCTCTCAAGTGGCTAGAGTATCGTATGGGATCAAGTCCCATAACTGCTAAATGAATTTATCTACTTGAGCTCTGTACTTTCCCTTCTCGGCCATATTGTCTGTTGAATGCGGTTGTTGAGGAGGAAATGCACCGGGTACTGGAAACTAGTCACCTTCGTCCTTCGGGTGCACGGAGCAAGCAGGGACATGGACTGCATGGCGAATAGATGGGTTGGATAAAGGATGAGGATCAGCCGTCGGATTGAGCGGATGAACAACGAATATGGCTTGGCGAGGATCATCGGGAAAAGCGAGGAAAAATGAACGTGGGTCGTTGGATCTCGGGTGAGCAGATCCAACGGATATCGGATGGAGGAGACGCACGGGAGTTAACGAGCGGGAACGTGGGACGGGCGGTAAGTGGTATTTTCCACACCATCGTTGATCGTTTGGTGGTAAACGTACATTGGCGTGTGATCCCACTCGGTGCGTGACGCGTGGCGGTGGAGGAGCGAGAAAACCACCCTTCCATCACATGTTAATGCCCTAACACTTTGTGGTCGTGGGGAGAGCAGACGCCATCTGATTGTGATGGGGGTGATCGGACAGTAGGGGATCAATCGAGCTAGTTTTTCATCGGATGTGATGGGGAACCGTTGGATCGGGGTGCGGCGATCGACGGCCATAAATAAAAGGCGACGAGGGGTTGTGGAGGCGTGAGGTCATGTGGATGCGGTGCTATGGGGTTTTAAACCTTGTGCTTGGGGCTTGGAGAAACAGGGGTTACGCTGGGTACTAAGGGAGAAATGGAGGCAGCGGGGGTGAAAGGGAGTGAGTGGGGCGAAGGAAAAGAATGAGGATGCTCGTTGTGGACTTTCTTTTGGGCATAGTCAACCTGACCAAGCTTATAGTCAGCCTTCAAAGGACCATAGCTATAGCAGAGCTAACACTGGCTCCTTCTGGGGATGAGATCCTCCCTGTGAGGTCTCAAGAACTGCAGATCATTTCCTTTCCTGTGAAAACTAATATTAGCAAAATTTCCTAATGTTCCATTGGGCATGGAGTCTAACTGAGTATAGACTAAAATTGATGAAACAACATATTTACAACCTTAAGGCCCGAAAAACTTAAAGAACATAAACTTTCAGAAAACGCCCATTAACTGGGCCATCAAAAACTATCTCCCCTCCCATACTCTA
The DNA here is from genome assembly GCA_031772625.1 of Pinus tabuliformis. Lineage (NCBI taxonomy): Eukaryota > Viridiplantae > Streptophyta > Pinopsida > Pinales > Pinaceae > Pinus > Pinus tabuliformis. Next base: position 816,100,111 of record CM062805.1, on the reverse strand, counting down.
CAACATGAAAGTATTGTTCCCTTGGATCTGAGAAATGATAAAAGGTCCTGCCCAGAAAGCATCAAACTTCCCATGGTTGCCTTTATTTTCTTTCAGTGCATCCCACTTTAGAACCAAATCTCCAACCTGAAAATTATCTATCTTCACCCTTCTATCAAAAGCTTCCTTGATCTTCTTCTAATGTGCTGCAGACTTTTCAACCAACTGTTCTCTGATTTGATGTACCTCTGCTAAATTAGAGATCCTTTTTGCCATGTCTTCTTCTTCACTCTGCTCTTCTTGCAAGAACTTTGCCACAGAGAGGGTTAACTGAATTGGGAATATAATCTCAGTGCGATATACCAGCTTGAATGGGGAATTACCTGTGGATTTCTTGGTGGTTACTCTGTCAGCCCATAATGCATATTTGAGCTTGGAATCCCAATTCGTCTTGTTGTCTTCCAACAGCTTCTTCATTATCCTTATCAGGCTCTTGTTGGAAGATTCTGCTGGACCATTGCCTTGAGGGTAATATGAGGTGGAATGAACCAGCTTAATTCCCATTGAGTCACACATGCCCACCAATTCTTTTGCCCTAAAGGTTGCCACATTGTCTGTGACCAATTTATGTGGACAACCAAATCTGGTGAAGATATTCTCTGTCAAGAACCTCATGACCACATGGTGATCAACCTTTCTGGTAGGGATTGCTTCAATCCATTTAGTGAAATAATTAGTGGCAACTAAGATCCATCTGTGCTGGCCACTGGAATGTGGATTGATTTCTCCAATGAAATCCAAGCTCCACTGCTAGAAAGGCCCACTAGCATGTATAGGTTTTAAGGGCAGGGATTTCAATTGCTGCTTCCCTTCAAATCTTTGGCACCTGTCACATGATTTAACAAATGAAAAGACATCAGCAAACAAGGTGGGCCAAAATTACCCAGCTCTGAGGATTTTGTGGGATGTAGTTTTCCAATAATGATGCCCTCCACACATGCTGGAATGAAATTATTGCATGTCTTCAATGGATTGTTCTTTGTCCAGACACCTTAGCAGAATTCCAGAGGGATCTCTCCAGTAGAGAATATTTTCATGAATGCAATATTTGGCTACCCTGAGTTTAACAGTTCTGGCTTGGCTTGAACTAAGCCCTAGAGGAATTTCTAGCTTCAGCAAAAGTTGAGCTATTGCAGAGTACCAATCACAAAAAGCTAAATTTTCTGCCAATGACTGATTTTTCCCTGGTTCAATTGTTTCTTCTTCTGTCTGACCATTCTTTGAAATCGTGCTCATGAGATTTATGTCCAGCGTTCTGCAATTTTCTTCTGCCATCAGTCTGGCAAGGCCTTTACCTATGACCAATTTGGTGGGCTTCAATTCTATGTTAAATTCAATAAGTTTTGCAATCCATTTAGCTCTTCTTCCATCAACATTAGGTTGCGTTAGAACATCTTTTATTGAAGTAGAGGGTACATATGCAATTATCTTGGAATGCAGAATGTAAATTTTGAAAGCTTTCAAAGATTTGATAAGAACATATGCCTGTTTTTCAATGATATCATACTTCAGCTCAGCATCCCTTAATGTTTTGCTAAAAAATGCCACTGGATGCTCTGAACCTTCTTCATCTACTTGCAATAAAACTGCTACAAGGGTGTCTTCAGAGGCAAACAAAAATATATGGAATTCCTTACTGTAATCTGGACTTCTTAAAGTGGGAGCTTCCATAATAGCTTTCTTAATGGATTCAAAGGATCTTCTTGCCGCATCAGTCCATTTGATCTCTGACCCCTTTCTCAACATGGAGGTAATATGCTTTACAAGTTTTGCAAAATTTGGGATAAACCTCCTTACAAAATTTATCTTGCCCAGAAAGGACTAGATGTCTTTCTTTGATCTTGGGACAGACAAGGTTTGTATTGCTCTTACTCTTTCTGGGTCAATTTTGACACATGCAGCAGAAACAACATGTCCTAACAGCTTGCCCTCTTCTAAAGCAAACTGTGACTTTTTAGGATTGACATAAATCCCAAACCTTCTGCACTGTTATATCATCAAGGTAGACAAGGACAAATTTGTCCTTCTCTCCCACAAATGCTATATCCATGGCTCTTTGAAAGGTGGCTCCGGCATTCATAAACCCAAAAGGCATCTTGGAATAAATAAAAGTGCCCCAAAGACTGGTGAATGCAGTCTTTTATTGGTCATCTGGATGTACGACAACCTGATTATACCCTGAAAATCCATCCAGGAAAGACATTACTTTGGCCCCTGAGACCCTCTACAACAAATGCTCCATCTTGGGTAGAGGATAATTTTCTTTCTTAGAACATTTGTTTAAGTTTTTAAAATCAACGCAAAGCCTGGTTTCTCCATTTTTCTTCCTCATCTCTACCAGATTGGCTACCCATTTTGAATATCGAAGAGGGACTATGATTTTGGCAGCCAGTAACTTCTTGATTTCTTTCTCAATTAGAGGAAGGAGAAAAGGATTTATTGGCCTCAGCTTCTGTTTGAAAGGAATGGTGTCTTTCTCTAAATGGATTTTATGCTAGATGATATTTTTGTCATATGTTTTCAGGTCACTATACTCCCAGGCAAAAACATCAGCAAATTGTTTCATTAAACTGCAGTACTCAGAACTCTGGGTAGCAGACAAATGGCTGGATAGATTTATATATCTTGGTTGTCCTGGACTCCCTATATTATGCTTATAGACTGCAGATTGGTCTTCTTTTTGGGTAGCCTTATAAGGCACATCATTTTGGTCAAACAACCTTTCTAATGGAACCAGACCCTTAGGTATATGATTGTTGGGTAGTTGGACAATGCTATCTTTACCAATTCTGTTTCTAAGCTGGGATTGGGGATTTTCTTCCAAGGCTTCATTCTCTTGGTCAATTTGCATTTCAGAAAATTCATCAATGACTTGCAGAAACCTATTCACTTCATCATCATCTTCAAAAACTTTCCAATGCTGGACATTATCAGGCAAGGATGGTCTGTATTTCATCTGAACTTCATAAACTAGTCTGGGAGGCATGGGAGGAATAAACATGCTAGCAGACATAGCAAGGGAATCGGCAAGCTGATTTTTTACTCTAGGGATATATGAGATACAAAAATTATCAAAAGAATCTTTAAGTCTCCATACCTCATCTTTGTATGCTTTCAACCTTGGGTGCTTTGCTTGGAATGTTTTATTCACTTGCTGAATGATAAGATCAGCATCTCCAAACACCTTTATGTTCTTGATTCTTTTGTCTTTAGCTACATTGAGACCCAATATTAGAGATTCATACTCTGCTATATTATTCGTGACTTGGAAATCCAGCTTAAAAGACAGATGTGTGCTTTCTTGTTCTACAGATATCAGCACCACCTCTGCTCCTGCAGTCTCCCTCGAACATGCTCCATCAAAGAAATCTCCCAAACCAGACTTCTTTGCTCTCTCTCAGCCTGGACTACTGGTTTCTTGATCTGCATTGAGGCTTTTTGGGATTCTTCAATTTAGAGAATACAAGCTCCAAAGTCAGTGTCCACAGCATAAATGGGATGATTAGAAGGATTCTTCTCATCACTAATGATGTAGGCCAACTGTACTTCTCTGTACAATCTCCTGCTTTCCTCTCCAAAGACTAGGACAGTGGCATAGGATAAATCGTTCTGTAGTGTCCCACCTAGTCTCTTGATCCACCCTCTGGACAGTAGCATGCCAAACTTGGGACGGACATATGCTACCACAATATTCATAATCATGCTCTTCATGGGCAACTGAGTTATGGTAATGGCCAGGTCTTTGATTAATCCTATGCACTTTACCTTTCTTGAATCAAATGAGAATACGTCATGATATGGTCTAGTGATATCAAGGCCTAACTCTTCCATGACAGATTTAGGCATCAAATTGTGGCTAGCCCCTGTGTCTAGCAGGAAATTGTGGAGGATTTTGTCATGAATGGTCAAGGAGACATAAAATGATGGAGAATTATCATCAGCAGGTTCAGTCATTTGGCTAAGCGAAACTGCAGGCTTATCATCTTGCAAATTAATGTAGTCAGTGGGGGTTTGTGAGGCTTTCAACTAAAGAGCATCAAGGATAGTCTTTCTAAAAACTTCACCCTTTACAAGTTCTATCAGAGGCACAGATATTTTAAACTTCTGGACTTCTGATTCAAAGCTAAAAGGGGAAGGGGACTTGTCAGGACCTCTTACCTCTTGAGCTGGTGCTTTGAGGATGACTAGATCAGCTGCTGGCTTCTTCTGTCTGATATTCTGTTGCTCTGTCGGGACAACAACTCTTTGGGCAGGATTCTCCTTGACACTATTTGCTTTTGACCTCAGATTGTATCTTGGTTGTTCACCAGTTTGAAAAACAGCCTCTCTGTCTCACTCTTGACTGGTTTGGTCTTGGAGTAATGATTCTTCTTATGTAGCCAATGTCAAAAATGTAGCACTGCCTTTATCTTCCATGCAATGAATTTCATCCTCTTCTTCGACTTGCTCCTCTTCCATGACTACATTCTAGAAGGAAGCCTTCACTCTTCGTTCTTCATGGGCCTCTTTACCCCCCTGAATGATTTGCAACTGTTCGTTTTATCTTCTGAAAGGATTTGGATTTCTTGGAGGAAATGTGTTTGGAAGCCTTCATTTTCCAGAGCTCTGCTCAACTTTCAGATTAGATATCTCAGCAGCCAATGACTCTATCATTTTAGTCATCTTATCTAATTTGGGTTCTGAAGATGAAGCAGAGGAAGAAGAAGCCTCACCTCTTTGCCTCCTTCTATCAGCGTGACTTTTAAGCTTTTCTACAGCCATGATATTCGATTCCACCTCTACAGCTGCATCCTGCATTTCAGCTAGAGTGGCACATCTTCTTTCTCTCAAGAGTAGGCAAAAATTAGAGTCAAAAGCATTGGCATAAGCGAGTTTGGTAGAGGTGGGGGTAGGCTTTACCTCAGCTGGTATCTTACTATACATACGATTAAATCTTTTATTAAAATCAGGCAATGATCCCCCATTCTCCCTCTTTAGGTTTCCAAATTCTGTATGGTAATAGAGTAGGTCTTTCTTATCCCCCCATTGCTTCAGGAATGCATCATCCAATGCTTCAATGTCTGCTATGGACCTATGGGGCAATTCTCTGAACCACTTTCTAGCCTCTCCATCAAGGCTCTAGACAAACACTCTCATCCACACATCATCTTCACTGATATCTAGGTTATCAGCATAGCTATAAAAAGATTCAAGGTGTTCTTCAGTTTTTACTCCCTCTGTACCAGTGAACTTGGGCATGTATTTATGATATTCTCCTACAGGCATGGCTTTCAAAGGAACAGGCAAGACTAGGGGTCCATATCTAGCAGCTACGATTCTTTCCATCTTTGTGGGTGCTTGCTGGCCTGCCATGACTGGGATAGGTGGAAGGATACTGGTAGGCTGAATGCCAGGAGGCAATGAAATAGATGACAAACACAAAGGAATATGATGGATTGTATGGGAGGCTTTCTTTGGACTAAGATCCAAATAGGAACTGACTGAACAAGGAGCTTTATGAATTTATGAAGGTATTTCTTTACTAACAATGCTAGGCTCTAAATCTTCAAACTGTATATCCTCAGCTATAATCTTCTCTTTCATAGATACATAAGATTTCTTAGGGTTACCTGATCCTGATGCTCCTTTCTATGATGTTTTCCTCTGCTTAACAATCTTCTCAGGGTCAGGCACTGGGTCAGCTAGTGATTTCTAAGGATTTCTCCGGGTATGCCTCACAAACTGAGCCAGAACTGTAATGTGGAGTCACCACTAGGTTGGTCCTCCAGTAGAGTCACCAGATAGATGATTAACCTAAAATGTGTCCAGAATTTATTTATCATCAAAGCTGGAACTGTGTCATTCTCCCAGGGAAGCTAAGCTTCAATCTCCTCTCCCTGGTAACGGCACCAATTAATGTTATCACCTCAAGAATCTCTCCTAGGTTGTAGCTCAGAGATGCTCGGGAACATTACAAATTCAACTTATTGTTACAAATGGATGAACGGAAGGAATGATGCTTGTTCAAGCGAGATAACCACTTCTACTATGCTTAACTCCACACATGCATGAACACCCCCAGACTACAAGGCTTTAGACCACCAGTTACTCACAGTTCCGAGATTGGGTGAATATGGAGAATACTAACCACACCAGCAGATGCACAAGACCTTGTGATGGCTTGCTGCAACCAGTAAAGAGGTCCGCAAATCTAATTCCCTAATGTAAAGACATGATGATAGCTCTCTATCACTAGGTGAAAAGAAACCTGAATAACACATCCACTGATACATGCAAGATTTTAACACAGAGGTAGGATGACAACTCCTCTAATGCTAAGCATCAAGAGTTCAGGAAAACTACATATAAGGCACAACCGAGAATAGAATAGAAATGGAAAGTGAGCAATTAACAGCAAAAGAAGCTTGTATTAGCTGAAAATGAAGATGAGACGCTGCAAGTATCAAAGTAGTAATAGTCTCCAGAAGTTGAACCTTACATCAAAAAATTAAGCATCGACCTTGATTACATCTTGTTTCTGGGTATATATAGAGTTTCATTACAAAGACATTCAGCCATTCTAAGTATGGATGGGTCATAATTGACCACCAACCGCTTTAACTGCCTAAGGGAGTTTGAGTGTGATTGCTTGCTGTAGTGGATAAATTTGATCTTCTCGGATGCTCTTCTATCCTCTCAGGGGGCTGGAGTATCGTATGGGATGAAGTCCCATAACTGTTAAATGCATTTATCTACTCAAGCTCTATACTTTCCCTTCTCGGCCATACTGTCTGTTGAATGCAGTTGTTGAGGAGGAAATTCACCGGGTACTGGAAACTGGTCACCTTTGTCCTTCAGGTGCACGGAGCGGGCAGGGACGTGGACTGCATGGCGAACAGATGGGTTGGATAAAGGATGAGGATCAGCCGTTAGATTGAGCGGATGAACGACGGATATGGCTTGCCAAGGATCATCGGGAAAAGTGGGGTAGAATGAACGTGGGCCGTTAGATCTTGGGTGAGCAGATCCAACGACTATCGGATGGAGGAGACGCACAAGAGTTAACGGGCGGGAACGTGGGATGGGTGATAAGTGGTATTTTCCGCACCACCATTGATCGTTTGGTGGTAAACGTAAATTGGCGTGTGATCCCACTCGATGCGTGGCAGCGGAGGAGCAGGAAAACCACCCTTCCATCACGTGTTAACACCCTAACACTTTGTGGTCATGGGGAGAGCAGACGCCGTCTGATTGTGATGTGGGTGATCAAACAGTAGGGGGTCAATCAAGCTAGTTTTTCATCGGATGCGAGGGGGAACCGTTGGATCGGGGTGCAGCGATCGACGGCCATAAATAAAAGGCGATGAGGGGTTGTGGAGGCGTGAGGTCATGTGGATGCGGTGCTATGGGGTTTTAAAATTTGTGCTTGGGGCTTGGAGAAATATGGGTTACACTAGGTGCTAAGGGAGAAATGGAGGCAACGAGGGTGAAAGGGAGTGAGTGGGGCAAGGGAAAAGAATGAGGATGCTGGTTGTGGACTTTCCTTTGGGCGTAGTCAACCTGACCAAGCTTATAGTTGGCCTTAAAAGGACCATAGCTATAGCAGAGCTAACAGTTACTTCTAAGTTTAGTGAGCAGTGTGAGAGGTAAATTCACACAAGTGGCAGCACTGGACCCTAGGAGAAACTGCAGAAGGAAATAGGAGGCTTGGAGGGCAGAGGAGAAGGTTTGTGAGAAGCCTTTGATTATCTATGAGTAGCAGAGGGATTGTACTGAGAGTAGGATAGCTTGTGAGCTAATGCTTTGTGTAATCCAGACATATTTCCACTTGTATGATAATACAGAGATCGGGGGTTTTTAGCTAAGGCTTTCCCCAGAGTATTCTTTTGTGTTCATGTGTGATTGATTTCTCATTCTCAGCTATATGTGTTCTATTTGATCTTGCTCATAATTGATTAAGCTTCTGCAAGTTTGTTATAGAAGTAGATCTTGTATTTTGCTTTAGTATATTGCATAATTTGTTGATCTACAGTGGGAATTTCTACATGGTATCAGAGAAAGGTTTTGTAGGAAAAGTTCTACATGGTATTAGAGCAAATTTGATCAAAGCGAAGAATAGTATAAAAAGAAGGGAGAAGTTCGAAGTTTCAAGTTCCTAATTATAAAATTCGAATTCTTATCACATCTCAAATTTCACCATGGCGTTCAACGATTTAAGACTCGAGTATGCCCTTGATGGCAGCTCGAATTATATAGCTTGGAAGAATCAAATGGAAGCAATATTAGAGGAAAATGGTCTAAAGGACTTCATTGATCAAGAAGTACCCAAGCTAGCATCGACTAATGCTACATAATTGGCGGAATGGAAGAAATGTGTGGCTAGAGTGAGGAGAATCGTTTTGGAGGGAGTTCGAGACCACATAGTCTCGAATATCCGTGGGAAGGAGACACCATTTTAAATGTGGAAAACATTGAAAGATCTATTTTAGAACAACAAGGATGCTGGCGCTAAAAGACAAGCTTAGGAAAATCATGTGTGAAAAGGGTGACATGATCTCTACATATCTGAACAAGCTCACCACCTACAGGGATGAGCTTGGAAGTGTAGGGATCACGACAGTCAATGATGACATGGTGAGTCTTGCTCTCCTCGGTCTTCCTAAGAGCTAGCATAGCTACCAAGACTCGGTAAATGGAAGAGAGAAACTGCTAGATTGGGAATGACTTTGGTCGGATCTGATGTAGGAGGAGATAAGAAGAAGCACCAAGATGGTTATTCATCCAAGGAGGATGAAGAAAACTGTGCCTTAGCGAGTAAGCAAAAGAAAGGGAAGGAGAATGATTCTCATCCCAAATCGAGTTCTTCCCATGATGGGAAGAAGTTTGACAAATCGAAAGTGCGATGCTTTCATTGTCATGAGGTGGGCCATTTTGCAACAAATTGTCCATTGAGGAAATCCAGGACCCATGGAAGGATCTGAAGGTGAGGCATTGGCCTCACAGTTCAAGTTGGATTTCACCCTCTTCACATGCATGGTTTCATCCATGGTGGGATGTGGTTGGTTTCTTGACAGTGGAGCTTCATTCAACATGACCGACGATAAGATTTTGTTTAGTACCTTGGAGGAGAAAGATCTCTAGATACTCATAGCGATGGGTAATGATGAAAAGTATAGTGTCTTAGGAGTAGGCACAATTGTTTTTCAGAGGGAGCATGGAGCTCGCATTACTTTGACAGATGTGAAGTATGTGCCAGGATTGAAGAAAAACTTGGTATCGGTCACAATGCTGGAAGAAAAAGGCTATGATGTAGTCTTCAGTAAGGGAAAGGTTTTCCTTAGACACATCACCATGAGATAGGTGAAGCAGATCGGTTCACAAGTCAAGAACTTGTATGCTCTTGAGGTTCAAGATGCATGCAAAGCCTTGAGGAGCAAGGAAAATGTTAGAGACTTGGTATTGAGAGGGAGAGTACATTACCTCTCAACATTCAGCGCCATAAGAAGTCTCAGACAATTGTGGAGGGGCCACAATTAGTGAAGCAGCTTCAGGAGGTTGTGGAGCATCCACAACTGGAGAATCCAAGAGGAGACTGAGTGGAGGCATCCAATCATGCAGAGACCTTTAGTAGGGGGAAATTTCGAGCCAAATGGGCAGAGGGATCACATGCATCCATACCTCTAGGTGTGAGGTGGGGTGATGTGAAGTGATAGTCCCAAGAAGGCTGAAATAGGGGTAGGATCCTTGAGGTACCCAAACTCTTTGACTAGACCTTGCTACGGGATCCCTGATGAGTAGTAGAAAGACTGGATGAGTGGGTAGAGGCAGATGCAGATAGAGCGGAAAATAGAGCTACAATGCATGAATCCCAAGATTGTGCAGAGATAGCAGGCTGCAACAATATGAAAGGCACAGGAGTGTTGCACTAGTGCATGATGGCACAGAGCGGTGTGCAACGATGCGAGATGCATGGAGTGTTGCAGTAGCTCAGAGGTCATAGAGGGAGCACTTGTCGGCGACAGAGGAAGCTTCAGCATCAGAGGATGTTTCTAGCCCAATAGGGAGGTCAGTTGGGAGTTTTTTTGTTTCTAGAGTTACTGGATCACTAACACTTGTGGGAAGTGTTGCATGCAAAACATTCCAAAGGTTTAGGATTGGTTTCGAGTTGAATGCCTTTCTTATTGGGAGGGAGTGTTGAAAATAGCAACAAGAAATGCTAAAAATAGCATTTCACGTACCATTGTTGGACATAGCAAAAAGGAATGAAAAATGGAAATGTTAAAAATAGCATTGCTATAAATATTATTTCAGGATAGATTCCAATTTTAGTTAGTCCTTGAGCTAAAATTGAGAAGTAAAATTCAAATTTGATCTTAGCAGTTATTTGTAAAATAATTAATTAATTCATCTTGAGTTAATTAGCTGTAGAAAATCAAACATGAAGTCTATGTGAAGACATGCAACAATTTCTCCATTGATTGAGGAAGTTATCCTTTGATTAAAGGAGATCAGGATGAGTTTTACTTTGAGTTGTAATTAGTTAGCTCAGTTAACTGAGTGAAGTCCAGTTAGATTAGTTCAAATAGTTTGTTGAACTAATTGTGAGTTCAGTTAGTTAATGCATGCATGCATGTAATTGTTGCACTTCAGATAACTGAGTATGCTCTCATAAATAACTCATGCATGTCAATTTTGAGAAAGACCCAGTTGAGATCAGAGGAAGGGACAATGTACTATCAGTTGGAGGAGTTTTCCTATATAGGAAACTCATCCATGCAGAAGGACTTATCTCCTTCAGGATCGTGCAGTTACTTCTGAGTTTAGTGAGCAGTGTGAGAGGTAAATTCACACAGGTGGTAGCGTTGGACCCCAGGAGAAACTGCATAAGGAAATAGGAGGGCAGAGGAGGAGGTTTGTGAGAAGCCTTTGACTGTCTATGAGCAGCAGATGGATTGTACTAAGAGCAAGATATCTTGTGAGCTAATGCTTTGTGTAATCCAGACATATTTCCACTTGTATGATAATACAAAGATCATGGTTTTTAGTTGAGGCATTCCCCGGAGTATGCTTCTATGTTCATGTGTGATTGATTTCTCATTCTCAGTTATATGTGTTCTATTTGAAATCGATTAAGCTTATACAAGTTTGTTGTAGAAGTAGATCTTGTAATTTTCTTTAGTATATTGCATAATATATTGATCTACAGTGGGAATTTCTACACCATTATTAGCTACTATGGCTAAACTAATACATGTTGACTCATTATTGATATTAAAGTAAAACCAAGCCACCAGTAAACATTGACTGGTTGGTGGTTTGTAAGTGGGCAGACTTTCTCTACATACCTCTGGGTTTTTAATCTGTCTCCTTATGTCTATAAAAATGAGCTCTTAACTGAACAAAAACACAACCTCTAGGTTCCTTACATCACAGAAAAAACAATGTTAACCAAGAAAAATAAATTTTATTTTATTATAGTAGACCATATTTTTTGTTCAAAGAATAATTTTTTTATTAAACAAAATTATGGGTTGATTGGATGACTGAACTACACAACTTACTTGTACTGAGAAAAAAATTACACATCTTGTACTGAGGGATAAAACATTTATGCAAAAATACAATCCCATGCGCTCTCCTACATATTATATTCTTTCTCCTGGAAGAATTACATCCATAGTTGATCACAAGAAACCCATTACAAAGATAAATCGTAAAAATGAAAGTATTTGTTTTTCCCTTTCAATCTTTTCATACCGTTTCTATCAATCTTCCTTGTTAGTCAACAAGCAGTATTTACAATAGAGAATATTGTTGAGAGTTCCTTGAGATTCTGCACACCCAACGCTATCCATTTAGTTTTACAACATTTATACCTCTACATATTCACCAAAATTTTAATATACAATGTTTCGTATGGAGATGCTCATTAAACCTCGCACCTTTTTTCAGTTAGAGATTCATAAATTGTTTATTTAAAAGCCATATATGCTCCTACTTGAAAAATTGGTCATATATGAAATAGATCCCTTAAAAAAAGCATTCATGTATTTTATTATAACTTGGTGCGGTGCATAGGAGTACCAATTCAGTGCTCATACCATGCACTCCAGTGGATGACTTAATTAGGTAGGGTAGAGATTTGGAAAACACACCAATGACCTGAGGCTTAGTGCAAATTCCTAATTGGGAAGGAAGGAATGATAAAACAAAATCAAGAGCGTTGAGATGCAAAAAAATAATTTCCATTTCATACAACGTACATCACTTCCATACCTTCTTGGAACTTGAGGAGAAGTATTTCCAGGCCCCTTGGAAGTAATATTGGAGCATATGGACCCTTGTCTATTATCCTGCTCATCCCACATTGACATCAATTCCTTCTCCCTCACATCAACTTCTTTGCATATTTTCCTTGCTTCCACATCCATTACTCTGTTTAATGTATCTACCTTTCTGGAGAGCACTTGCAGGTGTGTAGGTGCGATTACAAAAATCCAGCTCATCATAAGTACCGCCAAGTTACCAGATGATATGCCCAAACAAATTACAAATCACCAAGCTCTAACTAAAGGAATGGACAGAGATGTGATGATAGATAAATATATCTGCAGATATACTATATGAGTTAGTACTTCAGAGGAAATAGAAAAAATGCACACTCCCTCTGAGAACCCTCTTTTGGATGACCGACAGGGGAATAAGCATTTGTGTTAAACTTCACCACACTTTCTCTTCAAAAAAGTGCACGCTCCCTCTGAGAACCCTCTTCTCGAGAACCTACAGGGAATAAACATCCATGTTAAGCCATCAAGAAACCGTTACACACCCTAACTATTTGTTTTCTATTAACTATTAAGTACTAAAAATCTTTAATCATCTAACGTTCCATCTAATGGTGTAGATTGACACACAGTAGTAGGTGGGAAGTTTTTCTCAAAGGAGAACGCCTTACGATGTAATAATTTATATATTAATATTAAAACTATTTCCTACCATTTTGATAATAAGGAATTTATCGAGTTTGTGAGTTTGACTATGATATTATTTTTTTATTTTATATATATAATTCAACCATTTTCTATTGTTAACCCATTAAGTATACATTATTTAAATTTTTTGTAATTCAATAAATACAAAAAAAAATATGTTTAGGTGTATGTAATCCATTAGTCTAATAAATTCTTCTCCTTAATTATACATGATTCAAATTTTGTAGAATCCATTACTCTAATACATATAAATATAAATATGTTTAGGTTTGTGTAATCCATTACTCTAACAAATTAAAATATATTTAGTTATGTTGATTTTTTTTCTATGTTAAATTATGATTTCATATTTTAAAAAATTAGGAACCTTTTATTTTCCAAATATATGAAGTAGTTAAATTTTCATTTTTTGACCTGGTTTTTAATAAGATATAAAAATATGCTATTAAATAGTTATTAACCATATTCTTATTACAAAATTTCCTATCATTTCAATTTCTTTAATGAAATTAAAATTGAAATGACATTTATTTAAAATATATATAATATCAATTTTCTTGGAAATTTTTTAATATACTATTTTTTTTTAATAAAAAAATTAAAAATCTTCATTTCACATCTTTCTAATTAAAATATTTTCCATTACTTTGACTATGGTCGAATAGGATAATTTGATTGATATCATACCTATGACTCGATAGATTCTTGATTCATGAGAATCTGATTGAGTCTTTGGGGAACTTGAGATCCTAGGTGGAATAGGTTTTCATATCCAATCGCTATGTTATTATCCTGCAATTGCGTATGGAATCAATTTACAGGGGTATTAATTTTAAATTTAACAGAGTATTGGTCGAGGCGGATGGTTTAATAGTTTGGTTATGACTGTCTGGAAATCATACGTGATGCCTCCGGGAAAATTTGCTATGGACAATATTTCCTCAAAACTGACCTATTTAAAGAGCCAGTCCACACTTGGGAGCGAAACAAACAAAAAAATGTACAGAGAACTAAAGGGTCTCATTGAGGAAATCAGGAGGATTGGGAACTCACTAATTCATTCGGTTCCATGAGTAGATTTTGAATTGGTTAAATAATTTGGAAGGGAGGAAAAGTCACATACTACAAAGTCAAGAATGCACATGGATATTAAAGATCCATGCATTATGGCTCATATAGCTGGACAAAAATACTAAGTTCTTCCATCGATATGCATGCCACCGAAAGAACCAAAATACAATTTGACACATCCAAGGGGTAGATGGGAATGTGGTTCAATCCACGTGGGAGATCGAGATGGAAGTTGTACAGTATCTCCATAATCAATTCAAGGCTCGTGTAGAGGTTGATATTGAAGACCAACTCTGGGGGGTGGAGGAATACCCCATTATGTTTCAAGAAGATTCAAATGAACCCTCTATTGACCGATGACTATGGAAGAAATATTATTGGTACTGAAATCCTTTTCCAAGGATAAGTATCTAGGACCAGATGGTTGGATCGTGGAATTATTTTAAAACTTCTTTAACCTTCTAGGTCCTAAACTGCTAGATATTGTTGAGGAATCTCAGATTGTGGGGTGCATTTTTGGTTCTATTAATTCAGCCTTCATCGCTATCATTCTGAAGTGATAAAATCCTACTTCCTTTGTTGACTTCAGGCTGATTTTGCTATGAAATATCATTTATAAACACATATCCAAACCATTGTGGATCACATCAAGGGGATTTTGTCAGTTCACATTTCCAAGGAGCATTTTGGTTTTCTTCATGATAGGACCATTCGTGGCACCATTTCCATTGCACAAGAGTGCATCCACACCATACATTCCATAAATAAGAGATGCTAGTTATGAAAATAGATCTTCAAAATGCATATGACTGCATGGATTGGTCCTTCCTAATAATTGTGTTCCAGAAGAGTGGTCTTGATATACTCAATGTGGAGTGAATCATGACATATGTGACAGGTGAATGGTTCGTGATACTCATTAATGGTTTCCATTTTGATTTTTCCCGGACCAGGAGGGGTCTTAGACATGCATGCTCCCTATTATGTAGGATTTATGATTGCAGACATAAATATCTCCATTAGGTCTTGTGGATTTACCTAGAACAACAGAAAGACAAAGGACCCAATGTTCTCCTTAAAGTAAGTAGATGAAGGGATGAAACCTACTTGGAATTTATTGTATGTTTCACTCCTTTGGCTTGAATGCTCCAATCCTATCTCTAGCTGCTAAAATTAGAACTTGCACAACCAGACAACACAAACCAAGATACTACGAGATCTATGTCACATTATATATCTACTTTATTAATAGATCAACATGGTATTGAAATATATGAAACAATGACATCATATATAGGAAAACAAAGAACTCTTTGTATTGATACAAGGAGAGTGAACTACAACCATAAATAGGTGTTGATCTTGTATAAGATCTCCTTCAAGTTTTTGACTTGTCCTTCCTTTGTCACAAAGTGCACCTCCAATCACCCTAAATGCAAGAAAAGATAACTTTCATAATAACAACATAAGGGTAGAATCACTCTCCAAAATCCAACCTCTTGCACATGGAAGGCTGTAAATATATAGAGGAGTGAGGTAAGTCGGGAGTTCTTATCCTTTTACCAATATTGGGATTGAGTTCCACTGTTGATGGGAGGATGAGATCTAAGGATAAGGGATGGGAACTGCAAGGTAGGATAGGATAGGATTCTAAAGTTTTATCTAAGGTAAATGGTTACAACAGATCTTGGAAGCTTTTGGAAATGGAGGCTTCAAGATTCTCTCTCTTTTTCCTGAATTTCTAGAACCAATGCAGTGCAAAGGGGAGAAACTTCTAGGTGATCAACACAAGCCACAATTGAGAAACCTGTAGGTGAACACAGTCCAACAAGAGCCCAGGGAGCGTTGGTCCTAAAATTGGCTCAGATGATGCAGCTTAGGGTAGAAACTATGGGGAATGCGAGATTCATGCATAGGGCTTTATGAAATGAGAATGTAAAGTGGGGAAATGATGTTGATTGATCCCATTAGGAGGCCTATTGATCGGATGTGAAAAGATACCCTGTAACAGAGTGCCCCCTAAAGCGCAAAGTCATAGATGATGACTGATGACTAAATTGTTTTACCTTGTGACAAGTCAGGATCAAGAACAACTAGTGCAATCGTCTTCCATTACAATACATTTACATCATGAAATCCTTTTTCTAAGGGAGGCATACCCAGACTCAACACATAAGCTAACATAACATGTACAATGATCAAAAGACATGTCCATTGATGAATGATGGTGGATCCATGACTGAATGACTGTTAGTATGATCATATCCATCATACATAGTGATTTTTGTATAATCTTGAAATCACAGCCCAAATGATGGAAACTAGATCTGGCGTCTTCCATATTGTTCACACGACCAACCAACGTACGAGTCTAACTATGTGAATAAATGAGCTGAAGTTGAACATGGAAGACACCATCTGACTACTGCCCCATGATGTAAGTCATTAACAGATGCAAGAGAAACCACTGATGATGTTAATGGCTCTCAAGGTACTCAAGTACAATACATATGTTGTGAATAAATGAGTTGATGTCGAACACCACACATAATAATTCATTCAAAGGCCAATGATGTAAACATGTCGCTAAGAGCGAGGAAATTTTCCATTGATGTATGGAAGCACCAAGGTACTGATGGGTGTTTCTAAGTCAACTTCCTGGATAATTTGCTGATGTCGATAGGAAGTGACCCGTCGCAGGAGGGCCTTGATGTATCCCCCATCAACGACACAAAACGAGTATGATGATTGAGACAGAATGATGTTGATATGGAGCTGGACCAGGAAAGGAAAACATGGAATAAAGGATTAATAGTATTTTAACAGATATAAGTTGAATGACTTCTCTTGAACACACTGACGACACTGAAATGGGGTTGGAAGCATTGACCCAAAACCGAAATGAAGGTTTTGTGAAGGTATGATGAATCTAAAGACAAGGATATTACCCAACCCAACAACCACAGAGATGAAGTGGAAGAGTGTCATGTTCAAGAGTGACTCGCTGCCATTAACAAATGGAGCACCCTATTTTCCCAATTTCCCCAACCATACTGGTCAATGCATCTTTATTTTTTAGCAAGATTGAAGACGATAACATATGATTGATATGTAAGTGCATCCTTCAGATGAGTCCCTTTGAGAATATTTAACGAACCCAAATAAGGAGTGGTTCGATCCCGTTAAGATCGACAATTCCATCGTTTTTTGATGTTTTTACGAGTCTAGTGAGGGTGAAAACTCGACTTCTTTTTCATGATTAGAGAGTTTGAAAAAGAGGAAAAAAAGTAAACTCCAGATGTTCATTTTCGTAGGTAGTCCCTTAGGTCAGGGAGAAAACAATACCCAAGATAACCTCTTAGCCATGTTCGATTAAGGTATTCCTTTTTCATAGTTAGTCTATCTCAATCCAAAAAATGGGTAAATTTATACTAAGTAGACATATTTTCATTTACTTTTATGAGTTCGAAAAAACAAGTGCTCGACAATATTTTCATGTTTCGGAGTATCAAAAGAGCTAAAAGAGTACTCTAAGGGGTTCCTTTTTTGTAGCTTTAAAGAGCCCAAAAAAGAGATAAAAGTGTACTCTTCAGTCAAAATAACCTGTTTAAAGCACAACAAAATTCGTTAACAGTTATCGAGCTGCTCAGAAAAACACAAAAAGGATTAAACATACCTATCTCATAGTAAAAATGAATCATGACAAGGTTAAAACATTAAATATGAATAAAATAATGAAAAATATGACCATATATACTAAAAATGATTGTTCATCTTTACTATTTCACATTTACCTTCAACAGTGAGAGTTCTGAGTACTTTTTCCCTTGATCTTTTGCAGTTGATTGTAGCCAATCTAGTGGACAATTTTGAGTACCGTCGCTTCCAAGTAGGATCTAAAGCCTTTCTCTTTCTTTATATGGTTCCATTTTATGATTTCATGCAAAATTTATGAGTTTTTGAGGGCCCTAGGGTTCTAAAAATTTTCACTAGGATCAACATAGGCCCAGATGGTCGAAATATACATTGCACCTAAGTAGTCATACACTGCAAGTAGGGGTGAAATGCTCTAGTTTTCTCTTATGGGGTGTGTTAGGTGCAAATCCAAAGTTTGTTCATTAGTTTTTCCTCAAAATTCTTTAAGTTTTTTTTCATGAAATGATCCTAATGAATCTCTTGTTGATGTTTTAGGGGTTCATCAACATAAAATTGATTTCGTGTGGAGAGAAAGATAACATGAGGAACATGGTTTGAATACAACAAATGATCCTACTACCATCTAGGCAAGGAATTGTGGGTTAATAAAATTCTTCTGGCTTCCTAGTATGAGGCAATAGATGGAGTTGTTGAAATACCTTGTTTGTTCATGGGATGTTCAAGCACAAGTGCTCATGTTTGGGAAACATCTGCTCGAGATAAAGGTAGAATACATCTACTTTCTTATAGGCTTGCCCATGAGAGGTTTCTCCTAGGTGGGAGAATGGGTGGAGAAAATGTGAAAGATTAAATAACTACATATTGTATACCTTGAGCCCAACCAACAAAGGATGGAAAGATCAGTATAAAAGATGTGACCTAGTTACCTTTGAGAACGATCCTATTCATTATCGCAAGATTGGTAGGTAGCTCAACATTACATGTAGCAAGAAGATCATACATGCAATATGGGTTGGAGTGTCTAGAGCCAACACTCTTCAACTAGAGTGAGGGAGTTTTGGTCAACATGAAAGAACAACTGTCTAAAGAAAAAGAGGGAAAAATAAAGAACTTTGGATACAGTGCGATCTTAGTTTCATTTGTACTAGAACGAGTTCCATTACTTAAACCTCAACAGATTACACCTAGGCCTATTGATCTGAGGGTGCCACAGATGAGGAGGTGGATAGATCATATGTCCTAACAGTTTATTATGATCAACTATATCCTTATGTAGGCATGGATTTCCATGATGACCCTGAGCTCGTGCTTCCTGAGGGTGAGAAATTGGGTGCTTCAGGTAAGAAATTTTGACCTTTTAAGTTTTGAAAGTTTTACAATATTTTTTTTGATTTTTTGTTTTTGTTTCCAAGACTAAACTATTGATGTTTCATGCAAAAGTGGGACCAATTCGACCTATTGGTGCTTCATATCTCCATCGTTCACAGGAACGACAATAGGAGGAGGCAGTAAAACCAACATGGGTCGTTACAGTAGGACGGGATATACTATAGGATCTTGATGTAGCAAAGATCCTATCATAGGTAGAGTTCCACATGGAGAGGTTAACACATGGGATTGATGAGACAACGATCGACTAAATTCCACTTCAACTTCAACGATACACTATAGGAGTGCCTAGTCATATTGGTCTACTATTGCGCATGATGGCTCGTGCAGTGTCATTCTATCATGAGCACCTTTCATTTGTATACTTAGATATTTTTATGTAGTTTTATATATGGGCAATGCATGCCATATGTGTCTCAGGCACAATTTTTGTAAAACCAAACTTCATATATATATATATTCAATGTTTTTGGGTTTCTATTGTACTTTCAATATGATGTGATGTGAATTGGAAATTAATTACATTCGTTGCAAATGTATATCTAAAACATGATTAGCTAGGGCATTTTTCATTGTGTTTAGATTTTTAGAAATGTTTTCATATTGTATGAAATTGAAATGTCTTTCTATAAGGCAAACACTAGCAAGTTGTAGTACTATGAGTTGTGAGTCAATTCTAATGACTAAATAGCATATACCATGTGCAATAGCTTCAGATAGTAGCTCGACCACTGTGCTATACTAAACAATGTTGTTGGTGGAGAGACCAATACACATCCCTTGTAGACTCACTAACTTGCCATTTGGAGAAAATATAACCCATGTTTCAAAAGATAAGTTATCAGTACTACAACTGGCACCATAGAATAACCGATAAAAGTTTTAAGAGATGCCGACATTTGCAAACCAAGTGTAAAAGGAAATCAAAAGAAACTATGTGAAACTCTAAAAAGACATGCTGCAAACACACTCAACACACCTATAGACAATATGTACACAGTGAAACTACACTTGAGATCAAGCATAGTATTTTTTGAGGTACGACCCATTTCTAGGTTGCGTTAGGGGAATTCCATCAAAATCTAGTAACTCATAGTGCCTTTTTGCAAGGAGTCGCTTGATAATGTATGGAACTAACCACATGGGTTGAAATTTTCCTGAACCTAAATTATTAGACTCCTAATCATATAGAAGAACAAGGTCACCCTCCAAGAAGACACGAGGCTTGACACTTTTGCAAAAGATGCTCCTCCTCTATGGAAGTAGAAGGAAGAAATTCGAAAGCTAGTTTCAATGATGGAATTTTTCATTGAATTGAGAGGATAGATTCTAGACCATATACCAACTGAAAGGGTGTAAATCCAATAGGAGTCCTAACTGAGGTTTGGTATCCCCACAAAGAAATGTAAAGAAACAAATGCCAGTCCAATTTGTGGACCCCTACCATGGATTGAGGCATCATCTTAAGAACTTTGTTGATTGCCTCAAGCTGTCCATTAGCCCGAGGAGAATATGGAGTGGAACTTTCATGGGAAATTCCCAACTTAGCAGTTAGTTCGGTCATCATATGATTTCGTAAATTCTTTCTATGATTCGTAACTATTGCTTATGGAACACCAAACTGTGTGATGACGTGGTTGAAAAAGAAGTATACAACCATTTCACTAGTGTTGTTAAATCTAGGCATCACCTTGGCCCATTTACTAAAGTAATTGATTGTGACAATAATATAACCATGCCCCTCGATCGAGTGAGGTTTACATGTCATAAATTCGATACCCAACTGCAAAAGGACTAATAGTGACAACGGGATGCAATGGAGCAGGTGAAGCACGAGCCTTACGAACATATATCTGGCATGTGTGACACTTCTAGACATTGAGGATATAGTCGCAAAAGAAGGTAGGCCAGAAGTAACTAGCCCATGAAATTTTCTAGGCAGTAGCATAACTAGATAAATGTTCTCCACATGCCCCCTAGAGGAATTTATTAAGGACTTTCTCGACCTAGTCAAGTGTGAGGCAACTTCATAAAATCGTACTGATACCGTGATGGTAAAGGGTGTCACCGATAATGATGTAATTTTAGGATTAGTAACGAATACGTTGCTGCTCAGAGCGAGAGGCATTAGAATGGAAAGTATGGGTTTGGAGAGAAATCAAGAAATATCCATACCACAGGTTATATGACGATATAAGGAACAACAACTCATTAGGGATAAAATCTTTAGATGTAGATTCTGAATCAGGGGAAGGAATATCACACATTAGTTCTGCTAAAACCAAACATTTTTTTGACTTGGATTTGATGAAATCTAGGTCAAATTTTTGTACAATGAAAATCCATTTTGAGTACTGTTGATGGTGCTAGACCTACCAACATGTCAAGGGGATCTCCCTGATAAGAAGTCCCAATTAGACCTCAGACCGTTTGGTGTAGGAATCCCAACAATGGGTCATAAGGTAATGCTTTGACCGCGATGTCCCACATAGGCAAGTAAGATAACTTTGTCAGTGGCAAGGGTGTGACTGATGTAGTGAGTCAAGGAATGAGTATGAGAGGTTCCAACACTTCAAAGGAGGAGGAAGGTGAAGGTGAGTTCCAGGTTGAAAGGGATCAATCCAAACTTGGCTAGGAAAACACAACACAAAGGATATGCATAGCTTCTGGCAGAGAAGTTGACACGGATGCGGTAGTCCCAACATACAAGGTAAGATAACATGAATAGCACTCACGGATAAGTGCAAGACGAGTGTAGCAGTTGATATAAAAAGGTTCAGAGAAAGGTTTGTCTGGTGTCCAACAGAGTAGTCGACACGGACGGTGACAACATTAACAACATAAGCAACACATTAACAACAAGATTCATATAATTGCATGTGAATCAATTCATACATAAGTATGTAAGTTCAACAACATTTATCATTAAGGAAACAGGAGCAGTCCAACTACAATAACAACATATGCATAAAAATGTGTTGGTTTTTATTATATAAAGAAGTGTAAGTCACAATAACACAATACACCATGTAAACCTACTAGCCCCATCAGTGGAACATTACAAACACATCTGCCTGCTCCTCCAAAGAGATGTACTAGCTCTGTGCAATGGAGAAGCCAAGGCACGTTACAATACTGTCCAAGCCTTCTTCAAGATAGTCTTAGAAGAAGGTTGGCTGACCTAAAGTCTCTACAATGAGTTATGAGGGACTATTTATAGCAAAGGGTGGGTTGACCCTTGAAATTCCCCTTTGTGATTGTTCAAATACCCTCATGACTCTTCACCTACTCTATGACTGTTACATTCACTCTTGAGACTTGACTTACACTTGACATGACTCAACAATACAAAGCACATGTACCCATGTGAATAATGGCTTGAACAAACCAAACTAGATACCACTCTAACTTAGACAACTATAGAATTCGAACTCCTCGACATCCTCATGCTGATCAACAGTAACATATTGGTGCCAAGATTGGTAGTCTCTGATAGTGTTCGTGTGTTCTGTCGTGACATCCGTCTAGAATCCGAATCGTGCCTCCATGGAATCCGGGTACACTGCTTGGGATCCTCTATCTGCCTCATCTGAAAGAATGCACAATATTTTCATCAATGTGGTTGGACTTGCTTCTTTGTCTTCGCTTGGGTGAGAGTCCCAAGTGATGGAATCGCATATGTGTGCACAACATCCTTCATGATCTTGAATACTTTTCCAATAGGAAGCCTCTATGCCAGTGATGAGTTGCAGTATGTCCTTGTAGTTCCGGATCTGACTCCGGATATGTGTTTGTAGCTCAACCGATATGGCCTTCATCATCTTGGGCAAATGAAGTGGGGATCCTTTATACTTCACCATCCATGCTCACATGCTATCAACGGAAGCATGTATGTTCTTCAAGATGCCAACTCTTCTCACACATGGATGCTGCCATCTATGAAGATGAACCACTGCTTAATGCATGGTACCAAACTTGGAGTACAATGCGCACATAACCATGTCCAAGGATAACACTTCCTCTAGTATTTCCTTCTTTAGTTCAGCTAGGGCAGACATTGTCACCAAGTCTCCTCCCTTCTTGGCCACTTGTAGTTCCTTCACCATTCGCTCATTCTGATCTATGAGGAAGTTAAC
Organism: Pinus tabuliformis; assembly: GCA_031772625.1. NCBI lineage: Eukaryota > Viridiplantae > Streptophyta > Pinopsida > Pinales > Pinaceae > Pinus > Pinus tabuliformis. Next base: position 816,076,848 of record CM062805.1, on the reverse strand, counting down.
ACTGGAGCTAGTGGCTTCGACATACACTCTAGTTGCATTAGCCAAAGCATTTGGGTCCTTGTGCACATTGGTCACGATCACTTGTTCTTGAAATTGCGTAGGGGATGTTTGGTCCTTTGGAGTTCGTACTCTGTCAGGATGCATAACTCTATCTTGAGATTCATCAAAGGAGCTTTCGCACACCTCTGCTTCCCACTAAACACCAAGGATCTCAGTGAATCCTTGGTCATTCGAGACTTTATCATCATATAGATGCATGGAAGAGGGCAAGCCAACCTCTCCGTGGTGAGGCATGAGGTCAATATCATGTTCCAACTCATGCTGCTCCATGTCTGCATCCAACTGTTCAAAAGCCTGTTCTCTCTCATGAGAAAAGTATTGCCCCTACGAGGGTTCACCCTATTCACTTGATTCAAGCTGCTCAGAAGAATCAACTACTTATATGGGTGTTGCTTCATCTATCTGCATGTGATGTGCCCCATGCTAAATCTGCTACTGCTACGCTTCCTTATTCTGTTGGCGCAACTCTTGTTCTTTCCAGTTTTTCTCCCTCAGCTCATGCAACTCCTTCTCTGCTTCTTCCATTCTCTTCTTATATTTATTCCTTCATGCGATTCACTTTTCGCACTGTTGCATCTTATGTTGATAGCCATAGCTGCTTGTTCTACAAGTGGATCTACTCGAAACTTGTAGCTTTGTTCATCCTCCATGCAGTCGACAATATTTCTCTTCCCTTTGTCACGCGTAGGTATGCTTGGCTCTGTTGCCTCTATTGTTGTTGCTACTGTTGATGTTCTCTGTGGTGTTGCCTCACACTGTCGTGCTAACCATTCTACGGTGAAACCAACCTATTCATTGGGTTTGGAATGATGGTGAAAATAACTCCATGAGTCTTCCTCGATTGAATGAAATGCCTCATGGATCCAATTGAACTAAAACCTCATGCAGTGATCCTTGACAATGCAATGTGGGTCATACGGGTTGAAGCTTTGGAGGTCGAACAGGTACTTCTTCATTTGTTCAGCTTCAACATCTGCTTGTTTGATACTCTTGATCTCATATAATCCAATCCAAAATAGAGGAGTGGGCCAAGGAGCCTTCTTCTTCCGCTGCAGCCTAGCTGTTAATCCTACTGAGATATGATATGTTACTTCCTGCATGACAAGCACATCCAAAGCAAAATTTGGCAGAACATGTGGAGGCTTCTCCGCATTGAACACTCTAATGAATGTGCCATCCAGTGAGACATACCAATCTGTAATGCCTAGCAGTTCCTTCATTGCTTCTTCTGACATGCAGGGTGGATCCTGTTCTAATATCAACTTGTACCTTGGGGCAACAAGATGGTTGGACAGTCATTTGATCACTCCTCTGAAGCTACACTCGGAGAATAGTTTGAAATATGTGCTCACAATAGTTTCCATCGGTGACCATGCCCACTCTAAGCCCAAGAACTCATGTCAGGCACAAACTTGATCTATAATGTAGGCGGACATATAAATCTTTGCATGCATGCCTTCGGGTCACTGTCGAGCCTTCGTGAATTGCTCCTTCAGCTGATGAGCTAGTATGTCAGACCAATTGCATGGTCTTCCTTCTCTACCCAGTTGGTCCAGCACGACCACCCAACTCTAAGGGAAGGTCCCAGTGCTCGCTTGGAAACTCATTCGATATGTGAATATGACCAAGTATTGGCATTCCTTCCTCAATATATTTTTCATATAGATCCGGTTAGGGGTCATCTTGAAACAAGCTGGCTCCTTTACCCAATCCTTTAGAATATCTCTGGAGTGGCCTCTGTTGTTGGGCAAACTGAATAGAGGGGTCATGATAGTCATGTGCTCCTCTATCTAATACATATCATCATAGTCTCGTGCCTAGAATGTTGCAAGCTTCATCCCACTAACACATCTCAAGGTCATCGTCTCGGGGTTAGTGTGAGAGACGATCCAGTGAATCATATATGTACATGGGAATGCACGATATCTGCATGCAATCCAGTACAGGCCGAACTTATGAATGTTCATGTACACTTGACGGTCTTCAAGGTCTTCCCTAAAAGTACATGTGAATGTTTCATTCACATCTTGCCACTTCATTTTGATGTCCTTGTCTAGATACAGTTTCGTATCTTCGTAGATCGACATGATAGAGGACACCTGTTCAACTAATGTTCCAACTGCAACACCATCAGTGTCTTGGGATCCAGTTCTCTTGGAAGCCATTGAGACAGATGAACACCTGAAATATCTTGAAACAAGCAGCATGCATGGCAAGAAATATGTCAGTGAAAACAAAGAAAATCTAGGGAAGGCCACAACAAATACCTGGGGAATTGATGAGAAAGATTGCCCAAATTTCATTGGGAGGCTGAGTGACTGGCTTCCAGAACTACGCAAAAGATAGTCTGGACTAACTGGAAGGCTAAACTGGCTATTGGATCTACAAAATGCGCAATTCAGTTGGGCAGTTGGCTGTTGCGATTGCGAGATTCTAGCTGGGAAAGACTGTTGGCCCGGGGACAGTGTTGCGCAAATTTTTGGGCCAAGCAGCCACTAACCTCCAGAAATGTGAAATTCAATCTAGGAGGTTAGTGTTGGGCCAGAATGCACAAATCAGGAGAGGAAGGTGAGCCTTCCTTCTCCAGATTGCGCAATGAAACCTTGGTGAAAGCAGAGACCGGGTCAAGGTTGGCCCGACTTGTCGATGGGAAACTGAAAGCAAGTAAGTCGATGAAATGCATGGAGACACTAAGTGATAGCGGAAGTGATAAAAAATGCATGCAAAACATGAATGGAATATTGAGCAAACATATCAAAATGCATGTGGGTGATGCCATTAGCTGGTTGGGCGAATGCCTGTGCAAAACAGTTTCATGCATGCAACAATAGTGAGATAGCAACGAAAATCGAAACAGAGCTAGGATAAGACGTTCAAAGAAATCAAGAAAAAAACACTCACACAAGAAAATACACAAAAAGTGACATAAATGCTAAAAAATACAAGTTGAGGCCACTTACCCATGAATAGCTAAACCAGATGTGTCAAAGAGTGATGGATGTGCTATGGGATGTCAGAGATCCAAGATCAATGTGAATGAATGAGATCTAATGTGTCAAATAAATAATTTTGGTCTCACGATGTGCATGCCACATATCTAGGAAAAAGCAACACTTAGAGGGAAACTTCTAAAACACTTTGCATGTGACCCCTGACTACTAAAAATAGCTCCCTGAATCATGGGATGCCTTTTGCATGTTGCCTCTTGCTATTCTGGGAAGATAAATTCATGCATTCATGCAAGTCAAGTTTCCTCGGTCCTGGGTGGAACTGGTCAACCAGACTGTCCATGCATGCTAGTGCTCAACTGCTTGGGAAAAATGTGCATTCATGACTTTAAGCCGTGTTAACTGCCCAAGGGGATTGTGAAATTTCTAGGCCTTGCAACTGACTGCTGCCTAGATTTGCGCAAATCCTAGGCTGAACTGCTTGTTGATGGGAAAAATTGTGCAATTCCTGCTGGGAGGGTTGGCTGGCAAGATTGCGCAATCAAGAAGACCAGCAGGCTATCAGAGAGGATTACGCAATTCCTGGAGGGAAAGGCTAGTTTCCCTCTAGGAATGTGAAATTTTTAAGGGGAATCTACTTAGCCCGTAGTTGGTTCAAGTCCCGGTAAGCAGCCTGTAAGGGGAATGGATCGACTGTGTTCGACAGGTTGGCTTTGTGCAAGGAAAGCACTAAAGCTTGAGTCCTTGATGAAGCAAGACAAAGTCTTGTGTAAGGTTGGTAGGGAGGCTCCAAAACAGGCTAAGGAAAAATTTTGGAGGGTGGTTGTAGCCGCTACAACACTTCATGACACACTAGTAGAACTCCAACTCTCTGCATAGACCTTGTTCATGAAAAGAAAGTCTAACACCTCCAGAAGTATTACTTAGTTCTTAGATCATCATGGTTTCACAATAAATTGATTATAAGATGTAGCATCTGCCAAGCCCTTGGTTGATTGACACACATTCCAAGCCAAGGCAACATAGTTGTTTCAATTGGGGTTGAGGGGTATATAGGTGCACAAGCAATATAGTCGTCAGAGTCTTAGTTTCATCTCTAGTGTTGCTCCACTACTAGCAGTCCTGGACAGTACCCCGTGGAGTGACATAGAAACACAAGCACGGCTCCGCTGCCAGCGAGCTTGGTCAGTACCCCGACGGAGTTACTTGCATCACCTCGAATCCTTTCTCTTCTTTCGCCTTATTCATTTTTCCTTTTGAATTTTTTGACTTTTATTTTTTTTCATTTTCATTTTCACTATGCATAACACTTATTCATTTCAGAGTCGAAAGAGGGATCCAAACTTATTAAGAGAAAAGGAGGTTGTTCTAGCAGAGAAGTAGTTTATTATAACTTTGACGTGCCTATTAGGGTTTTCCCCCTCACCTTACTCTACTCGACTGAGCTGAAAAGGGTTAACCCAAAAACAATCGACTAGAGAAAAAGACACTGGTTAGCGCGCAAGTGTTGTGTTTACACCAAGGTTCACTTCAAACAGTTTGTATTTTCCTTCGACATATCATGGACTAAGAGTAACAAGTTCATCATACAGAGGAAAGATGACATATAACAAAATATCTATAGCTGTATAAACCCTCTTGTACTTTTCCCATCTCGTTTCATGAGTCACACATGGTTTCATGCAAACTATCCTACGAACAAATGAAACAAAAAGAAAATAAAGAGCAGAAGTAAAAATGAAAGAAAAACAATTAAAAAAACAAGCAAGCACATAAACAAGCAAGAAAAGAATGTAAGAAAACAACCATGCAAGCAAACAACTAAAAGCAAACACTACTCCTATTCCTATACTAACAGTGCATGGATGTGATCACATGAAGTGATACTTCCAATGTAGCCACCGGCACATTGGTAGACCCATGTGGGTGAAAGCTTGGTCCTCGAGTAACCCAGTTGTGCGGACCAGCATACAAGAAAGATATGATAGTGAAGACAACCAAACTTCATGTTTCAAAGTGCCCACGAGACATAAGTGAGTGCATGTGCATGACGGGTAGTCTGTGGATTTATCATGGTGTTGTGTGACACTACATGCAACTTTGAAGCAAAAACACACTCTTGACTGAGACATGAAAGCAAATAAAAGAAACAAAGATAACTTGCATCGTGCACGAGTGCTTGCAATGTAAGACTCCTCCAATGCATGAGCAATGGGATCATGCAGTTCGAGTGGAGGATGTGTGATCTTTGTGTCAGAGGGATCTTAAATGCATACAGATGAGTGATGAGGAGCCTTGGGTGATTGAACAGTTTCATGATTGGAAGTGAGACTAACCCCAAGAGAGCGAGGACCTCACATAACCATCAGCTTGGGTTGAAGTGCCTCGACAGTCTTGGGTGTCTCAACTTCATCATCAGGTAGATCATCATAAATCGGTGGCTTCGAAAGATCAACTGTGACAGATTCATGATTGTGATAAAAAGAGGAAGAAAATGAATCACGACCACCACGATTAGAAAAATCAATGAATTCTTCAACATCCTCATGATCAAATGAATCAAATAGAGGGGTAGATGAAAAGCGAATGAAGGATCAACTGGATCTTTAATGAATAACTTATCCTCTCTGTTGTCTAATGATGGACTAGCATTCGATGAATCTTACGAGTGATCAACAATGGGTGCATCTATAGATGAAGACACACATACAAAATCATGGATGGCGGGTTCACCAAAGAAGCTAGAAGGAACAGAGGGGGCTCGAACGGAAGAGAGTCATCCTTCGTCGAGTGTTGATGTTTAAGCTCCCGCTCATACTCTTCATGAATGACAATGCATGTTTATTGTGCAACACCAACTCCGTCAGTGGGTTGTTCCTTTATCACAACAAGTGAAGAGTCCCGAATGGAAAAACACAAGACAACATCATCCGGAGGAACACCTAGGTGCAAAGATAGAGGTCGAAGAAAAGAATGCATATGGGAAGTTGAAGGACTAACAACCAACTCTTCACAAAAATTAAGTGGAGTGATGTTGGGAGGGTGTGAAGGATGAATAGATGTGCGAACATGATCCTCAACATCATTGGGAAATGGTGGAACTTTTGAATGAGAGGGAGGCAGATAGTTCATTGAGACAATTCCTGCTGCCACATGGGGTTGCATAGTTCCATCAACGAAGAAGGTTGAACGAGGATTGACATCAAGATTTCTCTTGGGACGGGCAGATTTCTTAAGACAAGACTCGAATCGGTCCCAAAGATAAGAAAACTTTATCTGGCTCTTCGGAGTTTGAAATTGTAAGTCATGGAAGCACTGCCAAAAATCAATAATGGATTCATGCAGAGCCCTCCATTGCTCTAATAGTTTCTGGTCAAGATGGTTTGGATCAAAATTATGGAACGTGTCTTCAATAAGATCACATAAGTGCTGACATGAGTGCACGGTGTCAGCCAATAGGTTGAGCACCCAATGAAATGGGGATTTGTGAAGTGTGAATGCAAGCAGCAGACCGACCTGTTCGTCAATAAACTCATCTTCCTCATAAATCATGGAAAGGAAGTTATGTAAGTGCTCAGGCCAAGCCACTTAGCCTTCACCATCGTACATGTCAGTGGACAAGAGATTGAAAAGATTCCCTGTGATGGAGACATCTTCACAATTCTAAAAACACCTTAGGGGAAGAAGAATGCAATATTCCATGAAAGATATGCAAAGGTTCAAAACTGGATGAGTGGACACTACTTGTCATCAGGCCCTCCTTCTAGTGCCAGAAAGGTTGACGATGCTAGAATCACCAACATGTCAAGGGGATATCCCTGGTAAGAAGTCCTGATTAGACCTTAGACTCTTTGGTGTAGGAGTCCCAGCAGTGGGTCGTAAGGTAATTCCTTCACTGCGATGTCGCATAGAGGAAAGTAAGATAACTCTGTCAGTAGCAAGGGTGTGACCGATGCAGTGAGTCAAGGAATGAGTATGAGAGGTTCCAACACTTCAAAGGGGGAGGAAGGTGAAGGTGAGTTCTAGGTTGAAAGGGACCAGTCCTAACTTGGTTAGGATCACACAACACAAAGGACATGCACAACTTCCTGCAGAGTAGTCGACATGAATGCGGAAGTCCCAACATACAAGGTAAGATAACATGAAGAACACTCAGATATCAGTCCGAGATGAGTGTGACAGTTGATATAACAAGGTTGGGAGAAAGGTCTGTCTAGTGTCTGACAGAGCAGTTGACACGGACGGTGACAACATTAACAACATATGAAACACATTAACAACAAGATTCATATAATTGCATGTGAATCAATTCATACACAAGTATGTAAGTTAAACAACATATATCATTAAGGCAACTGGAGCAGTCCAACTACAATAACAACATATGCATGAAAATGTGTTGGCTTTTATTATATAAAGAAGGGTAAGTCACAATCATACAATACACCATTTAAACCTACTAGTCGCATCAGTGGAACGTTACAACCACATCTGCCTACTCCTCCAAAGAGATTTACTAGCTCTGTGTAGTGGAGAAGCCAAGGCACTTTACAATACTATCCAAGCCTTCTTCAAGATAGTCTTAGTAGAAGGTTGGCTGACCAAAAGCTTCTACAATGAGTTATGAGGGACTATTTCTAGCAAAGGGTGGGATGACCCTTGACATTCCCCTTTGTGACCGTTCAACTACCCTCATGTCTCTTCAGCTACTCTATGAGTGTTACATTCACTCTTGAGACTTGACTTACACTTGACATGACTCAACAATACAAAGCACATGTACCCATGTGAACAATGGCTTGAACAAGCCAAACTAGACACCACTCTAACTTAGCTGACTATAGAAGTCCAACTACTCGAAATCCTCATGCTAATCAACAATAACATATTGTTGCCAAGATTGGTAGTCTCTAGTAGTGTCTGTGTGTTCTGCTGTGACATCCGTCTAGAACTCGAACCTTGCCTCCATGGCATCTGGGTACACTGCTTGGCCTCCTCTATCCAACTCATCTGAAAGAATGCGCAACATCTTCCTCAATGTGGTCGGACTAGCACTTGCACATGGTGTCTACATTGATAGGAAAGTCTGGACTGGTGGCAACACGTATCTACTCGTCAAAGTATGTGTCAATCTCCTGTTGGACCTACTTCTCGGTCTTTGCTTGGGTGAGAGCCCCAAGTGATGGAATCACATATGTGTGCACACCATCCTCCATGCTCTTGAATACTCATGCATGGGAAGCATGTATGCTAGTGATGAGTTGTAGTAGGTCCTCTTAGTTCCAGATCTGACTCTAGATACGTGCTTGCAACTCAACCACATTGCCCTTCACCATCTTGGGAAAATGAAGCAGGGATCCTTTATACTTCATTGTCCATTTTCGCATGATATCAATGACAACATGTATGTTCTTCAAGATGCGAGCTATTTTGACACATAGATGCTACCATCTGTGAATATGAATGATTGCTTGATGCATGGTACCGAACATGGAGTACATTGCTCACATAACCATGTCCAAGGACAACACTTCCTCCAGTATTGCCTTCTTCAATTCAACTCGGGCGGACATTGTCACCAAGTATCCTCCCTGCTTGGACACCTATAGTTCCTTCTCCATTCACTCATTCTTAGCTATGAGGAAGTAAACACTGGAGCTAGTGGCTTCGGCATACACTCTAGTTGCATTGGACAAAGCAGCGGGGTCCTTGTGCACATCGGTCACGATCACTTGTTCTTCAACTTGCGCAGGGAATGTTCGGTCGTCCAGGGTTGGTACTTTGTCAGGTTGCACAACTCTATGTTGAGATTCATCAAAGGAGCTATCGCGCATCTTTGCTTCCGGCTGACCACCAATGATATCAGTGCATCCTTGGTCATTTCAGACTTGCTCTTCATCTAGATGCATGGAAGTGGGCGAGCCGACCTCTCCGTGGTGAGGCATGAGGTCGGTATCCTATTCCAACTCCTGCTACTCCATGTCTGCATCCAACTGTTCAAAAGCATATTCTATCTCATGAGAAAAGTCTTGCTCCCTGTGAGGGTTCACCTTGTTCGCTTGATGCCAAATGTTCAGAGGAATCAACTACTTGTATGGGTGCTACTTCATCTATCTGCACATGATGCGCCACCTGTTGAATCTTCTACTGCTCCACTTCCTTGCTCTGTTGGCGCAACTCTTGTTCTTTCTAGAGTTGCTCCCTCATTGCATGCAACTCCTTCTCTGCTTCTTCCATTCTCTTCTTATCTTTCTGCCTTTGCATGATTTGCTTTTCGCGTTGCTGCCTCTTATGTTGAATAGCCATAGTTTCTTGTTCTACAAGTGGATCTGCTTGAAACTTGCATATTTGTTCTGCCTCCATGTGGTCGACAATATTTCTCTTCCCTTTTTCGCGAGCAAGTATTCTTGGCTCTGCTGCCTCTATTCTAGCTACTACTGTTGGTGTTCTCCATGGTGCTGGTTCATGCTACTATGCTAACCATTCTACGGAGAAACCAACTTGTTCATTGGGTCTGGAATGATGGTAACAATACCTCCATGAGTCTTTGTCGGCCAAATGAAATTCCCCATGGATCCAATTGAACTGAACCCTCATGTAGTGATCCTTGATAATGCAATATGGGTCATGCGGGTTGAAGCTTCAGAGGTCGAATGGGTACTTCTTCATTTGTTCAGCTTCGACATCCACTTTTTTGATACTCTTGATCTCATATAACCCAATCCGCAATGGAAGAGTGGGCTAAGGTGCCTTCTTATTCCGCTATAGCCTAGTTGTTAATCTTGCTAAGATATTATACACTACTTCCTACATGACAAGCATGTCAAAAGAAAACTTTCGCAGAACATGCGGAGGATTCTCCGCACTGAACACTCTGATGAATGTGCCGTCCGGTGAGGCATACCAATCTTTAATTCCTAGCAATGCCTTTATCACTTCTTCTAACATGCAGGGTGGATATTGTTCGAATATCAACCTGTACATTGGGGCAACAAGATGGTCGGACAACTGTTTGATCACTCCTATGAAGTTGCACTTGGAGAATAGTTTGAAATATGTGCTCACAATAGTCTTTGCCAGTGACCATGCCCACCCTAAGCCCGGGAACTCATGTCGAGCACAGATTACGTCTAGAATGTGGGCGGACATATAAATCTCTGCATGTATGCCTTGGGTGACTGTCGGGCCTTCGTGACTTGCTCCTTCAGTTGATAAGTCAGTATGTTGGACCAGTTGCATGGTCTTCCTTCTCTAGCTAGTTGATCCAACACGACCACCCAACTCTAAGGGAAGGTCTCAGTGCTCTCTTGGCCACTCAGTTGACATGCGAATATGACCAAGTATTGGTATGCCTTCCTCAATATCTTCATCTTATAGATCTGGTTAGGGGTCATCTTGAAATGTGTTGGCTCCTTTACCCAATCCAACAAAATATCTCTGGAGTGGCCTTTGCTATTGGGGAAGCTGAACAAAGGGGTCATGACAGTCACGGGCTCATCCATATGATACATATAATCCTAGTATCATTCCCAGAGGGTTGCAAGCTTTGTCCCACTGACACTGCACAAGGTCATCGTCTCGGGGTTAGTGTGAGTGACGATCGAGTGAATCATATCTACACATGGGAACGCGGGGTATCTGCATGCAATCCGATACAAGCTGGACTTATGAATGTTCATGTACAGTTGATGGTCTTCAATGTCTTCCCAAAAAGTACCTGCGAATGTTTCATTCACCTCTTTCCACTTCAGTTTGATGTCCTTGTCTACATACAACTTCGTATCTTCGTAGATCGGCATGCTAGAGGACACTTGTTCAACTCCTGTTCCAATTGCAACACCATCAGTGTCCCAAGATCCTATTCTCTTTGAAGCCATTGAGACAGTTGAACACTTGAAAGATCTAGAAACAAGCAGCATGCATGGAAAGAAATATGTCAGTGAAAACAAAGCAAATCTGGGGAAGGTCACAACACATACCTCGGAACTAATGAGCAATATTGCGCAAATTTCACTGGGAGACTGAGTGATGGTGTGCCAGAACTGTGAAAAAGGTATTCTGGACTTCTGGGAGGCTAAAATGTCTGTTGGATCTACAAAATACACAATTTAGTTGGGCAGTTGGCTGCTGGGATTGCAAAATGTGTGATTCCAACTGGGAAAGACTGCTGACCCGTAGACAATTTTGCGCAAATTTTTGGGCCAAGCAGCCACTAACCTTGAAAAATGTGCAATTCAATCCAGGAGGTCAGTTTTGGGCCAAAATGCTAAATCAGGAGAGGAAGGTGAGCCTTCCTTCTCTAGATTGCGCAATGCAACCTTGGTGAAGTCAGAGACCGGGTCAAGGTTGACCCGACTTGTTGACGGGAAACTGAAAGAAAGTAAGTCGATGAAATGCATGGTGACACTAAGTGATAGCTGAAGTGATAAAGAGTGCATGGAAAACATGAATGGAAGATTGAGCAAATAGATCAACATGCATGTGGGTGAGGTCGTTCGCTGGTTGGGCGAACGTATGTGCAAAATAGTTTCATGCATGTGACAGCAGGGAGATAGCAACAAAATTTGAAATAGAGCTAGGACAAGCTATAATATATGTAAATGAAAACAAGCATTCAAATAAATCAAGAAAAAAAAACTCACACAAGCGAATACACAAAAAGCAACAGAAATGCTGAAAAAGAAAAGTTGAGGCCACTTACCCGTGAATAGTCAAGTCGGATGTGTTGAAGAGTCCTGGATGTGTTGTTGGATGTCAGAGCTCCAAGATTGATGTGAATGAATGAGCTCTAATGCGTTGAATAAATAATTTTGGTCTCAAGACACGCAAGCCAAAAATATAGGAAAAAACAACACTTGGAGGGAAACTTCTAAAACAACTTTGCATGTAACCCATGGCTGCTAAAAATAGCTCCCTGAATCAAGTCATGCATGCATGTAAGTAAAGTTTCCTCGGTGCTAAGTGGAACTGGTCAACCAGACTATCCATGCATGCCAGTGCTCAACTAGTTGGGAAAAATGCGCATTCCTGACTGTAAGCTGGGTTGACTGCACAAGGGGATTGCGCAATTTCTGGGACCAACAACTGACTGCTACCCAAATTTGTACAAAGCTTGGGCTGAACTGTCTGTTGATGGGTAAAATGGCACAATTCCTACTGGGAGGGTTGGCTAGTAGGATTGCGCAATCTAGAAGACCAATAGGCTGTTAGACAGGATTGCACAATTCCTGGAGGGAAAGGCTGGTTGACCTCCAGGAATGAGCAATTTTCAAGGGGAAGCTACTCATCCCGCAACTGGTCCAAGTTCCGGTAAGTAGCCTCTTAGGGGAATGGATCAACTATGTTTGACAGGCTGCCTTTGTGCAAGGAAAGCACTAAAGCTTGAGTACTTAACGAAGCAAGACAAAGTGATGTGTAAGGTTGGTTGGGTGGCTCCAAAATAGGCTAAGGCAAAATTTTGGAGGGTGGTTGTAGCCACTCCAACAAGTAATTTCCCCCATCAATTGACGTGAAAAAATGTAGTTGCAATCTGAAATGACCATAGATTTCTGAAGCAATATGTGATGCTGAAACCTTTAGACGGCTTGAACGACCACTAAAGCCAACTTTTCTACGTGGGAATATAGGATCTCAGTATCATTAATATTCCGACTCAGATAATAAATGGGATTTTTAGTCTCTAAATCATATTCTTGGACCAATACAATTGCTATAGTAGAAATGGAAACAATAAGATACAGGAAGTAGTCTCGTTGATAATCAGGGGGATATATAAGAGATACCTGAACCAGTACATCTTCCAAGGCATAAAATTCTTTCTGAGCCACGTCATCCCAATTGAAGGGAATCCATTTTTTCAGTAAGTGAGTGAATACTTTGGTCAATTCAGTGTAATTAGGGATGAATCTTTCAAGAAGTTAGGTTTCCCTTGGAGTCGTTGAAGCTAAATGAGTGAAGACAATGCAGGAAAATCAACGATCACATGTACTTTCAATGGATCGATACGAATTACTTGTTTTAATATGAAAAACCTAGAAGTCAACCAAAACTAACACAAAACACATATTTGTGTGGCTTAAGTCGAATATTATAATGTCTACAATGAAGAAAAATAATCCAAAGATGCATCAGGTGATCAACCCAATGTTTTGAGTGAGCAGGGAGATCATCCAAATATGGTTGAATAATGTGTTTGATATCATGAAAAGCATAATCCATGGCATGTTGAAATGTGGCCCCAACAATATTTAAACCGAACGAAAGTTTCCTATAGGCGAAGGTGCCCTAGGGACAGATAAAAGCAATTTTAAGTTGGTTCGCCCAGAGAATGTTGATTTGGTTATAGCTCGAAAATATATCCATAAACGAATAAATTTCACAACCAACACAACCATAAACAATATGGTCAATAAACAAGGTGGGATAATTGTGCTTCAAACATGCACGATTTATGTCCCAATAATCGATGCACACTCGAATAGTGCCCTATTTCTTCATGACAAAATCTACATTAGATACACAATCAGTTAAAGGAAAGGGGTATATGAAATGAGCTCGAAGAATATTTTCAACTTCAGCCTTAATTACAATAGCCTTCTTGGGATGGACTGGATGGAGGTGTTGTTAGACTGGTTTGGCATCAAGATACGTCTTAATTTCATGTACAACTATATTTGGGTCGATACCTGACATCTCCTCAATACCTGGAATCCCAAGTGGAGTCACCAATTTGTTATGTAGGATTCATGACTACAAACATAAATATCTCCCCTAGGTCTAGCGGAATGACCTAGAACAACAGAAAGACAAAGGACCCAATGTTCTCCTTAAAGTAAGTAGATGAAGGGATGAAACCTACTTGGAATTTACCGTATGTTTCGCTCCTTATTTGGCTTGAATGCTATGATCCTAGCTCCAACTGCTAAAATTAGAACCTACACAACTAGACAACACAAACCAAGAAACTAAAAGATCTATGTAGCGTCATCTATCTACTTTATTCAACATATCAACATGGTATTGAAATACATGAAATAATGACATCACATATAGGAAAACAAATAAGTCTTTGTATTAATATAAATGGAGTTAGTTACAACCATAAATATGTGTTGATATTGTAGAAGAGATCCTCCAAGTTGTTTTCTTGTCCTTCCTTTGTCACAAAATGCACCTCTAATCACCCTAAATGCATGGAAAGATAACTCTCGCAACAACAACATAAGGGTAGAATCACTCTCCAAAATCCAACCCCTTGCATATGGAAGGTTGTAAATATATACAGGAGTGAGGTAAGTTGGGAGTTCTTATCCTTTTACCAATCTTGGGATTGAGATCCAATCTTGATGGGAGGATAAGATATAAGGATAAGGGATGGAAACTCCACGGTAGGATAGGATAGGATAGGATTCGAAATTTTTATCTGAGATAAATAGTTACAATAGATCCTGGAAGCTTCTGGAAATGGAGGCTTCACGATTCTCTCTCTTTTCCCCAAATTTATAAAACAAAAGCAGGTGCAAAGGGGAGCAACCTGTAGGTGATCAAAGCATGCCACAATGGAGAAATGTGTAGGTAAATGCAATCTAGCATGAGGCCAAGGAGCATTGGTCCTAAAACCAGCTTAGATGATGCAGTTTAGGGCATAAACTCTGTGGAATGAGAGATTCACGCATAGGGATTTGTGCAATGATGATGTAAAGGGGGGAAAGGATGTTGATTGATCCTAGCATATAACACTCCCTATCCCCCTTAATTTTCATACTTGTCATGGATGACCTTAGTAGGAAGGTAAATTCTGCCAAACAACTAGGGATCTTCAATAGTTTGAAAATGTCTCATGAGGTTAGTATTTCACAACTTTTCTTTGTTGATGACATTCTTACTTTTTGGATTTTATCTAGATTTCAGTGGATCACATTGCATGATATTTTCCATAAATATGGTGAAGCTTTTGGGCTACTAGAAAATGGGCAGAAATCAATCTTGATTTTCTCTTTTGAAGAGGAAACAAATATTGATCATATTTCATATCACTTTGGCATGGGATCTAGGCCACTCTCGGAGGGGTTCACATATCTTGGATTTAGACTAAATCCATGCAATTACAGGTTTGGATATTGGGTGTGGCTACTCGCTAAGTTCCATAACAGGAGTGGAACTTTCATGGGAAAGTCTCAACTTAGCAGTTAGTTCGGTCATCATATGATTCCGGAAATTCTTTTCGTAATCCGTAACTATTGCTTGTGGAACACCAAATCGTGTGATGACGTGGTTGAAAAAGAAGTATGCAACCATTTCGCTAGTGTTGTTAAATCTAGGCATCGCCTCAGTACATTTACTAAAGGAGTCAATTGCAACAATAATATAACCATGCCCCTTGGTCGAGTGAGGTTTACATGTCATAAATGTGATACCCCATTTTGCAAAAGGACCAATAGCAATAATGAGATGCAATGCAGCGGGCGAAGCATGGACCTTATGAACATATATCTGGCATGCATGACACTTATAGACAGCAAAGATATAGTCACAAAAGAAGGTAGGTGAGAAGTAACTAGCCTATAAAATTTTCTGGGTAGTAGCATAACCAGATAAATGTTCACCACATGCCCCCTAGTGGCATTCATTAAGGACTTTCTCGACCTGCTCAAGTGTGAGGCACCTTCATAAAATTGTATCGATACCATGACGGTAAAGGGTATCACCAATAATGATGTAATTTCAGGCTTGGTAACGAATACGTTGCTGCTCAAAGAAAGAGGTATTAGAATGGAAAGTATGGGATTGGAGATAAATAAAAAGATATCCATACCACAAGGTATATGATGAAATAAGAAACAATGACCCATAAGGGATTAAATCTTCAAACGTAGATTCTGAATCAGGGGAAGGAATATCACACATTAGTTCTGTGAAAACCAGGGTTTTTTTTGACTTGGATTTGATGAACTCTAGGTCATATTCTTGTAAAATGATAATCCATTTTGAGTACTTTCCCCCCATCAATTGATGTGACAAAATGTATGTCACAGGGTTGCAATATGAAATGACCATATTTTTTTGAGGCAAGATGTAATGGTGAAACCTTTGGATGGCTTGAACGACTGCCAAAGCCAACTTTTCTACGTGGTAATATAGGATCTCAGTATCGTTAAGATTTTGACTCAGATAATAAATGGGATGTTCAGTCTCTAAATCATCTTCTTGGACCAATACCATTGCTATTGTAGAAATGGAAATAATAAGATACATGAAGTAGTCGCACTGATAATCAGGGGGATATAGAAGAGATACCCAAACCAGTGCATCTTTCAAGGCATCAAACTCTTTCTGAGTGACATCATCCCAATTTATGGGAATCCATTTTTTCAGCAAGTGAGTGAATCCTTTGGTCAATTCAGTGTAATTAGGGATGAATCTTCAAGAAGTTAGGTTCCCCTTGGAGTCGTTGAAGCTAAATGAGTGAAGACGGTGCAGGAAAATCAATGATCACATGTACTTTCAACGGATCAATAGGAATTCCTTTCTTTAATACGAAAAAACCTAGAAGTTAACCAAAACTAACACAAAACACATATTTGTGTGGGCTAAGTTGAATATTATAATGTCTACAATGAAGAAAAATAGCCCAAAGATGCATCAAGTGATCAACTCAATGTTTGGAGTGAGCAGGGAGATCATCCAAATATGGTCGAAAAATGTGTTTGATATGATGAAAATCATAATACATGACATCTTGAAACATGGCCCCAACATTATTTAAACCGAACAGGAGTTTCCTATAGGCGAAAGTGCCCCAGGGACAAATAAAAGAAGTTTTAAGCTGGTTCACCCAGAAAATGTTGATTTGATTATAACTCGAAAATATATCCATAAATGAATAAAATTCATAGCCATCACAATCATCAACAGTCTGGTCAATAAATAGGGTGGGATAATTGTCCTTCGAACATGCATGATATACGACCCGATAATTGACGCACACTCGAATAGTGCTCTATTTCTTTATGACAAAAACTACATTCGACACATAATCAGTTAAAGGAAAGGGGTATATGAAATGAGCTCGAAGAAGCTTTTCAACTTCAGCCTTAGTTCCAATAGACTTCTTGGGATGGACTTGATGAAGGTGCTATTATACTGGTTTGGCATCAAGATACATCTTAATTCATGTACAACTATATTTGGGTCAATACCTGGCATCTCCTCAATACCTGGCATCCACGCGGTGGAGTCACCAATTTTTTATGCAGGACTCAGGACTGCATACATAAATATCTCCCCTAGGTCTAGTGGAATGACCTAGAATAACAAAAATACAAAGGGCCCAATTTTCACCTTAAAGTAAGTAGATGAAGGGATGAAACCTACTTGGAATTTGTCGTATGTTTCGCTCCTTATTTGGCTTGAATGCTCCAATCCTAGCTCCAACTACTAAAATTAGAACCTGCACAACTAGACAACACAACCCAAGAAACTAAAAGATATATGTAGCATCATCTATCTACTTTATTCAACATATCAACATGGTATTGAAATACATGAAATAACGACATCACATATAGGAAAATAAATAATTCTTTGTATTAAAATAAATGGAGTGAGTTACAACCATAAATAGGTGTTGATATTATAGAAGAGCTCCTCCAAGTTGTTGAGTTGTCCTTCCTTTGTCAAAAAATTCACCTCAAATCACCCTAAATGCATGGAAAGATAACTCTCACGACAACAACATAAGGGTAGAATCACTCTCCAAAATCCAACCCCTTGCATATGGAAGGTTGTAAATATATAGAGGAGTGAGGTAAGTTGGGAGCTCTTATCCTTTTACCAATCTTTGGATTGAGATCCACTCTTGATGGGAGAAGAAGTTATAAGGATAAGGGATGGAAACTCCAAGGTAGGATAGGATAAGATAGGATTCGAAAGTTTTATTTGAGATAAATGGTTACAACAGATCTTGGAAGCTTTTGGAAATAGATTCTTCAAGATTCTCTCTCTTTTCCCCAAATTTCTAAAACAAAAGCAGGTGCAAAGGGAAGAAACCTGTAGGTGATCAACGCATGCCACAAAGGAGAAACCTGTTGGTAAACACAATCTAGCATGAGGCCAGGGAGAGTTGGTCCTAAAACTGGCTCAGATGATGTAGTTTGGGGCATAGAATCTGGGGAATGAGAGATTCACGCACAGGGCTTTGTGCAATGATGATATAAAGGGGGGAAAGGATTTTTATTGATCCCATTAGGAGGTCTATTGATCGTATGTGAAAAAATAGCATATAACTCTCCCTATCCCCCTTAATTTTCATACTTGTCATGGATGACCTTAGTAGGAAGGTAAATTCTGCCAAACAATTGGGGATCTTCAATGGATTGAAAATATCTGAGGAGGTTAGTATTTCACACCTTTTCTTTGTTGATGAAATTCTTACTTTTGGGATTTTATCTAGATTTCAGTGGATCACATTGCATGATATTTTCCATAAATACGGTGAAGCTTCTAGTCTATTGGAAAATGGGCAGAAATCAATCTTGATTTTCTATTTTGGAGAGAAAACAGAGATTGATCATATTTAATATCACTTTGGCATGGTCTCTAGGCCACTCGCATAGGGGTTCACATATCTTGGCTTCATATTAAAGCCATGCAATTACAGGTTTGGATTGGGCATGGTTACTGGCTAAGTTCCATAACAAGAGTGAAAATTTCATGGGAAAGTCTCAACTTAGCAGTTAGTTCGGTCATAATATGATTCCAAACATTCTTTTCGTGATCCGTAACTCTTGTGGAACACCAAACCATGCGATGACGTGGTTGAAAAATAAGTATGCAACCATTTCATGGGTGCTGTTAAATGTAGGCATCACCTCAGCCCATTTACTAAAGTAATAAACTTCGACAATAATATAACCATGCCCCTCGGTCGAGTGATGTTTACATGTCATAAATTTGATACCCGATTTTGAAAAAGTACCAATAGCGATAACGAGATGCAATGGACCAGGAAAATCACAGGCCTTACGAACATATATTTGGCATGCATGACACTTCTAGACAACGAGGATATAGTTGCAAAAGAAGGTAGGCCAGAAGTAACTAGCCCATAAAATTTTCTGGGTAGTAGCATAACCAAATAAATTTTCATCACATGCCCCCTAGTGGCATTCATTAAGGACTTTCTTGACCTGATCAAGTGTGAGTAACCTTCATAAAATCTTATTGATACCACGACGGTAAAGGGTGTCACCGATAATGATGTAATTTCATGCTTGGTAACGAATATGTCGCTGCTCAAAGCGAGAAGTATTATAATGGAAAGTATGGGATTGGACATAAATAAAAAAATATCCATACCACAGGTTATATGATGAGATAAGAAACAACGACTCGTCAGGGATAAAAGCTTCAGATGTAGATTATGAATCAAGGGAAGGAATGTCGCACATTAGTTCTGCGAAAACCAGGGATTTTTTTGACTTGGATTTGATGAACTCTAGGTCAAATTCTTGTACAATGAAAATCCATTTTGTGTACTTACCCCCATCAATTGACGTGACAAAATGTATTTCATAGGATTGCAATCTGAAACGACCATAGTTTTTTGAGGCAAGATGTAATGGTGAAACCTTTGGACGGCTTGAACGACCACCAAAGGTAACTTTTCTACGTGGGAATATAGGATCTCAGTATCGTTAATATTTTAACTCAGATAATAAATGGGATGTTCAATCTCTAAATCATCTTCTTGGACCAATACCATTGCTATAGTATAAATGGAAATAATAAGATACATGAAGTAGTCACGCTGATAATCGGGGGGATATAGAAGAGATACCCAAACTAGTACATCTTTCAAGGCATCAAACTCTTTCTGAGACGCATCATCCTAATTGAATGGAATCCATTTTTTCAGCAAGTGAGTGAATCCTTTGGTCAATTAGTGTAATTAGGGAAGAATCTCTCAAGAAGTTAGGTTTCCCTTGGAGTCGTTGAAGCTGAATGAGTGAAGACGGTGCAGGAAAATCAACGATCACATGTACTTTCAACGGATCAATAGGAATTCCTTTTTTTAATACGAAAAAACTTAGAAGTTAACCAAAACTAACACAAAACACATATTTGTGTGGGTTAAGTCGAATATCATAATGTCTACAATGAAGAAAAATAACCCAAAGATGCATCATGTGATCAACCCAATGTTTGGAGTGAGCAAGGAGATCATCCAAATATGGTTGAACAATGTTATTGATATCATGAAAAGAATAATCAATGGCATGTTGAAATGTGGCCCCAACATTATTTACACTGAAGAAGAATTTCCTATAGGAAAAAGTACCCCAGGGACATATAAAAGAAGTATTAAGTTGGTTCACCGGGAGAATTTTGATTTGATTATAGCTAGAAAATATATCCATAAATGAATAAATTTAACAACTATCACAATCATCAACAATCTTGTAAGTAAACAGAGTGGGATAATTTTCCTTCCCACATGCACGATTTACGTCCCGATAATCAATGCACACTCGAATACTGCCCTATTTCTTCATAACTGAAACTACATTCCACACACAATCATTTAGAGGAAAGGTGTATATGAAATGAGCTCAAAGAATCTTTTCAACTTTAGCCTCAATTCCAACAACCTTCTTGGGATGGACTAGACGAAGTTGCTATTAGATTAGTTTGGCATCAAGATACGTCTTAATTTCATGTACAACTATATTTGGGTCAATACCTGGTATCCCCAGTGGAGTCACCAATTTGTTATGCAGGATTTAGTACTGCAGACAGAAATATCTCCCCTAGGTCTAGTGGAAAGACCTATAACAACAAAAGGACAAAGGGCCCAATGTTCTCCTTAAAGTAAGTAGATGAAGGGATGAAATCTACTTGGAATTTGTCATATGTTTCACTCCTTGTTTGGCTTTAATTCTTTGATCCTAGCTCCAACTACTAAAATTGTAACCTGCACAAGTAGTCAAGACAACCCAAGAAACTACAAGATCTATGTAGCATCATCTATCTAAGTCATTCAACATATCAACATGGTATTGAAATACATGAAATAACAACATCACATATAGGAAAAAAAAAACTCTTTATATTAATATAAATGGAGTGAGTTACAACCATAAATAGGTGTTGATCTTGTAGAAGAGCTCCTCCAAGTTGTTGACTTTTCCTTCCTTTGTCACAAAATGCACCTCCAATCACCCTAAATGCATGGAAAGATAACTCTCATGACAACAACATAAGGATACAATCACTCTCCAAAATCCAACCCTTTGCATATGGAAGGCTGTAAATATATAGTGGAATGAGGTAAGTTGAGAGTTCTTATCCCTTTACCAATCATGGGATTGAGATCCACTCTTGATGGGAGGATAAGACATAAGGATAAGGGATGGAAACTCCAAGGTAGGATAGGATAGGACAGGATTTGAAAGTTTTATCTAAGATAAATGGTTAAAACAGATCCTGGAAGCTTCTGGAAATGGAGGCTTCGAGATTATCTCTCCTTTTCCCAAATTTCTAAAAAAAAATTAGGTGCAAAGGGGAGCAACCCGTAGGTGATCAACGCATGCCACAATGGAGAAACCTGTAGGTAAATGCAGTCCAAGATGAGGCCAGGGAGTGTTGGTCCTAAAACTGGCTCAGAAGATGCAGTTTACAGCATAAACTCTGGGGAATGAGAGATTCATGCATAGGGCTTTGTGTAATTATTATGTAAAAGGGGGAAAGGATGTTTATTTATCCCATTAGGAGGTCTATTGATCATATGTGACAAAATAACATATAACACTCCCTATCCCCCTTAATTTCCATACTTGTCATGGATGACCTTAGTAGGAAGGTAAATTCTGCCAAACAATTGGGGATCTTCAATGGTTTGAAAATGTCTCAGGAGGTTATTATTTTGCACCTTTTCTTTGTTGATGACATTCTTAATTTTTGGATTTAATCCAGATTTCAGTGGATCAAATTACATGATATTTTCCATAAATACGGTGAAGCTTCTGGTCTACTAGAAAATGGGCAGAAATCAATCTTGATTTTCTCTTTTGGAGAGAAAACTAAGATTGATCATATTTCATACCACTTTGGCATGGGCTCTAGGCCACTCGCGGAGGGTTTCACATATCTTGGCTTCAGACTGAATCCATGCAATTATAGTTTTGGAGATTGGGCGTGGTTACTCGCTAAGTTCCATAACAGTAGTGGAACTTTCATGGGAAAGTCTCAACTTAGCAGTTAGTTCGGTCATCATATGATTCCGGAAATTCTTTCCATGATCCGTAAATATTTCTTGTGGAACACCAAACTACGCAATGATGTGGTTGAAAAAGAAGTATGCAACCATTTCACTAGTGTTGTTAAATCTAGGCATCGCCTCAGCCCATTTACTAAAGTAATCAACTGCGACGATAATATAACCATGCCCCTCGGTTGAGTGAGGTTTACATGTCATAAATTTGATACCGCATTTTGCAAAAGGACCAATAGCAATATCAAGATGTAATGGAGTGGGTGAAGCAAGGGCCTTATGAACATATATCTAACATGCATGACACTTCTAGACAGTGAGGATATAGTCACAAAAGAAGGTAGGCTAGAAGTAACTAGCCCATAAAATTTTTTGGGTAGTAGCATAACCAGATAAATGTTCACCACATGCCCCCTAGTGTCATTGATTAAGGAATTTCTCGACCTGCTCAAGTGTGAGGCACCTGCATAAAATTGTATCAATACCACGAGAGTAAAGGGTGTCATCGATAATGATGTAATTTCAGGCTTGGTAATGAATACGTCACTGCTCAGAGTGGGAGGTATTAGAATGGAGAGTATGGGATTGGAGGTAAATCAAGAAATCTCCACACCACAGGTTATATGATGAGATAAGAAACAACGACTCGTCAGGGATAAAATCTTCATATGGAGATTCTGAATCAGAGGAAGGAATATCACACATTAGTTCTGTGAAAACCAGGGATTTTTTTGACTTGGATTTGATGAACTCTAGGTCAAATTCTTGTACAATGGAAATCCATTTTGAGTACTTTCCCCCTATCAATTGACGTGACAAAATGTATGTCATAGGGTTGCAATCTGAAACGACCATAGTTTTTTGAAGCAAGATGTAATGGTGAAACCTTTTGACGGCTTGAACGATTGCCAAAGCCAACTTTTCTACGTGGGAATATAGGATCTCAGTATAGTTAATATTCTAACTCAGATAATAAATGGGATGATCAGTCTCTAAATCATCTTCTTGGACCAATACCATTGCTATAGTATAAATGGCAACAATAAGATACAGGAAGTAGTTGTACTGATAATCAGGGGGATATAGAAGAGATACCTGAACTAGTACATCTTTGAAGGCATCAAATTCTTTCTGAGCCACATCATCCCAATGGAAGAGAATCCTTTTTTCAGCAAGTGAGTGAATTCTTTGGTCAATTTAGTGTAATTATGGATGAATCTTTCAAGAATTTAGGTTTCCCTTGGAGTTGCTGAAGCTGAATGAGTGAAGAAGGTGCAAGGAAATCAATGATCACATGTACTTTTGATGGATCGATAAAAATTCCTTGTTTTGATATGAAGAAACCCAGAAGTCAACCAAAACTAACACAAAACACATATTTGTGTGGGTTAAGTCCAATATTATAATGTCTACAATGAAGAAAAATAGCCCAAAGATGCATGAGGTGATCAACCCAATGTTTGGAGTGAGCAGGGAGATAATCTAAATATGGTTGAACAATGTGTTTGATATCATGAAAAGAATAATCATGGCATGTTGAAACATGGCCCCAAAATTATTTAAACGTAAGGGAGTTTCCTATATGTAGGTTTTAACCCCGTACATAAATTACCTGCATACGAATTCTAAAACACAAAAAATAAATAATGCAAGAGCATAACACATAAAACACATATACACAAAGATTTCCCCTGGATCCCAAAATCAGGACTACCAGCTTGATTTTTCATTATGTTCCTTTCAATATTACAATACATGTTTATACATGCCGAAGCATCCAATAACATGGACCAAAAACCATTGTGTCCAAAACCATGGACCGAAAACCATCGCGTCCAAAACCATGTGCGAAAAATCATGCACAAAACCATAGGGAGGTCCACCCAACCTAATATAGGGTCCAAAAACAAAATTTTCCGGGGCGCTACCCTGGACCCCATAGAGTGGGGTTACCTGCACCCCTCAAACCCCCTGTGACTCCCCCTGCTATGCAATCGGCGCAACGAAGGGGGGGTTATTCCCCCTTTCTAACCCCTTGGTAAACTACATGGGCTAGTCATGGAAAGAATATAATAATACCCAACACTATAGGCGAAAGTGCCCGAGGGACAAATAAAAGTAGTTTTAAGTAGGTTCATCAGGAGAATGTTGATTTGATTATAGCTCGAAAATATATCCATAAACGAATAAATTTCACATCCAACACAATGATCAACAATATGGTCAATAAACAGGGTGGGATAATTTCTCCTTCAAACATGCACAATTGACGTCGTGATAATCAATGCACACTCTAATCGTGCCCTATTTATTCATGAAAGAAACTGCATTCAACACGCAATCAGTTAAAGGAAAGGGGTATATGAAACGAGCTCGAAGAAGCTTTTCAACTTCAACCTTAATTCCAATAGCCTCCATGGAATGGACTGGACGGAGCTGTTGTTAGATTGGTTTGGCATCAAGATACGTCTTAATTTCATGTACAACTATATTTGGGTCGATACCTGACATCTCCTCGATACGTGACATCTCCTCGATACCTGGAATCCCTAATGGAGTCACCAATTTGTTATGCAGGATTCATGCCTGCAGACATAAATATCTCCCCTAGGTCTAGTGGAGTGACCTAGAACAATAAAAAGATAAAGGACCCAATGTTCTCCTTAAATTAAGTAGATGAAGGTTCAAGGGATGAAACCTTCTTGGAATTTGTCATATGTTTCACTCCTTATTTGGCTTGAATGCTTCAATCCTAGCTCCAACTACTAAAATTAGAACCTGCACAACTAGACAACATAACCCAAGAAAATACAATATCTATGTAACATCATATATCTACTTTATTCAACATATCAACATGGTATTGAAATACATGAAATAACGATATCACATATGGGAAAACAAATAACTCTTTTTATTAATATAAATGGAGCGAGTTACAACCATAAATAGGCGTTGATCTTGTAGAAGAGATCCTCCAAGTTGTTGATTTGTCCTTCCTTTGTCACAAAATGCACCTCCAATCACCCTAAATGCATGGAAAGATAACTCTCATGACAACAACATAAGGGTAGAATCACTCTCCAAAATCCAACCCCTTGCATATGGAAGGCTATAAATATATAGAGGAGTGAGGTAAGTTGGGAGTTCTTATCCTTTTACCAATCTTTGGATTGAGATCCACTCTTGATGGGAGGATAAGGTATAAGGATAAGGGATGGAAACTCTAAGGTACGATAGGATAGGATAGGATTCGAAAGTTTTATTTGAGATAAATGGTTACAACAGATCCTGGAAGCTTTTGGAAATGGAAGCTTCGAGATTCTCTCTCTTTTTCCAAAATGTATAAAAAAAAAATTAGTTGCAAAGGGGAGCAACCTTGTTGTTGGGAAAAGTATCCAATACGGAATGACCCTATCCCACTCTAAGGGTGATAGTTCCTTAGCAACAATCAAAGCAAAGCTATCTGAGATTACTTCTTTATGAGATGTAAAAGAGGGGAGAAAGAGATCCACTAACCGATGTCTTTCGCTAATGGTTGATCCAATCTTCTCTCCTTGCTGCTTGTCCCCAGCTCCTTGCTCTTTCACTGGCCCAGCTACACCAAGATCCTACAAAATGGCAAGAGAGGGAAACTACAAGAAGCATACATTCATAATTGATTCAAGGATTAGAATAAATCAAATACACAAGTATAACAATACACCATTGAGACACATGCATATAGAAGAACCTCAAATGCTTTATTAATGGAAGAAGTAAGGTTCAGGAAGTGATACAACCATAAGAGGCCCAATCCAGCATCACCTTCCCAGCAGAAAGAAATCTCCTCTTCACCTCCTTCAAAGCAAATCACCCAATAGTTCTAAACTCAAACCAAAAGCAATTCTTTACATTCACAAGATTCCAGCCTCTGGATCTCATGGGAGAGAGATCCATATATAGGAGTTTGGAGAGAGGATGAGTCAGCCTGGGATGTGACTAGTGTCCTCTCCCACTCCAGTTCTTCTTCAGTTCTTGAGTCCACTTGGAGGTTCTTGCTTCCACTTGGAGATCTAGAACCTCTTACTCATCACCAGTCGAATTCCCTGATCCAAGTGTCATTTTGGAAGCTTCCTGGGCATTGACACCTTGAGGAATGACTCTGCCACATGTCCAAACTCGCCCAACGCAGGTAGCCTTCTTTGCAGTTGACATTCAACACAGGTAGACAGTGGAGCACTTGACATTCAGCGCAGATGCTCAGTGGAGCAGTTGACATGATCCAGAATTGCCTTGTTTTTGAGTAATTTTCAGTAGAGAACTTGTTTGGATTGCTGTGGTTTGCTGACCTTGTTCCCCTAGGGGTAGGAACAACATGTTTAGGGACTTTGGATCCCTTAGATTATGGACATTTCATGCTTCATGCTCTAAGGCACAAAAATGTCTATAACAGTTGCCCCCTAAAGTATGAGGTCGTTTATCGGGTGAAATGCTTTATCAGGAGGATCCGAAGTTCATTCAATCGCTGAGAGGTGACCTGTAATAAGATACAATACAATACATTATTTTTCATACTGCTTTCATGATCTAGCTGAGGCGGGCATTCCCATGCTCAGCTTTATAAATACATTTTTCTGTACATAGAACAGACAATCGTCTGATGGTAGACTGATAATTCTCTGTTGAAATTATCATCCTTTGAGTAGGATGATCATCTGCTGCACATGTCAATGTCTTTATTTCCTGAATATATATCGCAGCCCGGATGGATGAAACTAGATCCGGGGTCTTCAAACTCGTCCGATCTTCACTCTAAGTACAAGTCGATCCATGTGAGAATTTCTTGGAGTCGAACATGGAAAGACATCGCTTGATTACTAGTCAATGATGTAAACTGTTAACAAGCGCAAGAGGAATCACCGATAATGATGATGACCCTCAAGGTACAGCAGTACAATCCACGTGGTGTGAATAAAGGACTTGGCGTCGAACACCACGCAAAATCTTTCGGTCGAAGGTCATTGATGTATACCTGTCGCCGGAAGTGAGAAACTTGCCATTGAGGCATGCAAGCTTCAAAGTACTGAGGGGTTGTTCCTAGATCAACTTCTTGGATAATGAGCTGAAGTCGACAAGAAGCGATCCGTCAAAGGAGGGCCTTAATGAATCCCACATCAGTGACACGGAACGGAGCTAATGATTGTGATGAAGGTGAAAACGATCTGTGAAATATGATTCAGGGTGGCGGTCATGAGAGGATGAAAGATGATGTATGGTAGTGGATGGGACACGGTTGACTCTTTCTGAACAACATCTCTTGAACATATAACGACACTGATGCGATGGATCGGTAGCATTACCCCAAATGTGGACGGTTTGGCGAGACCATGGTGATGAGACCGGTGAATGAAACAACCCAACCCGATGTGGTACGGAGGAAAAGTGTCATGTTCAAGAGCGACTTGCTACCATTAAAGCTTTGAGGTTCTCCCAATTTTTCCCAGTCATTTCTGACCAGTACCTCTTTATTTTTGTCAAGCTTGAGGAGGATAACATATGCTTGTTCTATAACCTGCCCTTCGGGCAAGCCCATCGCTATGTTTTAACGAGCCTAGCGATAGGGAAACTCGTTCTCGTCTAAAGACAAGTTTGTCGCTATTTAATGCATTTTAACGAGTCTAGCGACAAAGACAACTCGGTCCTTTTCATTTTTAGAGAGTCTGAAAAGGTACGTAAAGTTAACTCCAAAGGTCCTTTTTCGTCATCTAATCCCTTAAGTCCGAAAAAGTATAAAACATTACAGAAGGGATGAATGTTCGATAGTTTTATCGAGCCGAACCAGACAAGCGCTCGATCTTTTTGTGCAATAATCCCTCAGGTCCAAAAAGATTAAAATCTAGAGGAGGGATAGCTCTTCCGGTCATTTTAACGAGCTGGAAGGCCAAAACTCGGCAAACTTTTCATTTTTTACGAGTCAAAAGAAAAGAGCTCAAAGAAGACTCGTATTTTGAGGAACGAGTGATAAACAGGGATAGCAGCAGATTCCAGGTACAGGTTGGAATTTTCCAATCACGGCAGTGTCACAAGGATGGCTAGGTGAAATCACTCTTTGCAGCTGTTCCTCAAAATGGGTAAACAATCATATGGAGGTAAACGATCGGCCAAATGAAAAGTGGAGGTGACGGTGCACAAACACGACCAAGGCTTTTATGGTTAATCAGGTTACATTCTTAATGGTTATTTACCGGGATGGGTTCATTTTTAACGAGCTTGAATGCGCCAAAACACTGCTCAATCTTATGTTTATTTTTTAACGAGCATGAACTATGTGCTAAAACTGCTCGGATCTCGCTTTTCTATTTTTTAACGAGCATAAATTCCGCGGTAAAACTGCTCGAATACCCAGTCATAAGATAAGAGTGTCTCATGAAAGATCCCATTTTTTATAGAGCTGGCGCCTTACCAAAGCTATGCTCACTCATCCTTTCTTTATGCAAGTTCGGAAACGGCTAATCCTACGAGTTTAAAGGGTTAGACCTACAGGTTTAAAGGGAGGACCTAAAGATTTAAAAAATAAATAGTCGCCCCTTGCTTGCACTCCAAAAGGTTGCATGCCCCCAGGTATAAAGTACGATTTCAAGGTTACCCCTCAATTTGCAGATAAAACATTTGTTTTACCGGGAGAGGCTTACCTCTTTCAGGTTACCCAAAGATTGTCCTGTTATTTTTTCAACAAAACACTTCCTCGGCAATGTCTACCGAAATAGACAAGGGTGAATGACCTTTGTCAAACACGTAACTTTGACAAAAGAATCTTATTCTAGAACAACCCCTCTTCCATCCACGGACGGGGTACGGACTAGTCATATTCTCCCGCGGAAACCTACCCTATACCCAAAGTTTCCCTGCCGAAGCAGGCCAGGTTGCATGCCCCCTGGGTTCCAGTCATATCCTCCCGGATTACTCGCGCTCATCAGGAGGATGGACCGTGGGTTGAGACACTTCTTGCATGAATAGACCATTTAGGGATGGCACATGACTATTTGCGATGTGTGATCCGGGAAACGAAAGTTGGTCCACGAGCTTGACCATTCTTCCTTCATGCGGAAAACACATTACTCTAAAGAGTGAGGAGACTACAGCTCCCATGCAATATATATAGTCTCGTCCAAGGAGTAGGTTATAATCCAAGGGTCCTTGAACGACCATCACGTTCATTTGAACGGTCTTCCCCTTCAATGTTATAGGTACATTGGGGAGGATCCCTAAAGGTCGACTGGTTCCTTTATCAAAACCTGATAGATTTCTCATCTCAGGTAAGAGTGCTGGCGAACCAAGCGCTCTCCAAGAAATAGAGGAAAGGATACTCACAGATGCCCCCTCATCAATGATAGTGCCAGCCATTACCATTCTGTATATTTGGACTATGATTCTGAATGGTATACTGGCTGGCAACCGGGGTTTGCCTAGTTGGTTCCAATCAAAGGACACAACTAGGTTGCTTGGTGGTAGGACCGAATACACAGCCGGATATGACCCTGACGATGTTCCTTCCTGTGATAAAGGAATGGGCGCATTGCCCTGACGCTCGTCAGAGTCTGTGTTGATGAAAAGAATCTGGATGGTGTCATCCTTATTCTCTTCAGTGAGGGTGTCATTTGAAGATGAATCTTCAGTGACGGTGTCATTTGAAGATGAAACTTTTGAAGGGAGAACCGGATCAACTGCCATTTCGACCTTTGGACTTTCGTCCGGTCTGGATTCAGTAGGTTCATTTTCAATGACTGACGCTTCAGCTGACCACTTGAGCGGGCCAGCTGTGTTCTCAACCAACGAAGGACTTGGCACGAGTTTTTTGTATCCAGGAGGAAGTCTCAACGGTGAAACCAGACGATCTTCCAAAATTCTCTTCGCTTCGTCTAAGAAGGGACAACGGTGGATGGCGTGATCGCCTTCACACAGTCTGCAGGGGGATCTTGCTCCCCCTCTTTGTCTTGAACCTTCACTTTCGCTGGTTGACGGTAAGCATTCAACATGGCTATCAGAGGTTGATGCTCCCGAACTGTGCAAACGAGGGGACCAGTCCCTTAGTATCCAGGGAATACAGGGACAATCTCTATGGAAGTGGTCTCCTCTACATATGACACATGGCGATTTAGGCCCGGTCTGTGCTGTGTGTGGATTTTTGTCAGATGTCTTTTGCTTGCCCCCAGTCGCCTTAGGCTCCTTCTTCTTCTTCTCTCTCTTCTTCTTCTCCTTCTTCTCCATGGGAGCTTGGCTTTTGCCGGCTCTACCTTGCGAAGATGAAGGATTGGAGGAAGAGTTATAGGAAGTAGAAGGCTGGTGGGCAGCTCTAGACTGATCTAACTTTTGACTCGACTGTTCAGGAACCATGGTGTTCTGAACTACATTGGTTGAGAATAGCCAGATTGGCAGGCCAATTGTCAGTCCTGGAAGCGACAATGTGGCCATGTGGGGCGCACCAACTTCTCCCCAAGAGGAGAAAGGACTAGGATTTCCATCATGGGGAATTCCTTGGTTGGTGCGTTCCATGTTCTCAACCTACAGATCAACGTAGGAATAGGAGGTGATTATGTTCCGTTTAAAATAAATTTTATAACGACGCTTTAGACACAACTTGCTTTTTCACTTTTTAAGATTCGAGAAAAAGCTAAAGATGACTCTAGTCTCCTTCGATGTTTTAACGAGCCCGAAGTGACAAATGCTCCGATGGACTTTTTCAGTTATAGAGTTTGAAAAAGGCCAAAAGAAACTACTCTGGATTTCTAGGCAGAGGGTGTGCCAAACTTTTCGCAAAACCACAGAATACGTTTTACGGTACGGGTGGTCAATCTTCGTGAATGCTGTGTTCACTGCATTGCGATCAGTAGGGCGGCCGACATGGCTTCCTATGGATAAAGGCTTTGTTCCTATAGGGGTCTCCCAATATATACGCGACGGTACGTGGGAGCACAAGTCCGTATTGATACTTATCGCTTCACCGTGGAGGAATCACCCAACCACTCAACGCTAAGATATCATGTTTAACGACGCCGGAACACGTCTCTAGCTTAGACCTCTATGTGTTTGCGTTATGTTTCAAAGCGTTGTTATGTAAATTCAATTTATTTTAGGTTGATCTTGTTTAGCAGTTTGCCTTTATGGATCACCACGAGATGTATGGTACAACTCCTAAATGCAGTCTAAAGATGAGAAGCAAGCTTTTTCAATCTTTTCAACTTATGAAAATCTTAACTACTGAGGGAAAAGAAAGACATCATCTTTTCACACAGATCATAGAGCACACACTAATGCACTTTTTCCTAAATCAACATGCAAGCTGTCAAAATGCACATGCACAATGCAGGTATTTCTTTTCTCTTTCTTAATGTTGGTGTACTACACAAAGAAAGCTGTTGTATAACTTTGAATTCAATTTCAAGTGAAAGCAAACAAGCTTTTGTCCAAAATCAAAAGACACCTTAAGATTTACTTGTTTCAACACTAGAAATACATAAATTCAAACCATATGAAGAAAGCAAAAGCTCAATCAGCTATGAACAACAAACAATCTAACTCTTAAGATCAGAACGACACTTATCACAGGTCTAGATCTAAGAGGCCACAGCAAGACTAGTTCACTTTCGTTATGGGAAACTGCAAATGATGTAAGAAATACACAAAGAACAAATACAGTTTCTTTATACAACCGAGGTGGAATAGTGGCAAAGAAAGGTGGTTTCAGATAGGTACATTGATTGATAACAGGCTGCAAAAACAGGGATGAAAACAGGGCAACAGAAAACAGAGAACCCCAGTTGCACAAGGCCACACTGGTTCAGCGCAGGTAGAACACTGTCAGTTTGACATTCAGCGCAGGTAGCCCCTTCGGGACCTGCGATGAAATGCAGACTGCCTTCACAGTGCCTGCAATGAAGAGAGAAACTCTCGTTTCTCTTGGGTTCTGGGTCACAGATTGCTCAAAAATCAACAGTTTTTGGCCAAATCAAAGCTACCAATCAAGTACACACTAAAGGATGATTCAAAGGAGGATGAAAAGCTATCACTAAGAGCTGTTCAAAGTCCTTGTGGATCAGCTCTTCAAATCATAAACATGCCTAGAAACTGAGCTAGAGTAGTTGCCCTCTACTTTGCATTTGAAAGATCTAAATGCAGTTCGATTCGGTACTCCCTGTGTTTAGGAAATGAATAGCAAAAACACAAACAACCAACAAGATACGATCCCCAGCGGAGTCGCCAATTTGTTGTTGGGAAAAGTATCCAATACGAAATGACCCTATCCCACTCTAAGGGTGATAATTCCTTAGCAACAATCAAAGCAAAGCTATCTGAGATTACTTCTTTATGAGATGTAAAAGAGGGGAGAAAGAGATCCACTAACCGATGTCTTTCGCTAATGGTTGATCCAATCTTCTCTCCTTGCTGCTTGTCCCCAGCTCCTTGCTCTTTCACTGGCCCAGCTACACCAAGATCCTACAAAATGGCAAGAGAGGGAAACTACAAGAAGCATACATTCATAATTGATTCAAGGATTAGAATAAATCAAATACACAAGTATAACAATACACCATTGAGACACATGCATATAGAAGAACCTCAAATGCTTTATTAATGGAAGAAGTAAGGTTCAGGAAGTGATACAACCATAAGAGGCCCAATCCAGCATCACCTTCCCAGCAGAAAGAAATCTCCTCTTCACCTCCTTCAAAGCAAATCACCCAATAGTTTTAAACTCAAACCAACAGCAATTCTTTACATTCACAAGATTCCAGCCTCTGGATCTCATGGGAGAGAGATCCATATATAGGAGTTTGGAGAGAGGATGAGTCAGCCTGGGATGTGACTAGTGTCCTCTCCCACTCCAGTTCTTCTTCAATTCTTGAGTCCACTTGGAGGTTCTTGCTTCCACTTGGAGATCTAGAACCTCTTACTCATCACCAGTCGAATTCCCTGATCCAAGTGTCATTTTGGAAGCTTCCTGGGCATTGACACCTTGAGGAATGACTCTGCCACATGTCCAAACTCGCCCAGCGCAGGTAGCCTTCTTTGCAATTGACATTCAACGCAGGTAGACAGTGGAGCACTTGACATTCAGCGCAGATGCTCAGTGGAGCAGTTGACATGATCCAGAATTGCCTTGTTTTTGAGTAATTTTCAGTGGAGAACTTGTTTGGATTGCTGTGGTTTGTTGACCTTGTTCCCCTAGGGGTAGGAACAACATGTTTAGGGACTTTGGATCCCTTAGATTATGGACATTTCATGCTTCATGCTCTAAGGCACAAAAATGTCTATAACAAACCTATAGGTGATCAACGCATGTGACAATGGAGCAACCTGTAGGTAAACACAATCCAGCATGACGCTAGGGAGAGTTGGTCCTAAAAATGTCTCAGATGATGCAATTTAGGGAATAAACTTTGGGGAATGAGATATTCACGCATAGGGCTTTGTGTAATGATGATGTAAAGGGGGGAAGGATGTTGATTGATCCCATTAGGAGGTCTATTGATCGTATGTGATGAAATAACATATAACACTCCCTATCCCCCTTATTTTTCATACTTGTCATGGATGACCTTAGTAGGAAGGTAAATTATGCCAAACAATTGGGGATCTTCAATGGTTTGAAAATGTATTAGGAGGTTAGTATTTCACACCTTTTCTTTGTTGACATTATTACTTTTGGGATTTTATCCAGATTTCAGTGGATCACATTGCATGATATTTTCCATAAATATGGTGATGCTTCTGGTCTACTGGAAAATGGGCAGAAATCAATCTTGATTTTCTCTTTCGGAGAGAAAACAGAGATTGATCATATTTCTTATCACTTTGGCATGGGATCTAGGCCACTCACGGAGGGGTTCACATATCTTGGCTTCAGACTAAATCCATGCAATTACAGGTTTGGAGATTGGGCGTGGTTACTCGCTAAGTTCCATAACAAGATAAATTGTTGGGCTCATTGTTGGCTTACTCTTGGGGGAATATATACTCTGATACAATTCGTACTTCAGCAGTTGGCCACTTACTATGCACACTTAGTTTCTTTCCCGTGTGATATCATCTTTAAGGTTCATTCTATTCTATCATGCTTTCTATGGTATGGTGCGGATATGGGTCGTAAAATTCATGTGATCAATTGGGAATATATATCTAGGCCTAAGACACTTGGTTGTTGGGGAATATTGAACACACAAAATTTTCGCTGGTCCATGCTAATAAAATATCTTTGGAAGAATTATTTGGTGTCGGTATATGGGCAGAGATTATTAAATTAAAATATTTAAAGTATACGAATTTCACGGACAGGCCTAGTATTGGCGATATCGGTAAGAAGAGTGGATCAATCATATGGTTGAATTTTCGAAAGATCAAATCATGTTTCCTGAAAAGGATGCATTGCTCTTTTGGTTTGGGCAATAATATTATTATTGGGTGAGATCATATTATGGGTGTTCACAGGGTCTCAGACCTTGTTGCTACAACTATTGAAGCAGTGCACCAAAGGGGCATGTTCTACTTGGTATAGGTTATTTGTAGTTGGAATGAGATCCACCCTATATGGAAAATGGAAAGGGAGATTAATTTACAAGGATATAGTGCATTGGAATGGAATGGGTTTGTCCAGGATCTTAGGGCGACCTGGCTTTGTAGGAATCAGAGGGGTGACTCACTGATATGGAGTGGGATACTACGGAAGGGCTACATTGAGGTAGCTAAAAGCTACAAGTATATTATGGATAATTTATACAACTTTGTCACTTCCCCTTGGCTTCTTTACATATGGAAGTGGAACATCCCTTTAAAGATCATATTGTTCATCTAGTTAACTTGTCACAACAAGATTCTTACATGGGATAATCTCATCAGATGGGGATTTCATGGTCTGGGATGGTGTCCCTTTTGTGGTGTTGAGGGTGAGTCTGTTACACATTTCTTTTTGTATTGTAATATTTCAAAACAGAGTTGGTTGTAGACTCTCCCTTATTGCAGGTTTTCTTTTCAACAATTTGATTCCATGGAAGCATGTATCTGTTGGTGGTTTTCCACTCATGGTGCTCATAGATACCTTCCTTTGTTTGTCTTCTGGGAGATTTGGCGGCTGCGGAACAAGTGCATTTTTTATGGGATTCAGATCAACAAATTTTGCATCTACTCCAAAATTATCACTTGGTTGGAGACACATGATACGCACCCCGAGATTACAAAATACCTTATTGTTAGACCTTTTCATTTGCAGATCGACATGTTGGCTAGCTTCTTTGATGGTGCTGGGTATAGCAGACATTGTGGATGCGAGGCATGGCTTAGGATTAGCGAAAGGGAAGAGTACAAGTTATATTGGTTTGCATGTAATGGCACAAATTCCAGAGTGGAGACATGTGCATTATGGGGGCTTCTTTGGTTTTCCAGAGAGAAATCTCTAGAGACCATGCATGTCTATGGGGATTCCAAGACTCTTATTGATGGTGTACAAGACTTCACATCATATGATCCACGAGATATTTGGGGCTGGATGGCTTGTATTAAATCACTCATCATATCATTTCAGGTTTTCCACATACAACATCATGTCTATAAGGACGCAAATACTACTGCGGATTCTCTCTCCAAAGTCGGCCTCAATTATAAAGAAGGTGCCATAAATTTCTGTCACTATTTGGATGGGACTATATGTGAAATAGGGACCATAGATTTACCATAAAATGATTGACTGGAAATATGAGGCGTGCTGATTTGGATGGGTAATTATAGGTCCCTTTAGGCTTTATACCTTTTTGAGGTTTTGAAGCAGTTTTTAGCATCTCTCATCAAGATCTCTCCAGGATTTAGAAATAGTTGACTTTTATTAATATGCACGGCTACTGAAAAATTATTTTTCATTATATTTTGGATGATGTATCTATATTTTTTTTTATGCTGATGGGTAGACATATGATGATCTCATATGATTGATACTTATGTACTAGTTTTTATCATTAATATATACCTGTGGGTTTTTTCTTCTGAAAAAACTAGGCTATGAAATATATCCACAGTTACATATTTAATTATTTCTATTATTGTAGGCATAGTCTAACTTATAAATGAAATGGCCTTTTCAGTGGAATCCAATGATACAATCTCAAGAAATATTGTGATTTTTGTTTTTTGAAATATACTTTTTAATGCATAAATAGATTTAACACCATGAAAAACCCCTAGGGAACTCTAATTTTACAAATTAAACAACTTAAACTCAAGTTTTTAAAAATCTATGTCGGAACTTTATTACCAATAATAATTTTACGATAACTCTAGAAGCCATGTTTCGTGGCCATCTCCTCCATATATAAATTGACATTTGAATTTGAAAAGAAGCAATAAAGCTACTTGGAGGCCAACAATACACTACCAATATAGTTGGTTGGAAGCCAATAATACACTAGTGTTCCAACTTCGTCTGGATCATTCTATCCATTCTATAGGCACTCTACATCTATAATTTGTGAAGGTGGGTAAGAATTGTAAATATGTTTTGGATAAAAAATTTAGAGGTAAATTTGGTTATTGATATTTATATTCTTCATAAATTTTAACTAATTTATAATTCTATATCTATAATTTGTGAAGGTGGGTAAGAATTGTAAATATGTTTTGGATAAAAAATTTAGAGGTAAATTTGGTTATTAATATTTATATTATTCATAAATTTTAACTAATTTATAATTCTATTGGTAAGTTTTATATTTATGTGATTTGTTTTTGTAGATAAAGAACTGAAATTACTGTAGTTCAAAAGTTGTACATATTTCATAATTAATAGTAACAAATTATAAAAATAATTTATAATTTATAATTTATAATTTACTGTATGAAGGTAGGGGATTCTATGTTTTTTTTTTAACTATGGCAAATTGGTCTCATTGTTTATGTTGAAGTAATCTGGGAAGTGGGATCCCATTATGCCAATTACTCAAATATTCCATTCAATTCCTATTAATCATGAAAATATCATTGATTAGAATGCTACTATAAACAAGTCTAGGTCCATCTTAAAAGTAGATGGGACCAAATCTATTTTCACTCTAAAAGAGGTTTTCACCTCAAGAAAGAGATTTGATCCATCTTGCCACTTGATAGATCTAGAGTTAAGATGGATCTAGCCTCATGTACAACTAATTATGGCTTTAAAATTGTCCATAAATTATGCTATATGTTTGTCTTCAAACTCAACCTATTTATTTAAAATGAAAAGATAACAATAATAAAATATTCAAAATTCTATTAAATTAAATAATTCTTTTATATATATAATTTTAAACAATTTATATAATAATAGCGGAGAGCCATGGAGTGAAGAGTTTCAAGGTATTTTAGTTCTTCCTTTCCCACCATCATCGTGAACCAGGGTCTTGCATCCCTCTGTGTGGATGTTCCATGGAGCAGCAAAAGGCATTTTGATTTTAATTGCTGCAAGAAGTATCTTACTTCTTTAGTGAATCGAGATTCCAGTTGTTGTGACAACTTTTTGATCTCATAAGAAACAAGAAATAAGAGAGAATGGTTTTCCCTTCTTATGATGTCACCCAACTCCAATCTCTTTTATTATATAAAATCAAACTTTGTTTTTCCCTACGTGCGGACTAGGGATGCAAGGAGTGTCGGGGGTGCTCGCTCAAAAGGAGATATTCACGTTGTAAAGCATTTCCCTGTGGGAAAAAGTTCCCTCGTCATCACTTTGTGTGGTTCTGATGATTGGATTGGATTGTGTTAGTACATTGATTTGGTCTGTTGCACCGAATACAGGTGGTTGCTCCTTTCTGTTTTGATGGAAGTTGGCCGCGTCTAGCCATAGATATTGGGGCATCAGTTGTACGAATGGAATACAATCCAGTAGTGCTGCTTGAGGATGGCACTATTAGATCTTGTGATTTTGACACACAAGCACACCTTTGTGCTATATTCTCTAGAAAAGAGAGTAGAGAGGGTGACTCCTAACACACAAGTGCATCCATTCACCTCTTCAAGCTTCGCAAAGCTCTGCCCTAGCATCTCAGACCCTGAGCTTCGTTTCTGTCAAAGCTTCCCTTTCCCTCGGGACAACGGTGGTCATTTCTGTCAAAGATTCCGTCAACACAATGGTGCCAATGGACTAGGTATACTCTGATATATGTATACTTTTTTTAATTACCTGTAGCTCAGATTAAGGAACTATGGTTTAACGAAATTTCTCCAAAATGCAGTTATAGATTTTGGTTTTAGATTTACTCCCTAGTAGCCATGCCATGGCTTTTGGTCTCTAGTTTGATGATTAAGAAGGTAAACCCTGTGTTTCTAGTTCAGATTCGAAGAGTACCAATTCCCAAACTACCTAGGTATGCACATTCCTAAGTTGGAAGGAATGCTCTGCAACCAAACCCTCATGCAACCTCCAACCATTAAATATAATGTAATGAAAATCACTGGGTTCATGAAGAAATTTAATTCCTGCTTCCTTATGGCAACGTGAGAAATGGCCATGGAGACCCTAGGTCTCAACCCCACAGGTAACTCAGATTTCATCTTTATATCAGTTATGCTACATGTATTTCCATTTCTGGCCTTAACTCACTCGCTGCTTCTCAACTGTAGGTAAACTTGTCATTCACTTTTGCTCGAAATACCCAGGTTCTCACACAACCCTCTGACATGTATGTTGTAGATTGTCCATTATTGGTTAAACCCTCCAATGTTCCAGTCACCTACATATGATTTTCAGTTCTCTGAGGATTATAGATAGGGATTTTCTATCTGGCCCAGGTGCCATGGAATTTTTTTGGATTGATTGAGGAAATTTACGCTCAAAGGAATTTTCTCTTTACTTATATCGTTGTCTTATAATCCTGTTAAGTTTCAGAGGAAGTGTACCTGCATGAACTTGAGACCTGTAGGTGAGCACTGGGATTTTTTTATGGCTCATAATGCCATTTAAAAAGAGATCAATAATTTTTTTTGTAAACTACTTGACAGAGCTTTCCATGAAATCATAAATTGTTTTGAATTTTCTCACTACAGTCGGTCCGTTTCTAATATAGTTATTCAGTGTTAGTATTAACAATGGTAATTATCCAGTCCTTCTCTGTAGCATATTAGTGTTCTTAATTCGTTGGGTTGAACAAATCAGGAAATGGATTTTTAAATTGGAATGAGATTATCTACAATTTTGTTGGTGTATACCATTTTCTTGGAAGTTTACACTACTACATGGACAGACTATGTTATGCTTCCACCAGCGTGACAGTTGTGGGAACTGTTGAACGTGGAAGGGCATTTACAAAGATAACGATAAATCTCAAGAAATCTATTTTTAATCTTCTTTTCCATCCACGGATCCCACTCTCCCTCCTTGTATGTTGCATATGCACATGGTTTGGTCAGGGCTTACAACATCCACACATTCGCACTTCATTATACTCTGCAGCACCTTGCTCATTCTATCAATCTTGTTGGAGCTGGAGCTTTTGAATTTCATCCAACGTTGGAGTGGAGTGGGTAACTTTTCAGCTGGAGCTTTTGAATTTCATCCAACGTTGGCATTGGTGATACATGTGGAACTCTTCTAACATGGGACGTATCAAGACCTAATATGATTGGAATTACCCATTCCAATTCACTCAAATGCATTCCAATTGTTGCATTCCAATTCTCATTACACCCTCTAACACATGGCTCTTTACATCTTTGGAGTACTGGTATCATTATCAATTCAATTCAAACAACCCACCAATGTGTGCTAACTTCTTTGAACCTGCTGGGATTAACATTACCAACATACTCTCTCCAAATGGTGGAGAAACAATTGTTCAGATCAATGATATCTTAATTTCTCCATTCTTATATATAGTCTCATATATATGAGGAACAGCTGTACTGTTATAATGTTATATTTATATTTTTGATATAAATACAATTAAGCTTTTTTGGACTTGAAAAAATCTTTATGTAGCATGAAATATATGTTGGCGATATAATGAACTCAACTCACTGGTGAAATTTTGATGCAAAAACGTGCACGGCGAAAAGATTTTCATAATGTACTCTTAAAGTAAGAGGGCATGGATAGTCTTGTTACAACACAATTAATTTCAACTCGCAACAATGCACTCTTAAAGTAAGAGGGCATGGATAGTCTTGTTACAACACAATTAATTTCAACTCGCAACAATGTACTCTTAAAGTAAGAGGGCATGGATAGTCTTGTTACAACACAATTAATTTCAACTCGCAACAATGGGTAACATTAAGGGTAAACGTTGCACAAGAAAATCGAGGAAAATATGCGTAATATAATTTACAGGTGTGAAATGACTTTTACTCAATCATATGAGGATGACGTGACAATAATATTCTAAATGTGTAAATGAATACTATATCCACATATATGACAGAAATAAATATAATATATACATTTAAGTTAATATAATTAATAAAATAATATTAATATATCAGGTATTTTATGGTATAATGTGTATTATATTTATATAGTTATTAGAGGGCAATAGTATTAGGAAGTATGTAAGAATGCATATAACAAAGACATAATGTAAGAAAGACGATTTCAAAGCATCCATTTTTTTCTTTTGGGGATGATGTAATTTTTGCTATGTCTCGCATGTAAGAAATCTAGAATATCTTATTATTAGAGTTTGTTATTTGTTTTTAGAGTTGTCTTTGAATCAATTTTTCTCAGCAGTTTTTTTTAGTTTTCAGATCCTATATTACAAGGTTTTATTCTAAAATCCTATATTCTATTTTTTTTGTTTATATATATATATATATATATATATATATATATATCTTACTTGATTGTTGGTTGGTGAATGTAAGTCACTAAGAATGATAGAGGAAAGAGAGTGCATGATTATTTTAAGTTTTTTATTATTTTATTTTTTTTCACATGATTGATCCAAAATATAGGTTTAATATATTACAAGCAATTATGTTTTCTATTATCATAACAATTGGTTTAAACTTTCATTTTTCCCGTAAAAGTTTGCCAACATTTTATATAAATAAGAGTTTTTCAGAAGCCATTCAAATCAATGCATGGGATTGTATGTGCACATCCATTATGGAGGAACACCAAAAGATACCAAGCTAGTATAGGGTTATCCACAAAATTTCATTAGATTTCAAACTCTAGCAATTAAGAAGAGGAGACTCCTCACAAAGATAGCCTTACGGCATTTCCATTGCAACATGTGGTGCAATTGCTAGTTTATGTCATCTGGCCCATTTTATATGTATTTGAATTTTCAATCAGCTTTAGGGATGGTTGAAATGGCTACGACTGTGCCTCTTTTATCCACTTTGTTGTATTTTTCAAATAGATCTCTCCCATTTCCCTGGTCTAGATACACTGCTCTTCAGGCAGGGAGTAACTGAACTATTTGTTTCATATTTTTGTTAGAAATAACAATTGGCGTACTTCAATTTTTTGGACAAAAATATAAACTTCTATTTTATCTTTGAAATAATTTATTATATATAAATGGGTTTTTCCCACAAATCCCTAATGTTTGTTAGGATATTCCGACACATAGGAAATAGTTAAGTACAACTTGGTCTAGTATAGAGTTAGGTAAAGCGTGTTTCTTTACTATGTACATTTTGTAACTTACAATCCGACGTTCACGATATGTAGTGATCCGACGGTTCATTCTCTCCTCGGTATTACCGACACTTGATCCGTGGCTTAGCACCCGATTGGTCCATGATCTCTATTTAAAGAGCATGGAGGGTCATTTGTAGGTTAACCGTTCATGAGAGAAGCTTATGTAAATTTTCATTCTTTTATTAATAAATTGCGTGAAGTGGCCGCGTTGGCTTAGGCCGTGGACTGTTTCCTTGTTTGAGGGTTTTAACCACGTCAAAAGTACTGGTGTATTGATCTGCGATCTGTTTGTGAGCGGTGTCCTTTGGTGTTCTGTCTGAGGAACTTACCCTGTAAATTCCTACATGGCATCATAGCTATTTGAGGGCCGCGTCCGTTGG
This sequence comes from Pinus tabuliformis, assembly GCA_031772625.1. Taxonomy (NCBI): domain Eukaryota; kingdom Viridiplantae; phylum Streptophyta; class Pinopsida; order Pinales; family Pinaceae; genus Pinus; species Pinus tabuliformis. Next base: position 816,034,548 of record CM062805.1, on the reverse strand, counting down.
TGATCCAAATCTGAAGCCGGTAGAACTGCATCCGACTACTGTTTCCTAGATCTACTGTTTCTGACTGCTTTCGGGCCGAGATGACTGCTCTGTTGTGTTCGGAGCATCTGTTCCAATGAGGAACCCCTTTCGTTTCACGCGAAAAGGTTTCTGGTAGCCCTAGCTGCGCCATTTTTAAGATCTGGAGGTATACAGTGTTTATTTGCAGTTTACAGTTATTTTCTCTCTGTTTATTTTGGTTTCAGTTTATTTAGCCTTTTTTATTACCGGATCTATACCTTTCATTTCTGTGTATGCTCTTTGCCCCGCGACTCTGCGCGATCTGGGCAAATCAGAAACAGAAAGGAAGGATTTTTCTCATGTGTATGCTCTTTTCCGCTGCGCCTTAGTGTGATCTCGGAAAATCAGAAACATTGAGGAAAATATTTAGTTTCCGGCTAAAGCTAACTTCGAGCTGCAAGGTTTGTTTTTTTTGTATGTCCGTGTTGGGTTTTGTTTTTTTTGTTTTGTAGGGGAAAAGAGCTTTCTCAAAGCAAGTACGCAACCCAAAGCATCAACCCCCCCCCCCTCTCTCTCTCTCTCTCTCTCTCTCTCAGAATTTTTGTATAGCTCACTTGGTGCAAATAAAATTTATGAGAGTAGAGGTCTTGGGTTCAAGTCTCCATTTTGTGGGGGCGGATTTTTCATTTCCGCACATTCCCGCACTTCGTCAGCGACTTCATCAAATTTTCTTCAAAAAGCCATAACTTCTTCATCCGGAAGCCGTTTTCAGAACCGTTTTTTTTTAAACAACCTAATTTTTCGAGATCTTTCCATTGAAACACTTAGTTTCAGCATCTATAGCTTCAATTTTTTTTTTTTTAAATGGAAAGTCCATGCCAAGTTATTCTTGACAGCACCAACTACTTCCAACGGTGGTCCTACATTGTGGATTTACTTAGAAGTAAAGGTCTTTACAGAATAGCCACAGGCCAAGAGACCAAACCGAAAGATGAAGATAAGGCAGCTAAATGGGAAAATAGGCAAGACCAAGCATGTGGGTTGATACGGATGTCTATTTCTCCAGATCTTAGATTCCATATTGCAGAACTTGATACTCCTGATGAAGCAATGAAACAAATTACTAGTCTTTGGAATTAAAAATGAACTTAAAGCCCATCAACTTGAAAATGAATTGCTTACATTGGACCCAAATAATTTTTCTTGCATTGAAGATTTTTTGTCCAAGTTCAAGACCCTTAGACTTCTCTGGGAAGGTGTTAAGGTTAAGAAAGAAGATAGTAGCCTTATCTACTCCATTCTTACTAAGTTGGGACCAGCCTATTCTGTGTTTGTTTCCACCTTCCATTCTACAAGAGAAGCCTTCATTTCTCAAAGACAAGCCTACAAGTCCCCTTCCTTTGATTCCTTTTGTGATTCTTTAATAAGAGAACAAGAAAAACTCTTACACCTTGGTCTTCTTCATCTTGGAAACTCTTCTAAGAAAGCATTAGCCGCCCAGCAGCAACCAAATTCAAAGAATCCTAAGAAGTCGTATCCTAAAAAGAATGGTCCTAAACCAAACAAGGGTCCTAAGTAATTTCCGCCTCAAAATGAAAAATCATTTCAACAAAATGATAAGACAAATAAAAACAAATGGAAGAAGACTGATAGACATTGCAAATTTTGTAATCGAGATGGCCACTTAGAATCCAAATGCTTTAAGAAGATGGAAGCCTTGGAAGCAGCAATGATGAAGCATAACATCCATTTGGAGCAATCTTCAACTTCAACTTCATCTTCAGGAATGGCACTTTCTGCATGTGGTTGTCAAGCATCTCGGTCTGGCTATGCACTAAATGTATCTTCTTCTTCTCATTCTCATGAGTGGCTCATTGATTATGGAGCTTCTTATCACATGGCCAAAAACAAAGCCATGTTTTCTTCTTTAAATGATTGTAACACCAAAAATATATATGTTGGTGATGATAGATCTCTTAGTATTGTAGGGACTGGAACTGTTCATCTAGACAATGGTCAGTTTAATGATGTATTATGTGTTCCAACCTTATCCTGCAACATTTTATCTGTATATCAGATAACCCATTCAGGTGAAGGTAAAATCGTTGAATTTTCACCTCACGATGTTGTAATTAAGGACCTAAGAGATCCTAGACAGATTTTAGCTACTGGCATTGCTGATGATTCTACAAGGTTGTATAAGTTTCACAACTTTGGGTCATCAAATCTTCCCTCAGTATTTGTTGCTCATAATGATGAAGTGAGCAAACTTTGGCATGAGCGATTTGGTCACTTAAACTATCGCTCTCTTCAGAATCTATGTAAAGAAAATATGGTGACAGGTCTTCCAATGGTATCTTGTAGAGATGGTGTTTGTTCCGGATGTGTACTTGGAAAACATCATCAGGACAGTTTTGAAAAACGTGCCTCTTGGCACGCCTCAGCCCCTTTACAGCTCGTGCATAGTGATTTATGTGGTCCACTTCCAGTTGCTTCATTCTCTGGCTATAAGTATTTCTTAACTTTCATTGATGATTTCTCCAGGCGCACTTGGATATACTTCTTAAAACTCAAGAGTGAAGTATTTAACATGTTCTTGGCCTTTAAGGCCTTTGTTGAAAAACAATCTGGACATCAAATTCTTAAGCTAAGATCTGATAATGGTGGAGAATATGCTAAAAACACATTCATCAACTTTTGCACTGAGAATGGAATTCAAATGCAACATACTATTCCATATACTCCACAACAAAATGGTGTAGCTGAAAGGAATAATCGCACCTTAAAGGAAATGGCTAATTGTATGCTTCAATCTAAAGGACTTAGTCTTAATTATTGGGTAGAAGCAATTAACTGTGCAAATTACATAATAAATTGCACTCCTACTAAGGTTTTAAAGAATATCACTCCAGAAGAAGCATGGAGCTCAATCAAACCAGATATAAGTCACTTTCATGTTTTTGGAAGTGAAGCATGGGCCCATATTCAAGATGAGAAACATAAAGATTTAGAACCTAAGAGTGAAAAATGTATTTTTTTTGGATATTATGAAGATGTCAAAGGATATAGATTTATTCCACTTAAGTCCAAAAATGTTATCATTAGAAGAGATGTAAAGTTTGCTGAAAATATCTCGGCCTGTGAGCCTAGTTCGGCGAATGTGCCACCTCTCCCTATCTCTTCTACTTTTGAAAGTATTTCTTCTTCAAATGATGAAATCGAGGATGAAAATCCTCCCCCACCTTCTCAGGATCCTCCTTCAGCTCCTCAGCTTCCAAAATGGGTCCGTTCTACTCGGGATGCAGCAGGTGATCTTGCCGGTAATCCTACAGATCAGTGACGTACACGTTCTCAGTTCAAGAGAGCCTCTCCTTTACTGGCTCAAACTTCAGTGAATTATGATCCTGACACCTTTGCAGAAGCTTCGAGCCATCTAGATTGGGAAGCAACTATGAATGAAGAATATCATTCATTATTGGCAAATGATACATGGGATCTTGTTCCTCTACCAAAGGGATGAAAACTTGTTAGATGCAAATGGGTTTACAGAACCAAGTATGGACCAGATGGAAAAGTTGATAAACATAAAGCTCGTCTTGTTGCTAAGGGTTTTTCACAAGTTGAAGGCATTGACTATACTGAAACCTTCTCCCATGTTGCCAAAATTAACTCTATCCGCCTTGTTCTTTCCCTTGCTGCCTCTTTCAAACGGGAAGTCCATCAGATGGATGTTAAATCCGCCTTCTTGCATGGGGACTTGCATGAAGAAATCTATATGGAACAACCTATTGGCTTTATACAAACAGATTCCAACCTTGTATGTCGGCTTAAGAAATCCCTTTATGGTCTCAAGCAAGCTCCTTGAGCTTGGTATGCCAAAATGGATAACTTTCTTTTAGAAAATGGCTTTTCTAGGTGTCATTCTGACAATATTGTCTACACCAAAAAAGTGGGCAAGTCTCTTATCATTCTTGTTCTTTATGTTGATGATCTTATCTTGACTGGTAGTGATCCCAACCTTATAAACCATGTGAAGTCTAGCCTTAAAAGGAAGTTTGAAATGATAGACTTAGGACACTTACATAATTTTCTTGGTCTTCAAGTCTTCCAATCCAAGGAAGGTATTTCCCTTTCCCAATCCAAGTATGCCTGTGATATTCTACGCCATTTTCACATGGAAGACTATAAGCCAACCCCTTCTCCCTTTCAGTCTGGAGTCAAACTTTCAGTCACTTGTACTTCTCCTGAAGTTGATGCTACCTTATACCGTCAACTTGTAGGAAAACTTTTGTATCTAACCCATACTCGTCCTGACCTTTCCTTCGCTGTTGGCCTTGTTTCTCGGTTTATGCAAAACCCACATGAAAGTCATTGGAAAGCAGCTAAAAGAATACTTTGTTATGTTCGAGGTACAGTTCAGTTTGGGATTCATTACAGTGCCGAAGCATCTCCTCTATTGGTTGGTTTCACCGATTCCGATTGGGCTGGTGACCCTGATGATTGGAAGTCTACTGCAGGTTACGTGTTCACTCTTGGTTCAGGACCTATTACATGGGCTTGCAAGAAACAAGGTGCCATTTCTCTTTCTTCAGCAGAAGCAGAGTATTGTGGTGCCATAGAAGCTAGTAAGGAAGCCTTGTGGCTTCATCAGATCCTGTCAGAGTTTGGCTTTCAGCAGCAGCATCCGACTACACTTTGGTGTGATAATCAAAGTGCCATTCAACTATGCAAAGATCCAGTCCAACATCAGCGCAACAAACACATTGAACTGCACATGCACTTCATGAGAATGCACTTCATCAGAAGTGCCTCCTTCCTTCTCCTATTGTGTCATGTTTGTAAATCCTTCAATCCTATCCCAAGTTGTTCTTAAGGGGGGATGTTAGGATATTCCGACACATAGGTAATAGTTAAGTACAACTTGGTCTAGTATAGAGTTAGGTATAGAGTTAGGTAAAGTGTGTTTCTTTACTATGTACATTTTGTAACTTACAATCCGACGGTCACGATATGTAGTGATCCGACGGTTCATTCTCTCCTCAGTATTACCGACACTTGATCCGTGGCTTAACACCTGATTGGTCCATGATCTCTATTTAAAGAGCATGGAGGGTCATTTGTAGGTTAACCATTCATGAGAGAAGCTTATGTAAATTTTCATTCTTTTATTAATAAATTGCCTGAAGTGGCCGCGTTGGCTCAGGCCGTGGACTATTTCCCTCTTTGAGGGTTTTAACCACGTCAAAATTACTGGTGTATTGATCTGCGATCTGTTTGTGAGCGGTGTCCTTTGGTGTTCTGTCTGAGGAACTTACCCTGTAAATTCCTACAATGTTTGCAATATGGGGAATTTTTAAAGGTGGAAATTTATTTTAAAGTTTAGAAACTTTAGTGAATATTGCTAGTCTCTAATCTGCAAACTATAAAATGTTTGGTGATATTTTTGTAAAAGCATTCAACTTTATAATGATTCCATATAATTATTATATAATTTTGGTGATTTTGAAGGTAAAATATTTTTATCTTATAAAATTTGGGTGAATCATTTTTAGAAGAAATGGAAATTGGGGAATGTTGTTTTTGGAAAAACCATGAAAAATTATCCCACCTGCAAATATTAGCCCCTAAAATTTTCTTTGTCAGCTTAAGGATTATAGAATCACAATTTTTTTTTCCATAATCCTGACCTCAAGGCTATGTGGGATGACCAAGGTGTCATGTTTTCATCTAGAAACTTTGTTTCTTTCAAGGGAGTGATTCAAGGTAAGTGAACAACCATAATAGAATCAAGTAAAAACCTGTCAGGCCTCTACATTGTAGATCGAATGGAGCATACACCTATTATGGAGGTCAATCTTTTTGAGTTATCTTTCTTATTTTATGTCCTCTATTATAAATCTATTATTTGCATACTTAATGGTTATTGGCCAAAACTTGAAGCTTTATTCTAGTGATTTTTCTCTATGTGGACACCCAATTATGACATTTATTTATGCTGAAAAGGATTCTTTATAGTCTAATTTGAAACCCAAAAGGATATGGATTTTTTTCTAAATGAGGGCCCTTGGCTTTGGGGAAGAGCTAGGTTATATATCACTCCATGGTTCCCATAGTTTGAAGCCACAATGATGGTGGTCTCAACTATGTCAGTTTGGGTGAGGCTTCCATATATCTCCCTCCCATTTTGGCATCCCAAATTCCTTAAGGATATTGGAAACACTCCAGGAAAATTCAAGAAAAGACATCTTCACCTGTGCCATAATATGTGGGGCACTAGACCTTAGCAAAGGTCTTTCAGACCAAAAAATATTGAAACACGAAAATTTCTAGTGGTCCCATGTCTTAGATTATGAAAATATGGACTTCTGATGTCGAGCTTGTTTTCAAACAAGACATCTAGAAAATACATGTCCACAAGTGAAGAAGAATCCAAAAAAGAAAAAGAAACAATTCAACAGGCCAAAAAGTTGGCAATTTTTAGAACATCATCTACCAAAAGAGGACGAAGATATTGAAGAGAGTCATCCTACCCATTTAGATGTCAATATTTCTCTCACTCAAGCTCAATTCAAAACAAATGGGAAAATAATAACACATATAGGAATAAATACCTTTCTTTAGAAGGGGAGGAATTGGGAAGGGATTAAGGCCTTGGATGGGTATGGGGGCACAAAAAGAACCCATTCTTTAGAGAGCTCATATTTAGACAAAGATGTTTCCCATATGGAAGTAGGTCTAGAATTGGCTTTGGTTTTTTTGAACAAAATTTAGATGGTTAGAAAATGTGCAAAAAAGGAAAAAATTAAAAGAAAGATAGATGCAAAATGCGAGTCTTAACTTTTTCTCTCTGTTTTCATGTGTGTATTGGTTGTTAGTTTCTCTTTAAATAGCTACGCTGAGAGACATTTTTCTTCTGGAATTCTTTACAACATATGCAAAATGTATTTTTATTTTTCCTATGGTGACTAAAATTATGCATCATCTCTATGGAGAAAAAGAAAAATAATAATTTATGAGTTGATTTAAAGCATTTTAGCTTGTCAGTGGTTTGGTGAACAATTTGTTTCCCAACTGAGAGTGTTCAAAGTCTCTAGAGACATGTTGTAATTTCCTCTTTTGTAGATTTATATGAAATAGTTGTATCTAGTTAATAATGATTGCCGATCTTTTGAAGTTATTGAATCTCTAAATATTCTCGTTTCGGTTAAAAACAAATATTATTTATGAGTTGAATCCAAAGATAAAATCACATGTTCATACTTATTAAGTTATATTAAGGTAGCTAAAATAAAACCTAACACCTTGAAATTATTAAAGATTTGATGCATGCATCACTAAAAAGTCAATTTCACCAAAAAGTATAGCAATTCAAAGAATATCTTAAATAAATGTCACTCTTACATGAACAAGAATAATAGTGTTTTTCAAAAAAAAAAAATCTTAATCTACACCCAAAATGAGTGTTCCTTCATGTTTTATTTTCCAAAATGAGTGTGCCTTTATATTTTATCAATGTTCTATGAAGCTTTTAAGATTGCAAGACACAAGAACGAGGACATGCATATGCAATATGTGGGAGCACCCCCAAATTTTACAAAAAATCAGGGTGGGGGTGGATGTTGTTAAGGTGTGCATGTGTGTATTATAAACATGATTCAAATTCAAATTCAGTAATGAAATATATTGATCCATACATCATAAATTATTTAGTGAAATAGAAATAGTAAAATATTGTATATATCAATTTCAACTCATTATTCATCATTCTAGAATCTACATTAATTTAAATTCATCATTCATTATTCTAGAATCCAATTAGTTTGAAAAATGGAATAGTAAATTGAAATTGCTTAAACTAAGAAATAGTACAAAGTGATGAGTCAAAGACTCACTCATCAGTGTTTAGAATCAAGACTTAAAAAGTTAAAATTGAAAATGAACAATGGATAATGAACCAATTTTATAATTACTAGATCGGAAAATGAACAATGGTTAATGTTATAATTACTAGATAGGTAATCAAACTGGTTGACCCCAAAACTGAGAATTGAAAAAATCATATCAAAATGTCAATCAACCAAAAAATACATAAATATTCATGTGCATTCATAAAAGTCCAAACTGTTATACACAAATATGCAAAGCTTCTCATATATATAGCAAGGGTGCATATAACCAAAAAAGAACTTAGGAGTGCAAACTACCTTTAAGTCAAAAATACGTCAACAAAGATGCTCTAGATGGCCTCTATGGACCAAAAGGAAACCATACTACAACAAATATATATGTATGATCAAAAATCATTTCCTATATTGGGATTTTCATCTTCAATACCATCCTCTAAGCATTCAAATAAGATACAAAAAACTTAACATGCCAAACTGAGATTTTCTATGAGTGATGGGTACATTTCTACTAGGGTCATGACAGAGTAGTTTAACAACCAATGTCAGAAACATTGATGTCTGTAGAAGGCTTGGTGGTCTTAGTTAAATAATAGTTCCATACCTTAGTACATGATATAATCCAATGGAAACATTGCAATATTTGCTATCGTGGAATCCTAAAAACTATTAAATTTATTGAGTTTTAAATGAGATTTAAAATTCTACTTTCTCCATATTAAATTCAATGAATTTGGAACCACCCAAACATCTTGAAACATTTAATAATAATATTAAATATTCAAGTAAAAGAATGAAAATGAAAAATAAAAGAGAAAAATATCTAACCTTTTTTTAAAAAACACTTAGAAACACTACTTTTAAAGAAATGCATCATGAACATGAGGGAAAATGTTTCTGAAAAACACAGAAACATTTAACCAAACATCCCCTTCTGAAAACATGGAAAACGTGGAGTGTGCCTCGCTATGGTAGACATGTCCTCATGAAACATTGTATTTTATGTTTATTGTGATATTTATTGATGCGTGATAGTTGATATGAAAAAGAAATAAACAAGTACTACATAGTTGTATAGATAATTGTGATGTGGTTAAAGATTTACTTACTCATGGTCAAAGTAATGGAACATAACATATTGTAACCAAAATCATATTAGATTTTAGTTCAATTTAAACTTTTACTTTATGAAGAATTTTTGTATCTCATTTAGAAAAAGCCAGGAAAGTTGATATATTTAAAATAATTTTAACATCACGAAAGTTAATATTTCATCAAAGATAATTATTTTATTTCGTCAAAGATAATTTTAAAATAATCAATTTATAATTTTGTAAATTTAAAATTTAGTATATAATTAACACAATTATATTAATAAATGTGATTAATAAGTATTAATATCAAATATATATATCAGTTATCAATAATATTAAGAATTAATGTTATTAATATTAATAAATATTATTTTATAGTATTTTTTAATGAAAAAAGTTAAAATATAGTATAAAATTTTAAAAACAAATGAATAATAGATAATGAATTTTTTAAATATAAAGTCATTTTTTATATTTATATAATTACTACTAAAATATTTTATTTACAGTTTACATTTTATTATTTTTATTAATATTTTTTAAAATATTTATCATAGCTTCTAATTTAAACATTGAAATACGCAAAAAATATTCTTTAATATGAAAAAATTTACTTTCAATTACTTATAGATATTGAAGTATAGTTTTTTCATATATATATATATATATATATACTCATCTTCAATAGTGAAGGAATTATATATCTCTTTCATATTAAGATGTAAAAAGTATATGTCCTCTTTTATATAAATTTAGTAAAAGTAATGGACCATTTTGTTAAATAAATTTTGCTTTATATATAAATGAATGTTATAAATAATAATGAGGAACTTATCATGAAGGATCTTATTAGAATTGGAATAATCTCAAATCCCTAGGAAACTGGTGGGCAACGAACCTAATTTTTTAAATTTATTATAAGTCAATGCAACCTAACAAAATATGTAATACACTACACCCATTGATAAGCATTAAGACTAAGCATATGCTAAGAATATTCCCTTGAGAATCAATCTAGACCCTCAATTAAAAAAAACAACAAACCTCCTTCCATCTAAAGTTCATATATATATATATATATATATATATATATATATATATATATATATATATATATATGTGCCTATCGATGAATTATGGACATCTATTTCAATATTGAAAACAAACAACGACATGCTTAGACATACCTTGATTCATTAGAATAGATAAATTGAACAATTATAAATGAATCATATAAAAACTATTGAACTATTTGAAAAAAACAAAATTAAAAATAAATATTTTTTTATCATAATTATTTATCGCCTAGATCTATCTTAATCTTGGATTTATCCAGCATAGAGAGGGATTAAATCTCTTGAAGTGCAAATCTTTCTCAAGTTTTTCACTCAAAAAAGAGGTTTGCCCATTCGATAGATTTGATCCCTCTCAACATTTGATAGCTCTAGGGTTAAGGAGGATCTACAAAGGCTTATAAAATTCATTGCAATATAATAGTTGAGAAAATACTAAAATTTCTAATTTGTGAAACTCACAATAATATAATATATATATTGGTGGGACTACTTCTTCATCATGTCCAATATATCACCTTGATCAGGGCGGGGAATTGAATTGGTGACTTCACTTCAAGGAGTGCCTTAATAGAGCACCCAATCACCGTTTATCAAAGATCCTACGGTCTTAATATTTAAAACTTTAATAATAAGTAAAATATATGTTTTATAATCTGTCATCGAATTTATTCAAAATAAATCTTGATGTACATCATGTCTATCTACTTTAATGGAAAATAAATATTTCTTGTGGACTTAATAATTAAATTCAAAGTCACTAAAATGAAAAAAACAGATGTATATACAATGAGATGAATTTCAATTCATCATATTTAACGATAAGTTTTTATGAAGAAGTTTATAACAATATTTTGAAGTTATAATTAATATATATATATATATATATATATATATATATATATATATATATATATATATATAATGTTTGACACCTTCATATAATTCTTTGAAATTAAATTTACATATATATTTTCAAAATATTCATAAATAAGAAACTAATGACCGAATTGTCACATCAATTCTACATACTCAAGGACATAACAAAAAGGCATGCCACTTGAATGGCCAAAATCTCGATGACACATAATACTAATATAAAAGTGTATAATAAGATCATGAAAGAATAATGAAAGAGAGAACCCATGTTGATTATTCAAAGCTTGATGCCTTGCATGTTTTCGTTTAATTTATATCTACTCTCACAGGTGATGTTTTAGAAATCCAATTGCAAGTTCAATAGCTTTGTCATAAAATTGTTATGGGACAAAATGGTCCCCTTCTAGAAAGAATTCAATTTCATGATTAGGGACACAAGACTTGAGCACCTCGATGTTCATATAATACTTCATTCCTAAAAATTTAAGAAGATAATCCTTTCTACGAATGACTAAAAGGCAAGGAGCTTGAATGTTGTAGTCCTTGAAAATCTCCAATCTTTTTGGATTCTTGTAAACTACAAGTTCAAAACCAAGATCATAAATTTTCTATTCGTTATTACTTTATGGTCACCTAGATTAAAATGAAAGCACAAGGAAAATAAATAAAATTAAAATATAGGTTTACCTTCCAATACAATCATATAAATCAACTAGCTCACTCAGGTTTAGATGCAGTTGAAGATCATGCTCAACACTCCAAGGAGGCAAGTGTATGTAAGTGTCATACAGATCCAAGCTGGTTTAGTTCCCACCATTAAATGGGATATATTCCACATGAGTACCATGGTCAATACCATGGGTTTTTTTAGTTCCATAATGCACCAACTCTGGCAATATTTATCCTCAAGGTTTCAAATTTTAGAAGATGTCTTGAAGAAACCAAAGATCCAAAAGGGAAGTTTTAACAAAGGTTTTGAAAAAAGTGGTTCAGAAGTCAAAATATAAAGTCTAAAGGGAAAGAAACCCACCTGACAACGCCAACATATGGGTGCCGATGGGTGAGCATCAGTGCAGAGGTGTAGTGATCTGGCGGGTGCCAACAACAAAGGAGGAGAGTTGTAGGTTTGTGGATCTGATTGCTAGCATGCAACCTAATGTAATGGCTCACTCAACCCTGAACCATCTGTTATCACTTAGAAGTCTTCTAGTAGTTATAAAAGGAATAATCTAAGGTGACCACAAACCTAATATTTTAGACTAGGGTTCTAGCTAACCTAAGTCCAGAGAGGGCTCTCTCTTTATAATTTAACTTTGTTTTGAGTAGGATTTCAGGCTAGTTCTTAGTGCTCATGATGTTTTGGTTTTGATTGGGTGGTGGACTTAAGAAAACACATGGGTAGAACAAGTATTCAGGCCATTGGGCTATGGAGTCAATCAAAGGGTGGCTTAACTGGATCAGATCAATTAATAAAGGAGGAGTTCACAAGGCAGGCTAGCACAACAAAAAGAAAATCTGCAGGTTCAAATGTATGAGGTAATCCTAACCAGGGTAAAAGGGCAATGAAGGATCCTTAAAATGGGATCAAGATGAAGAACAAAGGGAGATTAGTAGAAAAGGGCAACTAAGAATCCTTTACTACAGACCTAAGGGGGGAAACCACAGAAGTAAGGGAGCAATTAAGAATTCCCAGACCAATATAGTTTAGTAGAAAACAATGAGAAAGTAAACAGTCAAGACAAAGAGCATTAAAGATTATTCTGAAATAACATTCCTTGTTTACTATTCAGATTTCATAGAGAAACATGTGAATATTTATAACATGACGAGAAAACAAAAATTAAACATGAAGAGATAATAATTATTTGGTTCCAACTATGCAAAAGAATCCAGTGAAATGTCGTTATCTTTATTTCATGACCCAGCAAAACCAGTCCAATCTTGATTACAATAGCTGCTTAGCTTGATATAAAAGGTCTATAGAAATGTATTTTAATCCATCCTAATTACTTCAAAATGTGAAGTATTTATACAAAAAATGTTACAAAATATCTCATAACAATATGAGAATTATTCTAGGAAACCAAAAAAATATTCAAGCATGAAGATAGAGACAGATGGAGAACTGCCTTGTTTCTATCCCTTTTATTGTGATTGTGATGGCTGTTGTAATTCGTATTTGGCTCTTTCAGTTTCTTTATAGCTGTGTGCTAGAATCACTTTACATCTTCAATCTACTGATAGTCTTTACCTGCTACACTTTGACTCTGTTTCATCTGTTTACCTGGTTGCCATATAGATTTACTGCAGTAACTTTATAATAAATCTGTTAATTTCATCCACCATTCACCTTCGGGTAATTTCATCTTTAGCATTTTTCTATATATCTCATCAGCCTTGGTGTACTTGGAAAAATTTGCCTTGTTGACGAACAGGTGCTTTATCTCATGCTCTAGAAAAAATAGATTTTCCAAATTATCATATAGTACCTTTCCCATTGGCAGAGGCTTTACCCCTAAAGTACTAGCTTGGCTGTTGGCCAACTTTTTTAGTCTTTCAATGTAATCATCCTGGGTCATAAGATTGTCATGGATTACCATAGGATGGGTGAGTCCTTTTTCCCTTAAAATACCAAACTTTGTCATAAATCTATCAATATCAGCTTGGATTCTTTGGCATATTTTCTCAAGATTGAGCATAAGGTTCCTTTTGGTGAGAATCTTCTTGATTTCTATGATGGTCCTATCCTATCTTCTATGCCCAATTCATCCAGCTGATACCTATTCTTTCTGTTCTAGAGTGCTATCAATTGGTTGGCCTCTTCAGGCTTGTCTCCTAGCTCTTCTCTTATCTTATGAATTTCTTCGGTGGCCACTTTTACCAGTTTAGTTTGCTAAAAAATTACTTGAATAGATGGCCAAACATCATTGACAGAGTCAATGATGTTGGCCCAAAGCATTTCCTTTATATCTCCTACTGGCTGTTGCAATGTCAAGTCCTTTTCAAGGACTTTTATCCTTTCTCCCATTCTTTGACTCTTCTAAGATTCTTCCTTCTATTGTATTTGTGCAAGTTTGCAATCAGTTTTCAAACTTGACACTTCTTCTCAATGCTTTTTAAGCTCGGTAGACTGGATGGTCATTTCCTCCATGGATTTTACCAATTCAACTGTCTTTTCTGTGGATGTCCCTTCGCTTGTAGATGTACCTATGATTGGCATAGCTGTAGTTGGTGGAACTATTGGTGCTAAGGAAGCAACCAATGTGGAGGGCATTGCTGTGGAGACTATATGAATGACAGTCTATGGAGTGGTGGCCAACTCACTCTATCTAGACTGAATCAAGTTAACCAGCTCATTCTTTGTTTCCTTTAGTTGATCATTCAACTTAAGGATTAAGTCCATAAGCTCTTCTTCCTTTCGAGTTTCTAATACTTCAGTTGTTTGTGGATGATGCAGAGGAGGGATTTTGAGCTACTTTTTCAAAGCAGCAATGTCATCATTTTTCTTTTTAATTAGCTTTTCTGCAACCTTTACATCCTTGGGATCATGCCCCAGCTCTATGATTAAGTCCTCTAAGGACTTTATCCTAGTATCCTTGGCCTGTGAAGAGGCCTTCTCTAACTGGAATTGCGCTGATATATTATTCAGCGAATTTTGGAGTTGATGTGCTGCAATGGCCTTGCTGGTCAATGTAGAATAGACCATTTCCATGATCTATTTGTGTAATTCTATTTGGTCGATAGGATGTATATCCTTCGCCAACACGTCAAAATCTGTCTTCAAGAAATCTACTATACACCTGGGCTGCTGTGTGGTAAGTTTCATGAAAGTCATTTGCATCTTACCTTCTTTTACATCAAAGGCTAACATTAGCCTTGTTTGATTAGTGGGAGCCATTTTAAGGTATTGTGCATAACTTTGGGCCCTCAATATTTCATTTTTGGCCTTTATTTCTTTGTATTTCTCTCTAATGTCCTAGTTCTGGCCTGTTGGAGCCCTGAATGAGGATACTTCCACGCTCTGTTGTCTCTATAGCATATGAGCCTGTGAAGTGGAAGGTTCTTGTGTACATCCAGAGGGAGTGGTCTACCTACTTTCTTCTCTTTTTGTACTTGTGGTTCTAGCTGTTTCCTCTATGAATTCTTGTTCTGAAAAAGGATTTAACCTTTTCCTCTTGACATAAGTATGTGCAATAGGTCTGCTAGAAGGAGTGGTCTCCTCTCCATCTCTTTTGGGATTCTTCTCCTCATTTAGAGGAGTCTGTACAATAGGAGGATTACTCATGATGTGTTTTGGTTGAGCCAACTCTTCTGATATGTTTGGTTGCTCTGATTCTTCTTGCTCTTGAGGTCCTTCTTCTACTAGTTGCTCACTGTGTTCCTGTGTTTCCCTTTGGGATTGGGATTCTCCTAGCACTTATACAAAGGAATCTTCATCAAGTCTTCTTTCTAGACCAATTAAAACATTATTGATAACACCTTTTGTGCCATCTCGGTCTACTAAATTGTTCTTCACCCATTCTAGTTGATTTTCATATTATTCTATTTCAAGAATTTAGTGGTGGGTGTAAGGAGACAATTTGTTTCTGTCTTCTACTACAGATGACATCAAAGGGGTCATATCTCCAGATGAAACTTTGTTTGAGTTTGAGCCCGTGAAGGATTTCCTCTGCAACTCTTCCATCTTCTCTACTGTTACACATAAAGGGGCCTAGCTGGTCTTTTATTCGAAGTTGTGCATTTTTCTTGGCCTTCACAAAATTTACTGCATTTGAGTTGATTATTTGCCTGTAGTACTCCAAGACATAATCTCATTGGGAGGTATCTTGGCAATTTGTAAGGTGCCAATTCGCAGCCATATATTCCGATTTCTGTGTGATTTTGGTACAAGTACCAATCTCCCACTTTGTATTGTTTGGACAGCTATAGGAACCTCCTGATATTTGCACGGATTCTTGGAGGAGGTCTTCCTACCAAAATGGTCGCTACTGGATGCACAAATAGATTTATAAAATCTGTATAGGTGTATGGAGATTCATATTTGTGGATTAAAGGGGTCTAGAAGACTACTGATCTAGGATTGCCTTTGGTGTCAAACTTTTGAACAGTGACGGGAAAATTGTCAGCTTGATAGTATAGAAAGAGAAGATACAACACTGATGAGTACTTGAATACTCTCTCATTTTCCAATCGCATGAACTGATCATGCATTTTATCTGAGATGAATTTGGCATAGTCAAACATGATGGCAGGGGGCTGCCTAGGAGTGAAAATGGACATGTAGGCAAGAATAATTTCATCTACATACTCACTAGTAGTGTAGCCTAAAACACTAGATATCAATGATATGATGTCTTTGCCAAGCTGAGAAAAATAGGATGACATGTATGGAGGGGGATACTTTGGCATGTGTTTTTCTTCCACAATGAAAGTATGGAATAATTGAGCAATTTTAGAAAGGGGGATTTTAGGGAATCTGTCACTTAAGTCTCCAATAGAAAGGGGAGTAAGATTTTGACCAGGTTGCAATTGCGGCATGTAATTTATGGATTCAGCGGTGATGGTGAAAATTATTGTCTGGTCGGGGGACATCACCAGTCTTAAGGTGGGATTGTAGTTCGCATGACAATAATGAACAATTTCGGGGAAGATATGGACACTGGGGAATTGGTACTTGGGTAGGTTTGATTCCCAAAGACCTATTTTGTCTGCATGGTTCAAGTACTGGTCTCTGTACCTGCAGCATAATTTCAATGGGGATTCTTCAACAGAGATATCTTTGATTTGAAAGTCTTTGTCCGCCAAAGGGAGATGGTCTAAATCCCTGTGGGGAGTAGAAATTGGTAGGACATTCAATGCAACTGGTGCAGCCATCCTTGGTTCTTGTGGATTCAAGGACGGGGGCGAAAGGTTTTCTGTCAAATTGGGGGCAAATTGGTTCAATTCAGAATGGTTTGGAGTTGTTGGGCAATTGTTTTACTGAATTACTTAATAACTTAAAGAAATTGAGTAAAGGTTTGGGAATTAAATAGGGTTTCTCAGTGATTTTGGGTAAATACCTAGTTTTGACTCTGAACGGATTGATGGGTGACTGTGCACGGTTTGCAGGAAGCATACACGATTGAAGGATGGTATGGAAGTTCAGCAACTTCAGCAGGTTGGCAGTTGGACATGGGTTGACGGCTGCACATAATATGGTGCTTGCATGGAGGTCTGAGCGGTCTTTTTCACGATAAAACTAAAAAAAATGAGTTTTTTTAGTTTTATTTTCAAAGTCAACTGTTTTGGCGGGTACACAGGGAAAGGTGCGTTTGGAGTGAAGCAAGGGATGAGACATTTTGTCATCTACCGGGAGGCGGTAAGCAGGTTTAGATTGCATTGCTTTTGGGCTGGATTGGTTTTGGGGGGAGGCCGCCCGATGCCACTAATCGGGTGCCACGTAGCAGCGGGGTGAAAAGTGAAACCACCCATATTAGGTGGTAAAGGTCAGCCTTCGGAGGTTGCCCGATATGATCGTCAACTGTCGGATCAAATAGGACCTGATCGTACGGTGGTCGGGGCAGGGATTAGTCATGAGGTTTAATGGAGGGGCCCGACGGAGATTTAAGAGTGACGAGATTTAATTAATCACGGATTATGGCGGATTAAGGGCGTCGGGGGTGATTTCATTGGCGGAGGTCAATTATTAATTAACCGCAGATCAGTTAATTAATTCATTTTATTCAGCGGAGGGTTTTGGTTCTTAATTAGTCGTTGATCGACTAATTAACCCATTAATCATTCATGATATTAATAAAGTTTATGTTTCAAACTTTGGGACGAGATATTAATATTAAGGGGTTTTAATAAATACATAGGGGAAAAGGGTTATTTTCTCAGGAGTTAATATAAATAAAGTTACCAGTTAATATGAACGAAGGTGGAGAATGTTTTAGCGCTAAGTATAAAATGAATTCTTTGCAATTTGTTTTTGCTTTTCACATAGAAAACATAAAAACTTAAGCTAAGTGTATATTTGTGGGTTTTTGTAGAAAGGGGTTTTTTTATGGGAGGTGATCACTTTTCTAAGGTTTTATCCTTAGAGAAAGGGGTTTATTAGGGGAAAGTAAGTTTATTTGGGAATATGAGTGAATTTGAAGGGGGGTGAATGCTTATGAGGGGACCTTTAGTACTTAGGACCTATAAGTTATTGGGTCAAGGGTTCGATCCCTCCAGAAGTAAGAGAAATGTTATCAGCCCCTTTAACTTAATATTTTAGGTACTTTAAGACTTTCCTTAGAAATTAGTTAAGTGAAAAATGTAATGAATGAGGGAGGTTAATCAATTGACTTTGCGTACTTTGGTAAATGCTCAATTTTCATCCATACTTAGAAATTTTATGATGAAGGTGAATGATATGATATTATCTAATCAATCATCACAATTCTGCAACCATTCAACTACTTACCCATCTACTCATCCTACCATTTTTACTTCTCTTTATTAGAGTGCACTTAAGCTCGCAAACCCTTTATTAAAACTTTTTCTTTTCTTTTACAAAAGCAATCTATCTAAGTCTAACCTTATTACATCCAAGGGCTCATATTAAACAATTGAGCTCCTTTTATTTACTCTACCTATCTACTTATCTGCCAAGATTAAATAGTTTTGTTAGATTTTATTCTCTATCTCTAAGCATAAAATTGAATACATGAAATAGCCAAGTTTAAACATTTTGACCATCCATGGATCATGGAAAAGGTAACAAGCTGCACACAATATTTTATTCTGCATCAAAAGTAAATAGTAGTGACATTTTTTCTTGCACACTTTCATGGTCTTTTTGTTTTTGGGGTTCATATTCTTTCATTTTTTGACCTTTTTTATTCTTTTTGTCCATTTAATTTTATTTTAGGACATACCCTCTTTACATTTTTAAATTTTTTTGATTTTTTTGAATATGGAAAACATTTTCAGAAAGAAAAGGTATGTACATATTACAGATTTGACCTCAGCTATTCAAAAATTATGACTCCTATTGGTATAGGAACATAACAGTGGCTCCACTTGGGGATGGCATTTCCAGGTGAAATGTCAAGAACTAGTAGATCAATGGCCTTCTAAATTACTGTGATTTTACTTTGAAACTTTTCCCTTTTACTTTGTTGCTTTATTGATATTTATCACATTGAAAATTTTGAAGCTTAGGGCCTTCTCTTCGGGCTTCAACTCCAAAATTACCATCCAATCAAAACTAAACGTTTTGAAGAATAAAATATGTACAAGTGATTATTGAAATCAGTGACTGGGATCTATATAGTGCTTAAGCATTTGGCCGTTAACTGGTCCTCCTTCTACTTCTCCACCATCCATTTCTTTGAGGAAAAAAGCATTATTACCCCTGAAAGCATAAATGATGTAAGTGCCTTTCCATAGGAAGTTGAACTTCCCATGTTTACCTTTTTCCTCCTTCCTTGAGTTCCATTTCAAAACTTTATCTCCTAGGTAGAAATCTTCTGCCTTGGTCCTTTTGTCAAAAATCTCTTGATTCTCTCCTGCACAACTTGGGATCTGAAATACACTTCTTCCCTGGTCTATTGTAAGTGAATTTTCTGGTTGATCCTCCTTTGAATATCATTTGGCTCAACCTGTGCTTCTTGGAGAAATTTCATCACTGGTGTTCCCAAGGAAGATGGGAAAACAACCTCCATTCCATAGATTAGCTGATAAGGACTGGTAACAATGGATTTCTTTGTGGTCAACCTATCTGCCCACAAGGCATTTACTAGCTTCTTGTTCGAGGTTTTCTTGTTATCTTCCAACAATTTTTTGTGATATTCACTAAGCTCATGTTGGAATATTCTACTAGTCCGTTTCCTTGGGGATAGTACGCTGTGGAGTGACCCAGGGTTATATGATATTTGTTGCAGAAATCAATCATCCTATTTGATTTAAAATCTGTTGTATTGTTTGTGCTGATTTTGGTTGGACAACTGAATCTGGATAGAATGTTGGCCTCAAGGAAACCTATTATGATAGTATCAGTAGCTTGTCTTGAGGGTATGGCTTCTATCCACTTTGTAAAATAATATGTGGTAGTCAAGATCCATCTATGTTGGGCAGAAGAAGGGGGATGAATTTCACCATTGAAGTCAAGACCCCACCGTTGAAATGGTGCTTCAGTAGATATTGGTTTCAAAGGTAATGGTAATAGTTTTCTTTTTCCTTCAAAAATCTGACATTTGTGAGATGAGGTTACAAATTTCTTTACATCAGAAAATAGAGTGGGCCAATAAAAACTAGCTCCTAAGATCTTATCAGCTGTGGTCTTCCAGTAAATATGTCTCCACAGTCACCTGCATGAAACTCCTGTAATATTTTGTCAGATTCTTCCTTTAACAAACAATTAAGAAGGATGCCTTCGTGATTTTTCCAAAATAAAGCATTGTCAATTATTAAAAACTTCAAAGATTTCATTTTTAAGAACCTACTTTTAGTCCTAGATAACTCTGGAGGAGATTGAAGATTTTGTAGAACGTATATAATGTCACCATACCATGGTGAGTCAGTAAAGGCCTGGCTGATCCGTGGAGTCCCTGTCTCCTCTTCGTTATCCAATTCTGCAATGAAATTTATGTCTAGGGCTTGGCAGTTCAATTCAGTCATGAGGTTGGCTAAACCTTGGCCTTTGATCAATTTTGTAGGATTAATTTCTAAGTCATATTCTAATATGGTAGCTATCCACTTCCCTCTCTTTCCATCTGGTCCATCCTGTGTTAGGATGTCCTTGACTACAACATTGGGAACATAAGTTAATATATGAGAACACAATATATAAACTCTGAAGTCTTTAATAGCTTTGACTAGAGAAAAGGCTTGCTTTTCCATTATATTATACTTTAAAGGTGCATCTCTCAGGGATTAGCTAAAGAAGGCTATTGGTTGTTCATACCCTGATCAATTTTCTTCAATAGGACTGCAGCAATGGTATGTTCTGAGGCGAAAGAAAATATCATGAAATTCCTATCAAATATTGGACTGATGAGAACTAGTGTTTGCGTTAAGGCTAGCTTTATATCTTCAAAAGACCTTTTAGCCTCTAGAGTCCATTTAATAGTCGAATCTTTCTTTAACATGTTGTTTAATAATCTAATTAGTTCAGCTAAGATAGAGATAAATCTTTTCAAAAAATTTACTTTACCTAAAAATTCTTGTATTTCTCTGATGTTCCTAGGATGTGGTATCTGTAAAATGGCTTCAATTCTTGTTGGGTTGATCCGGATACCATATTTGGAGATAATGTGGCCTAGTAATTTTCCCTCTTCCAACCCAAATAAAGATTTTTTAGGATTTAGAGAAATTCCATACTTCCTACACTTGGTGAAGACCTGCCTGAGATGATCCAGGTGTTGCTGATCTGATTTAGAGAATACTATGATATCATCTAGGTATATTACCAAGAAGTCATGGATTTCCTTAGCAAAGGCTATGTCCATTGCTCTTTGAAAGGTGGCCCCTGCATTTTTTAACCCAAAAGGCATTTTCACATACATGAAAGTGCCCCATGGAGTAGTGAATGTAGTTTTTGCCTGATCATCTGGGTGGACTAAAATCTGGTTATAACCAGAAAACCCATCTAGCAATGAGATTCTGGTTGAACCTACTACCCTCTGTAATATGTGATCCATTTTAGGAAGAGGGTAGTTATATTTGAGTGAAACTTTATTTAGATTCCCAAGATCAACACACAATCTAATTTCGTCAATTTTCTTTCTTGTAGGTACCAAATTAGAAACCCAATTTGAGAATCTAATTGGTGCAATGATCTTAGCTTCGTACATTATTTTGATCTCTTTTTCAATAAAAGGCAATACAATGGGGTTAATCCTTCTAATCTTCTGTATAAAAGGTTTATGGTCTTCTTTTAAGGGAATGGTGTGTTGTATTATGCTGGTATCATAGGACTTAAGGTCCTCATAATTCCGAGCAAAAAAATCTTGGAATTCCTTTAACAGTTCTATGTATTTCAATTTTTCATTGGGAGGTACAGACTTTGAAAGTTTTATCATTTTTGGATTTTCTTCAGAACCTATGTTACACTCCTCAATGTCTAATTTTAAGGGTTCCATTTTCGGATTTTTAGGGACGTCGTTTGAATCAAAAAAATACTCCAAAGGAGTTAATCCTTTGGGCAAAAAATTATCTTTAAGATTGATGACTTCAGATTCTTTGTCGATTGCTTCATCAATTTCAATTTGTTTTAGGTTTCGAATATCTGATTTTGTAAACTTTGTGGGATGGAATCTATCTATCCTTTCATCTTCTACTTTATTAATTTCTACTTTATCAATGTGATTAAAATCTGATGTTATGTCTGTGTCGATGTTGCTATTTACAAATTCATCTTCTAAAGTTAGAAAATTGTTAATTTGTTGATCATTATTGAACACTTGCTAGTTCTTTAAGTTGTCAGGAATAGCAGGTCTGTTCCTAACCTTAGCAGTGTACTGATGGTTAGGATGAAATGGCAACTTGCAAGTACTAGCAAACATAGCTAAACTGTGAGCTTGCATATGTTTTTTCTTGGAATAACAACAAGCTTGGTTTCTAAAAACGTATTTAGTATTTCTACAATTGTTCCTCTATAAAATCCTAACCTAGGATCCCTAGTGTTATAGACATTTTTGTGCCCTGCAACCACAAGCATGGAATGTCCATAAACCAAGGGCTCCTAAGTCCCTAAAAGTGTTGTTCTAACCCCTAAAGGAACAAGGTCAACAAATTACAGCTTCTCCCAGAGGTTTTCCATGAGAAAATGCTCAGAATTGGTCAAAAGAGGATCATTTCAGCTGCTCCACTGGCTAGGTGCGTTGCATTGCACCTAAAAACACTGTGAGTGTGCGTTTCATTTCAAAAGTACCTTCTGTGGGGTGCGATGGGCGAGAAATGACAAATGGCAGTGTCATTCTGCGAGGTGGAGAGACAATGGAAGCTTCCAGAATCTTCTCCTGTGACACTTGCCTCACTGAATTCGACCAAGGATGAGTAAGAGGCCTTTAGTCTCCAAGTGGAAGCAAGAACTATCAAATAGAAGACACTAATCAAATCAAAAGCTGACTCATCCCTCTTACAGATATCTATATATGGATCCCTCATCCCAGAGATCCAGAGGCTGGAATTTTGCATATTGTAAGGAATTGCTGTTGGTTTTTTGAGACAAACATCAGATTGTTGGGTGATCTATGCTTTGTTTGAGGTGAAGAGGGGCTTCTTTGCTAGGAGGTTGATGCTGGGTCGGAACAACTGGTTGTAACTCCTCCTGGATCTTTTCTTGTTTATCAATAAAAACTATTTGAGTTTTCCTCCATGCTTTTGTATCATTGATGCTTGTTACATTTGTATGGTCAATTTACATCTGATCCTAGATTGTTTATGAATATAGATCCATGTCTTTGTATAGTGCTATGCTTCTGTGATCTTACAGGTACTTTGTGAAGCTGGGCGTGCAAGGGAGTAGGTAGTTGAGGACTATCAAAGAAGAGAGGGATCAAATCAAAGGATTAGTGCAAGACAGAGGTTGGTCTTTCTGTTCCTCTCTATCTATAATTCATAAAGGAAAGACAAAAGTATTTTTTCTCTATTTGTTTCTAAGGCAGCTGTCACACCTTAGTGGGATTGAGCAGTTCTATATAGACACTTTTCCCTGTAACAAAATGGCGACTTCGCTGGGGAGCTAATTAGTTAGTTTGTTTGTTTCATAAACTTATAAGTAGCATTCGAACTGCATTTTCCATAACAAATGCAAAGTAGACAACTGCTGCTTCAATCCATTCACTGGATCTGTTTATGATTTAAACAACTGATTCACAAACTATCTGATTGCCCTTGTGATAGCTCTTAGATCCTCCTTAGATCTACCCCTGATTGTTGAATTACTGATTGCTTTTTACTTGGCCAAAAACCAAGAATTGAACTGCAAACTGTGACCCGGAACCCGAACAGAGTCTCGTTTCTGGCCCAGCGTAGGTACTGTTCAGAGATTCTGAATTTCAGCGCACTTCCCGAGTGGACAACCTGTGCTGCATTTTAGATTCTCTGTGTTACAAGTGCGCTGATCAGACTAGCTCTGTGCAGTTGTGGTTTTTGTGGTTCATTCTTTCCAGTTCTATTCCTGAATTTTGATGCCTGTGATCAGTATATGTTTGTTTGAAACTCCTTTTCCTTGCTGTTATTCCGCCTTCTTTGTACAAAAGAACTGTAGATGTTTTTGTGTGTTTGTTGAGTCATTTACAGTTATCCTTTGCAAAAGTAGCATAATCGTACTGTCGTCCTTTGATTTGAATCTGTCGCAAGTGTCGATTTCAATCATAGGAAAGAGTTTGATTGATGTTGATGGTTGATTATCCTGTTACTATTGTTTGTGGTCTGAATTTGTGTTTTTCTAGTGCCAAAAAACGAGTATTCATTTCAAAATCGTAAGGTGTTGTGATCGTCTCCATTTTTTGATTTCGAAAAGAAACTTGTTTATATTTGTCACTTGAAAAGAAATTTAGATTTGTGCATCAAATTTCTTTTTAGCATCCATATACTAAGAAAGTCGAAAACAAATACATGCACATGCATTTGCATATAGACAGTCTGTTTGGCTTGATTTAGGAAAGTGCATTTACAGTGTGCTCTTTGCTCTTTGTGAAAAGATTATGTCTTTCTTTTCCCTAGTAGCTAGGATTTTCATTGCATAAAAGAGATAAAAAGTTTGTTTATCATCTTTAGATTGCATTTTAGGAATTACATCTACATCTCGTGGTGAACCCGAAAGGCAAACTTCATAAACAAGATCAACTTAAAATAAATCCAATGAATCTAACAATGCTTTGGAACTTAACGCACAACATTTAGAGGTCTAGGCTAGAGACGTATTCCGGCGTCGTAAAGCCTGGTAACTGTTGTTCTCATTGATGGTTGGATGATTCCTCCACTTTGAGACGATAAGTGCCAGTACGGACTTGTGCTCCCACATACCGTCGAGTATATTTTGGGAGACCCATATAGGCTTAAATCCTTTATCCATAGGAAGCCATGTCTGCCGCCCTATCGATCGCAATGCACTGAACACGGCATTCGGGAAGATTGACTGCTGTACCATAAAAAGTATTCTGCAGTTTTGCGATTGGTTTGGTACTCCCTCTACCTAGACTTCCAGAGTAGTCCCTTTCGTTCCTTTTCAAACTCTTTAACGGAAAAGGTCCATCTGAGCACTTGTCACTTCAGGCTCATTAAAAATTGAAGGAGACTAGAGTCATCTTTTGTTTTTTCTCGACTCTTAAAAACTGAAAAAACAAGTTGTGTCAAAGCGTCTAAAATTTATTTTAAATGGAATATTCATTACCCCTTTCCTACGTTGATCTTGGGTTGTGAAAATGGAGTCCACCAACCAAGGAATTCCCATTGGAGGAAATCCTAGTCCCTTCTCCTCTTGGGGAGATGTTGGTGCACCCCATATGGCCACATTGTCGCTTCCAGGACTGACAATTGGTTTACCTGTATGGCTCTTCTCAACCTCTGTCATTCAGAACACCACTATTCCTGAACAATCGAATCAGCAATTAGACGAGTCCATAGTTACCCAGCAACCTTCTATTTCCTCTAATTCTTCCTCTCCTCCTTCCTCTTCGCTTGATGGGGCTGGTAAAGCCAAAAGTCAAGTACCTAAGGAAAAGAAGGAAAAGAAGAAGAAAGAGAAGAAGAAGAAGGAGCCAAAAGCGAATGGGGGCAAACGAGTGTCGTCTAATGAAAATCCACACACTGCACCAACTAGGCCTAAATCTCCATGTGTCATTTGCAAGGGAGACCACTATCACAGAGATTGTCCTTGCATCCCTCGGATCTTAAGGGACTTGTCTCCTCGTTTGCACAACCCGGTGTCGTCAACCTTTGATGATCATGTTGAAAACACACCGTCAACTAGTGAAAGTGAACCCCCAGGACAAAAAGGAAAATATAGATTTCCTTGTAAACTGTGCGAAAGCGATCATGTCGTCCACCGTTGTCCCTTCTTAGACGAGGCTAAAAGAGTTTTGGACAATCGTCCGGTTTCACTGTCACAACTTCCTCTTGGATATAAAAAACTCTTGCCAAGTCCGTCACCAGTTGAAAATCTGGCTGGCCCGCTCAGGTGGTCGACCGAAGCATCTATCATTGAAGATAAACCATCTGAATCCATACCAGACGAAAGTCAAAAGGTCGAGGCGGCAGTTGACCCGGTCTTGCCTTCAGAGGTTCCATCTTTAGATGATACATTCACTGAAGAGAACAAGGATGACACTGTCCAAATTCTTTTCATAAGCACAGAATCCAACGAACATGGGGGCAATTTACCCGTTCCTTTACCGCAGGAAGGAAGTTCGTCAGAGTCGTACCTGGCCGTCTATTCGGTCCCACCTCCAAGCAACCTAGTTGTCTCCTTCGACTGGAATCAACTAGGAAGACCCCGTTTACCAGCTAGTATACCATTCCGAATTATTGTTCAAATATATAGAATGGTTATGGCTGGTACCATCATAGATGAGGGGGCTTCTGTGAGTATTCTTTCCTCAACTGCTTGGAAAGCGCTTGGTTCGCCATCGCTTTTGCCTGAGATGAGAAATCTGACAGGCTTTGATAAAGGAACCAGTCGACCGTTAGGGATCCTTCCCAATGTGCCCATAACATTGAGAGGGAAAACCATTCACATGAACGTTATGGTAGTTCAAGGACCCTTGGATTACAATCTACTCCTTGGACGAGACTATATTTATTGCATGAGAGAAATTGTCTCATCACTCTTTAGAGTGATGTGTTTTCCGCACGAAGGAAGAGTGGTCAAGCTCATAGACCAGCTTTCATTTCCTGGATCACGCATCGCAAATAGTCATATACCATCCCTAAATGGTCTTTTCATGCAAGAAATGTCTTAATCTCCAGTCCGTCCACCCGATGAGCATGAGTGATTCGGAGGGACATGACTGAAACCCAGGGGGCATGCATCCTGGTCTGCTTCGGCAGGAAAACTCCGGGTATAGGGTAGGTTTCCGCGAGAGAATATGACTAGTCTGTACTCCTGTCCGTGATTGGAAGTAGGGAAAATTTTAAGAACCCCCCTAAATTTATAAATATAATAAATGGGCGAATCTCCATGGTATATAGGAAAAATGGAAGGCGATTTTATCAATAATATAATATGTATATATAATTTTTTGGCGAATCTCTCACCAGGCATGGCGAATATTTTACTCAATTATAAAATCTTGTAAGATCTTGGCGAGTCTTTCACTAAATAATAAAACTTTGTAAAGTCCTAGTGAATCTTAGCATAGGCTACATGCTGGTTTAATTCCCCCATTTAAATAGGCTACATTCCAGGTGAATACCATGGGTCAATACCATGTGCCATTTTGGTGAATACCATGGGTCAATACCATGTGCCATTTTTATTTTTATTAATTCTAATATTAGGGTTAATAATGGTTTTTTTCATGGTATTAATAACAATCTAGTCCATGGTATTTGTCCCATAGTATTTTGGCCATAGGTTTCACCTAAATATAACCCATTTTTTGAGTGTTCGTAAATATAAGGTGACTTATGGAGTAAATATAAAAAAATGTTTTATTTGTTTACCATACCTCTCGTTTATTTATATTTTTATTAATTTACCATACCTCTTTTACAAATATGGTATCTGGCCCATAGGATTCACTTAAATAAAACCTCTTTCTTGAGCCTTCATAAATAGAACGAGGGTTATGGACTAAATATAAAAAGAGGTTTTATTTATTTACGATACGTCTAGTTTATTTATATTTTTATTTATTTACCATACCTTTTGAGTAAGTATAAAAAACATTTTATTTATTTACCATACCTCCACTTTACTTATATTTTTATTTGTTTACACCCTTACATGTATATAAGGTGACTTATGGAGTAAATGTAAAAAATGTTTTATTTATTTACCATACCTCTCATTTATTTATATTTTTATTAATTTACCATACCTCTTTTATAAATATGGTATTTGGCCCATAGGATTCACTTAAATAAAACCTATTCTTGAAAATGGGCGAATGGATTCACTTAAATAAAACCTATTCTTGAAAATGGGCGAATGGAAGGTTGTAAGTCCTAATTTCAAGGGCTAAATTTACCTTTTTTACCCTCTCCCTTAAAATAAGGTGGGCTATTTGAGGTGATTTTTAAAAATGTACTATGATACAAAATATTCGCCCACTAAAAATTTAAAACCCCTTAATTTCGCCAAAGGGCGAACATTCGCCCCTAAAATTATCCTTAATTGGAAGAGGGGGTTATTCTAGAACAAGATCCTCTTGTCAAAGTTATGTGAGTTGACGGTCACGCCATACCATCCGCTCACCTTTGTTTATTTCGGTAGACATCGCTGAAGAAGTGTTTTGTTTCCGCCATGAATAGAACAATCTTTGGGTAACCTGTAAGAGGTAGGTCTCTCTCGGTAAAACAAATGTTTTAACGGACTAAAGAAGTGGTAACCTTGAAATTCTGTTTTATACCTAGAGGCATGCAAGCCTTTTGGCATGCAAGCGAAGAGCGACTATTTATTTTTTTAAATTTTTAGGACCTCTAACCCTTTAAACTCGTAGGATTGGTCATCTCCTAACTTGCATAAAGGAAGGATGCGGGGCAAAAATCTAAAAATTTCCATTTTATATGAGACATTCTTATCATACGACTGGATTAATCGAGAAGTTTTAGCACATAGTTCAAGCTCGTTAAAAAATAAACATAAGACATGAGCAAATGTTTCCACCTGCGTTTAAGCTCGTTAAAAAATGAACTATTCCCCGGTAAATAACCATTGTGAATGTAGTACTTCAGCCATTAAAGCCTTGGTCGTTTTTGCACCATCACCTCCACTTTTTCATTGGCCGACCATTCACCTCCATTTGATTACCCATTTTGAGGAACAGCTGCGAAGAGTGATCTCACTAGCCATCCTTGTGACACTGCCGTGATTTGAAAATTCCAAACCTTACCTGGAATCAGCTGCTACCCATGTTATCACTCGTTCCTCAAAAGACGAGTCTCCTTTAAGCTCTTTTCAACTGACTCGTAAAATATGAAAAGATTGTCGAGTCCTTGGCCTTTCCAGCTCGTTAAAGGGACAGGAAGTGCTATCCCTCCTCTAGATTTTAATCTTTTTGGACCTGAGGGATTATTACACAAAAAGATCGAGCGTTTGTTTTGTTCGGCTCGTTAAAAGTATCGAAAATTCATCCCTTCTGTATTGTTTTATACTTTTTCGGACTTAAGGGATTAGATGACGAAAAAGGAATTTTGGAGTTACCTTTACGTTCCTTTTCAGACTCTATAAAATCGAAAAGGACCGAGTTATCTTTGTCGTTAAACTCGTTAAAAAGATTAATAGCGACAAACTTGTCTATAGACGAGAACGAGTTTCACTATCGCTAGGCTCGTTAAAACATAGCGATAGGTTTACCCGAAGGGCAAATTATAGAACAAGCATATGTTATCCTCCTCAAGCTTGAAAAAAATAAAGAGGTACTGGTCAGCAATGATTGGGGAAAATTGGGAAGAAAACTCAAAGAAACTTTATTGGTAGCAAGTTGCTCTTGAACATGACACTTCCACTCCGTGTCCGAGTCGGGTTGGATTGTTTCATTCACCGGTCACATCACCATGGTCACGCCATACCATCCACATTTGGGGTTAATGCTACCAATCCATCACATCAGTGTCGCCGATATGTTCAAGAGAAGTCATTCAGAGAATTCACCTGTGTCTCATCCACTACCATACATTATACTCCATTCTTTCATGACCGCCACCCTGAACCTTATATCACCAGATCGTTTTCACCTCCATTAAAATCATTTGCTCCGTTCCGTGTCATTGATGTGGGATTCATTAAGGCCCTCCTGTGATGGATAACTTCTTGTCGACATCAGCTCATTATCCAAGAAGTTGGTCTAGGAACACCCCATTCAGTACTTTGAAGCTTGCATGCCTCAATGGCAAGTTTCTGACTTCCGACGACAGGTTTACATCAATGGCCTTCGACCGAAAGATTTTGCGTGGTGTTCGATGCCAAGTCCTTTATTCACACCACGTGAATTGTACTGCAGTACCTTGAGGGTCATTATCCTTATCGGTGATTCCTCTCGTGCTTGTTAACAGTTTACATCATTGACTGGTAATCAAGCGATGCCTTTCCATGTTCGACTTTAGAACACTTCTCACATGGATCGACTTGTACTCCGAGTGAAGATCGAACGAGATTGAAGACCCCAGATCTAGTTTCATTCATCCGGGCTGTGATATATATTCAGGGAAATAAAAGCATTAAATGTACATCATTGCTGCACAGATAATCATCCACCCAAAAGGATGATGGCTCTATCAGAATCATCAGTCTACACTTAGACGGTTGTCTGTCCTATGTACATGAAAGTGAATTTATAAAGCTGAGCATGGGAATGCCCGCCTTAGCTAGATCATGAAAAATAGTATGAAGATAATGTATTGTATTGTATCTTATTGCAGGTCTCCTCCCAACATTGAAAGAACTTCGGATCCTCATAATAAAGCATTTCACCCGACACCAAAAGGTTAACGGCCTCATACTTTAGGGGGCAATTGTTATAGACATTTTTGTGCCCTGTAACCACAAGCATGGAATGTCCATAAACCAAGGGCTCCTAAGTCCCTAAAAGTGTTGTTCTAACCCCTAAAGGAACAAGGTCAACAGATTACAACTTCTCCCAGAAGTTTTCCATGAGAAAATGCTCAGAATTGGTCAAAACAGGATCATTTCAGCTGCTCCACTGGCTAGGTGCATTGCATTACCTAAAAACACTGTGAGGGTGCGTTGCATTTCAAAAGTCCCTTCTGTGGGGTGCGATGGGCGAGAAATGACAAATGGCAGTGTCATTCCGTGAGGTGGAGAGACAATGGAAGCTTCCAGAATCTTCTCCTGTGACACTTGCCTCACTGAATTCGACCAAGGATGAGTAAGAGGCCTTCAGTCTCCAAGTGGAAGCAAGAACTATCATAGAGAAGACACTAATCAAATCACAAGCTGACTCATCCCCCTTACAGATATCTATATATGGATCCCTCATCCCAGAGATCCAGAGGCTGGAATTTTGCATATTGTAAGGAATTGCTGTTGGTTTTTTGAGACAAACATCAGATTGTTGGGTGATCTATGCTTTGTTTGAGGTGAATAGGGGCTTCTTTGTTGGGAGGTTGATGCTGGGTCGTAACAACTGGTTGTAACTCCTCCTGGATCTTTTCTTGTTTATCAATAAAAACTATTTGAGTTTTCCTCCATGCTTTTGTATCATTGATGCTTGTTACATTTGTATGGTCAATTTACATCTGATCCTAGATTGTTTATGAATATCGATCCATGTCTTTGTATAGTGCTATGCTTCTGTGATCTTACAGGTACTTTGTGAATCTGGGCGTGCAAGGGAGCAGGTAGTTGAGGACTATCAAAGAAGAGAGGGATCGAATCAAAGGATTAGCGCAAGACAGAGGTTGGTCTTTCTGTTCCTCTCTATCTATATTTCATAAAGGAAAGACAAAAGTAGTTTTTCTCTGTTTGTTTCTAAGGCAGCTCTCACACCTTAGTGGGATAGAGCAGTTCTATATAGACACTTTTCCCTGTAACACCTAGTCATATAAACAACGTTAATTTGTTTTATTACCAACTCAGAATCTCCCATAATAGAGACTCTTATGGCTCCTAACCTTTTGACCAATTTGAGACCTAACATAAGTGCTTCGTACTCGGACATGTTGTTCGTACATTTAAAGTTTAGTCTGTAGGAATGACCCTCTGAATGATCATTTTCTAAGTTGTAAATCCATACTCTTGCTCCTACACCTAATTTGTTTACTGATCCATCAAATTCAAGATGCCATAGAATTTCATGTTCATAATTCTTACTGTCTGGGGGTACAAAATCTTCTTTGACTAAGGTATCTAGGTCATATTTATTATCTGAAATCTCTTGAATTTGGATACTTTGATTGTCTTCTGCTACTATAATTTCTTTTGGTTCTGAAATAATGCTGTCTGAAGTGTCTTCTTGGTTCAATTCAGCATTGTAAAGAATGAAAGAATCAATATCAGAATGCATTGAATATATAGGAATGTTTTGAGGTCTCTCCTGGGTACACACTACATACTTCATCAGAGTCTCTCTATATAGTTTTTTAGGATGTCCAAAGACTGATATGGTAGCATACAACATGTCAAGTTGCAGAGAGCCCTGTAGTTTGGAACCCCATGATCTAGACAACAACATACCATATTTAGGTGGTATATCAGCAACAACTATGTCCATAAGAATGGTCTTAGCAGGATACTGCACTAGGGAAACACACAGGTATTTTATAAGTCCTAGGCACTTAACTTGGCTTGAATCAAATGAAAACAGGTCCTTATAAGGTCTAGTGATATCCAAGTTTAGCTTCTCCATAACAAATTTAGGCATAAGATTGTGTGAAGCCCAAGAGTCTAGAATGGAATTATGTAGGATTTTATCGTGGATGTTAAGGCTAATGTAGAAGGGTGGTATCCCTCCTTCCACTGGTTTTTCATTAACATCAAGACAGAAAATTAACTCAGGTTGATCATCAAATAAGTTAACAGAGTCTTCATTCTCAACGAAGTTTAGAGATTTACTTTTTTGAGATCTGTAAGTTTCATGTTTAACCAGTTTTGTTAAAGGAATTGAGATTTTGAGTTTTGCCACCTCTGCTCCCAAATTAAAAGGAAAAGGGGATTTGTCTGTTTGAACATTTTAAATCTTAGCAACAGGGTTTGGAGTAGTTTGTTCGTCTTTTTCATTGTTTGGAGTCTTTTTAATTGGATTTTCTAATATGATTCTGGATATTGTTCCATTTTTTCCTTGAGGGGAACTGAAGTGGAAGGTTGCTCATTAGAAGGTTGGTCATTGGTTACATCTTCAATGGTGGGATTGGGAGGGTTCTGATTTGATGTAGAAAGGATTTGTAGAGTTTTTATAACTGGAGTAGCTTTCACTTTCTTAGGCTGATTAGGTACTTCTTTCTTGTTTTGGTCCAGAACATTAGTGTTCTTTTTTCTCCTCAAATTATATTGTTTATGCACTTCGAAGATAACAGAGTCATACCCTTTCTTGTAGTCAAAAGATTCTCCAGTTTGGGTTTGTAACTGCTGAAGCATGTATAATTCTTGGTCATCCTGAGTCAGAAAGACCGTTTCCTCGTCATCTAACCCCATTAAGTTAATTTGAGTGTCTAGCTCAGGGTCTTCTTGATGGGAAGTTTCAACATAGTTCTCTTGGAAAGGAGGTCTAATGTTCTGATCAGGCCCATTTTTACTAGTATTTTGGTTCTGGTTTTTCCTGAAGTTTGGATTCCTTACTGGAGGTGCCTGTTGGTTATCCCAATGAGGTTTCCTTTCAATGATTTCTATCATATCCATCAATTTTTCCATTCCTTTAGCTAAAGCATCCATTTTTTGATCAAAGGGTGAAGTTTCATCTTTCAGGGGTGCTCTCCTTTCGTTTCTAACCCTAGCTCTCTTGGATAGCAGATTAGCTTCTACACTAACTGCTACACTTTGCATATCTTCTAGTGTAGGGGGATTCATTTCTCTAAGTTGAAAAGCCATGTCAGTGTCAAATCCACTTGGAAACTTTATCAGGGCTAAGCCAGGTGGAGGCCTTAGGTCAAGTGGTATTGCATTATATACATTGTTAAATCTAGTACAATAGTCCTAAACAGTTTTGTTTGGTCCCCTCTTGAGGTTTTCATATTAAGAAACAATTTGAAGAGGGTTCTTTTTCTTCTCCCACCTATTTAAAAATTGCTGGTAAAAAACTTCTAAAATATCTATCCTATTATTAGGCAGAGATCTAAACCATGTTCTCACTTCTCTAGCTAGAGTTTGGGCAAAACGTCTCATTTGGACATCTCCTATGTCAATTTCATGCAGTTCAAAATAATCTGTCATTTTTCTTGTGTGCTGTTGTGCTGTGTAAGATACAGTGCCATCAAATAGGACAATTTTACTCTGATAGTCTGGTGGCAAGGCACCTTGAGGAGCAGGTATCGCAAGAGGGGCATATCTGAGTGCCATACCTCTAAGTTGGACAAGATTGACAATAGGAGTTGGGGTAACAAGGGGATTTGAGACAACAGGGGGATTTGGGGTAACATGGGGATTTGAGACAATAGGGGGATTTGGGGTAACAAGGGTAATGGGTAGTGATAGGCTGATGGCGAAGCGAAGGCATGAATGTAGATGAGGAATGAACTTTAGAAGTGTGAGGAAATGAGGGTGAAATAAAAGAAGTTGAAGTTGTTTAAGAAATTTTAGGGATCCTATCAGTAGTAAGGGATGACGGAGGGGAATTTAGAAGGTACTGATCAATTGACAAGCTTGCCCTTTGGACTTCATGTTCTGCTATAAATTTTGGATCTAGAACTGTGTTCTCAAGTGCACTCTCAGACTTGGTTCTAAATAGGGAAAGGTCAAAATACTCGTCAAAAATGAGGTCTTCTATGAACAACCATTCACTAGGGTAGGAATTGGATCTAAATAAAGGTCTTGGGCTTACTGAACTTTCTTGTCTTCTGATTATTCTCGAAATAAGGTTATATTGTCAAATACAAGGGGAGGATTAGGATCAGGGTTGCCCCTCGTATAGTGAGTTCTCCTTGAAGCCATCCATATTTCAATATTTTTTAAATTTTTATTTTTTATTTTTTTATGATTTTTTTTAAATAACTTCTAATAAACCCTTTAAGAGGCTTGAAAAATAAAAATTTTAATTTCTCAAAGGTTTATTAAGACTGGGGGTTTGATTTCCCTGTATGGTCGCCACTATGTTATCACTTAGAAGTCATCCCTAGAAGTTATAAAAGAAGGAATAATCTGAGGTAACCACAAACCTAATCTTTTAGACTCGAGTTCTAGCCAACCTAAGTCCAGAGAGGGCTCTCTCTTTATAATTTAACTTTGTTTTGAGTAGGATTTCAGGCTAGTTCTTAGTGCTCATGATGTTTTGGTTTGGATTGGGTGGCGGACTTAAGAAAATAGATGGGAAGAACAGGTATTCAGGCATTGGGCTATGGAGTCAATCAAAGGGTGGCTTAACTCGACCAGATCAATTACTAAAGGAGGAGTTCACAAGGCAGGCTAGCATAGCAAAAAGCAAATCTGCAGGTTCAAATGTATGAGGTAATCCTAACCAGGGTAAAAGGTAAATGAAGAATCCTTAAATGATATCAATATGAAGAACAGAAGGAGATCGGTAGCAAAGGGTAACTAAGAATCCTTTATTATGGAACTGAGGGGGGAAACTACGGAAGTAAGGAAGAAGTTAAGAATACCTAGACCAAGATATCTTAGTAGAAAACAATGAGAAAGTAAACAGTGAAGAAAGAGAGCATTAAAGCTAATTCTGAAACATCATTCCTTGTTTACTATTCAGATTTCATAGATAAAACATGTGAATATTTATAACATGATGAGAAAACAATAATTAAACATGAAGAGATAATACTTATTTGGTTCCAACTATGCACAAAAATCCAGTGAAATGTCTTTAGCTTTATTTCATGACCTAGCAAAACCAGTCCAATATTGATTACAATAGCTCCTTAGCTTGATATAAAATGTCTATAGAAATTTATTTTAATCCACCCTAATTACTTCAAAATGTGAAGTATTTATACAAAAAATGTTACAAAATATCTCATAACAACATGAGAATTATTCTAGGAAACCAAAAATATCTTCAAGCATGAAGATAGAGAGAGATGGAGAACTGCCTTCTTGCTTTCTCTTTTATTATGATTGTGCTGGCTATTGTAATTCGAATTTGGTTATTTCAGTTGCTTTATAGCTGTGTGCTGGAATCACTTCATGTCTTTAATCTACTGATACTCTTTACCTGCTACACTTTGACTCTATTTCATTTGTTTACCTGACTGTCATATAGATTTACTGCAGTAACTTTATATTAAATCTGTTAATTTCATCCACCATTCACCTTCGGGTAATTTCATATTTTGAATTTTTCTATATATCTCATCAACCTCGTTGTACTTGGAAAGATTTGGCTTGTTTAGGAACAGGTGCTTTATCTCATGCTCTAGAAAAAATAGATTTTCCAAATTATCATATAATACCTTTCCCATGGGCAGAGCTTTTACCCTGAAGTACTAGCTTGGCTATTGGCCAACTTGTTTAGTCTTTAAATGTAATCATCTTGGGTCATAAGCTTGTCATGGATTACCATAGGACTGGGGAGTCTTTTTTCCCCTAAAATACCAAACTTTGTCATAAATCTATCAATATCAGCTTGGATGCTTTGGCATCTTTTCTCAAGATTGAGCATAAGGTTCCTTTTGGTGAGATCTTCTTGATTTATATGATGGTCCCTGTCCTATCTTCTATGCCCAGTTCATCCAGTTGATACCTATTCTTTCTATTCAAGAGTGCTATCAATTGGTTGGCCTCTTCAGGCTTGTCTCCCAGCTCTTCTCTTATCTTATGAATTGCTTCGGTGGCCACTTTTACCAATTCAGTTTGCTCAAAAATGACTTGAATAGATGTCCAAACATCATTGACAGAGTCAATGATATTTCCCAGAGCATTTCCTTTATATCTCCTAGTGGTTGTTGCAACGTCAAGTCCTTTTCAAGGACTTTTACCCTTTCTCCCATTCTTTGACTCTTATGAGCTTCTTCCTTTTGTTGTATTTGTGCAAGTTTGCAATCAGTTTCCAAACTTGACACTTTTTCTCTAAGCTTTTCAAGCTCAGTAGCCTGGATGGTCATTTCCTTCATGGCTTTTACCAAATCAACTATCTTTTCTATGGATGTCCTTGCGCTTGTAGATGTACTTGTGACTGGCATAATTGTAGGTGGTGGAACTGTCGGTGCTAAGGAAGCAACCAATATCGAGGGCACTGCTATAGAGACTGTATGAATGACAGTCTGTGGAGTGGTGGCCAACTCACTCTGTCTAGACTGAATCAAGTTATCCATCTCTTTCTCTATTTCTTTTAGTTGATCATTCAGCTTAAGGACTAAGTCCATAAGCTCTTCTTCCTTTCAAGTTTCTAATACTTCAACTATTTGTGGATGATGCAGAGGAGGGATTTTGAGCTACTTTTTCAATGCAACTACGTCATCATTTTTCTTTTTAATTAGCTCTTCTGCAGCCTTTACATCCTTGGGATCATGCCCCAGCTCTATGATTAAGTCCTCCAAGGACTTTATCTTGGTATCCTTTGCCTATGAAGAGGCCTTATATAACTGGGATTGCGTTGATATATTATTCGACGAATTTTGGAGTTGATGTGCTGCAATGGCCTTGCTGGTCAATGTAGAATAGACCATTTTCCCGGTCTGTTTGTGTAATTCTATTTCGTCGATAGGATGTATATCCTTTGCAAAAACCTCAAAATCTATCTTCAAGTAATCTGCTATAGACCTAGGCTGCTGTGTGGTAGGCTTCATGAAATTCATTTGCATCTTACCTTCTTTTACATCAAAGGCTGACATTAGCCTTGTTTGATTAGTGGGATCCATTTTAAGGTATTGTGCATAACTTTGGGCCTTCAATCTTTCATTTTTGGCCTTTATTTATTTGTATTTCTCTCTAATGTCATGGTTCTGGCCTGTTGGAGCCCTGAATTAAGATACTTCCACACTCTGTTGTCTCTCTAGCATTTGAGCCTATGAAGTGGAAGGTTCTTGTGTACCTCCAGAGGGAGTGGTCTGCCTGCTTTCTGCTCTTTCTGTACCTGTGGTTCCAGTTGTTTCCTCTATGAATTCTTGTTCTGAAAAAGGATTTAACTTTTACCTCTTGACATAAGTCTATGAAATAGGTCTGCTAGAAGGAGTGGCCTCCTCTCTATCTCTTTTGCGACTCTTCTCCTCATTTAGAGGAGTCTGTACAATAGGAGGATTACTCATGATGTGTTCTGGCTAAGCTAGCTCTTCTGATATGTCTGGTTGATATGATTCTTCTTGCTCTTGAGGTCCTTCTTCTGCTAGTTGCTCACTGTGTTCTTGTGTTTCCCTTTGGGATTGGGATTCTCCTGGCACCTGTACAAAGGAATCTTCATCAAGTCTTCTTTCTAGATCAATTAACACATTATTGACAACAACTTCCATGTTATCTCGGTCTACTAAAGTGTTCTCCACCCATTCTAGTTGATTTTCATATTGTTCTATTTCAAGAATTCGGTGGCAGATGTAGGGAGACAATTTGTTTTTTCTGTCTTCTATTACAGATGACATCAAAGGGGTCATATCTTGAGATGAAGCTTTGTTTGAGTTTGAGCCCTTGAAGGATTTCCTCTGCAACTCTTCCAGCTTCTCTACTGTTACACACAAAGGGGCCTAGCTAGTCTTTCATTCAGAGTTGTGCCTTTTTCTTGGCCTTCAAAAAATGTACCTCATCAGAGTTGATTATTTTCCTGTAATACTCTAGGACAAATAATCTCATTGGGAGGTATCTTGGAAATTTGTAAGGTGCCAATTCACAACCATATATTCTGATTTCAGTGTGATTTTGGTACATGTACCAATCTCCCACTTTGTATTGTTTGGACAGCTATGAGTCCCTCCTGATATCCACACTGATTCATGGAGGAGGACTTCCTACCAGCATGGTCGCTACTGGATGCACAAATAGATCTATAAAACCTGTATAGGTGTATGGAGATTCATATTTGTGGATTAAAGGGGTCTAGAAGACTACTGATCTAGGATTCCCTTTGGTGTCAAGCTTCTGAACAATGAAGGGAAAATTGTCAGCTTGATAGTATAGAAAGAAATGATACAACACTAATGAGTACTTGAATACTCTCTCATTTTCCAATCGCATGAACTGATCATGCATTTTATCAGAGATGAATTTGGCATAGTCAAACATGATGGCAGGGGGCTGACCAGAAGTGAAAATGGACATGTAAGCAAGAATAATTTCATCAACATACTCACTAGTAGTGTAGCCTAAAAGATTGGATATCATTGATATGATGTCTTTGCCAAGCTGAGAAAAATAGGATGGAATGTATGGAGGGGGATCCTTTGGTATGTGTTTTTCTTCCACAATGAAAGTCTGGAATAATTGAGCAATTTTGGAAAGGGGGATTTTAGGGAATCTATCAAGCAAGTCTCCAATAGAAAGGGGAGTAAGATTTTGACCAGGACATCACCGCTCTTAAGGTGGGATTGTAGTTCGCATGATAATAGTGAACAATTTTGGGGAAGATATGGACATTGGGAAATTGGTACTTGGGCAGGTTTGATTCCCAATGACCTATTTTTGCGTGCATGGTTCAAGTACTGGTCTCTATACCTACAACATAATTTCAATGGGGATTCTTCCACAAAGATATCTTTGATTTGAAAGTCTTTGTCCACTAAAGGGAGATGGTCTAAATCCCTGTGGGGAGTAGAAATTGGTAGGACATTCAATGCAACTGGTGCAACCATCCTTAGTTCTTGTGGATTCAAGGATGGGGGCGAAAGTTTTTCTATCAAATTAGGGGAAAATTGGTTCAATTTGGAATGGTTTAAAGTTGCTGGGAAATTATTTTACTAAATTACTTAACAACTTAAAGCAATTGAGTAAAGCTTTGGGAAATAAACATGGTTTCTTTGTGATTTTTGGTAAATACCTAGTTTTGACTCTGAACGGATTGATGGATGACTGAGCACGGTTTGCAGGAAGCGTACATGACTGAAGGATGGTTTGGAAGTTCAGCAGGTTGGCAGTTGGACGTGTGTTGACGGTTGCACGTACTCTGGTGCTTGCACGGAGGTTTGAGAGGTCTTCTTCACGATAAAACTAAAAACAATGAGTTTTTTTAGTTTTATTTGCAAAGTCAACTATTTTGGCGAGTACACGGGGAAAGGTACGTTTGGAGTTAAGTAGGGGATGAGAGATTTTGTTGTCTAGCAGGAGGCGGTAAGGGGGTTTAGATCGCACCGCTTTTGGGCTAGAGTGGTTTCGAGGGGAGTCCACCCGATGCCACTCATCAGGTGCCATGTAGTAGCAGGGTGAAAAGTGAAACCACCCATATTGGATGGGTAAAGGTTGGCCTTCGGAGGCTGCTTGATATGATCGTTAATTGTCGGATCAAATAGGACCTGATCGTACGGTGTTCAGGGCGGGGATTAGTCATGAGGTTTAATGGAGGGGTCCGGTGGGGATTTAAGAGTGACGGGATTTAATTAATCACGGATTATGGCATATTAAGGGCGTCGACGGTGATTTCATTGGCGGAGGTCAATTATTAATTAATCATAGATCGGTTAATTAATTCATTTTATTCGACGAAGGTTTTTGGTTCTTAATTAGTTGCTAATCAACTAATTAACCCATTAATCATTCATGATATTAATAAAGTTTATGTTTCAAACTTTCGGACGGGATATTAATATTAAGGGGTTTTAATAAACACATAGGGGAAAAGGGTTATTTACTCAGGAGTTAATATAAATAAAGTTACGAGTTAATATAAATAAATAAATAAATAAATAAAGCCATTTTATAGATACCACATCCTAGGAACATCAGAGAACTACAAGCATTTTTAGGTAAAATATTTTTTTTGAGAAGATTTATCTCTAACTTAGCTGAACTAATTAGATTATTAAATAGCACGTTAAAGAAATATTCGTCTATTAAATGGACTATAGAGGCTAAAAGGTCTTTTGAAGATATAAAGCTAGCCTTAATGCAAACACCAGTTCTCATCATTCCAATATTTGATAGGGATTTCATCATATTTTCTTTCACCTCAGAACATACCATTGTTGCAGTCCTACTGCAGAAAATTGATCAGGGTTTTGAACAAACAATAGCCTTCTTTAGCAAATCCCTGAGAGATGCACCTTTAAAGTATAATATAATGGAAAAGCAAGCTTTTGCTCTAGTCAAAGCTACTAAAGCCTGTAGAGTTTATATCTTGTATTCTCATATATTAGCTTATGTTCCCAATGCTATAGTCAAAGACATCATAATACGGGATGGACCAGATGGAAAGAGAGGGAAGTGGATAGCTACCATATTAGAATATGACTTAGAAATTAAGCCTACAAAATTGATCAAAGGCCAAGGTTTAGCCAAGCTCATGGATAAATTGAACTGTCATGCCCTAGACATGAATTTCATTGCAGAATTGGATAATAAAGAGGAGATGGGGAATCCATAGATCAGCCAAGCCTTTACTGACTCACCATGGTATGTTGACATTATATACGTTCTAAAACATCTTCAAGCTCCTCCAGAGTTATCCAGGACTAAAAGTAGGTTCTTAAAAATGAAATCTTTGAAGTTTTGCATAATTGACAATGCTTTATTTTGGAAAAATCATGAAGGCATCCTTCTTAATTGTTTGTTAAAGGAATAACCTGACAAAATATTACAGGAGTTTCATGCAGGTGAGTGTGGGGGACATTTTTACTAGAAGACCACATCTAATAAGATCTTAAGAGCTGTTTTTTACTGACCCACTCTATTTTCTGATGTAAAGAAATTTGTAACCTCATGTCACAAATGTCATATTTTTGAAGGAAAAAGAAAACTAATACCATTACCTTTGAAACCAATATCTACTGAAGCACCATTTCAATGGTGGGGTCTTGACTTCATTGGTGAAATTCATCCCCCTTCCTCTGCCCAACATAGATGGATCTTGACTGCCACAAATTATTTTACAAAGTGGATAGAAGTCATACCCTCAAGAAAAGCTACTGATACTATCATAATAGGTTCCCTTGAGGCCAACATTCTATCCAGATTCGGTTTTCCAACCAAAATCATCACAGAAAATGCAGGAGCTTTTAAATAAAAAAGGATGATTGATTTCTACAACAAATATCATATAACCCTGGGTCACTCCACAACATACTATCCCCAAGGAAACGGACTAGTAGAATCTTCCAACAAGAGCTTAGTGAATATCATCAAAAAATTGTTGGAAGATAACAAGAAAACCTGGAACAAGAAGCTAGTAAATGTCTTGTGGGAAGATAGGTTGACCACAAAGAAATCCATTGGTACCAGTCCTTTTCAGCTAGTCTATGGAATGGAAGTTATTTTCCCATCTTCCTTGGGAACACCAGTGATGAAATTGCTCCAAGAAGCATAGGTTGAGCTAAATGATATTCAAAGGAGGATCAACCAGACAATTCACTTACAATAGACCAGGGAAGAAGTGTATTTCATATCCCAACGTGTGTAGGAGAGAATCAAGAAAGATTTTGACAAAAGGACCAAGGCTTGCTATAAATAAATAAACAAATAAAGTTATGAGTTAGTTCCTTTGTTGTTCCCTACACGGAACAACACTTTTTCTTGTGTTTTGTTGTTCCTTCAAGGGAGCAACACTTTGGGAGTATTTTCGAGAACAACCATTCCTTCCTCTTGTGGGATTATTCCTAGTTCATCTCAACCACATTTTACTAATTCCCTTTCATGGCATGTAGTACGCTACTTTTATGAGGACAAGAATTATGGATTCTATTGAAGCAAGTTAATATCATTTACGTTATGATCTTTAATAGGACAACTCCTTGATGATAGATTATTTTCAAAAGGGACACATTTATTTATATACTACTTTACTGCATTGTTTTCTACTGTACATGATATTGATTGATCATCTTAATACTATGCTGGTTCCACCCTTCTTGGTTATAATCTTCTTCGTCTGTAATAAATGAGATTATGGGTATATTTTTTTCTATTGACATGTTCAACTTCTTCCACCATCCCTACTCTTAAGGAGTACTGACAACAAAATTTTGTTTGCAGATGGAGGATAGGGTGTCTCATTACAAGCCAACCTACCATGTTCATAAGGCCGTAACAAAGTGACATTCCCATTATGGCCACCACACCAGGGTTATGTTCCATTGGATAACCAAATTATCCTTGGAACATGAGGTCTCATCACGAGCCGACCTGATCACTTTTGATACATCAAAGTGAATGGTAGTGTGGTTATCTGGTTACCACGCCAGCACACTGATCTCTTATGTAGAACAACACTGGAACTCTCTAGTTATAAATTGAGGATCCTGGCTCATATGGGTTAAAAAGCAACCCTGCTAAGGCTATGGACGCTTGCTGGTAGTAGAGCCTCTGCTTATGGTATTGAAGTTATATCTTATCGTCAATTATTACTATAATACCCGTTTCTTATTCTTTCTTTTTATCAGAGAAGTTATTTCCTTAATTTTTTCCCTGTTTTGAACCTTTACGCATGAGAAATTGTTTTCAGTTCAATCGCATCATTTTTAGCTAGAATACCGTCAACAGAGCATCTTTTTGGTATATTGCTGTCCTTTTTATTTTTCACATAACTTATCATCAATCCAAAGCATCCTATCTCTTATTCATAACTATCTTTATACACTTTGCTCTCATTATAACCATAACTCTCGTTGTCCTATCGTTGATATGTGTACCCCACTTCGTTTGTTGTTGTATTGTTCATTCCCTTGCCTTGTCGTCAGCATAACACCTTTCATAGGCTTTATGGTCATGGAATCCCTTTTCCAATTGGAGGGGGGAATGTATGCATTATGAGATAGCATGCGATATGATTACTGCACTCTGCCATAACTTATTGATTTGAAAAAAT
Organism: Pinus tabuliformis; assembly: GCA_031772625.1. Taxonomy (NCBI): domain Eukaryota; kingdom Viridiplantae; phylum Streptophyta; class Pinopsida; order Pinales; family Pinaceae; genus Pinus; species Pinus tabuliformis. The sequence continues at coordinate 815,990,908 of CM062805.1, read as the reverse complement.
ATTAGTATTGCATGTATACAAAAGTTTTTTTGATTGAAATTTTTTCATGCATCTTATCTGTTGTTATTCAAAACTAACACTATGGATTCAAGAACATTGTATGCAAAATAGTGATTTTTTTATAGGAGAACAAGAAGTATGGGAGGGAAACTCTATTCGCAACACGACCACACTATTGCAATTAACAGAAGAGGCTTGAGAAACTTGAGAACGCGCATAATTATTCAGACATGATGTGCTTGCATGGATTCCACCTTTTGCATCACTTTCAACTCAACTCTACCTACATCAACTTCAACAGATTCCTGTCCATACATGTCATTCCACATTTTTCTTTTTGGAGGTAAAACTTGAGGTAGAATAGCATAATTTTCTGATTTGTTATGTATTTAGGAGAATTTTATGAAGATCCATTGAGTGTTATTTATTATCATTTATTCCACATCTTTACCAATTCCCATTTTTCAGAGACATATCATTTTTCAGTTTGGGGGAGTGTTGCTTTCATTAATTTCTTTCTTATAACCATGTCATTAATATTCTTTATCATCCATTGATACTCTTATTCATTCTCAACACCTCCCTTATTCCATGTTGTTTTACACCAAGCATAGAATTCAACAGATGGTAGCGACCACCTCAATTTGTTTTCTAGCATTGCATGAGGGCATGCTAATTCTTCAGTTTGGGGGAGGAATTGCTACGCATGATGGATGTTTTCTACTTTATTTCTTATTTAAGGCATACAATTTCATTTTTTATACAATGCAGAAATTGATTTCCATATATTTTTAAAACTATGAACTCAATTCTTGTGATTTTTCGACAACATAGACGTATCATTAAAATACACAAACCCAGATAATTTCAAGTTAAATTAATTCATAAAATTTTGGAAATCATGCACTATCACCTACAGCCATTTTGTTTATATCTCATGATCTATGCATCAAAACGATCTACTTTTTGGATCATAGAAGCATTCATATATTATAAATCTACTTGCGAAATTTCAACAAAATCTAGTTTGTAGCTTTTGAGAAAATGGTTAGTGAAGTTTGTTGTTACTTATATCATATTTTGCTGCAACTTCATATACACATAACTTGAATGTCAATGTAAAAATTGTTATGCCTTCATCAAGATTGCTAAAATTTAATATTCATTAATTGAGGAATAATTCATTTGTTCTATCCATTTCATGAGTTGGAATGAACAATTTTTTATTGCTTGATTAACACAGAGTCTTTGGGTTGCATGAGGACATGCACTATATTTAGTTTTTTGTTGCATGAGGACATGCAATATATTCAGTTTGGGGGTATGTTGGGCTGTTAATATGTCATTATTATTATCACTTTTGAATGCTTATTCCACCCATTTCTACCATTCTTTATCACGTCATTTATCATATCATTCTATTTTATAATTATTTATGCTCTAATGGATAAATATTATGTCTTCTCCTTTATTTTTAATAAATTGATTATTATGCATGTTTTTACCAATGATGGTTTATTAATAAAAATTTTCACCATTTTAGCCTCCAAGATATTTTCCAGATTGAATATTTGATCATTAAATGTGCCAACTCAGAAATTCACTGGAATAAGAATTGACAATTTTGTATTGAACGGTTCGGGCAAATGGAGAAGAATCTGGAAAATCCGAAAAATGGGTTTTGTCAAGAATGGACCAAATTAGTTTTTTAATGAACCATTTTCCCAAATTCGGTTTCTACTAAGAGAAACGAAAGGTTCTCTAAAGACGTTTTTCTCAGATTCGCTGTGTAGCCGTTTTCCAAATTATCTCAGCTGCAATACCAAATTCAACCTATTCCTGTTGAATGCTAATGGATAGATATCTCAGAGATGATCTTGTTGATCAATTTGTTGTAAACAATCCAATTTTGTAATGAAAATCATTTTTTAATCATCACGGTTGTAAATTCTCTTTTCTCTTTGTGTATTTAAATCAGAATAGAGATCAGAGAAAGGGAATTATGGATTTTCATGATGGATGATTAGAGAGAGAATTAGATATATTAGAGATAGATAGGAGGATAGGAGGAATGGGAGAATTACTATTGAGAAATTTAATTGTTATTGTTGACTCTCATTGTTGAAGCAGAGAACGAAACTGCTATAATGTTTATGCAATGATTAACATATAAAAACAATTGCAGTTCCTTCGCATCTCCTGAAGTAATTTGGCAGTGCTTCACTATTGGCTAAGGGCCCGGCCCTGGTGGATCCAATTGCTTCTTGTGTCATTATTTTATAGTTTTGTGTGATGGTTTGATTTCCTTTTCATTTCTTTAATTTGTTTTATTCAGTAATCTTCTGTTTTTGAACATTTCGCTGAATCACCATGTTATATCAAAATCGTGATTGGATTGCGTTGATAGAAATATTATTATTTATAACTTAAAATGGCATGATGTTAATTCTAATATAATACTTCACTGTCCATTTCAGATTATGTTGTTCATTTATAACTACGATTGTTGTTCATTTATAACTACGATCGCTGTTCATTTATAACTACGATTGTTGTTCATTTATAACTACGATTGTTGTTCATTCTGCTAGATTAAGACTACTGATTTAGTTACATTTGCAATTGCTGTGTATTTCTATTTAATTAGCCCTGCTGTTCAGTTATATTTAAGATTACTGTTCAATTCTAATAATTTAGCATTACTGTTCCTTTCCATTAATATTTCATTTCTGTAAGATGAGCTTTGCTGTTCAATTCATTTCTGTTAGATGAAGCTTTGTTATTTAGTTTTTCAATAGACTTAGTTGTTGTTCCTTTTCTACAAGGATTTGATTTAACCCTTTAATTGATATTGTAGCAAGTGTGTTTTAGTGAGCATTTACAATTGAATTTCCATTTCCAATTATTTGCTTTAGTGTGGATTGAAAGATCAACAACTGTAAAGAACATCGACTATAGCTGTCTAAGTTCTCAAATTGGAGATCTTATTTATGTTTTATTTCATTTGCATCAGTTGACAGAGGAAAGAGTTATTACTACTGCATCCTTGACTAATGATTGCTGAAGTTTCTTGAGTGAATGATCTAGTTTCAGAATATTAAGTTTCTTGCCATTGCAATTAGATTTTAATTCAAGCATCCATTTATTCTTGTATTTGAAGCACTGTACTGCAATTTAGAAACATTACTCTTGAGTAAATTACCGCCTCAGACTGAGTACAGTCTTGAAATAAAAAATCGTACCTGGATTGACAATTAATGTGAAGATAATTAGGAGTTAAAAAGACACTTTTTATCACTCAACACATATCACAGATTTGACCTCAACTATTCAAAAATTATGACCCATATTGGTATAGGAACATAACAGTGGCTCCACTTGGGGATGGCATTTCCTGGTGAAATGTCAAGAACTAGTAGATCAATGGCCTTCTGAATTACTGTGATTTTACTATGCAACTTTTCCCTTTTACTTTGCTGCTTTATTTCTATTTATGACAGTGAAACTTTTGAAGCTTAGGGCCTTCTCTTCGGGCTTCAACTCCAAAATTACCATCTAATCAACACTAAACTTTTTGAAGAATAAAATATGTACAAGTGATTAGTGAAATAAGCTACTGGGATCTATATAGTGTTTAAGCATTCGATCATTAACTGGTCCTCCTTCTACTTCTGCACCATCCAATTATTTGAGGAAAAAAGCATTATTACCCCTAAAAGCATAAATGATGTAAGTGCCTTTCCATAGGAAGTCGAACTTCCCATGTTTACCTTTTTCCTCCTTACTTGAGTCCCATTTCAAAACTTTATCTTCTAGGTAGAAATATTCTGCCTTGGTCCTTTTGTCAAAAGCCTTCTTGATTCTCTCCTACACAACTTGGGATCCGAAATACACTTCTTCCCTGGTCTGCTGTAAGTGAATTGTTTGGTTGATCCTCCTTTGAATATCATTTGGCTCAACCTATGCTTCTTGGAGTAATTTCATCACTAGTGTTCCCAAGGAAGATGGGAAACAAACTTCCATTCCATAGACTAGCCGAAAAGGATTGGTACCAATGGATTTCTTTGTGGTCAGCCTATCTTCCCACAAGACATTTACTAGCTTCTTGTTCTAGGTTTTCTTGTTATCCTCCAACAATTTTTTGATGATATTCACTAAGATCTTGTTGGAAGATTCTGCTAGTCCGTTTCCTTGGGGATAGTATGCTGTGGAGTGACCCAGGGTTATATGATATTTGTTGTAGAAATCAACCATTCTCTTTGATTTAAAAATTTCCGCGTTTTCTATGATGATTTTGGTTGGAAAACCAAATCTGGATAAAATGTTTGCCTCAAGGAAACCTATTATGACAGTATCAGTAGCTTGTCTTGAGGGTATGGCTTCTATCCACTTTGTAAAATAATTTGTGGTAGTCAAGATCCATCTATGTTGGGCAGAGGAAGGGGGATGAATTTCACCAATGAAGTCAAGACCCCACTGTTGAAATGGTGCTTCAGTAGATATTGGTTTCAAAGGTAATGGTAATAGTTTTCTTTTTCCTTCAAAAATATGACATTTGTGACATGAGGTTACAAATTTCTTTACATCAGAAAATAGAGTGGGTCAGTAAAAAATAACTCTTAAGATCTTATTAGCTGTGGTCTTCTAGTAAAGATGTCCCCCACAGTCACCTGCATGAAACTCCTGTAATATTTTGTCAGATTCTTCCTTTAACAAACAATTAAGAAGGATGCCTTCATGATTTTTCCAAAATAAAGCATTGTCAATTATGCAAAACTTCAAAGATTTCATTTTTAAGAACCTACTTTTAGTCCTAGATAACTCTGGAGGAGCTTGAAGATTTTGTAGAACGTATATAATGTCAGCATACCATGGTGAGTCAGTAAAGGCCTGGCTGATCTGTGGAGTCCCTGTTGTCTTCTTCGTTATCCAATTCTGCAATGAAATTTATGTCTAGGGCTTGACAGTTCGATTCAGCCATGAGGTTGGCTAAACCTTGGTCTTTGATCAATTTTGTAGGCTTAATTTCTAAGTCATATTCTAATATGGTAGCTATCCACTTCCCTCTCTTTCCATCTGGTTCATCCTGTGTTAGGATGTCTTTGACTACAACATTGGGAACATAAGTAAATATATGAGAATACAAGATATAAACTCTGAAGTCTTTAATAGCTTTGACTAGAGCAAAGGCTTGCTTTTCCTTTATATTATACTTTAAAGGTGCATCTCTCAGGGATTAGCTAAAGAAGGCTATTGGTTGTTCAAAACCTTGATCAATTTTCTTCAATATGACTGCAACAATGGTATGTTCTGAGGCGAAAGAAAATATCATGAAATCCCTATCAAATATTGGACTGATGAGAACTAGTGTTTGTGTTAAGGCTAGCTTTATATCTTCAAAAGACCTTTTAGCCTCTAGAGTCCATTTAATAGTCGAATCTTTCTTTAACATGTTGTTTCATAATCCAATTAGTTCAGCTAAGATAGAGATAAATCTTTTCAAAAAAATTACTTTACCTAAAAATTCTTGTATTTCTCTGATGTTCCTAGGATGTGGTATCTGTAAAATGGCTTCAATTCTTGTTGGGTTGATCCGGATACCATATTTGGAGATAATGTGGCCTAGTAATTTTCCCTCTTGCAACCCAAATAAAGATATTTTAGGATTTAGAGAAATTCCATACTTCCTACACTTGATGAAGACCTGCCTGAGATGATCCAGGTGTTGCTGATCTGATTTAGAGAATACTATGATATCATCTAGGTATATTACCAAGAAGTCATGGATTTCCTTAGCAAAGGCTATGTACATTGCTCTTTTAAAGGTGCCCCTGCACTTTTTAACCCAAAAGGCATTTTCACATACATGAAAGTGCCCAATGGAGTAGTGAATGCAATTTTTGCCTGATCATCTGGGTGGACTAAAATTTGGTTATAACTAGAAAACCCATCTAGCAGTGAGATTCTGGTTGAACCTACTACCCTCTGTAATATGTGATCCATTTTAGGAAGAGGGTAGTTATCTTTTAGTGAAACTTTATTTAGATTCCTAAGATCAACACACAGTCTAATCTAAGAATCTAATTGGTGAAATGATCTTTGCTTCGTACATTCTCTTGATCTCTTTTTCAATAGAAGGCAATAGAATGGGGTTAATCCTTCTAAGCTTCTGTCTAAAAGGTTTTTGGTTTTCTTTTAAGGGAATGGTGTGTTGTATTATGCTGGTATCATAGGACTTAAAGTCCTCATAATTCCAAGCAAAAGCATCTTGGATTTCCTTTAACAGTTCTATGTATTTCACTTTTTCATTGGGAGATAATGACTTTGAAAGTTTTATCATTTTTGGATTTTCTTTAGAGCCTATTTTACACTCCTCAATGTTTGATTTTTAAGGGTTCCATTTTCAGCTTTTTAGGGACATCGTTTGAATCAAACAAGTCCTCGAAAGGAGTTAATCCTCTGGGCAAAAAATTATCTTTAAGATTGATGACTTTAGATTCTTCATCAATTTCAATTTGTTCTAGGTTTCGAATATCTGATTTTGTAAACTTTGTGGGATGAAATCTATCTATCCTTTCATCTTCTACTTTACCAGTGTGATCAAAATCTGATGTTATGTCTGTGTCTATGTTGCTATTTACAAATTCATCATCTAAGGTTAGAAAATTTTTAATTTGTTGATCATTATTGAACACTTGCCAATTCTTTAAGTTGTCAGGAATATCTGGTCTGTGCCTAACTAACCTCAACAGTGTACTGATGGTTAGGCTGAAATGACAACTTGCAAGTACTAGCAAACATAGCTAAACTGTGAGCTTGCATATTGTGTTTTCTTGGAATAACAACAAGCTTGGTTTCTAAAAAAGTATTTAGTATTTCTACAACTGTTCCTCTATAAAATCCTAACCTAGGATCCCTAGTCATATAAACAACGTTAATTTGTTTTATTACCAACTCAGAAACTCCCATAATAGAGACTCTTATGGCTCCTAACCTTTTGACCAATTTGAGACCTAACAGAAGTGCTTCGTACTTGGCCATGTTGTTCATACATTTAAAGTTTAATTTGTAGGCATGCCCCTTTGAATGATCACTTTCTAAGTTGTAAATCCATACTCCTACTCATGCACCTAATTTGTTTACCGATCCATCGAATTCAAGAAGCCATAGAATTTCATGTTCATAATTCTTACTATCTGGGGGTACAAGATCTTCTTTGACTAAGGTATCTAGGTCATATTTATTATCTGAAATCTCTTGAATTTGGATACTTTGATTGTCTTCTGCTATTGTAATTTATTTTGGTTCTACAATAATGCTATCTGAAGTGTCTTCTTGGTTCAATTCAACATTGTAAAGAATGAAAGAATCAATATCAGAATGCATGGAATATATAAGAAAGTTTTGAGGTCTCTCCTGGGTACTCACTACATACTTCATCAGAGTCTCTCTATACAGTATTTTACGATGTCCAAAGACTGATATGGTAGCATACGACATGTCAAGTTGCAGAGATCCCTGCAGTTTGGCACCCCACAATCTAGACAACAACATGCCATATTTAGGTGGTATATCAGCAACAACTATGTCCATAATAATGGTGTTAGTAGGGTTCTGCACCAGTGAAACACACAGGTCTTTTGCCACCGCTGCTCCCAAATTAAAATACAAAGGGGATTTGTTTGTTTGAACATTTGAAATCTTAGCAATAGGGTTTGGAGTAGTTTGTTCTTCTTTTTCAGTGTTTGGAGTTTTTTTCAAAACTCATATTCACCACTGGTGATTTTCCAAAAAAATGTTGTTTAGGGCCTCAAAACGGCTCCAGAAGTTTAGGACCCAAAAAACTACCAAAAATAGTAAATTGTGCTACAATTAAGGAAACTGAAAAAACTGAAAGAAATAATGGTGGGGGTTCAAATGGAATAGGTGGGTGGCCACCAATATCCACTTGGATCATTCAACCCCGCTTAGGAAGAAATGGTCCTCATTGCATTGAGTTCCTCCATGAGATGAGGAAACTTCTGCTAAAATTAGTCCCTGATGAGCCATTTGCCCTGGTGAAGGAGTTAGCTTGCTTTGACAACTCAATATAGTTGGATCCCTTATTGTCAAGTGTTCTTGATCTGTGTTTCCATGATGCAATTAGTTGTGGATTTTTCCATGTAGTTTGGATTTAACTATTTTGATGTGAGTTGTTCTGCAATGTCAAATGTGTCCAACAATAGGTGAAAGTACAGAAAAAGGTGGTCCACATTGAACACTGGATGTAGACTAAGGAATGGTGGAATACTAAGATCGAAGGAATTGTCTCCTGCTACCTTGGTGATGGTGTATGGCCCATATCGAAGCGGGCGAAGCTTGTGGTGGAGCCTAGCCAGCCACTCCTTTTACAAATATAACCAAACTGTTTTTCCCACCTGGAACTTGTGTGGCACCCAATGCTAATCATGTCGCTTCTTTTACTTAGCATTGGCTTTGTACAATATGTCATGGACCTATTGGCGGATGTGCTTTATGAAGTTGTTTTATTAATTAGCTTCGGACTGGACATGAGACGAGTCTGCCTAAGTAGTTGCAAATGGTATGGCCACATCAATGGGACATAGTGGCTGAAATCCCAAAAGCCCACCTAAAAAGGGTTGTGGCAGGTCAAGTTATGGAGAGCCTCGTTATAGCTGTCTTGGACATAGGGGAGGCTCTCATCCCATGTGCGTGGATGCTTTGAGTTGTACATGCACAAAATGTGTACGATCATCCTGTTAATGACCTCTGTCTGGCCATCAGTTTGGGGATGGAAAGTTGTGGACTTAGTGAGCTTGGTGTCTAGCATCGACCAGAGACTGGACCAAAATGTACTAAGGAACCTGTTGTCCTGATCTGAGATGATAGACTGTGGGATCCCAAAGTGTACCCACAGTAGTTCAAGGAAGAGTTTAGTAGTGGCTTATACTATGATATTCTTCTTGCAGGTTTCCATAATGGCCATCTTTGAGAATCTGTCGACAACCACAAAAATACAGTTGTTGTCATTCTTAGCAGAAGGAAGGCTTGACATGTAATCCATGGAGATGGATTCCCAAGGTTGACTAGGGGTAGGCAATAGAGTATAGAGGCCTTGCTTGTTGATGGTTGGTTTGGCAATGACGTAGGTAGTGCATGATCAAATGTACTCCCGACATCCTGTCAAATATTTTGCCAATAGAAATACTTTTCTAGTACTACCACTGTTTTCTCGACCATGAAATGCCCATCAACCCGACTATAGTGCACTTCCCAAATCATCTTGGAACGCTCACTTGAAGGAACACCAAGATGTTCCAGGTGGAATAATAGTGCATCATGGAGATGAAAAGTTGGAACTTGTTGACCCTCTAAGATCATCTCGTATGTGTGGCTGAATTTTGGGTCACTTTTATAGAGAAGTGGCCAATCAAAAGTCTCATGCCCACAAGAGTTGAGCACGGTGGTTAACACCATGATCAATGGCCAGCTGAGGCATTCTGCAACATTATTGGTGTTTCCCTGCTTGTACTTGATATTCAAATGGAACTGTTGCAGGTATGTGGGCCACTTCTGATGGTGATCATTTTGCAAATTCCCTTGCATATGTATGAAATGCAAGGGTTGGTGGTTTGTGTGGATGACCGTTTCCTTCCCCAAAATGTAATGCCTCCATTGTCAGCAGGTTTGCACAATGGAATAAATATCTGTATCATAAGTGGGATACTTCCGGACTGTGTTTGAAAGTGTCTCACTGTGATATGCCATTGGATGCCCATGTTGAGTAAGGACTACCCCAATAGCATAGTCAAAGGCATCTGTCTTGGTCTAAAATGATTGTTGCAAGTTTGGTAATGTGAGAATTGGTGCAAAGCAAAGGCAATGTTTAAACTCTACAAATGCCTTCTATTGGGATTCAGACCAAAAGAATTTTTCTTTCACCCCTCCCTTGGTGACTTGACTCAAGGGCCAAGTGATATGAGAGAATCCAAACACAAACCTGCGGTAGAAATTGGCAAGACCAAAAAAGCTATGAAGCTTATCAGAGTGGTTGGGGCTGGCCAATCTTGAATGACTTGGATCTTGGTTGGATCCAGATGCACCCCCTATTCATCAATAATGTATCCCAGATACTGAACCTGGGTCATGCCAAAAGTGCATTTCTTGAAATTGGAACACAACTTGTGTTGTTGTAGTGTTTGGAGAACCTGTCAAATGTGGTGGAGTTTCTTTTTCCAACTCTGGCTGAAGATCAGGATGTCATCCAAGTATACCACTACAAATGAGTTGGTGAATTATTATAAGATGTAATCCATCAGCCTCATGAAGGTTGCGAGAGCATTCATCAACCTGAAAATCATAACCAATCATTCAAAAAGGCCCTCCTTAGCTTTGAAGGCAGTCCTCCACATATCAGAGGGTTTGATTGGTACCTGGTGATATCTGGACTTCAAGTCGATCTTGCTGAAATATTTGGCCCCCTTGATTTGGTCCAGAAGGTCATCAATTCATGGGATCGGGTACTTATTCCGGACAGTGGTCTTATTTAGCACTCGATAGTCAATACATAATCTCCAAGTCCCATCTTTATTTTGTACAAACATGATAGGGCTCCCATAGGGCGATGAACTTGGCCGGATGTGACCTTTTTGCAGTAGCTCCTGAATTTTCCTCTTGATTTCGTCGTTCTCCAGAATACAGTGCCGATAGATTGGTCCATTAGACAATGACACACCTGGTGTCAGATCAATGGAGTGCTTGACCTGACAGTGCAGAGGCACCCCTTTGGGGGAGGTGAAGATTTCCTTGTACTCCTCCATGACCTTGTCTAGTTATTGTTGTCGTGTGGTGGGGCCCTGTCTAGAGAATGTGGCCATCGTCTTCTTCTTTCCATGAGGGCGTATCATCAGGAAAACAAATTTCCCGATTTTGGAAATAAGCTTATTGCATTGTTTGTAGTAACGAAAGAGATGGTGCTAGGCGGTGCTACCTCTGGTATCTTGTACAACTTATTTCCCAAGGTAACAATAACAACACGAGGCCTTGACTCATACACAACATGTCACTTCCACAAGTATGGTTGGCCTAATAATACATCACAAACATCAAGAGGAGCAACGTCACATAATACCTCATCCATGAAGGGCTTGATGCTGTATGGAAGATGACACTGCTGGCTGACGTGAAGATCCTGTCCTTGGTGAAGCCACGTGATGGCGTATGGTTGTGAGTGTGCTATGGTCGATAAGACCAAACGCTTCATGACCTTTTCTGCAATGAGGTTCTTTTGGCTTCGATTGTCGACAATGAACTGTAATGGGGAACCCTTTACCCACATATGAGAGTGGAAGAGGCACACCTCCTCCTCTGGGTCTTTGGGTTCCTCCTTCTAGATCGTTGTGGTGGCAACAATGGCATTGGGCTCCGCATCAATAATTTTCTTCCCTTTTTCATTTCCTTGATCGGGTTCTGACTCAGAGTTGAAATATGCATCTAATTCAGAAGCCTTCAACTTGGCCACTAGTGACTGCTTGGCCCAACACTCACTTTTGTTGTGAGTGGAACTCTTATGGAACTCACACCACTTTCTCATGTCCTTCTTCAGCTTCACGGTTTTATTATTTGCTTATGGCTTTAGTGGGTTGTCCTGGGCCACACCGCCTTGGCTTTGTCCTTTGTTTGTTGTTTGGGGGCACCTTTCCATTGCTTTCCAAAGTCTTGGTTTTGTTTTTGTTTGTTTGTTTGTTTGATTTGTTTTGTTTTGTTTTTTTTAAGCTTCTGCTCGATCTTGACAGTGTATCAGTGTGTCGTGCTGAGTGATGAGATGTCTAGGAACTCCATATCATCCTAGATGTACCTCTGTAGGTAGTCACGGTACTTGAGTACCAAATGTTTCTCAGAATCCTTGATACCCAACTTCGTGCGAAGGGTATGAAAAACATTGGTAAACTCTAGCATGTCCTGGTCCCTTCCTTGCCGCAGCATGGTCCACCTTATGTATTTATCCTCATAGATCCTGACAGGGTAGTACTGCTCCTTGATGGCATTCTAGAACGAATTCTAAGTGGGTGCAACTGAAAACAATGAGGGCGTACTTTCATCCTTATTCTCGTAGTAGGTTTCCCACCATCCTTGACACGGGGGGCGACTTTGAGAAGAGAAAAAGTAATATTTTCCTGGATGGAAAAATCATGAACATAAAACTATCTTTCTAGCAGATTTAACCATTTATCTACAACATTTTCATCTATTTAGCCCTCAAATATGGGAATATCAAAGTTTACTTGTACCTTAAAAGGGGTGGTGCTTCCAGAGTGGTTGTTGGATGTGGATGCGCCACTAATGGGCAATCGTTGAAGGATTTGGGAAAAGTTATCCATCATCGTGTTACGTTGTTTCTTGAGGGCCTCCTCAAGAAATATTTTTATAGGATCTCCTCCTCCCTCATATTTCTTTTCTTCCCCCATGGGCGGTCGTCAGGGTTTGCGAGGATGATATTGCAAATATTTAATCAGATCGAGCCCTAACTCCTTGTACTTTGGCCTCATTGGGGATATGCAAATAATGATCGAGAAAGAGCAGACAAATCTAATACCACTGATTCGAATTTAAGCCTGAACACAATAAATTACAGATATAACCATAAACATAGAGATGTAGCAACAATAAAACTTCATTTCATTAATATCAAAGGACTGAAATGTGCTTACATACAAAATGGAAATAAACTAGCTCGGGCGATGATAGAAAAACTCTAAGAAGAGATGTGGTGGATACATGCCTCTGAATTGTGTTACAATGAGGCTTGAAGGCCTGTTTATAATTGAGAAATAATGGAAAACCCCAAAACATTCAAAAACCTAACCCTAGGAGATGAAACTCCAAAACTATGGGCCTCGTTGGGGTAAATTGGTACACCAACTTCCCGGGGTCGTAACATTGGCATACGATATCCGTTTGACACACTGTTAGGTCCCTATAATAATAGTGATTCCCCCATTACGATTGTAATTGTATCCCTTATTGTTATTATTGTGTCCCTATTGTCCCCATATTGTTATTATTGTGCCCCATAGAAGCCCACTATTGTTATTCTTGTACCCTTATATTATTGTTGTTATGTCAGTTTTGTTTATATTTTGACCCCTTAGACTCCTATATATAGAAAGGAGGTTTTTTCATTTGTATCATCTAAGAAAATTTCATTTGTGTAATATAAAGGATGTTTCCCCCTTGAAGAGGTTGATTTTGAAGTCATCGATCTATCTTTTCTTCTATTTTGTGAGCTGGTTACATAACATTTGGTATCAGAGGCTTTGGGTTCTAGGGTTTCACTGCTCCAAAGAGGTCATCGTGGAATCTGCGCTATAACTTTGTTTCTACAACATTTCAAAAGCTGAAATTAAAACTCATTTGAGACAAAATCTCGATGAACCTCGGGTCCGAATTTCAGATCTTTTCTCTCTATATTTTAAGAGATAGGATCCAATAATGTTAGGGTTTTTGCAGGCTTCCGAATTATATCTCTAACAGATGACCTGGGGAAAATCATCATGACCATTTCTTTGAGCATCCGATTGAAATTTTGTAAAACGTTACAAAAAGAGGACAACCTATAGTTTTTCGTGTATCGGTTTTAGTGTTATGAAACCAGCTCAAGAAAAGATAGAAAAGATAGATCAACGCCTTAGAATTCAGCCTCTTCGAGGGGGCAACCTCCTTTACATTACATAAATGAACAATTATTCGATGATACAAATGAAAGACCTCCTTTTATATATAGGAGTCTAAGGGGTCATAACATAATCAAAGCCGACATAGCAATAATAATGTAAGGGCACAATAATAACAATAGTGGGCTTCTATGGGGCACAATAGTAACAATATGGGCACTACATGGGTACATCACTATAATAAGTGGGTTGTACTAATAACAATAAGGGGTTACACTAGTAGTATAGGGGCCTAACATGCCCCTCTCCTTAAAAAAGCGTTGTCCTCAATGCTTGAGTAGTTCTTGATGCTTCTGTATAAAATTCTTGTCCTCCGAAATTGATCGATTTCGTAGCTGTCGGGTTCTTGTTTCTGTGACTACTCCAGGTTCCAATATGATTTTTCCTTCCTTTTCAATTTCTAGAAATATTGTTTGAATTGGGATCTTTTGAAACTTTTGAATAAGTGGCCATACTTCTTCATCCTTCTTCCATTCATCCCTTTCTTCGTTTATCCAATGTGGTTGGATAATAGAAATAGCAAAAAACAATGCTTCCACATCCTCATCCTTGAAGAGTCTTCCCTGTCGGTAAAGTCGCCATTTTTTAAGTGCATGTAGTATTGCCAACATTTCCTTATCATAAATAGTTTGCTTGAGATGTAGCAGTAAAAGTACCCAATCACCTACATCAAAACATTTTTCACTATGATGTTGATCTATCTATTGTTTCGTTTGATTTTGCACTGAAGTGGCGTTATCCTTTAAATGTTGGAGAACTTGTTGTTGATGCTCGATGTGATCTTTCTCTTCTTGATATGTCCTTCTATCTCTAGAGCTTGAGGAATGGTAATTTCTTCCAATCCTTTACAAGATATGGTCAGATTCATTTCTTGATGCTCAATGTGATCTTTCACTTCTTGAACATTTTTCTTCTTGATATGTCCTTCTATCTTGATAGTTTGAGGAGTGGTAATTTCGACCAATGAATTACAAGATATGGTTGGATTCATTTCTTCTTTCTCGATGTGATATTTCACTTCTTGCACCTTTTTCTTCTTGATGTGTCCTTCTATATTGAGAGTTTGAGGAGTGGTAATTCTTGCCAATGCTTTACAAGATATGTCTGATTCATTTCTTCTTTCTCTGGGGTAGCGTCCTGGCGTATATCCTCTTCTTTTGATGTTTATTGATCCTTTTCTTCCTCCTATTCATATTTTATGTAAAATAATTTCTTCTCGGCACACTTATGACCTTTAGTGCATTTTCTATCACAATTGTAACAAAGCCCTTTTTCTCTTTTTCTTTCAATTGTTGTGGTGTAACCCTTGTATGTTGTGGAAGGCTAGGAGAAGAAACACTTCCACTATTATAGTTGTGAGGGGTAGCCATAATTTTACTTTCCAGTATGGAACAAAGCTCTTTTACTCTTTCCAATTATTGTGGTGTTGCTCTAAAGAAGGTGTTGCTCTTTGTATCCTCATAATGTGCTATCATTTCCTCCGTTGAAATTGACCATGTAACAAGTTGTTTACGAGAACCAAGCCCTTCATACCATAAAAATTGATCTAGTTCTAAATATGAAGATGCAATACATACCTTTTGTAACAGTGGTACACCATGTAGATCAAAATATTGCTCCATTTGAAGTATCCAATTTACCGGATCCTTGCCATCGAACTTCCTCATCTTGCTTTTTCTTGATTTTAGGAGCTTGATCTTGAAACGACTGTAACTCTGTCCTTTTGGATCTTTAAGTTTTGAAAGTGTGAGCTGTAGTAGCCCTCTGTGTCCTCTTTCCAATGCCACTAGTTTGATCCAAATTGGATTCTCCAATGAAGCGTTATTCCAAATCTCCCACAGTGACTTGATTAGAGACTAATTTAGTAGAGCGAACTTGTACAATGTTCCACGAGTCACTTTTTTTACCCTTGGATCTGAAAACTACATACAAGAAACTACAGTCAGTCCTCGTTTTGTAAATTTTTATGAAATTTCAATCCAATCCCCAGAGAGAAAGTTATAAAGA
The DNA here is from genome assembly GCA_031772625.1 of Pinus tabuliformis. Classification (NCBI taxonomy): domain Eukaryota; kingdom Viridiplantae; phylum Streptophyta; class Pinopsida; order Pinales; family Pinaceae; genus Pinus; species Pinus tabuliformis. Next base: position 815,975,168 of record CM062805.1, on the reverse strand, counting down.
TTTTCCCCAGGTCACCTATTTGGAATGTAATTCAGGAGTCTGCAAAAAGACCAACTTCCTCAGATCATATCTCCGCAAATGTAGCGCAAAAAGCTCTGAAATTCGGACCCGAGGTTCAGCGCGAGTTCTTCTCAAATGGGTTTTTTTTTCAACTTCTGAAACGTCGCAGAAAAAAGGTTATAGCGAAAATGCCACGATGACCTATTTGGAGCAGCGAAACCCTAGAATCCAAAGCTCTGATACCAAATATTATGAAACCAGCTCAAGAAAAGATAGAAAAGATAGATCAACGCCTTAGAATTCAGCCTCTTCGAGGGGGAAACCTCCTTTACATTACATAAATGAACAATTATTCGATGATACAAATGAAAAGACCTCCTTTCTATATATAGGAGTCTAAGGGGTCATAACATAATCAGAGCCGACATAGCAATAATAATGTAAGGGCAAAATAATAACAATAGTGGGCTTCTATGGGGCACAGTAGTAACAATATGGGCACTACATGGGTACATCACTATAATAAGTGGGTTGTACTAATAACAATAAGGGGTTACACTAGTAGTATAGGGGCCTAACATTTAGGTCCTAAGGTCGAAACAATGACATGTGGAACTTCGTACAAGCTCTCTTTACTAAACCCGTCTATAATCAGGTTATCATGGGAGATTTGGCATAAATATTCCTCGCAGAATCCAATATTTATCATTCTTGCGGAGTGGGAAAGAGGAATTAGAGGGATAACGCAGGACGTAATTTCAGATCTTGGAGATGTGAAATTACAAAGATAGAACATATTCAATATTGATATCTTACAATGTGAAAAAATGTGTGTAGTTTTTTTAAAATTTTGCATAAGTTTGGTTTGAAAAATTAGTTTGAAGGAATTCAAAGGGAATAATGAAGCATAATTATCATTAATTGATGCCTCAAAGAAAGAAAATGGAAACACCTCGTAAACCTAAAAGCTCTAGCATGATTCATGAAGAAGAGGAAGAAATGCAACATGACATATCAAAATTACAAGACCAAGTGCAACAAATTTTACTCTCACAAAAAGTAATAGAAGCTAAGATGGATGGTTTAAAGAAAGGCGTGGAAGCTAAGATGGATGGCTTAAAGAAATGCGAGGAAACTAAGATGAATGATGTGGAAGCTAAGATGGATGGTATAGAAGAAAAACTTAAAGGCAACATGGAAGATTTGAAGACAAATTTGACGAAGTTGCTACAAGAAATGCTTACTAGTGGTGAAAGGGTAGTAAAGGAAACTCATGATGAGAACAAAAGAAATTTTAATCATGATTTCATAGACTCTAACATTGGATTGAAGACCCACCATGTTCCAAATATCGATATGAGGAAGTTTGATGACAAGGATCTCGTAACATGGATACTTCAGATGGAGCAATATTTTGATCTCCATAATGTGCAAAACACACAAAAGTTGTGCATTGAAACTTTATATTTGGAACCAAATAAATTTGTATGGTATCGATGAATTTGCTCTCATAAACAAATTGTCACTTGGAAAATTTTTACAGAAGAAATGATAGCACATTAAGAGGATGCAAAAAGCAAAACTTTTTTAGCCAATTGATAAATCTCAAACAAAAGGGTTCAATTCTGGATCACATTGAGGACTTCCAAAAATTGAATATAAGGGCAAAACATATTCTAGAGGAGCATAGGATGAATGTGTTCATAGGGACTTTAAAGGATAACATCCAACATGAGGTTCACCTTTGGGAACTTGATTCATTAGAGAAGGCATTCAGATTGATAAGAAAAATGGAAAGCAAAATTATAGCAACAAGGAAGCCTACCACTCACAACTATAAAGATGGAAGTGTTGTTGCCCCTATCCTTCCACAAAATACAAGGTTGACACCACAAAAATTGGAAGAAAAAAGAGCAAAAGGGCTTTGTTACAGTTGTGATAGAAAATACACCAAAGGTCATAAGTGTGTTGAGAAGAAATTATTTTAGATAGATTGTGAAGAGGAGGAAGAAAAGGATCAAGAAATGTCAAAAGAAGAGGATATATATTAGGAACAAACCCTATAGAAATAAGAAATGAATTTGACCATATCTTGGAATGCATTGGCTGGAATTACCACTCCTCAAACTATAAATATTGAAAGGCATATCAAGAAGAAAAAGGTAATAGTGTTGATTGATTTGGGAAGTACCCATAATTTTATTCATTGTAAGATAACCAAGGAATTGAATTTCTTCCTATATCAAGCACTAGAGTGTCAAGTGATGGTTGCAAGTGGAGGAACCATAAATTGCTCTAGAAAGTGCCATAATATCAAGCTATCCATGGGATAATATGTATTGAATTACCCAAATATTTCCATTTCAATGGGTGGTGCTAATGTTGTACTAGGAGTCCAATGGCTACAATTCTTGGGTACAATAGCTTTTAATTTTCAAGAACTTTTCATGAAATTGTTTTGGGAAGGAAAAGAAGTTGAATTAAGGGGTATCGCAAGGAAACCAAGAAATATAATCATCTCTAACAAAATGACAAAGCTTCTAAAGAAAGAACAATGAGGCATAATTGCACAATTATGTTCACTAGGGGTTCCAAGGTCAAAATAATTATTTCTCTAGATCTCCAAAAATCCTTGGACAATCATTACAAAGGATTTGAGACTCCCAAGGGCCTCCCACCTATTCATCAGCATGATCATGCTATTCATTTGATTCCAGAAAGTATTCCTCCAAACATTAGGCCTTAAAGATATCCCTATGCCCAAAAGAGTGAAATTGAATATATGGTTGCAGAAATACTAGAGGCTGGTATAATTTAACCTAGTGAAAGTTCTTTCTCTGCTCAAGTAGTATTGGTGCACAAGAATGATGCATCACGGTCCATGTGTCCAGATTATAGGGAGCTTAATAATCTCAATATTAAAGATAAATTTCCCGTTCCTGTCATTGATGAATTATTAGGTGAATTGCATGGATCAATTTACTTCACCAAGTTGGATCTTCATTCAGGATATCATCAAATCATAATCAAGGCTGAAGACATTCTGAAAACAGCGTGTAGAACTCATGAGGGTCATTATGAATTTTTGGGCAAGACTTTTGGGCTTACCAATGTACCTTCTACATTTCAAGGTTTGATGAATTCCATTTTAAAACCCTTCTTTAGAAAATTTCTGTTAGTAGTTTTTGATGATATACTAATCTACAACAAGTCTTGGAAGGATCATGTTCAACATATTGACAGGGTGCTCAAACTATTGGAGGAGAAACAATTATATGCAAAAAGCTCCAAATGTTTCTTTGGAGTACAAGAGGTGGAATATCTGGGTCATATTGTATCTCATGAAGGTGTTAAGGTCTACCCTAGAAAAATTAAAGTCATTAAGGAATCGAAAATCCCCACATCCATAAAGCATCTGCGAGGATTTCTCAGGTTGATAGGGTATTATCACAATTTTGTTAAGAATTATGGTAGAATAACAGCACCTCTAACAACATTATTGAAGAAATATGCATTTTCATCGACTCCAAAAGAAACAAAGGCCTTTGAACATCTTAAAGAGGCAATGTGCCAAGCACTGTATTAGCTACGCCAGAGTTCACAAAAACCTTTATTGTGGAATGTGATTCCTCAGGAAATGGAATTGGTGTTGTTATAATGAAAGAAGAAAGACTCACTTCTTTCGAAAGTCATCCAATCAAAGGAAAGTATTTACACAAAGCTATTTATGAGAAGGAAATGTTGGAAATACTACATGCACTTAAGAAATGGCGATCCTACCTGATGGGAAGACACTTCAAGGTAAACAAAGATCATGTTAGCCTTAAATACTTTTTAGAACAAATATTATCTTCACAAGAGAAGAAAAAATGGGTCACAAAGATGTTGGGTTATGACTTTAAAATCATCTACAAAAAAGGGAAGAAAAATGTTGTGGCAGATGCATTCTCAAGAAAGGATGAGGATTTGGAAGCATTGCTTTGCACCATTTCTATTATCCAACCAGATTGGATAAACGAAACAAGGGATGAATGGAAGAATGATGAAGAAATGTGGGCACTCATTCAAAAGTTACAACAAGATCCTAGTACATATGATACATTTAGCTAGAAAAATGATTCGTTATGGTACAAATATCGCTTATACCTATGTAAGAATTCCCAACTCAAATAAAATATTGTTATGGAATTCCACACCTCTCCCTTAGGAGGGCACTCATGATTTTTAAAAACTTACTACAGGGTTAAGAAGGATTTTTTTGGGATGGTGTTACAGGGAAAAGTGTCTATATAGAACTGCTTATCCCACTAAGGTGTGGTAGCTACCTTAGAAACAAAAAAAGTAAAGCTACTTTCGTTTTTCCTTTATGAAAGATAGATGAGAGAAGAATAGAGGAGACCAACCACTGTCTTGCACTTGGCTCCTAGTTCGATTCCTCTCTCTTCTGATAGTCATTTGCCACTTGCTTCCTTGTACACCCAGCTTCACAGAGTATCTGTAGAATCAAAGTAGCATAACACTATACAAGAACATGGATCTATTATCATAAACAATCTAGGATCAGATGTAAATTGACCATACAAATGCATAGAGCATAAATGACACAAGAGTATGGAGGAAAACTTGAATAGCTTTTATTGATAATCAAGAAAGAGCCAAGGGAGTTACAACCAGTTGTTCTGACCCAGCATCATCCTCTCAGCAAGTAAGCCCTTCTTCACCTCATACAAAGCTTAGATCACCCAACACTATGATGTTGCCTCAAGAAACTAACAACAATTCCTTACAAGATGCAAAATTCCAGCCTCCGAATCTCTGGGATGAGGGATCCATATATAGATATCTGTAAGGGAGATGAGTCAGCTTGTGATTTGATTAGTGTCTTCCCTCTGATAGTTCTTGCTTCCACTTGGAGATTGATGATCTCTTACTCATCCTTGGTCGAATTCAGAGAGGCAAGTGTCACAGTAGAAGTTTCTGGAAGATTCCATGCCTCTCCACCTTGCGGATTGACACTGCCATTTGTCACTTCTCACCCATCGCACCCCATAGAAGGGATTTTTGAAATGCAACGCACCCACAGAGTGTACTTAGGTGAGATGTAATGCACTTTGCCTATGGAGCAGGTGAAATGATCCTGTTTTGACCAGTTCTGAGCAGTTTTTCATGGAGAACTTCTGGGAGAAGCTGTAATCAATTGACCTTGTTCCTTTAGGGGTTAGAACAACACTTTTAGGGACTTAGGAGCCCTTGGTTTATGGACATTTTATGCTTGGGGTTGCAGTGCCCAAAAATGTCTATAACAGTTGCCCCCTAAAGCATGAGGTCGTTAATCTTTTTGATGTCGGGTGAAATGCTTTATTATAAGGATCCGAAGTTCTTTCAAGCTGGGAGGAGACCTGTAATAAGATACAATACAATACATTATCTTTATAATTTTTTCATGATCTGGCTGAGGCGGGTATTCCCATGCTCAGCTTTATAAATTCATTTTCATGTACATAGGACAGACAATCGTCTGAGTGTAGACTGATGATTCTGGTAGAGCCATCATCCCTTTGATTGGATGATTATCTGTGTAGCAACGATGTACATTTGATGTCTTTATTTCCCTGAATATATATTGCAGCCCGGATGGACGAAAATAGATCCGGGGTCTTCAATCTCGTTCGATATTCACTCGAAGTACAAGTCTATCCATGTGAGAGATGTTCTGGAGTCGAACATGGAAAGACATCGCCTGATTACCAGCCAATGATGTAAGCTGTTAACAAGCGCGAGAGGAATCACCGATAATGATAATGACCCTCAAGGTACTGCAGTACAATTCACGTGGCGTGAATAAATGACTTGGCGTCAAACACCATGCAAAATATTTCGGTCGAAGGCCATTGATGTAAACCTATCACCGGAAGTGAGAAACTTGCCATTGAGGTATGCAAGTTTCAAAGTACTGAACGGGGTGTTCCTAGATCGACTTCTTGGATAATGAGCTGATGTCGACAAGAAGTGATCCGTCATAGGAGGGCCTTAATGAATCCCACATCAATGACACGGAATAGAGCAAATGATTTTAATGGAGGTGAAAACGATCTGGTGATATAAGGTTCAGGGTGGCGGTCATGAAAGAATGGAGTGTAAATGTATTGTAGCGGGTGAGACACAGGTGAATTCTCTGAATGACTTCTCTTGAACATATCGGAAACACTGACGTGATGGATTGGTAGCATTAACCCCAAATGTGGATGGTGTGATGGGACCATGGTGATGTGACTGGTGAATGAAACAACCCAACCTGACTTGGATGCGGAGTGAAAGTGTCATGTTCAAGAGCAACTTGCTACCAACAAAGTTTCTTCAAGTTTTCTTCCCAATTTTTCCCCAGTCATTGCTGACCAGTACCTCTTTATTTTTGTCAAGCTTGAGGAGGATAACATATGCTTGTTCTATAATTTGCCCTTCGGGCAAACCCATTGCTATGTTTTAACGAGCCTAGCGATAGTGAAACTCATTCTTTGTCTGCTATGGACAAGTTTGTCTCTATTAGGTTTTAACGAGTTTAACGACAAAGATAACTCGGTCCTTTTCAATTTTAGAGAGTCTGAAAAGGGACGTGAAGGAAACTCCAAAATTCCTTTTTCGTCATCTAATCCCTTAAGTCCGAAAAAGTATAAAACAATACAGAAGGGATGAATTTTCGATACTTTTAACGAGCCGAACAAAACAAGCGCTCGATCTTTTTGTGTAATAATCCCTCAGGTCCAAAAAGATTAAAATCGAAAGGAGGGATAACACTTCCAGTCCCTTTAACGAGTTGGAGAGGCTAATGGCTCGGCAATCTTTTCATATTTTGCGAGTCAGTTGAAAAGAGCTTAAAGGAGACTCGTTTTTTGAGGAACGAGTGATAAAATTGGGTAGCAGCTAATTCCAGGTAAGGTTTGGAATTTTCCAATCACGGCAGTGTTACAAGGATGGCTAGTGGGAGTGAGTAGCTGTTCCTCAAAAGGGGTAAACAATCAAATGGAGGTGAATGATCGGCCAATAGAGAGTGGAGGTGATGATGAGAACACGACCAAGCCTTTAAAGGCTGAAGTACTACATTCACGATGGTTATTTACTGGGAAATAGTTCATTTTTTAATGAGCTTAAACGCAGGGAGAAACATTTGCTCATGACTTATGTTTATTTTTTAACGAGCTTCAACTATGTGCTAGAACTACTCGATACAATGGTCATTTATTGACTTTACCATAAATAGCTTTGTTCTTTCAAAGATTGTACTGCATTTTCAATTGCTTCATCAAACTAGTTAGAAATGAACAATATATGTTTGAAAAATGAGTTAGAACACTAATATTTTACTCGAATTACGTAAAAAGTAATTTAAAAGTGATTTTACCTTTCATTTTACCATTTCATTTGAGATTTGGTTTGTTGGAGCTTTGGAGGTGCTTTTCCCCCTTGATTTTCATCAGCTGATTCCGGGAGATTCTGTGGACGATTCTCGGCGCCGTCTGGACCAGGTAGGAGCTAAACCTGAGCTCTTTCATTTCATGCTTTCCATTTTGCATTTTGAGCTTGATTCCTAGTTTTTCTGAGCCTCTGGGGTTTGAAAAACTCACCCTGGCTTCAGCACACCCCCTTGTGTATCGAAAAGTGCATTGGATGTTAGCCTGTCTACTGGCCAACTGACATGCAACGCACCTAGAACACTACTGTAGGTGCGATGGGTGCAAGGAAGGAAATTTATGCACAGTTTTTGATGGAAATTTTGCCTATTTCTCACCAAAATCAGGATCTAACTCTTCTCTTGTTTGTTTTCAGAGATTTTTGGAGCAAGATGACTATTACATGGCGAGAAAGTGAGCATGAAGAAGAGGACATGCTTGCTTTAATTGATCCGGTTACAGTAAACGCACTGCGGAACTGTGGCTTGCTGAAGTTTTTCCGCATTTCTAGCATGAGACAACAAATCAACTTGCTGCAGTATTTGCTCGATGCTTGGGATCCTACCAGCCAGGTGTTCCAGATTAGGGGCAAATCCATCCCTTTGACTGTAGTGGACATCTATTTCTTGACCGGCTTATCGAGGTGGGGTGCCCCCATCTCTTTATCAGGTTCGGCCCAAGGAGGTGAATCTGTGAGAGATTATGTTCGCAGGTATTGCAGAGAGGGACCTCAACTGAGTAAAGACGGCAAGATCATCATTCGTGATTTCACTGACAAGTCCCTGAGGACTATTCTGTTTACTTTTGGTAGGATGGCTGGTGGTGCGGCTCTTCATGTGGCCAACCAATCTTATATGCTGTACACCTTGGAATGTCTCCAACCGAAGGTGTTCAACTAGTGCGACGCAGTACTCCTTGTGATGAAAGAACAGTTGACCAAGGCGAAGAGCGGGAGGTTGAAGGACTTTGGATATGGTTCTATCTTGACCACCTTAACCTTGGAAAAGATACCACCGATGCAGCCACAGTATATTGCACTCAATTTACCTCCACCGACTGAACCACGTATGCAGAGATGGGTCGACCATATGTCTAGGCATGCTGGTCAGTCTCAGATTTCTTTTTCTGATACCTTCTTCGGATGGTTTGATTGTCAGGAGATGGTTTATTCCGAGTATCCATATTCTAGTATGGACTTCCGGGCTGACCCAGATTTGGTACTGCCGGCTGGCGAACAGTGGGGTGCCAATGGTAAATTCTTTGACCATATTCTTGTTTATCGTTTTTCTTTTATAATGTATGTTGAGCCTCAAACCTGCACCTTCCTATACACCCTCTCAGCCTTCTTTTTCCACTTACTTCATCCACCCAGTTGTTAAATCATTGCATTATAGTCTAAAAAGAGCTTTTTATATGGTTTTCTGACTATGCTTATGACTGTTGTTTGGTTTAGTTTTTTGTTCATGCAGCTGCAGAAACTTGTCAGTTTCCGTAGCCAGCACAGGTTTCCGCAGCCAGCACAGGATTCCACAGCTATTTTGTTAAAAGCTATGCTACAGGTGTCCTATGAAGAAACGAGCCACATGGGCAAGCTCTAGGTGACGGATACATGGAACGTGTCCCTTCAAGTCAGCCAAATCATCCATGGAAGGTCACGGTCAACGAGGGTCAAAGGCAAAGCCAACCAAGGAGTTCAGCGGTGGTACGTCTCTATTTTGAGCACGTGAATGTTTACGTGGCACAGTCCTCAGCTCACGAAGACACCGGCACACCTGGAGATCATCCCCGTAACCTGAATCCAACAGCTACCACTCCGAAGATTTAATAGACATGATGACAGTTACGCTAGATCTCAGCTGAAGGGATCTACGTGTCTTTGGCAACGCAGTTAATAGCGTAGGATTCAGTTAGTTAGTTCAACACTTTTTCATTATAAATAACGCGTCGATGAACGCTGTAAAAAAGCTTTTAGATATGTAATTTCTGAACTGTTATTGTTATCACCCCACTGTTTTCTATATGTTGCTGCTTTAATATAGGAGAAGACTTTTCTGAGTTCATTCGTGTGACTACTCGTTGACTGGCGGAAGTGGCAGAGGGCCCCTGCGCACTGAAGCCTTGTAAAGTTTTCATTTGGTTTTATTATGTTTCTGCTTTCATAATCTTTAGCTTGTACATAACACGCTGTTTTAATGTTTCTTAACTCACTACTGTTTATATTTTCACCTCTGTTTTCTTATAGCTGTCAGCTGATCAGTGCTTTTCTGCAGGTTTTCTTAGGCAGCCTGGGCAAATTTTCATCTTTTTGATAACTATTGACATATAAGATCATCTTTTCCTTCCTGCTAACTTTCATTTTCTGAAGTTTAATTCCAGCACTGTCTTTTTCAAGTTGTGATTTTCTTATTTATTTTTTTTCTGTTATTTAGATATCATACTGCTCATCAGTTTATGGTTTCTTTCTATAGTCAAGTGACTCTATTAGCAAGAAATCAGAATATTACTAATTGTAGTGTGATTTAGTTATCATATTGCTTAAACTTATTCATGATTGCTTCCCACAAGGTAGATTGAGCTGAAGGGTAAAGGATCAGAAGAGTTGAAGTAGTGTGATTAGTTTCCTTTCCGCAATTTAATTTCTTGCAATTTAGTTATCATATTGCTTAAACTTATTCATGGTTGCTTCCCACAAGGTAGATTGAGCTGAAGGGTAAAGGACCAGAAGAGTTAAAGTAGTGTGACTAGTTTCTTTTATGCAATTTAATTTCTTGCCATTTAGATATCATATTGCTTGACTTGTTCATGATTGCTTCCCACAAGGTAGATTGAGCTGAAGGGTAAAGGATCTGAAGAGTTTAAGTAGTGTGAATTAGTTGCTTTGCTTTTAGTTTGAGTTGCTTTAAGTTCAGTTTTTACTTTCTTTTCATTCAGCAGCAAGGATACTGGGCCATTGTCATTAGTTCACTGTTTGATGCATTTACTTCCTCTTAAGAATTGATTTCAGTTTAGTTGTTTTAAAGCTTTCTTCTTGAGCACTTTCAAGTTTGAGAAAATCACTGTAGAAACCACCATCACCATCCATACTTCATACTTCACTTTCATTTTCGCCATCACACATTAGGGAAAGATAAATCCAAAAACAAACTAAAAAAAAAAACTCAAAAACGACAAAAGACTAAGGAAATGGTCATCTAGTACATGTAGTACACTTCACTTCATCAGTTTATGAATCCTAGATTGACATTTTAAATAGCAATTTAGATCACACTAAATTGACCAAACATTTTGGTGCCGTTTCTGGGGAAGTGAAATTAGGTAGCCAATTTCTTAAAAAAAAAACAAGAAAATTTCAAGGAAGGAAAATTGATAACCTCTCAAAGTATGCTCTCCTCTTGCACTTAGTGTGATCTGGAGGATCAGAAAAGAGAAAGTTATTGGTTTAATAGTTTCTTGAGTATGCTCTCTTCTTGCACCTAGAGTGACCTGGAAGATCAGAAAGAGAATTATTAGCCCGACTTGAAGAAAAATAAAAAAATGACATGCATAGAGCAAGAGATTCTAGGGGAAGGTTTTTAGCTAGAGCCAAGAGTTCGATTTTTACAACTCCATCTACTTCAAGGAATAGACAAGAGACACCTCCATCATCTCCAACCTACAATCCTAGCCCTAGGATTCCTGGTATTCAAGAGGTAGTAGTTGACTCTCCCACACCATCCATCGAATCTGAATTAGGAAGAGATCCTTTCCTTCCTTCTACAGGGAGACAAATTGTAATTGAAGAAGTAGAATCACCTGAAGAAGAAGAGGGAGAAATTCCTTCTCGTTCGCCCTTAATAGAGGAACCAGAGGACTCTGAAGTCTCTGGGGAAACTACCATGACAGAGGAAGGAGAAAACGGATTCGATAGAGGTAGAGGTAGAGGAGGAGGAGGAGGAAATAATGGAGGAGGTAGAGGTAACATTGGGGGAAATAGGGATGGAGATAACTCATTCGTATTTCCTATAGTCGATGAGGACTCTCAAGCAAAAATGAAAAACATCTCACCATCTGTCCTCCCAAACTTTCATGGGTTAAGAAATGAGGACCCTGAAACATTTCTATTTGAGTTTGAGGTCGTGTGTCGAACTTATGATTATCTGGAAGACTCTCAAAAACTCAAACTGTTTCCTTCAACATTGAAAGGAGAAAATTTGAAATGGTTCATGGGATTACTCACTCAATCCATTTGGACTTGGAATGATATGAAACAAACATTTTTGGATAGGTAACTGGACTATTGTATGCCCACCAATCACAAGGATGAGGTATTCAAAATGGTGCAAAGAGAAGATGAAAACTTGGAGGATTTACTTGAAAGATTTCAATACAACCTGAAAAGAGAAAAAATGAGTAACTTAGATGAGGAGACCTTGAAAGCCCTTCTATTAAAAGCCATTAGAGATGAATGGATAGATATTTTGAACATGATGGGGAAACGAGACATATCTCAACTTCCACTTCATGATATAGCAGAGCTATGTGTCCATCTCTCAAGGGGGAAATATAAAACTCAAAAGGGCCTAGAGATCCTTCTCTCATCAGAGCCCACAAATCTGCAACTGGATCAGTAAGTAGGGCTGAGATTGGCAACATGCTTGATGAATTCAAAACTGACATCTTAGGGAGTCTTATTCAGCAACTAGACACTCTTAAGATTCACAATAAGCAGAAAGCAGAAGCTGAAGCTTTGGCCATCTTTTGCCCAAAATGTAGAAAGAAACATGCTCTAAGGGAATGTCCCTTGGATGCAAAAGTTGTAGAAACATGTGTAATCTGTTCAGAGAATCATGAGACCAAGGATTGTCCTTCAATTCCTGGGCTCAAAGCTGTCTTTCAAGAAGATCCAAATACAATCGAGTCTCTCTGTTTTGTTGCAAGGAGACCTTGGCAAGGGAAACAAAATCAAGGGTTTAACAACTCTATGAACTTTCAACCCCCACCAAATTGGAATCCTTGGCAACAACCTTGGTCCCAACCTCAAAATCCTTTTCAATCATGGGTACAAGGTATGCAAAATCCTTATGGGAGATTTGCTCAATTTTATCAATATCCTCCATCTTTTCAAAACCAACAAGCTCCACAACTTCCAAATCAAAATCCACAATTATCATTGCCATTTCCACAACAACAACAACCTTCTCAACAGAATCCAAATTCTCAACTCTTGCTTTCGTTCCAACAGAAGTCAAATCAACTTCCTTCTCATCCATTTCCAAACCCCAATAATAAAAACCCTCAAAATGCTTACATGATGGAAGGTCAAAAATTTCTTGCCTATATGATTGTTCCTCTCAATGATGTACAACTCAGATCAGGTAGAGTCTTAGATAAGCCTTCTATAGATGCTCAAAAGCAAAGCATTTCCGAGGAAGATTCTCTTGAAGCCAATAAGGGTTCTGAAGCATCTCTTCAAAACCCAAGAACTCAAAAAGGAAAAGAAAAAGAGTTAACCCCCACAACTCTTATAGTTGAGCAACCTGCATCTTCATCCACACCTCCTTTTCCTGAAACATTACAAATTGACAAAGGGGTGGAAAAACAAATCTTGTTGCCTGACTATGATTTTCTAGATGAATTGAAGAATGTCTGTATCAAGATTCCCTTGTTACAAGCCATTAAAGAGATTCCTATTCTAGCGAAAACAATAAAGGAGTTGAGTCTTAAAAGACCAGGAAGGAAACCAAGAGATACAAGAAGAATCGACCTGGTAGGAAAAATTGCAGATATCATGATGGGAAAAATTACTATGCAGAAGTATGTAGATCCCGGTAGTCCAATTGTCAAAACACATATCAATGGGGTAGAAATTCCAAATACTTTGATTGATTTAGGGGCTGCTATCAACATTATGAGTAGACACACTATGGAACAGCTGAAACTTTCTAACCTTCTCTTTACACCTACTTTACTGCAACTTGCAGATCGATCAATTATCAAACCAGATGGTGTATTAGAAGACATTTTAGTCTCCTTAGACTCTTGGAATATCCAGTAGATTTCATGATTTTAACTCCCAAGAGTAATTTAGGAGGACATCCTCTCATTTTAGGAAGAGCTTGGCTAGCCACAGCTGATGCTTTTATCAGTTGTAGGTCTGGGGATATGTATATTTTTGATGGTAATTCGACAAAGAAATTCAATCTGTATCCTCCAGCAAAAGCAATTACAGAAATAGGAGATAATGAGTGGATTGATGATGAAGATACTATACAACCTGTCTTTACCATTTCTGAGATCAGTGAAGATAGTCAAATTCTGAACACAGTAGAAAACTTTGAAACATCTTCAGAATATGACCACACACAATTTCAGTTGGATTCTGACATTGAGTATCTATCATCTAGACAAATGTCTCTTTTCTCTATGGAAGAGTTTGGTAGTTCCGCCATTGAGATCATTCCAGGAAAAACATTGAATATCAACAAAAACTTGGAAAAATCACAACAGGAAGAGCTAACCAAAATCTTGCAAAAACATTCTACTGCATTTGCATGGGAGTATACCGATATGAAAGGTATTGACCCTAAGACTTTCATTCATCACATCTACATTGAGGAAAAAAGTAGACCAATCAGACAACCTCAAAGAAGGATGAATCCAAACCTTAGGGAGATAGTGAAAGAAGAGCTCCAAAAGTTACTTAATGTGAACTTCATTTATCCCATATCAGATAGCCGATGGGTTTCTCCTTTGGTTATAGTACCTAAAAAGAATGGTAAATGGAGGGTTTGCATTGATTACAGGGAATTGAACAAAGCAACTTTGAAGGATCACTTTCCTTTACCCTTTATTGATCAGGTATTAGATAATTTAGCAGGCAAAAAGTATTTCTCATTTTTGGATGGTTTTAGTGGTTACAATCAGATTCATGTAGCACCTGAAGATCAGGACAAGACCACATTTACCTGTCCATGGGGAACTTTTGCTTACCGAGTACTTCCTTTTGGATTATGTAATGCACTCGCAACATTTCAAAGGGCAGTACTAGGAATCTTTTCTGATCTAATTCATGATTGTGTAGAGGTTTATATGGATGATTTTACAGTTTATGGTAATTCATTTGAAGAGGCATTAGAGAATTTGGAAAAAGTCCTTATAAGATGTAAAGAAACAAACCTTTCATTAAGTCATGAGAAATGCTTTATGATGTTTTCTGAAGGGATTGTTTTAGGACATCATATTTCAGGAGATGGGATTAAAGTTGATAGATCAAAAGTTGAAGTCATCTCCAAGTTGCCTATTCCAAATTGTCAAAAAGATGTTAGAAGTTTTCTTGGATTTACTGGATACTATAGAAGATTTATTGAAAACTTCACTAAAATAGCATCTCCACTCTTCAAATTACTTACAAAAGACTGTGAATTCAAATGGGATCCTGATTGTCAATCTGCATTTGAAACTTTGAAAACAAGAATATCTGAAGCACCTATTTTAAGAGGGCCAAATTGGAAACTTCCTTTCCATATTTCTACAGATGCTTCAGATACAACTCTAGGAGCTGTGTTGGGTCAAAAGGATTTAGTTCCTTATGCCATTTAATACACCAGTAAAAATTTGACTCCCACTGAGTTAAACTATACTGTGACTGAGAAAGAGTTCTTAGCTGTTGTTCATGCAATCAACAAGTTTAGACATTATATAACAGGCTATGAAAATTTTGTCCATATTGATCATTATGCAATTAGATATCTCATGAACAAACCTGTTACTAATGGCAGAGTTACAAGATGGCTTTTACTTTTACAAGAATTAAATATTACTGTGTTAGATAGACCACGGAAACAAAATACAGTAGCTGATTTCTTGTCTAGAATCCAAAATACTAACAAAGATTCTCCTGTAGAGGATAAGTTTCCAGATGAATATTTGTTTGCAGTAACTACTAAGACTCCTTGGTATGCAGATATTGCTAACTATTTGGTTACAGGGAAGCTACCTCCACACTTATTTCCTAACGAGAAAAGGAAAATTATTCAGGAGAGTTCAAATTATTCATGGATTTCTAATGAATTGTTTAAGACAGGGCTAGATTGTGTGATCAGAAGATGTGTTCGGAAAGATGAAATGCCTGACATCCTCAAGCCATGTCATGATGAACCATGCGTTGGGCACTTTGTTGACAAGAGGACGGCCTATAAAATCCTTTCTTTAGGATATTATTGGCCTTCTCTCTTCAAAGATGCAAAATAATATGTCAGAAGGTGTGACAGCTGCGAAAGAGTTAGGAGACCGACTCTCTCAAATGAAATGCCATTACAACCACAAGTACTCATCGAACCCTTTGAAAAATGGGCTTTATATTTCATTGGACCCATTAATCCACCATCTAGACAAAAGAAATATATATTGGTTTGCACTGATTATGTCACTAAATGGGTAGAAGCCAAAGCATTGCCTTCTGCCACTGAAAATTCAGTTGTTCAATTTCTTTTTGAGGATATTTTTACTCGTTTTGGTGTCCCAAGAGAAATTGTGACAGATCAGGGAAGTCAATTTACATCTAACTTGATGGAGAAGCTGATGAAAGAATACAAAATCAAGCACAGAAAATCTACTCCTTACCATCCGCAAGAAAATGGCCAAGTAGAATCTACAAACAAAGTTCTTGAGAACATCATCACCAAAGCTATTCATCTACACAAAAGAGATTGGGCAGAAAGGCTTCCTGAAGCCTTATGGGCCTACAGAACTACATGGAGGAACACAATAGGACATTCTCCCTATGAACTTGTTTATGGGAAAGAAGTCCTACTCCCCATTGAGTTTCAAGTCAAGACCTTCAAGATGGCAGTCCAGTTGGGGATGAATCTATCATATGCCCAAAAGCACAGAATGGAGCAGCTGAATGAACTAGATGAGATCAGACAAGATGCAATTTTAAGGATTGATCTAGTTCAACACCAAAGAGCTAAGTGGCATGACAGATACATCAAAGAGAGAAAGTTTCAAGAGGGAGATTGGGCTTTACTGTTTGATTCCAAGTTTAAAGACTTCAAAGGAAAATTTCAGACTCATTGGCTTGGGCCATATGAGATTGACAAAGTCTTTAACAATGGAGCAGTAAGAATCAAGACCATTGATGAATCTCAGACTCTTCTTATTGTGAATGGCCACAGATTGAAAATTTATCATAAGCCACTTTCAAAAGAGGAGTTTGTAAAAATGTTCCAAGAGAATTCTGCAATAAGGCTGGTGGAGAAGAATCCTTCTCCCCCATCAGCCTAATCTTTGTTTCTTTTAGTTTTTGAAAAAAAAAAAAATATGTGTATAAGCCTGAAAACCAATCACAGATTGGCGGTCTTATGCAGAAAATGTAGAGTGAAAATCAGGGACACCTGACACTCTATATTTTCCAAAAAAATCTCCTCTCCTTGTTTTCCATTTTCACTCCACCTCATTTGCCATCTCACTCCATCTCCATCTCATTCTCATTTCCATTTCACTTCATTCCACTCATTCCATTTCATTTCATTAATAAAAGTCCCTTTCAGGACTATTTTCATTGAGTTAGTTCTTTTCTAACTATCTTTGTGCAGTCAAGGGGATGTTGTCTCAGTTTCCGCAGCTGGGAAACCGTTTCCGCAGCCAGAAGCAGTTTTCGCAGCCAGAAATGATTTCCGCAGCCAACATCACTCTGTTTTCAAAATTTACAGTCAACTGTTAGTGCAATCATCATGAAATGCAGGAGTGATTGAGTTAAAGACATGGGGCATCTTCAAGACATCAAAGAAGAGCAACTGGTTAGAAGCCTTGAGCAAGAATTGACAAAGTTTCCAAAGGTATGATAAAAAATCTTTATCAAATAACAATTCAAGTCGTAATTACGCATAGTTATTAAACCATAACAAGTTCTACTATGTGCAATGATTTGATACGATAGCTCCACTACCACTCCCATTCCACGATATCACTCCACACACCTCGCATTCATTTCTCTAACGGTCTTATGATTATTCCGAGTTTAAACTCATGTATGATTGCACTTCCATTTATTACCCGTACTCTTGAGACGTGACCTATTGTGTTACGGCTCTTCCCAGCCGTAATTTCCGCAGCCGTCTGTTGAGACGTGTAAAATCTCATACACAGTCATCCGACTCGAAAGAATCCCGCCGTTACTCCAATCGCTTATCACTCCACTCACACTCCACTTATACCATACTCCTTGCATGCATTCGCATTTTATCTTGAACTTGTTTACTGCTGCTCACCCTCTGTTCCTCCTGTAATTCGGGTATTTCCATTCACTGTTCTCCATTTCTGACTGCAGTCACTACAGTTTGCTCTAAACCCCGATTGCAGCCACTACAGTCATCCTAAACCCCAATTGCAGTCACTATAGTCTATCCTAAACCCTGTAACAGAGCTATTTTTTCCTTAAACCCTCACACACAGAAGAAATCTCAGTGGAATTTAAAACAGAGGATGGGAAAATTACTAAGAGCTGAGCCGGAAGGACCGAAATACTTGGAGGGTTATCCTCAAGTTAAGGAATTGCTGAAGAAGGTCAGATGGCTACGATTTATCCAAAAGTTTAAAGGCTATAACAAGGAGGTGACCAAAGCTTTTGCACGGTCTTTTAATGGACAAACAGTGGAGGTTGGAGACTTAAAATTCACAGTGACCGAGGCCACAGTAGCAGCTGCCACGGGCCTACCTCAAGAAGGTGAAAGGTGGTTTAAAAATAGAAGTGTGGACGATCAAATATGGAGAACCATGCTACAAAACCAAGGTATGGATACCACCGTATTTACAAGAGGCATCCCTGTTCATTTACTAAAAGAGGAATGGTCTAGTCTACTGTTAGTCATCCAGAAATTTATCACGTGTGAAGGTCGTTTTGGCTCTATGTATATGTATCATGTTAGACTGATAATGAATTTCATAGACGGTCACACTCTTAATTTGCCTCATTTTCTGCTATCAAGTTTGAAAAAGATGAGTTTTACAGTTCAAAAACACGTAGGCAACATTGAACCTCATCTCTACCATCATGGGCTCATAAAAATTCTTATTGAGGATCAGTTGAAGAAAACTAAGGATACTTGGGAGAAATTCTTGACAAGAAACTACTTCCAAGAGCCGTCTGAGGCCTCTGGAAGCAGTCCACCAAAGATTCCAAGGAAAAGTAGGAGGAAATAAAAGAACATTACAATCCAGGACTCCCCTACAATAGAAATTCAAGAAACAGTCCAAAAAGAAGAAGAAGATAGAGCTAAAAGTAAGAAGCAGAGAAAAGAAAAAGGAAAAAGAACCATCCAAGAAGTTTATCCATCCCCAGAGCAATCCATAGAAGAAGATTATCAACCTCTATCAGAAAGATTAATAGATCTTCAAGCTGCTGCTATAGCCAAGAAAAAGCAAAAAGGAAAACAAAGTGCACAAAAGAAGAGTACTAGTTCATACTTAAGAAGGAGCACTAGGCTAAAAGGGAAGGGGAATAAAACCAAAGAAAAAAAGTCTCACTTTATTAATTTAGGTGAAGAGACACTTGAGAAATCTCCAGCCCAGCCAGGCATTGAGTCAAGTCCTCCACGTGAGGAAAGCCCTTTTCGGCTGGAAAGAGAGAGCAGTCCTCCTCCACCAGATTTTGAGTTTAGGCCGAGAAAGACACCTGAGGTAGATCCTAATCAGCAAGAGGTATATAACTACCTGGAATCCTTAGAACAATCAGCTGTAGGACCAAGTACCTCTCTGCCACTTTATGCACAAGTTCAGTCTTTGAAACAAGAAGTATTTGAGTTAGAAGTCCTAAATAGGCATATCATACAGGAAAATGAAGCACTCAAAGAGCAGAGTAAAGTAGACAAGATTGTCCATGATAACACTATGCTCCATTTAGGACTGTGGTAAAAGAAAAACAGAAAACTGAAGAAAAAGTGCAAAAAGTTAAGCAGAGCATTAATTAACCTCAAGTTCAAATGTCTAGTCAGGAAGCCAAGGATGATGTTAGCATCAAGGAAGAAGAAAAGAGGGCTAGATGTCCTTGCAGAAGCATTAGAACATATGTATTAGAGGGAAATAACTCAATTTTGGTTGCACGAGGACATGCAACACCTTCACAGTGGGGGTATGTTGAGCCTCAAACCTGCACCTTCCTATGCACCCTCTCAACCTTCTTTTTCCACTTACTTCATCCACCCAGTTGTTAAATCATTGCATTATAGTCTAAAAAGAGCTTTTTATATGGTTTTTTGACTATGCTTATGACTGTTGTTTGGTTTAGTTTTGTGTTCATGCAGCTGCAGAAACTTGTCAGTTTCCGCAGCCAGCACAGGTCTCCGCAGCCAGCACAGGATTCCGCAGCTATTTTGTTAAAAGCTATGCTACAGGTGTCCTATGAAGAAACGAGCCACATGGGCAAGCTCCAGGTGACGGATACATGGAACGTGTCCCTTCAAATCAGCCAAATCATCCATGGAAGGTCACGGTCAACAAGGGTCAAAGGCAAAGCCAACCAAGGAGTTCAGCGGTGGCACGTCTCTGTTTTGAGCACGTGAACGTTTACGTGGCACAATCCTCAGCTCACGAAGACACCGGCACACCTGGAGATCATCCCCGTAACCTGAATCCAACTGCTACCACTCCGAAGATTTAATAGACAGGATGACAGTTATGCTAGATCTCGGCTGAAGGGATCTACGTGTCTTTGGCAACGCAGTTAATAGCGTAGGATTCAGTTAGTTAGTTCAACACTTTTTCATTATAAATAACGCGTCGATGAACAATGTAAAAAAGCTTTTGGATATGTAATTTCTGAACTGTTATTGTTATCACCCCATTGTTTTCTATATGTTGCTGCTTTAATATATGAGAAGATTTTTCTGAGTTCATTCGTGTGACTACTCGTTGACTGGCTGAAGTGGCAGAGGGCCCCTGCGCGCTGAAGCCTTGTAAAGTTTTCATTTGGTTTTATTATGTTTCTGCTTTCATAATCTTTAGCTTGTACATAACACGCTGTTTTAATGTTTCTTAACTCACTGTTGTTTATATTTTCACCTCTGTTTTCTTATAGCTGTCAGCTGATCAGTGCTTTTCTGCAGGTTTTCTTAGGCAGCCCGGGCAAATTTTCATCTTTTTGATAACTATTGACATATGAGATCATCTTGTCCTTCCTGCTAACTTTCATTTTCTGAAGTTTAATTCCAGCACTGTCTTTTTCAAGTTGTGATTTGCTTATTTATTTTTTTCTGTTATTTAGATATCATACTGCTCATCAGTTTATGGTTTCTTTCTATAGTCAAGTGACTCTATTAGCAAGAAATCAGAATATTACTAACTGTAGTGTGATTTAGTTATCATATTGCTTAAACTTATTCATGATTGCTTCCCACAAGGTAGATTGAGCTGAAGGGTAAAGGATAAGAAGAGTTGAAGTAGTGTGATTAGTTTCCTTTCTGCAATTTAATTTCTTGCAATTTAGTTATCATATTGCTTAAACTTATTCATGGTTGCTTCCCACAAGGTAGATTGAGCTGAAGGGTAAAGGACCAGAAGAGTTAAAGTAGTGTGACTAGTTTCTTTTATGCAATTTAATTTCTTGCCATTTAGATATCATATTGCTTGACTTGTTCATGATTGCTTCCCACAAGGTAGATTGAGCTGAAGGGTAAAGGATCTGAAGAGTTTAAGTAGTGTGAATTAGTTGCTTTGCTTTTAGTTTGAGTTGCTTTAAGTTCAGTTTTTACTTTCTTTTCATTCAGCAGCAAGGATACTGGGCCATTGTCATTAGTTCACTGTTTGATGCATTTACTTCCTCTTAAGAATTGATTTCAGTTTAGTTGTTTTAAAGCTTTCTTCCTGAGCACTTTCAAGTTTGAGAAAATCACTGTAGAAACCACCATCACCATCCATACTTCATACTTCACTTTCATTTTCGCCATCACACATTAGGGAAAGATAAATCCAAAAACAAACTAAAAAAAAAAAACTCAAAAACGACAAACGACTAAGGAAATGGTTATCTAGTACATATATTACACTTCACTTCGTCAGTTTACGAATCCCGGATTGACATTTTAAATAGCAATTTAGATCACACTAAATTGACCAAACAATGTCCTTGTGCTTTATTCTATCAAGACTAATCAAAACTCATGTGTTCATGCAGATGTCGGTCCTGTTTGGCCAGTAGTACGCCTGAAAGTGCCAATTGCCGCCCCAGCAGGAGAGGCTGTTGGAAGGGCTATCCTTCACGACCTCGATGTGGCCGAGACTCTCACAGCATTACAGGATCAGGTCGAGGGCCTCACTCTCGGTATTCCAGATGTGAGGACTGACGAGTTGCCTTTGAGGTTGCAACAACATACTATTGGTGTGCTGAGACGATGGACTTGGCTCTTACGCATGATCGCATAGGCTGTGACTTGCTATCACAAGCATCATTAGACTAGGGTGCCCCCTAGCGTTTTGCGTTTTGGGTCATTTGACCAATTTTGACTTGGTTACAGAACATTATGTGTAAACCATAAACAGTTATATATATATATTTTTGATTTTCGGAGTTTTATTTTGGTTAAGTTACATGATCCATATGAAAATATTGATGGGATGCTTCTTTTTATAAATGTTGCAAATGTCTATCTAACACATAATTTGCCAATGAGTCAGTTAATGCGTTTAAGCTTCTGGAAATATGCTGATATTGGGTAAAATCAAATTGCCTTTCCAAAATCTTTACCGTTAGGAACATGCGATAAATAGCTGGATTTCAGACAGAGTAGATACCATTGAGTTGTAGTATGATGAGTTGTGAGTCTAACCTGAAAATCAGTCGATGTATACCATGTGTGATGGCATCAGAGGGAAGTTCTATCAACGCGCTATATTCAGCGATGTTATTCGTTGATCGACCAATACATACCCCTCTGAAACTTACTAACTCACCGCTTGGATCAAAAATGGCCCAGGCCGCGGAAGATAGGTTCCGCGAACTATGACTCGCTCCGTCGGAATATCCAACACATGACTCCAATAGGTTTGACATCTGCAATAAATGTAAAAAGTGGATTACTTGACCAAAACAAATACTTTAGCGAAAACAAAAACATAACAAAAGCATATAGGTTACTATACTGAATCATGCATAGTAATGCTTAAGGTACAACCCGTTACGAGGTTGTGCCAGTGGAATCCCATCATAATCCATTAACTCGTAGGCTCCTTTTGCTAACACTCGCTTAACAATATAGGGGCCCATCCATAAAGACTTGAATTTACCTACCCCCAATTTATCGGATTCTTGGTCATAAAGCAAGACCAAGTCACCTTCTGAGAAGACATGGGGTTTGACATTCTTGTCGAACTGCACCTTGAATCGTTTCTTATGGGCTTCGTTAGCCAAAGCGGCATCACGACGGGTTTCATCCAATTGGATTAGTTCCAAGAAACGAGTCTCCTCTTCTGAAGTCCCGGGGAGAAGGTCAATTGCGAGTTTGAGGGATGAGATTTCACATTGGATTGGTAAGACTGCTTCTAGTCCATACACCAGTTGGAAAGGTGTATACCCGGTCGCATTCCTTACTAACGTTCGGTAAGCCCACAAGGCTGAGTACAGGATTAGGTGCCAACTTCTTTTGTGAACTCCAATCATCCTTTGCAGCATGCGCTTTAGGACCTTGTTGATTGCTTCAACTTGTCCGTTGGCTTGCGGGTAATATGGAGTGGAGATGTCGTGAGACAACCCTAATTTGGCAGCTAATTCGACCATCATGTGATTGCAAAAATGCGATCCATGATCTGTGACTATAGCTTGTGGGATGCCGAATCTGGCAACTACATGATTGAAAAAGAATAGGGCAGCTGTTTCACCAGTATTATCTAATGTAGGCATTTCCTCGGCCCATTTGGTAAAATAGTCTATTGTGACTATGATATACCCATGCCCCCCGGTCGAGGTGGGGTTACATGTCATGAAATCGATGCCCCATTTGGCGAATGGCCCAACAGAAACTATTGGCTGCAGAGGTGTGAGCGGTCTTCTAGTTTTGCTATCAAAAATTTGACAGGCATGGCAACTTCTGACTGCGGTTATGCAATCTTTGAACATTGTTGGCCAGAAGTATCCTGCTTGTAAAAATTTTTGTGCTGTAGCATAACTGGATTGATGCCCCCCACACGCGCCTGAATGGTAATCATTTAGGACTTTTTCGGCCTCCTCATGGGTGAGGCACCTCCTCAGAACTGTATCGGCACCACGACGGTAAAGTGTATCACCGACGATCATGTAGTCTTTTGATTGGTATGGAATACGTTTTTGTTCGGAGCGGGAGGTATTGGGCCTATATTTTTGGGTTTGGAGATAAATGATTATATCCCCATACCACAGATTGCTTGAAGATATCAGAAACAAATTTTTGTCCACGATCGTTTCTTCGGGTGTTTCATCGTTGGACGACGATGGGAGATCGGATAATAATTCTGCGAAAACTAGAGCTTTCTTTGACTTGGATTTTACAAATTCCAGATCAAACTCTTGTATAATTGCTATCCATTTTGAACACTTTCCCCCCAGCAACTGTCGCGATAATATATAAGTCATGGGGTTGCAATCTAACAGAATGGTAGTTTTTTGAAAGAGGACATAGTGTCGAAATATCTGTATCGCTTGAACAGCTACGAGCACTAGCTTTTCAACATAAGAATATTTGCTTTCTGTATCATTTAAGTTCTTACTTAAATAATATATAGGATGTTCAATTCCGTTGTCTTCTTGAACTAAAACCATTGCGATGGTTGTATCCGCTGCAGCCAGATACATGTTAAAGTCTTTTTGATAATCAGGAGCGTACATTAATGATGCTTTCATTAGGGATTCTTTTAAAGCATCAAAGGAAGCTTGTGCAACCTGATCCCAGACAAAGGGTACTTCCTTTTTCAAAAGACGCGTATAACCTTTAGCAAGTTCGACGTAATTTGGAATGAACCTCCTCAGAAAGTTTGCTTTCCCTTGGAGTTTCTGAATCTGAAGCAAATTCGAAGGTGGAGGCAAATTGATGATTGCCTGAACCTTACATGGGTCGATACGAATCCCGTCTTTTGAGACTACAAAGCCAAGTAAATGACCAAAACTGACACAAAATACACATTTGTGTGGATTGAGTCGTATCTTGTAGTGTTGGCAACGTAGAAATATTGCTCCTAAATTGCTGCGGATGATCAGTCCGCTTTCGCGAATGAGTCGGAAGGTCATCGAAGTACGGTTGAACGATGTTTTTGATGTCATGGAAGGCATAATTCATTGCCCTCTGAAATGTTGCCCCTGCGTTCTTTAAACCAAAGGGTAATTTTCGATATGCGAATGTGCCCCATGGACAAATAAATGCAGTCTTTGACTGGTCCTGTGGGCGGATATTTATTTGATTATACCTGAAGAATCCATCCATAAATGAAAAGATTTCACATCTGGTGCATTCATCAATTATCTGGTCGATGAAGGGTGTAGGGTAGTTGTCTTTTGGACAAGCTTGATTTACATCCCTATAATCGACGCACACCCTAATTGTTCCTTGTTTTTCCATAACAGGGAAAATATTCGATACCCAATTGGTTAGAGGAACCGGGTAAATGAAACCAGCATGGAGAAGTTTTTCAACTTCTGCCTTGATGGCAGCGGCTTTCTTGGGGTGCACCTGCCGTAGCCGTTGTCGTACTGGTTTGACATCTAGATACATCTTGATTTCATGTTCAACGATACTCGAGTCAATGCATGGCATTTCATTATATGACCAAGCAAAGACATCTTTGAATTCACGAAAAAGAGCGTTATATATTTCGAGTTCTGAAGGAGAAAAACATTTGCCAACATAAATATTCTCTACAACATCTGTTTTGGTCGAGATATTTATGGCGATAGTCTCTTCAATGTTGTACAAGTTTCGCTCGGAATCCACCGTGTTTACAGTATTTGATAGAAAATCAAAAACTGAAGGATGATAAAGGTCATCAGGAGTATTTTCTTCACAATCCAGAAGAAGGGAACGATGGTGGTAATCTTCCCACGGTGCCCCTTCAGTTACCATTGATTGAACAATTCCTTCGTCGGTGACATGCACTCGCGACCAAGGATCTGAAGGGGTGTCATATTTCTTAGACCTATCTATCCAAATGCTTGATGAGCATTGATTTGGGTTTGCCTCCCATGCTAGGAACATTGATTGCTACAATATTTCTGTTGGGCTTGGAGGCAAAAACCTGCGTATGATCCATGTCGATATCATTTTCTGAGATCTTTTTAATTGAAGATATCATATTGCATGTTCCTACCGACGCTACTTCCGCCAAATTGATTGGAGGTGGAAGGGTAAAAGTTCCCATTAATATAGGGTCTTTTAGTAGGCCTACTTCGATATTTTGAAGCGAATGGGGGCTTCCATGGATCATTGGAATGCTTCCCGTAACTTGAGAACCATTGGGGAGGAAGTTTTGTTGATCGACGATTGTAATCCCTCCTTGAAAGGGAAATGCAATCTTCCTAAAATAGGTCGACACAACAACAACCATAGCATATATCCATGGTCTTCCCAGTAGGATGTTGTAATCGAGGTTTCCGTCGATTACTTCAACATCTATTTCTACTATTTTCCCTCCTAGTTCAACATTCAAGTTACTTAGAATACCATATGGGGTATATGTTCGTCCGTCAAATGCTTTTAATGTCGTCGATGATCGCGACAAGGTTGGAGATCCTAAAGTTTTCCAGCAAATCATCGACATAATACATGTAGATGCCCCCTCATCAATAATTGTTCGATGAACAATTTTGTTGAGGGCTTTCACTTGAACGAGGAAAGCTAGTTGAGCTGGTAACTGAGGATCGTATCCTTTATGATCAAAGGATACAAGATTGGAATCCTTTGGGTCTATCCCACCGATGGCCGATAATAAAGCCTGCTTTTGGGATGGGCAATTTTGCAGTACCTCGAGCGTCGACATAGCGGATGGCGATTGGGCCAAATCTTCCACTATATTATAATGCTATGCTACTTTAGCACGAGGATTAAACGTCGACTTGTGTACTACTCCCTTTGGCAGTTTTATTGTCAACTCAGGAATGATGGGTGGCGCAACTTCTGTCGAAGTTGTTGTCGAACTACTAGGTTGATCTTTATCCTTGTTGTTTGACAGCCGTGGATTCCCGTAATCTTTGTTCTTTGTCAATATCAAAGCATCATTTTTCTGTTTGGAAACCGACAACATCAACACTTGAGATGGGGAAGCATTTCCACTATCAACTAGATTCGTTCCTGGATTTGGAAATGGATCAGTTAATACTGCCGAGGTTTTCTAATTCTTGAAGAATTTTTTAAGCTCAGCTTTATACAGATAATCTAATGTCCAATGATCCTCATCGCATATAAAGCATGGATGATTTGGTTTGCTATTTCCAGAAAGGTTTGTAGAAGATTTTTCAGGTGATGATTCCTCCTGTTTCTTCTTCTTCCCTTTGCTTTTCTTCTTGCCCCCTGGTTTCTTGGTTTCTTTGCCTTTATCTGTCGAGATGGCATTTACTTCCGAGGTAAGAAGTTCTTCTTTTGCATTTTGACTGGAAATATTACGGGCCTTTTTAGATGTAGCCTTTATCGATTTCGTGTCTGTTGCACCAATCACGCCATCGCCAGCATGAGAGTCATTGTTAAATTTAGGAGGAGGAGGGACTGAGAATTCCGGTCTAGGAGCGTCAGGTATTTTATCGTAGAGCATGCCAGACTGAGTGTAAATCAAGTCCAAATATTGTGCATGAGCGATAACTTGCTCTTCGGTGACGACCCCCCCTTTTTCCACATCTTCCGTGATGGAAGGCAATAATGACTTAATAAACCATTCAGCTAAAAGTTGATCAGGAACATACGTTTTTACCATTCTACGACGACGTCGCCACTCATGTATATGATCAGATATGTGAGTGGCCGTTGTTTGTTTGAAATTGGTAAGAAGTTCTGTTCCCGTTTCATACCTTATTGGTAACTGAAAATGGGTTAAAAAGGTTGTGGCTAGGGTACTGAAGTTGTCAAATGAAGCTCTGGACAATTCGATATACCATTTTGCTGCCGGACCAGTTAACATCCTCTGAAAAAGGCAAAGCCTAATCGAATCATTGTTTAGGGTGTTTGATGAGCACCACAGATGAAAGGTCATCACATGATTCGACGGATCTTCACCTGGATTTCCATTAAATTTAGGAATATCTGATGGTATTTTATGCAGAATCACTGGCCACCAAGGGGCGTAAGCGATTGGATCGTTTGTTAACCAATTTAAATCAGGTAACTCTAAAGTTACCACGAAGGGTAACTGTTGATTCAGGTTAGGTGAAGCATACCCAGGATAAGATGGGACCGCCTGAGCAGTTGGTCTTTGCATACCAGCATAATGAATTTGATGCTGGTAACTTTGATAAGGTTGGTGGGCATGACCATTGTAGAATGGTTGATTTTGACCGTTTTGAATAAACGACAGCCCACTATTTGCAAAGATTTGTTGCTCAGAACCTTGGTATACTTGTTGGAACTGTGGTTGTTGGTATTGCACTAGCCATGGTTGTGAAGCCATGTGCTGTTGCCCGATACTAACTGTTTGGCCAAGATGAGGGGTAATTGTACCCATTTGAACCTGTGTCATTCCACCAGTCGGCGATTGTGGTTGAGTTGCCGGGTCAAGAGGTTGTTGCATTACAACCTGAGAAACCTGAGGTTGGCATACAACAGGAAACACTTGTACTTGCGACACCGTCACAATAGCTGGCGTAGTTGGTATATTTGACATAGGTAAAGATTGTTGCATCGAATATACAAATCTTGGTTGTTGAGGTAGTATTGGTACCCAACCGCTTGACGTAATTCCATCATAACCCGAATTTTGTTGTGATCTCCTGTATGGCTGTCCTCCCGGAGGGGACAATGAAAGGGTATACTGCCCCCCACACGGCGGCAATCCAGTACTTAAGGGAATGGTTTGCCCTTGAGGACTAGACTGCCCAAATTGACCTCCAAATGGATTAATTTGTTGAGACTCAACATAAGAGTTTTCGGATACTATTCCGGATGAAAAAACAGGAATGGACCATACCGTCGAAATAGCCCCTGAGTGGGTTCCTTCTAGCGATTGAGAGCTAGTTGGGGCAGATGGTATACCGGCGAACATTGTTGGAGTGATAGCAGGAAGTTCTGCCGTCGCTGTGTCAGACGACACAGTCCTAGATGTTGATGGTTGTTCAGACATTTCTAGTCTATCCAAAAGATTACCTAGCGATTCTACAGGAGCTTCCGTTGGCGGTAGACTAATTTCTAATGAAGAAGGATACAGAGTGATCCCGACTCCAAATTGCGATGGAGTACTAGATGGAGGATCCTCCACAATCTCGTCTATAGCAATCAGACCAGGTGGAAGAGGTAGACCATCAGGTCCGTACAATATTTATGGTGCCGAAGAAGGTATAGAATCTGCAGCGATAGATGTTTGGGGAACAACACTCTCCGAACCGGTTGTAGATGGAACTGGTTCAGTGATACAAGTGTTTACCCTCAGACTAGGATCAGTACTATTGTCCTTCGGTGGCTGCTAAAATTCTTCTATAAAGGCAGGAATACCAGAAATGTTTGGAGTAACCAGAGTCTCTGGTGTTGTTGGAACACTTGTTATAACTTTACCAGGAGATTTGGAACCGGTTAAACGAGTTCGCTTTGTCCGTAATAGTTTCGACTTCGGAGACGAAGATGGTTGACTCGTAAGCCTCCGCGAATGATGGGGTTTCAATTGACTTTCTTCCACGATTGTGGATTACTCGATTAACTAAAAATCAAGGGCGGGTATGTTTCCAAATTAGATGAATTTTAGATGCTTTGACACAACTTGTTTTTTCAATTTTTAAGAGTCGAGAAAAAACAAAAGATGACTCTAGTTTCCTTCAATTTTTAATGAGCCTGAAGTGACAAGTGCTCAGATGGACCTTTTCTTCTAAGGAGTCTGAAAAGGAACGAAAGGGACTCCTCTGGAAATCTAGGCAGATGGATTACCAAACCAATCGCAAAACTGCAGAATACTTTTTACGGTACAGCAGTCAATCTTCCCGAATGCTGTGTTCAGTGCATTGAGATTGATAGGGCGGCAGACATGGCTTCCTATGGATAAAGGATTAAGCCTATTGTGGTCTCCCAAAATATACTCGATGGTACGTGGGAGCACAAGTCTGTACTGGCACTTATCGTCTCAAAGTGGAGGAATCACCCAAACATCAGTGAGCACAACAGTTACCAGGCTTTACGACGCCAGAATACGTCTCTAGCCTAGACTTCTAGATGTTGTGCGTTAGGTTCCAAAGCGTTGTTAGATTCATTAAATTTATTTTATAGTTGATCTTGCTTAAGAAATTTGCCTTTCAGGTTCACCGCGTGATGTAGATGTACAATTCCTAAAATGCAATCTAAGATGATAAACAATCTTTTATCTTCTTTGTGCAATGAAAATCCTAGCTACTAAGGAAAGAAAGACAGAATTCTTTCAACAAAGAGCAAAGAGCACACACTATATGCACTGTCCTAAATCAAACCAATCAAACAGTCTAAATGCAAATGCACATGCATGTATTTGTTTTCAGCCTTCTTAATATGTGAATGATAAAAAGAAAGCTAATGCGCAAATCTGAATTACTTTTCAAGCGACAATTACTAACAAGTTCCTTTTCAAAATAAAAAATGAAGACAATCACAACACTTTGCGATTTGGAAATGAATACTTGCTTTCGACACTAGAAAAACTACAAATTCAGAACAAATACAATAGTAACAAGGTAATCGACTATCAAGAGCAACCAAACTCTCTCCTATGACTGAAAACGACACTTGCGACACTTTCAAATCAAGAAACGACAGTACAATTATGTTACTTTTTTGCAAATGAGAACTGAAAATGACTCAACAAATACACAAAAACATTTACAGTTCTTTGCACAATGGAGGCAGAATATCAGTAAGGAAAGGGGTTTCAAAAAGAGGTATACTGATTAGAGGCAACAAAACTCATGAATAGAACTGAAAAGAATGAACAGAAACCAACATTCAGGAACAATGTCTAGTCTGATCAATGCACCTATAACACAGTGAATTTGAAACGCAGCGAACCTACTACACTCGAGAAGTGCGCTGAAGTTCAGATTCACAGAACAGAGACTGTGTTGGGCTAGGGACGAGACTTTGTTTGGGTTCAGGGTCACAGTTTGCAGTTCAGTTCAGGATTTTTGCCGAGCAAATGGTAATCAGTAAATCAACAACAGGGGTAGATCTAAGGAGGTTAC
This sequence comes from Pinus tabuliformis, assembly GCA_031772625.1. Lineage (NCBI taxonomy): Eukaryota > Viridiplantae > Streptophyta > Pinopsida > Pinales > Pinaceae > Pinus > Pinus tabuliformis. Next base: position 815,944,391 of record CM062805.1, on the reverse strand, counting down.
TAGAGCCACCACAAAGGGCAATTAGAGAGTTTGTAAATCAGTTGTTTAATTCATAAAAAAAACCCGGAGATTGACTGAAGCGACATTTATCTACTTTGCATTTGCATAGAAAATGTAGTTCGAAAGCTACTTGGCTCGACTTCAGGCTTCGTCTGTAAGTTTATAAAGTAAACAACAAGGTAGATAAACAAACAACCTAGTCGCTCCCCAGCGGAGTCGCCATTTTGTTATAGGGAAAAGTGTCTATATAGAACTGCTTATCCCACTAAGGTGTGGTAGCTACCTTAGAAAGAAACAAAGTAAAGCTACTTTCGTTTTTCCTTTATGAAAGATAGATGAGAGAAGAATAGAGGAGACCAACCTCTATCTTGCGCTTGGCTCCTAGTTCGATTCCTCTCTCTTCTGATAGTCCTTTGCCACTTACTTCCTTGTACACCCAGCTTCACAGAGTACCTGTAGAATCAAAGTAGCATAACACTATACAAGAACATGGATCTATTATCATAAAAAATCTAGGATCAGATGTAAATTGACCATACAAATTCATAAAGCATAAACGACACAAGAATATGGAGGAAAACTTGAATAGCTTTTATTGATAATCAAGAAAGAGCCAAGGGAGTTACAACCAGTTGTTCTAACCCAGCATCATCCTCTCAGCAAGTAAGCCCTTCTTCACCTCATACAAAGCTTAGATTAGCCAACACTATGATGTTGCCTCAAGAAACTAACAACAATTCCTTACAAGATGCAAAATTCCAGCCTCCGGATCTCTGGGATGAGGGATCCATATATAGATATCTGTAAGGGAGATGAGTCAGCTTGTGATTTGATTCGTGTCTTCCCTCTGATAGTTCTTTCTTCCACTTGGAGATTGATGATCTCTTACTCATCCTTAGTCGAATTCAGAGAGGCAAGTGTCACAGGAGAAGTTTCTGGAAGATTCCATGCCTCTCCACCTCGCGGATTGACACCGCCATTTGTCACTTCTCGCCCATCGCACCCCATAGAAGGGCTTTTTGAAATGCAACGCACCCACAGAGTGTACTTAGGTGAGATGCAACACACTTTGCCTATGGAGCAGGTGAAATGATCATGTTTTGACCAGTTCTGAGCAGTTTTTCATGGAGAACTTCTGGGAGAAGTTGTAATCAATTGACCTTGTTCCTTTAGGGGTTAGAACAACACTTTTAGGGACTTAGGAGCCCTTGGTTTATGGACATTTTATGCTTGGGGTTGCAGTGCCCAAAAATGTCTATAACAGATGGCCTTAAATCAGATATTCAAATTTTTGTGGTGGAATGTTTGGTTTGCCAATAAAATAAAGTTGAAACAATTAAGACCCTAGGTCTATTACAACCTTTATCCATTCCAAGCCAACAATGGGAGGAGGTTTCAATGGATTTTATCGGAGGTTTACCCAAGTTCGAAGGAAAGAGTGTCATCATGGTGGTAATTGATAGACTTACCAAGTATGCACACTTTTATGCATTATCTCATCCATTTAAAAGCAGTACAGTTTCTACAAAATTTATGGAACAATTCAAAATCTACATGGAAACCCAAATATTATTGTAAGTGATAGAGATCCCATTTTCACTAGAAATTTTTGGACAAAATTATTTTCTTTTCTTGGTACTCAGTTAACTCATAGCTCATCTTATCATCCTCAATCTGATGGGAAAATTGAGATAGTAAACAAATGTTTGGAAGGATATCGTCATTGCTTTGTATCTAATAAACAAACACAATGGGTCAAATGGTTGCCTCTGGCTGTTGTTGGGCCGTTAATATGTCATTATTATTATCAATTTTTAATGCCTATTTCTACTATTGTTATCACGTCATTTATCATAATTTATCATATAATTCCATTTTATAATTATTTATGCTCTTATGGACAAATATTATTTCTTCACCTTTATTTTTAATAAATTGATTATTATGCATGTTCTTACCAATGATGGTTTATTAATAAATTTGTTTACCATTTTAGCCTCCAGGATATTTTCCAGATTGAAGATTTGATCTCCAGTTCTTCATTAAATGTGCCAACTTAGAAATTCGTTGGAATAAGAAGTGACAATTTTGCATTGGATGGTTTAGGTAAATGGAAACAAATCTGGAAAATCCGAGACATGGGTTTTGTCCAGAACGGACCAAGTTAGTTTTTTAATGAACCGTTTTCCCAAATTTGGTCCATACTAAGAGAAACAGAAGGTTCTCTGAAGACGTTTTTCTCAGATTCACTGTTGTGGTCGTTTTCCAAAATATCTCAGCTGCAATGCCAAATTCGACATGTTCCTGTTGAATGATTGATGGAGATATATCTCAAATCTGATCTTGCTTATCAATTTGTTGAGAACAATCCAATTTTGTAATAGAAATCATATTGTAATCATATCTGTTGTAACTTCTCTCTGCTCTCTGTGTATTTAAATGAGAACAAAGATTAGAGAGGGGGATAATGGATTCATGATTCATGATGGATGATTAGAAGAGAATTAGATGGATTGTTAGATTATAGATAGAGAGGGTAGGATAGGGAGAATGCGATTACTATTGAGAAACTGTAACTATTATTGTTGACTCCCGTTGCTGAAGCAGAGAACGAAATTACTGTAATGTTTATGCAATGATTAACATATAAAAACAGTTGCAGTTCCTTTGCATCTTCTGAAGTAATCTGGCGGTGCTTCGCTGGCGGCTAAGGGCCCAACCTCTGGTGGATTAAGCTACTGCTCTGTATTATAGCTTTGCGATTTCTGCAATGTGATAGTCTGGTTTCATTTCTATTTATTGTAGTTGCATCGCTTTACTGTTTTGTATTGCCAGACTTAATGAATTGGTCTATTTTCTATGTTGTAATTGAATCGTGTTGCTGTTCACTTCCATCATAACAAGATTATTATTCATTACAACTTAAATTGTTATGCTATTAATTAAAGCTCCACTATTCACTTTAGATTTTTCCGTTCATTACAGATTGCTGATTTAGTTACATTTATAGTTGCTGTGTATTTCTAATTAATTAGTTTTGCTATTCAGCTCTATTTAAGATTGTTGTTTAATTCTAGTAATTTAGCATTACTGTTCCTTTTCATTAACAAATCATTTCTGTTAGATGAATCCTTGCAGTTTAGTTTTTCAATAGACTTAGTTGCTGTTCTTTTCTGCAAGGATTTGATTTCACCTTTTAACTGATATTGCAGAAAGTGTGTTTTAGTGAGCATTTCTAATTGAATTTCCATTTCCAGTTATTTTCTTTAGTATGGATTGAAAGATCAACAACTGCTAAGGACACTGACTACCGTTGTCTAAGTTCTCAGATTGGAGATCTCGCCTATGATTAATTTTCATGTGCATCAGTTTACGAGGGAGAGAGTTATCATTACTGAGTCCTTGACTGATGATTGCTTGAGTGAATGATTTAGTTACAGAACATTTCAGTTTCTTGTTGTTCCAATTAGATTTTGTTTCCAACATTCATTTACTTTTGCATTTTAAGCACTATACTACAAAACATTACTCTTGAGCAAGCGAACACCTCAGACTGAGTACACTCTTGAAATAAAAAATCGTCCCTCGATTGACAATTAATGTGAAGATAATTAGGAGTTAAAAGGACACCTTTTATCAATCAACAGGTGAATGGTGGTATAACACTTCCTTCCATACTGTAGCAAAAATGACCCCATTTATGGCACTTTATGGATATCATCCACCATCCATCACATCGTATTTAAGAGAAAATTCTAAGGTTCAAGTAATGGAAGATCACATCGAGCATAAAAAACAAGTTCTCTAACTCTTAAAGGATAACCTCACTTTGGTGCAGAATATAATGAAACAACAGGCCGATCAACATCGCAACGAAAGAAGTTTTGATGTAGGTAACTGGGTATTCTTACAACTACAACCATATAAACAAATGTCCCTCAAGCAATCTAAGAAGGATAATAAATTATCACCAAAGTATTACGGTCTGTAAAAGGTGTTGCAAAATATTGATACTATGGCATACAAATTGGAGCTTCCTGTAGCTTCCTGAGTGCACCCAGTTTTCCATGTTTCATGCTTAAAGAAGGTTATAGGTGACAAGCTCCCAGTTTAAACAATATTTCCAGAACTTGGCGAGGAAGGAAAAACCATATTGGAACTTGAAGCAGTCACAGAAACAAGAACTCGCCATATACAAAATCGATCAATTTCGAAGTATCTCATCAAGTGGAAGAACTTACCCGCTAAAGATTCTACATGGGAAGATGAGAATTTTATACATAAAATTCCAAAACTACTCAAGCATTGAGGACAACACTTTTTTGAAACAGAGGGGAATATTAGGTCCCTATAATACTAGTGATTCCCCCATTATGATTGTAATTATAGCACTTATTGTTATTATTGTGCCCCATAGAAGCCCACTATTGTTATTGTTGTGCCCTTATATTATTATTGTTATGTCGGCTTTGATTATGTTGTGACCCTTAGGCTCCTATATATAGAAAGGAGGTTTTGTAATTTGTATCATCCAAAAATTGTTCATTTGTGTAATGTAAATGAGGTTTCCCCCATGAAGAGGCTGATTTTGAAGTCGTTGATCTATCTTTTCTTCTATTTTGTGAGTTGGTTACTTAACACACACACACGATACCTTGTTAAAAATATTTATCGGAGGACTACAACTACTAAAAACAAATATCAAGTTGAAAAATTTCATTCACTGCTGATGATTTTCCAGAAAACATCATTTAGGGCCTCAAAACGGCTCAGGAAGTTCAGGACCCAAACAACTACCAAAAATAGTAAATTTTGCTACAAGTAAGGAAACTAAAGAAAATGAAAGAAACAATGATGGGGGTCCAAGTGGAATAGGTGGGTGGCCACCAATATCCAGCTGGATCATGGCATCTCCTTGTTCCCTCCACGCCCCTCACAAACTCAGAATTGAAAGTTTGGGGGGCATGCAGAAGCACCACCCACCACACCACATCAACTTTTCACACACACCCTCCTACCACATCATCCGTGCCATATCAGCCCCGCCACCTATGTCATACCCTATGCTACATCACCATGCAAGTCAGCACGCAAGCTAATCACAACTTTACATGTGGCATCACCTTGGCGACATGTGGTAGGATGCACTTGTCAGGTTGAGGTCATCATGATGTAAGCCCTAAATGTTTTGCCCAATGAGGTCTTGAGATGTGTCAGATCATTTTTTTATTATAAAAGGGCATCTGGGTCCATTTTTCTCACCATTCAATCCTATTCAACATCTAAGTTGACCTAACACATCTGTAAACTTATTTTTTCCACTTACGACCATTTCGAGCTCGAATTTGCACATTCAAATCACTAATTCACCTTCATTTCATGGATTTCACCTATTAAAATCCTTGCTTGACTTGAATTTGAGAAAATTCAAGTTTTAAAACAAACCCTAGCCCTTGCTCATGAGGAAAACTTGCACCTTTCTTGATAAAACTCTATTTTCAGCCAATAAATCCTTGTTTTCTCCTAATTAATCATTTGAGTGTGATCACAAACTAAATTCACCCAAAAATTGGCCTAATTCTAGCACAAATCCCTCAAGAACTTCCTAGTTCGATTTTTGTGCGTTATCTTGTCAAAACTCAAAATTTAAATAAGTTTCCCTCCACCTCACTAGCCAACCCCCTTAAGCCATGTCGCACCTACACATTGGATAGTTAGTCACGCTTGAAAATCTCACAATTTTCCTTTTCTTCACTCTACTTTAGTAAAATAGTCCCCGTTTAAGCAAATCCCATATTTTTAATGGCCACCTCATCTACTCCAAGGTTTTCTAATGTCCTAATGGTCGAGAAATCTAAGAACCTTGATTTGTATGATTAGGATGCCAATGTATGGGACCCTACTATAACAACCTATGACATAAAAAAGGCTATCCACTTGGTGCAAAGTACCTATGATATAATATAAGACCACAACAACTTATCTAAGTCAAACTTGGTCCTAGTAGTGGTTCCACAAGTTTATCATTTTCCGGAAATGGTATCTTGGTGCGTCAATAGATACCTACCAAATCAAAGAGTTATTATCTCTTATAAATTAGACAAGGTAGTAATTAAACTAACACCAAAAGCCCAAACATCTCATGGTGTCATTGTCCAGGATGATTTGAACACATTCCCTTGATGAAACAACAATTTCCTCAGATTTTGTTGGTGGATAGAATCTGAATTTACCAGTTGTGCATTCTACTCCAATATTCATAAAATTGATTTTTTTCAATTACATTACTATTTTTATGCTCACCACATACTACAATGATAATATCTCATGAATGTAGTTAGCACATTATACATACTCATTACAAATTTGTTCTATCTTTTCAGTACATAGCTCTTTATAATTTTAGATTCAAAATATGTGTTAGGTCCCTATAATACTAGTGTAACCCCCTTATTTTTATTTTTGTGCCCATGTCGCCCCCATATGTTTATTTGTGTGCCCCATAGAAGCCCACTAATGTTATTGTTGCGCCCTTACATTATTGTTGTTATGTAGGCTCTGATTATATTGTGATCCCTTAAACTCCTATATATAGAAAGGAGGTCTTGTCATTTGTATCATCCAATAATTTTTCATTTATGTAATGTAAATTAGGTTTCCCCCTCGAAGAGGATAATTTTTAATTCATTTATATATCTATTTGTGAGCTGGTTGCATAACATTTGGTTTCAGAGCTTTTTTTCTAGGGTTTCACTTCTTCAAACAGGGCATCGTGGAATTTTCACTATAAATTTTTTTATACGAAGCTTCAAAAGTTGAAGTTTCAATCATGTGGAGCTGAAATATTGGTGAAATTTTTATATTAACTTTAGATATTTTATCACTACATTTTTGGAGATATGAATCGAGGAAGTTAGGGTTTTTGCAGGCGCCAAATTTCTATCTCAAACAGGTGAGCTAGAGAAAATTGTCATAACATTCTGTCTAAGCATCGGATTTGAATTTCATTAAAAGAAATGGAAATATGACAAAATTTAGTATTTTGGGTATCATTTTCAGGGTCGAAGTTCGGAACAGGGACACCTGGCACTCTGTATAAGTTCACTCTACTGAAATAGTCTATAATCAGGTCATCGTGGGAGATTCGACATAACTCTTTCTTGATAAATACAATCTTGGTCTGACTTATTGGGTTGGAAATAAGACTCAAAGGGTTACTATAAGATGGAATTTTAGATCTTAGAGATTCAAAAATACAAAAATACAACAATTGCAATATCTACCTCCTAACAAGTAAGAAAAAGGTGTATATTTTTTAAATTTTGCATAAATTTTGTTTGAAAAACCAGTTTGAAGTGATTCAAGGGGCATATTGAAGCATAGATATCATTGTTTAATTCCAAAATGCCTCAAAACAAAAAAAAATGGACACACCTAGTAATCAACCATAAATTTTTTCTATTACACATGAAGAAGAGGAAGAAATGCAACATAATATATCAAATTTAGGAGACCAAGTGCAACAAATTTCGCTCTTGCAAAAAGTAACAAAAAATGAATTGGAAGCCATGATGAATGTTAAGATTAAAAATGGACATGGGATTTTTGAATGATGGTTTAAAATTATACACGAAAGTAATTATGAATGTCAAGATAGAGGGGTTGAAGGAAGGTTTGGAAAAATTAGTAGAAGAAAAGCTTCCCAGTGGTGACAAGGTAATCCATGAAAATCATGATGAAGACAAAAGGAATATGAATTATGATTTTAGAGACTCCAATGTGGGGTTTAAGAACCACCACATTCAAAATATATATATGAGGATGTTTGATGTCAAATATACGATAACTTGGATAATACAGATGGAACAATATTTTGATGTTTACGATGTGCAACCCTCACAAAAGGTTCGTATTGCATATTTATGTTTAGAAACCAATTAATTTGTATGGTACAGATGGATTTGTTCTCATAAATCACTTGTCACTCGGTCAATTTTTATGGAGGAAATTGTAACACATTATGAAGATACAAAGAGCAACATTTCCTGTAGCCAATTGATAAATCTCAAACAAACGGGTTCAATGGCAGAGCACATTGAATACTTTAAAAATTGAATATTAGGGTAAAAGATATTCCAGAGGAGTATAGGATTGATGTATTCAAAGGGAATTTAAAATATAACATCCTACATGAGGTATGCCTTTGAGAACCTGATTCACTAGAGAAGACATTTAGTGTGGAAGGAAAAGTTGAAAGAAAAATTATGGCAACAAGGAAGTCTACCATTCACAACTATAAAGATGGAAGTGTTGCTGCTCCTAGTCTTCCACAACGTGCAAGGTTGACACAACAACAATTGGAGGAAAAAAGAGAAAAATAGATTTGTTAATGTTGTGATATCAAATACACTAAAGGTCATAAGTGTGCTGAGAATAAATTATTCTACATAGATTATGAAGAGGAGGAAGAAAAGGAACAAGAAACATTAAAAAAGGAGGATATACACTAGGAACCAACCCCAGAGAAATAAGAAATGAATACGACCATATCTTGTAATGTATTGGCAAGAATTACCACTCCTCAAACTCTCAATATATAAGGATATACCAAGAAGAAAAAGGTATATTGTTGATTGATTCGAGTAGTACCCATAATTTTATTCATTGTAAGATAGCCAAGGAATTGAATTGCTTCGTATATCCAACACCAGAGTGTCAAGTTATGGCTACAAATTTAGGAACTATAAATTTATTTGGAAAGTGCCATAATATTAAGCTAACCATGGGGGAATATGTATTGAATAGTCCAATTCTTTCCATTCCAATGGGTGGAGATGAGGTTTTACTAGGAGTCCAATGGTTACAGTATTTGGGGACGATAGCTTTCAATTTTCAAGAACTTTTCTTGAAATTTTTTTGGGAAGGAAAGGAAGTTGAATTAAGGGGTATCACGGGGAAAGCAGTAAATATGATTAGCTCTAATGGCATGGAAAATCTTCAGAAGAAAGAACAACATGGCATAATTGCACAATTATGCTCACTAGGCCTCCAAACATCGAGATCATATATTTCTTCAGATCTCCAAAAAGCCTTGGAAAATCATTCCAAGGTGTTCAAGACTCCCAAAGTCCTCCCACCTATTCATGATCATGGTCATGAGATTCACTTGATTCTAGGAATTGTTCCTCCAAACATTAGGCCTTATAGATATCCTTATGCCCAAAAGAGTGAAATTGAACATATGGTTGTAGAAATGCTAGAGGCTGGTATAGTTCAACCTAGCTAAAGTTATTACTCTGCTCTAGTAGTATTAGTGCACAAGAAAGATGGATCATGGTGCATGTGTTCAGATTATAGGGAGATCAACAAGCTCACTATTAAAGATAAATTCCCCATTCCCGTCATTGATGAATTATTGGATGAATTACATGGGAAAAATTATTTCACCAAGTTGGATCTTCCTTCAGGATATCATCAAATTAGAATGAAGACTGAAGACATTCCAAAAACAACATTCAAAACTCATGAGGGTCGTTATGAATTTTTGGTCATTCCTTTTGGCCTTACTAATGCACCTTCCACATTTCAAGGTTTGATGAATTCCATTTTCAAACCCACCCTTAGAATATTTTTGTTAGTATTTTTTAATGATATACTAATCTACAACAAGTCTTGGAAGGATCATGTTCAACATGTTAACAAGCTGCTCAAACTAGTGGAGAAACAATTATATGCAAAAACCTCCAAATGTTTCTTTGGAGTACAGGATGTGAAATATTTGGGTCATATTGTTTCTCATGAGTGTGTTAAGGTACACCCTAACAAAATTAAATCCATTATGGAATAGAAAATACCCACAACCATAAAGAATCTTCGAGGATTTCTCGGGTTGATAGGGTATTATCGCAAGTTTTTTAAGAATTATGGGAGAATAGCGGAACCTCTAACATCATTACTGAAGAAAGATGCATTTTCTTGGACTCTAGAAGCAATGAAGGAATTTGAAAATATTAAAGAGGCAATGTTCCAAGCACTGGTCTTAGCTACGCTAGACTTCACAAAAGCTTTTATTATGGAATGTGATGCTTCAAGAAATGGAATTGCTATTGTTTTAATGCAAGAAGGAAGACCCATTTCTTTTGAAATTCATCCAATCAAAGGAAAGTATTTACACAAACTTATTTATGACAAGGAAATGTTGGCAATACTACATGCACTAAAGCAATGGCGACCTTACCTAATGGGAAGGCATTCAAGGTAAAAATAGATCATGATAGTCTTAAATACTTTTTGGAACAAAGATCATCTTTAGAAGAGCAACAAAAATGGGTGACAAAGATGTTGGGTGATGACTTTGAAATCATCTACAAAAAAGGGAAGCAAAATGTTTATACATATGCAGTCACAAGAAAGGATGAGGATGTGGAAACATTGCATTGTGTCATTTCTATTATCCAACCTGAGTGGATAATCGAAGCAAGTGATGAATTGAAGAATCATGAAGAGGTGTGATCACTGTTTAAAAATTTACAACTAGATCCCAGTACATCTTATACATTTAGCTAGAAAAATGATTCATTATGGTACAAAGATTACTTATATCTTTGTAAGAATTCCCAACTCTAACAAAATATTATTTGGAATTGCACACCTTTCCATTAGGAGGGCACTCAGGATTTAAAAAAAATTACCATAGGGTCAAGAAGGATGTTTTTTTGGATGGCCTTAAATCTGATATTTAGAAATTTGTGGTGGAATGTTTGGTTTTCCAATATAATAAAGTTGGGACAGTTAAGACCCTAGGTATGTTACAACCTTTAGCCATTCCAAGTCAGCATTGTGAGGAGGTATCATTGGATTTTATCACAAGTTTACTCATGTTTGAAGGAAATAGTTTCAACATGGTGGTAGTTGATATAATTACCAAGTATGCAAACTTTTGCGCATCATCTTGTCCTTTTAAAGCTAGCATAGTTGCTATTGAATTTATGGAAACAATTCAAAAGCTTCATGAAAATCCAAAGATTATACTAAGTGACAGACATCCCATTTTCACTGGAAATTTTTACACGAATTTATTTTATTTTCTTGGTACTCGATTAGCTCATAGCTCATCTTATCATACTCAATTTGATGGGCAAACTAAGATAGTGAACAAATGTTTGGAAGGATTTCTTCAGCGCTTTGTATCTGAAAAACAAACACAATGGGTCAAGTCGTTACCTCTAGCTGAATGGTGGTATAACACTTCCTTCCATACTACAACAAAAATGACCCCATTTTATGGAACTTCATGGATATCATCCACCATCCATCACATCATCTTTAATATAAAACTACAAGGTTCAAGCAGTGGAAGATCACATCGAGCATCAACAACAAGTTCTCCAACTCTCAAGGGATAACCTCACTCTAGCGTAGAATCGAATGAAACAATAGGCATATCAACATTGCAGTGAAAGAAGTTCTAATGTAGGTGACTGAGTATTTTTATGGCTACAACCATACAAATAAATGTATCTTAAGCAATCTAAGATGGATAATAAATTATAACCCAAGTATTATGATCCTTACAAGGTGTTGCAAAATATTGGTACTATGACATACAAATTGGAGTTGTCTGCATCTTCTCGATTACACCCAGTTTTCCATGTTTCATTCTTAAAGAAGGTTATAGGTGACAAGCTTCCAGTTCAACAATGTTGCCAAAACTTGATGATGAAGGAAAAATCATATTTTAGCCTAAAGCAGTCATGGAAATAAGAACCCGACAACTACGAAATCGATCAATTTTTGAGTATCTCATTAAATGGAAGAACTTACCCATTGAAGATTCCACATGGGAAGATAATAATTTTATAAAGAAGCATCCATAACTAATCAAGCGTTGAGGAAAACACATTTTTGAAGGAGAGGGGCATGTTAGGTACCTACAATACTAATGTATCCCCCTTATTGTTATTGTTGTTCCCATGTATCCCCCATATTATTATTGTTGTGCTCCATAGAAACCCAATATTGTTATTGTTGTGCCCTTGCATTATTATTGTTATGTAGGCTTTGATTATATTGTGACCCCTTAGACTCCTATATATAAAAAATAGGTCTTGTTATTAGTATCATCCAAGAATTGTTCATTTATGTAATTTAAAGTAGGTTTTCTCCTTGAAGAGGATACTTTTTAAGTCGTTGATCTATCTATTTGTGAGCTGGTTGCATAACAATATGGCTTCTTTGAGGAGACACACCTGGAGTAACTCGAATCCAAAATTAACAATTCTATCTTCAATCATGATTTTTTTGTACACTTACAAACAAAAAAATAAAACACTATAAATATTACCCACAGATAATTACACAACTAATTCTACATCCCAACCTCTTCCCATCATTATTTCTCAACTCGACCATTCAGTGATTACCTAGATCGATACACCTTCCTTACAAAAAATAAATGAACACTCTTAGTTACTCATCCCACCTCACACATCATAAAATCCACTCTCATCCACACCTTGCCAAACTTAGAAAACAACAATGAAAACTAGAATTCCAATATCACCCGCTACTAGAGACATCATTCTACAACACATTATGGTTGGGAAAAGGCAACCTTGCTATTAGAAAAAGCCATCTAACCAACCATTGGACTAGATATCAGCTCAGTATGTGCCCTTGACATTGCATTGGGTCTTACATAACATTCCTAAAAACTATCCAAAACTTCTGCCCAGATCTAGTGGTGGAAAGAAGAAGATCGTCGAAGGACATACCACTTCCATCCAATATTTCACTGATAACCTTATGATGGAGGAAGAATAATTTTTCATGAGGCTCTTTATACAAACCCTGGAAGGAGATGTTTAAAAATGGTTTTGCGCTCTTCCTAGAGCTCTCTGCACTCATGGGATGATTTAGAGAGAACGTTATCCACCCAATGGGGTGAGAAGAAATATTTCCAACACTACCTCGCTAATTTTTTTATAGTTAAGAAGAAACCCTATGAGAATGTAGATCAGTTCACTAAATTATTTTAACAATCTCTATAATAAAGTACCTAATGAAATAAAACCTATGCCTACTACTGCTATGGTGTATTATGGGTCAACCTTTGAACCAATGTTTTATGAGATGACAAAGGAGAGAAGACCTAGAAGCTTGGTAGACATTAGATCTGATGTGGTCGAAATAGAAGGAAACCTAATTGCTATAAGAAAACTATGAAGGACTTATACTGTAGACAAAAACTATGGTGCCGAGAGAGGAAAAGGAAGCGGATAAGGTAAGGGAAAAAAGAAATTAAAAGATGAACTTGACCACTTCACATATAATAAAGACACATCGAAAGAGAAGATTGAAGAAATGACTAGGTTGGTAAGGAATTTGTCGAATAAGATTCCAAAACTTGAGTCAGAAGGATCAAGAAAAAATCAAACACAACCACCCCAAAACCCTAATTCATTCATAGGTCATTCAACCCTCAACAAATGAAGAGAGAAAGGAGGCCTGGAGATTAATCCATAAAACCCTTTGTTATGAGGGATTTGAATCTCCAAATGGATGTATTTTCTGATGAATTTATCATAATGAAGACTTAAATTAGGTTGGAGACTAGAACCCCTCTTTCTACATCATAGAAACTGATTACACAAACTCATTAGCATTTCCAGAGGTCGACGATTCACACAATGATTATGAGATTCATTCCTCTCAATATCAACTAATCACAACCACAGTAATGGAAAAACTTAGGAGGAACTATAAACTACGTCCCAAGCTAGGCAGACCAGCTAGGGCAGGGATTCAGACCAAAACTTTTGTGTGTTTACTTGATTAAGAACTAACCCCTAATGAAAATCATCTACCTCTTGAAAATTTAAAGAAAACACAAGGACCATCACATCCAACTGGGAAGACAAATCAATATTCTAGTCTGGAACCAAGTCAAGAAACCTATAAATCATAGGATCTCACTCTATCTAAAAAACAAATTCAACCAGTTAAAGAGGTCGAAATAAATGCATCCTCATTGTTTAACTTGGAACGAGAAACTAAGTAAGATAATGTCCCAATACCTCTACTAGAATTGGCACATAATCTAGTATATCAGTCCCACATACGAAAGTTTATAAAACCTGTAGAATTAGTTTCTCATGACGACACTTTAAATATTCAGGAAGATCATCCCACCATAGAGTGTAAACCACATATAGAAGAATAAGATGACAATAACCCTTCGTTTTACATCACTATTAACGTTATGTCGATGGAAAAAATGACCTCATCAACATTTTGGAAAACCACTCGGTCAGAGTCCCAAATTAGATCCTTATCTTTTTCAATGATGGCTTTGATCGACTCTAATGGGTCTAGTTACCACATTTCTCTCCCTGCTAACTTGTGATATTTCAATTATTTACTAAACAATAAGAGAGATTTCGGTATTACTCCCTTATTATGCATGAGCAAGAAAGAAACCCTTAAGATGAATTAAGGGCTCATCAAAGCCATGGTAGAGTTTACCCCTGGGGACTGGACTTCTAAAAATACAATGATTAAAATATAAATACAAATATACTCTAAGATGCAAGTGACATAAAATAAATCTATCTCGATTAGGAAGATGTAGATCTAATTCCAATCAAGAGTAATGTAATTAAGATTATTGGGGATTAACATGCAATATAATTAATATTGGATTGTTGAAAATGTTCTAATAATTGATGTCCTTAGCGTCATGCATGCTTTGTTTGGGGATCTAGTCACAATGAATGATTAACTATCAAAACCAAGAAAAAGTTGACATAATTTCAATAGTAATTAAATAGATTTTATATAGTAGATTTATGAGTAAATAGTAACTCAAAGTTTTGATTTAAGCACTTGAGAAAACAAGGAATTAAATAACAAATATCTAAAATAATAGATTAGATAGCTGATCTAGCATAAAATCGCTTCGTATCATACAAAAGTGCACAAATATGAAACAAATCTGCTATTAAAATAAAATTCACATTTACAAATAGAAGTATTTGAATACAAATTGATTAAAACCTGATTCCTTTCTTTGTTCATTAATTCGATCTCCATCAATCTTTTCAAATCATAAGCTATGCCTCTAAAGGGAATATCTGCAAAAGTGAAAGCTCAACCTCCAATGCAAAGTGTAGATTTCGACCCCCAATAATCCAGATATGAGATTTTCCTCCTTAACTACAACTCAAAATCTCATTAAAAAAGTGCTAAGAGCTCCTAAGTTGCAGAGGAGAGGAACCCTTTCTCCTCAATCTCAAATTTCTATTTATAATTTACAAAAACAAGTTACAAAAGAGAGAGTTGTTGAAAGTAGTTTTTCATATCCTTGATTGCGGCTGCAAATCCTCAATTTTCTTCTTTGTTGGTTTCTTTCTATTGCTTGAATTCCTTCAAACTTGATCTTTTTGCAACAACTCTACTACCCATACCAATAAAAAATCAAATAATTAAATTAATGTTCACACTAAAATCATAATTGCCAAATTTGGGAAAACAAACCCTCCAATTAAAATCAAATTAAATAAATACATTAAAAGAAAATTGCGCTTCTAATTGATCACTGTCAAAACTTCTTTGGCTAAAGGGGGTTTTCATCAAACCAGTTTGCAACAACAGAAGATTTGCTAGGTGAAATTGTTCAAATAAATTTCCCAAATAAATTTTTTTGTTACAATTTCGTAACCTTATCTTATGCTAATTCTTGGAGATATTAAACATGCATATTTAGTTGGGCTAATGCTTCGATATTATTCTCCTTGATTCTATCTTTCCAACGAGCCATCTTGGGCTTCATTTGGTCAAGTGAAACTATAAAGCTTTCCAAAATTGGGTTATCAAAATTGTTAAAGTGTTGTAAAATGCATGCCTAGGCAAAAATTTAAGCATTTTTGTTAAAAATTCAAACTCTAAACTATGTTAGTAAATTTAATAACAAAACAATTAAGATTAAATAATTATTAAACATAATTGCTAATATACAAATTAAATTAATATTTACAAATTAAATAAATCAAAATAAATAAATAAAAAATAACATTTATTTAAAATTATAAATAAATAAATTAAAAATTATATTATATTAAAATTAAAAAATAAATCATTTAATTAAATTATTAAATGATTATATATTAGATTATATTAAAAATTTATAACATAGGAGTGCCTCATGTAATGAGCCATGGATATGTATAAGGGGGTATAAGGTGTATGAGAGGAGGGCAGAGTGATAAGGAGACAGGGGAGGGCCGGGCCAATGCCTAGGGAGGAATAAGGCAGTTACAGGATCTGGGGAGTTTGAGGATCCGGATGGAGAGGAGAGGAGGGTCATGTGGTTTTTCTCCATAGAATTATAGTTATGAGAGATTTTTCGGCGTAAATCACATGATATTTCATTTGTCGATGCATTTCGAATCAACCAGTGTGGTTCATCATCATGACAATCAACCAGTGTGGTTCATCATCAAGACAAGTTGTCCTGATGATGAACCACACTGGTTGATTTGAAATGCGTCGACAAATGAAATATCATGTGATTTACACCGAAAAATCTCTCATAAACTTGATATGGATCATAGAAGCCTTAATACAAGAACTATAGTATTTTAGCATTATAGGTTGTTTAAAAAAAATAAATGATAGCCACTTTAAAATATGAGAAAGGACTTCGAAGCCCATAAAGGTTTAGAAATTGGAGTTAAAATTTGCTTTAGGTACTTTTTTTAAAATAATATTTTTATATTACAACTAGTACAATATGGATTAACCCGTTGAATCTGATGGTTTTTGTAAGTTAGTTAAATTGAATAATTAATTAAATAATTGAAAATAATAATAATTTTGTTTACAAATTAATTACAATTAAATCGATTAATTTGAATGAATTAAATTTAAAAATTAAAAATTAAAATAATTAAAGACATTAATATAATAATATTATTTACAAATTAAAATTAATTAAATTTACAAAAATAAAAATAAAACCACCTAAGGCTCAAACGAGGTTGGTATAAAGACACCAGGGCCTGGTTAAACCATTGGGAGATCAATGAGAATGTTTCATTGCAAAACATTAATAACATTAAAAGTATTGTTACTTCTAAGTTCAAAGGAAAAATGTGGTGTGAGAAAGATTTAGTAACTAAAAGAAAATTAAGATATTATAAGGAGGTCATCAACCCCACCCTAGAAGATCAAAAGTATCTCTCTGTTTTAACTAGATCAAAGAAGAAAATTAATATAGCCAAGATTAGAACGAAATCTCATGAGCTCCATAGTGAAATGGGTCATTGGGCAGTTCCTAAAACACCATGGATGGAAAGGTTCTGCCATCTTTGTGAGAATACGAACATCGAGGATGAAAATCACTTCCTCCTAGAGTGCCCCATGTACAACCACATTGGGTCTCAGTTCAAAATCTTTGTTGCAATACTGACCTTCCTAGCCTTTTACGATGTCAAAATTACAGTGAGCTCGGGAGGCTTCTCTCCAAGATTTTTGAGCATAGGAATAAAATCTTAAATCAAACTAAATAATTCTTTTCTTTAGGTATGATAGACCAAAGTTTGGTCTCAGTGGACGTTAACCATCATCATCATCACCATCATATATTTTGTACAAATTATAGCTTAGGTAGTAAAAATAACTGAAACTTTGAATAAGTGCCATTTGCAAACTGTAAGTCCAAACTCAACAAAATCATAGCCATTGGGAAGCTGGCGAGAAACTTCACTCAATGGAATAATTGCAATGCAAAAAGAAAATGTTAGATTTAGATGCATCCCATAATATCATGTCCAAGTTAGTAATAATGGAGCTAGGATTGGATATTACCTAACCATATCATGATCTTTACTCATTTGAATCTAGAAGGGCAAAATTCTTAGGTATCCTCAAGGACCTTGTGGTATCCCTTACCCAAATACCCAATAAGAGCTTAGTTATTGACATAGTGGTAGTTGATATCCCTTCCACCTATGACAGTTTACTTTCCAGGTACTAGGCTGAAAAATTAAGCGGAACCTTGCAGATGGATTTATTCTATGCAACCATACATTTCATCAGGGGTCAAGAGAGGACACTGTGCATAGATGGTTAACTCCTATATGTTATGAGTGACCATAAGAGATCCAATAATATGCATGTATATGTTGTAGAGGAATCCATGGGTTGTTAAAACGTATTCATGAACCCTGAGGCAGTGGCAAAAGTAGACTAATTACCTTCTAATATTGAACAAAACCAAGAGCTACATTCAATTTGGAAGTTATTCTTTGATGGAGTCTGCTCCAAAGAAGGAACGTGGGTAAGAGTGCTCTTAGTACCTCTTGTGGGCCTAGACATTCCCCTATCATTTAAACTAGAGTTTGATGCCACAATCAAGGTTGTTGAATACGAGGTATTAATTATAGGTTTAGAGATGACAAAAAATACGAGAGTTAATAACATAAGGGCTTGTGGTGATTCCAAACTAAAAGTATTCCAAATAAGAAACATATATGCTACCAAACACCCTAGAATGAGATTGTATAGAAATGTATTATGGGATATTATTGAAAATTACTTTGATGAATTTAACATTCAGTTGTGGGCTGGGAAGACAATCAATAGGCAGATGCATTAGCAACAACAGTTAGCACCTTTAAGACACCCATTGAGCCAAAACTAAAGTATGAAGTAGAAATGAGATGCAAGCCTTCTATCCCTGAAACATCAAGCACTAGAAAGTTTTTGAGGATGATGAACAAAAAAAGAGTTTTTTGGAATTAGTGGATGAATTTTTGACCATTAACATAGATCATGAAGAGAAATCTCTTGAAATAGATCAAAAAGAGGTGGAATAACAAGAAGACAGTCCTAACTTCCTCAATCAAATCAGAGGCCACGAAGTGATACACTGAAAAAACAACTTTATCCCAAAGGGACTAGTCCCATTGGATTAAATATTTTATCACAACAATGCTTATACGAGACCCGTTTTCCATCTGATGGTTGAGAACATGGAGGAGCACAACATAGGCACTAAAGAGAATCCACAGAAGGAAAGTCTTGCCAAATCTTGCCAAATCTTTGGAATTCACCTGCAAAACAAGGTACGTTGAGTTCTTTAAACAATTCAAATATTTTTTTGCATGGAATTATGAATATTGAAGAACATTTGATACATCAATTATACAATATATAATTCCATTGAAGGAGGCATCTAAGCATTTTGTGAAAAAATTATGAAGCTTCAATCCTATTCTTCTGCTCACGATTGAGAAGGAAATAAGGAAGCTAATAGACGAAAAATTATTGTGCCACTGATATACTCTAATGGGTAGCATTAAATCTAGTTCCGTTTAGAACGAAGAACAAATATATAAGGTTATGCATGAATTTTAGGAATTTGAATAGGTGCTCGCTAAAGGAAAACTACTCACTCCAAAAGATGGAACATTTGCTGCATAAGGTACTAGGGGAATATCGTATATCCATGATCGATGGATTCTCGGGATGTAATCAAATAGCTATGCATCCAAAAGAAGAGAAAAATACAAGTTTCACAACACCATGGGGTACGTTCATGTACGAAAAAATTCCATTTGGTCTGATGAATGTAGGAGCGACATTTCAAAGGGCTATGGACATTACTTTTGTGGGAGAAAGAGACAAGTTCATAGTTATCTATTTGGATTACATTACAATATTCTCCAAGTGAGATGAAGAACATTCAAATCATTTGAGACAAACATTCCGAAATTATAGGTAGTTCCTTAAATCCCGAGAAATATTATTTTCATTACAAGAAGGAAAATTGTTGGGACACATAGTCTCCAAAGATGGTGTCAAGATTGATCTAGAAAGGGTAGAGGCTATATCAAAGATCAATTTACCCTAGAATAAAAAGGAAGTTCAGTCATTTTTGGGGAAGATAAATTTTTTACGCATATTCATTGCAAATTCCGTAGAACTCCTTAAGTATATAATATGCATGCTCAAGAAGAACAATGATGTGAGGTGGACACATGAAGCTCACATATATTTTGAGCAAATCAAGAAGGCTATTATGGAAGCCCCGTTCTTAGCAAGTCCAAAATTTTCAAAGGAATTCCAAATTTTTTCTTTTGCATCCAAGCACACAATAGTCGCATTCCTCTTTCAAAATAATTAAGAAGGGTATGAGCAGCCCATATCATTGTTCAATTGCGCATTGAGAGACACAAAAATAAAATATATCATTCCAGAGAAACATGCATATGCTATGGTAAAATCATTCAATTCTTTTAGAGAATATGTACTACATTAGAAAGTGATAGCATATGTGCCATCAACGATAGTAAAAGAGATTGTCATGCAACCTGACAATGATGGTATAGGATGGAAATGGATAGCCAAACTCCAAGAGTATGATATGGAGATCAAGCCTACACAATTCATGAAAGGTTAAGGATTGGCTAAGATTCTCATCAATTCAAACCATGCAACACTTTAGATGTGCACCAATGAAGATATTTGAAACATTGATGGAGAGGAGAATCCACAAGAAATTCCTTCTTTGGATGAAGAGAATCCATAAGAAATTCCTTCTTTGGACAAAGAGAATCTACAAGAACCTCTTCATCCTATGAGAGATAATCCATAAGAACCTTTTGTTCCAGTAAGAAGGAATGTGCAATAAACCTTCCCAAAGCAACTTTCAAAGTTCTAAATCTCCAATTGGTATCGAGACATAATATTCTTCCCGCAAAATTGCAATGAACTCCCATGTTTCCCAAATCCAAATGCAGATCCTTGAAAATTAGAGCAATCGAATATTGTATTATAGATGGAAATTTGTATTAGAAAGACACTGCCAACATCCTACTTAAATTTATTACATATGATAAAAATTTCAAGATAAATTCATAATTTCACCATGGAATATGTGGAGGTCATCATGCATGAAAATTCACAACATATAATATCATGAGAATTGGGTTATATTGGCCTTTCCTTTTTGAATATATCAATGTCAATGTTAGGACCTATCTAGAATGTCAAATGTTTGTAGAAACATAGAAGCTTAAATCCTTTCCATTGAATCCCATAAAATTTCAAGCCTCATTTCAATAATGGAGATTAGACTTGATTGGAGAGATACACACTAAGTGAAGTGGTCAACACACGTATATCCTCATGGCCACTAATTATTTCAGTAAGTGGGTGGAAGCCATCCCGAATCTCAAGGTTGATGAGAAAATGATTATCAAATTCCTTGAATATTGCATTCTTTCAAGATTTGGGTGTCCCACGAGGTTGATCACAGATAATTCCTAGCCCTTCAATTAATCCAACATGATACAATTATGTTAGGACTACAACATAGAACTGGTATATTCCACAATATACTACCCTCATGGAAATGGACTGGCAGAATCCTCGAAAAAAAATCTTATAAGGATAATCCAGAGGATGTTAGAAAGAAACAAAAGGAGTTGGGATACCAATCTCAAATACACACTTTGGGAAAATAGAACCAATGCCAAACTAGCCTTTGATACTTCTCCTTATCAACTGGTGTATGGTAAAAATGTCATTTTTTGCATGAATCTCACCCTACCAGTAATCAAGTTGTGATAAGAAGAAGAAGCAGACATCAGTCCAATGCAAAAAAGGATCTATCAACTAATAAATATAAGAAGCTTTAGGTAGCACTGAAGTTTATCAACAAAAAATAAAATTTGTTTTTGAAAAAAGAGAAAAGGAACAAAATATGCAAATGAGAGATTTGGTGCTGAAATATGACTCGATTTGAGTAGAAAAAGGCAAGGATGGGAAGTTTGATAATCTATGTATTAGCTTGTTCCAAGTACAAGAAGTTCAAGGCAACATCACTTATAATCTTGAGATTCTCAATTGAAGTTTCCTTGGGAATCCTGTCATTGACAGGTTCCCGGAGAAATTCTTCCCTTAAGTTCTTCTCAACATTAATAAAAAGAATAATAAAAAGAAAAGAAAAGAAAAATATTTTGTTTTCAAGATTTTTATTTCAAAATTTTCCATTACATTTTGAAAATTTTCAAGTTTTCAATAAAAGTTACAAGGAGGGTGTTATCCTCCACAATGTCCCAGGATGAGAGCAATTGATAGAGGTAACCACAGAACAAGCTTTCAGTTTGGTATCTAGCCCTACCAAACTAGAGAGGGCTCTCTCTATGATTTCACAGCCAATGATTGATTGGAAAAGAATGGATTTTAGGCTAGATATGTTCAGCATAGGTAGGTTTTGGAATTCTAGGGTTTTTTTGTTGTTGGATCAGGAATGAGAAATAGGCAGCTAGGTCCAAGCCTCAAAGGGTTATAGTAGCAGGCATATGGAGGAGCAAGGTAGCAATGTCTTGTGATGGATCTGAGAGTTTAGTCGATGTAGTGTAGGGTTTGAAAAGATTTAGAAGGTCTTAATGAGCATGTGTACCATGAATTCATTAATCAAGAAGAAAGAACACATAAAATATTTTCCACCAAAACAGAGCTTTACAACAAAGAATTCTGCTTATAAACTATAAGGAAAATCATTGAAGAAGCTAAGCATGTTTAAGAGAGATGTATTGATTCATAGGAAACTAACACAGAAAGAAAACAACATCACAAACTCACTGCACATGAATTCCTGAATAATAGCTGCAACTGCTCCTTTGATTAGTTGAGTGAAATACAAGCTACAAAACTCTCACCTTTGATGTCTAACCAGTGCTAAGATTGAGAAAATGATATGTAAATACAAAAAAAAACATATCCCCACTCTCAGGGGTCGAATCCATGACTCTAGGAACTGCTCCATGAGGTGTTCTAACCAAACCCTATTGTCTAGGGAAGTTAAAAACAACTTCAAAAAGCCACTTACAAAGACTAATCACCCACTATTAGATCATATTTACACTAGGATTACTAAATTACATCATATACATAAGTGAAAATGTCAAACTAGGTCGAATTGATGAAGAAACTAGCCACCTAGAAAAAGCACAGTGAATCTAGAAAAAGCATAGCATGGACTGCAAAAAGCACAATGTGATATTAAAGGTCACTTTTGGAGGCCTTCGTGAACTCCAAATTGAGCTCATGATATCTCATTGGAAATATATTTCTATCTGATACACAATGGACTCCTCAAGCACTGAAAACAATCAAGTATAGCCCCTCAAACATCAATTATCCCAAGATTAGTCAAAAAGCGTAGCGTGGCCCCCAAAAACAGGGCAAAAAGGTGTTTTAAGGTGGTTTTTGGCCATTTTCACCCAACAAAATATGATGACTTGGGTTTCCAAGTGTCCAAATATGATGTATAAGTCAAGATATATGCAACCATGTATAGTTTTTGTCAGTTAGAGCCCTCTAGAAGAAGCGTAGGATGGCCCACGCTACTCTTTTGGCAGGGTGACCGTGCCAAAAATTGCCAAATTTTTGTGAAAATAGGGCTGCACGGTGGAGAGATATCTCATTAAACATAAAAAAAAAATTAAAAATATGAGAGATTGTTTTGTTATTTGGCATGTTATGAATAAAAAACTCCTCTTGTGTTCAAAAATTAGTTCCCACTTATTCAGAATGCAATTTTGTATTTGGTCACTAAAATATTCAACAACTCTCTGGTAGCAAGTGTATTTTGGGAATTTATCTCAAATCATAACACTTGTGCATAAAATGAAGGACGTTTTTGTTCCTTGGCCTATTTTAGACAAAAACATCTGTAATGTTTGTAAAATTCTTCTCTATTTGGTCAGAAACATATTTTGCAACAAAACTATCCTTATGTGTAGCAAATGGCCTCAAAGAGAAAAGGGAGTTTTTTGAAAATGGAGGGAGATGAAGGGGTTTAATGGTGTCTAAATTCTTGTAAAAGTTTTTTGGGGTAGGGATATATGTTAGGGAGTGTAGGAAGGTGGAATTCCTTGAAAAGTGTGAGGGAAAGGTGTGAAAATGTCCAAAACACAGTCCTAACCTAGAAATTTGCAAAACCACAACATTGAGCTAAAGTTTAGGGAAAATGAGGGAAAATTAAAGGAATGGGTATGGGAAATGGTTAGGAGGGTTATATAAGGTATGTGTGAGGGTTACAGAACATAAAAAATATGATTTTTCTCACTGAAATGAAGCAAAATCATTTGGAGACCAAAAGCACAATGAAACCCTAGGAGAGGGATTTTCACTGAGTTCTTCAAAATGAAGGATCCATAAGAGGTTCCAAATGTTTACTTGCTTGCCTAGGAGATGCTTAAACCTGTGAATGCTGAAATGAAACCCTTTTGATTCTTTGGATGGTCCTTTGTATATTGAAAGTTGATCTTTGCTTTGGTAGTGGCATGACATCATATGTCCCTTTGAGGAATGATGAGACAAGGTAGTGTACTGCAACATGGTATTATTTGAAATAAAACATTACCTTTAACTTTATTTTGCTTTCCCTAAGCTGCCAACTCCCTTTACTCACTGAGTCACATGATGTACATGTTTTTTTGTTTTGAAATATGGTATCATGATGACACATCGAGTGAAACCCTAGACCATGACCTAAAATGAGGAATTTAACCAGTTCATGACCCAAGACAGTTGAATAAAGATATGATACCTCAAAGAAGACAATGACCATGATGAGTGATGAAGACCATCAGTAAGTGAAGGGAGTAGCAGTGACCTAGACACAATAGCCAGTGACCAAATTTTATTCTGAAACCTAATGAAATGATAAAATTTGACTTGAGAGCCCTAACAAAACTTGGTAAAAGAATATTTGATCACTCGTGACATGCATAACTGACTGACACTAGCAGAGGGGAAAGGAATTCATTTTGAAAGACTCCATAGCCCAAAAAATGCACTATAACTACAAGTTATCAACATGCCACAAGGGCCCTTCCCCCCCCCATGGAGCCGATGTTAGTGATAAAATGCACCACCCTTGGGAATATCTATCCTCATGGTTTCAAAGTTAGATGATGTCCTGAAGAAACCAAATATCCAAAAAGGGAAGTTTTAACAAAGGTTTTGAAAAAGGTAGTTCATAAGGCACAATCTAAATTCTAAAGGGAAGGAACTCTGCCTAGCAACACCAACATATGGGTATCAACGGACATGCCCCTGTTGGAAAATGGATAGTGGCACCTTAATAATCTTATTTTCCTTATCCTTAATATTTTCTTGTGAAATTTTTATCTTTCTTATGTTATTTTAGCTATATCTTTCATCAAACAAACACCAATAATGTAAAATGCAAAAATAAAGGACACAAATATTAGGCTCTCATCTAGGGTAAAACTCCTCTAAGGGGAAAACCAGGAAACTCTTGTCTTCTTAGAATCTGCTTCAAATGAGATACAAAGACCCATGGTTCTATGAGTATCAAGTCAATTATTTTCTTGTGTGCTACATAGTTTGATGCCCCAATGAGCTTATTTGTCTCTTTTCAGAAAGAACCCATGTGACTTGAAGATTCATATATGATGTAATAATATGATACTTACTTGAGCTCAAGATTCTCCTTGATTATTCCTTCAACCTTATCTTATGCCTTCAAGATTCTTAAAGGGTATTCAATAATGTCTTTGAAAGATGTTTCTTGGGATTCTTCCAACCAACTTCCAAGATCCTTAATGTCTTCTTCAAAGATGCCTTCCAAATAGATCTTCTCAAAGACTTCCTTTCAGATTTTTCCTTATATGTGAGCTTGATGCAAACTTGTTCTCCTTCAATGTATAAACCCTACTTCTAGGAAATTCTTCAACCCTTCTCGAAGTATTTTATTGAGAATTCCCTTTTCCCTTCCCCTTGATAAGAAATTCCTTCTAGTGTCCTTACAACTGCCTTTCTTATTCACCTTAGCTCTAATACCATGTTGGAAAATGGATAGTGGTAGCTTAATAATATTGATTTCCTTAACCTTAATATTTTCTTGTGGACTTATTAGTTTTCTTGTGTTCTTTTAGTTATATATTTCATCAAACAAGCATCAAGAACATAAATTGCAACAATAAAGGACACAAATATTAGGCTCTTATCCAGGGAAAAGCCCCTCAAAGGGGAAAACCTGGAAAATATTCTCTTCTTAGAATCTACTTTAAATGAGATACAAAGACCCAAACCCTAGACCAAGTCCTTCTCCCAGTACGAAGCCATCCCTTCCTCAAGTACTACTATGATTCTGCACCAAATAACTTCAATACTACAACTTCGACATGTCAGCTTCAATACTGCAACTCGTCTTACAACTTCGACCTGAAAATTTCAACCTTGCAACTTCTCTGGAAACCATAATCCAATCTCCTCTTGGTACCTCCCTAGAGCAAGATAACTCTACCAAGGTCAATGAGGTTAATATAGGGTTTTCTTCCTTCCAACTATAAGATTCTGCACTTTTTCCTATTGCAACTTAAACCTGCAATTTCGGTCTCCATCTGCAGGACTAGTAACCCTAGATATTTGAATGTGTGAGAGAGATAGAGCCCAGAAACAATATATTTCATCCTTCTTCCTTCTCTTATACCTTCATTCTTATTCTTCTTTCTTCCAAGCTATTACATAGTATTTTGTCACACCTCCTGAACTTCCCTATGACATAACCTGAAGTCCCTGAAACCTAGAAATCATGTACTGTACTCATCCTGATATGTAGCTCAAATCCTCCCTAAAACATTGATTTAAAAATTCCTTGAGCTTCTCCTGAAGAAAAGGGCTTAGAAATCTTAATTTGAGGATCATCGCTCCCCTGACATTAGCAACCTGTGATGGTCACTAGCTGCACTTCACTAGCCTTGCATTACTAGCGCGATTTCAGCTTGGATACCCACGATGATCCCTAAAAGTCAATTTTCCCAAAGAGGACAAGAAGCTTCAGGATCTAGAGGCTTCCAAAATGACGAGTTGGAGGTTGTTCGATGTGGATGAGGTCAATTTCTTTCAAATTTTCCCTTTGGTCTTATCCCTATGAGTTGCCTCCTTGAGATGAGGGCCTTCTCCTATCTTCGGAGAGATCGAACTCCCTTTCCCTACCTATATATTAATATTTTCTCGTTCCCAAATAGTTGGTCTTTGACTATTTGCACCCTTATGCTGAGATAGTGCCTACATGATACTTGTTTGTCTTGGAGAAGGAGTGCTTGGAGAGCTTGAGCTTAGAATTGGACATTCACTTAAGGAGAGCTTATTGACATGAAGGCTTGGTTGTATTCTTCTTCCTTCATTCTATTAATATATACAATTGCTGGTTCACTTTCCATAAATGTGTGCGTTAATGCATCATTTACCTTAATGCTCCTTTATTGTTAAGTGGATTACTTTCAATTATGCTATTTGTATTTGTATGCTTTGTTGTGTCTTTGATCTCTTGCGTAGGAATTCAAACACCGTGAGAAGTAGGATTGAGCCCGAGGTGCAAGTGATTCAAGGTCTTCAACAAAGAAGGACATTATAGCATCAGAACAATGTATGTCATCTTCCTGTTCTCTCATTTAGATTGTAATTTAGGAAAGTGTCTTGTAGATTGTCACATAGGTTTCTAGTCCCACTCATTGGGCTAGAGGGATCGTCTCTATCTACAAAGAGGACTTTCCTAGACAACAAAATGGCGACTCCACTGGGGAAGATATAACCCTTTCCATCCATTCCTTTAATCAGACTATTTGATGAGTTTGACTAACCTTCAGTTTCTTGGCATGTTTTATTCACTGTAGCTATTTGAATTCATTGGTTATTGCTTGAGGACATTCAATTTGTTCTGGTCTTGAATATTTTTTATTTTCCCCTATTTTTCTCATCCATCACGTGTTCTGCTTCAATATTTGCGTTGTCATTGCTTATTTTATAATTACAGTCACATTTATTAACCTTACATCACCCTTTTTCTTATAACAGGCATGCCGATCCCAGAGGATAGAAAAAAATTATGGTTTCTTCTTGTTTTCATTTTTTTGGCCTTTGTCAATGATTTTCGAATGTGTCTACAACATATTTGTCTTGGTTGTTATGCTTGTATGACTGCAATTTTCTCTTGAATTTGTTAATGTGTGTTTGAGGCTTCATTTCTTTCTAGGGTTTCTAAGGCTTCTAGGTCACCCTCCACTCATTGTATGGTCCACTTTCTTGAGATTAATTGCTTCCATTCAGGATTCTTCCTGCAATCAAGACATCTTTTTCAAGTTTCTTTTGGTTCATTGATGTTAAGTTGTTTTCATTAGTGTCGAGTCATATTGATGCTTTGGGTATTGCTTTAGTTCCATTATCAAGCTTAGATTACAAATTGTTTGCTTTGGTTGGACTGAAAGAGAGTACTTGTTTTCATTCTTATGTTTCATAAGAAAAAGTGAAAGATCTCTTCATTTAAGTATTTTTGAGACATTTTTTACAATCGAAACCATAAAGTGAAAGAAATTTTCATTTTCATTGAGTTAAATTTCATTTTTCCTTTACTCATTACATTAGTTTGCATTATTGAACCAAAGTGAAAAGCATAATTCATATAAGTGCATATTTGTACAGTGAAAGCATTTTTCTTTGGGAAAATTGCATTCAGGATAGTGAAAAGTGAAAATATTTTTTACTTTTGGCATTACAGTTGAGGGACGAAGGTGAAAGTTAGTGGAAGGAATGTTGTTTGATGAATTTTGTTTGATGCGTTATTGATTTTCTTCCCTTGGTTAGTCTAGCTTTCATTAAAGTGGAAAATTTTTCTTTTCTCATATAGTTGCATCTTAGGGATTCAAGTGACATCGTTTTGAGCACAAAACTGAAACATAATTAAAGATAAACACTAGAATTTACCTCAATTAACCTAAGGATAATTTTGAACTTAACACAAATAACTAGAGGTCTAGGCTAGAGACATGTTCCAACATCTTTAAGCATAGAAACTGTCATTAACTACCTGCATTGTATCCCGGGGGTGAAATACGGAAGTATATCAAAGGTTCTCCAATGCTTTTGAGTATATAGGAGGCACCTCAGTCTGGCAAGTATATGGGAACGCTCTCATCGAATAGTTATGTATTAGACAATGCTAACACATACTTGTTCTCCCCACACCGTTATGCATTGGGATTCCCCACTAGGTTTTTATCTTTTAGCCACAAGTAACCGAGTCAAACACCTTGTAAATGTGATACACTAAACATAGCATTCGAGGAGATTGGCCATCATACATTAAGTCCTTGGTTTTGGTTGAGGTGTATATTGTGGTTCATGGATACTTGGTAAACCCTCTTGCCTAGCTTATCCCTCTTTTATTTTGTTTTATTAATTTTTAAAATCAATTAATTGAGAGTGGAACAAAATCCTTCCTATGGAAATACTCCTTAGTAGATCTTAGGTTGACACTGATGGAAAAATTTCCTGAGTCTACCAGTTAAGGAAACCCCATTAATGGGAATCCTAGTTCTTTTCCTTCTTTTGTAAATACTGGTGCTCCGTATATGGCAACATTGTCCCTTCCTAGATTAACCATTAGTCTACTAGTTTGGTTATTTTCAACCTTGATGATTCCAAGTGTCCAAATTGCTTTTTAGAACAACATCAACCTCATGTTGATCCTCAAGTTGACCCCTCACCTTCATCACCTGTTTCTTCACCTCGTTCTCCCCCTTCGCTTGGTGAAAGTCTAGATTCTAGTAACCAGGAAGCTAAGAAGACAAAGAGGAGGACGAAGAAGAAGAAGAAAAATAAGCAAGGGGGCAACCAAGCAACCATTTCTACAGATGCAACTGATATAGAAAAATTTTCCAATTAATGTCAGAAAGTAAAATTCCCTTGCATGTTATGTAAGGGTGACCACCTTCTTCGAAATTGTCATGGTATTCCAAAAGTCTTAGAAGTGTGGTCCACAGGTTCAAATCGACCTTTGTCACCAGCCTCTGGAGATCATGCTGGTTATAAACCTTCAACTAGTAAAGCTCATGGGAAAAAGGGAAAAGTCAAATTTCCCTGTAAGTTGTGTGAAGGTAATCATCCCATTCACCTTTGTCCTCTTCTGGATGAGGCTTCCAAAGAATTGGAAGACCTTACAGATTCCGAGCCTCATCTTCTGGTTGGTTATCAAAATATTTTCCATGATCCTCTACTAGTTGATCCAATTATTGATCAAAAGCCATCTTTGGTCAACCTCGCTCTCTCTGAAAGTGAGCCTTGTGAGTCCATTCTCAACCAAATATTGGTTGAGAAAATGGTAGACTTGGCTCCACCTTCAATTAACCGTACCTTTCCAGTGGACAGTGGACCTTGTACTACTCATGTTCTTCTAGTTTCTTCAGTTTCAAATGAATTGGAGGGAAATCCTCCTGTTCCCGAGGTACATGAGAGAATTTATCCTATTCCCATAGAGTTAGAGGGAAACTCTCACATTCCTACGACACCCCCTCTGAGTAGTTTAGTTACTTATTTTGATTGGAGTCGATTGGCAGGATATCACCTTTTGTCTTATGTGTCCTTCCAGATTACAGTACAAGATTATCATATGTCTGTACCTAGCACAATCATAGATGAGGGTGCATATGTTAGTATTGTTAGTTCCAGTCTTCGCAGCCTGTCACCAGGGATCAACATGAGCTCTTACTATGTTTGATTTTGTTAGATGTTTTGCACATGATGTTCAACACAAAACATGTCACTAGTATGTCCATCAGAAGAAGCTCGGAAAAAAATTTCCAATGGTATATCATACTCCCATAACCAGCTCTCGGATTAGAAGATATGATCGAAATGAATGAGTGATTCTTGGTTATGCATGTTTTGAGGTCAGTTGCTACACACAATGACAAGTTTAGTACAAAATCAATTTCTGAAATAATTGTAATGAATTTTCAAAAGTGAAAGAGGTTTTTGTTCATCACATACTATGTAACAAAAACCTCCTTCAGTTTATCAACAGGTTCTACTATGTGGGAGATATACAGTGATATTTGGAGCCTACATTAAAACAAAGCAAATTTTTCATATTTTTAACTGTTTTAGTCATTTTAGTGCGGTGCCATTTTACAACAGATGGAAAGTCATTTTGCAAAATCCAAGAAGGTTTTTGTTAATAAAGATCCATATAACAAAAAAATCTTTCATTTTATTCACAGGTGTCGTGAATTGGGATATGTGACTAGATCTTTACAGCTCATTTTCACAAATTTAAATTTTTTATGATTTTTTGTTTGAGAGATGATTTTGTGGCACAGATTACGAGAAACTGGAAACGAATTTCAAAAATTTGAGAGAGGTTTTTCTCCAAAATGAACTTATATACAAAAACCTCTTTTATTTTTGTAACAGGTGTTATGGATTAGGAGGTACGAGTTCATATTCAACACCTATTTTCAGAAATTCAGTCCAAGTTTAATGTAACTGATTCTATTTTGAAGAAAATGGTTGAGCTCAATTCCCTTAGTACAAGGATGAGAAAATGCATATATTTTATGAATTTCATAGTGCAGGTTTGGACTTTGGCAGAAGGTTGGACTCTTGTGAAAGCTTTGAGCATTATTGTACACTCATTTCAGCAGTTTGGCAAAGGAACAAACCAGGGTTTGCAACATTTTATGGGATTCTTGTGGCAACTTGATTTGGTATTGTGTTTCCTTTTGTAATTGTAAGTTTACATGTGTTTTATGTATTTCCATCATCTCACTTTGCTCATATTAACTAAATCAAACAAGGATAAAGGTAGAATTCATTGAAATTGTAGTGCTCTACCTAGGGTTTGTTTAGTTATTTATGTTTTCAAATGTTTGAAGAGGATCCCTAAGAATTTCATGTGCTATCCAACTCCTCACTAGACTAAAATCTCTCCATCTCATTAAATTTGAAGTGATAAACCATTTTCTACCTCACCCCATAGAGATCTCTACAAGACTCTGTCCATTCCCCAGACCCAAATTTGCCTTTCACATTTGAGCCAGCAAATCAAAATTAAATTCATTCAAACTCCTTTGTGCACATACCTAGCCTAAAATCAGTCCTCAAATCAGTCATCTCAAGATTTATTGGCCATCTTTTCTGAGATTGACAAGGAGAGATCCCTCTCCTGACCTGGTAGGGCTAGCTACCAGGTTAAGCGTGGTTTGATGTTACCTTAGATCCTGCCTTTCTCAGCCTGAGGTAGATTTAGGCCCTAACAAGTATTATGTCCTCAACTGCTTGGAAAGCTTTAGGATCTCTTCAAATTGTCCCCATCATCCAGAATCTATTAGCTTTTAATAGAGGAACCAATCAACCTTTAGGGATCCTTCCTAAGTTACCTATTACATTGGGAGGAAAAATATTCTATATAGATGTGATGGTTGTCCAAGGCCCTTTAGATTTTAATCTACTCCTTAGCCGTGACTATGTTTATGTCATGCGAGCTCTTTCCTCCTCCCTCTTTCGAATGATGTGTTTCCCGCATGAAGGAAGAATTGTGATGATTGATCAACTTACATGCATTGGTCCTGAATCAACTCCCAATCAACCATCATACCTAAATGGTTCTTATGTGTAAGTGGTATCACCCTTGCCATAGGTAAATTACGTGGCCACCTGTTCCATGCCCACATCTACTAATGATCTAATAGGTGATGTAGTACATCATGTACTCAGGACATTGGAGCCTGATTTTTTGTTTGGATCCCTAGATATATATCCCTTCTAGAGTATTGTTCTCCCATTTGATGAGAACCTCTTGGAATTCATGGCCTCTTTTTGTCTTTGATTAAGTGTTTGGAGTAGAGTTCCTTGTCTTGTGTCAAGCTCCTTAAAAAATGAGACAAGGGATATGAGGATAGTTCTTTTACTATGTCAAACTCATTAAAAGAAGAATAGGTATCCCTGAGCAGATTTATTTTACTTGTGCCAATCTCTTTAAAAAAATGAAACAAGGGCCATGAGCATGGTTCTTTTCCTGTGTCAAGCTCATTAAAAAACAAAACAAATCCTCTTCCAATTCGAGTCTTTGATTGGATCTCGTAAAATCCCAATTGAGTCTTTCACTTGATCTTTAGGTGAATGAAACGAAGCTCGAGGGGCATGTACCTTGAATTGAGTCATTATGCTGGGGGCATGCAAACTTATCTCAAGAATAGTTTATCTTTGTTTCAATCTTGTTTAAAAATGAAACCGGATCCAAGCATAATTTTTCTCATGTTTGAAGCTTGTGAAAAATGAAACCATATTCAAGTATACTCAAGCATAGTTTCTCATGTTTCAAGCTTGCGTAAAAATGAAACCATTCCCACTTTACATCTCGTGATTGCCATTTTTATTAGCCAATTTTTTCCAGAGGAGCCTTGGTTTGTCCATTCCATTGCCACCGTCTCTTTGGCCGATCATTCAATTTCACTTGGTTGTTTTACCTTTGCTTGAGGAACATCTGCAATGAGTGGTCTTATTAGCTAGCTTCTTGACCTTTACATGTTTTGAGAAGTTCCATCATGACCGAAAACCATTGCTATCTTTTTTATACCATTCATTCCTCTAGGAGGAGTCATCTTTCAGCTCTTTTCTGACTCTCAAATTATGAAAAGATCGTTGAGTAATTATATTTTCAAACTAGTTAAATTAAATGAATCGACATCATCTTAGTATACGTTTACCCCTTTTTAGGCTGAGATTGACTATTTACGAAAAAGGCACACCTTGGTTGATATGGTCAAGAGGTTCTCTCGGATATTGTTTTTTACCTTTTCGGATTCAAGAGACAAATTACGAAAAGGGACATGATGGAGTTTTTTTTTTATTTCTTTTTCAAACTCTCTAAATGTGAAAAATACATCGAGTTATTCTTCACTAGACTTGTAAAAAAATTAAACAACAAAAGACTTGTCACCATGACGAGACCGAGTTTGTCCTTCCTAGGGCTCGTAAAAATTACTGGTATGGATTCCTTCGAAGAATTAACTTATAAGACAATCATATTCTATCCTATTCAAGCTTATGATTAAAAATAATTGGGATACTTGCTATAAATAGTGGGGGAAAATGAAAGTGAAACATCCCTTGTATAGGTGGCATGTCGCTCTTGAACATGACACTCATCTATTTCTCGTGTCAGGTTTGGGATATCCTCACTCAGTCACTTGTCCTTCTGGGTTTGGGTGATCCATTTTGCCTCTCATCTGACTATTCCATTTCGTCATCATGACCTTTGGTCTTATGTTGAGTCAAATGCTACCACACTCTTCAGTCGTGTCGCCAATGTTCAAGAGCAGTCCTATCTACAGTTTATTACCTATACATTATCTGACTCTTTGCTAAAGTCTTGGATCCTACTCATTTCATTCCAATTTATTCCTAGTTTCATGTCGATGATGGGGGAATCATCATGGTTCTCCTTCGATGGGTCACTTCCTGTCAACTTCAGTTCATTATCCAGGAAGATGACTTAGAGACTCCCTTTTAGTACCTTAGAGCTTGCAAGCCTTAATGGAAAGTTCTTCGCATCCGACGATAGGTTTTCTTCATTGGCCAGTAATCAGGTGGTTTTCTAGCATGTTTGACTTCAACACATTCATATGCATGTTAGAATTCATACTTTGATCAGGTTGGGATGGATCGCAAGACCCTGAGTTTTGTTTGATATGAATTAGGATGTGTGGAGTTATGTATTATTCATGATTGTACACATGTTTCTTCTATACAGATGGTTATGACCATACCATGGGACTTTACATTTATGATGATCCTTCTATATTGGGTGGCTGCATCGATACCTTGGATCTTAGATTTACATATGATCATTATCATCCGTATGGTTGCGCCCATGTTGTGAATAATTTTCATAGCCCTTACTATCTAGATGGTTGCATCCATACCGTGGATTCATGTTTTGATATAAAATATGTATATGTATATGCGTCCTTGATTTACAGGTCTCCTGACAATGTTTATTCTCTTGCAAAATCTTGTGAATCATCTCAGCCATCACTGCCTATTTTTCCTTTATGCTTAAGGGGGCATCTCTAACACAGTATTTTGTCACACCTCCCGCAGTTCCCTGTGACATACCTCAAAGTCCCCGAAACCTGGAAATCATTCAGTGTGCTCATCCTTATATGTAGCTCAGATCCTCCCTAAAACACTGATTAAATAATGCCTTGAGCTTCCCCTAAAGAAAAGGGCTCTAAAACCATAATTTGAGGATCATCTCTCTCCTGACATTGGAAACCCATGTTGGTTGCTAGCTGCACTTCACTAGCCTCGCGCTGCTAGCGTGCTTTTGGCTTAGATACCTGTGATGATCCTAAAAGGCAATTTTTCCCAAAGAGGAGAAGAAGCTTTTTGATCTAGAGGTTTCCAGAAAGATGAGATAGAGGTTGTTCGGCATGGATGAGGTCGAGTTCTCTCAACTTGGCCCTTTGGTATTATCCCTATGAGCTACCTCCTTGAGATGAGGGCCTTATCCTATCTTTGGGGAGGTCCTAACTCGTTTTCCCGGCCTATATATTCATCTTTTCCCATTCCCAAATCGTTGGTCTTTGGATATTTCCACCCTTATGCTGAGATAGTGCCTACATGCTATTCATTTGGCTTGGAGAGCTTGATTTTGGACTTGAACATTCACTCAAGGAGAGCTTATTGACATTAAGGCTTGGTTGTATGCTTCATCCTTCATTCTATTAATATATACAATTACTAATTCACTTTCCATAAATGTGTGTGTTAAAGCATCATTCACCTTAATTCTCCTTGATCTGTTAAGTGGATTACTTTCAATTATGTTATTTGTATTTGTATGCTTTGTTGTGTCTTTGACTTGTGCAGGAATTCAAATGTTCTGAGCAGTAGGAATGAGCAGGAGGTGCAAGTGATTCGAGGTCTTCAACAAAGGAGGACATTATAACATTAGAACAAGGTAGGCCATCTTCCTCTTCTCTCATTTCGGTTGTAATTTAGGAATGTTTCTTGTAGATTGTCATGTAGGTTTCTATTCCCACTCTTTGGGCTAGAGGGATCATCTTTGTTCACAGAGAGGATTTGCCTAGACAACACCAGCTACATATCAAACTTCTTCTTTAGAGATTTAACTTGTGGAGTGATACGTGAGTGGCAAATGAGGTTGAATTTCTCCTTTATATATATCCTTCTCAAGGGGTTTAATTACCACATTTAGGCCGACTTGATGTTCCCAAGGCCAACTTGTACTTTGGAGCTTCCAAGATTTTCTAGACAAAAAAATAATTCCTTTTACAAATATAATTTTTCCTAGAAGGGTCATATAAATGTGATGTTAACTCCTTTTACTAAACAATAAACCCTAAGCCCTAAAAAACCCTAGAAGCACAAAGAGCATGCTTTTATCTAGAATACCATTAATAATGAGCATGAAAACCATTCTTTAATAATAGTAACTTTTATTTTTTTTCTTGTTTGTTACATAGGATACATATTTAAATGAGTACAAAAATCATGAAGATTGAATCTAGTTACATTTCTCAACAACCTCAACATAAAGGAGTGTCACTCTAGCAAGCACAAACAAGAAAGGTGGAGAGTTGTAGGTGCACAGATTCGATGGTCAGTGCACAGCCTGATCTGAAGACCCACGCTACTGGAAGCCATTAATAAGGACAAGGGTTAACGTGCTAAGGGGTGTTGAATGAGACATGTGGCATCTCCGTGTGCCCTTTGTGCCCCTTCCAAAGTCAAAATTGAAAGTTTTGGGGCCATGTTGAAGTGACACCCACCCCACCACATGGACTTTTGATGCACGCCCTCCCACCATATCATTCATGTCATATCAACCCCCCACCTACATTGTATCCTATTCTACATTACTAGCTGAGTCACCACATAAGCCAATCACAACCTTCCACATGGCACCACCCTAGTGACATGTGGTAAGACCCATCAATTAGGCTGACATCATCATGATGTAAGTGATAAATTTTGTGCCCAATGGGGTATCAACATGTGTTAAGCCAAATATTTTATAAAAGGATATGGGGCTCATTTTTTTTCTCAATTCAGTCCTATTCATAATCCGAGTTAACCTAGCACATCCATAAACTCATGTTTCCCACTTACGACCATTTTGAGCTTGGATTCACACATTAAAAGAACTAATTCACTTTCATTCCATGTATTTCACCTATTAAAATCCTCACTCAACCCAAATTTGAGAAGATTTGAGTTTTAAAACAAACCCCAGCCCTTCCCCATGAAGAAAATGCACACCCGCTTGGTAAAACTCTATTTCCATCTATTAAATAATTGTATTCAGCCAATTAATCCTTTGAGAATGATCACATGCTAGATTCACCCCATAATTGGCAAAATTCTAAGACAAATCCCTCAGTAACTCCTTAATTCTATTTTTTTGTGTGCTAGCTTGTCAAAACTCATAAATTTAAATAATTTTCCTTCCAAATCACAGACAAACCCCCTTAAGCCATGTGGAACTTGCACATTGGCTAGTTAGTTACACTTGCAAATCTTAGTGTTGTCCTTTTCTTCACTCTACCTCAACCATTTAGTCCCCTTTCTAGCAATTCCATAATTGCAATGTCCACCTCATCTACTCCAAGCTCTTTTGATGTCCCAATGGTTGAAAAAACAAGGACCATCATTTCTATGATTAGGATGCCAATGTTTGGGAACCTTCCATAACAACCCATGACATAAGAAAGTTTATCCACTTGGTGCAAAGTACCTATGATATAATAGGGGGGCATAACAATTTATCTGAGTCAAACTTGGTCCTAATAGTGGTTCCACAAGTTTATCATTTTTTGAAATGGTATCCTGGTGTGTCAGCATATACCTACCAAATCGAAGAGTTATTATCTCATCTCAAGCAGACAAGGCAGTAATCAAAGTAACACTAGAAGCCATTGCATACATGATCTCATTTTCAAATAGAACATGTATGCATAAGCTAGAAAAGAGATACTCGAGGAGTAGTGGAAGGATCTTTCTCTTGAAGTAAAGCAACAAATGGTCAATGGGTATGTCAAAGAATGAATCTTTTCCCTTTTTAGGCCACCTCCCTACCCCATCATGGTCTTTGATGCTTTTCCAAACATATATTTTTCTATGATTTCCAAAGCACTTGGTCTCAGTACCGACGTTCATGTAACTGGAATTATTTTAGGTTTCTTAGTCACCTTGTGTCACCCAACCACTAAGGTTTGTACAAAAATTGATATTTCATAGTTCTTGCCTGATGAGATTCACTTCCAATTATAGAATTTGAAGAAGGGAAGTCTTTCCAATACCAAGCTTACCTAGTCCACTTATTTATTCGCCATAATTATTCCCACCTTGAAACCTAAAAGACAATATGGTAGGTGAACATAATGTCGCATTACACATTTATGAGTGTCTACCCATGGTTAGGAAACTTGAAAATAACCAAGGCGTATTTAAATATGTGTTGTCTTTCATGCCAATTTTATATACCTTGTTTCATAATGAACCTTTACCCATAGTTCCCTAATTCCTTTGGGAGAAGTTAAGTTAACTCCTGATACAAAAATATGTGATTGGTACCTTTTCCAAGAATATGTAATCATTATATTTAATGGATTTGAAGACAAACCTTAACAGTTCCCAACATTCTTGACTCCCCACATCTTTGCACTGGAGTACATACAACAAAGGTTCAATAGTGATAATGTACAATTCACTTCCAAGAAGGTAGTTGTAGCTTTCCACCGCCCCCCTGAGTTAGTTCCATTTATAGTCAATGTGAGGAATTGCTTAAATACTATTGAGAAACCCTTGTAAAGTTTTAATTTCCTACAAGCAATAGCATGGAAGTATGACCCTCATAACATCATTTATGAGAGAAGAAAAGATAAAGACAAAGAAAATCATAAACATGACCTAAATCCCATAGTATAGGATTGTATCAATAAATCTAATTGGGAGGAGTTTAAAGCAATCCTACACCCAGTTGAATCAAGTACTTTCATACCTCTTTGGGAATAAAAGAGCCACTTCAGAACCCCTATACATAGATCAAGGGGTGGAGCCTAGCTCCAAGAAGTTGAATAAGATGATGAAGATGAGGAGGAGGATGTGGAGACATAGTCACAAGCTCTAGTTTTGTATAAAAACCGATTGGCATTCCAATCAATGAAGATTTTTACTATTAAACTTGTACCCTATGTTATGTCAGCCTCTAAAGTGACAGAGTCAAGTGAGGTTTCCATGCCATGACAGGGGTCAGTGGTGGAACAATTTTAGGAAATGGCTAAGAAAGCATCCAAAGAAAGAAAAATAGATATAAGGATATCAAAAAATGAACCACTTCCCCAATTGTATGTTAAGAGTGAAATGGACCATGAAAAGTAATTTTCAAGATAGAGGTGCTACAGTCCAAGGTAGAGGTTGTTTGGTCCATGGTGGACTATGAAGTCCATCAAATTTCTTTTCTAGTAGATCATATTCCATCCACATATATCATGGAATTGGATGTGTAAGTGACTCATATGATGCATAGGAAAATGCATCAAACTAATGCCACAACCAATAAGTTGCAGGAGTTGTACAACAAGGTGAGAAACTAGTTGAAATATGAAAGGATGGTATGTAGATCTAGGAAAACAAAGATAAAAAAATTGGAGGATAAAATCACACACCTGGATACATATCGTCATGATTTTAAGTAGTGTAAAACCATGTCTAAGGACTAGGATAGAGAGATAGCCACTTCAAAAAAGAAACTCAAGATCCTAGATGCACACCTTGTGCAAACTGATGAGCTTTTAGAGGTGGAGAAGGAGAACTAGAAGCTAAAGTAGAAGCTCCATGATGTGCTAATCAATAATAAATAATCCAAAGATCAATTTGTGTTGCTAGAGTTACAATTCCAAGGGATGAAGGAAAATATGGGTGAGACTTCTCAGTCCCACCAAACCCTTAATGTTATAATTGGGTAGGTTGAATCTATGACTATGTTGAAGAATACTAAGAAGTTTCAGGTTCTACTCTCAAATCGGGAGGAAGAGTTGAAGAAAAAGGAGGAGGAGTTGGAATTCATAAATATAGAATTATACATGACAAAATAAGATGGTTAGAAAATTGAGGATGAACTAGAGGTATCGAGAAGAAAACACCCAAGAAAATACTCTTTTAAGGATGCAAGGGGACTCATATGGGAAAGGACAATGAAGAAATGGATAAACACTAGGATATGGAGCTAGTTCAAGAAAATATAAACAATGTCAGAAAGGCTCTTAGAGAGATGAACATCATAAAGAATGCTATTGGTGGTTCCCCTAATAAGGCTGAAGTGATGATAAATTATTGAATCACATGTCCAAGGAATATTTTACCAAATAAACTATCGATAGATCCAAGATAGTATCAATGGCCAATTAGATGAAAAGAAAGCAAAATTTGGTAACATTGGTAGTGAAGAAAGAAGGGGCACTAGCAAAGTAAGTACAAGAGTTCAAGGATAAATGTGAGATGTTGTACAAGAGAAAATTCCCATCATTATTTGATGGTAATGGAGATTTATATTCCAAGGATTCTCTGATGAAGATCGTGATTGAAATTAAAAATGATCATAAATGGTTTAGAGAAGAGGAATGAACTCTAGAAGGGAAAGGCATCGTAAACCTATATGGGGATCATTTTGAAGTCTTGTTCATGCCAAATAACCTCTTCAAAGAACAAGGATAATATATTATGATGTGGTTATGAATATGGATGGATCCATCTTGGATGCACAAGGGTGTGATGTTCCTTTTAGCAAGGAGTGGAAGGGTTTGATGGATCTATACTGATTGGTCACTCAAA
This sequence comes from Pinus tabuliformis, assembly GCA_031772625.1. Taxonomy (NCBI): domain Eukaryota; kingdom Viridiplantae; phylum Streptophyta; class Pinopsida; order Pinales; family Pinaceae; genus Pinus; species Pinus tabuliformis. The sequence goes on along the minus strand of CM062805.1, from coordinate 815,903,651 downwards.
GGGGACCTGTGCAATCCTATGTTGGAGGAGCGATGCCACATGTATCTTTGGTAGAAGTAGGATCCATTTCCAAGACACCCCAGTCACAATAGGCATAACCATATCTACAACCACAAGTGCTAACTTAGAAAAGGCGTCCCCCACTAGTGACCTAGCTAAGGTGATGCGCAACATTTTATCCATCGCATGAGAAAGAGAGAGAAATAAGCCCAATGCATGATCAAGAGAAAGAAACATGCCCATTACAACCATGACAAATGGGACCGACACTATAGTTGGCACATTTTTAGAAACTTTTAGAAGAAGTTAGTTACAAAACAAGTGTCATTTTGAAAATATTCCTAGTGGTTACTGGATACCACTAGTGGTTTAGGGTTAGGGTTTTGAGTATTGAGAGCCCATATATAGGCCCCATTTTGATGTAAAATGGGGGAGAAATTTCTAGTGTAAGGAAACTTTGTCAATCTTTTTTTCAAATTAGTGCAATACATTGAAGTTGTTGTAAAGGGAGTATTTCTAAAGTATGTCTTGGGATGTTAGTGTTTATTTTCATGCAATTATAAAAACCCACCTTGTAATTTGAATCATGATCATTTTAATACAATTGTAGAAGTTTTTCATGGCATACCATGTTGTAAACATGATTTTGTATGGAATATGCATTTAATTATGTGAATGAAAGAGAATTATGAATATGGAAGATTGTTTTCTTTAATTTTTGGGGCCTTTATCAAGATTGCATGAAGTATATTTGTTGTTTTGGTAAAATCTCACCCGGGTTGGATTAAAATGGATAAATTCATATTGAAATGTTTCTTATAGATGAACTCTTAATTACTTAATTTTTCCTTTGATATATGAAGGGTAAGAATGGATTCTTAATTGCTCACCTTAGTTTGTTGAAATCCATTCTTCATCATTTCTATTTTCTTATTAAAACCCTCATTATTATTATGTCAAACCCAAGGTATATGAATGCTCTATCATGAAAACACGTGGGAATTATACTCAACAACATACTTGTAAATTGTTTTCACTTTCTTACCTGAACTCTCAGTAGAAACAAAATTCCCAAAACCATAAAGTGAAAACACTTTCTTTATTTTCTCTTGTTAAAGCTCTACACTAAAAACAAAGTGCATGAATTCTTAAACTTGAAAATATGCAGAAAATACTTAGCATAATTAAATAAATTTTGGTGATTTTACACAAATTTTTCCATCATAAGACAACCAAAAAACAAAAAATTAAAAATCATATCTTGATGTTCCCAGGCTCTATATTATAGCACAAAATAGTGTGACTCTAGGGCCCCAACATCTCATGGCACCATTTTTAGAGATGATTTGAACACATTCCCTTAGTGAAACAATACTTTCATCAGAATTTATAGGTGGACAAAATCTGAATTTCTGGTTGTTCATTCCACTTGTTGACTCCACTATTCGTAATTTCCATTAGATTGTGAACATAATTAGCACATTATACATACTCATTACAAATATTTTCTATATTTTTAGTATCTAGTTCTTTATAGTTTCAAATTCACAATTTGGATTCCTAAGGGAGACACACCTAGAGTAACATAAACTGAAATTAACACTTCCAGTCTTCAATCCTGATCATTTTTTGTACAAGTACAAGAAACGAAACAAAAAACTACAAAAATGACCCTAAGAGAATTACATGATCAATTCTACATCCCAATCTCATCGCACCATGATTTCTCAACTCATCCATTCAATGATTACCCATATCGATACCCCTTCCTTACAACAAATAAATGAAAACTATGAGCTACTCATCCCACCTCACACATTGGAAATCCACTCTCATCCACACTCTGCCTAACTCCAAAAAATTAGGGAAAACCATAACTCTGATATCATTCACTGCTAGAGACATCATTTTGCAAAACATTATGGATGGGCAAGGGAAAACTCGCAATCAACAAAACCCACCTAACCAACAATTTTCCTAGGTAGAATCTTGGTATGTTCCCTTGGAATTTCCTTGGGTCTTACATTACATGCCTAAAAAGTGTCTAAAACTTCTGCCCAAATTCAATGGTGAAAAGAAGAGAATTGTTGAAGAAAATATTAGTGCCTTCCAAGATTTCATTGATAACTTTATGGTGGAGGAAGAATATGTTTTCATGAGGCTCTTCGTACAAACCCTAGAAGGATATGTGTGAAAATGGTTTCATACTCTTTTCCCCAACTATTTGCACTCATGGGATGATTTAGAGAGAATATTTCACACAAAATAGGGTGAGAAGAAAGATTTCCAATACTACCTCACTGCATTTTTAAGAGTTAAGAAGAAACCCTTTGAGAATGGAGAAGAGTTCACGAAAATATTTAACAAGCTCTATAATAAAATCCCAAATGAAATAAAACATATGCTTATTGTTGCTATTGTGAATTATGCCTTAGCCTTTGAACTAGATTTTTATGACATGATGAAGGAGAGAAATCCTAGAGCCTTGGAAGACATGCAATCTGATGTAGTTGAAATAGAAGGAAACCCAACTAATTTAGGAAAACTACAAATGACTGATACTATATATGAAAACTATGGTGTTGAGAGAGAAAATGGAAGTAGGAAATATATGGAAAAAGAGGAAGAAAATATTAACCTAGGACTCCACATATAATAAAGACACATCGGAAGAGAAGATTGAAGAAATAACTAGGATGATAAGGAATTTCTTGATTAAGATTCCAAAACTTAATTTAGAAGGATCAAGCAAAAATCAAACACAGGCACCTTGAAATACCACATTCATTTGTAGGCCATTCAATCCTCAATAGATGAATAAATAAAGGAGGCCCAAAGATCAACTGATACAATCCCTTGTTAGGAGGGATTTGAATATCCAAATGGATGAATTTCTCAATGGGTTTATCAAAGACAAATACATAAATTGGGTAGGATATCAAAACTCCACTTTCTAAATCATAGAAACCGACTACGCAAACTCATTAACATTGCGAGAGGCCTATGATTCACATGATGATTATGAGATTCCCACCTCTCATTATCAATGAATTATAGACAGTAATGGTAGAACTTAGGAGGAACTATGACCTACAACCCAAGCCAGGTAGACCAGTAAGGGTAGGGTGTTAGACAAAACCTTCCTTGCCTTTACTTAATTTAGAACTAGCCCCTAATGGAAATCATATACCTCTTAAAAATTTGAAGAAAACATGAGGGTCCTCACATTAGAAGGGGAAGACAAATCAGGATTCTAGTATGGACTCGAGTCAAGAAACCAATAAATCACAATATATCATGTTATCTTAACCATGAATTCAACTAGTTTAAGAGCTTGAAAGAAAAACAACTCCAATGTTTAACCTGGATTAATACTTAAGTAAGATAAAGGTCACAATACCTCTACTAGAATTGGCCTAGAATCTAGTATATCAGTCCCACATACATAAGTTTTTAAAACTTGTAGAACCATTTTTTCATAACAACACTTTAAATATTGAGGAAGATCATCCCAATACAGAGTGCAGAGCACATGTAGAAGAACACGATGAAAAAAAACCTATATTTTACATCACTCTTAACATTCATTTCATACTAAGCTAGTTCAAAACTACATGTTAGAATTAAGAGCATCCCATAATCTCATTCCCAAGTTATTCTTGGCGAAGTTAGAGTTGGATATTACCAAGCCATATCATGATTTTTACTTGTTTGACTCTAGAAGGGTAAAATTCTTATGTATCATCAAGGACCTAGTGGTATCCCTTACCAAAATACCCAAAAAGAGCTTAGTTACGGAAATAGTGGTAGTTGATATCCCTGCCACCTATGCCATGTTATTTCCTTAGTCTTGGGCCAAACAATTGGGTGGAACCTTGCATATGGATTTATCCTATGTGACCATACATGTCTTCTAGGGTTAAGAGAGGACAATGTATTGAGAGGATATACTCCTATACTTTGTGAGTGATGCTAAGAGATCCAAGAATATGCCTCTATATGTCATATAGGAATCCATGGGGTGTTACATCCTATTTATGAACCCTGAGGCAATGGAAAAAGTAGACCAATTGCATACTAATATTGAACAACAATAGGAGGTACATTTAATTTGGAAACTATTATTTGACAAGGCTCCCTCCAAAGTGTTGGAAATAATAGGGGGAGGTGGGGTGAATTAGTATTATGAGATCAATAATTTAATTTTCAAAAATGATTTGTATACGCTACTTCAGCTCAATGAACTAGCGTGTATACACAACTATACTTAATGAAACCATCGTATATGCAGAGATCTTTTGATTTACCCAAATTATCATGTAGTGAACTTTAATTAGTATATCAACAAATTAATTAGACAGCGTAGTAAGAGTAGAATAAAGCATCACACATAAGCAACACACATAAACACCAAGATATAAGGTGGAAACCCAATGTGGGTGAAAACCACTTGCTACGATCATCTTTGTCTTCTTTTAATAATAAGAAATTTCTGTTTACAATTTTGGTACTAGTGCAGCCTTATACCAATACGCAGGCTTCTACCTGCAGAAGACTACAACCTTCTCTGGTTCTCTAGCCTCTATTGGAATGGAACTACAACCCCCTAGCTCTTGTACTAGCTAATATGTTTACTAGTACGTAGGTGCCGGCCTACAAAAGGCTACAACCTTCTCCTTTCTTTCAGGGACCACGCTTCATAAATTTTTAGACTAGATCCATCAACAACATCATTCAATCATCAAATATATTTGCATCAACCAATATCCTATTGAACCAACCAAATCAATTAATCACTTTGACAACCCATCAATCTGATCTTTCAGAATATTGTCACTAGAATACAGTAACCAGAACCTAAGCTAGAACCTAGAACACTGCAACAACAAATAGTAGTGACTAAAACATAGATTATTAGGTATATGCTACTTTCTTGTGCCGAACCTGCGTGTATACACACTTTTCTCAAAGTCAACCAACATATACATCTGCAAATATTAATTCATAATTCTACAGCTCTACCAGACTTTAGTTATACCTAGATCATATCATTTACAGAGTAATATATGCATCAGTATTCATATATAGAATATTCATGAGAAAAAACACATAATGATAGTTCACTTTACGCATGAAGATCCTGATCCATCATTAGATCTTATCCTCCATCAACTGCTAAGGTTCCTCCTTGGTTTAGATCCAGAAATGCACCATAACCCAATAACCTACATACTAGATCTCACTCTTCATCAGATATTCAATACTTGAGTTCCCTGGCCTAATGATCTTCTCCTCCTTTTATAATTTTAGGCCTTTCTCAATACCATGGACCAAAACCACTTAGGACCAATGCCTTGGATCAAATACCTAGGGTCAATACCTCGGATCAAATACCATGGATCAAAATACTATGGACCAAATAATTCAGACCAAAACTCAGTTTTCCAAGGTATGCATGCTTTCCTTTCTGTGAAAGTGTGTGTGTACGTTATACACACCTTTTGTTCTCTTAACCTTCGTGTATACGCGTCTTGGTCAATGGTGAACCTACATATACCTCTCTTTCTTCATTCTATGAAGACTGATATGTCATTCTTTGCTATTTTCCTAGTATACTGTGATCTTTCATCTGAGTGAGTTGCCTTTTGAACTGATTCCTTGAAGCTGCCCTGCATTTCATCACATTCTGTCACATCTGATATCTCTTTTGTAGATTCATCTAGTTACCATATACAAGTGAGTTGTTCTGCTACAAGTGGGTTGCCATCAAGTACAACACATACATCATAATGCCAACAATCTCCCCCTTTGGACTTGATGGCAACAACAACCACACCAAGTCATTCTCCCCCTTTGACATCAAGGGAAAAGGGTCATGCTCCCCCTGAGTGCATGCTGAATTTTCTAATATGCTGAAGTGTGTTGATTGAGGTCCCCTGATCAAGTCCATGCTCCCCCTGAGCATAATAAAAGTTTGCAAAAAGATTTTCTAAAAGAAGAACATCACTCTATACATGCATCAAAAATGACCTTCCTATTACCAATGACTCATACATACATCCATCTGCCAACCAAGTGGGGATATACCAAATTTGACTCATCCACCCATCCAAGGGGGGATATATCAATTGCTTATACATGACAAAAACAAGAAACTTTACATCATCCATCCCATGCATAGTGGGTTTACAAATGTGGTCTTTTTCATGACCGTTACATTAAAATATATACATGACATATATAACAGAGACCAAATATCTTAAACAAGACCATGATAGTCATCAACAACTATCATCAGCAACATCTATCAATCAGCATCTAGATCAACAACCATGTTCTCCCCCTGAACCTTTTCCACCTGAGACAAAATCTGCACCGTGATCTTCTAAGATAATGCCAACAATGCATTATTAGAAGCATATACTCCCCCTGAACCTGTGTCAAATGTTCACTGTCAAATCTGATTATTTCATATATCAGAAGAGTTATCAAGGCATCATCATCAATCAGATATATATCAAGTTATCAACAAATTGTGAGAGCCAACATATTTCCACATGTAATCAACAGACTATAACCATCATCAAGCAGAGCAGATAATTCACTAAACCATATCAGACCCCTTTCTCCTGAGTTTGGCCCACTGCTTTTCTTCAAACCAACATATACGCAACTATACCCACAGAAACTAGCATATATATGCGACTATGCTTCATGAAACTCGTGTATAACTACCTTTCTGAAGAAGATAGGATTTAACAGCAGGATGATGCAGCAACTACTCCCAGCTTTTGTCTGAGATATTCAAATTTATCTCTGGGTAGTGGTTTAGCGAATATATCAGCAACATGTTCTTTAGAGGGAACTGTTACAGGCAAATTTAGTGTCTTTTCGAATGACTAACCCCTAGACCTAGTAGCAAGTCTAGAACAATAGTTAAAGTAATTCCATTTCTTTTCCTATAGCTAACAGATAAAAGAAAGAGGAGCAAAAGTACCAACCTGTATCTCTCGCTCGATCCCTCTTCCCTTTGACCGCTTTTGCCACTCCCTTCCATACTTAACTCGCTTGAAAGGTACCTGCACACAAGCCAAGACAGAAAACCATCAAAGCATACATATTGATCTATTAACTAAACATATTATAGAATCGAAAGTACAATATACATCACATAACACATGAATGGGAAAAAGCATAGAACTCTTTATTCATAGAAAGGAAGATTACAACCCATGTAGATGCATGTTTGATTCAGCATCATCCTCCCAGCTTCAAACCCTTCTCTCCTCATGGAAACAACAATTTGACATGATAACATTACTCTCTCTACTAATCTCATCCAAGCAGCATTTCCTTAGCTTAAGAAGTCTCAACCTAGACCAACCAATGAGAGCTTGGTCCTTTTATAGCTGAACAGAGGAGGTTATGCCATTAATGGCCTTCAAGAATACTTTTCCATATTTTGGAAGTGGTTCCATGGAGGAAGGGATAATGGATTAAGGTTCATTCATCTCCTTCCTCATCCAAAAGTGAGCCCAATCCTTCTAGAAACCTCTATAAGCCTCCATTGGATGAGGAATCCAATGGATTCATTTGAAAAATTTGATGGATCTCGCTCATCACAGGTGAAACAAAGGCTAGGTGCGATGCATAGCACCCAGACAGTGTAGTGCCTACCATTCATTGCAGCCAGATAGAAGGCCACCTGCGATGATCTCTTTAGGAACATTTTTTGGATGAATGGTGTCATGAAACTCTTGGGAGGTAAGCATGATGTAGGTTAACTTCATTAGGGAATGAAAAAAACTGAATTAGGGGTTGATGGACCCTAATAATACAGATCTATAAGTTGGGGTTGATGTGCCCAAATTTTCCTGTAACAGGAACATACTCCAATTTGACCTTTTGTTCAAGCACTTGTTCACGTAGAAAATGATATTTGATGGGTATGTGCTTGGCCTTGGAGTGCATGACTGGATTCTTTGAAATATTGATGGCACTTGTATTATCACATAGAATGGAGACGGGTGGAGTACATGTGATTTGAATGTCTTGCAAGGTTTTCATCATCCAAAGTAGTTGTGTGTAGAAAGATGTAGCAGCCACGTATTTTGCTTCAGCTATAGATAATGCAATCGAACTTTGTTTCTTACTGAACCAAGACACTAACCCGGAACCCATATAGAATGAACCACCACTAATGCTTTTTTTGTCATCAACACTTCCTTCCCAATCTGCATTTGTATATGCATGAAGTGTAAGATTTGTATCTCTAGGATACCATAAACCAAAGTTCTGTGTTCCTTGAAGATATTTGAAAATCCTTTTGACTGCTTGAAGGTTTGTTTCGTTAGGATTTTCTTGGAATCTTCCAACTATTCCCATTGCATGCATGATGTCCAGTCGGGTACCTATTAGATAAAGTAGACTACCAATCATGGATCTGTAAGTTGGTTGATGTACTGTTGCTGATTCATCATTTGAGCTAAGACTGCATCCTGTTGCCATTGGGGTACATACTGGTTTAGAGTCTTCCATGCTGTAATTTTTAGGATCTATTTGAGATATTTGGTTTGTGAGAGGAAAATACCATCTTTATTCTGCTGAACTTGTAGACCAAGAAAGTAGATGAGCTCACCAAGCAAGGACATTTCAAATTCTTGCTGCATTACTGAGGAAAATTTTTGACTCATGGATTCTTCATTGCTACCAAAAATGATATCATCAACATACACAACAATCATTAGCAATTTATCAATGTCCATCTTTGTATATATATTGTTATCTGCTGACCCCTTTGAAAAACCGACCCCTTTGAAAAACCTTGTTGGTGGAGATATTTGTCAAGACGGTAATACCATGCTCTTGGAGCCTGTTTTAGACCATACAGAGATTTTCTGAGTTTGCATACAAGTTTTACATCATTTCCAAGAATGAAACCTTCTGGTTGTTCAATATAGACTTCCTTTTCTAAGTCTCCATTAAGAAAGACAGATTTTACATCCATTTGGTATACTTTGAGTTTCTGAAAACTAGAAAGAGCAAGAAACATTCTTATGGCTTCAAGTCTAGCAACAAGTGAAAAAGTTTCTTCAAAATCTATACCTTCTTGCTGAGCATATCCTTTGCAAACAAGTTTGGCCTTGTTTCTAATAACTTATCCATTTTTGTTCAGCTTGTTTTGAATATCCATTTAGTTCCTATGATATTCTTATCATGAGGTCTAGGAACTAATTCTCGAGTATTATTCTTTTCAATTTGCTCAAGTTCTTCATTCATGGCCTTGACACAACATTTATCTCTGCATGCTTCATTCACATTTTGAGGTTCAGTGGAGGATAGTAATGTTAAATAGCTTGAGGTTTCGGCAATAGTTCTTCTTGTCTACACACCTACCCGTTTCCCCCCCAAAATTTGAGTTTCTAGATGATTTTTCTGAACATACTTGGACAGACTCTTTTCTTCTATCGTTATCTCTTCTTTTGGTGCTTCATTGGTTTCTTCTTCAGAATCAGTGTGATTTGATGTGGGAAAGTGATCCTCATCTTCTTCATTGTCATGATCTTCGGTTTTTATATGTTTTGTATTTTTGCATGTTTCATCAACTACAACATCAATACTTTCAATAATTTTCCCAAGTCTTTTGTTATAACATTTATATCCTTTACTTCAAGAAGAGTAGCCAAGAAGAATGCCTTCGTCTGCTCTAGGTTCAAAATTACCAAGTTTTTCATTAGTCCTTTTGATGTAACACTTACTTCCAAAAAAGTTGAAGTACTTTACTGTAGGATTTTTACCATACCAAAGTTCATGCGGAGTTTGAGTGTTGTTTACCTGAATATTTTCTTGGTTGAGAATAGTGACGACGGCAAATGCAGCTTCACCCCAAAAGGTTGCAGGATTTTTGGATTCATCTAGCATAGCACGAGCCATTTGTTGGATAGTTTTGTTCATCCTTTCTACCACTCCATTTTGCTGAGGAGTCCTTGCGGTGGAGAACTGCCTTTTTGTTCCATGTTGTTCACAGAAGTCAAAGAATTCATCCCAGGTAAATTCTCCTCTTTGATCAGATCTGAGGCATTTGATTTTGCGATCTGATTCATTTTCAACCAAAGCTTTGAAGGCTTTGAACTTTTCAAATGCTTCGTCTTTATGATTTAGAAGACCTATCCAACACATTCTGAACAAATAATCAATGAACAATATAAAGTATTCTTCTCCACGAGGTGACTTTTTCCTTGATGGTCCACATAAATCAGTATGAACAAGTTCAAGTGGCTTACTAGCTGATCCTTCCTTTTCGATGAATTGAGATTTAGTTTTCTTACTGAATTGACATGATTTGCATATACTATTTTCAGGAATGTTGATATCTGGAAGATCTCAAACATCATGGAATCTACATGCTTTTCTTATTTGAGAAAATCTTAGATGTCTCAATCTTCTGTGCCATAGCCAGTTTTCACCATTTTTGCTTAGATAACACTGTTGTTGTCCTCCCTTGAGTATGTATAAGTTGTTTGGAGTTCTTGTACCTTTAATCACTGTTTCTCCTGTATCAAGCTCCCGAACAACACATCCATTTGATTGAAACACTACTTCATTTCCTTAATCGCACATTTGACTCACACTCAACAGGTTATGTTTTAAGCCATCAACATACATAACATTTCCAGCTTTAACTTTTTCTTTCAAGAAAACAAAGCCTTTACCTTTTATGACAGCAGGAGTGTCATTTCCAAATGAGACACTCTTTTCCTTTTCTAAGGCATTATATGAGTGTAGTTTTTCTCTGTCACCTGTCATGTGTTTTGAGCATCCACTGTCGATGTACCACTGGTTTTCTTGTCCTTCTACATATAAGGCTATACCACATCTTTCTGTTTGTGGTTCTTTCTTTCTCCATATTTTGGGATTCAATGGAGTTTGCTCCTTTTGAGATATTTGCCGAAATTTTCTCTTGCATTCAGATTCTTCATGGCCAAAGTTGTTATATATTGAACATTCTATTTCATTTTCAAGCAGAGAAAAGTTATTATAGGAACTTTTCTTGATCCCTGTCACATTCCTTTGATTTCGTGCTTCTCTAGTCATGATGGTTTTGTAAGCAACACATTGAGCAGCTTTGTGTCCAAAATTATGACATGAGAAACATTGACCATTAAAGAAGTTCTTGCGATTATCGAATCTACTAACCTGGTGATTGTAGTTTCTAGTGATATTAATTTTTGAAGCAAATTGAGTACAATTTACCTGAGGTTGGTTGTGGATTATGTTCATCCTTGAAGTAAATTGAGCCTGGTTTACCTGGTGATTTGCTTTATGCCTTTGCTGACAATTTTCAAATTGTTCATTGCTCCTTGTTGCATCAAGATAGCTTTTAGTGGAGGTTGATGGCTTCTATGATTGAGATGATTCTTCAGTATATCCAAGACCTATCTTTATCAGAGGAGAACACTGCACTTTGATAATTTCATTTAAGGTTTCTGATCCTTTAGTAAATCTGATATTGAGAGATTTTGTTTTCTCAAGATCCTTTCTTAGACCCACAATTTCACATTCTAGTTTTTCATTGTGTTTTTATCTTTTAGCAAGTTGGTATGTCAAGGTATCTATAATCATATTCTTTTCTTCTAAATAGATTTCAAGTTTAGAGATTTCGTCATAAAGGTCATCTTCATCCAAAGAATCCAAAAAATTGTCATCTTCATAAGCCATCAGAAGTCTATAGTCATTACTATTTTCATTTTCGTCACTATTTGATAAACCATCGGTATCTTCATGAGTATAGTAGTTCTTTTTACTTACACTTTATTTTCTATTCCATTTTGCAGATTCCTTCCCTTTATCATATTTATCTTTATGAGGACATTTGGCAGCATAATGATTGACTCTACCACAGGCAAAACATTTGAAAGGTAATTTACCTCTGAATCTTCCGGAACCCCATTGAAGGTTCTTGACAAAGTTTGCTTCTTCTTCTCCTTCTAAAATATGTCATGATTCATTGAGTTCTTCTTTTCCTTTTGTTGAAGCTTTAAATGCGGCTTCTCTCATATCTGATGGACCTCCTTTTCTCATCTCAAATTTAGTTAAGATTCCGTGAAGCCGTGTCATAGTAATAATCTACAGATCCTGCTTTTCTTCTATGGCAGATACTTTTGATTCAAATTTAGCAGAAAAGGATCTTAAGACTTTTTCAACTAAGGTAACTTCCTTTATTTCTTCACCCAATGCAATTAACAACCTCATCTATATGCAAGAAGTAACTAGCTATACTTTCATCATTATGCATCTTGAGAGTTTCATATTGAATTCTGAGAGCTTGTAGTTTAGCACGTTTTACCTGAGAGTCTCCTTTGTAGCTTAGGACGATTTTGTCCCATATTTCTTTGGTTGATTTGAGTTGCATAACTTTGACAAACTCTGATTGTGACAGACTTCCTAATAATGTATTGATAGCCTTGGCATTGGTTTCATATTGCTTTTTACCTACCGTATCTATAGGAATTGCTGATGGAAATGTATTACCTCCTTCCACGATTTCCCAAACATCTGTTCCAAGAGATTGAAGATAGGATGTGGTTCTTACCTTTCAATAAATGAAGTTTCTCCCATCAAAGATTAGTGGTTCAGATCTAGCAATGCACCATAACCGAATAACCTGCATACTAGATCTCACTCTTCATCAGATATTCAATGCTTGAGTGCCCTGGCCTAATGATCTTCTCCTCCTTTTATAGTTTTAGGCCTTTCTCAATACCATGGACCAAAACCACTTAGGACCAATACCTTGGATCGAATACCTAGGGTCAATACGTCGGATCAAATACCATGGACCAATACCATGGACTGAATACTTCAGACCAAAACTCAGTTTTCTAAGGTATATGCACTTTCCTCTCTGTGAAAGTGCGTGTGTATGTTATACACACCTTTTGTTCTATTAACCTGTGTGTATACACAACTTGGTCAATGGTGAACCTGCATATACCTCTCTTTCTTTATTATGTGAAGACTGACCTGTCATTCTTTATTGTTTACCTGGTATACTGTGATCTTTCATCTGAGTGAGTTTCCTTCTGAACTGATTCCTTGAAGTTGCCTTACATTTTATCACATTCTGTCACATCTTACAGCTCTTTTGTATATTTATCTAGTTACCATATACAAGTGAGTTGTTTTGCTACAAGTGGATTGCCATCAAATAAAACACATACATCATAATGCCAACACAAAGAAGGAATAGGGTCAGGAGTGCTCTTAGTACATCTTATGGGACCAGACATTCCCATATCATTTAAACTAGAGTTTGATGCCACGAATAATGTTTTTGGATACGAGGCATTAATTGTAGGTTTAGAGATGGCCAGGAATATGAGAGTTGAGAACATAATAGTTTTTGAGGATTATGAGTTGGTAGTATTCTAGATACGAAACACGTACATTATTAAACAACCTAGAATGAGATCATATCAAAATTCAATATGGTATATTATTGAAAATTACTTTAATGCATTTAACATTACATTTTTTCTTAGGGAAGATGATCAACAGGAAGATTCATTAGCAATAGAAACTAGCACCTTTAAGACACCCCATGAGCCAAAAAATAAGTATGAAGTAGAAATGAGATGCAGGAATTCCATCCCAAATAACATTAAGCACTATTAAGTTTTCTAGGATGGTGAACAACTAAAGATATTTTTGGAATTAGAGGATGTGTTTTCGGAAATTAACATAGATCACAAATAACAAGCTCTTGAAATGGATCAAGAAGAGGTGGAATCACAATAAGATGGTCCCAACTTCCTCAATCAAATTGGAGGCCATGAAGCAATACAAATTGTAACCACTTTATCCCAAAAGGGTGAGTCCCATTGGAACAAACATTTGATACCAACAATTTTTCTACTAGATCCATTTTCTAGTCGGTGGTTGAGAACGTGGAGGAACACAACTTAGGCACTCAAGGGAATGCATAGAAGGTAATTCTTACCAAATTTTTGTAACCCACTTGACAAAAATGGTACATTGATTTATTTAAGAATTTCAAATATGTTTTTGCATGTAATTATGAATATTCGAGATCATATGACACTTCTATTATACAACATAGAATTCCCTTGAAGGAGGGATTTAAAAATTTTGTGCATAAGTTATGTAGGTTCAATATTATTATTCTTCCCATGCTCGAGAAGGGAACTAAGATGCAACTAGATGGGAAAATGATTGTTCCATTTAGATACTCTGAATGGGTAGCGAATCTAGTTCCTTTCAAAAACAAGAATGAAGCTATATGTTTATGCGTGGACTTTAGGAATTTCAACAAGTGCTCACTAAAGCATAACTACCCAATCCCAAAGATGGATCATTTATTGTAGAAGGTATTAGAGGCATCTTGGATATCCATGATGGATGGATTCTCACGATATAATAAATTAGTTATGCATATAGAAGACAATAAAAGGACAACTTTCACAACACCATGGGGTACATTAATTTATGACAAAATTCCATTTGTTTTGATGAAGGAAGGAGTGAAATTTAAAAGGGCTATGGAAGTTACTTTTGTGGGAGAAAGATACAAGTTCGTAGTTATCTATTTGGATGACATGACAATATTCTCCAATTTATATGAAGAAAACCTAGATCATTTGACACAAACATTCCTAAAGAGTAAGAAGTTTGATGTTTCATTAAATCCTAAGAAATTTTTCTTTGCCTTACAAGAAGGGAAATTGTTGGGACACATAGTCTCGAAAGATGGGGTCAAGATTAATCAAACAAGAGTAGAGGCTATATCAAAGATCAATTTACCCCAAAATAAAAAGGAAGTTCAATAAGTTTTGGGGAAGATAATATTTTTATGTAGATTCATCACAAATTCCGTGGAACTCCTAAAGTATATAACAAGCATGCTCAAGAAGAACAATAATGTGAGGTGGAAACATGAAGCTCACATATATTTTAAGAAAACAAAGAAGGCTATTATGGAAGCCCTAGTCTTGGAAGGTCAAAAGTTTTCAAAGGAATTCCATTTTTTTCTTTTGCATCCGAGCACAAAATAGTCGTGGTCCACTTATAAAAGAATTGATAAGGGTATGAACTACTTGTATCACTTTTCAACCACACATTGAGAGACACATAACTAAAATGTATAATTCTATAAAAACATGCATGTATTACATTTGAAAGTGATAGCATATGACATGCCATCAATGCAGTACATGAGATTTTCACGTGGCCTGACACTCATTGTAGACAAGGGAAATGGATAGCCAAATTCTAGGAGTATGATATGGATATAAAACCTACAAAAATAATGAAATAATAAGGATTGGCTAAGTTTTTCACTGAGTCAAACCAAACAACACTTGAGATGTGCACCAATGAAGATATTTTCAACATTGATGGAGAGGAGAATCCACAAGAACATCCTTATGTAGATGAAGAGAATCCACAAGAACCTTTTCATCCTGGGAGAGATAATCCACAAGAACCTCTTGTTCTAGTAGGAAGAAATCCACAAGAACTCTTCCCATATGAAGGAAGGGATCCACAATAGCCCTTCCCAAAGGGTGTTTCAAAGTTTCAAAACTCCACTTGGTATCAAGACATAATATTTTCTACAAAAATTTCAATGTTCTTCCAAGCTACCCAAAGCCAAATGCAAATCCTTCAAAATTTAGAGAAATAAAAATACTGTATTATAGATGGAAGTTTGTATTGGAAATACCCTGTTGGCATCTTGCTTACATGTGTTAAAAAGGATCAAACATAGGAGATCATTTCAGAATTTCATTGTGAAATATGTGGAGGCCATAAAGCATGAAAAGTCACATGATATAAGATCTTTGAGCTAGATACTATTGGCCTTTCCTTTTTAAAGATACCAATGTTAATTTCAAAACATATCTAGAATGTTAGATGTTCACAGGAAAGAAGAAGTTGAAATCTATGTCATTAAAGCCCATAAAAGTTAAAGCTCTATTTCAATAGTGGGTATTATATTTGATTGGATAGATACACTGTGGTGCATGTAAATTCTTAGTGCAGAAACAAACAATTCCTCTAGCCCGAGAGAGTGGGTCTAGCCACAAAAAAACAATCTATGGAAAATCTCCTTAAGTTGGAATCAATTAAGAGGGCCCACCTATGAGAACGCTATTTCGCTTGTGATGATCCTGCTTCCTCACTCTAGCTATCTTCCATTTCCTTCCTTTGAATACCTGAAACAAGCAAACAACAACAACAACAAACATGACAACGTGAAATATTGTATTCAACCTACTTAATATGCCAAGGAACTTTAAGCCATAAATATGTAAAATGACACTTCTTGTAGGAAATCAATCAATAGCTGCATTAATATAAATCAGAAAGAGATTACCACTGATGCCTTGACGTTCCTCGTCTCCTCTGATGTATCCGGGCACCCACACTTCTGCTGGCACTTCATGGATAGCCCCAACAAATGGAAGTTTAAGGCCTCTTTCCCTCTAGTCTCAAACCAAACCAAAATCACACCATTCTCCATCAAACATACACTAGAAAGCTATAAGCTAAACATGACTTGCTGGTTATTCACACTTGCTCCAAAAATCCAACTAGCTTTTTCTTGGGAAAGGGAGAACTTTATATAGCTTGGATGGATGGGAGATGGTTCCTCTCATCATGGGAGAAGGTCTTATCTCTTAAGGTTGCTCCATCCTAATAGGGGAAAGGATCCAAAACTGATTTCCTCCACTCTATCCGGCCCAACCATCTACCAGACTTCTGTTACGAAGATTCTAGGCATGGAAGCTTTGGCTCCTTATTTAAAAAACCTTCCTGAAGAGGATCAGCATGACTGGAAAAGGGCTTAGTCGATCTGATCAGTGTGAGGTTTAGTTTTAACCTCTCTAAATTGGCGCGAGGAGAAAACTAGTCAGTAGCATTGGTCTTGTAAACTGGGATAGAAGAAAGATTCTTGGGAAATGGTGTAAAGGGGAGTTAATTTCTCATGAAGAGGGACATACTAGAAGTTTCTTCATGATGGGAAAGCATGTCAGATACAATTTAGAGGTCCTCCAGGATCATAGATGGGGAGTACAGGGAGAGTGAAAAAAATTTGTGTAACAGATGCCCCTTAAAGTGTGAAGGCGGAACTAGGGTGAGGGGTGAAATGCTTTACAAGTGGAAGAGGGGAACCAAAGTATTTCATCAGAAAATTTGCAATCAAGAATAGATACATATACATCATTGAAAACATTGAATAATGATACATCAATCGTGGTATGGAGGCAACCACCCAAAGAATGATCATGTAAATGGATCCAAGGCATGGGTGCAACCATCTAGCAGAAAGGATCATAACGAAACCAAAGTATGGTCGCAGCCATCCAATAATGAGAAGGATCACATATAACAACTCATGGTATGGTCGCAGCCATCCATCTTAAAGAGACATGTATATAAATGTGACAATGTCACATCACCTCACAAACTGGACTTGTGTAGTCTTAACCCAGGTTCTTTCACTCCAAACGACCCAATCAAAGTACAAATACTAACATGTGAATGAATGTGTTGAAGTCGAACATGATAGGAAGTCTCTTGATTACTAGTTAGTGATGTGAACCATTAACAAGTGCGAGAGAGGCCACCAATAATGATAATGGATCTCAAGGTACTGGAATCATAGTTCATGGAATGTCAATAAAGGAACTGATGTCAAACACCCGTGAAATGACCCGATCGAAAGCCAATGATGTGAACTATTCGTCGAGTGCATAAAAATTTCCATTAGGGCATGCAAGCTCTAAGGTATTGGAAGGGAGTCTCTCGACTAGCTTCCTGGATAATGAGCTGAAGTTGACAAGAAGAAACCATGTCGAAGGAGGGCCATGATGTATCCCAAATCATCGACACGATACAAAGGGATGAAAATGATTTTAGATGATACAAAGAATCAGGAGTAAGTGTAACTGCAGAAGGACTGACTCTTGAACATATTAGCAACACGATTCCAGATTTTGGCAGTCGTTGGATCCATAGGATCGGTGGTCATGAGGATGTGGTAGAGATCAAATTGAAGTCAAAAAATTAGTGGTCCAACCTAGGAAAGTCAAATGAAAAGGATGATATCCCATCCTAACACGAAGCAGAAAGTGTCATGTTCAAGAGTGCGCTTCCGACACGACTGATTGAATTTCCAAATTTTTCCCCACCATTTCTGGCAGGCACCCCAATTTTTTTTTATTGTAAACTTGAAGGAGATAACATATGCTTGCACCATAAGTTCATCCTTCGGACGAATCCAACCTAGTATGTTTAATGAGCCCTAGGAAGGAGAAACTCACATTCGTCATGGCGACGAATCCAATGTCGCTTAATGTTTTAACGAGTCCAAAAAAGGTATAACTCAATAATTTTTCCATGTTTAGAGAGTTTGAAAAGACATGGAAAAGAAAACTCTATATGGTCCCTTTTTGTACATTTATGTCTTTCAAGCCCAAAAATGTAGAAAACAATTCTCAAGAGAACCACTTGACCATTTCAGTCAAGGAGTACCTTTTTCATAAATAGTGCATCTTAGCCCAAAAAAGGGGTAAATGTATACTCGGTGCGTGATGTTTCGTAGCCTTTAACGAGTTCAAAACGAAAAGAGATCGACAATATTTTTCGTGTTTATAGAGTCAGAAAAGACCTTGAAAGAAAAACCCCCATTTTATTCTCTTTTACGAGTCAAAAAGGGAAAAATACTCGACAATATTTTCATTTGAGATTTACGAGTTGAGAAAAGTGCTAAAACACGACTCTAGTACCATCATTGACAATCCATCACATATTGCTGCACAAGAAAGGTAAGGCATTATCTAGTTTTGAGGCAAAATAGGTCAAAATACTAAAAAACCCTAATATTTCATGAAAAAAATGAATAAAATGGGGCAAATGTAATTATTTTTTACCATTTCCCATTTTACCTTTGTGTGAAGAGCTTTTTACCCACTAGTGTCCCAATTTTTCTGGAGCAGATTACAGGAGATCCGGGAGGTGATTCATCGAGCCGTTAGTTGTAGGTAAGATTCGAGACCTTAAGCTCCATTTTCATATTGATTTTTCCCCTTTTTATTCATTTTTTGGGTTCCATGGGGAGATTTTGGCAAAACTTTTTCGCCCTCGGTCGATTCAATTTCCAGGCACTGAATCGCACCGATCGGGGGTGTGTAAAACTTCCAATCACGCCGTCGATGCCACTATTTTTAAAATAGTCATGCTCGCATCGTGAGAAGAAATTTACATGTTCCTTTCTCAATTCATGCATTTGAACCCAAATATTTCTGGCCAAGGATGATCATTGACTTGATTACATGGTTTTTGCAGGGAGAAAACGTGAAAAATGGTAGATTATAAAGAATGTGAGCATGAGGATATTGATACTCAAGAAATAGCTGATCCAAATTGCTCAGAGGCTTTGAGGAACTGTGGGCTCTTGAAATTATTCTTACACTAGGTATATTGGCCCAACCTAAGTTGCTACAGTACCTGATTAGTCTCTGGGACATAAATCGGGAAATTTTCATCATCGGTGACTAAGAGCTGGAGTTGGAGACTACAAACATTTATTTCATCACAGGATTGTCTTGGAGAGGGGAACCAGTCAACTTATATGGGTTGAGGCTGATTGGGTCAAGCGTGGCTATGTTACTTGCCAAACATTGCCTAGAAGCTCTCAAATCCAAAAGTGGCATGATCGAGATTATGACCGTTCGGTATCTTGTGTTGAGAGTGCTACTGTTGACCGTCAACAGAGTGGCTGGGTCCCAAGTTCCCCATGAGACCAACAAGTCAAAGTTTCAATATGCTATCGACTGCACGACACCCACCATCTTAAACTGGGCAAAAGTAATGAAAATCAATATGAAGCACCAGCTGTCAAAAGCTAAGGCAAGACACCTGAAGCAGTTTTGCTTCGAATTTGCGCTGGTGACCTTCTTCTTGGAACAGGTGTCACTGTTCCAATACTAGTTGACTGAGGTAGATCCATCGATGCCATGAGACCCACGGATGGTTCATTGGAGTGATTTGATGCCCAGGGTTATGGGGGGCCAACAAATGTCCTACAAGATTGCCTTTTTCTTGTGGCTACAATGACAATTGATCGTAGTGGAGGATTAGCCTTACATTTTATTGACTTCCACGGAGACCCAGATACGCCTCTCCCAGAAGGGGAGGATTTGAGGATGGAGGTAAAAACCAACAATTTTTTAGTTTTTTGATGTTGTTTACTATTTTTGAAATATATGTGTTCATGACACTTCGGTTTTATGAATGCAGATGTTGGAACAGAATGCCCTACCGGGATGTCCCCGATCGTTAGGTGCATCACTCAACAATTTGATGTCGCTCCTTATCAGGAAGGAAGCGACAATGAGGAGGAGATTTTTCGGAATATCGAGGGTTTGACCCATGGGATCCCAGAGTATGCTCGGATGGGTGATTTCCCATGCCAGTACCAGAGGCATACGGTGGGGGTTTCAGATTAGATTCACCGACTTCTAACTCGCATAGTTCGAGTAGTTACATGCTATCATGAGCATCATGTTTTTTAGTGCATAGGTCTATCATTCCATATTTTGGAGGCCTACGAGCCATAAATGTATTTCGAACACACATATTATTTTTTGAGGTTTTGATGTATGACAAACATTACCAGCACACATATATATATGTTGTACTTCCTTCCTTAATATGGTACAAATGTTTGAGTAGTTACATGTTTCACAAATTTCTATCCAACACATAATTAGCTAATGCATATGTTAACGTATTCGTGTGTTAAGGAATATGATGATATGTAATGTAATAAAAAATTCTCTCTAGCAGAGGAATACGTAGATACATTCTCAATATCTGAGGGTTTCTAACGGAATATTTCCCATTGAGTTAAAGAAAAACAATTTGTGAATCAAGGTTGAAAACTAATTCCCAGATGCCAAGAGTAATAGCTTCTGACAATAATTTGATAACCGTGCTATGCTCGGCGATGTCATTAGTTGTTCAACCTAGACAGATACCTTGAAGATCAATCAACTCACCATGGGGGTCATAAATGGCCCATGCCACGGATGATAGATTCCAGGGACTATGGAAAGAACCATCAATGAAACCGACATGAGGGGACATCGATATCTGCAAAGCAGGCCAAAAAATAATATGTAGAGAAGCTACTTGAAAATAACACACCAAACCACACTGTACAAAACTGAATGACACACTATTGTACAAAAGTAACCATGCAAGATGGCCTAAGCATAGTACTTTTTGAGAGAGTCCATGTTCAAACTCGGGTAATCAATAAACATAGATGAAAAGACGAGTAAGCATCGACTCGGCCAAATAATAGAGTAGAACTCATATAAGGATGTTTCCCCATGCCCCCTGGGCGAGGGAGGGTTACGAGTCAAAAGATGACAACACCATTACAATAATGGGCAATTGGTAAAAAATCAGGGAGGGAGAAAAAACCTGAATCCATGAAGAGATAAAGGTGCCCTCGGTTGAAAGATCTTGACAATGTCAGAAGAAATTTACATGTCAATAGGAAGTGGATAAGGGAACTCCTCAAGACACATAGACATGACCACTGGGCCAGAACCAAGCCACAGGGAATTAGAATATACATTAAGAGATGTTCTTGAAATAGGATGATCAGAGGAAACCGAAGGTGAAGCCAAAAAAGTGTCCATGTAATCAATTTCGGTGGGACTTAATGACATAACCTCGCCCCAGGTATCAACAAGATTCGGCGAAGGAACAACCCAAGAATTAGACTTGACCAAAATCATGTTGATAGAGGCAACATGAGGAGGTCAGAGCAGGAAAATGCCCATCAAGGTAGGATCTTTCAAAATTCCTGCACCCACACTCTCATAAGGAGCACCGATGTGGTTGACATATGAAACATTGCCATTCGAGGAGGAAGAGGCAAATAAGGATAGTTGGTTGATTGTGACTATCTTCCCTTGATGGGGAAAACGAATCACGCAGAAGAGGGAGGAGGCTACAACATGTATGGCATGGGTCTAGCTCCATCTGAGTAGAAGATTATAGTTAAGATTAGCGTCAATGATCTATACCTCGACATGTAAGTCTTGCCCTCCAATGTAATGGCAAGGTTGGGAAGGACACCGAATGGTCGTGAATCACGCACGTCAAAAGCTTCCAGAGTGTTAGGGGATTGGTTTAGGGTAGGAGAACCAATTGCCTTCCAACAAGCAACAAACATGATGCACATAGAAGCACCTTCATTGATCACGGTCCTATGAATGGTTTTCTCATTTATGATTGCCTGAATGAAAAAGTAAATTTGATGAGGTAAACACGAAATGTGGTTTTCCAGGTCAAAGCAGATGATATTAGAGTTAGCTAGATCAATACCCCCAATAGCCGATAGTAATTATTTCTACTGAGAAGGACAACTTTGAAGGACCTCGAGAGCAGACATAACTGATGGCGCTGGAGCCAAATCCTCAACAATGTTATAATGTTGAGTGGCTCAAGCATTGGGATTGTATTAGGACTTTCGAAGCACACCTCAATAAGGTCGTCGAATGGCAGAATCAGGATTAGGTCACTCTATATGAAGAGGACCAGAACCGGATGGGGTGGAAGAAGAAGGGGTACCTTCTTTCTCTTTCCCTGTTGACGGGGCAAGAGTTTGATAATCTTTTAACTTGGTAGCCATGTTAATCGGGGTACTCATCATGAACACTTGTGAACCTAAGGAAGTAGATGATTGAGGCTGGTCTACCATTTGAGTCTGCTGGGATGGAAAGGGCTCTTTCAGGACAACTGGGGTCCCTTTGAGAAAATGACTAACTTTGGACCATCTGGGACAATCCTTAGTATAGTGATCCTCCTCATAAATGAGGCATGGATACTTAGGTTTCCGTTGGGAAGCATCACTAGCAGATGGTTCCCAATGGAAACCTAAGTCTTTCATATTACCTTTAGAGGATTTATTCGCTGGGGTAGACTGGACAATGTGAACCTATGAGGTTTTACCAGGGCTAGACACATTGCGAGAGGAGTCATTGGGAGTAGTGTTGGAGACCGAATTCTATTTGGAAGAAGATTTTGCAGGGGTCTGAGTCACTGGACCAATTACTTCATCAAAGGAGGGGTAGCGAGGGACTTATATGTCGTCAGATCAAATGATGGTCTGGGTGCAACGGGTAACACATCATATAACGTGCTAGACTATGAATAGACAAGGTCTAGATACTGGGTACATCTGATGGCTTGTTCCTCAGTGACGCATCCACCCATAGCAATGTCCTCAGCAATTTTGTTGACAAATTATTTGGTGAACCACTCGGTCAACAACTAAGTAGAAATTTCAAACTTAATCAGATGATGCCTACGTCTCTGTTCATAGATGTGATCAGAGATGTGAGTCGTTATGTCTTCCTTGAGTGACGTTAACGGATGGGTTCCAGTTTCATAGCGAACCAAAAATTGGAAATGTGTGAGAAAGGCCATGGCGAGAGTGTTAAAGTCATGACAGGTATTCCGGGGGAGCTCGATATAACACTTGTCCACAACTCCTGTAAGAGTTCATTGGAAAAGGTGAAGACGAATGGAATCATCAACGTAGGAATTCAAGGAGCACCAAAGGTGATATATCATCACGTGGGCTTGAGGGTCCTCTTTCACTTTGCCTTCAAACTTTGGAAAATTGCTCGAAATCTTGGATGGAACTGGAGGCCGGTATGGTGAATGAAGAATCAGATCATTCGTGGGTCTAGACACATCTAAAAATTCTAGCATAGCCAAGAACGGAAATTGGGTATTGAAAGTAATTTGAGGTCGATAAGGGGGTCCAACTGGCGGGACCTATCCCTGCTGGTAAGGATTTTGTCCCCAAAATCGAGGGTTTTGTCCATAAGGCATTTTATTTTTCCCCCATTGTAGGTTACCTTGCTCGTAGGGAGGATTTTGACCTTGAAAGCCTTGAAATTGTCTAGCCAGAGGCTGCTAATAAGCAACATATTGGTTTAAAAGATGTTGAGCCTACTGGCCTTGGACATATGGATTTTACATGTGATGTCCCTAAGCATAAGGATTTTGGACCTATTGCCCTTGGACAAATGGGTATGGGACCTACTTCCCTTGGACGTAAGGATTCTGCGCTTGTTGTGCTTGGACATAAGGATTTTGGACTTGTTATCCTTGGACAAAAGGAGGTTGTATCTATTGCCCTTGGACATGAGGATTTTGTGCCTGCTACTGTAGGGCTTGTCCTTGGCCATGGCCTTGCAAGGGTTGACCTTGTTGATATGATTATAAGGGTTTCTGCTGCCTGGGTTTACCTTTCCGCTAAAAGGGTCGACCTTGCAGATGTAAAGGTTGTTCCTGTGGCTGTAAAGGCTGACCTTGCAAAGGCATAGACTAGGAGGATTGCAGTGCATATTGCATTTGCGGCTACACAGTTTGTTGCAACTATTGCGAGGGTTGCCCCTGTGGTTGGTGCAATTTTCCTTGTTGCAACATGATCTAGACTTGCTGTTTCATGGATGGCCCCTGCTGCAATGAAGGTTTCCCTTGATACTATAGGAGTTTCCCTTTCTGATGCAAAGGTGCTTGAACAGTTCCTAAAATGACAGCTTGAAAGTTACCGAACAGTATCTAGACATACCCACCAAGCACAACAGATGGACTAGGCTAGACATAGGGTCTAGGCTAAGGGATGTATGATGGATTAGCCATCTCTTGTGAACCATATGGAACACAAGGAGGTTGGCACTGACCTTCAGCCATATTAGGCTGTTGGTACTTGACATGACTTGACCTAGATGAACCAACATTGGGTTGTTTATACAAGGCATGACTTGACCCAGACGGACCAACATTAGGCTATTGGTACTGGACGTTACTTGATACAATAGGACCAACAAGATTTGAAATGGCACCCGAGGAGGGTTGGTTCATCCCAACCATGTGTGGTTGTGAGTCACCCACATTGGTTGTGCTAGACATCATAGAAACATTCAGACTCTACCCCCAGGAGGTGGAATAGCCTGTCCACTTACTAGAGGGATCGAAGAACTGATAGCGACATGACTCGAGATTGTCGGTTGAACCAGATGGGTCACCTGGACTGACGAAACAAGAGGATTGGGAATGGTGGGTTGCACCGAGACTGAAGTGACTACAGACATCACCATTTGTTGGGTGGTCGGGTTCTAAATGAATGGACCTGTGGTATGCATAACACCAGACACCCAAATAGGGTTTTGATACAATGATGAGGTAGTAGGTGTGCCTGAAACCAACTGAGCTAAAGTCACATAATTACGCGGTAACTTAGGATGAACATTAGTCAGAGTTCTTTCTGTGTAAGGGAAACCTTTAGGTGGGAAATGATATTCCTACTCCTCGATTGTGCGTAGAGTGGAAACCTCTGAGTGACCTAGAGAGGAGACTGGGATTTCACCTTCTAATTCCATGGGTGAAAACAAACGACGAAGGACTACCGAAGATGTTCAAGGGGATAATTCCAAATTAATACCCGACTGATTGTACAAATTGTATGGACGTTGCGGTGATATCACAACAAGATCAAACAAAGGATTCAGAGGATAAACAACTAGTCCAAGTTGACCTTTATAAGTTGGCGGACTCTCGGGAGTTTGGATAGGGTTATCTAGAGATTCCAGGCCAATGTTAGAAAGTGATCCAGCATCCGAAGGGGGAGGATGAGATGAAAAAGGTTGAATACTCATAACAATCCCAAGCACAACACCTTGGTCCTTAAGCGACTATGGCAATTTAGGAGAAGGCTCCTTAGACAATCTTTCAGAGAGAGGAGAGGAAGAGGAACTAGGCAAACTAGTTGGTTCAAACCAAATAATCTTTTGTCTCAAATAAGCAAAAGAGAGATCGATTTCAAGGGCTTTAAAATGTACTTAAACGTATAATCATGATGTGGTCTAAAAGACTAACAAGGATGTTATAAGATCATAGGAAACAATTTTTTAAGATGCAAAAACAAATTGGTGTTCTTTGATGTTTTAAGAGTCAAGTAAGAAGAAAAGGTGGCTCTATCACTTTTGGTTTGAAATGAGCTTGAAAGGACAAATGCTCAGGTGATATTTTATATTTAGGGAGCAAAAAAGATCAAAATGATTACTCAGGATGATCTAGGTAAAAAGGATTACAAGGTAATCGTGAACTGTAGAATACCTCCCTACGAATCGAGAAGTACGGGCAGGAAATCTCCCCGAATGCTGTGTTCGGTGTATCACATTTACAAGGTGGAAAAATCGGCTTCCTATGGATAAATGATTGCAACCTAGTGGGGTCTCCCTCTATATACTCTATGGTATGGGAAGCACAATTCCATACTAGCGCTTTCTAGTGCCGAAGTGAATGACAACTGCTAGGTTTTAAGATGCGGAACATGTCTCTAGCCTAGACCTTCTAAGATGTGATCATTAGATTTCAAATGTGCCTTAGCTTAATTGAGTACATTTTAGAGCTTATCTTGAAATTATGTCTCGATTTTCAGGCATTATCAATGCGACTCAAAAACACCTATATGTAGCGAAATGAGACAGGACCCTTTCAATTCGATGAATTTTCTACACTAATGAGAGTAGAAATCATACTCAAATGCAACAAAACAAGCAATTGAAAGCAAAATGATTTTTCACTATTTCGTCTTTTGAAAACAAAAATGATGAAAAAGTTTTTCCAATTCCTAACTTTCCTATCAAATGACCTCAATTATCCCTTTCACTAATAAAGAGAGTTATTTCCTTTTGCAATGCAAGTGACAATGCAACTATAGCCTTCAATGATGCTAACTAACGTAAAATATTGATGTAACAAACTAGAGTTATGTATTTTTTGATGAAATTACAGAATGAATATTTTGCAAAAACTTCACACTTCAAAGAAACATTCGTAATACAATCAATCACAAGTGAGCATAAAAGAGAATTCTTTTCAAAAGTAATGAAGCAAATATTGAACCAAAAACAAGATGGGCAATGTGATATGTGCCCGAAAAGAGACGCTCAAACACTAAACGAAACTTTCCAAAATGTTATGAAACCAACTTACAAAAAGATAGAAAAGATAGATAAACACCTTAGAAATAAGCCTCTTCGAGGGGGAAACCTCCTTTAAATTACACAAATGAACAATTCTTGGATGATACAAATGACAAGACCTCCTTTCTATATATAGGAGTCTAAGTGGTCATAATATAATCAGAGCCGACATAACAATAATAATGTAAGGGCACAATAATACCAATAGTGGGCTTCTATGGGGCACAATAATAACAATATGGGGACTACATGGGCACAACAATATAATAAGTGGGTTGTACTAATAACAGTAAGGGGTTACACTTGTAGTTTAGGTACCTAACATGCTCCTTTCCTTCAAAAAGTGTTGTCCTCAATGCTTGAGTAGTTCTTGATGCTTCTATATAAAATTCTTGTCCTCCCATGTGGATTCTTTAGTGCGTAAGTTCTTCTACTTGACGAGATACTCTGAAATCGATTGATTTCATAGCTATCAGGTTCTTGTTTCTGTGACTACTCCAGGTTCCAATATGATTTTTCCTTCCTCATCAAGTTATGACAATATTGTTTGAACTGGGATCTTCTGCAACTTTTGAATGAGTGGCCACACTAATTCGTCCTTGTTCCATTCATCCCTTGCTTTGTTTATCCAATCTGGTTGGATAATAGAAACAGCACAAAACAATGCTTCCACATCCTCATCCTTTCTTGAGAGTGCATCTGCAACAACATTTTTCTTCCTTTTTTGTAGATGATTTCAAAGTCATAACCCAACATATTTTGGACCCGTTTTTTTTGTTCTTCTAAAGATAATCTTTGTTTTAAAAAGTATTTAAGACTATCATGATCCATTTTTACCTTAAAGTGTCTTCCCATTAGGTAAGGTCACCATTTCTTGAGTGCATGTAGTATTTCAAACATTTCATTCTCATAAATAGCTTGCTTTAGATTTAGTCATAAAAATACCCAATTGCCTACACCAAAACTTCTTTCACTGCGCTGTTGATCTACCTGTTGTTTCATTTGATTCTTCACTAAAGTGGCATTATCCTTTAAAAGTTGGAGAAATTGTTGTTGATGCTTGATGTGATCTTTCACTGCTTGAATCTTTTTCTTCTCGATATGTCCTTCTATATTGAGAGTTTAAGGAGTGGTAATTTCTTCCAATGCATTACAATATATGGTCGAATTCATTTCTTGATGCTCGATGTGATCTTTCACTTATTGAACATTTTTCTTCTTGATATGTCCTTTTATCTTGATAGTTTGAGGAATGGTAATTCCAATCAATGTATTACAAGATATGTTTGGATTCATTTCTTCTTTCTCGATGTGATCTTTCACTTCTTGAACCTTTTTCTTCTTGATATGTCCTTCTATGTTGAGAGTTTGAGGAGTGGTGATGCTTGCCAATGATTTACAAGATATGGTCAGATTTATTTCTTCTTTCTCTAGGGTTGGTTCCTAGTGTATATCCTCTTCTTTTGATGTTTATTGATCCTTTTCTTCTTCCTCTTCATAATCTATGTAAAATAATTTCTTCTCAATAAACTTATGACCTTTAGTGTATTTTCTATCACAATTGTAACAAAGCCCTTTTTCTCTTTTTTCTTCCAATTTTTGTGGTGTAAACCTTGTAGGTTGTGGAAGGCTAGGAGAAAAAACACTTTCTTAATTATAGTCGCGAGTGGTGGGTTTCCTTGTTTCCATAATTTCACTTTAAATTTTTCTTGCCAACCTGAATGCCTTCTCCAATGAATCAGGTCCCAAAGATGAACCTTATGTTGAATGTTATCCTTTAAAGTCCTTATGGAGACATCAATCCTCTACTTCTCTGGAATATCACATTCCCTTATATTCAATTTTTGAAAGTCCTCAATAGGCTCTGCCATTGACCACTTTTGTTTGAGATTTATCAATTGGCTAAAGAAGGTGTTGCTCTTTGTATCCTCATAATGTGCTATCATTTCCTCCATGAAAATTGACCACGTAACAAGTGGTTTACGAGAACAAAGCCCTTTATACCATAAAAATTGATCCAGTTCTAAATATGAAGATGCAATACGTACCTTTTTAACAGTTGCACCTCATGTAGATCAAAATATTGCTCCATCTGTGTTGGGGGGAAAAGTATCCAATACGGAATGACCCTATCCCACTCTAAGGGTGATAGTACCTCAGCAACAACTGAATGCAAAGCTATTCAAGATTACTTCTTTATAGGATGAGAGAGGGAAGAAAAGGATGATCTACTAACCGTTATCTTGCGCTTAATAGTCGATCCAGTCTTCACTCCTTGCTGCTTGCTCCTGGCTTCTTGCTCTTTCACCGGCCCAGCTACACAAAGATCCTGTAAAAACACAAGAAAAGGAAACTACAAGAAGCATACATCCATAATCGATTCAGGGATTAGCATAAATCAAATATACAAGCATCTATTCACCATAAAGACACATGCATATAGAAGAACCTCAAATACTTTATTGATAGAAGAAGTAAAGTTCTGAGAGGGTTACAACCATAATAGGCCCAATCCAGCAACACCTCACAGTAGAAATAAATCTCCTCTTCACCTCCTTTCAAGCAATCACCCAATAGTTCTATACACAAACCAACAACACTTCCTTACTTGCACAAAATTCCAGCCTCCCTAGACCTCATGAGAGAGCTCTATATATAGGGTTTTGGAGAAAGGATGAGTCATCTTGAGACTGGCATGAAGCTGACTAGTGTCCTCTCCCACTTTAGTTAATCTTCAGTTCTTGAGTCCACTTGGAGATTCTTGCTTCCACTTGGAGATCAAGACCCTCTTACTCATCACAAGGCGAATTCCTTGACTCAAGTGTCAGTTTGGAAGCTTCCTGGGCAGTTGACACCTTGTAGAATGACTGTGCCACTTGGCCAATCTCGCCCAACGCAGGTAGCCTTCATTGGTTTTGACATTCAGTGCAGGTACAGAGTGGAGCAGTTGACATTCAGCGCAGATGCTCAGTGGAGCAGCTGACATGATCCAGAAACTGCTTGTTTTTTAGAGTTTTCAGGTGGAGAACTGATTTTCAGTGCTGTGGTTTGCTGACCTTGTTCCTCTAGGGGTCAGAACAACATGTTTAGGGACTTTGGATCCCTCAGATTATTGACATTTCATGCTCCATGCTGTTAGGCACAAAAATGTCTATAACAGTTGCCCCCTAAAGTATGAGGTCGTTTATCGGGTGAAATTCTTTATCAGGAGGATCCGAAGTTCATTCCATTGCTGAGAGGTGCCCTGTAATAAAATACAATACAATACATTATTTTTCATTCTGCTTTCATGATCTAGCTGAGGCGGGCATTCCCATGCTCAGCTTTATAAATTCATTTTGGTACATAGAACAGACGATCGTCTGATGGTAGACTGATAATTCTCTGCTGAAATTATCATCCTTTGAGTAGGATGATCATCTGCTGCAATGATGTACATAACAAATGTCTTTATATTTCCTGAATATATATCGCAGCCCGGATGGATGAAACTAGATCCGGGGTCTTCAATCTCGTTCGATCTTCACTCTAAGTACAAGTCGATCCATGTGAGAATTGCGCTGAAGTTGAACATGGAAAGACATCGCTTGATTACCGGTCAATAATGTAAACCGTTAACAAGCGCGAGAGGAATCACCAATAATGACAATGACCCTCAAGGTACTGCAGTACAATTCACGTGGTGTGAATAAAGGACTTGGCGTCGAACACCACGCAAAATCTTCTGGTCGAAGGTCATTGATGTATACCTGTCGCCGGAAGTGAGAAACTTGCCATTGAGGCATGCAAGCTTCAAAGTACTGGGGGTTTTGTTCCTAGATCAACTTCTTGGATAATGAGCTGAAGTCGACAAGAAGCGATCCGTCAAAGGAGGGCCTTAATGAATCCCACATCAGTGACACGGAACGGAGCTAATGATTTTAGTGGAGGTGAAAACAATCTGTGAAATATGATTCAGGGTGGCGATCATGGGAGGATGAAAGATGATGTATGGCAGTGGATGGGACACGGTTGACTCTTTCTGAACACATCTCTTGAACATATAACGACACTGATGTGATGGATCGGTAGCATTACCCCAAATGTGGATGGTTTGGCGAGGACCATGGTTATGAGACCGGTGAATGAAACAACCTAACCCGATGTGATACGGAGGACAAAGTGTCATGTTCAAGAGCGACTTGCTACCATTAAAGCTTTGAGGTTCTCCCAATTTTTCCCCAGTCATTTCTGACCAGTACCTCTTTATTTTTGTCAAGCTTGAGGAGGATAACATATGCTTGTTCTATAACCTGCCCTTCGGGCAAGCCCATCGCTATGTTTTAACGAGCCTAGCGATAGGGAAACTCGTTCTCGTCTAAAGACAAGTTTGTCGCTATTTAATCATTTTAACGAGTCTAACGACAAAGAAAACTCGGTCCTTTTCATTTTTAGAGAGTCTAAAAAGGTACAGAAAGTTAACTCCAAAATTCCTTTTTTGTCATCTAATCCCTTAAGTCCGAAAAAGTATAAAACAATACAGAAGGGATGAGTTTTCGATAGTTTTAACGAGCCGAACAAAACAAGCGCTCGATCTTTTTGTGTAATAATCCCTCGGGTCCAAAAAGGTTAAAATCTAGAGGAGGGATAGCTCTTCCGGTCCTTTTAACGAGCTGGAAGGCCAAAACTCGACAAACGTTTCATATTTTACGAGTCAGGAGAAAAGAGCTCAAAGAAGACTCGTCTTTTGAGGAACGAGTCATAAACAGGGATAGCAGCAGATTCCAGGTACAGGTTGGAATTTTCCAATCACGGCAGTGTCACAAGGATGGCTAAGTGAAATCACTCTTCGCAGCTGTTCCTCAAAATGGGTAAACAATCATATGGAGGTGAACGATAGGCCAAATGGAATGGAGGTGGCAGGTGCAAAACACGACCAAGGATTTTATGGCTAATAAATTTACGATCACAATGGTTATTTACCGTTACTAGGTTCATTTTTTAAAGAGCTTGAATGCGCCAAAACACTGCTCAAAAGCTTATGTTTATTTTTTAACGAGCATGAACTATGACGCTAAAAATGCTCGGATCTCGCTTTTCTATTTTTTAACGAGCATAAATTCCGCGGTAAAACTGCTTGATTATACCAGTCATAAGATAAGAAATGTCTCTTGTGAGATAGCTATTTTTTATGGAGCTTTATCTCACGAAGCTATGCTCCTAATTTTGGCAAATTTTGACCTTTGCCCCACATCCTTTCTTTATGCAAGTTCGGAAAACGGCTAATCCCAAAAACAGATAAATAACCGCTCCTAGCTTGCACTCCAAAAGGTTTGCATGCCCCCAGGTATAAAGTACAATTTCAAGGCTGCCCCTACTTATCCGATAAAACATTTGTTTTAAAGGGTGAGGCTTGCCTCTTTCTGGTTACCCAAAGAATGGTTTTATTTGCTGCCGCAAATGAAACTCTTTCTTCGGCGATGTCTATCATTAGGTTACTCAAAGATGGTTACTATTTGTTGCAGCAAAAGAATCTCTTTCTTTGGAGGCTGCCCCTACTTATCCTCTAAAACATTAGTTTTAATGGGTGAGGCTTGCCTTTTACCCAAAGAGGGTTACAATTTGCTGCCGCAAAAGAATCCCTTTCTTTGGTATTGCCTACCTGTTTAGACAAAGTTGAATGACCTTTGTCAGACAAGTAACCTTATCAAAAGAATCCTGTTCCATAACAACCCCTCTTCCTTTTCGGACGGGGTACGGACTAGTCATATTCTTCCGCGGAAATTCTACCTTATACCCAGGGTTTCCTCTGCCCGAAGCAGACCAAGACGCATGCCCCCTGGGTCCCAATCCCATCTTTCCGAATCACTCGCATTCATCGGGAAGGAGGACTGGGGGTGGAGACATTTCTTGGGTGAATAGACTATTGAGGGTTGGTATTTGACTATTTGCGATGCGTGATCCCGGAAATGAAAGTTGGTCTACGAGCTTGACCATTCTTCCTTCGTGTGGAAAACACATTACTCTAAAGAGTGAGGAGACTATAGCTCCCATGCAATATATATAGTCTCGTCCAAGGAGTAGGTTATAATCCAAGGGTCCTTGAACGACCATCACGTTCATTTGAACGGTCTTCCCTTTCAATGTAACAGGCACATTGGGGAGGATCCCTAACGGTCGACTGGTTCCTTTATCAAAACCTGAGAGATTTCTTATCTCAGGCAAAAGCTCTGGGGAACCCAGTGCTTTCCAAGTAATAGAGGAAAGGATACTCACAGATGCCCCTTCATCAATGATAGTTCCAGCCATTACCATTCTGTAGATTTGGACTATGATTCTAAATGGTATACTGGCTGGTAACCGGGGTCTGCCTAGTTGGTTCCAATCAAAGGACACAACCAGGTTGCTTGGTGGTGGGACCGAATACACGGCCGGATACGATCCTGACGATGTTCCTTCCTGCGATAAAGGAATGGGCGCATTGCCCTGATGCTCATCAGAATCTGTGTTGATGAAAAGAATCTGGATGGTGTCATCCTTATTCTCTTCCGTGAGGGTGTCATTTGAAGATGAATCTTCAGTGACGGTGTCATTTGAGGATGAAACCTCTGAAGGAAGAACCGGGTCAACTGCCGTATCGACCTTTAGACTTTCGTCTGGTCTGGATTCAGTAGGTTCATTTTCAATGACTGACGCTTCAGCTTGCCATTTGAGCAGGCCGACTGTATTTTCAACCAATGAAGGACTTGGCACGAGTTTTTTGTATCCAGGAGGAAGTATTACCGGTGAAACCGGGCAATTTCCAAAACTCTCTTCGCTTCGTCTAAGAAGGGACAACGGTGGATGGCGTGACCGCCTTCACACAGTTTGCAGGGGGATCTTGCTCCCCCTCCTCGTCTTGAACCTTCACTTTCGCTGGTTGACGGTAAGCAATCAACATGGCTATCAGATGTTGATGCTCCCGAATTGTGCAAACGAGGTGACCAGTCCCTTAGTATCCGGGGAATACAGGGACAATCTCTATGGAAGTGGTCTCCTCTACATATGACACATGGCGATTTAGGCCCGGTCTGTGCTGTGTGTGGGTTTTTGTCAGATGTCTTTTGTTTGCCCCCAGTCGCCTTAGGCTCCTTCTTCTTCTTTTCCTTCTTCTCCATGGGAGCTTGGCTTTTGCCAGCCCCACCTCGCGAAGATGGAGGATTAGAGGAAGAGTTATAAGAAGTGGAAGGCTGGCAGGCAGCTCTAGACTAATCTAACAGTTGACTCGACTGTTCAGGAACCATGGTGGTCTGAACTACATTAGTTGAGAAAAGCCAAATAGGCAGGCCAATTGTCAGTCCTGGAAGCGACAATGTGGCCATGTGGGGCGCACCAACTTCTCCCCAAGAGGAGAATGGACTAGGACTTCCATCATGTGGAGTTCCTTGGTTGGGGCGTTCCATGTTCTCAACTTAAGATCAACGCGGGAATAGGAGGTGATTATGTTCCGTTTAAAATAAATTTTATAACGACGCTTAGACACAACTTGCTTTTTCACTTTTTAAGAGTCGAGAAAAAGCTAAAGATGACTCTAGTCTCCTTCGATGTTTTAACGAGCCCGAAGTGACAAATGCTCGGTTGGACTTTTTCAGTTATAGAGTTTGAAAAAGGCCAAAAGAAATTGCTCTGGAGATCTAGGCAGAGGGTGTGCCAAACCTTTCGCAAAACCACAGAATACGTTTTACGGTACGAGTGGTCGATCTTCGTGAATGTTGTGTTCACTGCATTGCGATCAGTAGGGCGGCCGACACGGTTTCCTATGGATAAAGGCTTTATTCCTATAGGGGTCTCCCAATATATATGCGACGGTACGTGGGAGCACAAGTCCGTATTAGTGCCACCGACTCTCAGGAGGAATCACCCACCTTCATCGAGATCGACAGTCACTATGTTTAACGACGCCGGAACACGTCTCTAGCTTAGACCTCTAGATGTTTGCGTTATGTTTCAAAGTGTTGTTAGATTCATTCAATATATTTTAAGTTGATCTTTTTTAAAGTTTGCCTTTCAAGGTTCACCACGAGATGTATTGATACAAATTCCTAAATGCAGTCTAAGATGAGAAGCAAGCTTTTTCAATCTTTTCGACTTATGAAAATCTTAACTACTGAGGGAAAAGAGAGATAAAATATTTTCACACAGATCAAAGAGCACTCGCTAATGCACTTTTTCCCTAAATCAACATACAAACTTATATGTAAAAATGCAAAGATGCAGGTATTTCTTTTCTCTTTCTTAATGTTGGTGAAATGCAAAAAGAAAGTTGTTGTATAAATTTGAATTCAATTTCAAGTGAAAGCAAACAAGTTTGTCCAAAATCAAAAGACACCTTAAGATTTACTTGTTTCGACACTAGAAATATCTAAATTCAAACCATATGATGAAAGCAAAAGCTCAATCAGCTATGAACAACAAATAAACTAACTCTTAAGATCAAAACGACACTTTATCACAGGTCTAGATCTAAGAGGCCACAGCAAGACTAGTTCACTTTCGTTATGGGAAACTGTAAATGTACAAGAAATACACAAAGAAAAAACACAGTTTCTTTATACAACCGAGGCGGAATAGTGACAAGGAAAGTTGGTTTCAGATAGGCCTACTGACTGGTAACAAACAGCAAAAAACAAAAGTGAAAACAAGGCAAGACACAGCAGGAAACCCCAGCAGCACAAGGCAGGACTGGTCCAGCGCAGGTGGAACACTGCCTGTTTGACCTTCAGTGCAGGTAGCCCCTTCGGGAACTGCGCTGAAATGCAAATAGCCTTTGTACAGCCTGCACTGAAGAACGAGACTTTCGTCCGACTTGGTTTCCGGGTCACAGATTGCTCAAAAATTCACAGTTTTTGCTCAAATCAGAAGCTATCAGTCAAGGACACACTAAGGAATGACAAGGAGGATGAAAAGCTATCACTAAGAGCTTATTAGAGTCCTTGTGGATCAGCTCTTCAAATTATAAACTTGCCCAGAAACTGAGCTAGAGTAGCTGCCCTCTACTTTGTATTCGAAAGATTCGAACACAGTTCGATTCGGTACTCCCTTTGTTTATAAAATGAATAGCAAAAAACACAAGTAACCAACAAGATACGATCCCCAGTGGAGTCGCCAATTTGTTGGGGGGAAAAGTATCCAATACAGAATGACCCTATCCCACTCTAAGGGTGATAGTACCTCAGCAACAACTGAATGCAAAGCTATTCAAGATTACTTCTTTATAGGATGAGAGAGGGAAGAAAAGGATGATCTACTAACCGTTATCTTGTGCTTAATAGTCGATCCAGTCTTCACTCCTTGCTGCTTGCTCCTGGCTTCTTGCTCTTTCACCGGCCCAGCTACACAAAGATCCTGTAAAAACACAAGAAAAGGAAACTACAAGAAGCATACATCCATAATCGATTCAGGGATTAGCATAAATCAAATATACAAGCATCTATTCACCATAAAGACACATGCATATAGAAGAACCTCAAATACTTTATTGATAGAAGAAGTAAAGTTCTGAGAGGGTTACAACCATAATAGGCCCAATCCAGCAACACCTCACAGCAGAAAGAAATCTCCTCTTCACCTCCTTTCAAGCAATCACCCAATAGTTCTATACACAAACCAATAGCACTTCCTTACTTGCACAAAATTCCAGCCTCCCTAGACCTCATGAGAGAGCTCTATATATAGGGTTTTGGAGAAAGGATGAGTCATCTTGAGACTGGCATGAAGCTGACTAGTGTCCTCTCCCACTTTAGTTAATCTTCAGTTCTTGAGTCCACTTGGAGATTCTTGCTTCCACTTGGAGATCAAGACCCTCTTACTCATCACAAGGCGAATTCCTTGACCCAAGTGTCAGTTTGGAAGCTTCCTGGGCAGTTGACACCTTGCAGAATGACTGTGCCACTTGGCCAATCTCGCCCAACGCAGGTAGCCTTCATTGGTTTTGACATTCAGCGCAGGTACAGAGTGGAGCAGTTGACATTCAGCGCAGATGCTCAGTGGAGCAGCTGACATGATCCAGAAACTGCTTGTTTTTGAGAGTTTTCAGGTGGAGAACTGATTTTCAGTGCTGTGGTTTGCTGACCTTATTCCTCTAGGGGTCAGAACAACATGTTTAGGGACTTTGGATCCCTCAGATTATTGACATTTCATGCTCCATGCTGTTAGGCACAAAAAAGTCTATAACAATCTGTAGTATCCAACTTACTGGATCCTTGCCATCAAACTTCCTCATATCGCCTTATCTTGATTTTAGGAGCTCGATCTTGAAACAATTATAAAATTATAATTTCATATCTCCAAGTTCTGAAATTGTGTCTTGCAATATCTTTTTGAGTCTTCTTTCTAACCCTGCAAGT
Source organism: Pinus tabuliformis (assembly GCA_031772625.1). Lineage (NCBI taxonomy): Eukaryota > Viridiplantae > Streptophyta > Pinopsida > Pinales > Pinaceae > Pinus > Pinus tabuliformis. Next base: position 815,866,183 of record CM062805.1, on the reverse strand, counting down.
CTAATCAAGATTGGATTCTCCAAGGAAGCGTTATGCCAAATCTCCCACGGTGACCTAATTATAGAATAGTTCAGTAGAGAAAACCTATACGAAGTTCCATGTGTCATTGTTTCAACCTTAGGATCTAAAACCAATACAAAGAACACTACAGTTTGTATGCTCTTTGCAACCTCTTAAGAAATTTCAATTTGATGCTTAGAAAGAAAGTTATGACGATTTTCCCAAGGTCACCTATTTACGATGTAATTCGGGAGCTTGTAGAAACCCTAAATGTCTTGGAATATATCACTGAAAATATTGCAAACCAAGATAAAAAATGTGGGCTCGAGCTTCACCAAAATTGTAGCTCAAATTGGTTTTAATTTTAGATTATGAAACTGTGCAGAAAAACATTTATAGTGAAAATTCCAGGATCACTTGTTTGAGATGGAATTCTGGATTTTTCAAAAACCCTAACTTCGTTAGATCATATTTTCAAAAATATAGTGAGACAAGATCTAAAATTTGGACCCAAAGTTTAGAACTATTTCGGCTCAAATGAGTTTTTTTTTTTTTTTAGCTTCTGCAATGTCGTAGACAAAAAGGTTATAGCGAAAATTCCACGATGACCTGTTTGGAGCAACGAAATCCTAGAATCCAAAGTTTTGATACCAAATGTTATGAAACCAGCTCACAAAAATATAGAAAAGATAGATAAATGCCTTAGAAATAAGCCTCTTCGAGCGGAAACCTCTTTTACATTACACAAATGAACAATTCTTGGATGATACAAATGAAAAGACATCCTTTCTATATATAGGAGTCTAAGGGGTCATAATATAATCAGAGCCAACATAACACTAATAATGTAAAGTCACAATAATAACAATAGTGGGAATTTATGGGGCACAATAATAACAATATGGGTATTACATAGGCACAACAATATAATAAGGGGGTTGTACTAATAACAATAAGGGGTTACACTAGTAGTATAGGGACCTAACACAAACTTGGCAAATGGAAATTGAAGTAATGAAAGGACTAATCAAATGAAATGCAAGGAGCGAAATTGACTATGGACTTGACTTTGTGAGCAGGAAAACAAGTGAATGGGTGATGACATACATTCCATAGGGCTATACACCATCCAAGAACTCAAGAAACCAAGTGAAGGAAATACAAATTAACCAATCATAAAAACCAAGCTAAAAAATCTTTCCACCCAGCGAGAACACAGTCAGAATCAGTTGAGAGATAGAAATTAGAAGAGCAAGACATGCTGGCTATGATCGAGGCTAAACACTGTTCTTCACCTACAAGAATTGACGTAACTTCCTAACTGAAAACACATGCCCAAAGGGGGTCAATGCGACTTTGTTTTCGAAACTCACGCTGATCACTGATCGAGGATTTGGGGAAAAAACAATTTCAAAGGCTAAGGCCAGACTTGCACTGTAAATTTCAGGCTCAGAGCAGTAAACCAGGTAAAGCAGAGAACACTAAATGGAAATGGTAATAGTAGAAAATTTCACACAAAACCATAAAATGACAATCAATCAAACATAAGGATTGGCTCCCTAGTGGAGTCGCCAATTTGTGGTGCAGGTAAATTCTCAGTGCAGACACAAACAATTCCTCTAGCCCGAGAGAGTGAGTCTAGACACAAACAAACAATCTATGGAAAATATTCTTAAGCTAGAATCAATTAAGAGGGCCTACCTCTTAGAACACTATTCCGCTTGGTGATGATCTTGCTTCCTCACTCTAGTTGTCTTCTGTTTCCTTCCTTCGAATACCTGAAACAAGAACACAACAACAACAAATGTGATAGCATGCAATATTTTACTCATACTACTTAATAGGTCAATGAACATTAAGCCATAAAGATGTAAAATGACACTTCATGTAAGAAATCAATCGATAGTTGCATTAATATAAATAAAAAAGAGATTACAATCGATGCCTTGACATTGCTGGTCTCCTCCGACGTATCTGGGTTCCCACACTTCTGCTAGAACTTCATGGATAGCCCCAACAAATGGACGTTTAAGGCCTCTTTCCTTCTAGTCTCAAACCAAACCAAAATAACACTATTCTCCCTCAAACATACAATAGAAATCTATAAGCTATAAATGACTCGTTGGTTATTCACACTTGCTCCAAAACTCCAACTAGATTTTTCTTGGGAAAAATGATGTTTATATAGCTTGGATGGATGGGAGATGGTTCCTCTCATCATGGGAGAAGGTCTTATCTCTTAAGGTTGTTCCATTCTAATAGGGGAAAGGAGCCCAAATTTATTTCCTTGACTTTATCCAGCCCAACCATCTACCAGACTTCCGTTACAAAGCTTCTAGACATGGAAGCTTCGAAACCTTATTTAAAAAACCTTCTAAAAGGGATCGGCATGACTGGAAAAGGGCTTAGTCAATCTGATCGGCGCGAGGGTTAGTTTTAACCTCTGTAAATTGGTGCGAGGATAAAACTGGTCAGTAGCCTTAGTCTTGTAAACTGGGATAGAAGGAAGATTCTTGGGAATGGTGTAAAGGGGAATTAATTTCTCATGAAGAGGGACATACTAGGAGTTTCTTCATGATGGGAAAGCATGTTGGGTACACTATAGAGGTCCTCTAGGATCATAGACGGGGAGTACATGGACAGTGACAAAATGTTGTGTAACATACACCCTAACTAAAGTGGTAAACACAGGTATATCCTCATGGCCACCTATTATTTCACTAAGTGAGTGATTATCACATCCCTTGAAGATTAGATTATTTCATGATTCAAGTGTCCTATGAGGCTACTAATAGATAATTCCTAGGCTTTCAAGTCATCCATGATGATACAATTCTCTCAGGACTACAACATAAAATTGGTACATTCCACAACTTACAACCTTCAAGGAAATGGACTAATAGAATCGTCAAACAAAAACTTATAAGAATAATTAAAAGGATGTTAGAAAAAAATAAAAGGAGTTGGGATACACATCTCAAATACACACTTTGGGAAGACATAATAAATGCTAAAAGAGCCATCAATACTTATCTTCATCAACTAACGTATGGTATATATGTCATTTTTCCCATGAATATCACCCTACCGGTAATGAAGTTGTTGGAGGAAGAAGAAGTAAACACCATTCCAATGCAGAAAAGAATCTATCAACTTATAGAGGTTCATCAAAAAAGAGAAGAAGCTTTAGTCATGATTGAAGCTTATCAACAAAAAATGAAAGTTGTTTTTGAAAAAGGAGCAAAGGAACAAAATATTCAAATGGGAGATTTGGTGATGAAATGGGACTCAATTCGAGCAAACAAAGGCAAGCATGCGATGTTTGATAACCTATGGATTGACCCGTTCTGAGTACAAGACGTTCAAGACAACAACACTTATCAGCTTTAGACTCTCAATGAATATTTCCTTGGGAATATTTTCAATGTTAGGTTCATGAAGAAATTCTTCCCTTAAGTTATTCTCAACAATAATACAAAAAAAATGTAAATTATTTTGTTTTCAAGAAATTTCCAATGAATTTTGCAATTTTTCAAGTTTTCAATAAAAGTTACAAAGAGGGGAAATGAAGTTGGTTTGAAAGACTCCATATTTCAACAAAGGCACTAGAACTACAAGTTCTCAATAGGCCATAAGAGCCCTTTGTCCCCCATGGAGCTGATGTTAGTGCTAGAATGTACCTCCCTGAAAAGATTTATCCTCAAGGTTTCAAAGTCAAAAGATGTCTTGAAGAAACCAAAGATTAAAAAAGGGAATGTTTAACAAAGGTTTTGAAAATCACAGTTCATAAGGTGCAATATAAAGTCTAACGAGCAGGAACCCCATCTAGTAGTGTTGATGGGCAAGCATAGATGCAGAGGCACAGTACTCTAATGGGCACTAATGGCGAAGGCTGAGAGTTGGAAGGGCATGTATCCGATGGCGAGCGTGCAACTTGATATGACAACCTACATTGCCTCACAATGTTAAAAAGTACAGGGGATTAACCCGAATGAGGGCTGTGGACTGAGACACTTGGAATGTCCTTGTTCCCTTCATGCCCCTTCCAAAATCAAAATTGAAATTTTTGGGAGCATACAGAAGAACCACCCACCCTTCCACATTGGCTTGTCACACATGTACTCCTGCCATGTCATCCACGCCATATCATCCCCCCACCTACATTATACTCTATGCTATGTCACCAGGGTAGTCACCATGTATGTTAATCACAAGATTCCATGTGGCACCTCCTTGGAAACATGTGGCAGGACTCACTTATCATGCTAACATCATCATGATGTAAGACCTAAATTTTGTGCCCAATGAGGTCTTGACGCATCTCAGGATAATTTTTTTATAGCAGGGTATGGGGGACAATTTTTGTTGCCATTTGGTCCTATTCAACATCCTAGTTGACTTGGTGAATTTATAAACTCAAATTTTCCACATACTACCATTTCAAGCTCGAATTTCTTATTCAAACAACTAACTGACCTTCATTCCATGAATTTCACCTATTAAAATCCTCACTTGACCCAAATTTGAGAAGCTTCGATTTTTAAAACAAACCATATCCCTTCCTCATGAGGAAACCACACACCTTGGTTGGTAAAAATCTATTTTCAACGAATATATCCTTGTTTTTTCGCAATTAATATTTTGAGTGTGGTCACAAGCAAAATTCACCCCAAAATTGGCCAATTTTTAGCACAAATCCCTCATGAACTCCTTTTTAAATTTTTTATGTATGCTAGCCTGTCAAATTTCATAAATTTAAATAATTTTCCATCCACCTCACTAGCCAACCCACTAAAGCCATGTGGCACTTTCATATTGGCTAGTTGGTTGCACTTGCAAATCTCACTATTATCCTTTTATTCACTCTACCTCAGTCAACTAGTCCCCCTTTGAGAAAATATCATATTTTGAATGGCCATCTCATCTGCTCAAAGCTCTTCTAATGTCCCAATGGTTGAGAAAATCAAGGACCCTAATTTGTATGATCATGATGCCAATGTCCAGGACCTTTCCATAACAACCTATGACATAAGAAAGGCTATCCACTTGGTGCAAAGTAGCTGTGATATAACAGGGAACCACCACAATTTATTTGAGTCAAACTCTTTCCTAGCAGTGGTTCCAAAAGTTTATCATTCTTTGGAAATGGTATCCTGGTGTGTCAGTAGATACCAACCAAATAAATGAGTTATTATTTCTTCTCAAGTAGACAATTGAGTAATCAAATTAGCACCAGAAGTCATTACATACATTCTCTCATTCGTAGACAGAACATGTATTCAATTTCCAAACAAACAGATACTTGAGGAGCAGTGGAAGGATCTTTATCCATAAATAAAGCAGAAAATGTTCAATGGGTATGTCAAACAAGGAATTATTCCCCCTTCTTGGCCTCCTATCTACTCCATCGTCAGATTTGATACTATTCCAAAAATATATTTTTCTATGGTTTCCCAAGTCCTCGGTCTTAGTATCGATGTTCATGTAACTAAAATGATTTTAGGCTTCTTAGTCACCTTATGTCACCCAGACACTAAGTCTTGTACAACATTTTATTTTTCATAGTTCTTGTCCAAAGAGATTCACTACCAACTGATAGGATTTGAAGATGAGATGTATTTTCGGTAGCAAGATTACTTGGTCCACTTATTTATTCACTAGAATTATTCCCACCTTGAAAATATCAAAGAAAATATGGTGGATGAACATAATTCCTTATTACCTATTTATGAGTGCTTACCCATGGTTGGAAAATAAGAAAATAACCAAGGCTTATTCAAATATGTGTCATCTTTCATGTCAATTTTCTATACCCTGTTGCACTGTGAACCTTTACCTAGAGAATCCCAATTCCTTAGCGAGAAGTTACAACTCTCTCCTGATACTATAATAGATGATTGATACCTTTTCCAATAATATACAATCATCAATACACAACTTATTGTAGCTCCCCGCCCTGCGCTCGCTGCGCTGCCCTAGCCGCGCCTGCGCCTGCGCCCTCCCGTCTGCTCCTCATGGCGTCTGGAGGTGGCCCTGAGGCCCCTCTCCCCCTTCCCCCTGAAGTCGCGGCCTTCAAGGCCCTGGTCTCTGCCTCTGGTAAACGCTCGGTCTCTGGCCCGCAGCAGAAATTTGTAAAGAAACTGGACAGTATTCCCAAGGTTGCTCTGCCTGAGGAAGAAATATGCAGATCAGCTCTGAATCTTGCAGAGAACGGCCTGATCGGTCAGTTCACCGGTTTATGGCCATCCCCGAGAGCAGTTGAAGAATGGGTTAAAAGGAACTGGCTTCCTTTGGTCAACGAAGGAATCAAGATTTATTTTGTGGGCAAAGGGTTTTTTGTTTTTTTGTTTGACAGTCTAGAAGATAGAGGCCTGATCTTCAGAAATGGGCCTTACTTCATGGGGCCCCAAGGACTTTACTTGAACAAATGGTCAACTGATTTCGACCCAGCGCAAGACGTGCCTAAGGCGGTTCCGGTATGGGTGCGCCTCCCGCATCTTCCCCTGCATTGCTGGAATCAAGGCTCTTTACAATCCATTGGAAATGCTCTCGGAAAGTTCATTGACCAAGCCCCAAGGAAGGATCAGTATTCCTGTGCCCGGATCTGTGTGGAGGTCGATTTGGAAATAGGACTACCCGAAGCGATTCAGCTCTCGGTGGCAAACTGGACTCACATCCAAGAGCTTGATTATGAACAGTTGCCCTTTAAGTGCCGTTTCTGCCATGAGTATGGGCATTTTGCTAGATATTGCAAAAAAAGAAGTGGGGAGACAACAGAGAAGGAAAAAGAAGATCAATGGAAACAGGGAAAGAAGACATCAGCAAACAGGCAAAGCAACAAAAGCAAGGCGAAAGGGCCTGAGAGCAAAGTAGATAACGGAAGCACAAGTAATCAAAACGCCGGAAGTAGTGAACCAAAGGACAATGAGGGAGATAAAAATCCTTTTGAAGCCCTCATGCCTCCTCCAGATCCACCGGAAGTAGGGGAAGAAGAATCATTACAGCTTGTGAATATGGAAACCCTAGACCCAGGCAACACTCAAAGCATCGCTCCAGGCAAAATCTCTTCCCCATCATACGCAGAGATAATAAAAAAAAAGAAAAAATCAACAGAGAATACTGGGTCATCAGACGATGAATCTCTAGAAAAGTCAACAAAAAGGGTCGGACGAAGAACAAATAAGGAAACCAGAGAAGAGGAGTCAGAAAAACAAAAATCTCTTGGCAGTCAAGCAACGATTGAAATGACCCTAGGGAGAACAGTCAGGCCAAGGACCTCCAAAGGAGGAGGGCCTACCCCTTCAAGCGGTAAATGATGCAGATGATCTCTTGGAACTGTAGGGGTCTGGGTAATCCCAACAAGGCAGAGGCTATCAAAGATCTTCTGAAGATAGAGACCGCGGACATCCTTATGCTCCAAGAGACCAAAGTAGAAGGGGAAGCCCTTCTAAACACCAGCGTCACTAAATGGAAATTTGACTCAGGAAAGGCTGTTAGTGCAAGGGGAACAGCTGGAGGTTTAGGTACTTTATGGACTAAAAGCTTCTCCCTAGAACGATTTTCAGCGACACAACATTGGATTTTCACAGAGTTGCGCCACACTGTAAGTAATCTCACCCTCGCCCTGTTTAATTTATATGTCCCAGTTCATTATGAAGAGAAGAAAGAATGTTGGAGGTCACTCACAGATTTTTTAGAGCAAATCAGTCCTACCAATTTGCTTATAGGAGGGGACCTGAACATAATTTTAGATCCCAAAGAAAAGAAAGGAGGGATCCAGTCCAGAGATCCTTTCAGCAGAACAGTGGGCAATTTGATCCAGCGCTGGGACTTGGTAGACTTTAAACCAGTGAAGGGTAAATTCACCTGGACAAATAATAGAACCGGAGAAAATCATATCTCAGCCAGATTAGACAGGTTCCTTATCAACAGTTCTTTAATGATGGATGGTAGAATTATTTTCACTAAAATTCTTCCAAAACTTACATCGGATCATAAGCCAATCCTTATATGTCTAAAAAAAGAAGAGGATTTAGGCCCCCTTCCATTCCGCTTCAACCCTCTCTGGGTAGGCAAGGACGGGTTTTTAGAAACAGTCCAAGCGGCATGGAGAATGGAAGTTTACGGTTCCCCAAGCTTCGTATGGGAACAAAAATTGAAAAACGTAAAAACTGCTCTCAAAGCATGGATAAAAAAATCCGCGCAATCCCCTAACAGGCAGAGGAAGGAGGCCGTAACTCAATTGGAAGGAATACAATTCGATATGGAGGATTCTGTTCCCTCGGTCACGGAGTTTGCCAAAGAAAAATCGGCTCAAAAGAATGTGTATTGCTCTTTCAGGAAGGAAGAAGAGTATTGGCGTCTAAAGTCTCGAAGCCTGTGGCTCAAATCAGGGGACAGAAATACCTCTTATTTTCATAGACAGTGCAGGGCCCGTCTCTCGCGCAACCATATTGCAGAAATAATCAGCTCCAGCGGTCAGGTATACAAAGGTTTCGCCCAAATTCAAGAGGCAGCGGTAAATCATTTTCGGAACCTTCTTAGTGCAGAAAGAAATGGCGAGGAGGAGGACGAAACAGAGTTTCTCTCAGCTATCCCCAATCTAGTCAGCGTGGAAGATAATGTCTCTTTGATGAGCCCAGTAACGGAAGAAGAGATAACCAATATAGTTTGGTCCATGGACCCTGATAAAGCCCCAGGCCCCGACGGGTTTTCAATTCATTTTTATAGGATTTGTTGGGAGATCATCAAATTCGACCTCTTCAGAATGATAAGAGGAGTCTTGAGGAAAGCAAAAATGGGAGGGGGTACAAAATCAACATTCCTTGCTTTAATCCCCAAGGAAACTAACCCAAGATCGTTTGACAGATACAGGCCGATCTCCCTGTGTAATTCATCATATAAGATCGTGGCCAAGCTGCTGGCTAACAGGATCAAGCCTCTCCTACAAAAACTTATCTCTCCAGCTCAAGGTGGATTTGTGAAAGGTAGACAAATTCTCGATAATGTTATCCAAATTCAAGAGGCCCTCCATTCCAGCCATGCTCGGAAAGAACAAGGTATGATTATCAAATTAGATATGAGTAATGCTTTTGACCGTGTTAATCGATCTTTCTTGCTCAGGGTTCTTGAAGCCTTCGGGTTCAGTCATGAATTTATAAATATCATCAAAGCCTGCATAGAAAATGTCTGGATCGCACCAATGGTGAACGGGAGACCAACAGAGTTCTTCTCCGCTACTAGGGGACTGAGGCAAGGTTGCCCTCTGTCTCCCTTTCTATATATTCTGATGGCGGATTCATTAAGCAGGAAATTAACTCAGGAGCAGCATCGTGGTACCATTCCTGGGATAAGAATCGTGCAAGGAGCACCTCCAGTGAATCATGCGCTTTTTGCTGATGATTCACTCCTGCTGGGCGGCGCCTCCTTGAGAATGGCTAAAGCATTCAAGTCTATCCTCCAAAAATATTGCAGCGTCACTGGAGCCCTCATCAGTGAAAGGAAGAGCGCAGTATATGGTTGGAACTCTGATCAGCAAACCATTGATAGGATAGCTAGTGAGCTGGGCTTCAAAGGTTTCGCTGAATGGGACAAAATAAAATATCTGGGTCTTCCGTTGATGATGGGATCCAACCGGAACAACTTGTGGGAGGAGGTAATTTCCAAGTTTAATAAGAAGATAGCTGCATGGGGCGGAGTCTGGCTCTCCTCTGGAGGAAAGCTCACTCTCATCCGGTCGGTTCTTTCCGCGCTGCCTACCTTTCAAGCTTCTCTGCTGTTGGCTCCAAGGCAAATAGCAGATCAAATTTCCTTCCTAATTCGGAACTTTCTGTGGAGCGGTGGTAAGGGGAACAGTAATCGCTTCCACCTTGTTAATTGGGAATTGGTGAAGCGTCCAACCAATGAGGGCGGCCTGAAAATTAGAGACCCGCTTCAAGCTAACCTAGCGCTGGGCTGTAAGATTCTGTGGAAACTAACCTCTGAGCCCACACACCCAATCAGCCAGATTTTAATCCTCAAATATCTCAGAAACAAATCGATCATTACCTTCAATCCCGCTTCTTCTCCAAAAGGAACTCTGGCATGGAGACTTTGTTGTAGAGGGATCGATTTTTTCCGAAGGCATCTGTATAAAATTCCTGGTAATGGCAAAAAGACATGGTTGTGGAGGGACCGAATCATGGGCCACCCCCCTCTCTCAGAGATAAATGAAATAGCAGATTTAAGAGTTTGGCTAAGGGCAAGAGGAATCAGGAAAATCGAGGACATCGTGGAGTGGGAAGAAGACGGCAATTGGAAGAGCTGGATTCTGCCCAACATTCCTGAGCATTTAAACGATCAGTTAAACCTTTTTACAGCTGAAATAGCAGATTTTGCACCTGTGCATAAGAATGAGGAAGACACTTGGGGTTGGGGACAAACAGGGGTCTACTCTGCCAAACAAGGGTATTTACAAATGCAAAGTAAAAAAGACTCAGTGCACCCGGAAGGAGTGTGGAAGCAGATCTGGGAGTGCTTCAGTATCCCGAAGATCAATTTCTTCTTCTGGACCTTGTTTCAAAACAAAATTCTTACTGGCGAGAACCTTTGTAAAAGGAACATCGCCGGTCCACACCAATGTGTGTTTTGTAAAAAAGCCCTGGAAACTACAGTGCACATTTTTCTTGAATGTGAGTACGCTCAGAAGACTTGGACAAGTTTCTTGGCCGGTCTGAATGTTAGACCTCCAGTGAACAGCTCAATATCAGAAATGTTCTTGTCCTGGAAAGCTAGATATCCCCATAGCATCGTTGCCAAGTCCCTCTGGTCCAAGGTGTGGACAGCAGTTCCGAAATATGTGTGCTGGAAACTGTGGCTCTCCCGGAATGATATAATCTTCAACCAAACAGAAATATCAGCTGAAAAGGTTGCAGAAAAAGCCAAGAATCTGCTATTAGAGACTTTGAGACAGTTCAGCGTTAAAGATAACTCCCTAAGAGATGAAGAATGTATCTGGTTGGGTGGCTTCATTCCCACATCGAGCCCTTCTTCATTCTCTCGTCCTCTCCTCAAGGAAAATTGGCAAATTCGAGACAACTTAGAAGGCTTCCAGAAGTGGTGGAAATCTCAAGGAAAATGCACTATCTTTTTTGACGGAGCCTCGAAAGGTAATCCAGGCAGGTCAGGGGCGGGGGGGATCATTTATCTCCCAAACGGAAGCAAAGAGAGTTTCAGCTGGGGTCTCGGAATAAAAACCAACAACCAGGCAGAAGTCCTTAGCCTCTTAAAGGCCTGCCAACTCGCCAGAAAGAGTAATCCAAAGGAAATCGCAGTGTTCGGAGACTCAGAATTGCTGATCAAAGCCTTAAGGAAAAACAAAAGGTTTAATGATCCAGTTTTGAACAAACAGATGTCAAGAGTGATCAGACTCTTGAGGGAAATCCCTTTAGTCCAAATTTACCATATTCTCAGAGAATTGAATTCAGAAGCCGACTCTCTGGCTAATATTGGATGCAATCTAGAAAAGAGCATGATAAGCATAAACTCAGGCGAACCGATTATGGTAGCCATCCCTTAATCTGGGCAAAGAGCAGTGAGAGCATCTTCTTCAGACTTAAAGGAGTGAGCAAGGTCTGATTGATCATTTAAAGATCGGGAGGTTCTATTTTAAAACCAATTCTTCGAATTTACTTCCTCCAAGTAAAGAAACAGGGGAGGCGACGTCAATTTTCCAGGTTCTGGAAGCAGTGGGAAGGCAAGTAGTTTGTTCTGAATTTAGGGGCTCTCAGTTCGAAGCAGATCCTGTTCGCGGTCTCGGCCAAGTCGCCCTTCGGCTCCATCCTCCCTGGCTTTACTCCGTAAAGCAATTCTTCCCTTTTTGTTTAAGAATTAGATCTTAGCCAGTCTAAATTCGATGGGAAGGCAGTCGCAATCCATACCGCTCATTGAATTTTCTCAGTAGCAGAATTTGCTGTATAATGATCAGAAATGTAACACTGAATTTGGTCTCGGTCATCCGTTAATAAAATACTCGTTTTGGTTAAAAAAAAAAATAATATACAATCATCATATTTCATGGATTCAAAGATAAATGTTATGCAACCAACTCAGAAATAGATAGATCAACGACATAAAAATTATCCTTTTTGAGGGGGAAACCTCCTTTACATTACATAAATGAACAATTCTTGGATGATACAAATTACATGACCTAATTTGTATATATAGGGGTTTAATGGGTCATAATATAATAAGATCCTACATAACAATAATAATTTAAGGGAACAACAATAACAATAAGGGGGATACACTAGTGTTATAGGGACCTAACATGCTCCTCTACTTCACAAAAGTGTTGTCCTCAATGCTTGAGTAGTTATGTATGATTCTGGATAAATTTACGATCCTCCCATGTGGAATCTTCAGTAGGTAAGTTCTTCCACTTAATGAGATACTCTAAAATTGATCGATCTTGTAGTTGTTAGGTTCTTGTTTTTGTGACTGCTTCAGGCTCAAATATGATTTTTCCTTCTTTGTCAAGTTCTAGAAACATTGTTTGAACTAGAATCTTGTCACCTATAACCTTCTTTAAGCATGAAACATGGAAAACGTGGCTTACTCGGGAAGATGCATGCAACTCCAATTTGTATGCCATAATAACGATATTTTGCAACACCTTGTAAGGACCGTAGTACTTGAGTGATAATTTATTATCCTTCTTAGCTTTCTTGAGAGACATTTTCTTGTATGGTTGTAGCCATAAAAATACCTAGTCACCTACATCAAAACTTCTTTCACTAAGATGTTTATTTACCTATTGTTTCATTTGATTCTGTGCTAGAGTGAGGATAACCTTTAAGAATTGGAGAACTTGTTTTTAATGCTCGATGTGATCTTCCACTGCTTGAAACATAGAATCTTCTCTTAAATATGATGTGATGGATGGTGGATGATATCCATAAAGTGCCATAAATGGGGTCGTTTTTGCTATAGTATGGAAGGAAGTGTTATACCACCATCCAGCTAGAGGTAACCACTTGACTCATTATGTTTGTTTGTCAGATGCAAAGCAACGAAGCTAGCCTTCCAAACATTTGTTCACTCTGACAGTTTTCCCATCAAATTGAGGATGATAAGATGAGCTATGAGCTAATTGAGTACCAATACAAGAAAATAATTCTGTCCAAAAATTTCCAATGAAAATGGGATCTCTGTCACTTACTATAATCTTTGGATTTCCATGAAGCTTTTAAATTGTTTCCATAAATGCAGTAGCAACTGTGATGGATTTAAAAGGATGAGATAATGTACAAAAGTGTGCATACTTGGTAAGTCTATCAACTACCACCATGATGACACTCTTTCCTTCAAACTTGGGTAAACCTGTGATAAAATCCATTGATACCTCTTCCTAACACTGACTTGGAATGACTAAGGGTCATAGCAGACCCAGGGCCTTAACTATCTCAACTTTATTTTTTTGGCCAACCAAACATTCTGCCACAAATTTTTGAATATAAGATTTAAGGCCATCCCAAAAAAATTCCTTCTTGACCTTATGCTAAGTTTTTAAAAATATTGAGTGCCCTCCTAAGGGAGAGGTGTGCAATTCCAAAAGAATATTTGGTTTGAGTTGGGAATTATTACAAAGATATAAGCGATCTTTGTACCACAATGAATCATTTTTCCAGCTAAATGTATCATGTCAACTTGGATCTTGTTGCAAAGTTTTAATGAGTGTCCACGCGCCTTCATCATTCTTCCATTCATCCCTTGCTTTGGTTATCCACTCAGGTTGGATAATAGAAATGGGACAAAGCAATGCTTCCACATCCTCATCCTTTCTTGAAAGCGCATCCTCAAAAACATTTTTCTTCCATTTTCTGTAAATGATTTCAAAGTCATAACCCAACACCTTTATCACCCATTTTTGTTGATCTTCTAAAGAGAATATTTTTTCTAAAAATTATTTAAGATTATCATGATCTGTGTTTACCTTGAAGTGTCTTCCCATTAAGTAAGGTCGCCATTACTTTAGTGCATGTAGTATTTCTAACATTTCCTTCTTTTAAATAGGTTTGTGTAAATACTTTCCTTTGATTAGAGATCTTTCAAAGGCAATGGGTCTTCCTTCTTGCATTAAAACAACACCAAATCCATTTCTCAAAGCATCACATTCCACAATAAAAGTTTTTTTGAAGTCTAGCGTAGCTAAGATCGGTGCTTGGCACATTTTTCCTCTTTAAGATTTTCAAAGGCCTTCATTGCTTATGGATTCCAAGAAAATGCATCTTTATTCAGTAATGATATTAGAGGTTCCACTATTCTCCCATAATTCTTAACAAACTTGAGATAATACCTTGTCAACCCGAGAAATCCTCGAATATGCTTTATGGTTGTGGGGATTTTCTATTCTCCAATGGCTTTAATTTTGTTAGGGTATACCTTAACAACCTCATGAGATACAACATGACCCAAACATTCCACTTCCTATACTCTAAAGAAATGTTTGGAGGTTTTTTCATATAATTGTTTCTCTACTAATAGTTTGAGCACCCTGTCAACATGTTAAGCATGATCCTTCCAAGACTTGTTGTAGATTAGTATGTCATCAAAAAATACTAACACAAATTTTCTAAGGAAGGTTAGAAAATCGAATTCATCAAACCTTGAAAGTGGAAGGTGATTAGTAAGGCCAAAAGGCATGACCAAAAATTCATAATGACCCTCATGAGTTATGAATGTTTTTTTCAGAATGTCTTTAGTTTTCATTCTAATTTAATAATATCCTAAACAAAGATATAGCTTGGTGAAGTAAATTGCTGCATGTAATTCATCCAACAATTCATCAATGACAGGAATGGGAAATTTATCTTTAATATTGAGCTTATTGAGCGCCCTATAATTTGGATACATATGCCATGATCCATCCTTCTTGTGCACCAATACTACTGGGGCAGAGAAATAACTTTAACTAGGTTGAATTATACTAGCCTCTAGCATTCTACAACCATATTTTCAATTTCACTCTTTTGGGCATAAGGATATTTGTAAGGTCTGATGTTTGGAGGAACACTTCCTGGAATCAAGTGAAATGCATGATCCTAATCACGAATAGGTGGGAGGCCTTTGGGAGTCTCAAACACCTTGGAATGTTTGTCTAAGAATTTATGGATATCTAGAGAAATAGATGATTTCGATGTTTGAACCCTTAGTGAGCATATTGTCCAATTACACCCCGTTGTTCATTTTTCAGAAGATTTTTCATGCCATTAAAGCTGATTATGTTTATTGGTTTCCCATTGATACCCCTTAATTCAACTTCCTTTCTTTCCAAAAAAAAAAATTCAAGAAAGGTTCTTGAAAATTGAAAGCTATCGCCCCAAAGATTGTAACCATTGGACACCTAGTACAACATCAACACCAACCATTGGAATGGAAAGAATTGGATTATTCAAGAAATATCCCCCCATGGTTAGCTTGATATTATAACACATTCTAGAGGAATTTATAGTTCCTCCATTTTCAACCATCACTTGACACTCTCGTACTGGATATAGGAAGAAATTCAATTCCTTGGCTATCTTACAATGAATAAAATTATGGGTACTGCCCGAATCAGTCAACACTATTACATTTTTTGTCTTGATATATCCTTCTATATTGAGAGTTTGAGGAGTTGTAATTCCTACCAATGCATTAGAAGATATGGTTGGATTCATTTCTTCTTTCTCTGGGGTTGATTCCTCGTGTATATCCTCCTCTTTTGATGTTTCTTGTTCCTTTTCTTCCCCCTCTTCAGAATCTATGTATAATAATTTCTTCTCAGCACACTTATGAAATTTAGTGTATTCTCTATCACAAGTGTAACAAAGCCCTTTTGATCTTTTTTCCTCCAATTGTTGTGTCAACCTTGCAGGTTGTGTAAGAATAGGAGTAGTAACACTTCCATCGTTATAGTTATGAGTGGTAGATTTCCTTGTTACCATAATTTTTCTTTCAACTTTTCTTGCCACCCTGAATTCCTTCTCCAATGAATCAGGTTCCCAAAGGTAAACTTCATGTTGGATGTTATCTTTTATATTCCCCATAAAGACATCAATCCAAAGCTCTTTGGGAATATCAACTACCCTAATATTCAACTTTTTTAAGTCTTCAATGTGCTCTACCATTAAACCCTTTTGTTTGAGATTTATTAATTGGATAAAGAAGGAATTTCTATTTGTATCTTCATAATGTGCTATAATTTCCTCCATAAAAATTAACAAGGTGGCAAGTGGTTTATGAGAAAAAATCCATCTATACCATACAAACGGATTGGGTTCTAAACATAAAGATGCAATACATAACTTTTGTGAGGGTTTCACATCATGTAGATCAAAATATTCCTCCATTTGTAGTATCCAAGTTACCAGATCCTTTCCTTAAAACTTCATCATATCTATATTTCGAATGTGGTGGATCTTAAACCCCACATTGGAGTCTCTAAAATCGTAATTCATATTCCTTTTGTCTTCATCATGATTTTCATGGATTGCCTTGTCACCACTGGGACGCCTTTCTTCTAGAAACTTTGCCAAACCTTCATTCAGCCCCTCTATCTTGACATTCATCATTGATTCCATATATGGTTTTAAAATTATTATTCAAAACTCCAACGTCCCTTTTTATACCCTCTATCTTAGCTTCCATTCCATTCTTCAAACCATCCATCTTAGCTTCTGTTACTTTTTGTGAGAGCGAAATTTGTATCACTTGGTCTCATAATTTCAATACATCATGTTGCATTTCTTCCTCCTCTTCATGCATCATAGTAGATTTTGGGTTGGCTACTAGGTGTTTCCATTTTCTTTCTTTGGGGCATGAATTAATGATATGTATACTTCACTATTCCCTTTGGATCCCTTCAAACTAAATTTTCAAACAAAACTTATGCAAATTTTAAAACATACACACCTTTCTCTTGCTTTGTAGGAGCTCGATATTGAATTTTTTGGATCTATGTAATTTAGGGTCTCCAAGGTATGAAATGTCATCCTATTGTAGCACTCTGAATCCTCTTTGCAACCCCACAATTCTAATCGATATTGGATTCTTCAAGAAAGAATTATGCCCACTCTCCCACAATGGCCTGATTATAGACAATTTCAGTAAAGTGAACTTGTATGGAGTACTATGTGTCAATGTGTTGACCTTCGACCCTGAAACTAATACCCCAAAAACTAAATTTTGTCCTACTTTTGTCACTTTTTACAAAATTTAAATCTAATGTTCAGAGAGAAAGTTATGACTATTTTCCCAATGTCACCTGTTTGAGATGGAATTTTGGATCTTGCAAAAACCCTAATGTCCTCTTTGAAAAGACATGATTTGAATTTCTTACACGAGGTTAAAAAATAATTCAAATCCTTGTGGTTTCAATTTCAACTTATGAAGCTTCGTAGAAAAACAATTATAGCGAAAATTCCACAATGACCTATTTGAAGCAACGAAACCCTAGAATCCAAAGCTCTGATACCAAATGTTATGAAACTAGCTCACAAATAGATAGATCAAAGACTTAAAAATTATCCTCTTGGAGGGATAAACCTCCTTTAAATTACCTAAATAAACAATTCTTGGATGATACAATTGACAAGACCTCCTTTGTATGTATAGGGGTCAAAGGGGTCACAATGTAACCAGAGCCTACATAAAAATAATAATGTAAGGGCACAAGATAAACAATAGTGGGCTTCTATAGGGTACAAAAATAACAATATGGGGGCTAAATGGGCACATCAATAACAATAATGGGGATACACTAGTGTTATAGGGACCTCACAACAAACCTTAGTAGTTACCAACATTCTCGACTCCCCGCATCTTTGCACTCGAGGATATAAGACAAACGTTCAACAGTGGTAATGTAGATTTCACTTCCAGGAAGGTAGTTGTAACTTTCCACCTCCCCCAGGAGGCAAGTCCCTTTATAGTCAATGCAAGATTTGCTTAAATATTATGGAGAAAATATTACAAAGTTTCGATTTCCATCAAGCAGGAGCATGGAAGTATGACCCTCGTAACATCTTTTATGAGAGAAGAAAAGATAAAGACAAAGAAAATCATAAACATGAACCAAAACCCATAGTAGAGCATTATGCCAATAAATGTACTGGGGAGGAGGTTAAATAAATATTACACCTAGTTGAGTCAAGTACTTTTGCCCTCTTGGAAAAGTAAAGAGAAACTTCAGAAGACATGGACATAGATCAAGGGGACAAGCCTAGCTCTAAGAAGGCTAAGGATTAAGAAGTGGAAGAATATGATGAAGATGAAGAGGATGATAAGGAGATAGAGTCACAAGCACTAGTTTTTTATAACAACCAGTTGCTATCCTATTCAAAGCATGATTTTACCATTAAACACGTACCCTTCGTTATGTAATCCTATAAAATAGTAGAGTTAGGTGAGCTTTACAAGTCTGGATAGGTGTCAGTGGTGGAATAGTTTAAGGAAATGGCTAAGGAAGCACCATAAGAAAGAAACAAATATATAAGGATAGCAGAAAACCAACCACTCCCCCTAATGTAGGTTAAGAATGCATTGGACCATGAATGTATAATTTTTCAAGCTGTCAACATTAACTTCCAAGGTAGAGATAGTTAGGTCCATGTCAGACTACAAATTCCATCAAATGTCCTTTCTAGTAGATCATATTCCATCCACATATATCATGGGATTAGATAAGCAAGTGAATCATATGATGCATAGGTAAATGCATCAAACTAATTCCACAATGAGGAATGATCTGATTTAGAATATTAGATTGTTGTGCTAAGATATTCCTCATATTAGAAACAAAATGCTTTCATTGTGCTTAAGGATTCATGAATTTTTGCAAGTGAAATGATGAATTTTTATGTTAATTTTATGAGCAATTTAACATAAACAAAAGACTGAACAACAATACAAACATGTATAGAACATCATTAAAAACACATTACAATAGGAACATGTTAAATGAGTTCACCCCTCTTGGGCTACGTTTCCTTGGTCCAACTTCTAATGGCTTGGGCCTCTCTATTATGCTCAAAGTGTAAAAATATGTGTTTTTAATGCTCAAATACTTCTGAAACCTGCTCCAATGAGTCCAGAATGACAAAAAATGGCTATATAGCCTCTTTCTACCTCCAATTTGGTCGAAACTTGAAGCAGGTATGACCTCTCTTAGTTTTCCCACAATTCGCTCCGCAAATTGCACCAAATCTGGCATGATCCTACAATTTTTCCACAAAAGTGCTAACTAGGTGAAAATTTCACCACGCAATGGGTGAATTTGTAGGATGGTTAATTTATACCATAACCCCACCAGCGGTTATAAAAAATGCCAGCCCTACCAGTCACATGACGCGGTTAGGATCTGGTGGTTAAGTGGCGGTCTTCTGGTGGTCACGCTGAATCTGAGAGTTGGAGGTAGTGTTCACATGGGCCGCGGCGGTCATGGTTAGGTTGGAGGTTAGGGCTGATGGTGACCGTAACTTTTTGTGGTAATGGTTTTTGTATTCAAATGGGAGGGCCACCTATGGTTACGCTGGCGGGCTCCCATCATCCTTGTAGTCAAAAAATGTTAAATGTAACCCGCAACTGTTACATGGTAAGAACCATTGTGTCAGCACAACGATAGGCCTTGGTGCTCTGAGACAGGAGGTTGTGCGATCAAGCCCAACCTTTAACCTACCTTACCAACCATTATTTTAACTCGCCTTTTGGAGGACATGTGGCGGCCTTAGACTTAGCCACGTGTCACCTCCTGATTGGCCAAAAAATGACACACATACCAATTAAAACCTGACACTTGTCACCTTCCGATTCACCACCTGCAAGGAATATTTTGAGGATTTTCTAGAGAATATTCCAAGGAATATTATTTTTGTTGACTGGGCTGTACTGATGCCTAGTAAGCATCCCTGTTAGCTCCTGCACCAAATTTGGGCTATACTGATGCCTAGTAAGCATCCCTGTCAGCTCTTGCACCAAATTTTCCTATTTGGGAAAATGAACAAATCGCATTTCTGGAAGCATATGATGTCCATTTTGCGCAAAATAAGTTGCACCAGATTCAGAATGATGAGAATTACGACGTCATTCAGGTTCCACACCATTCTGACAACTTTTATTTTTGAGCATAATTTTGAGCACCTGATCACTCCTCCCATTGGAAGCCTTTTGGACCCCAAAAGATCACTTTCAGTTATCTAGCAGGTCAGGGCACAGTTCCCTCACCTTTCCAATCTCGATCCATTTATCATTGTCTTGGAACTTGTGATCTACATGATGCTTGTCGTGCCTTGCTTTGTACTTGCCTTTGCCCTTTTAAAGTTGTTCTTGCACTGTTTGATGTACCATTTGGAGTCGTTCAATGAAATTTTCGGCTTTGTCCATGTTACTATCAGTGGCAACTTCCTTCTTACCAAGATGATACAACAAATTATGATGCAAATGGTAAACAAATTCCTCCACTTGATTCCTTTGACTCAAGCTTGAATGTACATCTTGAAAGTGTGTATTTTTCTGAAAATAACTTTCATGTAAAACAAAATGATGCTTGAGGAAAGTAGTTATACAAACTATAGGCCTAGACAGTACATCAACAAACTTGTCGCTTATACCTTTCTTATACCTTTTGAATGAGTAGAATAGTAGAAGAAAACCCATCCAATGGAATTTCCTTTGTTGTTGCAACTTAAACACTTCACCATTGAAAATTTATGAATGAAAACAAATGGGCTTACCACATTGCATAAAGACTATGCCCATGGCATATTCGCAGACATCAACCTGAAACTTAGATGACTTTTTCAAGTTTAGAAGAGAACGTATAAAGGTTGAAGTGATATTTTGTTTTAAAGCATCAACTTCCTCTTGTTTTTTGCCTCCCAACTAGAAGACCTTTTGCACAACTACCAAATAATGAAAATGATCTACAATAGAAGAAAAATTAACAATATCTCTCCTCCAACATTGGGTTGCTCCCAAAAAACCTCTTATCCAAATGACTATCTTGAGCGTTGACAAATCCATAATGGCATTAATCTTAGAGAGGTCTAACTTCATCTCACCTTCTCCAATATCATGGCCCAAGTACATCAAAGAAGTTTTACCCAACATATGCGTTGACATCTTCAAAAACAAATGTTCTTGACATATGACATAAAGTATTCTTTTCTCACATATGACATGTTCATAATTAAATTTTCTGAAAATGAAAATGTCATCCAAGTAGAATTTCATGTCTATAGATGAATTCAACACTTCTTTCTTCATATGCATGAAAGCAGTAGGAGCATGGAAAAGACCAAAAATCATAACAAGCCATTCCAACAAACCTTTCTTGGTTTTGAATTTCGCCTTCCATATGTCTCCTTCAACAACTGTACTTTGATGAAAACCACTTCTTGAATCCCATTCAATGAAATGCTTACCATACTTCTTGGGTGCCAAAACAAGAGGTGCACCACATGGTAAAGGAGAAGGTCGAATGATCCTTTTATTCAACACTCCATGAATTTGTTTTGTTATTTCTGCACTTTCCCTTCTTGAAATCTGATGCATATCAATGTTAGAAAGAAGACACTTTTGTTGCAATGGTCTTTCATGTGGATTCTCCTCTTGGAAGGAAATCCATTTGCTTTCTGAAACACCTCATCATCATGGTTAGCAACATCAACCAAATCAGTTTTTGAATTTGAATTACAACCATCGAATGATTCATAATCAACATCAACATTGGGTTTGATAATAAGAAGCACTAAATTCTTTCTTGAATTCACTAGTCTTTTCATTTGCCTTGCATTAACTAATGAAAGGTTTAGTTTCTTGCGATGAGCTCTCACAATAAAATCCACACCATCCTTGAAAAAGTGGTACTTATTTTCATGATGATAGAAGAACACTTTTCTATCATAGAGGTAAGGACCACCCAAAACAATTCCTGATATATCAAGCGGTACAACATCTAATTCAACTTCGTCAATGGAGTTTGTTGTGATTGCAAATCAAAGAATACATTTTCTTGTAACTTGTAAGTTTGTGTCCTTGCATATCCAACCCAATGGATATGGCTTGGGGTGTGAAATGGTTTCAATATTAACTTGTTTGACTAAGTTATCAGATATCAAGTTGGCTTGAGACCCACTATCAAAAAGTGTGTCGATTTTTGCATGTTTTGAGATTACTCTCACATGAAATAATTCAATCCTTGTTTCTTCATTTGGAGTACTAGTGTGACAATTTGATGTACTAGTGCTAGTAATGGATTCTTTTCCTTTTGTCCCCATGGCTTTAATTTTAGGTTCATCACCTGAATCAGATCCCAGATCCTCTTGAAAGACGACAACTGTCTTTTCTTTTCCCTTGTTGTTGAATTTTTTTGGTTTCATTTCAAGATGAAGCTTCCAACAATGAGCTTCATTGTGACCCTCTTTGGAACAATGCTTACATATTTTTTTCTCTTATTCCTTTTTAATGGATGCATTTTTCTTTCCCTTGAAACCCTTTTCTTTCTCTTTACCCTTAAATGGATTTTTACTACCTTCTTCTTGAGAGTTTTTCCCTGTTGCCTCAACCTTGAACACACACATCATCTAGATTATTGGGATTAAACATTAAGATAATATGAATAAGGTACTGTGTAAACCCACTATGTACTTCAATAATGTATCCTATGATTTCAAATCTACACCTAACATTAAATACCTTTCTTTGAATTCTTGGGTGTAATCTTGCACATTTTGACCTTTAAGCTGTCTAAAGTTCTGTCAATTCATGATGGCTTTATGCATATAAGCTAGAGGGTAGAATTGTATTTTGATTACAACAATGAAATCAATTGAATAAATTGAGATCTTGCCATGTCTTTTATTCTCCTCTTGGGTCTTTGATTCCCACCATACTAGTGTTTCACTCTCCATTCTCAAGGAAGATAACTGAATCTTTATGTCATCCTCTTAACGGTTTTGAATCCTGAAATAGGCCTCCAACTAATGAATACAATTATCAAGATTCTCTGCATTGTCTTCACGATTATACATGGGAAGCTCAAATTTAACATCAAGTTTGAAAAAAGGTGATTTACTAGTTCCTTTTGAAGTATAATTATGAGTATGAGTAACAGTTGTGTTAGTGGAAGAGGGTGAATATGCTTGTGAAGAAGAAGATCAAGAAGATGGTGGAGAGGGTGAAGGTTTGTCTTCATTTCCATTACCTCCTCTTGAAGAACCTTCTCCTTTGAGAGGTTTGGAACTTTCCCCTTGCAACATTGTATTCCTCTCTTCATAGAGGACCTTTAACATCTCCGTCATATCAAAGAAATCCTTTCTAAAGGTCTTCTAATCTTCTATCATGTTTGTAGGTTCTCCTTCATGAGACATGATCTTTGGAGTCTCAACTGCAACTTGAGGCTGAGCTGGTGTTGGAGATTGTGGCAACCTTGCTCTCCTTCCCCTTGACCCAACTTCAGGGTTTCCAACCAACTTCCTTTCTCCTCTTTTGAGTTTTAACCTTGTAAGCATGACATAAAATTGCAAACAGTTAAATCCTTATTTCACAAAGAAAACCTAGAGCTCTGATACCAAAATGATCTGACTTAGAATATTAGTTTGTTGTGCTAAGATCCTCATTATATTAGAAACAAAATGCTTTCATTGTGCTTAAGGATTCATGAATTTTTTCAAGTGAAATGATGAGTTTTTGTGTTAATTTTATGAGCAATTTAACATAAAATAAGAGACTAAACAATAGCATAAACATGTACAGAACATCATTAAAAACACATTACAACAAGAACATGATAAAGGAGTTTCTCCCCTCCTGGGCTATGTCTCCTTGGTCGAGCTTGTAATGGTTTGGGCCTCTCTATTATTCTCAAAAGTGTAAAAACATGTGTTTACAATGCTCAAATTTTTCTAAAAACTACTCCAATGAGTCCAGAATGTCCACAAATGGCTATCTAACCTCTTTCCACCTCCAATTTGGTTGGAACATGAAGAAGTTATGACCTCTCCTAGTTTTCCCACTATTTGCTCCACAAATTGCTCCAAATCCAGCATGATCCTACAATTTCTCTCCAAAAAGTGCTAATTGGGAAAAAAAATTCACCACGCAGTGGGAAAATTTGTAGGACAATTAATTTAGCCATAACCCCATTGGTGGTTATAAAATATGTCAGCCCTACCAGTCACATGACATGGTTAGGGTTTGGCAGTTAAGTGGTGGTCGTGAATGTGACAGTTGGAGATAGTGTTCACATGGGCTATGGTGGTCATAGTTAGCGTGGTGGTTAGGGCTAACAATGACCGTAACTATTTGCATTAATGGTTTTTATGTTCACATGGGAGGGCCACCAGTGGTTATGTTGGTGGTCTCCCCCAAACCTTGTAGTCAACAAATGTTAAATGTAACCTGCAATTATTACATGGTAACAACCATTGTGTGGGCGCAACACTAGGCCTGGTCCTATGAGACAGGAGGTCGTGGGATCGAGTTCAACCTCCAACCTTCCTTTCCAACCATTATTTTAACTCGCCTTATGGAGGACACGTCGCGACCTCTTTCTTAGCCACGTGTCACCTCTGGATTGGCCCAAAAATGACACATAGACCAATTAAAACTCGAAACTTGTCACCTTCCAATTCACCACCTACAACAAATATTCTAAGGATATTCCATATAATATTCCAAGGAATATTCTTTTTTACTGACTAGGTTGTACAGATGCTTAGTTAGCATCCCTGTCACCTCATGCACCAAATTTGTCTTTTTGATAAAACAAACAGATCACGTTTCTGGGAGCATACGTGTCTGTTTCGTGCGAAATAAGTTGCGTCGCATTCAGGATGACAATAACTATGTGGTCGTTTGGGTTCCACACCATTTTGATAAATTTGATTTTTGAGCATAATTTTGAGCACCTGATCAAGTTGTAGGAGTTGTAAAACAAGGTGAGAAACCAATTTAAGTATGAAAGGATGGTATGTAGATCCAAGAAGCTAAAGACAAAAAAACTAGATGATAAATTCACCCACCTGGCTACATATCCTCATGATTTTAAGCAATATAAAACCATGTTAGAGGACAAGGATAGGGATATAGACTCTTTGGAAAAGAAACTCAAGATCCCAGATGCACACCCCATGTAAAATGATGAGTTGAAAAAAGCATAGAAATAGAAACATGAGCTAAAGTAGAAGCTCCATGATGCACTAATCAATAATAAATAATGCAAAGATCAAGTTGTGTTGTTGGAGGCACGAGTCCAAGGGATGAAGAAAAAGACGGGTGAGACTTCTCAGTCTCACCAAAGCCCTGATGTTCTAGCTGGGCACACTGAGTCTATGACGATGTCATAGGATACCAATAAGTTGTAGGTTGTACCCTCCAACCATGAGGAAGAGTTGAAGAAAAAGGAATAGGAGTTGGAACTAATAAAGATAGAACTATACCATACATAGGAAAATGGTCAAAAAATTGAGGTTGAACTGGAGGTCCTGAGAAGAAAACACCCAAACAAATCCTCTTTTAAGGTTGTAAGAGAAATGATATGGGAAAGGATAATGAAGACAATAGATAAACACTAGTATCATGTGGAGTTAGTTCAAGAAAGGATAGACACTATCAGAAGGGTCCATAGAGAGATGAAAATCATAAATAATGTCATTGGTGATTCCCTTACCAAGGCTGAGGTGATTGTTGAGTCCCATTTTTCTCACTTTTTGATAGCATCCTAAGACCTTTCTACCCCCTTTTTGAACTCTTTTTGATTCCTAAATACTCCTATTTTTCCTATATTACCTAAGTTTTAATCAAAAGGGTGTTGTGTGCTCAATGTATGCAAATTATATTAAAAACTATTATTTTACCTTGTTCTTAAGCATTTCTTGAATTTAATTGTTTCCTAATCGAATTATCAAGCTTGAATTATCGAAATCTTATGTAGATTAGTCATGATTTGAAACAACTTCGTGATTTCCTACAGACAGTCATGGTCACTGAATTCCTATAGATACTCCATGATTTCCTGTAGATGCGGATTTCCTGCAACTACCCAGATTTCCTGTTCTTACACTAAAATTTGTCACCATGACTATTTGCAGTCAGTATGGCTCCATCAATTGTCATACTGTCCTCCTTGGCAAGTCTTATACCTCTGCTCCTCATGTCAAACTCCAAGAAAGAGAGAAAGTCTTTAAAAAGTCAATATAACTCTGGTTATACAGTTTCTCTTAACCTTACCTGCGTGTACGCACCTCAAGTTCACAATATATGCGTACTTGTACGCTCTGTCTGTAAAGGGGTGGGTGCGTACTTCTGTAAAGGTCAAAAGGCACGAGTTTTACTTCAAAAAAGTTACTTGTGGTCGAATCTAGAGCATTCTAGAAGATGGTTTGACGTGTATTGAGCGCCTCCAGATGGTTCATGCATCTCAAAGAAAGAGGAACTTATCCCATGAAGAGGGGAGCTATCCCATTGAAAGAGGGGCTTATCCCATTCATGGTGGACCTAATTAACTTCCTCCAAAGCATTATAAGTACAGGCATTGGGCCAGAGGGAGGGGAGGTTGAAAGCTGAACATTCCTAAGGGTAGATGCTTCTGAAAGGAGAACTCTTGCTAGACCCTGGGAGGGACCTGCACAACACCAAGGCACTGGTTGTAATGGTTTCTTTTGTTTCCACTTAATACAATTAAGTTCATTTTTCTCAACAAGTTGTTATATATAATTTGTTTCATATACTCCTTGGTCTTTATGATGAATATGTTTTATTTTATGAGTTATTCAGGTGCTATGTAATCGTTTGCTTGTTAGTGAATGCAGGTTTCAAAGAGAAGGAGGAGCTCATCTGGATTGGAGAGGCGGGACTGCTACAAACAACGTTGGACTAAAGGTATGCTTTAAACACCTGGTTGCTTGTATTTTAAATGCATATTTAGGGAAAGATAGCGCTTAATTGTCTTGTTTGTCACTATAAAGCCTTAGCTTCTAGGGAGGTCGGTTTTGTCCGCAAAATTGACTCTTTCCGCATGACAAAATGGCGACTCCACTGGGGAATCCATGGATTTGATTGATTTCTCTTTTGATTGATACTTTGATTTGAGAAACGCTGATTTCTGTTTCTGTTTTTGACTTGATGATTGTGGGATTGGGCGAATTTAGTTAATTTTGAGTTAGTTTTCATTTTTCATAGTTTTGGGAGAGGTACGCACCCTCTGAGTTAAGCACAGTTCGTACCTGTACGCACTTTTGCTTTGTGCACAGAGCGTGGACGAACCTGTGTAAACAGGCTGCCTGCGTGCCCTGTCAAAAATTTGAAAATTTTAAGTTTTTCTCTTTTTTATCAGTTTAGAATTTGTTTATAGGTTTTAGCCATTGCCCAAACCTGCTTGTTCCCTGTCAAAAAACTTTCCTTGGTTAATTTCATTGGCATTCCTACTTTAAGCTTTTATCAATTGGGTGTTTTGAGTCTCTTTTTGAGAAATTCTTGATTTGTTTTCCTTTGATCATTACTTGGAGGTTTCTCTCAGTCCTTTCACAATTTTGCATCTTTTTGCTTTTGTTTTTGCAAAAAAATTTCCCCCTCATTCGCCGGGGGGGGGGGGGGGGCTAAATTGTGTATGAGTGTTAATCGCCTTTGAGTGTTTTTATTTTTTGATCTTTGGAACTCTCACCCAATTTTCTCGACTTGCACTCGATTGGTTCTTAGATTACATTAGAATCATCTTGTGTTTGAGAATTCTCTTGCATAGATCACATTTGCATAATTAGAATTCTCATTTTCAGAATATTAATGAAAAATGTGTGTAGATTACATTTGCATACTTTTCAAGTGAATTGTGCATAGATTACAATTGCATAGTTTACATTCTGAAAAATCAATCGTAGATTTAGATCAGTTTTCTTTGATTTGAATTTACACAAAAATAAAAATAAAAAAACTATTTTGGAATTGATTTGCATTAGTTTTTCTTGATGAAATTAGTGCATTAGAGAATTTGTTATATTTTCTCTTAGTGATCAATTTTTTGCATTGTTGGAAGTGAATGGAAACTCTCTCCTTACTTTAGTTAGGATTCATCGAATTGAAAGGATTACATTATCATATTCGATTGCATTCAGTTTTGAGTCGGGTCATAACACCATTGGTTTCGTATCCATTTACCCCTTTGAGTAATAACAGCCTAAATAACACAGCGCTTAATTAAAATTCATCTAGTAATTTTTACATTTCTAGGGCTCTGATACACCAACATAGATCAGGCTAGTGTCTTGGAGTAGGAGAGTAATTAACTCTCCAAGACAGCAAAACCAAACAAGTAGCTCATCTTGTGGTAGGATAAATCCAATAGTTACATTTATGCTCTGGGAGAGCTCCTCTTAAAGGAGAAGCACGAGATCGTGTCCGAACCAGTGAGGGGATCAATCCTCCTTCATTGGGAACAACGCCAGATATGCACGTACTACAAACGGTAAACCTCGGATTAACCATTGTCGAGGAGCCTGGGGTCACTTGTTGGTAAACCTTGGATTATTGTCAAGGAGCCGGCAAGGGGATTGAGTTTGTTACTCTGCCCTTGCGTGCTATCGGATCGTAGACTGTTCCCCCAGGTATATTTGTTGCTGTTGGTGACCTTAGTGACTATTATCTTTAGGGTTCTACCCAAGGTGACGGTGGAGGGAAGATCCCACTGTACCTGGAGTAGACGTCGGCTAGACTCACTTGGATTTTCTGGGGGGTTCACTTCACTCGAGACGGTTAAAGTGGAGGAACTTGGTCCAGTCTATTCATTAAGCAGGTTGCCGGGGTAACTGTTCCACCCGCCTTTTCTGTACTGAATTCTGCGATGTTGGATTTCATCACCAACTAGTGTTTTCGGTCCGGAAAGTTACTGTTTGTGTGTGGTTTGACTCCTATATTTGATAGCGCGTGTTAATTTGTTTGTTTTTACTTTTAGAGACCATAGGTGTGAATTGTGAATTTTAATTGTTAGGTGTGAATTGTGAATTGTTAATTTTAGTCTTAAATTGTTAATAAAATTCACTGAAGTTGAATATAATGGCAAATGTTCTGGAATTTACCAACCTAGCAACCCCTCCTAACGAGAATCCTAGTACTTTTCCTTACTTTGGAAATGTTGGTCCTCCTTATATGGCTACTTTGTCATTACCTGGATTCACAATAGGTTTACCGATATGGTTATTTTCAACTTCGTTGGCCCAAAATACTCCAATTGTTCCACCTCAACCGAATGCTTCACCTCAACAGAGTTCACCATCTCAACATCACCAACCTTCTGTTGACCCTTTACCTTCTTCGCCTAATTTTTCTTCCTCCATTTCTTCCTCTTCGCTTGGTAAAAGTCTTGATGCTAGTAACCAAGTGGCTAAGAAGAAGAAGAAAGGGAAGAAGAAGAAGAAGAAGAAGAAGAAGCAAGATAAGAAAGAAGTCAACCAACCAACGGTGGCTGTAAGTGTTAGTTGTGTTGAGGAAAATTCCGACATGCATCGTAAACCCAAATACCCTTGCAGGCTTTGTAAGGGTGACCACTTCCTTGTCAATTGTCCTGGTATTCCAAAGGTCTTGGAAGTATGGTCAGAAAAATCTCATCAACTTTCCATTGATCCATCAACCAATGATAGTCAGGTTCCTGGGAAAAAGGGTAAAGTTAGGTTTCCTTGTAAGTTATGCAAAGGGAGTCATCAAACTCACATTTTCCCTCACATGGATGAAGCCTCAACATTGTTGGAAAACCTTACTGTTCCACAGCAATAATTTCCAACTGGTTACCGTAAACTTTCTCCCAACCTACCGTCAGCTGACGGAGTGATTGATCTAATTTCAAGTACAGTCGATCACACTCTTCCATTGGAGAGTGGAACTCATGTCACTCAGGTTGATGATCCATTAGTTGATCAAGTGGTCGATTCAATTTCACATTCGGTCGATCCCATTTTCCCTTTAGAGAGTTAACTTCATACCACTCAAGTTCTTCTTGTTACATCAGATTCTTCTATGCCAGGGGGCATTTCACCTGTTTCTACGGAGCCCCCTCCAAGTACTGAGGTCTTTTCCTTTGATTGGAATAGACTGACAGAACCTCGTCTTCCTTCCTCCATCCCTTTCCAAATCATTGTGAAGGTTGGTGGTAGGGACATACATCGTACTCAGGTAGATGAAGGTGCTTCTGTTAGTATTTTATCCTCAACTGTTTGGAAAGCTTTGGGTTCCCCTCAGCTTGCGCCTATTACGCAGAATCTGAAAGCTTTTAACAGAACCATTAGTGAACCTTTAGGGATCCTTCCTAAGTTTTCTATTACCTTGGAAGGTAAAACTTTCTGTATTGATCTTATGGTAGTTCAAGGTCCCTTGGATTTCAATTTACTCCTTGGGCGAGACTATGTTTATGCAATGAAAGCTGTCGTATCGACACTCTTTCGCGTGATGTCTTTCCCTCACAATGGAAATATTGTGACTGTAGACCAGCTTTGCGTTCCCTAGTCTTGTTTCAACTACCAATAATGTGACTCCCCTAAATGTTCCTGATTCTAAAGTGGTATCTACCCTGCCACGGGTTAATTATGTGGCAACTGGTCCCATGTTTTCAGTTACCGATGTAAGTGAGCCTCTCACTGTTTGCTCATCTTCCTTTGATTTAGATCTGGTAATTGACATGGAAAACTCTATGGGATTACTTGAACACGATGTTCTTATCCCTTTTGAGTCCCTTGACATGTGTTCCTTCCAAAGAACTATTCTTCCTTCTGATGCAGACCTCTTGGAAGCCATGATCAAGGTGTGTCCATTGACATGTCTTTCTTCCAGTTGGAAGCCATGATCAGTGAGAAACGAGGATAGTTTGTTCCTCTCTCAACCTCGTTAAAAAATGAAATTGGATGTTTCGAGGAAAGTTCCTTTTACTGTGTCAACCTCGTTAAAAAATGAATCAGTTGGCGAGGAAAGTTCTTTTACTGAGTCAACCTCGTTAAAAAATGAATCATGTGCAAGGATAGTTCCTTTTCCTGTGCCAACGTCGTTAAAAAATGAAACAGGTGTCCGCGAGGATAGTTTTTTCCTGTATCAACCTCGTTAAAAAATGAAACAGGTTGGTTGAGGATAGTTCCTGTTACTGAGTCAACCTCGTTAAAATTGAATCAGGTATGAGGATAGTTCTTTTCTTGTGTCAACCTCCTTAAAAATGAAACAACTCCCTTTTCAAGTTAAATATTGAAAGTAAACCTTCATTCCATCCACCTGGTTGAATGCAATGAAGCTTGGGGGGCATGTACCTCGCTTTGCATCATTATCCTGGGGGCATGCGAACTTCTTGAGCATAGTTCCTTGTCTTGTGTCAAGCTCGTTAAAAAATGAAACAAGGAGTCTTGAGCATAGTTCCTTGTCTTGTGTCAAGCTCGTTAAAAAATGAAACAAGGGTAGGTTAAGTAGGTAGATTGTAGAGAGTTAGTTATGAGCATAGTTCCTTGTCTTGTGTCAAGCTCATTAAAAAATGAAACAAGGATTTTAGAGCATAGTTCCTTGTCTTGTGTCAAGCTCGTTAAAAAAAGAAACAAGGATTCATGAGCATAGTTCCTTGTCTTGTGTCAAGATCGTTAAAAAATGAATCAAGGTTTTTAGAGTAAAGTTTTTTGTTAGGTAGATTGTAGAGAGTAGTTATGAGAATAGTTCCTTATCTTGTGTCAAGCTCGTTTAAAAAATGAAACAAGGGTTTTGAGGATAGTTCTTTTCCTGTGTCAACCTCACTAAAAAATGAAACAACTCCCACGAGTCTTTCCAAGATTTCGAAAGTAAACCTTCATTTCATCCACCTGGTCGAATGCAATGAAGCTTGGGGGGCATGTACCTTGATTTGCGTCATTATGCTGGGGGCATGCGAACTTATAACAAGCATAGTTTTCCGTTTCAAGCTTGCGTAAACATGAAACCAAATCCGAGCATAGTTCTTTTCCTGTGTCAAGCTCATTAAAAAATGAAACAAATCCTCCTTCAGTTTTGAGTCGAGTGTTTGTTAAGTTGTATATTTAGGTTAGTTATTTCAGTTTTTGCGTAATTTTCTTACAGTTTTAGGTCGAGTCTTTCAAATGATCTCATAACTCAACCTTCATTTCATCCAACTGGTTGAATGAAATGAAGCTGGGGGGCATGCGCTTTCGCAGTTATGCTTAGGGGGCATCAAGCACAGTTTTCTCTCTGTTTCAAGCTTGTGTAAAAATGAAACTACTTCGAAGCATAGTTTTTCTCTGTTTCAAGCTTTTGTAAAAATGAAACCTATCTCGAGTCAATTTCGGTTATTTTCAAGACTCGTTAAACTCATGAAAATCCCGAGATTATTTTGCTATCTTTCATTCTCGTAAAACAAATGAAAATGCCGAGTTCTTTCCATCGTTTCCTGCTCGTAAATTAAATTGAAAGTCGGCCATATGAATACATTTTTATCATTTTTTCAAACTCATTAAAACTTACGAAAAAATGAAAACCATGAGTACATTTTTATCATTTTTTCGAACTCGTTAAAACTTACGAAAAAGTGAAACCTTAGAGTCATCTTTAAGCCCTTTTCTGACTACTAAAAAATGAAAAGATTGCCGAGCGTTTCTTTTACACTCGTTAAAACGGAATTAAAAGACGGTCTACTTACAGCTCTTTTCCGACCGTAAAAATACGAAAAGATTGTCAGATTTTTGTCGTTTCAAATTCGATATTGGTTATAAAACGACGTGTCATTGATCGCTTTTTTACTTTTTCGGATCAGTGACACTAATAACGAAAAGTACTCCTTGGTCATAAAAGATCAAGCGGTTCTCTCAAGTATTGTTTTATACTTTTTCCGGCTTGGGAGACACAAATTTACGAAAAAGGTCAACCCTGGAGTCTTCTTAAGTTTTTTCAGACTCTCTAAAATTGAAAAACACCGAGTTTCTCCTATACTGGACTCGTTAAAATTTCACAGTAAAGGACCTGTTCGATTACAAACAGGAACGGACCACTCCTTCTTAGGGTTTGAATCTAAACTAAGTTGGACTCATCCGAAGGATGAGCTTATAATCAAGCAAATGTTATCCTCCTCAAGCTTGTAAAAAATAAAGAGGTACTTGCCAGAAATGGTGGGGGAAAAGAGAGGAAAATGAGCCTATTTGTTATCCTTTGTTTCAGAAAAACCTTATCACCACTCTTGAACATGACACTTTTCATTCACCTGGGTTGGGAAATCCTTTGCCTAATAGTTGATCAAACCACATTCAAAATCTTCAGCTGGTTTCCAGGTATTAACTTTGGGTCAATTGTCACCAAGCCATCTGTTTTGTCGTTATGTGTTCAAGAGGTCACTGCAAATAAACCATTCATATGCAAAATACTTGTCATCCATCTTGACCATCCCTGAGTCAGTCCTTACAGCTACATTTCTTCAACTTGATCTATGGTTTCGTGTTGTGGGCTTGCCTGCAACGGGTTGCTTTCTATCGACATTAGCACATTATCTAGAAAGATGACCTAGAAATCGTCAGTACCTTAAAATTTTCATGCATCAATGGAAGGTTTCTCGCCTTTGACGACAGTTTACATCATTGACTTTCGATCAAAGGATTCCGTGACATGTTCTACATCAAGACATTCATTCACATCTCATGGATTGTACTGGGTACTTTGAGAACCATTGACATCACTGGTGGTCTCTCTCACACTTGTTAACAATTTACATCATCGACTGGTAATCAAGTGGTTTCTACCATGTTCGACATCAACTCATTTATTCGCATGGATAGAATCGTACTATTTCGGGAAGTAGAAATGAAGACCCTGGATCTAGTTTCCACCATCCAGGCTGCGAGGAGTTTTGTATTCATTATACAGTAGACTAATCATAAACAGATGGCTGCATCCATACTGTGTCTACATGAGTCTATGATTATGATGTACTGCGAAATCATTCCTGTATCAGAGCAGTAGTTAGTTTGTTAGTTAAAGGTTTTGATCTGAGTATGGGAATGCCTACTTCAGCGATGATATGATCTCATATATGTATTTTGTGTTGAATATTTGCAGGTTCCGACTGGGCTCTCCACAAGATAATCCTTGAAATGATAAAGTGCTTTACCCTTCCTAGATGATATGAAACCCTAATCTACTACAAGCTTCGCACTTTAGGGGGCAATCTGTTACACTAAAATTTGTCACCATGACTATTTGCAGTCAGTATGGCTGCATCAATTGTCATACTGTCCTCCTTGGCAAGTCTTATACCTCTGCTCCTCATGTCAAACTCCAAGAAAGAGAGAAAGTCTTTAAAAAGTCAATATAACTCTGGTTACGCAGTTTCTCTTAACCTTACCTGCGTGTACGCACCTCAAGTTCACAATATTTGTGTACTTGTACGCTCTGTCTGTAAAGGGGTGGGTGCGTACTCCTGTGAAGGTCAAAAGGCGTGAGTTTTACTTCAAAAAAGTTACTTGTGGTCAAATATAGAGCATTCTAGAAGATGGTTTGACGTGTATTGAGCGCCTCCAGATGGTTCATGCATCCCAAAGAAAGAGGAACTTATCCCATGAAGAGGGGAGCTATCCCATTGAAAGAGGGGCTTATCCCATTCATGGTGGACCTGATTAACTTCCTCCAAAGCATTATAAATACAGGCATTGGGCCAGAGGGAGGGGAGGTTGAAAGCTGAACATTCCTAAGGGTAGATGCTGCTGAAATTAGGACTCCCTTATAGAGCTTGAAAGGAGAGATTCCCATCCTTTCTTAGCTTCATTTGGAAGTGGGTGAGCTGATCAAAGTAAAGGAGAACTCTTGCTGGACCCTGGGAGGGACCTGCACAACACCAAGGCACTGGTTGTAATGGTTTCTTTTGATTCCACTTAATACAATTAAGTTCATTTTTCTCAACAAGTTGTTATATATAATTTGTTTCATATAATCCTTGGTCTTTATGATGAATATGTTTTATTTTATGAGTTATTCAGGTGCTATGTAATCGTTTGCTTGTTAGTGAATGCAGGTTTCAAAGAGAAGGAGGAGCTCATCTGGATCGGAGAGGCTGGACTGCTACAAACAGCGTTGGACTAAATGTATGCTTTAAACACCTGGTTGCTTGTATTTAAAATGCATATTTAGGGAAAGATAGTGCTTAATTGTCTTGTTTGTCACTAGAAAGCCTTAGCTTCTAGGGCGGTCGGTTTTGTCCGCAAAATTGAATCTTTCCGCATGACACCTGTAGTAGAAAATCATGTTCTACTTAGTTTCAAGAAGAAAGGGAACGTGGATTTTATGAGGAAATCTGCCTACATGGATGTTTTCCTATTGGCTACCTTGAATGCATCATTGAAACCGCCCTGATTTGTAGTCCTCTTCTTGATGGCCATATTGGGAAAAAGCTCCAGCGATATATAAAATTAGTTTGATCCATGCTGTCAGTCATGGATCGAACTCATTATAGCTATTTTGTCATTCTGTTTAGTTATTGATAGCAAGTAGTTACAACATAGTAGTTTTCCTAATTCATGCAAACATATGGCTTTGAACTTGTATAGATTTCACTATGTTTCATTTGCAAGGGGGATGGTTGGTCGAACATATCAGACTTGTACATCTCTATAATACTTTTCAGATTAATAGAAAGTTACATGTTATATTGATATCTTGGTGTAAACTCCTTTAACAATAGAGGGGTTGTGAGTAAGGAGGCCCCCCGTTTCTCACAACTTCGTTAGTTACAGTATTTGTATTTCTTTTTTATTATTTTTATGCATCAGTAAGTTATTTGCATAGCTAGTGTTTCTGTTTTTTGAATTTTAGAAGCGTATATGAAATGGTTGGATGAATAAATCTATTTGATAAATGCGTTTGGAATCATTTAATCAGGTTTTAGCTTCTTGATTTTTATGACTCTCTGTTTGGTATTTTATCTTTTCTACTCAACATCAACAATATCAAGAGCTATAGAGGGATGATTTGATCCCCTCAATAGTCTTTTCTACGAAGTGTTGATGTAGAAAAGAGACATTAGAGTTGTGTGTATGAATAATTTAATTAGAAAGAACTTAAGGTATTAGCCTACATATATTTTGCGCAGCATCTCAGAAGCTTACCTACCCTCGGTTGATAATTTATGTCTATCAAATTATAAGTCTATAATTTTCCCAAACAATGATAATAAATTTTCTGAATCACATGTCCAAGGAATATGTTACCAAAGAAACTATCAACTGATCTAGGATGGTAGCAAGGACCAATCATATGAAAAGAAAGTAAAAACCATTAACATTGGTAGAGAAAAAAGAAGGGGCATTAGAAAAGGAAGTACAAGAGTTCAAGGATGAATGTGAGATGTTGTACAAGAGAAAATTTCCATCATTCTTTGATGGTAATGGAGATTTACATTCCAAGGAGTATGTCATGAAGAGCCTAATTGAAATTAAAAATGATTGAAAAGGATTTGGGGAAGAGGACCGCGCCCTACAAGGAAAAGACATTATAAACTTGTACGGAGATCATTTTAGCACATTTTTCATGCTAAATAACCTCTTCAAAGAATAAGTCAAAGTGGATTATGATGCAATTACAAATATGGATGGATCCATCTTGGATGCACTCAAATGTGTGATGTTACTTTCAGAAAAGAGTGGAAGGGTTTGATGGATCTATACAAATTGGCCACTCAAAGGGGACATGTATATTCCTATGTTGGAGGAACGATGCCATAGCTATATCGGTCAAAAGCATTCTCCAGTTCCAGGCCAGCCCCATAGCAACATGCACAACCACAAGTGCTAGCACAACAAAGGTGCGCCCCACCAATGACCCAACCAAGGTGATGCACAATCTTTTGGCCAAAGCATGAGCAATAGAGAGACAAGAGACCAACATCTAAGCAAGAGAGAGAAACATGCCCATTATAGCCAAGATAGATGGGACCCACCTTACAACTGGATAATTCCTAGAAACTTCTAGAGGAAGTTAGTTACATAACAATTTCCATTTTGAAAAGATTCCTAGTGGTTGTTGAATATCACTAGTAGTTTAGCGATAAGGTGTTGAGTCTTGAGAGTATATTTATATGTCTCATTTTGATGTAAAATGGGGGATACATTTTTGGTGTAAGGAAACTCTATCAATTTATTTATTTATTTATTATTTTTATTTATTTTTCCTGGAATCGTTGGGATACTTTGAAATTGTTATAAAGGGAGGAATTTTGAAGTATGCATTGGGTTGTCAGTGCTTCTTTTCATGTAATTTTGAAAACCCACCCTGTAATTTGAATTATGATCAATATTAATAAAATTGCATTTTTTTTTTGTTATCACCAAAATATAATCACCTAACTATTTCTAACTAGGTGGATCGAAATACACCATGCAAATTTAATTTTACCATAGTGAAATCACTTTTAGCGTGGAAAATAATTTAGTAAACCACTTTTATTAAATTATTTTATGATTTAGATAAAAAAACCAATGAGGATAGTTAGACGAATCATTATTTATTTAATTTTCTCTAGGAATAATTATTAAATCATTATTTAAATAATTATTCCTTGTCACATTTGATTAAACCCCTTAGGGATATTTAAATAAATCACTATTTATTTAATTTTCCTTATTTCTATTATTAGAATAATTATTAAATCACTATTGAATAATTATTTTGATTTCACACCATCCTTAATTCTTGCGAAATAATCAATAAATCATTTTATTTTTTAATTATTTCTAAATAAAGATATTTAACCATTTTAAATATATTTTCCCTCTCTAGTAAATATAATAAAGTATTCCAAGCTATTAGATCTTGATTTGGTTAATATTATTTAATTATTCTGCATTTTCGAGATTAACTCAATACTTTCTTATAAATACGGGGGGTTTTAGTTCATTCTTCACCATGATCATAATCATCATCACCATTCTCGTCCTTTTTCTTTGAGCTCCCATTTTGAGTTCTCAACATTTTGTTTGGGTTTTTCACATATTGAGAGAATATCATTTTTTGATGCATCAAGGACATCAAAGGACCCATCCCATGAAGGGGGACTTATGGAACCATATGTAGATCTCCTTCACGAGGTGTTTTTAACAAAATATTTGTTCAATTAAAGTCTTTCCATTTGGGTTATTGCATTGGATACTTTTATTGTTGCTTTCTGTTCTGGATCATATTTACTTTTATTGTAGGTTTTCCATTTTTGTTTCTGATCTGAACCGCTAGTAGCCATCGACTTGTTGTTAGGGTCACTTGTCACCTAGTGACTTAAGTGAAGTGTTTTTGGTACACCTTCCAAGAAATTTCACACTAACAAATGGCGACTTCGTTGGTGTAATAACAACGTTCTTGGGTGACTGAAGTTTAAGAAAATTTCATGGTTTTCTACAACTATTTTTAGCTTATCAATTTCTATTTATAATATTAAAGCCTTTTTTTGTAAAATTTTCGGATTTTGGTGGTTTTCTGGTTATTTTGCAGGTCCCAGGTACCAACCAAGCAGGACACGGAAAAATCTATGCGAGATTTGTTGACCGAGAGTCTCGGGAGAAAAACACACTTTTCAGCCCCTTAACTGAGTTGAAAAACACACTTTTGGCCCAAAATTGGTATTTTCCTTTGTTCGAGGTCAGTAACTACATTTTGGAAAATTTTCAGAAAATTTTCAATTCTTTTTCTTCAGAATTGTGAGAGTGTTTTCTGTAGACTGGTTTGGTTACTTCACTTCTATTTGCAGTCTCCCTTACACCTGGATCCACTTGATTTGTCTCTTTGATCAAGGAAAAATCCCCTTAGGTTTTAGAGTACACCTCCACATTGTTAGGAAGAGATTTGCTGAGTGAGGTGTCTAAGGTTTTTAGCATTGTTAGCCACTGATTTTCAGAATCTGGTCCATTACTTTTAAGATCTTTTAGATAGGTTTCTTTTAACTTTTCTCCCTTTATATTTTGGGTTTTCCTTTCCCCCCTTAGGATTCCCTAGAGCATCCTAGGTTTTAGAGCTTCACACCTATACTTTGCAACATTTTTCACCTCTAATTTTGCTATTTGTTTGCACCATTTACAACAGATTAGTGCCTTTAGATCCTAGTCATGTGACATTAGATAATTTAGATCTTTTCATGTGTATTTTAGTAACTTATTTCCTTCTCTTGCTTTGTTTCTTACTAGCCCTTGTGAGTGGGGTTTTGTGTGCTTGATTGGTTGTTTATTTTATGTCATTTTCAAATTTATTTTATTATTTCAGCATTTTACTTTTAGCAGCACATGGCATCATGAAACATGCTTAATTAACTCATGAACTTGACACATTATTTACACACACTTACACCCTACGCGAACGTGAGATTGGTTAACACCGTCAAGCCAAGACTTGAAACACTACACCTTAATAAATCAATATACATATATTAAACCCACTTGGGCACCAAGGTCAAACAATCTTTGTAGTGTAGGTGTAGGATCAGTGGTATAGGCTTCCAATAATACCCATCGATCACTTTCATGGAGACACAAAAGTTGACATATTAGGGGGCTTAAAATCTTTCACCATCCCATGATCCAAAGTTGGGGTTCATCAGAAACCTGATTCATAGGAGGTTAGGATAAGTCATCATGTGAGAGGTTCTCCTCGGGGCTACCCAACTCGTGGTAGGGAAACTCATGTGGTGGATGACTACCAAGAAGCTCAATAATTGATCATCCCCATGCGATGAAGGTAACCGTAGTGACCAATCTTAGCAAAACACCCTATAGGATTGCCTGTGGGAAGAAGTTGGTTCTATACCCTACCTTTCTCTGGAAGAATCTGCTTGTGGGGATGAGATTCCGTCAAGTAAGAAGTTCATTGGAAGGCCATATGAAACAATAGAACTAGGATTGTTTGAAGATTTAGATCAAATATAGGCTAGAGGTTTTTTTTTTTGATAGGAAATATTTTCTTGTATTAGAGTAACTTCATTAGAATAGTTAGTTTATAGTTGGCACCACTACACTAGGTGTTTTCTTATTGTTTATTGCTCTTTTACTCCTATCATCACCCTTTAGTTCTTAGATCATTATTATTTGACATCTTTGCACCCCCTAGTTGTTTTTCGGGTCGAATCCAAAGTCCTCATCCTCAATTCCTGTTAGGGCATATTATTCCTCCCCATCGAGTTAGATTTCATCCTCCCAGTCCTCCATCGAGTCATCACTCTGATTCTGATTCTGCTGATTCATCCAGTTCACCCTTTGATTCCGCATCTTCTCAACCCCGTATTGCCACCATGTTAGGCACCAACGTGGGTGCGAGAACCCAGGGTGGTAACCTAGGTACCCCCACCAGTGGAACCCCCACCGGTGTGGTCACTCCTACTCCCTTGCTTCCTTTTATGGCTAGTTTGAGTCTCCCCGATTTTAGCTAGCTTATCAATGATCCTCTTCTCCATGATGCTACTCGGCCAGATATGCCTACTAAACTCCCTTCATACATCCCAAATTTTGAAGGTAACCCTGGGTAAGATCCAACTAATCATGTTGGCTCCTTCCACATGTTGTGTTCATCAAATTCCATTACTGAAAACTCCATCCATCTTCATTTGTTCTGGCATATGCTCACTAGAGCTACTGCTAAGTGGTATGTCGATTAGCCAAAAGTCACTCATTCCACTCTAGCAACTCTTGCCATATTTTTTTTTCCATATTTCTAGTTACCTCTCCATTATGATATCGGTACTGAACATTTGACGTCTTTCCATGAAACTTCTACCACCCCCGTTTCTAACCATGTTTAGGAATGGCGTAGAAGGAGGAACTTCTGCAAAGCTCCTGACTTCAAAGACTTTGTTTATATGGATTGGTTCCTTAGATCGCTATTGGCCCCCATTGCTAAATACATCCACATCACACTTCCTCCAGTCTAAGGAAGAGGCACTCCAAGTAGCCTTAAAATATGGTCTGATCTAACCCTAATCAGGTTATGTTTACACTGTCATCCTTGATCTGCCTTGGCCTAATGTTGAAAATGCACTGGGGGCATCTCATTTAGTGGATGGAATAGGTGGAACCATATCATACCCTCAACCATATGATCCTCCTTAGATGAGTTATGTTCCACCTCAGGGAGGGACCAGTTCCACTTATAATTATCCCTCCCCCAATCCTCCACCAGGAAACCCTTATCTAGGTCCCAGCACGCCATATGCGTATCCCTATCCGCATCAATAGATGTTAGGGCCAACTGTTGCACTGCCTGTTTATCCCAATTTTGACCCATCTCCTTATTAATAATTTGCACCACCTAGTGCTATAGCTTCTCTGACACGAGTGCCCCAGCTTCCCATGCTTGCTCTCCCTCTGCCATAGAAACCACCTCCTCCATACGGACAAGTGTATGCTCAACAGAGTGGACCCAATCTCCTTAACCCAAAGAAAAGGAATAAGGGAAAGGGTAATCAGAACCAATAGACTCAAGGTAATCAAGGCAACCAAGGTCCTCCACATAATGCCCCTTGGGGCCCTCACCCTAATCTCGTAACCCAACAACAAGGTGGTTAACCCAAGCCAAAAAAGGGTCTTCATATAAACAAACCTTGTGCTTTTTGCATCGTATATGGTCATTATACCCATGAATGTCCTGTTTTACCTTAGATGCGGAAAGCATGGGAAGCTCAAGAAGCTTCTCAAGAATTGCAGCCCACTGCTCCCCCTCCCCCTCCTACTCTATCTCAACTGGCAGTTCTTACCAATCCTTTCCCTCACCAAGGATATATAGCTACACAAATACACAAGTTCAATATTCTCAACAAACTCCACCATCTTGTCACCATGATTCTCAGATTCTTATGATGAATTCTGATCATGTTAATACCGAGAAAGTCAACCTTCAAAATTGATCATGCCAATAAGGCAAGTCTTCCACTAAGTTAGTGATTGAGTCCTAACCCAAAGTGTCCATTGAGCCTCTATCATCATCCAATGGTATCTTACATATCCCTCATCCTAATGTTTCTTTTGCCAAAATTTCCCATACATATAGCACAGTAGATGACTTGGCACAATCTCCTACTGCCATTTCAATGCTGGAAGTCTTCCAGACATTCCCATCCCAATGGAAAGCTCTACTATCTGCCTTAGGTTCCATGTATCCTCAAGACAATCAGATGATTGTATTTCATGTTGACAAGTTGGAAAATCCTCTCCTACCTTCATTCATTGCATTTCAAATATGGTCTCCATTAGAAACACCATTGTTCATCAATGTATAACTGACAAAGACACGTCCACCTATCTAATGGCTGCCAGTGTTTGGAAGAAACTTGGTTCCCCTCACCTATCGCCATCCACCATCACTCTTCGGTCATGGAATGGTCATCCTTGATATCCCCTTGGCTTATATCGCAACTGCCCAGTCATAGTTGCCGAAAAGATTGTTTGTATTGACATTAAAGTCATTGATGCTCCTCTAAAATATAACATCCTTTTGTGTCATAGTTATACTTATGCCATGTCAGTTGTTGCATCTATAATCCACCGTAAGATGTGCTTTCCCCAAAATAGAAAGATCGTTACCATTGATCAGTTGATGTACTATGACCCAAAAGCCTAGACTTCACCTCTGTCCAACATTTCCTCCATGGCTGACAATACGAATGTCTCATCTTTCACCAATGTCTCTCTAGGAGTCTACAAATATTCCACTTTACTTGGTGCCTACTATGGTCCAATGCCTACCCCCTTTGAGCCTAGCTTATCTTGTTAGGGTCCAACCCTAACCCCCTTATTTATGTAATGGGGTCGAGTCATAGTTATAGTTAGTTAAAGAGTCAATAAAGCCCATATTAATAATTGTAAGTGGTTGAGCCGCATTTAAAGAAGGGACCACAGTTAGTTGCAAATGGGCCATGGTATTAGATAGATGGTATTAATAAGAACCATGGTATTGACCCATTGTATTGCATGTATGAATCCTATATAAAGGATATAGACTCCCCTTGAGGAGTGTCATGTCTTATTTTGTAATTGAGCCCAACATTATTGGAGGTTGCCCCCTCGAAGAGGTAAGTGAAGTTTGCTTTGCTTTATGAATAATAAAATACATGTTGTTATTTCTTATTGTTCTATGTTCTGGGTATATTTCTTTGCATATTTGATATTCTGGTATCTTCTCAGAGGCCAAGAGCATAACAAGTGGTATCAAAGCACTTTCCAGGGCTGGTGGGATCTCCAATTTTAGTAGAATGTTTTTGGCTAGAGACATGTTCCAGTGTCTTTAAGCCATGGGATTTGTCATTGAGCGCATAAACCTGCGGATTTGGGGAGGCATGCACACAGGAAATAGAAGAGGTGTCACGTTTGTTGGACTCCTTTGTAACCCCTATGGGTACCCCTTCGAGTAGTAGTGCATTAGACATAATTGCGCACGGATTGTCTTCCAAGTACCCTATGTGTATATCGAAAGCCCCCTAGGCTCTATTGAAACCTCACCATAGATAAACCATCGGCCGTCTTGCTGCTCCCGTACACCAAGAATAGCACTCGAGGAGGTTACTTGCATGTACGATAGGGTAATTGGGTTGTACGACTAAGGATATAGTTGATCCTCCTTGGTTATTTCCTTGAAAGATTGGGCCGAGTACTGTTGTCAGACCCTTATGTATATTGCAATCTGTAGCACTTGACACTCCTCGAGACCATAGTTCCCTTGTCCCTCTCTCAATCACGCATCATCTTTGCTAGATAAGATCTAGAAGATTGGGTTCTGTCGTAGCCGCAACAATCAGTTCTGCCATTCAGATCTATCAGATCCACCATTCAGATCTATCGAATCTGCCAATCAGATCTATCAAATCTTCCATTTAGATCCAGCAGTTTGGGTTCAGTAGCAGTTGCAACAACCAGATCCACCATTTAGATCTAGTAGCAGGGGTTCGATCACTGCCACATTCCTACGCATACTATGCAGTTGAGGGTTTCACCAACAGATCTGACTATTTGTGTGGCTCCTATACCTGGGCGTGATTCTCGCAGGACATTGGGCAGAATTAACTTTTCTGGGGATCATCTACTGTAGTATTCCTAAGCGAGGAGTAAAAAAAAAAGTCTGAGACCCTACCTAGACACTTATAGGAGACTTAGCCCATAAGAATCAGGTTGACGGGCTGAGCAAGGTGGTACGATTCAATTTTCAGTGTCAAACTTTCAGCTGGTTGCAATTTTTTTTTCATAGTAACGATAAGTGCACCGGATTTGTGCATGGTATGAACCAAAGATCAAGTTATGGCCAATGATAAGATA
Source organism: Pinus tabuliformis (assembly GCA_031772625.1). Lineage (NCBI taxonomy): Eukaryota > Viridiplantae > Streptophyta > Pinopsida > Pinales > Pinaceae > Pinus > Pinus tabuliformis. The sequence goes on along the minus strand of CM062805.1, from coordinate 815,821,901 downwards.
GACACCCTTGAACAAAAGTTGGAGGCATTAACAAAGAAGATCTAGACCTTAAATGACACAATCACAAAGGGCAAGTCGGGGGAACAATCAGAGGCATATGCTTTTAATGAAAACCTTGAGGGCAAGTCTAGCCATTCTCTTCACTTCTATGGAAACCACCAACAGTCCCAGCTTCGACCACCCAAGTTGGACATGTATAAATTTGATGGCTCTCATCTGACCATATGGCTAGCACAAATGGAGCAATATTTCACATTGAATCACATCAGAGATGATGCAAATAAGCTAAGTTTGGGAAGCCTGTACTTGGACCAAGAAATATGGCAATGGTGGTAGTGGCATCAATGCTGCTATGCAATGCTAGTGACTTGGAAGATATTGTCAAAAGCCCTTTTTGATTGCTTTGACCATGAATCTAACTTTTTGGGTCATCCTACTAAGCTCTGACAGACAGGAACAGTGCAAGAATATATTAAATCCTTTGAAGCATTAGCCTTCTGCACACGAGGTCTAGCAGATGAATTCTACTTGGAATGTTTTATCACTAGTCTCAAAGACGCAATACAAGCCCATGTTTGACTACAACACCTAGTCTCATGGCTGGCAGCTTGTAAGATAGCTCATGAAGTAGAACACGCGTTAGCGGTCCAGTCGACTCTTCCAAATTTCATAACCAAGGGACACCCCACCCAGGCTCCAAGCACTACCCAAACACTTAAGGTTCAAAAGGTGTCACCAGCAGAAATGGGGGAAAGAAGAAAGCAAGGATTGTGCTACCACTGTGATGAGATATACTCCCCGGGGCACAAATGCAAGGAACCCAAATTCTTTCAAATTGATGCTGCTAATCACAGTTCATCGTAGGAAGCCCCACCATTTGAGGGACCAAAGGAGGAAGAAGAGGACAACCAACTGGACAATGAGCTCCTAGCTACACCTGAAGAACCAGTTATCTCGCTTCATGCTTTGGTAGGAATTTCTTCTCCCCAAAATCTCAAAATCAGAGGTTTTATTAAGCATCACCCTGTAGTAGTCTTGATTGATAGTGGCAGTGCACATAAATTTATCCATCAAAGAGTCATTGAAGTAGTGCATTGTTTTGTCAGAGCAGTCTCTAATTTCCAGGTCTAGATTGCTTATGGGGGGACAATGAAATGTGAAGGCCGCTGTGAAAATGTCAAACCTCAAATGGGGGATTATCACCTAAAGACCCACATGTTTTCCATCAACATGGGTGGGTGTGACATTGTCTTGGGTGTTGAATGGCTCCGCACACTCGGCCCAATCACCATGGATTTCTAGGAGTTATATATGAGCTTCAAGAAAAATAACCACACACATATGATCTACAGACTCCAGGCATGTGCTCCTTCTATCATTAGCTCGCAGAGGATGGAAAAATTGTTAAAAAATGGCCACCATGGACTTATAGCCCAATTTAATGCCATTCAGGCCTTCGAACCCACTTCTCTTCATATTCATCTTGAGATGCAACAGGTCTGTTAGTGTTGGTATCTACATCCCTCCATCAGTGATCAAATTGCTTTTTTTTGCATGCATGTTAGGTGTCCCATCTGATCAGCAGCATCCCATTAGCTCATGGATCAACTTATGGTAGTGGTTTTATGTCAATTTCCCTCATGTCATTCATCTACTAACCTATTGTCACATTTTTCAAGTTATTTACTATCATCTAGTTTCATTTCATTCATAAAAACCAGTTTTAGGGTTTTGTCTCACTAGGTCTAGAGTTTGCCACCATGGTCATCTAAAGCTCAATAAAAATTCAACAGGCACATGAGGAGGTTTTATAAGTTCATAAGATCATAAATTCACTGATGATATGTTCAATAAATGGTTTTTACCTCAAAATATGTTTTGAGGTGAAAACAAAGTTTTTTATTTCTATGTACAAAATTTATGTAATTTAAAGTGTTTTCTATATGTAATAAGTTCCACTTGCTACCCTTGGTCACCTTGCCAACTCCAGCCACTACAAGAAACAAAAATATCAATGTATTAGTTCATCAAGTGATCAAGAAGAGTCAAACTGCAAATGGAAAAACATAGTTTTTAAAGAAAAGTGACAAAGAAATTAGAAAAGTGGGTTTGGTAAATGAAAAATTAAAGCAAGGAGATGTAAAAGCTCATCTATGGTTTTAAATCTTCATTTGTTGTGAGTGAATGAGTTTAGATGCAAAAAACGTGATTTTGGAGGAAAGAGGCAAAAAACAGAGTAAAAGCCCAAAATTTCACCGGTGCTACGCTTTTGATGGGGGCCTCCATTTGTAAAAAAGTTTGCATTTTTGGAATCAACATGAAGAAATATGCATGCTCAGGAATGGCTGAGATTTTTGGACAAGTTCTGGGTCTCCAAAAGGGAAAAAAAAACTCAAAAAGTGCCCTCTTTGCCACTTTTTTGCCACACAAGAAGCAGTCTTGGGAGATTCCATTTTTGGAGGGGAAAATAGACTCAAAATCCAAAAATTCAAGTTGTTCCAGAAATTATACTCACCAAGCTTTCCAACGAGCTATTCTGCACCTGATTTGGACTTCGGGAAGCCTTCCAAAACTAGACTAGAAAAATCGCTACGCATAGGATCAGTGGTGCTGCGCATAGGAGAAAAATTTGCCAGTTTTGCCTGTTTGTTCAGAATTTCGCCCAGTTTGCTGTTAGTTTAACTTTTTCTTCTCTCTTGGTCAATTAATGAAGTAATTTGATGTAACTTGATGTACCATGATGTAATTATGATGAAAAATGACTTAAGGAGGTAGATACATCAATTTGAGTTGGTTTGAGGATGAATGAATCAATTTCCATAGTTTTAGAGGCAAGTTGTTCCACTGCCTATTTTTCAGTTCCTAGTTTAGATCTTGTTGAAACAACTCCTTGACTCATGGATTCGACCCCTGATGGATAGCATAGGTGGTTTGATGCCTATATCTTGTACTTTCTTAGTCATTTGTAAAGGTTAGACTCTTGTGGATGCATTGAGCACTATTGTAAATCACTTCTGCAGTTTAGCAAGGAAATGAACCAGGGTTTTGCAGCATTTTGTGGGATTCATGTGGCAAGGTGAATTAACATTGTTTTCTACTCTCTTATTTAGTGTTTCGCTTATGTGTATATGTGCCATCATCTATATTTTTCTGCATAATTAAATGAATTAAGATTAAAGGGTGGAACCCATTGGTGTTTCAGTGCTCTGCGTTGGGGTTTATTTAGTTTTAAATGTTTTCTGTTGTTTGAGGAGGACTCATGAAACTTGCATGCCCTGTCCAACTCCTCACTAGTCTTTAGACTCACCATCACATTCATTTCAAATTGCTAAAACACTTGCCTACCTTGCCCCACAGAAACCTCTGCAAATATGAGTTGATTTCCAGAACCCAAAGCTGCCTTCTTCATCTAATCCAGCAAACAACCATTAAAATCAATCAAATTCCTCTGAGCATATATCTAGCCTAAAATTAGTATTCATTTCAGTCATCTCAAGCCCTAATTTCCAATATCCTAATTGAGATTGACAAGGACAGAGCCCTCTCCCGACCTGATAGGGCTAGCTACCAGGTTAAGCGTGGTTTGATGTTACCCTAGACCTACCTTCCTTCAGCCTGAGGTAGATTTAGGCACTAACATAGTGGCGACCATACTGGGGAACGTAGTGTTATGTTCCTCAGAAAAATGTATCAAGTTAGATCTGATTGTTGATGGTGGAAAACGATCAGACACTAGAAGGATGAAATTATTCACCTAGCGACTCCAGTGTCGAAGAATCCCAAGGTTCAGAATTTTTATGGCAACTCTACTCTTCAAGAACCAGTAGCCTGAAGATTTTTTTTGGTGAATTCATTGTTATCAAAATGGATTTGTTTGCTTGAAGGTATGCTCCCATGAGCCGAGATCACATTCCAGGTTTCCCAAATAAAATTCCTAAGGTAGATTGGCAAAGGAATTTTCCTATGTTTAAATATGATGATAGGAATGATGCTACTTTACATCTGGTTAGATTTCATGTGCATATTCGCAAGTTGAAGGTTGATTTTCCTGAAGACTGCTTGATGAAGATATTCATGGCCACTCTGGAAGGTGAAACCCGATCTTGGTATGAAAGTTTGTTGCCTGCTAGTATTTACTGTTTGAAGGATTTTCATATCGTGTTGTTTGAAAGGTATAAATAATCTTATCCATCCTTAATATTAGTTTAGAACTATTGTAGACATGCTTATAGTTTTATTGAAATTCTTGAGAAATTTTATGAAGATGATGACTTCATGGACGATGAGATCATGGAAGCCTGTATGAAAATTCATTTCAGCAGCATAAAGGGAGCTTAGAGGACACTTATCAAGATGCTCAGGAAAATTTGCAACAGGTTCAAGATGTTTGTTCAATTGAAAATGATGAAAGAGAAGGTCTTATTTCAGATCTGCCCATAGTAGAGGACAGTATGCAGGGAAATCAAGTTTCAATCTTAGATTGTGATAAAATTAGGTTGGCTATTTCAGATCTAGATTCAGATCGTGATGATGAAGACTACCTTGTTCTGAATCCCATGAAGGAGAGCTCTATTGTTGAGATCATCTAGGATGAAGAAGACAGAGTTATTGACCCAAGTTTTCTCATTTCATTAGAACAAAGCCTTCATGAGGAGGTAATCTAGTCATTTTATGAAAAACAAGATGAGATCTTTGTTCAAATAAGTAAAAAATCTTATTTCGATAACTCATTGGTAAATGATAACTTGATTCCCATGTCATATGAATATATTCAAAAACCTTGTGAATCTTTAGGAGGGAAAGAAGACAATTATTGTTTTAGCAAAAGAAGACAAAAAGTATTATCTCCTCTGTCTGAAGATGAGATAGATCAACTCCTGAAAGGTCATGTTACAACCCAAGCTAATGCAGGTTTGCAGTGTGCACATGGTCAAGAAGGTGTTGGTGAAGCTTCTTCCACTTTTGAAAATAATAATAATCTTGAAGTTAGCTTTATAGATTAGCAAAAAGATATTGTTTTCCTTCATGAAAATGATAAGGCTGTCATGTTTGATAATCTTGAAGATTGTTTTATGTTTAAGAAAGGTTTAGACTATGAAATTGAGGAGTGTGAGCCTAAGAGACATAGTATGCCAGAATTTGAGTCAGAGTTTCTCATGGTCGAGGAATTTACAGCTAGCACTCAGATAGAAGAAGCTTACACTTCTCTATGCCTTCCTATCAACTAGTAGCCAAATCTTCTTTCAGATCATAATGAAGGGCGTACTTGTATTTTTGCTGCTAGATCTCAAGACAAGCTAGTTCTTCAAGACTTTCAAGATCCTTTCGGCATTCTTTTGCAAGCACTAGAGAAGATGGATGTTTCCTGGTTCTTTAGCATAAGCCTTGGTTTCATTTGTTATTGTGAGTTGCGTACATGTACATCATTCTACCCGCTCGGCGAAAGTAAGAGTAGAATTTCAGTGAGTAGCCATCTATTGGATTGGTTACATTGGAAGGCCCACTTCACATGATTGTACATATTTCATCAGTAGGCAGGTGGTTGTCATCATGATTTGAAGCCCTTAAATCTCAATGGTCTACTGCCATTAAAAATCTTTGTAAGTACTTGTTTCAGCTAAGTGTTTAGTTTCAACTTTTGAGAGTCTTGTTTTAGTTTTTAGTTAGCTAGTTCTTAGTCATTTCAGTTATGAGTCTTGAGTCTTGATTTTTGATGTTTTTGTTGCCAAGATATTGACTCCATATTTCCCAATGGATAAGGCACTAGTCTTCTCTCCCAAATATCTGCGGTTCTTGGCACCTCCCAGGAGCTACTATCCCTATTGGAGGCAATGTTAGTGTCGGTATTTGCATCCCTCCATCAATGATCAAATTGATTTTTTTTGCATGCATGTTAGGTGTCCCATCTGATCAGCTACATCCCATTAGGTCATGGATCAACTGATGGTAGTGGTTTTATGTCATTTTCCCTCATGTCATTCATTTTCTGACCTGTTGTCACATTTTTCATGTTATTTACTGTCATCCAGTTTCATTTCATTCATAAAAACCAGTTTTAGGGTTTTGTCTCACTAGGTCTAGGGTTTTCCACCATGGTCATCCAAAGCTCAATAAAAAGTCAGCGGGCACATGAGGAGGTTTTATAAGTTCATAAGATCATAAATTCACTCATGATATGTTCAATAAATGGTTTTTACCTCAAAACTCTGTTTTGAGGTGCAAACAAAATTTTTTATTTCTATGTACAAATTTTATGTAATTTAAAGTGTTTTCTATATGTGATAAGTTCCAGCTGCTGCCCTTGGTCACCTTGCCAACTCCAGCCACTACAAGAAACAAAAATATCAATGCATTAGTTCATCAAGTGATCAAGAAGAGTCAAACTGCAAATGGAAAAACAAAGTTTTTAAAGAAAAGTGACAAAGACATTAGAAAAGTGGGTTTGGTAAATGAAAAATTAAAGCAATGAGATACAAAAGCTCATCTATGGTTTGAAATCTTCATTTGTTGTGAGTGAATGAGTTTAGATACAAAAATCACGGTTTTGGAGGAAAGGGGCAAAAAACATAGTAAAAGCCCAAAATTTCACCGGTGCTACGCTTTTGATGGGGGCCTCCATTTGTAAAAAAGTTTGCATTTTTGGAATTAGTGTTGGACACCTAATCCTCAATGGGTTAGTGCAGAAGCTGAATAGACAAAGTAGTCCAAGAGACCTTGGGATGTGGAACCCAATGGTCACACAATGTACTATAAATGTATATCTCTTATTAATAAAAATTGTACTCTCGTGATTTATCCTTCAGATTATTCTTGCTGCCCATGTGTGTTTAACGTGGTATCAGAGTAGGTGATTGCTGGTCCTGCTCCAATTTGAGCCACTTGTTTTGTGGTCTCTATATATATGTCTGTTCTGCCTTTCTCCTAATCAAAATTGAGTAGAATTGCCACCTTATAAAGAGTATTAAAGCATTTTACTGTGTGCAGACCTGCTAGTTCTGTGCATGTCAGTCCTGCACCTTTGCCCATAATCCATAAATAGTAAAAATTGGTGTCTCGGGTCTGTAAACTCAAGCGTTTTCTATCATCCTACATCACCAGGTTTGTCATATGCACAATTCAAATGCTAAGGCTCTATTGATACGTTGATGGTCTCCCTGCCTCCCTTCACATGCTGAAATGATCTTTGTTGTCATGTTTGAAACTTGACCCATCTGCCTTCTCCCGAGCCTATGCATTACATTTAACTCAGAGCTAATCCTGTTAGCTATTTTCTAGTTGTGATTTCTCTTATTCACCCTCTAGAAATTGGTAGAAAAAGTGGCCGAATATTTCTCTAGTTTGCTTAATGATATTCATCTCCTTCTCTTCTTGAAATTTGCTAAAATCCCGCACTCAGACATTGATTCGTTGTGTGTTAATCTGTATTGAATTTTGTGAAATTATACGTTTCTCTGCTAGTCTCACCTGTAAGAGTTGGCGTTACTCTATTTAACATTCTCTCAACCAATTCTGCATTTCTCTCTGTTCTGCAAAACTACGTTTTGGCTAGCACCATAATCATCATATTTATCAATGCACCTACCAGATGGTATCGAATCACCTACAAATAGATCCACGTTGTGGCAGTTTTGTAAGAGGTCGCTTATACAGGTCCATGTTGTGGCGGTTATGTATTGAAGACATCGGATCCTTACCTAAATTCTTGCGTTGAGGGGAATTCCACCAATGGCATTGTTTGGTATATTTTTATCTCGATCTCTTCTTAGAACCATTACAAAATTATTGAATTCTTGGTGGAACCCTTGTTCCATGCTATCATAGTTCAAATACATTGTTGAATGCATTACTAGAGCGTTGAATATATTGCTCCTTGTGGTCATGCCTGTGCAAGGGATTGTGACATATGGGTAGTTGAATCTTTAGCAATAGATTGAGTTGAAATCCATCCGTTGGTCTCACTATGCAGTTCCCAGCCTCAAAACTACTCGACATAGAAACCTTTCCTTCTCTTATAGCTGGCTCTCACAGATCTTGCGGCAATTACTGTAATTACCACTTGGTAATTTGATACCTAAAGCAACAGTGAACACGTAATTAAAAACGATCAGTGATTCTTTTATGGACACATAATTCAAAACGATCCCAGGTGTTGATACGTTCTACACAAGGAGACTTTCAATTTGTATGATTAAGGACCTTTGTTGGAATTCTGACAGGTCCCTTAACCTTTAGACATTTATCTTTCACACCACGCACAAGATCAGCACAAAATTTTTCAAGATTCTTTACATTTTTAGAAGACAAAGTAATCCTGATCCAGTGAAATTCTTGCCATGATTTTGTTCGTGGGCGTTCTGCTGCTGAAGACATTAAACTGCCACAGTCATTTCCAGATTTGATGTTGGGCATGTACACTTGCAATGGTCGAGTTCTAGGCTTGCAAGGCTCAACCACCATGATCGTATAAAGGCTGTGGGTCATTTTTTGCTTGTTGGGCGTAATATTTGTCTACAAGGAAGTCGATATCAGTGATATATGGACCACATTTCTTGTCCTGCTGAGCGTGGGTACAGAGGGAATGTTTCTGCTTCAGTGGAACGAGTCAGCACAGAAGATAACTGTGACAAATCCCTGCATATTACCCTGAATCTCATGAGTTTTCCTAGTTGTTATGCGTGTATTTAGTGCTCCTTTAGAGGTTGTAACTGGTTAATAAATATTATAGTTGGGAACTTGTATGGCTGAAAGTCATGTGGGGAACATGCTAAAATTACTAAAGAATATCTTGCTGCTTACATACTAGATATCCACTACATTTCTTTGGGGACAGTGATGATATGATTAGAGGGCTGCAGTAGGTTCTAGGTTCTTATTTTGTACTATAAACTCTTATTTGTAAGTTCAGAAATTAGTAGAGATGCATGGCTAGTATCTTCTGTGTTGTTTCCAGTGAGTAAATTACTCCTAGTGACTGATTTAATGTGCTCAACAGTGATTTAATTTAATGGTGAAATCATTGAATATATTATATTGCTGATTGAGAGGTTTCTGGAGGCATTATACTCTCACTGTGCATCTCAATTTGGAGTAAAACTCAATAAATATACTTACAGCTGTCTATCATCAAAGTGTTTAACTAAACTCCTCACTGAAAATCCCATCAAACTCAGAAAAACTCAGAGCTATTTTGGAAATTTTCTAAGAGGAATTTCACAGTAGGCCAAGGAGCCACTGATCATATGTTCCAGAATTAATAGTAGACTTATCATTTCAAAAGGTTCGAGTAGCACTTGTTAGTGGTGCCAACTCTAGACAAAGAGGGGCCTATTTCAAGAGGTTGAGTTGGTTGTAGCTTATCCAAAGAGGAAAATTTGGTTTCAGAGACATTTGTAGATCGATCATAGTTGCATGTTGTGTGTTGAGGACGAATTTCTGGGAACAAACTTATCCTTATTACTATGCAAACTCATGATTGTTCTAGGTTCCTTTATCAATACAACACTTCTTTGCCTTGCTTCCTTGATTCATTTGCTACACATTTATAAAGGATATTGTTGTGTACTGTGAGTGGGTATTGCTTTTTTGCATTGAGTAGTAGTTGTGATCAGTTTTTTAAGGCGTAAATCTGACATTGAAGAAAAAATGGCCAGAATCAGTGAAGTATTAGAGTTCCTCAAAACTTTGATATTGTCTACTAATCATGATACATTAAAAGTCAGCAAAGTTTCTCTCACGGACATTTAGGTCTGTCTACAAAATGCACAAGAGAAAATTGATTTTTTGCAGCTTGAAACTCAGCTACAGTAAGAAGAATTAAAACAGAGGAGTCATTCTGAACATGTTTCTGTTCAGAATAGTGAGACTGCAACCTATCAGAAGAAAGTCAATAATGTTATAGCTGGTTCAGATTTAGTACCCAATAAAGCAACAATTGTACATGCAGATGCAGAAACTCGGTCTGCACTTCCCAAGCCCATCATCAGACCTTGGGAACAGCTTGTCCACAACAAGCACAGAACTAGTCTTGGATATGACAAGGACTTGTCCTTTCACATTCTAGGCTACGCCAAGCCCAGTCAGTTTCACAGTGCTGGATTCATTCATGACAGTTAACACCCAGCTGTTCCAGATTCTGCCCCTCTTCCACATCAACAACAACAGATTGTGAAATTCCAACACTGTGACCGAGTTGGGCATTTGAAAGATCACTGTTTTGATCTTCATCCATGTAAGCATTGTCATAAAACCACCCATTCTTCACACAAATGCTTCAAAGACAAACGTCCTGCAAGAACAAATATTCATCTTGGATGGATCGCTTTTTGGCAATGGGCATCAACAGCCAAGAAGATATTCCAAACTCATGTCAGAACTTGTTCCAGAGTATTGAACAATATTACAGTTGAGTTTTCTCCATTATCTCACCTTGTATCTGACAGGGGGGGAAATGATGGTCATCTACAAGCTTAAAAGTCACATCAAGCGAGCCTGAGCCACAACCTGCCACACCCATTTTAGAGTTGTAGCCAGAAACAAAGATGCCCATGAACACGCCTTCATTTGGTAATCTAGGACACTTCCTCTAGCATAAGACTTCAGCTTCTTGCCAGTTTCAGAATAATTCCAGGAACAAAATTGAGGACACTTCCTCTAGTAGAAGACTCCAGCTTGTTGCCAGTTTTGGAAGAGTTCCAGGAATTTCATTAAGCATTCCAGAGTTGTTGGCCATCCTTAAACCATCATAGGTTGAGACTTCCCTTTTCAGGTTGAAGTTCTCCCTTTTATGTGAGGTGAGACCTCCCTTTCATGGTTGAAGGTTTCTCTCTTCAAAACAATAGGAGCACTTCCTCTAGCAGAAGACTTCAACTTCTGGTCAGTTTTGGAAGAGCTCCAGGAACTGAACTAAGCGTTCCAGTGTAGGTGGTCATCCTTAAACCACCGCCCTTTATACCAACATTTCAGAGAGCACATTCAGCCTAGTGCTGCCATGCATTTTTGCACATTTTGTATTACAGCTCTCTTCTTGGACTCATACATAACCCTTCGGATTAAGGGGGGGAATGTTGGACACCTGATCCTTGATGGGTTAGTGTGGAAGCTGAATAGACAAAGTAGTCCAAGAGAGCTTGGTATGTGGAACCCAACGGTCACATAATGTACTATAAATGTATATCTCTTGTTAATAAAAATTGTACTCTCATGATTTATCCTTTAGATTATTCTTGTTGCCCATGTGTGTTTAACAACCAGCATGAAAAAATGTGCATGCTCAGGAATGGCTGAGATTTTTGGACAAGTTTTGGGTCTCCAAAAGGGAAAAAAAAACTCAAAAAGTGCCCTATCTGCCACTTTTTTGCCACACAAAAAGCAGCCTTGGGAGATTCCATTTTTGGAGGGCAAATGGACTCCAAATCCAAAAATTCAAGTTGTTCTAAAAGGTAGACTCGCCAAGATTTCCAACGAGTTATTCTGCACCTGATTTGGACTTCAGGAAGCCTTCCAAAATTGGTTTGGAAAAAGTGCTACGCATAGGATCAGTGGCACTGCGCATAGGAGAAAAATTTGCCAGTTTTGCCTGTTTTTTCAGAATTTCACCCAGTTTGCTGTCAGTTTGACTTTTTCTTCTCTTTTGGTCAATTAATGATGTAATTTGATGTAAATTGATGTAACATGATGTAAATATGATGAAAAATGACTTAAGCAGGTAGATACATCAGTTTTAGTTGGTTTGAGGATGAATGAATCAGTTTCCATAGTTTTAGAGGCAAGCTGTTCCACTACCTATTTTTTAGTTCCTAGTTTAGATCTTGTTGAAACAGCTCCTTGACTCATGGATTCGACCCCTGATGGCTAACATAGGTGTTTTGATGTCTATATCTTGTACTTTCTTAGTCATTTGTAAAGGTTTGACTCTTGCGAATGCATTGAGCACTATTGTAAATCACTTCTTCATTTTGGCAAGGAAATGAACCAGGGTTTTGCATCATTTTGTGGGATTCTTGTGGTAAGGTGAATCATAATTATTTTCTCCTCTGTTATTTAGTGTTTCTCTTATGTGCATATGTGCCATCATCTATATTTTTCTACATAACTAAATGAATCAAGATTAAAGGGTGGAATCCATTGGTGTTTCAGTGCTCTGCCTTGGGGTTTATTTAGTTTTAAATGTTTTCTGTTGTTTGAAGAGGACTATGAAACTTGCATGCCCTCTCCAACTCCTCACTAGTCTTTAGAATCACCATCACGTTCATTTCAAAGTGCTAAAACACTTGCCTACCTTGCCCCACAGGAACCTTTGCAAATCTGAGTTGATTTCCCAAACCCAAAGCTGCCTTTCTCATCTGATCCAGCAAACAACAATTAAAATCAATTAAATTCCTTTGAGAATATACCTATCCTAGCATTAGTATTCATTTCAGTCATCTCAAGCCCTAATTGCCAATATCCTAATTGAGATTGAAAAGGAGAGAGCCCTCTCCCAACCTGGTAGGGCTAGCTACTAGGTTAAGCGTGGTTTGATGTTACCCTAGACCTGCCTTCCTTCAGCTTGAGGTAGATTTAGGCTTTAACAAGGTCTTTAAAAACCATCTGCAGGTCTTTGACAAGCCTCATGAGCTTCCACCCTTGAGAGGGGAACATGACCATTGCATTACTTTGGTCCCAGGGGCACAACCACCAAATGTGTGTCCATATAGATATCCTTTCACCCAAAAGAATGAAATTTAAAAAATCGTCAAGGAAATCCTGGAAGCCAGTATCATTCATCCTAGAATTAGTCCTTATTCATCGCCTATGGTCATGGTGCTCAAGAAAGATGGGGAATGGCGTATGTGTCGAAAATTCAGGTCCCTCAACAAGCTGGTGGTCAAAGGTAAATTTCCCGTCTCGGTTGTTGATTATTTGCTGGATGAACTAAATGGGGCTCAACTATTTACTAAGCTTGACCTTTGCTCAGGCTATTACCAAATCCGCATGAAAGAAGTAGACATTCCAAAGACTGCTTTCTAAACTCATGAAGGCCATTATGAATTCCTGGTCATGCCATTTGCTCTTTGTAATGCCCCATCCACTTTTCAGAGCCTCATGAATCACCTGCTCAAACCATATGTCAGAAAAATTGTCCTTGTTTTTTTCTTATGGAATCCTCATCTACAGCCTCACTTGGGAAAAGCATCTTCAGCATGTAGATCTACTCTTTCAACTACTACGGAAGCATAAATTATTTGTCAAATTTTCCAAGTGCTCTTTTGGCATGGAAGAAGTTGAATATTTGGGCCAGATTATGGGGCGTGAAGGTGCCAGGGAGGATCCCAAAAAGATCCAGGCAATGCAAGATTGGCCTCAACCAAAGACCTTGAAGAGCTTGAGAGGATTTTTGGGTCTCACTTGCTACTATCACAACTTTTTCCGCAATTATGGTCGAATTGCTAGACCCCTCACTCACCTTCTTAATAAAAATTCATTCCTCTGGAATGATGAAGCACAATAGGCATTTATAGCTCTCAAGCATGCCATGTGTTCCACTCCAGTATTGGCACTACTTGACTTCAACAAATCTTTTGTGATTGAATGATGCTTCAGGTATGGATTTTAGGGCTGTCTTAATGCAGGAAGGTCGACCCTTGGCCTTCACTAGCCAACAACTAAGTGGGACAAATCTGGGACAATCTACCTATGAGAAGGAGATGATGGCCATATTACATGTAGTGGATACCTGGCGACCATACTTATTGGGGTGGCATTTCCAAATCTGCACAGACCATCAAAGCCTTAAATATTTTTTAGAGCAATGCCTATCCTCACCACAACAAAATAAATGGCTAGCCAAAATGTTGGGATATGATTATGAGATAATTTACAAGAAAGGGCAAGAAAATGTCGTAGCAGATGCGTTATCATGCTAATTTGAGGAGGAAAGTACCCTGCTAGCAATATTTCTTCCCATTCCAGAGTGGATTGAAGAGGCTCGCAAGGAATGGTTTTCACATCCTTTGCTCTCCCAACTCATTAATAAATTGCAGGCAGATCCAAATTCCATAGCGGGCTACTCTTGGTAGGATGAGATTCTTCGCTACAAGGGAAAAGTAGTGATATCACCAACATCCACCCTTAAAAGTCACATTTTGGCAGAGTTGCACTCATCTCCCGCTGCAGGCCATTCAGGCTTTCAAAAGACTTATGCTCTCACTCGACGTTCATTCTTTTGGACAGGCATGAAAAAGGAAATTCTTACTTTTGTAGTTGAGTGTGATGTGTGTTAGTGCCATAAAGGAGAAACAATCAAATTCCTAGGCACATTATAGCCATTGCCCATCCGTGCCTCAATTTGGATAGAGGTTTCTATGGATTTCATTACGAGTCTTCCGAAGTCAGGAAACAAGTCAGTCATCATGATGGTTGTGGACAAACTTTCTAAGTATGCTCATTTTTGTGCCCTACCCCACCCTTTTACACCATCTTTGGTGTCTCAATCTTTCATGGACCAGATCTTCAAATTGCATGGCCTGTCCACTTCCATTGTGTCTGATCGTGACTCGATCTTCACCAGTAACTTTTGGCAGGAACTCTTCAGGCTACAAGGTACCCAACTACGACTCAGTACTTCCTATCATCCCCAAACTGATGGTCAAACTGAAGCAGTCAACAAATGTCTAGAGACCTACCTTAGGTGTTTCACTTCAGAAAAGCAACATCTATGGGTACATTGGTTACCTCTAGCCGAATGGTGGTATAATACTAATTATCATACCACCACCAAAATGACTCCATATGAAGTAGTTTATGGTCAACTCCCTCCTTAACCTACTTCTTATATCCAGGGATGCTCAAAGGTACAAGTAGTGGATCAAATCCTATAGAACCGTGAAACCATGTTGGCCCACCTCAAAGAGAATCTCCATCAAGCTCAAAATCGCATGAAGCAACAGGCACACCAACATCGTTCAGAGCGCAAATTTCAAGAAGGGTATTAGGTATTCTTGAGGTTGCAACCATATAAGAAAACATCACTCAAAGACAAGGGTTTTCAGAAATTATCTCCAAAATTCTACAAATCGTATCAAATACTTCATCGCATTGGAGAAGTAGCCTAAAAGCTAGCCTTGCCACCCACTACAAAAATCCATCCCGTCTTCCATGTCTCATGCCTCAAGAAAGTGGTTGGGAACCATTGCAGAATTCAAACCAGTCTACTAGAATTAGATGAAGAAGGTTTAATATGGCTCCAACTTGAACAGGTTCTTGACATGTGAGAATGGCACTTGCGTGGCCGCACGATCAAGGAATTCCTCATCAAGTGGAAAGACACCTCTCCAAAAGATGCGACTTGGGAACCAGCCACTGTTCTTCAGTAGTTTCCACAGCTTCAGCCTTGAGGACAAGGCTATTTTTATTGGGGAGGGCATGTTAGGGTCCAACCCTAACCCCATTATATATGTAATAGGGTCGAGTCATAGTTATAGTTAGTTAAAGAATCAATAAAGCCCATTTTAATAATTGTAAGTGGTTGACCCGCATTTAAAGAAGGGACCACAGTTAGTTGCAAATGGGCCATGGTATTAGATAGATGGTATTAATAAGAACCAAGGCATTGACCCATGGTATTGCATGTATGAATCCTATATAAAGGATAGAGACTCCCCTTGAGGAGCATCGTGTCTTATTTTGTAATTGAGCCCAGCCCTATTGGAGGTTGCCCCCTCGAAGAGGCAAGTGAACATTGCTTTCTGAATAATAAAATACATGTTGTTATTTCTTATTTTTCTGTGTTATGGGTATATTTCTTCACATATTTGGTATTCTGGTACCTTTTTGCAGGTCAAGAGCATAACATATCTAGTATTTTCATGCACCAAGCATCGGGGGCTGCCCACAAATGGTCTGGTATGCCTTCACAACGGACCGCCTCTTTGCAACCTGTTGTTCTTAACTCAAACCTACCTTCTGATAGTAGTCCTCAAGGACCCTTTCCTTCAGCTAGTGTCTCTCCTAATCCATTTCCACTTGGAACCATTCCCTGAGGCCTTAACCATCTTGGAGTAGTTCCTCTAGGCCACTAGCCTTCTAGTCAGATACCATTCTTATTTCAACCTCCCAGAGTTTATTACACACTTGGCATGGCTAGGTTGAGTCTACCCAAAATTACCTTTGGGATCCCAGTTTGGTACATCGATCCTATCGCAAACACTACATCCAATCAAATTAGACCTTAAAATAATTTGACCCCAATCCAACCTATTTTTCCTACCCCTACCTTTGCTTCAGTTCCATAACAACCTCAACAGGAGCCTACTATTGCTACGAAATCATATGGCAATGGTGGCAAAGCCTAGAAAAATGGAACTAAAGACAAGGCTACCCCAAAAACTCCAGTAAGTCACCAAATCCTATTCCTTGTGCTTTATGTGATGTTGCCGGTCATGCCACTAATAATTGTCCTAAACTCCCTCATGTTAAAGATGTGGTCGTTGATACCTTCCCTGATTCTAACATTCATGAGGCTCATGTCACCTTATCTGAGTCAACTAAGAATAACATATTAGTACGCACAAAGAACCCATGTGCTTTGTGTGACAATTATGGCCATTATTCTCATCATTATCCCCATCTCAAATATTTTCGTGATATAATATAAGTGATTCATGAATTAGAGGTTGCTCATAGTGATTCCTCCTCTCCTCTACCTACAGATTCTGGTCCCACTCCTATATCGAAATAGGAGGTATTGAAAACACTCATTGTGGCGCCCCATAATGTCGAGATGATGGATAATACTGCTCCTATTCTCTACCTTTCTTCATCCATGAGATCGATGCATTGAAGATCCCCTAATGTATCCTATTTTGATTCTATTGAACCTTCTTCGATGAACGCCCTAGTCTCAACATCGGTAGATATTCCATCTACTTCTCATATGTCTCCCAACCTTGATGATGCATATGTGAACCTTGTCTCTCATGAAGATGATTCAGGTAGATCTTTTCCATCATGTGGTCCTTCTTCCTCTAGTCTGCCCATCTTCCATTTTGATGGAGAAATCATGGAAGCTATGACCACCCCTAATAATCCTTGCGATGATATGCACCATCATGTGTACTTCCTTTTGTAGGAAACCCATGACCAATATGTTGTGGAGTCCAAAGCCTTCATCCATGACAAGGTTGATTGGTTAAATAACCCCTTACTTCAAACCCATGAATTTGAACCACATCCACCTTGTGGACATTAAATGGACACCTAATGTTTGGGAAAGGGAGAATACCTATTAAAGGATCTAGAAGGATAAATCCTTCCTAATCCTCGAAATTCACTCTACCTCAAGAAATTTTACCCATAGAATTTCCCATTGAAATGCATGTTTATCTTTATTTCTTCTTACATTAAGGTACTTTTCATTCCCCACATTCTTACATATTGTCTTCTTGCATCTTTCATATGGATCCATCATCCACACCTTATATCGGTTTCGCTGATGGTGCGAGTCACTTCACCAATAATCTTCCTATGAAGCTTGGGCCATTTTCACCCCCTTTCATTCATTAGTCCACTCCAACGACAGTTACATTAGATATGCCAAAAATAACCAGGCCAAATATGATGCTATGATAGGTTTTTTAGCCGATTCCCTTGAACATCACATCCTTCACCTTCATGTTTGTCTTGATTCCTTTCCACTTGTCATGCAATTGAATGGCATTTATCATGTGCATAATCTTGTCCTATTTAGAAAATATCTATGAGTTAAGATTTTGGTGCATGAATTTGAATCCATTTCATTCAATCATGTTCCCAGAGCCATAGTCAATATGTAGATACCATTTACAATAACATTCTAAATTGGACTTTATCACATGTAAGAATACATCTATAAATAAATGGCGAACCACAATTGTCAAAAAAACATGCATAATCATAAATATGTATCGTGATACAATGTTTTGATTCCACTACTCTAAATACATCTGACATGCTCATCTACATGTTATCATAAAACAAAAATGGGGACCCTCATGTCCCTATTCCTAATGACTATCATTTGGAGTCTCTTGAGCCAATGGCTCCATTCCCCCAACCCATAGATCTTGTACTTCCTGACCGACCATAGTAATGTGTCGCGTGATTCCTCGCCACTCCAAGGGAAGACTTGTGCAATCGTCTGTATACTAATCTTCTAGATCACATCACCCACGCTCTATCACCCCAATCAGTAGCACATCAAATCTACATCATAGATCCTCCAATAGAGCATCACCACTTGGTCTCTGTTGTGATGAGGTACCACCCTGATTTGTAGCCCTTGGTGTTGCAACTCGTCCTATGTATCCTACCAGCCTCACTGATGCTATATCTAAATACCACAAAGTTTAGAAATTAGTACCACATATATTTCTTAAACGAGAAAGGAATCAAATGTATAACAACCTTCACTTACCATCTGGGCCCCACGCTCGTCCGAGTGGAAGTGGTAATTTAGGATCTCCCTGATAGTTCATGCTACTGTATGGATAGTCTTCTATGTATAGTCGAATTTGGTCCCAATGAGTGAAAAAATTAGGTTGGATCACTCATCTGACTCCCCCTCCTCCACCTCGTCTTGGTAGCTACCCCCAGTGGTGCATCCTGAGCTCCTATGGGTTCCCATCACGGATCTGAACATGAGTTCGAATAGAGGGTATCTTCTCAAAGAAGAGTGAACACAAAATTGTCCCAAATGAACAACTATCATTGGTCCTCCATCTGCATAATGTCAACTCTCGTTTCAACAATGATAGCATCAGCTGGGCCCACCCATAGGAGGTCCCTCCCAACACACTCTCCACCAGCATCATCTGCCCTCTAGTGATATGGTGGAAGGCATGACTACCAAAAATCTATAGCACCGCTGTAGATTTAGCTCGTGTCTTTAGGCTCTCCATGTCATTGATTTGTATGGTCGTGCCCTTTGCAAAAATCCCAGGTACAGAGTGACGATCAACAAACTCATCTATATGCCTCCCATGAGGCAGCACTAGATGTACTCCCCTACCACCCTCGAGGGGGGAAGTCTCGTCAGAAAATATATGTCCTGGATCATGATCTCAATATTGTACGCTTGTACTACAAAGGCCTCTTGATCTGGGTCCCAGTAACTCACTATCCTCGACATCAAGGTCTCAATAGCCCTCATCATAGGGTTCTTTAAGAACTTTAGCACCCCATATCATGCCAACACCCCTCTCACTGCTTGATTCCCCTAAATCTTAGCATGAAGGGACTCCAAATATTTTTCTTTCCGTGATATCTTTAACTCTGCCATACCTACAAAGTACCATTATGTTTTTTTAGTCAAGAGTCAAAGGCATTCATGTCCAATTCTTAGCTTCAGCTTCCAGCAGACCACTAGTCTTGCCCATCCTCTTAGCCCAGAATGTAGTTTTTTCCCTCAAAACTATGTTGGACACACTTGTGGGCCTCATTCCTACACTCCAGAGCATATATCAAACCCCAAAAAGTGTGTTGTGACCATGAGGATGAGTATGGGTCACTCAGAGAGAGTTAAAGCCCTAATCTGAAAATCTAATTCACCAAAAATGATGAATAAGGTTAGGTCACCTACCTCCAACTTGCAGATCTTGATTCCAACGGTCGACTTTTATGCTACAACTCCACAAGATTTAGAGCCTTCTCCTCCTCTCCAATTTCTCCATAGCTCAATATGCAAATGAATTGGATTTGGAGGCAAAAGGCCCTTTTATAGGAAAACACCTAGTTTTTCCATCGCCCATTGCGACCAAACTGTAGCTCTGTTTGACGAACCGTCAGCACCATTGGAAATTTCTCACTGAGTTCTATAATGGTTCTCTCTTTATTTTTGGTAATTTGACACTTCACCAGCAAGCCATTTTTTCCATGAGGTATCACTTTGTCATCTCTTAAAATCAAATTTCTTCATTTGAGCCAGTTGTACTCTGGTACCACTTTACCTTTGCACTGGTTGACTCACGTGTCGATTTTTGTCATGAGTAACCATCATTTATTAATGTTTTCATGGTCCCCTCTGGGCCTACCCCATATGGAAACATCATCGAGTCACCCTTATTTAGAGCATCAAAGATGAGTCACCCTCTACTTATGGAGTTTGTTCTGAGTCCGCTTGAGTCCCATTATAACGTTTCATACATCTTCGTGTCACATCCATCCCATTTTATCCATTTTTTGCTCCATATGTACTACTCCATCTTTGCCGAACCCCCATTTGATTCATTTACCATCCCCTCCAGAATCGAGTCAGTCATTGCTTGGTCAACCATTCCTATTATGCTCTGAAGAGGGAATTCGTCCATCCACCACCCATACTATTTCCTTCCATCAACATCCCAGGTGTCAGTCCATCAATCACTCTACTATATTCCCTCATTCCTTTGTTAAGGATTCCTTATTTCCTTAACTCTGGTAGGTCTTCTTTTGTCGACTTCAGCACATTTATTCCAGAAGAGTGGTCTAGAGGGTGACATACATTGGTTCCAGGTTCCTTATTTATTTGGTACCTCAGATCAAGAAAAGGGACTCATTATTTCCCTTTGGCTTGGTTGTTTCTCATGTACTCAACATTAGCCCCTTATTGCATGATTGAAATTTGTACACATGACAATTTGGTGATTCATACGATTGTCCCAGTGATTCTCATGTGTGTGTGAGATGTTTCAGACCTCATTAAGGGGTTGACCTTTAGGTATCCCCCGACATGCTCGAATGACCACAAATGTTGATCCAACCTCAGATGCAGTTCCACAGATGTGATGGGTTCAATTTCAAATGGTTGCAACGTCGACAACATCCATGTCTCCTTCAAATGATCCATTTAGGTCTTTAGAGCCCTTTCCTGTTCAGCAAGGCTTCCTTGGTTATGATCCCCCCTCACCATGTCATCTCAAGTGGCATTATATTTCATGTACTCAGATCTTGTTGTATTCAGTCCTACCCTATGTTTTTCCAGGCGCATTATGTATACAGGATCCATTGTATTATTTTTTCGCCAATTGATGCCACTCTATCATGTATCATGTATCATGTACTTTGTAGCTCAGTCCCATATTGTTGGGCTCCTAATTATTCTTTTTACGTATTTATCTCAGCATGTATGGGTGTGTCTCCCCCTCCTCGTTTGAGATCATGTACTCCCACATAAAAGTATGCTTCTATCAAATTAGTAGGTCTCACCCCCTCCATTATTTTTCCATCCTTGACTTACTTCAGTTCTTTCTCTCTCTTTTTGACTCCCCATTTGGTGTCTTGTGGAAGTGTAATCTAAAATATATTTCAGTCATACGATTTTTTCCTAACACTCATATGTGTGGGGGAAATATGTTATCACCAAAAAATGATCACCTAACCATTTCTAACTCGGTGGATCGAAATACACCCTGTAGATTTAATTTTACCATAGTAAAATCAGTTTCAATGTGGAAACTAATTTTGTAAACTATAGAA
This sequence comes from Pinus tabuliformis, assembly GCA_031772625.1. Taxonomy (NCBI): domain Eukaryota; kingdom Viridiplantae; phylum Streptophyta; class Pinopsida; order Pinales; family Pinaceae; genus Pinus; species Pinus tabuliformis. The sequence goes on along the minus strand of CM062805.1, from coordinate 815,800,433 downwards.
AATCCTATAGATTCACAAGCTCATGCAATGTACTAAAGCAAAAGACAAGAATCTACTTTTACTTTCAACCAACGGAAGCTAATAGATCGATGAAAATAATATGAACAAGATGAAGATATACCAATCGCACATAACACAAGATGTATTTGGGGAAGCCACTGCTCAAAACCCCGTAATTTGTATTTCATATATCATAAGTATGAGTGAAGATACAAATCTTGTTCTCACTAGAATAATTCTACACAAGTATGCTCAACTCTCTGAGGTCACAAGCTAGTTCTTGACCAACACTTAGCCAAATCTGCAACTCTCCAAGCCCCTAATCTCTTGCATAATTCCTAGGATGAATAGCTTGTATTTAAAGGGAATTCATGCTTCTAAAACCACACAATCTAATCATACGATCAATCTCTGATGCATGCATGATATTTACAATCCAGTAAATATTACAACTAATAGTACACTATCCCTGCACTCTAGTCTCAACTGGATCCTTCTCAGAATCAACATGCATGTGTCTCTGATGAGGGAATCTTTAGTTAACTAGAGTGACACTTGTGGATACAATAGTGCAATGACTGACTGTTAACTCTCTATTAGTTCCTCAAATAGTTTGGAACTAATTTAATTTAACTTAACTCAATAACCTGAGTGATCTAATTTCCAACTCAATTTAAACTAATAGTGGACCCCTAAAACTTAGAGAGAACATATAAATGACTTCAGAAAGACTTCCAACTACAAATTCCTAAGCTAATTAAGTTAATTAAACTTAATTAACTATTTACAAGTTTCTATGAGAATAGAATTTGATTTTAATTCTCAGTTTAGCTCAAGGAAAAATTAAACTTGAATTTCTTGTTGCCATTTCTCAACACTCCCTCTCAACAAGGAAAGGATTATCAGCTACCCGAATCCTATCTCTGTGGAACTCAAATTTACATCTTGAAAATTCCTTTGTCAAAATGTCAACATCTTGCACCTCAGTGGGAATGTACTCTAACAAAATAATCTGCCTCAATACACATTCTCTGAGATGATGTTATCGCATATCAATATGCTTTGACTAATCATGAAAAATTGGATTTTTAGAGAGTTTGATACAACTCTGGTTATCGCAATAAATCACAGTTAGATCCTTCTACTAACCAAACAAACTAGCTAGTATCTTCCTCATCCAGATGGCCTCACATGCTGCTCAACTTTCATCCATGTACTTTGCCTCTGCCAAGCTAAGTGCAACCGATCTCTATTTCATGTTGTACCAAGAAACTGTCGATGACCCAATACTGAAGATCCCTCTTGATATGCTCTTCTTGTCACATGGACTCCCTACCCAATCTGCACCGGTGAAGCCTTAAAGCTTCACTTCCTTTGTCTGTCTGTACCATAATCCATATTGAAACGTGCCCTTGAGGTCTCTCAACACATGCTTTTTTGCCTTCCAATATAACTTGGTAGGTCTAACCATCGATTGACTAAGCTATTTAAATGCATAGCACATATCTGGTCATGTGTTCACCAAGTACACGAGTGAACCCACAAGATACCTATAAACAATAGCTTCCACTACTTCCCCTAAAGTAGCATCCTCCTTCCTCCAGCTACCTGCTAGAGGAGTCTTCATGGGTTTGTTGCTCTCCATGCGGAATCTCCTGAGCATCTCGTTGGAATACTTCCCCTAAGACATAAACAACTCCACATCTCCCTGCCATACCTCCATGCTAAGAAAGAAATGCATGAGCCCCATGTCTTTCATCTCAAACTCTCTTACAAGGTCCTCCTTGTAAGACTTGATCAGTTGATCATCACCTGTCAGTATGAGATCATCAACATAAAGTATAATAATCAAGTGTTTACCTTCAACCACTATGTGGTATAGATTCAAATCCACTTCACTCTTCATGAAGCACAACATGATGAAGTCGCTATCTATCCTGGTCTACCAAGCACGAGGTGCTTGATTTAGCCCATACAACGCTCTCTTGAGCAGGCACACATGTGACTCATGATAAAAGGTCTCAAAACCTTCAGACTACTTTATGTACACCTCTTCCTCAATCATTCCATTAAGGAATGCTATATTCACATCCATCTGATGCATCTTCCAACCCATCTGGGCTGATAGTGCCAATATAGATATGATTGACGAGTACCTTGCAACATGAGCAAAGGTATCATCATAGTCAATCCCCTCTACTTGTGAAAAGCCATGGGCCACAAATCTAGACTTATGCTTCTCCACATTATAATCTGTAGCTTGATTTACCTTGTAAAGCCAATGGGAGCTCACCACTAACTTTTCCTATGGTCTCTGAACCACATCAAAAACATTGTTACAAACTATGGAGTCATACTCCTCCACCATGGCATTAACCCAAATCGACTACTGCACTACTTCCTTAAAGGAAGATGCCTCTGTCACAACACATTCGCCCATAAGAGACATGTATCCAATGTACCTCTAAGGTGACCTCCTCTACCTGCACTGAGAAGTGGGTGCTCCCACATTCTCACGTGCATCATCCAACAATCTATGAGCCTCTCTGGTGCACTTTCTTCCCTCTCTGGAATACTCTTCCTGAGTGGATGTATCCACTCCTAGACCCTCTGCATGTGGATGCTCCACATCAATATGAGCCTCCTCAACATTAGGAGCTAAAAGCTCCTCATCTGCATGTAGCTCAAGCTCTATCTCAAGGGAAACTCACATGGACTTCTTCTAATCGAATCTGACATCCCTGCGAACAATTGTCATCCTGCTGGTCGACAAGTACAACTGATAGTTGTGAGGTGTATCAGTGTACCCCACAAATATCCAAAAATCTGTTTTCAGCTCAAGCTTCTTTCGTGCATCTTTAGTCACATGGAAATATACCGATGACCAAAAAATCCCAAAGTGGCCAACAGCTAGCCTCTTACCAGAATAAGCCTTCTCTGGTGTCTTCATCTCAAGTATCCTATGTGGCCTACCTTTCTAAACATAAACCATTGTATTGCATGCCTTAACCCACAAGTGTAGTGGTAGGCCCTAATCATGCAACGTCACCCTCGCTACCCCTACTATGCTTCTATTCTTCCTCTCAGCCATCCCACTCCGTTGAGGGTTATGGGCTGTCGTAAACTCCTGTTTAATCCCTTCCACTGCAAAAAAGTTCTTAAACTCATTTGGGACATACTCACAATTGTTATCACTTCATAGAGATTTAAACTTCTTGCCAAACTTTTTCTCCACCAATGATTTAAAATAACAAAACTTTGTGAAGGTTTGATCCTTTTTATGCATGAAAAATATCTAGCATTTGCAAGAAAAGTCATCAACAAATATAATATAACACCTGTGTTTGGCCGTGGATGATGTCGAGAATGGTCCACACACATCTGAATGGAATTTATCTAGAATAGCCTCTGTTAGACTGTCTCTTTCATGAAAGGAAGACTTGGTGTATTTTGCGAAAGTACACCCATTGCATGTATCAACTTTCTCAATTGTACCTTTGGGAAGACTAGTAGAGATCTGTTGCAATATCTTCAAAGCCCCATGATGTAAGTGGCCCAATCACTTATGCCACAACTTGCCAAAATCTCAGCTCTGCACCCTTTATGATCTTGTCCTCAAAGAATTAGACTCCTCTACCTCCATCTTATAGAGATTCTTCACTTGCATTCCTATTTTCTAACTTAGTAACCGGAGAACCCACATTAAAAACCATTTTTCGTCAATGTTTCAAATCCCAACTAGGATCCATCATCAGGACTTCTAGAATTCCTATCTTCTTTACCTAACCCATGGCTATTTGTCGAAGGAACGCCTTCTTTCTAGAAGATCACATCATAGCCTCTATCCTCAAGCATGGAAAAGGATACCAAGTTCTTCTTCAACCCGAGCACATACATAACATTCTTCAAGGTGAGTGGAGCCCCATGATCCCTCCGAAAAGTAATCATGCCAAATCCAGTAACACTATACTTCCTGTCATCACCCATCTGGATATGCATCTGAAGAACCTTCTCCTTTAGGTCATTGAACAAGTCTTTATAACTAGTCATGTGGAATGACTCTCCACTGTCTAGGTACCATGCAATTCCCATCAATGATGACACCATGCATGTAATGAGGGAAAATTCTAATTATAATTGAGAGGCCAAAGCCTCACCTACCGCTCCTCCTGAAGACTTCTTCTTAGACTTCTTGAGTGGAAAATTTGTAGCAAAATGGCCCAGCTCATGACAACGAAAGCACTTAACTTTCATCATTTATTCCTTCTTACCTCCATGATAAGAATCTGATTTGGAATGGGAATATTTCCCATTACCATTCTTAACCTTAATCGCTAAGGCATAGTTCTCTTCATCATTAGTCTTTGATGAAGAGCCATCCATGGTGTTCCTCCTGTATCAAATCCGATCACAGTCTTTCCCATCCGACAAATTTTTCTAACCATTAACATAGTCCTAATAACTATGCCAACTCTTTGGGAGTCCTAGAAGATCAAGACTCACCATATCATCCTCGGAAACTGTGATTCCAATACTTCCAAGTTCATCACAACACTAAGTGAAATTGGTCAAGTATTTTGGAATCGTCTCGCTTTTCTCCATTTTGATTTTTTGAAGTTTTTCCCTCAACGCCAATTTACTTTGGTAATTTTTGTTCTGATACAAGTCTGTCAATTCTTTCCACATAGCATATAGATTTTCTTTGCCATGGAGACTCGAGACAATGTGCTCTCGAACTCCCTTAAGGATTATTTGCCTTGCCCTTTCCACACACTTCTTCCATTTGGCTAGATCTTTTGCATTCGATGTTGGTGGCTTAGGAATGGCTTGATTAATTAATTCCTTCAAGCCATTATCCTCCAACACAACCTCCATCCTGTCCTTCTAGGATATGTAATTCAAGCTGCCATCCAAGGCATACTCAAGCCACAAACCATAGAATGTCATCTACCAATCGTAAAGTATGTATTGAAAATTTGAATTTCACCTGTAACCATGAACTCAAAAACTTAGAAATCACCTGTAGTATATTGTTCTCAACTCTGATACCATGTATAAAATCCTTTAGATTCACAAGCTCATGCAATGTACTAAAGAAAAAGACAATAATCTAATTCCGCTTTCAACTAGTGGAACCCAACAGATTGATGAAAACAATTTGAAAAAGAAGAAGATAAATCAATGGCACATAACACAAGATCTATTTGGGAAAGCCACTTCTCCAAACCTCACTATTTGTATTGTATATATCAAAAATATGAGTGAAGATACAAATCTTGTTCTCACTAGAACAACTCCGCATAAGTATGCTCAACTCTCTCAGCTCACAAGCTACCTCTTGACCAACACTTAAACAATTATGCAGATCTCCAAGCCCCTAATTTATTGCATAATTCCAAAATGAATATCCTGTATTTAAAGGGAATTCATGCTTCCAAAACTGCGCAATCAAAACATAGGATCAATCTTTAATGCATGCATGATATTTACACTCCAGTAAATAATACAACTGATAGTACATTGTCACTGCACTCTAGTCTCAACTGGGTCTTTATCAGAATCGATGTGCATGAGTTTCTGATGGGGGGATCTTCAGTTAACTAGATTGAAACTTGTGGATGCACTAGTGCAACAACTGATTGTTAGCTCTCTGTTAGTTCCTCAAATAGTTTGGAACTAATTTAACTGAACTTACCTTAGTAAACTAAGTGATCTAATTTCCAACTCAATTTAAACTCATACTGGACCCATAAAACTTAGGGAAAATATATACATGATTTCATAAATGCTTCCAACTTGAAATTCATAAGATAATTAAGTTAATTAAACTCAATTAACTATTTACAAGTTGCTATGAGAATATAATTCGATTTCAATTCTTAGTTTAATTCAAGGAAATGTTAAAATGGAATTTCGTGTTTCCATTTCTCAATACTCCCTCTCAACAAGAAAGGGATTACCAACTAACCCAATCTTGTCTCTGTAAAAATCTAATTTACATCTTGACAATGCCTTTGTCAAAATGTCAGCATTTTTCTCCTCTGTGGGAATGTACTCTAACATCATAGTCTACCTCAATTCACAATCTCTGAGATGATGATATCAAATATCAATATGCTTTGATTGATCATAAAAAACTGGATTTTCAGAGAGTTTGATACAACACTGATTATCGTAGTAAATCATAGTTGGATCCATATGCTGACGAAACAAACAAACCAAGATCTTCCTCATCCAGATGGCCTCACATGCTTCTTGACTTGTAACCATGTACTCTGCCTCTGCCGAACTGAGTGAAATTGATATTTGTTTCATGTTGTACCAAGAAACTACCATTGACAAAATGCTGAAGATCCCTCTTGATGTTATCTTCCTATCGGATGGAATCCCTAACTAATCTGCATCGGTGAAGCCTTGAATATTCACTCCCTTTTTCCATTTGTACCATAATCCATTATGAGAAGTTCCCTTTAGGTATCTCAACACATTCTTTTCCGCCATCCAATATAGCATGGTAGGCCTAACCCTCGCTTGACTAAGTTGGTTAACTGCATAGCACATATTTGGTTGTGTATTCACCAAGTAAATGATTGAACCGAAAAACTACCTGTAAACGTTAGATTCCACTACTTCCCATGAAGTAGCATCTTGCTTCCTCTAGTTAGCTACTAGAGGAGTCTTCATGGGTTTGCCGCTCTCCATGTGGAATCTTCTTAGTATGTCATTTTCATACTTTCCCTGAGACACAAACAACTCCCCATCTCCCTGCCATACCTCCATGCCAATAAAGTAATGTATGAACCTCGTGTCCTTTATCTCAAAGTCTCTTGTAAGGTCCTCCTTGTAAGACTTGATCAACTGATCATCACCTGTTAGTATGAGATCATCAACATAAAGTAAAATGATCAAAGTTTACCTTCTAGCACTATGTAGTATAGATTCACATTAAATTCACTTTTTGTGAAGCCCAACCCAGTGAAATAGCTATTTATCCTAGTGTACCATGCATGGGGTGCTTTCTTAAGCCCATACAACACTCTCTTGAGCCAACACACATTCGAATCACGATCAAAGATCTAAAAAACTTCAGGTTGCTCTATGTACACCTCTTCATCAATCATGCCATTAAGGAAGGTTTTCCTCACATCCATCTGATGTATCTTCCAACCCATCAATGCTGATAGTGCCAATATAGATCTCATTGACGAGTACCTTGCAATAGGGCCAAATGTCTCATCATAGTCAATCCCCTCTTGTTGTGAAAATCCACAGGCGACAAATATAGCCTTATGCTTCTCCACACTACCATGTGCAGCTTGATTTACCTTGTAAATCCAATGGGAGCTCACCACTAACTTGTCCTATGGTCTCAGGACCACATCCCAAAGACTGTTACGAACTAAGGAGTCATACTCCTCCACCATGGCATCAAACCAAATCAACTGTTGCACTTCTTCCTTAAAGGAAGATGATTATGTCACAACACATTCTCCCATAAGAGACATGTATTAAGTGTACCTCTAAGGTGACCTCCTCTTCCTGTGTTGAGCATTGGGTGCTACCACATTCTCCCGAGCATCATCCAACAATTTGTCAGCCTTTCTGGTGCACTTTCTTCCCTCTCTGGAATACTCTACCTGATTGGATGTCTCCACTCCTAGATCCTCTGCATGTGGTTTCTCTACATCAATCTGAGGCTCCTCAACCATAAGAGCTAAAATCTCCTCATCCATGTAGCTTAATCTCCCTCTCAAGGTAAAATCTCATGGCCTTCTCCTCATTGAAGCTAACATCCCTGTGAACCATTATCATCTTACTGGTCAGAAAGTACACCTGATAGTTGTGAGGTGTATCAGTGTACCCCACAAATATCCCCAACTTTGTTTTCAGCTTAAGATTCTTTCATGCATCTTTAGTCACATGGTAATATACTGATGACCCAAAAATCCCGAAGTGACCAACATCTGGCCTCTTACTAGAATAAACCTCCTCTGGTGTCTTCATCTCAAGTATCCATTGTGGGCTACAGTTCTGAACATAAACCTTTGTGTTTCTTGCCTCAACCGACAAGTGTAGTGGTAGGCCTTGATCATGCAACATCACCCTCGCTACCCCTACTATGCTTATGTTCTTCCTCTCAGCCACCCCATTTTGCTGAGGGTTATGGGGTCCCGTCAACTCTCAGTTAATCCCTTCTGCTGCATAGAATTTCTTAATCACTTCATAGAGCTTTTACCTTCTTTCCTGACTCTTTCTCGGCCAATGCTTTAAACTCACCAAACTTTGTGAAAGTTTGATCCTTTTTCTGCATGAAAAGTATCCAAAATTTACAAGAAAAGTCATCAAAAAATATAACATAATACCTGTGTTTGGCCATGGATGCTGTCGAGAATGGTCTGCACACATCTGAATGGACTTGCTCTAAAATAACCTTTGCTTGACTATCTCTATCGTGAAAGGAAGCCTTGGTGTATTTTCCCAAAGTACACCCATAGCATGTATCGACTTGTTGAAGCATACCTTTAGGAAGACCGGTAGAGATTTACTACAATATCTTCATAGCCCCATGATGCAAGTGATCCAATCGGTTGTGCCACAACTCACCAACATCTCATCTTTTCACCCTTTCTACTTTTGTGCTCAAAGAAGCACACTCCTCTACCTCCATCTTATAGAGATTCTTCACCTGAATCCCTATCTTCTTTACCTGACTCGTTGCTATTTTTTGAAGGAACACCTTTCCTTTCAAGAAGATCACATCATAGCCTCTATCCTCAACCATGGAAACAGATACAAAGTTCTTCTTTAGCCCAGGCACATACATAACATTATTAAAGGTGAGTGGAGCCCCGTGCTCCCTATGAAAAGTAATCATGCCCAATCCAGTAACACTATACTTCTCGTCATCACCGATCTCAATATGCATTTGGAGATATTTCTCCACTAGGTCATTGGATAACTCTTTGTTGCTAGTCATGTGGAATGAAGCTCCACTATCTAAGTACCATACACTTTCTGTCATTCATGACACCATGCATGTAATGAGGGAAATGTCCAATTCGAATTGAGAGGCCAAATCCTCACCTGTCGCTCCTTCCGAGGACTTCTTGAGTGGATAATTTGTAGCAAAATGTCCCATCTGATGATAATGAAAGCACTTAAATATTTTCATGTCTTTCTTCTTACCTCCATGATAAGAATTTGATTTGGAATGGGAAGCTTTCCCTTTCCCATTCTTTGCCTTAATATCTAAGGCATAGTTCTCTTCATCATCAGTCTTTGATGAACAGCCATCCATTAGTTCCTCATGATATCTTCCTGCATCAAATCCGACCATAGTCATTCCCAATCCAACAGCTTCTGCCGACCATTGACAAAGTCCTGATAACTATGCTAACTCTTTAGGAGTCCTAGAAGAGCAAGGCTCACCATATCATCCTCGGCAACCATGATTCCAACACTTCCAAGTTCATCACGACACTGAGTGAACTTGGTCAAGTATTTTGGAATCGTTTCGCCTTTCTCCATTTTGATTTTTTGAAGTTTGTCCTTTAGTGCCAATTTCCTTTGTTTATTGTTGTTTTGATACAATTTTGTCAATTCTTTCCACATAGCATATGGAGTTTCCTTGCAATGGAGACTCGAGACATTGTCGTGTCGAACTCCCTCAAGGATTATCTGCCTCCCCCTTGCACACACTTCTTCCATTCATCTAGAACTTTTGGATCCGATGTTGGTGGCTTAGGAATGTCTTGATCAAAAAATTCTTCAAGCCATTATCCCCCAACATGGCCTCCATCCTGTCTTTACAGGATATGTAATTCGAGTTGCCATTCAAGGCATACTCGAGCCGTAAACCATAACACACCATCTACCGATCCTGAAATATGTATTGAAAATTCAAATTTCACCTATAACTTTGAACTCAAAACTTCAAAATCTCCTCTAGTATTCTATTCTCAGCTCTAATACCATGTATGTAACTATAGTGACACTTTGGATGCACTGGTGCACCAACTGACTATTAAATCTCTATTAGTTCCTCAAACAGTTTGGAACTAATTTAACTGAACTTAACTCAGTAAACTGAGTGATCTAATTTCCAACTCAATTTAAAGTCATACTAGACCCCCAAAACTTAGGGAGAACAGATACATGACTTGAGAAAGACTTCCAAATCAAAATTCCTAAGCTAATTAAGGTAATTATACTTAATTAATTATTTACAAGTTGCTATGAGAATAGAATTCGATTTTAATTCTCAGTTTAATTAAATGACAAATTAAACTGGAATTCCTTGTTGCCATTTCTCAACATAAACCACTTTTATTAAATTATTTTATGATTTAAATAATAAAACCCCATGAGAATAATTAGATAAATAGTTATTTATTTAATTTTCTCTAGGAATAATTATTAAATCATTATTTAAATAATTATTCCTTGTCACTTTTGACTAAATCCCTTAGGAATATTAAAATAAATCACTACTTATTTAATTTTTCTTATTTATGTTATTAGAATAACTATTAAATCACTATTTATTAATTATTTTGATTTCAAACCATATTTAATTGTCGTGAAATAATTAATTAATCATTTTATTTGTTAATTATTTCTAAATAAAGATATTTAACCATTTTAAATATCTTTTCCCTCTCTAATAAATATAATAAATTATTCCGAGCAGTTAGATTTTGATTTGGTTATTATTATTTTATTATTCTCCATTTTCGAGATTAGCTCAATACTTCGTTATAAATAGGAGGTTTTTTCATTCATTCTTCACCATGATCATAATTATCATCGCCATTATCGTCTTTTTTCTTTGTTCTCGCATTTTGATTTCTCCACATTTTTGTTTGGGTTTTTCACATATTAAGAAAGAAGATCATTTTCTGAAGCATCAAGGACATTAAAGGACCTGTCCCACCGGGGGGGGGGGGGACTTACAGACCCATCTATAGATCTCCTTCAATAAGTGTTTTTAATAAAATATTTGTTAAATTAAAGTCTTTCCATTTAGGTTATTGCATTGGATACTTTCATTGTTGCTTTATGTTCTCAATCGTCTATACTTTTATTGTAGGTTTTCCATTTTTGTTGTAGATCTGAATTGCTAGCAGCCATCAACTTGTTGTTATGGTCACTTGTCACCTAGTGACTTAAGTGAAGTGCTTTTGGTACACCTTCCAAGAAATTTTACACTAACATTTTAATGGAAGATCATGTTGTAAACCTAATTTCGTATGGAATATGCATGTAATTTGTGTGAATTAAAAAGAAACTGAATCTGTAAGATTATTTTCTTTAATTTATGTGGAATTTATCAGTATTCCATGGATTATCTTTATTATTTTGGTAAACTATCACATGGGTTGGAATAAAATGCTTAAATTCAAATTACTGTGTTTCTTAGAGTTGAATTCTTAATTGGTCAGTTGTTCCTTTGATATCAGCAGACAAAGAAATAATTCTTCATTGTCACCTTAGTTTGTTGAAATTTGTTCTTTATAATTTCTATTTTTTCATTAAAACCCTCATTGTTCGTACGTGAAACCCATGGTATATGAATGCTCTACCTTGGTTTTACACAGTGTCTTGTCACCGACCCCGCATCCCCAGATCCCGGGTAGAGTCGGTCCCCGAATGGCATCTGTTCTATGTCATACATCAAAATATGTGTCCACATCTTCCATATCACTCAAGAAGATCAACCATGCTCATTAATCTTGAAGCTGACCCTTTTAACCTATGTTTCAAGATTATCGCAGGACATTAATATCCTGTCTGTGACAATGGACCAAACTGAACCAGAACCTCACGACACCGTCGCAAGAGTACATTTGTTCTCTGCGATGGTTGAATTTTAGGGATCTTCACAAGTCAATAGTATCCTTCTTGCGATGATAGCTATGAATACACTATTTCCTTGCGATGTCGTCTCTGAGTCTTAGTGTTTGACTTGCGACGACCCAGATATGGCGAATTAGTTCAAACAAATTGCCTCTGGGTGGTTCTGGAACTAGTTTTCGGGTCAAGGAAGTTCACCTTTCCTCATTTGAGATGGTGGTTCCACCTTTTGAGTAACCTCCCATGAAGGTAAGCTTCTTCTCCCTCATTTTTGGAGGCTCCTCCTCTTATAAAAGCATCCTCCGTGACTATGATCAGCTAGTTTTTTGGTAGTGAGAAAATTAGCTAGTTCTTGGTGTTGGATTGATAGTTTGCAGCGTGAATTGATGATAGTCTAGAAATTGGTTGTGGATTGCCTTAGCCTTATATTAGCGCTCTTGGGTGAGAGAGAGTCATCAGCCTTTATGGGAGACATTTGAGAGTGAATGCTTGCGGAGACATACTCATTGGACACTTTAAGGAAGCTTGCGATGTCAAGGCATGGTTGTAAGCTTTACTTTGCTCATATTAATACCATCAATGGTTATTTCCTATACCATGTACGAAATATATTTGATAGCTTATGGTTCCTTGACTCTCTAAGTGGATAGCTCATTTTTGTGCTCTATTATGTGTTTTTTTGTTCTCTTATGTTGTTCCAGGTGAATCACTCATCAAGGAGAAGAAAACGATAGCTGGAGTAGCGTAACAAAGACTGCATCGAACACCAGCATAAGGTAGGCTCTTTCAACGATGAATATTTAAGGAATTAGTTGTTGTATTTGTCTTGCTATGACTAGACCCACTCTAGGGCTAGAGGGGTTGCCTCTGTCCTCAGAGGGAACTTTACCTACTTCAGAAGTTGGCAACTCCCCCTACAGACAGAGGCAACCCCTCTAGCCCTAGATTGGGTCTAGTCACAGCAAGACAAATACAACACCTATTTCCTTAAATAATCATCATTGAAAGAGCCTACCTTATGTTGGTGTTCGATGCAGTCTTCGTTACGTTGCTCCAACTATCGTTTTCTTCTCCTTGATGAGTGATTCACTCGGAACAACATAAGAGAACAACGAAACACATAATACAACACAAAAATGAACTATCCACTTACAGAGTCAAGGAACCATAAGATATCAAATATATTTCATACTTGACATAGGAAATAACCATTGATTGTATTAATATGAGAAAAAGTAAAGCTTATAACCATGCCTTGACGTCGCAAGCTTCCTTGAAGGGTCCAGTCAGTATGTCTCCGCAAGCATTCACTCTCAAAGGTCTCCCAGAAAGTCTGATGACTCTCTCTCTCACCCAACAACACTAATATAAGGCTAAGGTGTTATAGACATTTTTGTGCCTTACAGCATTTAGCATGAAATGTCCATAATCTAAGGGATCCAAAGTCCCTAAACATGTTGTTCCTACCCCTAGAGGAACAAGGCTAACAAACCACAGCAATTCACAGAAGTTCTCCACTAGAAACTGCTAAAAAACAAGTCAATTCAGGATCATTTCAGTGGCCCCACTAGCTGTTTGCGCTGAATGTCAAAGCCAACACTGGCTACCTGCGCTGAATGTCAAATGCAACACTGGCTACCTGCGCTGAGCGAGAGTGGACATGTGGCAAGTTCATTTCTCAAGGTGTCAGAACCCAGGAAGCTTCCAAAATGACACTTGCCTCAGGGAATTCGACTGGTGATGAGTAAGAGGTTCCAAATCTCCAAGTGGAAGCAAGAACCTCCAAGTGGAATCAAGAATTGACAGAGGGAGAGGGCACTAGTCAGATCTCAAGTTGACTCATCCTCTCTCCAAACATCTATATATGGATCTCTCCTCCATGAGATCTGGAGGCTGGAATTTTGTTATTGCAAAGAATTGCTGTTGGTTTGAGATTGGAATCATTGGGTGCTTAATGCTTTGAAGGGGGTGAAGATAGGAATTCCATTTGCTGGGAAGGAGACGCTGGATTGGAGCCCTATGGGTTGTATCTTTTCCTGAACCTTGTTATTCATCAATAAAGCTATCTTGGTTTCTCCTATATACTGATGTATTTTTGATGTATGATTGCATTAGTATGTTTAGTTTATTTCTAATCCTGAACTAGTTATGAATATGAATCCATGTCTTGTGTAGTGTTCTCTTCTTGTGATCTTGCAGAAACCTCTTGAAGCTGGGCGAGCGAGAAGGCAAGTAGCTGGGAACTCTCCAAGAGAAGAGAAACCGGATCGAGGGACAAACAGAAGACACTGGTTAGTCCATCCATCTCTCTTCATTCTTAATTCATAAAGGAAGAATACTAGAATAGCTGTCTCTATTTGTTGCTAAGGCACTGTCACACCTTAGGTGGATAGGATCGTCCTGCATAGGCATTTTTCCCCACAACAAATTGGCGACTCCGCTGGGGAGATTTGTTTAGTCATTTTATTTGTGTTTCTATCATTGTTTGCTTCATAGACTCGACATCAACAATCGAACTGCATCTGCTATTCCCAGATGCAAAGTAGACAGTTGCTGCTTTGATCCAATCACTGGACTTGTCTATGATCTGAACAATGGACTCACAAATGATTTGATGATCCTTTGTGATAGATCTTAGTACTCCCTCAAAGCATCCCTTTGATTGTACCTTGCTTGTTTCTTTTATTTGGCCTGAAACAATAGATTAAATAGCAATCTGTGACCCAGAACCAGTGAGAAACGAGAGTTTCTCCTTCAGCGCAGACCCAGTGAAGGGATTCTACATTTCAACGCAGGTCCCGTGAAGGCTACCTGCGCTGAATGTCAAAACCCCTGTGTTGAGGTTGCGCTGAACCAGTTTGCCCTTGTGCAGCTGGGGTTCTCTGCTCTGTTTTGCCTTGTTTTGATCTCTGATTTTTGCAGCCTGTAACCAGCATAGGTACCAGTCTGATAACTCATTTTCTCTGCTTAGATTCCGCCTCCTTTTGTACAAAAAGACTGTGAGTGTTTTTATGTGTTTGTGGCATCATTTACAGTTTTCCTTTGCATGAGTGAAATAATCATCCTGTAGCCCTTGATTCAGATCTGTTGATTGTGATCTTAGGAGAGAGTTCATCGGCTGTTTGCAGTTTATTATACATTTACTTTTGCATTTTGGTTTGAGTTTGTCTCTTTTAAGTGTCGAAACAAGTCTTCATTTCGAAAATCGTTAAGTGTTGTAATCTCTTCTACCCTCTCTGATTTCGAAAAAGTAAACTTGTTTGTATTTGTCATTTAAAAGCAAATTCAAAGTTGTACAAAAAAGCTTTCTTTGTAAGCATCAATACTAAGAAAGCGGAAAACAAACACCTGCATTGTGCATTTGCATCTTGATAGTTTGCATGTCTGATTTAGGAAAAGTGCATTAGAGTGTGCTGATTGCTCTTTGAGAAAAGATGGTGTCTTTCTTTTCCCTTAGTAGCTAGGATTTTCAAAGTTGAAAAGATATAAAGCTTGCTTATCATCTTTAGACTGCATTTAGGAATTGTATCATACATCTCGTGGTGAACCTTGAAAGGCAAACTTCTAAAAATATCAACCTAAAATAAATTGAATGAACTTAACAACGCTTTGCAACATAACGCACAACATAGAGGTCTAGGCTAGAGACGTGTTCTGGCGTCGTAAAGCCTGGTGACTGTCGATCTCGTGGATGGTGGGTGATTCCTCCTGAGGGACGATAGCGCCAGTACAAATTGTGCTCCCACGTACCGTCGCGTATATTTTGGGAAACCCCTATAGGCATAAAACCTTTATCCTTAGGAAGCCGTGTCGGCCGCCCTACTGATCGCAATGCACTGAACACAGCATTAAAGAAGATTGACCGCCCGTACCCTAAAAAGTATTCTGCGGTTTTGCGAAAAGTTTGGCACACCCTCTGCCTAGAACTCCAGAGCAGTTCCTTTTGGCCTTTTTGAGACTCTATAACAGAAAAATTCCATCCGAGCATTTGTCACTTCGGGCTCGTTAAAACATCGAAGGAGACTAGAGTCATCTTTAGCTTTTTCTCGACTCTTTAAAAGTGAAAAAGAAAGTTGTGTCTAAAAGCGTCTAAAAAATTCATTTAATTCGGAAACACATTTTCCCCTTTGTATTTTTGTTGATCGAGTAATCCGCAATCGTGGAAGAAAGTCAATTGAAACCCCGTCGTTCGCAGAGGCTTACGAGTCAACCGTCTTTGTCTCCGGAATCGAAAACAGTACGGACAAAGCGAACTCGTTTAACCGGTTCAAAATATCCTATCAAAGTTAGAACAAGTGTTCCAACGACATCTGAGATTCCGGTTACTCCAAACATTTCTGGAAACCCTGCCTCTATAGAAGAAGTTCAACAGCCACAGAGGGACAGTAACACTGATCCTAGTCTGGGAGCAAATACTTGCGTTACTGAACCAGTTCCATCTGTAACCGGTTCAGAGAGTCTTGCTCCTCAAACAACTGTCGCTGTCGATTCAACCCCTTCTTCAGCACCAGAAATATTTTACGGACCTGACGGTCTTCCTCTTCCACCTGGTTTGATTGCGATAGAGGAAATTATAGAGGATCCGCAAGCAAGTACTCCAACACATTTTGGAGTAGGGGTCACTCTATTTCCTTCTACATCAGAAGTTAGTCCACCACCAGTGGAAGTTCCTGTAGAATCGCTAGGCAATCTATTGGATAGACTCAAAATGTCTGAACAACCGTCAACATCTAGGACTGTGTCGAATGACACAGCGACAGCAGAAGCCCCTGCCGTCACTCCGACAATGTTTGTCGGCATACCATCTGTCCCGACTAGCTCACAACCGCTAGAAGGAGTCCACCAAGGGACTATTTCGACAGTGTGGTCTGTTTCAGTCTATTCATCCGGAATAATATCCGACAACTCTTATGTTGAAACTCACCAGATTGATCCATTTGGAGGTCAACTTGGGCAATCTAGTCCCCAAGGACAAACAATCCCCTTGAGTTTCGGATTGCTACCGTATGGGGGGCAGTATGCCCTTTCATTACCCCCTCCGGGAGGGTATCCATACGGGAGTTCACAACAGTATTCAGGTTATACTGGAGTTACATCAAATGGTTGGGTACCTATGCTACCTCAACAACCAAGGGTTGTATATTCAATGCAATAGTGTGTACCTATGTCGAACATCCCGACCACACCGGCCATTGTGACAGTGTCGCAAGTTCAAACGTTACCTGTTGTATGTCAACCTCAGATTTCTCAGGTTGTAATGCAACAGCCCCTTGACCCTGTGACACAACCACAATCGCCAACTGGTGGGGCGACACAGGTCCAAATGGGTACAATTACCCCACACCTTGGTCCAACAGTTAGTATAGCGCAACAGAACATGGCTTCACAACCGTGGCTGGTGCAATATCAACAACCGCAATTCCAGCAAGTGTACCAAGGTTCTGAGCAGCAGATCTTTGTGAACAGTGGACAACCGTATATTCAAAACGGTCAAAACCAACCGCTTTACAGTGGTCAAGTCCACCAACTGTATCAGTCATACCAACATCAATTACATTATGCTGGTATGCAAAGGCCCATTGCTCAGGCGATTCCATCGTACCCTGGGTATGCTTCACCTAACCTGAATCAACAGTTACCATTCGTGGCAACTTTAGAGTTACCCGATTTACATCGGTTAACCAACGATCTGATTGCTTACGCCCCTTGGTGGCCAGCGATTCCTCACAAACTTCCATTGGACATTCCTAAATTTAATGGAAATCCAGGTGAAGACCCATCGAATCACGTGATGACTTTTCATCTGTGGTGTTCATCAAACACCCTAAACGATGATTCGATAAGGCTTCGCCTTTTCCAGAGGACGTTAACGGGTCCAGCGACAAAATGGTATATTGAATTACCTAGAGCCTCGTTCGACAATTTCAGCTCCCTAGCCACGACTTTCTTAACCCATTTTCAATTACCGATAAGGTATGAAACAGGAACAGAAATCTTAACCAACTTCAAACAGACAACAGCCACTCACATATCTGATCATATACATGAGTGGCGTCGTCGTCGTAGGATGGTAAAAACGTACGTTCCCGATCAGTTATTAGCTGAATGGTTCATCAAGTTGTTACTTCCTGCCATAACGGAAGATGTGGCCAAGGGGGGAGTCGTAATGGAAGAGCAAGTTATTGCTCGTGCGCAGTATCTAGACTTAGTCTATACTCAGTCTGGCACGCTCTATGACAAAATACCTGACGCCCCTAGACCGGAATTCTCAATTCCTCCTCCGCCTAAATCAAATAGTGACTCTCATGCCGGCGATGGTGTGATTGGCACAACAAACGCGAAATCGAAAAAGGCTTCGTCAAAGAAAGCCCGTAAGACTTCAAATCAAAATGCAAAAGAAGAAATTCTTGCTTCAGAAGTAAATGTCGTTTCAGCAGATAAAGGCAAAGAAACCAATCAACCAGGAAGCAAGAAGAAGCAAAACAAAGGGAAGAAGAAGAAACAGGGTGAGTCATCTCCCGGAAAAAATTCTTCGAATCCTCCTGGAAAAGGGAAACCAAAAAGTCCATGCATGATATGTGACGAGGATCATTGGACAGGAAATTGTCCATACAAAGCTGAGCTTAAAAGGTTCTTCAAAAGTTCGCAAACCTCAGCTGTGTTAACTGATCTGTTTCCCAATCCAGGTCAAAATCTGGTTGATAGTGGAAATGCTTCCCCGTCGCAAGTGCTCATGTTGTCGGTTTCAAAACAGCAGAATGATTCTTTGATTTCGACAAGGAACAAAGATTACGGGAATCCGCAGCTGTCGAACGACAAAGGTAAAGATCAACCAAGTAGTTCGACAACAACTTCGACAGAAGTTGTACCGCCCATCATTCCTGAGTTAACAATAAAACTGCCAAAGGGAGTAGTACACAAGTCGACGTTTAATCCTCGCGCCAGAGCGGCGCAACATTATAACATAGTGGAAGATTTGGCCCAATCGCCATCCGCTATGTCGACTCTTGAAGTACTACAAAATTGCCCATCCCAAAGGCAGGCTTTGTTATCGCCTATTGGTGGGGTTGATCCTAAGGATTCCAATCTTGTATCCTTTGACCACAAAGGATACGATCCTCAGTTGCCAGCTCAACTAGCTTTCCTTATTCAAGTGAAAGCCCTCAACAAAACTGTTCACCGAACAGTTATTGATGAGGGGGCATCTACATGTATTATGTCGATGAGTTGCTGGAAAACTTTAGGGTCTCCGACCTTGTCGTGATCTTCGACGACATTGAAAGCATTCGACGGAAGGACCTATACCCCGTACGGTATCCTTAATAACTTGAAGGTTGAACTGGGGGGGAAACAGTAGAAATAGATGTTGAAGTCATCGATGGGAATCTTGACTACAACATCCTACTAGGAAGATCGTGGATCTATGCCATGGCAGCTGTTGTGTCGACTTATTTTAGGAAGATCGCATTCCCTTTTCAAGGAGGGATTACGATTGTCGACCAACAAGACTTCCTCCCTAATGGTTCACAAGTTACAGGAAGCATTCCCATGATCCATGGAAGTAACCATTCACTTCAAGACATCGGAGTAGGCCTACTGAAAGACCCCACATTAATGGGAACTTTCGCACTTCTACCTCCAATCTATATAGGAGAAGTAGCATTGGTAGGAGCCTGCAACATGATATCTTCCACGAAGATCTCAGAAGACGATATCGACATGGATCATGAAATGGTTTTGCCCCCAAGCCCTATAGAAATATTGTAGCAATCAATGTTTCGGGCATGGGAGGCGAACCCAAATCAACGCTCATCAAGCGTTTGGGTAGATAGGTCTAGAGAATATGGTACCCCATTAGATCCTTGGTCGAAAGTGCATGGGACTGACGAAGGAATTCTACAATCAATGTTGATTGAGGGGGCACCATGGAATGATTGCCACCATCGTTCCCTTCTTCCAGAATATGAAGAAGATACTCAACAGGACCTTTACCACCCTTTAGTTTTTGAATTCCTATCAAACACTGTAAATACGGTGGATTCCGAGCGAAACTTATCCAATATTGAAGAGACTATAGCCATAAATATCTCGACTAAAACAAATGTTGTAGAGAATATTTATGTCGGCAAAGGATGTTCTCCTTCAGAACTGGAAGTATATAACGCTCTTTTTCGCGAGTTCAGAGATGTCTTTGCATGGTCATATGATGAAATGACAGGCATTGACTCGAGTATCGTTGAACATGAAATTAAGATGTATCCTGATGTCAAACCAGTAAGACAACGGCTTCGGCAGGTGCACCCCAAGAAAGCCGCTGCCATTAAAGCAGAAGTTGAAAAGCTCCTCCATGTTGGTTCCATCTACCCGGTTCCTCTAACCGATTGGGTATCGAATATTATCCCTGTTATGAAGAAACAAGGGACAATTAGAGTGTGTGTCGATTATAGGGATGTAAACCAAGCTTGTCCGAAGGACAACTACCCTACACCCTTCATCGACCAGATAATTGATGAATGCGCCGGATGTGAAATCTTTTCATTCATGGATGGATTTTCCGGGTATAATCAAATAAATATCCGCCCACAGGACCAGTCAAAGACTGCATTCATTTGTCCGTGGGGCACATTCGCTTATCGAAAATTACCCTTTGGTTTAAAGAACGCAGGGGCGACGTTTCAGAGGGCAATGAATTATGCCTTCCATGACATCAAGAACATCGTTCAACCATATCTCGACGACCTTCCGGCTCATTCGCGAAAGCAGACTGATCATCCGCAGCATTTAAGAGCGATATTTCTACGTTGCCGACACTACAAGATAAGAATCAATCCACAAAAATTTGTGTTTTGTGTCAGTTCTGGTCATTTACTTGGCTTTGTAGTCTCTAAGGATGGGATTCGTCTCGACCCTTGCAAGGTTCAGGCAATCATTAATTTGCCTCCACCTTCAAATTTGCTTCAGATTCAGAAACTCCAAGGGAAAGCAAACTTTCTGAGGAGGTTCATTCCAAATTACGCAGAACTTGCTAAAGGTTATACTCGTCTTTTGAAAAAGGATGTACCTTTTGTCTGGGATCAGGTGGCGCAAGCTTCCTTTGACATTCTGAAAGATTCTCTAGTAAAAGCATCATTAATGTATGCCCCGGACTATCAAAGAGATTTTAACCTGTATCTGGTTGCAGCAGATACGACCATTGCGATGGTTTTAGTTCAAGAAGTCGATGGAATTGAACATCCAATATATTATTTAAGTAAGAACTTAAATGATATAGAAAGCAAATATTCTTATGTTGAAAAACTAGCGCTTGCGGCTGTTCAAGCGATTCAAAGATTTCGACATTATGTCCTCCTTCGGAAAACTACCATTTTATCAGATTGCAACCCCATGACTTATATACTGTCGCGACAGTTGCTGGGGGGAAAATATTCAAAATGGATAGCGATCCTTCAAGAGTTTGATCTGGAATTTGTAAAATCCAAATCAAAGAAAGCTCTAGTTTTCGCAGAATTATTGTGCGATCTCCCATCGTCGTCCAATGATGAAACATCTGAAGAATCAATCGTGGACGAGAATTTCTTTCTGATATCTACAAGCAATGAGTGGCATGGAGATATCATAATTTATCTCCAAACCCAAAAGTTCAGGCCTAACACCTCACACTCTGAACAGAAACGTATACGATACCAAGCAAAAGACCACATGATCGTCGGTGATACGCTTTACCGTCGTGGTATCGATACAGTTCTGAGGAGGTGCCTCACCCATGAGGAGGCCGAAAAAGCCCTGAATGAGTGTCATTCAGGCACGTGTGGGGGGCATCAATCTGGATATGCTACAGCACAAAAAATCTTACGAGCAGGATACTTCTGGCCAACCATGTTCAAAGATTGCATAACCGCAGTCAGAAGTTGCCATGCTTGTCAAATTTTTGATAGCAAAACCAGAAAACCACTCGCACCTTTACAGCCAATAGTTGCTGTTGGGCCTTTCGCCAAATGGGGCATCGATTTCATGACATGTAACCTCACCTCGACCCGGGGGCATGGGTATATTATAGTCGCCGTTGACTATTTTACCAAATGGGCCGAGGTGATGCCTACATTAGATAACACTGGTGAAACAGCTGCCCTTTTCTTTTTCAATCATGTAGTCGCCAGGTTCGGCGTACCACAGGCTATAGTTACAGATCATGGGTCGCATTTTCGCAATCACATGATGGTTGAATTAGCTGCCAAGCTAGGGCTATCTCACGACAGCTCTACCCCGTATTATCCGCAAGCCAACGGACAAGTTGAAGCAATCAACAAGGTCCTGAAGCGTATGTTGCAAAGGATGATCGAGGTTCACAAAAGAAGGTGGCACCTAATCCTGTACTCAGCCTTGTGGGCTTACCGAACATCGGTAAAGAATGCGACCGGGTTCACACCTTTCCAACTGGTGTATGGCCTGGAAGCAGTCTTGCCAATCCAGTGTGAAATTTCGTCTCTTAAACTCACAATTGATCTCCTCCCCGGAACTTCGGAAGAAGAGGCCCGTTTCTTGGAATTAATCCAATTGGATGAAACCCGTCGTGACGCCGCTTTGGCTAATGAAGCCCATAAGAAACGAGTCAAGGTGCAGTTCGACAAAAATGTCAAACCCCGTGTCTTCTCAGAAGGTGACTTGGTCCTGCTTTATGACCAAGAATCCGATAAATTGGGAGCTGGTAAATTTAATTCCTTATGGATGGGCCCCTATATTGTTAAACGAGTGTTAGCAAAAGGAGCCTACGAGTTAATGGATTATGACGGAATTCCACTGGCACAACCCCGGAATGGGTTGTACCTCAAGCGTTACTATGCTTAAATAGTAACATGTATGCTTTTGTTGTATTTTGTTTTCGCTAAAATGTTTGTTTTGGTCGAGTAATCCACCTTTTTACATTTATTGCAGATGTCAAACCTTCTGGAGACATGTGTTGGATATGCCGATGGAGCGAGTCGTAGTTCGCGGAACTTGTCCTCCGCAGCCTGGGCCATTTTTTATCCAAGCGGCGAGTTAGTAAGTTTCAGAGGAGTATGTATCGAGCAATCAACGAATAACATCGCTGAATATAGCGCGTTGATAGAACTACTCTCTGATGCCATTACCCATGGTATACGCTGACTAGTCGTCAGGCTAGACTCACAACTCGTAATACTACAACTCAATGGTATATATTCCGTTCGCAACCCAGCTATTTATCGCAGGTTCCTAAGGGTTAAGATTTTGGAAAGAAAATTTGATTTAATTCAATACCAGCATATTTCCAGAAACTTAAACACATTAACCGACTCATTAGCAAACTATGTGTTAGATAGACATTTGCGACATTTATAAAAAGAGACACATCATCAATGTTGTACATATGGATCATATAACTCAACCAGAATAAACCCCGAAAATCAAAATATATATATATATATATATATATATATATATATATATATATATATATATATATATAAGCTGTTTATCGTTTATACATAATGTTCTGTAACCAAGACAAAAATCGGTCGTATGACCCAAAAACTCAAAATGCTAGGGGGCACCCTAGCCTAGTGATGCTCATGATAGCACGTCATGGCCTGTGCAATCATGCGCAAGAGACGAGTCCATCATCTAGGCACACCAGTAGTATGCCGCTGCAACTGCAAAGGTAACTCATCAATCCTCACATCGGGAATGCCGAGAGTAAGTCTCTCAACCTGCTCCTGCACAGCTGTAAGGGTCTCGGCCACATCAAGGTCACGAAGAATAACCCTCCCAGCAGTCTCCCCTGCTGGGGCGGCCACTGGCGCTCTTGGGAGAACTGCTGGACGAACAGGACCAACATCTACATGCACACATGAGTTCGATTAAAGTCTTGATAGAATAAAGCACAAGGACATTATAAATAAAAACAGTAAACAGTGATATGGTCGAAGATTTTACCAATAGCGCCCCACTGTTCGCCATCCGGCAGTACCAAGTCCGGATCACCTCGGAAATCCATACCAACATATGGATACTCGGAATAGAACATCTCCTGACGCTCGAACCACATGAATAAGGTATTAGTGAAAGAAATCTGAGATTGACCAGCGTGCCTAGACATGTGATCAACCCATCTCTGCATGCGTGGCTCGGTAGGAGAAGGCAAGTCGAGTGTGATATACTGAGGCTGCATCAGTGGTATTTTCTCCAAGGCAAAGGCAGTCAGAATAGAACCAAATCCAAAGTTCTTCAGCTTCCCGTCCTTTACCTTGTTCAACTGACTTTTCATCTGAAGAAGTACTGCATCACACCAGTTGAATATTTTTGGTTGGAGGCACTCCAAGGCGTGCTGCACATAGGATCTGTTGGCAACATGAAGAGATGCGCTACCGGCCATCCTACCAATAGTATATAGAATGGACCTGAGAGACCTGTCAGTAATCTCACGAATAACAACCTTGCCGTCTCTACTCGGCTGGGATCCTTCCCTGCAATACTGGCAGACATAATCTCTCATGGAGTCATTCCCTCGGGCCGAACCTAACAAAGAAATGGGGGCACCCCGCCTCGACAAACCAGTCAAGAAGTAAATGTCTACCACGATCAAAGGGATGGATTTGCTCCTGATCTGAAATACTTGGTTGATAGGATCCCAAGCATCAAGCATATACTGCAGTAAGGAGATCTATGCTCTCATACTAGAGATACGGAAGAACTTCAGCATGCCACAGTTCCGCAGCGCGTTCACCGTGACAGGGTCATGGAGGGCAATCATGTCCTCTTCTTCATGTTCTCGTTCTCGCCATGTAAGGGTCATTTTGCTCAAAAGTCCCTGCAAAACAAACACGAGAAAGAGCAAGATCCTGGATTTGATGAGAAACTGGCAAAATTTTCATCAAAAACTGTGCAACAGAACTGTTTTTCTATGCCCAACGCAACTGGCTAGTGTTTCACCTGCGTTGAAGGTCAAACTGCCTTCATGCAGCTTGACATTCAATGCAGGTTTCGAGTGAACTGCCTGCGCTGATGGCAGAGCACCCTAACAAAACCCCAGGGGCTCAGGGGAACAGGAAAACAGGCACAGAATGGAAAAAGGAAACCATGAAAAGAAAGAGCTAGGGTTTAGCTCTTACCTGGTCCAGACGACGCCGAAAATCGTCCGCAGAATCTCCCGGAATCAGCTGATGAAAATCAAGGGGGAAGAGGCACCTCCAAAGCTCCAACAAACCAAGTTCAAATGAAATGGTAAAATGAGAGGTAAAAACACCTTTTAATTGCTTTTTACGTAGTTCAAAGCGAAATATTAGGGTTCTAATCTCATTTTCAAGCAAATGTTATTCATTTCTAACTAGTTTGATGCAGCAATTGAGGATACAGTACTATCTTTGAAAAGGGCAAAGCTAGTTATGGTAAAAAATAAAAAATTTGACCATATAATATCGAGCAGTTTTAGCACACAGTTCATGCTCGTTAAAAAATAAACGCAAGATCCGAGCAGTTTTAGTGCATAGTTCATGCTTGTTAAAAAATAAACATAAGATCGAGCAAGTGTTTCAATCCGTGTTTAAGCTCGTTAAAAAATGAACTACCCGGTAAATAACCACAGTGAATGTAATATCATCAGCCATTAAAGCCTTGGTCGTGTTTGCACCGTCACCTCCACTTTTCCATTGGCCGATCGTTCACCTCCATATGTTTGTTTACCCATTTTGAGGAACAGCTGCGAAGAGTGATTTCACCTAGCCATCCTTGTGACACTGCCGTGATTGGAAAATTCCAACCTGTACCTGGAATCAGCTGCTAACCCTGTTTATCACTCGTTCCTCAAAAGACGAGTCTTCTTTAAGCTCTTTTCATCTGACTCGTAAAATATGAAAAGATTGCCGATTTTTGGCCTTCCAGCTCGTTAAAGCGACCGGAAGAGCTATCCCTCCTCTAGAATTTAATCTTTTTGGACCTGAGGTATTATTGCACAAAAAGATCGAGCGCTTGTTTTGTTCAGCTCGTTAAAACTATCGAAAACTCATCCCTTCTGTATTGTTTTATACTTTTCGGACCTAAGAGATTAGATGACGAAAAAGGACTTCTGGAGTTAACTTTATGTACCTTTTCAGACTCTCTAAAAATGAAAAGGACCGAGTTATCTTTGTCGTTAGACTCGTTAAAATCATTAAATAGCGACAAACTTGTCTTTAGATGAGAACGAGTTTCACTATCGCTAGGCTCGTTAAAACATAGCGATGGGCTTGCCCGAAGGGCAGGTTATAGAACAAGCATATGTTATCCTCCTCAAGCTTGACAAAAATAAAGAGGTACTGGTCAGCAATGACTGGGGAAAAATTGGGAGAAACTCAAGAAAACTTTGATGGTAGCAAGTCGCTCTTGAACATGACACTTTTCCTACGTACCACAATCGGGTTGGGTTGTTTCATTCACCGGTCACATCCATGGTCTCGCCATACCATCCATATTTGGGGTAATGCTACCAATCCATCGCATCAGTGTCGCCATATGTTCAAGAGAAGTCGTTCAGAAAAGTCAACCTTGTCCCATCCACTACCATACATTATCCTTCATCCTTTCATGACCGCCACCCTGAATCATATGTCACAGATCGTTTTCACCTCCATCAAAATCATTAGCTCCGTTCCATGTCACTGATGTGGGATTCATTAAGGCCCTCCTTTGACGGATCGCTTCTTATCGACATCAGCTCATTATCCAAGAAGTTGATCTAGGAACAACCCCTTCAGTACTTTGAAGCTTGCATGCCTGAATGGCAAGTTTCTCACTTCTGGCGACAGGTATACATCAATGACCTTCGACCGAAAGATTTTGCGTGGTGTTCGATGCCAAGTCCTTTATTCACACCGCGTGAATTGTACTGCAGTACCTTGAGGGTCATTATCATTATCGGTGATTCCTCTCGCGCTTGTTAACGGTTTACCTCATTGACCGGTAATCAAGCGATGTCTTTCCATGTTCGACTTCAGAGCATTTCTCACATGGATCGAATTGTACTTAGAGTGAAGATCGAACGAGTTCGAAGACCCCGGATCTAGTTTCATCCATCCGGGCTGCGATATATATTCAGAAAAAATAAAGACATTGACATGTACATCATTGCAGCAGATAATCATCCTACTCAAAGGATGATAATTTCATCAAAATTATCAGTCTACCATCAGACGATTGTTTGTTCTGTGTACAGAAAAGTGAATTTATAAAGCTGAGCATGGGAATGCCCGCCTTAGCTAGATCATGAAAGTAGTATGAAAAATAATGTATTGTATTGTATCTTATTACAGGTCTCCTCCCAGCATTGGATGAACTTCGGATCCCCCTGATAAAGCATTTCACCCGATAAATGGCCTCATACTTTAGGGGGCAACTGTTATAGACATTTTTGTGCCTTACAGCATTGAGCATGAAATTTCCATAATCTAAGGGATCCAAAGTCCCTAAACATGTTGTTCCTACCCCTAGAGGAACAAGGCTAACAAACCACACCAATTCACAGAAGTTCTCCACCAGAAACTGCTCAAAAACAAGTCAATTCAGGATCATTTCAGTGGCTCCACTAGCTGTTTGCGCTGAATGTCAAAGCCAACACTGGCTACCTGCGCTGAATGTCAAAGGCAACACTGGCTACCTGCGCTGAGCGAGAGTGGACATGTGGCAAGTTCATTTCTCAAGGTGTCAGAACCCAGGAAGCTTCCAAAATGACACTTGCCTCAGGGAATTCGACTGGTGATGAGTAAGAGGTTCCAAATCTCCAAGTGGAAGCAAGAACCTCCAAGTGGAATCAAGAACTGACAGAGGGAGAGGACACTAGTCAGATCTCAAGCTGACTCATCCTCTCTCCAAACATCTATATATGGATCTCTCCTCCATGAGATCTGGAGGCTGGAATTTTGTTATTGCAAAGAATTGTTGTTGGTTTGAGATTGGAATCATTGGGTGCTTAATGCTTTGAAGGGGGTGAATATAGGAATTCCATTTGTTGGGAAGGAGACGCTAGATTGGAGCCCTCTGGGTTGTATCTCTTCCTGAACCTTGTTATTCATCAATAAAGCTATCTTGGTTTCTCCTATATACTGATGTAGTTTTGATGTATGATTGCATTAGTATGTTTAGTTTATTTCTAATCCCGAACTAGTTATGAATATGAATCCATGTCTTGTGTAGTGTTCTCTTCTTGTGATCTTGCAGAAACCTCTTGAAGCTGGGCGAGCGAGAAGGCAAGTAGCTGGGAACTCTCCAAGAGAAGAGAAACCGGATCGAGGGACAAACAGAAGACACTGGTTAGTCCATCCATCTCTCTTCATTCTTAATTCATAAAGGAAGAATACTAGAATAGCTGTCTCTGTTTGTTGCTAAGGCACTGTCACACCTTAGGTGGATAGGATCGTCCTGCATAGGCATTTTTCCCCACAATATAAGGTAGTCCACAACCATTTTCTATACTATCAGTAATTCACACTACAAACTATCAATCCAACACCAAGAACTAGCTAATTTGCTCACTACCAAAAAACTATCTGATCATAATTGTGGAGGATGCTTTTATAAGAGGAGGAGCCTCCAAAAATGAGGGAGAGGAAGCTTATCTTCATGGTAGGTTACTCAAAAGGTGGAACCACCATCTCAAATGAGGAAAGACAAACTTCCTTGACCCAACAACCAGTTCCAGAACCACTTAGAAGCATTATGTTTGAACTAATTTGCCATATCTGGGTCATCGTGAGTCAAACAGTAAGACTCAGAGATGACATTGTGAGGCAACATTGTATTCAGAGCTATCATCACAAGTAGGATACTGATGACTTGTGACGATCCCTAAAATCTGATCATCATAGAGAATAGATGTACTCTTGTGACAATGTCGCCAGGTTGTTGTTCACTTTGGTCCGTCGTCGTAGACAGGATATTGATGTCCTATGACGATCTTGAAACATAGGTTAAAAGGGTCAACTTCAGGATTAATGAGCATGGCTGATCTTCTTGAGTGATATGGAAGATTTGGACACATATTTTGATGTATGACACAAAAAATATGCCATTCAGGGATGGACTCTGCCTGGGATCCAGGGATGTGGGGTCAGTGACAGGATACTGTGTAACAGATTCCCCGTAAAGCATGAAGGCCGAGAGAGTGGGAGGGATGAAATGCTTTACGAAACCATAACTGAACCGGAACACCAATTTGGAGAACCTGCATATGCAAGTACAACTGATATCTCTGAAAGAAATACATGTAGTCAAGGTATGGGCGCAACCATCCAAAATACAGATAGAGCTAGTTTGTGGTATGGACGCAACCATCCAGTCAAAAACACCATATGAAAACATAGGTATGGTCGCAGCCATCCAATAATACTCAAGTATGGTCACAACCATCCAATCAAAAGAGTCATGTATAAATAATCAACGGAACTTGGACTTGTGTATTTGAGCCCAGGGTCTTGAATCCCGACCTGTCCATCATACAATTTCTAATATGCAAATAAATGTGTCGATGTCGAGCATACTAGAGAATCACTTGATTACTGGCCAATGATATGAACCGTTAACAATCGCGAGAGAGATCACTAATAATGTCATTGGTTCTCAAGGTACTGCTAGTACAATCCACAAAGTGTGAAGAATGATTTGGAGTCGAACACTTGTGGAATCACTCGATCGAAGACCAATGATGTAAGTATGTCATCGAATGTGAAGAAATTTCCATTGAGGCGCACAAGATCCAAGGTACCCAAAAGGAGTCTCTAGATCAAATTCTTGGATAATGAGTTGATGTCGACAGGAAGCAATCTGTTGTAGGAGGTCCATAATTTTTCCCACGTCAACGACACGAGACAAAGGAAAAATATGTAGATGGATGAAATAGAGAACCAAAGGAGGAGGTAAGGGTGAAAACTGCAAAAAGATTAAGCTCTTGAACATATCGACAACATGACTCTAGAATGTGGCAGCATTTTGGTACTAAGGGATCAAATGTCATGCGAAGATGGTAGGGATCAAATGGAATGGGGCAAAATGAAGAACCCAAACCCCGAAAGGCCAATGAAAAAGTGAGGATATTACAAACCTGATGAGAAGCAATAAAGGTGTCGATGTTCAAGAGCAACAAGCTGCCATAGGTAATCAACAGAATATTTCCAAATTTCCCCCCCACCATTACTAGCAAGTACCCCAATTATTTTTTAAACACAAGCTTGAAGGGGTAGCATATGCTTGCAATATAAGTTTGTCTTTCAGACAAATCCAACCTAGTGAAATTTTAACGAGCCCTAGAGAGGAGGAGATCGGGTCTCATCATGACAATAAGTCCAATGTCATCAGTGTTTAATGAGTCTGACTTAGGTAAAACTCGGAGTCCTTTTCATGTTTAGAGAGTTTGAAAAAGACATGGAAAAGAAAACTCCATATGGGCCCTTTTCGTAAGTTTGTGTCTCGAATCAGAAAAGGTAGAAAATAATATCCAAGGGAACGTATTGACCATAAAATATCAACATATACCTTTTTCCTAAATAATCTATCCTAGCCTAAAAAAGGGGTAAACGTATACTGGGTAGATGACGTTTCGCAGCCTTTAACGAGTTCAAAGCGACAAGAGCTCGGCGATCTTTTTAGTTTTAAAAGGGTCGAAAAAGAGCATGAAAGAGGACCCCCCATTTTATTTCTTTTATGAGTCAAAAAGGGAAAAATACTCGGCAATCTTTTCATTTTGTATGAGTCAAAAAAGAGCTTAAAGGAGACTTGTCCTGGAGGAATGACTGGTATAAAGGGTAGCAACTGGTTCCAGCAATGCCGGAACTGCTCAAAACATGTAATGGTCAAGGGGCTGGATAATAAAACCACTCATCACTGGAGTCCCTTAAGAAATGGCAAACAACCAAAGTGAAAGCATACAATCGGCCAAAGATATGGTGGCAATGGAATGAAACAACCAAGGCTCATCTAGTAGAAATTAGTGGATAAAAATGACAATCATGAGATGTAAATCGGGTATGGGTTGTTTTTTGCATAAGCTTGAACCATGGAGAACTCTGTCTGGATTCGGTTTCATGTTTACACAAGCTTAAAATGAAAAACTATGCTTGTTATAAGTTTCGCATGTCCCCAACATATTGATTCATATCGAGGTACATGCCCCCCAAGGTTCATGTCATTCAACTAGGTGGATGGAATGAAGGTTCACTTTCAAGATCTTAGAAAGACTCGACTGGGATTTTACAAGATCTCAATCAAAGAATCGATTGGGAAAAGGGAGTTGTTTGATTCTTTAGCGAGGTTGACGCAGTGAGAGAACTATCCTCAAGACATTTGTTTTGAACAAGTTAGTAACAGAACCTTCTTTGAAAAGGTCTAAGGGGTAAGCTACATAGGCAATAAATTGAGTCTCCTCTCCAGGAATGGGCTCGATGTCATAGCATCACCCCTTGTAACGATCGAGACTAGTAAGTCCATCGGTCCAAACAGTGGTCCATGTACCGGTGGAAGATTCAGCAGCTACTGCTGCTCCCGCTTCTTCAGGTGGCACCCCGGGTTGAGGAGTTACTCGGAATGCTGCCAAGATATTTGTATCTTTGGTCTGATATTCAGGAGTATAATAAGTTAATCTGTAATATTTAACACCAGCTTTGAATCCGACACTAGCTTTAGTCTCTGTTTTTGGTGACATAAGTCCCTCCTTTACTAATAATTATTTCTCGCAAGGACGAGGTCTGCTCGACATGGACCGAACGTAAACAATCAATTTTTACAGAAATATCCTACAAAAAGTCGTCCGTTATTGGGGTGCTAGATACACTCTCATTGTATAATGTTCTTTATGTATGACGCAACCCAATCTTTGCTCTTGAAGTTCTTCCTCCATGGATTGACCCGAGAACCTTTCAATGGTTAAACTAGTTCATGAATGAAATCAAGGAACCGAATGGACCTTTGACCATAATGGTGCGAATTGTCCGAAAATACATATACAGATGTGCGTATGAAGAGAAGAGATAATGATCAATGAGAGAAAGGTCATGAATATCAAGTTTCATATTTCACAGATGATCTGGACATAATTTTGAAGTATTTTCGGTTTTAGTTATGGATAAATTGGTTCTAGTTATAGATAAATCGAAGACTTCCTCATGATCCTTATTCATATCCATCTACCTACTTCATATTCCAAATATGGATGAATTTAAACTTTTCAATAAAGTTGGATTTTACCAAGGTGGTAACTTCCATTTATTATTTACTGGTCTGATCGACCCAATATGGAACATTTTTTTTTTATTGATGATATTGGCAAAATCATATTTATATATTCTTCATGGAAATTATTTCCATTTTTGTATGAGAAAAAATCCTCTTGTTCTTGGGGTTTCCGCACGTGTAGAAAAAAATGTGGGATGTATTGCTCAAATCATTGGCTCAGTACTGGATGTCTCTTTTCCTCCAGGTAATATGCCTAATCTTTACAATTCATTGATAGTTAAGGGTCAAGGTACAACCGGTCAAGAAATTCAGGTTACTTGTGAGGTACAAAAATTATTAGGAAATCATAAGGTTAGAGCTGTAGCTATGAGTGCTACAGATGGTTTGACGAGAGGAATGAGAGTGATTGACATGGGAGCTCCTCTAAGTGTTCCAGTTGGTGGAGCTACTCTCGGGCGAATTTTCAATGTTCTTGGAGAACCTGTCGATAATTTGGGTCCTGTAGATGCTTGCATAACATCTCCTATTCATAGACCTGCTCCCACCTTTACAGAGTTGGATACAAAATTATCCATCTTCGAAACAGGCATTAAAGTAGTAGATCTTGTGGCTCCTTACCGCTGTGGGGGAAAAATTGGTTTATTTGGAGGAGCTGGAGTGGGTAAAACAGTACTCATTATGGAGTTGATCAATAACATTGCTAAGGCTCATGGAGGGGTATCTGTATTTGGAGGAGTAGGAGAACGTACCCATGAAGGGAATGATCTTTACATGGAAATGAAAGAATCGGGAGTAATTGATGAAAAAAAAATATCAGAATCAAAAGTGGCTCTGGTCTATGGTCAGATGAATGAACCACCGGGAGCTCGCATGAGAGTTGGTTTAACTGCTCTAACCATGGCCGAATATTTCCGAGATGTCAATGAGCAAGACGTACTATAATTTATTGATAACATCTTCCGTTTTGTCCAAGCGGGATCAGAGGTATCCGCCCTATTAGGCAGAATGCCTTTCGCCGTGGGTTATCAGCCAACTCTTAGCACGGAAATGGGTTCTTTGCAAGAGAGAATTACTTCCACAAAAAAGGGATCCATAACCTCGATTCAAGCAGTTTATGTACCTGCTGACGACTTGACCGACCCTGCTCTTGCTACGACATTTGCACATTCAGATGCTACTACCGTACTATCGAGAGGATTAGCTGCGAAGGGTATCTATCCAGCAGTGGATCCTTTAGATTCAACATCGACTATGCTCCAACCTTGGATCGTAGGCGAAGAACATTACGAAACTGCACAAGCGGTTAAGCAAACTTTACAACATTATAAGGAACTTCAAGACATTATAGCTATTCCTGGACTGGATGAATTATCGGAGGAAGATCATTTAATCGTGGAAAGAGCAAGGAAAATTGAACGTTTCCTATCACAACCCTTTTTCATAGCAGAGGTATTCACAGGTTCCCCGGGCAAATATGTGGGTCTCATGGAAATAATTAGAGGTTTTCAAATGATCCTTTCTGGAGAATTAGATGGTCTTATCGAACAGTATTTTTATTTGGTGGGTAATATTGATGAAGCTACTGCAAAGGCTATAAACTCCAACATGGAAAGTTAATTCTGAAAATTACCCTAAATCTGCGTGTACTGTCTCCTAATCGAGTCATTTTGGATTCAGAAGTTAAAGAAATAATTCTATCTACTAATAGTGGTCAAATTGGCGTATTACCCAATCATGCTTCACTTGTGGCAGCTGTAGATATAGGAGTTATGAAAATACATCTCAATGGGCAGTGGTCCACTATGGCTATGATGGGCGGTTTCGCCAAGATAGACAGTGATAGAATAACTATATTGGTAAATAATGCAGAGAGAGATGTTGACATCGATCCCCAAGAAGCCCAGGAAAATTTTCGAATAGCTAAAGCTGACTTAGCTCGAGCCGAAGGCAAAAGACAAGCAATTGAGGCTGATTTAGCTCTGAAAAGGGCTAGAACCCAATTAGAGGCTATCAATGCTAGCCCCCCGTCTCTAATTAACATTTTCTATAATGATCTGAAAAATGGATTCAATGTTCCGCCTCGATCCAAACACGTGGAGTAAAACTTATTAGATACCATTGAAAACTCGATGGCATCTAATAAGTTTACCTACTATTGGATTTGAACCAATGACCCTCGTCGTATGAAAGCGATACTCTAACCATTGAGTTAAGTGGGTCATTTATTCTCATAGGTAGAGTTGGATTTATAAACGATTCTAAATCGAAATCGAATTAAATGTATAGACAATGTATGTGTCCCTGGCACAGATCGAACTTATTGGTACGTATTGGATCATAGTATTGGATCATGAAATATCTACCTTGACATAAAGTGATCCATCTGGTTAGTATAGTAGTGTATCACCAAGACTGGCAAGGAAGGGTTATAGCTCAGCAAGGTAGAGCACCTCGTTTACAAGCTTCACGGATCACTTCATTACCTTCACGAGAAAGATCACGTCCTTCATTACGAGCTTGTACACAAGCTTCTAGAGCAACCCGATTAGCTACTGCACCAGGTGCATTTCCCCAAGGATGTCCCAAAGTTCCCCCACCAAACTGTAGTACAGAATCATCCCCAAAGATCTCGGTCAGAGCAGGCATATGCCAAACGTGAATACCTCCTGAAGCTACGGGCATAACACCTGGTATAGATACCCAATCTTGAGTGAAGCAAATACCGCGACTTCGATCTTTTTCGATAAAATCATCACGCAGTAGATCAAAAAACCCTAAAGTTACGTCTCGTTCCCCTTCAAGTTTACCTACTACAGTACCGGCGTGAATATGATCTCCACCGGACATACGCAATGCTTTAGCCAGTACCCAGAAATGCATAGCATGATTTCTTTGTCTGTCAATAATTGCATGCATCGCGCGGTGAATGTGAAGAAGTAGGCCGTTGTCTCGGCAATAATGAGCCAAAGAAGTATTTGCGGTAAAACCTCCTGTCAGGTAGTCATGCATAACGATAGGAACTCCCATTTCTCTTGCAAATACTACCCTTTTCATAATTTCTTCACATGTACCTGCAGTAGCATTCAAATAATGTCCCTTAATTTCACCCGTCTCAGCCTGAGCCTTATTAATTGCTTCCGAACAAAAGACAAAACGATCTCTCCAACGCATGAAACATTTTTTAATGAGGTTGACAAAAAAACAAACTATCCTCAGGACTCCTTGTTTCAGTTTTTAATGAGGTCGACACAAGAAAAGAACTATCCTTGGATGCCTATTCATTACCCATAGGAGAACATGGATTCCAAGAGGTCTTCACAAGACAGAAGAACCATGCTCTAGGAGGAATACATGTCATGGGGCACCAACGATAGATCAGGTCCCAATGCCCCCAATACAGGATGTACTAGATCATCTTCGTAATCATCAATAGATGCAGAGACAGGATGGGTGGCCACATAATTTATCT
This sequence comes from Pinus tabuliformis, assembly GCA_031772625.1. Classification (NCBI taxonomy): domain Eukaryota; kingdom Viridiplantae; phylum Streptophyta; class Pinopsida; order Pinales; family Pinaceae; genus Pinus; species Pinus tabuliformis. The sequence continues at coordinate 815,764,900 of CM062805.1, read as the reverse complement.
GTGGCGGGGAAGGTACTTTTGGAAAACAAGAGCAGATAGGGGATGATAGTTGCAAAGGAGGTACCTGGTGACCAAAGAATGAAAATTGATCTATAGTCACAATTGTTCTGTCATGTGGGAAACAAAACACACAGAAAAGCGAAGAAACAAGAGCTCCCATGACATAAATATAGTCGCGGCCAAGGAGAAGATTGAAATCCAACACACCTTGGACAACCATCACATCTATGTAGACGGTTTTACTTCCCAAAGTAACAAGTAACTTTGGAAGGATCCCCAAAGGTTAACTAGTTCCTCTGTCGAAAGCCAACATATTCTAGGTGATAAGTATAAGTTGCAGGGAGCCCAAATCTTACCAAGTAGTGGAAGACATGAGGCTAACTGACACACCCTCATCCAATAAAGTGCCAGGTACCACCATATTATAGGCGTGCATGGTGACCTGGAAAGGCACATAAGATGGGAGACAGAAAGTAGTCAAGTGACTCCAATCGAAGGAAACGATAGAACTACTTGGTGGCAATATCATGTGATTGACCCCATGCTCTACAGGAATCGAAGAAGGACTCTCTTGATCAACCAGGATAGGAGGTTCACTCTTTTATTCAGGTGAATCTGAAGAGATGAGAAGAACATGAGTTGTATGATCATTATGCTCTTCTGGGACAGTGTGAACAATTGGTAGTGAAACCAAGTCGACACTCTTTTCGACCAATGGTTGGTCAGAAATAGATAGAACACAGCTAGGCTCAGGTAGAGCAGGATGGACAAGAGATGAATCCAATTCAATCTCTTTGTCAACTGAGAGAGGGTCAGAAGAAAGCCTATGAAAACCAACTGGAATTTGGGGTGAAGGAGCTGTAAGATTTTCCAAAATAACGGAAGCTTTATCCATGAGCGGACAAAGGTGAAGGAGATGGTCGCCTTCGCATAACCTACAGGGGAATCTAATCTTCCCTTTCTTCTTACCACTACTATTTGAGGGTGTAACATTGACATGAGCTTCAGAGGGTGATGAGGAATGAGCGAGATCATGAGACCATACTTCTAAGATACTAGGAATACCAGGACAATCACGAAGAAAATGGTCACCATTGCACAACTTACAAGGAAATTTAGTCTTCCACAGAGGATCAGAAGGTTTTCCAACATGAAATTTACTCAGAGCAATAGTTGCACGAGTGGCCTCTCACTTATCTAACTTTTTCTTCTTCGTCTTCCTCCTCTTCTTCTTAGCCTCCTAGTTACTAGATTTGGAACTTTCACCAAATGAAGTAGGAGAGGAGGGTGAAGAAACAGCGGAAGAAGGTGAAGGTTCAACCCTAGAATCATCTTTTCATGATTCAAATAAAGGAGACAATGTAACAGGAGTCATGATGCTCGGAACTACCAAGGTTGAAAACAACCAAACGGATAAACCGATGGTTAACCCAAGCAAGGACAACATTGCCATATACGAAGCACCAGCATTTCGAAAAGAAGGAAAAGGACCAGGACTCCCATCTGGGTGGAGACCTTGACTGGTAGACTCTAGAAAGGTTACCATTGGAATCGACCTTGAAAGGAACTCTAATTGTAACCAGAAATATTTCGTGGGTAGTTAATTTTACGACATTGAAACAAAACTTGGCCTTTTCATATTTTAAGAGTCGAGAAAAGGACGAAAGGTGACTCTATCGCTTTCAAAGTTTAATGAGCTTGAAAGGACAAGGGATTAGATGATCCTTTTACTTTTAAAGAGTCAAAAAGGAACAAAAGTGGCTTCTTTGGAATGCTAAGCGAGAGGTTTACCAGACAAATCGTAAAACTGCGATATAAACCTTGGTGATAAATGAAAGAGAAATTACCAAGGACTTTCTGTATGGCGGTCAATCTTCCCGAATGTTGTCTTCAGTGCGTTACAACTTATAAGGTGGCAGACTCAGCTTCCTATGGATAATAGGATGATAACCTAGTGGGGTCTCCCAATATATACGCGACGGTACTGGGAGCACAAATCCGTACTAGTACCTATTGAATCATAAAAGGAGGAATCACCCAAACTTAGTGAGAACAATAGGAACTAGTTTTAACGACGCCAGAACATGTCTCTAGCCTAGACCTCTAGATATGTGAGCGTTAGGTTCCAATGTGTTTTTAAGTTCATTCGATAGATTTTAATAGTTGAACTTGAATTAAGTTTCGATTTCAATGCCTTACCGAATGTATTTCAACAATGTCTAGTATGCAACTACAATGAGTAAAAAAAAACCATTCATTTTGATGGAAGACTACCTAAATGAGGGTAAGGAGTTCATTTCCAAACAAACACAAACAATAACAAGCAAATGCAAGAACAACAGTGCAAACAATTAATGCAATCAATAGGAAACACAATGCATCGATTTCTACTTATCTTGCAACTACTATGACGAAAAATGAAAGATTTGAATTTCACTTTTCAATTCCTAATCATAAAGAATCTACTAATGAAAACATGCTTTCCTTTTGTATACAATATGGGTGCAGTTGTTTTTTTATTTTTGGAATAAATAATGAACAAGATAATGCACAACCTGACTAATCAAAAGGAAAATGTAATCTATGCTTCAATAGTGAATGGAAAACCAATCAACACAACAAGATAGTTTTATGACCAATCACTATGGATCAACTAGGAAGATGGGCAAATAGCAAGAAAATAACTTCAAACAAGTCAACACGACTGTTGTGGATGTATTTCATAAATTTGAAAGGACAAGCAACCCAAAACCAAGGAATTCTTGATGGAACCCTAAAAGACCTAGGTCACATAGTCCAAAAAGCCAAATTTCATACAAATGGAACCAAGAAGGACATGCCTCAATAAACACAATCAAAACAAGCTTAACAAGGTGAAAGAAACAATAGAGGACAAGCTACACTGGTCTATTCAGGGGGTAGGGATATAGAAATCAACCCTACAAAAATTGTCGCAGGTGCAACACTGACAACCTAAGACAGTCACAAGAGTACACCTGTTTTTAGAGACATTGTTGCAAGAGTACACTTGTTTTCAGAGAAGTTCATATTTCATGAATTGTCATAGCTGTATGATGGGATATTCACAATGTATAGAGAGGGTAGAGAGAATAGGAACGATTCATTGCAACTGTTAGGAACTAAACAATGATGATCTTAATTAAGAGGCAAAACAAGGCAAAAGCAGCTGAAAGACACCAGGCTTATCACTCAGACAGTGGGGTGGACTACCAGATCTACTCAAGTGATCTAAAACACTGATGTCTCATTCCTAAAATAAAGAGACACTATGTAATTCAATTCAAAACAAATCAAGAGCAAAAACAAGAGACAACACAAAGGACTCCCTAGTGGAGTTGCCAACTTGTGATGTATGTAAAGTTCCCTCTGCAGACAGAGGGAACCCCTCTAGCCCTAGAGTGGGTCTACTCACAGAAAGACAAATACAACAACTAATTCCTTAAATAGTCATCGTTGAAAGAGCCTACCTTATGCCAGTGTTCGATGTAGTCTTCATTACACTGCTCTAGCTATCGTTTTCTTCTCCTTGATGAGTGATTCACTCGGAACAACATAAGAGAACAATGAAACACATAATAGAGCACAACAATGAACTATCCACTTAGAGAGTCAAGGAACCATAAGCTATCAAATATATTTCATACATGATATAGGAAATAACCATTGATTGTCTTAATATGAGCAAAAGTAAAGCTTACAACCATGCCTTGGCATCGCAAACTTCCTTGAAGGGTCCAGTCAGTATGTCTCCACAAGAATTCACTCTAAAAGGTCTCCCAGAAAGGCTTATGACTCTCTCTTTCACCCAAGAGAACTAATATAAGGCTAAGGCAATCCACTACCAATTACTAGACTATCAACAATTCACACTGCAAACTATCAATCCAACACTAAGAACTAGCTAATTTGCTCACTACCAAAAAACTAGCTAATCATAGTCATGGAGGATGGTTTTACAAGCGGAGGAGCCTCCAAAAATGAGGAAGAGGAAGCTTATCTTCATGGGAGGTTACTCAAAAGGCAGAACCACCATCTCAAATGAGGAAAGGCAAACTTCCTTGACCCAACAACCAGTTCCAGAACCACCTAGAAGCATTTTGTTTGAACTAATTTTCCCTATCTAGGTCATCGCGAGTCAAACACTAAGACTCAGAGACGACATGGCGAGGAAACAATGTATTTATAGCTATCATCGTAAACAGGATACTGATGACTTGCGACGATCCCTAAAATCTGACCGTCGCAGAGAATAGATGTACTCTTGCGATGGTGTCGCGAGGTTCTGGTTCACTTTGGTCCATCGTCGCAGACAAGATATTGATGTCCTGCGACGATCTTGAAACATAGGTTAAAAGGGTCAACTTCAGGATTAATGAGCATGGTTGATCTTCTTGAGTGATATGGAAGATGGACACATATTTTGATGTATGACACAGAACAGATGCCATTCACAGACCGACTCTACCTGGGATCCGGGATGCGGGGTCGGTGACAAAATATTGTGTAACACTTGGAAACACATGTAAATTATACCCAGCATGTAGATTGTTGGCACTTTCTTACCTGAATTCTCAACAGAACAAAATTCAAAAAAATAAAAAATCGAAGTCAGATTTAGTTCGCTGAAATTGTTCCTCTATATCTTTATTTTCTCTTCTTAAAACTCTACACCAAAACCAAAGTGCATGAATTCTTAAACTTGGAAATATGCATACTCAGCAGAATTAAATAAATTTTGGTGATTTTACATAGATTTTTCCATCATAAAACAAAACCAAAAAGCATTGAATTAAATATCAAATTTAGATGTTCCTGGGCTCAGCATTATAGCACAACATAGTGGGACTCTGGGCCCCAACAGGTTCTCAATACCATACGTCAATACCACGGGTCATTATTATTATTATTATTTTATTTTTATAGGGTTATTTTTATTTTATTTTATTTTGGCTGAGTTAAAATGTTTACGTTACATTACATTATGCTACAACATCTCCACCATAGTGGGCACAATAAATAATAATATAATAGTTAAATTTGCTAACATAATAATTTTTTTATTAGTATATTATAAATCAAGTAATAATAATATATAAATAACATATAAAAACATAATATTTAACTATGGAATATGACTTCATATTAATTTGTAAAATTTAAAGTTCAGGAATATATAATAAATTAAAAATAGTGATAATATTAATATATAAATATATAACAATACATAAATGTCAAAGGATATTAGGTTAAGTGATTTGATAAACAATTTGTTTCCTTGACTATGTGAGTTTAACTCTCCAAAGACATGTTGTAATTCACCTAGCCCAGATTACTATTACTCATTCACCATGGTTAAAGAAAAGAAGAAAAATGAAAGAACCTTTTACTCAAAATTATGGAGTACATTAAATCTTTTAGATTTGGGATGATTGAATTTCAAAGTGATCAATATTGTTAATAAAGTAAAAAATTATTATTAAATTTTGGAGTTGATGTATCAAGATTGATATATCTCTAAATTATGATAAAAAATCAAATTAAATGGTTAATACCCTAAACTTAGTATCTTATTAAACATATTTAAAATTCAATTTTAGTTAAAATATTTTTATAAATAAATTAGATCCACCAAAATCCAATTTTGGTTTGACCATTTGCAAGATCAATTAGATGAAAATGATGCTTAATAAGATTAACTACATAACCCATGATACCAAAATGAACTTTGAATCGATTTTAATAGCGAACTAAACTCCAACCCCTTATTTTGGAGGAGTTGGAGTCGAGATTCAACTATTAAAATAGATTGAATCTATTATTTTGGAGGAGTTTGGAGTCGAGAGGCAAACTGGGAAGCATATTGGCAACATTTGGTAAAACCTCACAGCCAATGGATGACCCTACAATGCCTAACCACTTCTATGAAGAAAATGGCGCCAACACTGGCCAATGTCGTATTCGCTGGATAGTTGAAAGATGAAGTCAGCTAACCAATACAGCTCAAGCCCATGATGGATATTTTTGATCTGAAGGATCAGATGCAAGATAGTTAGTCACCATGTTTATTTACATTTTGATTTTATTTTTTCACAATTTGAGGCAAGCCGTTTAAGCCTCCTCAAATATTTTTGTAATAATCTATTTTTAGTTTTATAGTTAAGTATTTAAACCCCTCTCATGCATTTAGAGAGGGGTCCATAAATTTTATCAGAAACACTCTTCAAAACATGCACTTCTGTCCCTTTAAGGAAGTTATGATGAAATTAATGGAAGATGATTTACTTTTATCTTATTTAACATCTTCTAATGAAATTGCACTTTTGTACTCTTAGATGGTGTTGAATGGAACCGAAGATAGATCAATATTGTTGAAACACATGAGTAGGATGTATTATAAATGGTACTTTTATCTCATAATCCTTTTTACTTATGTATTAGGCAATGATTTCTTTTCAAATTGTTTATGTATGAAAGTTTGAATCTTGATTTCCATTATTGCATTTTTGTATGATGACAATCTATATTTTATGTTGAATATATGAATAATTTTTTATGCGATATATCTTTCAAAATCGTTTCGGCTAACATTTTATATGAACTGATTATTGTTAAAATGGATTCACTTCTCATTGCAATTGAATGATCTTTATTATCAATTTCTTTAAGATATAATTGTAGATCGCATACATAAATTTAATCCTGGGTATAATTATAATTAGATATTGTTTAAATTAGGATAAAATGCATGTGATTGTTAGTTTAGATTAGATTACTTTTAGCTCAGACATTACTTTAAAACATCATATATCACCCCATTAGCACAATCATTAAATATATTTTTGACCTCGTCCCATTATCCCCAGTCAGAGCCACTACTCCAAACGGAAAAGGAGTTGCCAACCAAGGTCCGGCCCAGGTGGTTTTCCCCCATGTTGAAGTAACGATTTTCGAGGCCTCAACATTTTGGTGCTAGAAGGAGGGCCTGAATATGAATGGCAAGTAAATCTAAATTAACAGGTCATTATAATAGTAAAACTCCCTCACTATCACCTCCAACTTCACGAAAGTATTGCAAACCCCCAATCCTAAGCGAGAAGTTGCATAAAAAATTATACAACCTGTTGCTGAAATCCCAAACAAGCCAAATCATTCTTCTTTTACTTAATCCACTGAAGTTCAATCTTTGATTCATAAATTACAGGGGATTTTTCTATCTCAAGAAGAATATAAGTTATCCCGGGATAGTGTTACCTCTCAGTTCATCCCATCTCAATGGTTAACTAGAGCATATAGCGAAAAGTTCAGAATTCCTTTGTTGGAATTTCCTCTCCCAAGCCAGAAGAAAGCTAAGAAGACACCATCTGAATCTCACAATGAGGTTCTATCATCATCTTCATTCATTCCATCTATACCCTCACAAGATAAATAATCCACCTCGCCACTTTAGATCGTGATTCACACATGTATAAAAGCTACATCCTCCTCTACCGCATCACCTTCAACCACTGCTATACCTTCCCCCTACTCACATACCAATAATGGCACAGAATCCTACAAGACCATGGACGAACCCAGGGGATGTTAGGATGGTTGGACCCTTACATCAATTACTAGCACACCCAGAGAAATGGCTGCCCAAATTCCATCCTGATAATGGCCTATTAGCTGAGGAACATATAAATAATTTTATGTTGTCCATTAACTTGAATGAAGTAGTGGAATAAGACACAATTGTAAGATTATTCCCATATGCTTTACAAGGAGCAGTAGGATCATGGTACTTTTCGTTACCATCAGTTTCATGTTGGGTTGTGTTATATTCTTTCCACAACTAGCCCACATAGTTAACTGGGGGGTTAGAAGGGGGGCAGAGCCCCCCCTTCATTGCGCTGATTGCGTAGTGGGGGGAGAGGGGGGGGGAGTCACAGGGGGTTTGAGGGGTGAAGGTTACCCCACTCTATGGGGTTGGGGGTAGCACCCCGGAAAATTTTGGTTTTGGACCCTATGTTAGGTTGGGCAGACCTACCTATGGTTTTGTGCATGATTTTCGCACATGCTTTTGGACGCGATGGTTTTCGGTCCATGGTTTTGGATGCGATGGTTTTTGGTCCATGGTATTGGATGCTTCAACATGTATAAATATGTATTGTAACATTGAAAGGAATATAATGAAAAATCAAGCTGGTAGTCTCGGTTTTGGGATCTTGGGGAAAATCTCTGTGTATATTTGTTTTATGTGTTATGCTCTCGCATTACTTATTTTCTATGTTTTAGAATTCGTATGAAGGTAAATTTTGTACAAGGTTAAAACCTACATTTGGTATCAGAATTGTTTTGGCTTCAAGGAGACGCCTTTGTTGCTGAGGGGTTTTGCTCAAGCCTATGGTAGACCCCGTTCAGTGGGAGAACTATGAGATCGATTCTAGTGGTGAAAAAAGATGGCGAGTAGTGGAAAGATAGAGATTGAGAAATTTAATGGTCAGAGTTTTGAGTTGTGGAAACTCAAGATGGAGGATCTGTTGGTGGATAAAGATCAGTGGATCACGGTAGATCTAGGTACTAAACCAATGGGAGTGTCCAATGAAGAACGGAAGAAGTTGGATCGAAAGGAAAAGAGCACAATACGATTGTGTGTCTCAGATTCAGTATTGTTGAAAGTATTAGGGGAAGCTACGATGAAGGCTTTGTGGGACAAGTTAGGGACTTTGTACCAATCTAAGTCTCTGGTGAATAAACCGTTCCTACGGAAAAAGTTGTATAACCTGAGGATGAAAGATGGAGATTAGGTGATAGAGCATCTAAACGCATTTAATACTGTAGTAAGTCAGTTATTATCTGTTGATAATAAATTTTAGATGAAGATAAGTGCATCAGTTTGTTGTGTTCTCTACCAGATTCGTGGGATAGTCTGGTTGTTGCAATAGGTAGCAATGTAACTACCTTGCAGTTTGATGAAATAGTCTCATCCTTGCTGACGGAGGAGATGAGACGAAAAAATATGGAGAGGCAGAATGCTGATGCCTTGTCTGTATGAGGACGGTCCCAAAATGGAAACAAAAATAATTCATCGAGTGGGAGATCTAAATCTAGAGGGAGATCTAAATCAAGAGGGAGATCTAAATCTCCAGAAAATCCTATAAAAGTGGTTTGCTGGAAATGCGGAAAGGAAGGGCACTACAAAAGGGACTGTAAATCTAAAGCTTCTGACAAAAGAAATGGATCTGATGATGCTCCTTCTGCAGAGGCGAAAACCACCTCAGATGAAGGTGGGGATGTGTACTTGGCTTCTTCAAGTACACATGTAGATCATCAGGCATGGTTTATTGACTCAGGTGAATCCTTTCACTTCACTCCCCATAGAGAGTGGTTTTGTGAGTATGAGAAATATGATGGTGGTGATGTCTTCCTGGGGGATGATAGGAATGCTAGAATCATTGGTCGTGGAAAATTAAAGTTGAGGTTGCAAGGTGGAAGGGATAGAACACTTCCGAGTGTTTTTCATATTCCTGCATTAGCCACAAATCTAATATCTGTAAGCAAGCTGGATGATGCTAGTGTAAAAACAATGTTCGAGAAGGATACCGGCAAGATGGTTCGGGGAGCACTGGTATTGATGTAGGGAATTCGGATTGGAACTCTGTACAAGCTACAAGGTAGCACTGTTGTTGATGGGTGCAATAGTTTTGTGGTTCCTGAAAGAGGAGCATAACATCTAGTGGTCTCTAGAGGGAAGACCATGTTGTGGCATCAAAGGCTTGGACATATTGGAGAGAAGGGCCTTCAAATACTTCATGTTAAAGGTATGGTAGAAGGTATGAGTAATAGCTCTCTGGATTTTGATTTCTGTGAAAATTGTGTATATGGGAAGCAGAATTGGGTGAGTTTTCCCTCTGGTGGTAAGAGAGCGAAACAGATATTAGAGCTTGTGCATAGTGATGTGTTTGGACCTGTGAAGGTTCCATCAATGGGTAAGTCTGTGTATTATGTATCATTTATAGATGACTTCTCAAGGAATAGATGGATATATTTCCTTAAGAAGAAATCTAAAGTCTTTGACAGGTTTAAAGAATTTAAGGCTCTGGTGGAAATATAGACAAAGAAGAAGATAAAGGTGTTGAGAATAGATAACGGTGGAGAGTTTTGCTATATGAAGAATTCTGCAAGAAGTGTGGCATAGCACAGCAGAAGACTACTCCATATACACCACAGCAAAATGGATTTACAGGAAGAATGAACAAAACGTTGATGGAAAGGGCAAGAAGCATGCTTAGTGGTGTCGGGTTAGGACAGGAATTCCGGGCAGAGGCGATGGAGATAGCATGTTACCTAGTCAACAGATCACCTTCATCAGCATTGGAGGATAAGACTCCACAAGAGGTATGGACTGGTAAGAAACCCTCTCTTTCACATCTGAGGGTATTTGGATGTGATGCATATGTACATGTTCCAAAGGAGAAATGAACCAAGTTGGATAGTAAATCTGAAAAGTGCATCTTTATTTGGTATAAGGATTGTTTAAAGGGTTATAAGCTTTGGAACCCAGTAACAAGGAAGGTTGTGTACAACCGAGATGTGGTGTTTAGAGAGGTGAAATATGTTATTAATATGAAGTCCAACCAAAGGAACCTGAGAAGATAGAGTTTGAGCTAAAGGAGGAGGAATTAGACTCTATAGCAGAGGAGGAATCAAAAGATGAAGAGCCACAAACTCTGGGTGTGAGAAGATTAATTCAAGCAAGAAGGTAGCCAAAAAGGTATAGTCCATCTGCTTTCTATTAAAATTTTTCTTTATCTATTACTGATGATGATCCTAGAACTATGAAGGAAGCAATAGATTCAGAGGATGGAAAACTCTAGAAAAAGGCCATGGTTGATGAATTGGCATCTTTGCACAAAAATGAGGCTTGGGATCTGGTGGAGTTGTCAGCTAAAGGAAACCCATTGGAAATAAATGGGTGTTCAAGAAGAAGACAAATGCAGAAGGAAAAGTGGAGAAATAAAAAGCTCGGTTGGTAGCAAAAGGTTATTCCCAAGTGCTAGGAATTGATTTTGGTGATATTTTTTCTCGTGTTGCCAAGGTAACTTCTATTAGATTACTTTTATCTGTTGCTGCTGCTTTTCATTTTGAGGTAGAACAAATGGATGTGAAGACAACATTTCTTCATGGGGATCTAGAAGAGGAGATCTACATGAAGCAACCTAAAGGCTTTACAGTGAAGGGTAAGAAAGAACTGGTATGCAAGTAAAAGAAGTCTTTGTATGGGTTAAAACAGTCACCAAGGATGTGGTATCAGAAATTTGATACATTTATACCGGTACTTGGCTTCACTAGAAGCAAAGAAGATCACTGTGTGTATTTTAAATTAATTGGAGACCGTGTTATTTATCTGGTCTTGTATGTGGATGATATGTTTTTGTGTGTGGAGCATGATTGTTCAGAGGTCTTTGTTTCAGCCGGATGTATACCCCAGGAAGTTTGTACACCCCTCCACGCGGGGGGGTGCAGGGGGGGGGGACTTGTCCCCCCCACAAGGGTCTGGGGGGGCCAATCCCCCCCGAATGGGGGGTCTAGGGCCAACGATCCCCCGGCAAGGGCTCGGGGACAGTGCCCTCAAAGCTAAAAATAGATGTAAAATTTCCTTGTAAAAGTATAGTAATTTCTAGTCAATCTGGGCCGTTCATTAGGTGGATGATCTTATGGTAGAACTTATGTTTAGTTTAGGGTTTTTTTCCCTAGAAGGCAACCCCTCTCTTTGTATGAGGGCATTGTATTAGAGGCTGTGTAATATATGTGTATTCTGTGAGTGAGAAACAGAGAGGTGAGACTGTGAGAGAAAACAGAGGATATTACAGCAGATCTGTTGTAGGTTGTGTCTTTTCATTTTGCTGGATAATAGAAAGAAAGGACTGGCTGTTTGGGGTGGACGTAGCCCAAACTGGTTGAACCACGTATATCTGTGTCTCTCTTGTTTTATGCATTTTCTGTGTTTATATTTCTGCAATATTTTATGTGTTCCTTTGCTCCGTAATATATAATTCTATAACATATGTTGCTGGTTGGAAATGACAAAGAAATTATCCAGGATTTGAAGACCCATTTTTCCTCCAAATTTGGCATGAAATATATTGGTGCTGCAAACTATATTTTGGGCATGGAAATTAAAAGAGATCGGACAAAGAGGAAGCTCTGGTTAAACCAGAGGAAATATGTTGAGACAATATTGCATAGGTTTAATATGCAGGATAGTAAACCGGTGAAGGTTCCTATTCCTATAGATGTAAAGTTATCTGCTGAATAGTGTCCCAAGGCAGAAGAAGAGGAAGAGGACATGTCCCGTGTTCCATATGCAAGTGTAGTCAGTAAACTGATGTATAGGATGGTCTATACTAGACTAGACATTGCACATGCAGTGGGAGTATTGAGTAGGTTTATGTCAAAACTAGGGAAGGAGCACTTGATAGTAGTGAAGCGGCTTTTCAGGTATTTGCGTGGCACTAGTGATTATGGTTTCTGCTACCAAGGAAGACTAGGATTAGACAGAGTGTTGGCTATTCGTGGCTTTGTTGATGCAGATTGGGCTAGAGATCTGGATTAGAGAATATCTACAAGTGGGTATGTGTTTAACCTATTTGGAGGTGTAGTCAGTTGGATGGGTATGAAACAATCTATAGTGGCACTATCAACTACAGATGCAGAATACATGGTAGCCACTCATGCAAGCAAGGAAGCAGTTTGGTTGTGGAGATTGTGTTCAAATATGGGGTTAGTACAGGGAGATATAAGGATAGACTGTGACAGCCAAAGTGAAATTTTCTTGGCAAAGAACCCTTCATATCATTCAAAGACAAAGTGCATTGATGTTCAGTATCACTTTGTGAGGGATATGATAGAAGAAAAAAAGGTGTTGCTGGTAAAGGTGGACACTTTGAAGAATACTACAGATGCATTGAAAAAATTTGTGAGCTCTGAGAAGTTCTCTTGGTGTAGAGAAAAAATGGCCATTGCAGGGTTGGATAAATGACTAAGCTCTCTTGTGGCCCCCTATGGAAAGAAAACAACAATTTGGATAATGTTGGGTTGTGTTATATTCTTTCCATGACTAGCCCACGTAGTTAACCGGGGGGTTAGAAGGGGCACGGAGCCCCCCCTTCATTGTGTTGATTGCGTAGCGGGGGGAGTCACAGGGGGTTTAAGGGGTGCAAGTAACCCCACTCTGTGGGGTTCGGGGCAACGTCCCGGAAAATTTTGGTTTTGGACCCTATGTTAGGTTGGGCGAACCTACCTATGTTTTTGTGCTTGATTTTCGCACATGGTTTTGGATGCGATGGTTTTCGGTCTATGGTTTTGGACGCGATGGTTTTTGGCCCATGGTATTAGATGATTTAGCATGTATAAATATGTATTGTAACATTGAAAGGAATATAATGAAAAACCAAGCTAGTAGTCTCGGTTTTGGGATCCAGGGGAAAATCTCTGTGTATATGTGTTTTATGTGCTATGCTCTTACATTGTTTATTTTCTGTGTTTTGGAATTCGTATGTAGGTAATTTCTATACAGGGTTAAAACCTACACTATTAACAATTTGGATGCTTTTCAAGAGAAATTTTTAACTAAATTTGGAGATGATAGATCTACAACTACCATAATCAATGATCTCTCCAACTTGAAAGCTGAACCGAAAGAACCCACTAAAGAATTCAACTTTTGCTTCAATAAATTATTGAATAAGATACCAATAGTATATAAGCCTATTGATGAGGTCCAAAATGAGTGGTACATCTCTGCTCTACCGTCAAACACAGATATCTTCGTTGATAAAGTTGCCAAACCAACTTTGGTAGAAAATATGAAAGAGGCAATAGTTGTGGAAAAACACATTCTAGTTGTGGAAAAGAAAAATTCATTGGAAGAATGGAAATATAAGAAAGTAACCTTTAGAGATGACTCTAAGAAGAAACCACAAAATAATCCATTTGATCTTGAAGGGTTACAGAAAGTACTCACGACCATGTCTAACGAAATGGTTGATATTAAAAAACAGGTAGCAAATACTTCCTCTAAGAAACCTTTTAGACCATTTAAAAGGAATTCCACTGCTGATCGTAAGCCCCAAAATGCCATATCAAATTTTGAATTAGATGGAGAGGAGGACGAAGTTTCAACAAACGAAGAACAAACGGATGATGAAGAAGTAGCACAATTACAAGGAATGTGGGATTTTATCCTTCCTAATGAAGAAACTTAAGAAGCATTACCTATTGCTACCAGAAGTAAAAATCTCGTTGAATTGTCACAAACAAATTCAAAACATAAGGCTTCAATGCCACCCCCTAGGGACAAAGAAATAGGTAAGAAATTTGTACCAAAATCTACTCAAAATACACCTACTCAATTGGATCATTCTCCTTCATCTAAAACTTTGATAGTTTCTAATGAAATGGAATATAATATTATTGATGATATGAAGAAGACTAGGGAAAACATCACATTTCATGATCTTAGTAAATTGAAGCATCAACAAAATTTACTTCTTAAAGAACTTAAAGCAGTACCTATTGCGCCGCTTCTCGTTGCCGTGATCTCACAAGCTGCCCAAGAAATGGGAAGACCCCCTAGTGCTTCTTTGAACAAGATTGATTGAACCGATATAGATTTAATTAGGGGAAGATCAAAATCCCACACTGCCATTTCTCCTTACTTTTGAATTTTTTAGTGCCTAAATCTACCTCAGGCTGAAGGAAGGCAGGTCTAGGGTAACATCAAACCAAGCTTAACCTGGTAGCTAGCCCTACTAGGTCGGAAGAGGGCTCTCTCCTTATCAATCTCAATTAGAATATGGCAACTAGGGCTTGAGATGACTAAACATAATTGCTGATTTTAGGCTAGGTATATTAGGTCAGAGCATTTTGTTTGATTTTGATGGTTGGTTTTCGGATCAAATGAAGAAGAAAAATTTGGATCTGGGAAATCAACTCAGATTTGCAGGGGGTTCTGTGGGGTGAGGTAGGTAAGTGTTTTGGCACTTTGAATTGGGTGTGATGGTAAGTCTAAGACTAGTGAGGAGTGTTACACAAAAATATCATCACCATGATTATTTGCAGTCAGTATGGGTCTATCATCACTTGTACTGACCTCCTAAGCAAGTCTCAGACCTCAACTCTTCAAGTCAAGCTTTGAAAATGAGAGAAAGACATTAAAAATCAATGTAACTTTGGTTCTGCACTTTCTCTCACTGTCACCTGTGGTCTCGCACCTTGTGTTTACAAACAATGTGGACCTGCCTGCTCTGTCCCTAACGGTGTAGGTGCGGACCCCTATGAAAGTCAAAAGGCGCAAGTTTTATCTTAAAAAAACTCACTTTGGGTTAATTCTAGAGATTTCTAGAAGGAATTTTGACGTGGATTGTTCACTCTGAGGTGGTTCATGCATCCCAAAAGAGAAGGAGCTAATACCTTGATGAGAGGAGCTATCCCTTTGAAGGAGGGCTTTATCCCTTTGAAGGAGGACCTAGTAACCTCCCTCCATTGCACTATAAATATAGGCATTGGGCTGGTTGCTAAGGAGGTTCGAAGCTGAACATTTTTGAGGGTAAATGCTGGTGAAATCAAGACTTCCTAGTTGAGCTTAAGAGGAGTGTTATATACCTAGGGGGGATAATATGGGGTACCAAGGGAGGTACCCAAGGTAATAATGTAATAATGAGATGGGCCATAGTAATAAATAAGGTGGTTAACCCATGTCATGTAAGGGACCACAAGTAGTTAATAATAATGTAAGGGGTCCATGGTATTAGTTGATGGTATGAGGAAACCATGGTAATGATGCATGGTATTGTATGTATGAGGCCTATATAGAGGCTAAAGACTCCACATGGAGGGATATGAAGTGAAGAATTATTGTATGAACAGGCATATGGCTTGTGGAGTGTTCTCCTTCCTTAAGGAGTGAATGTATGGTGTTACCCTACCATAAGGGTTTTGATAATAAAGAATCATTTATCTATATTTCTATCTTGTTATTCTTGGGTTATTTCTATTATCATATATTCTTAGATCAGATCTACAACAATTGGTATCGGAGCACTTTCTTGGGCAAACCGTGGAGAAATTTTTATTTTTTATTTTTTATTTTTTTTTGCAGGGTTTCGGGGGCGGTGACTTTGCAGGTCAGATCTGTACATTTGGGTGCAAGATATGTAAAATAAAATTACAGATATGGATTCTTTGTGCAAAAATAGTCGAATTCAAAAAAAAATCAGTTGAATCGGAGTCCGGATAAAGGAGATATCACTGATCTAAAAATCAGTGGGGTTGCAGACAATTTTTAGGGCAGCGATTTTGCGGCGCAGATCTAGACGTCCTGGTACAAGATTTGCAAAATTAATTACAGATATAGATTCCTTAGGAAAAAATACCCAATTTCAAAAAAAAAATCAGTCGCATCGGAGTCCGGATGAGGGAGATATCGCTGATTTAAAATCAGCTCTTTTTGTAGAAATTTTGGGTGACGGCAGGAAAGTAGCAGCGCAGATCTGTAATTCCAGTGTCTGAATTAGGATTTCTATCACATGGGCAGATGCAAAATGGTTGCTCCATTTCCAAAAACAGGTTATAATAGAGATTCTGAGCAATATTGACGAAACTGTGACAATTGCAAATTTTCTCCAAGTAAGTGAATTTTTTCTTCATGGCGACTCTATATTTTACAGGAAAAGATGATGGTCCTACTATTGAAGAATGCATACAAAGATACAAGTCCACATATGGGATATTTTGGAAGTTTCGAATGCTGTCTAATATGAGAGGCGAGGCTCAAAAATGGAATTTCTCACTTGATAACAAACAGTTGACCAAATTCTCAGATGCAGAATTTGAAAAAGTCCTTTTAGACAAATGGTCTCGTGCTAGAAAAAATGAGAACACTCCACAAGCCATATGCCTGTTCATACAATAATTCTTCACTTCATATGTGGGTTAAAACTTCACCCACATCACCCCGTGATGAGCCCCAATTTTTGGTACAATTTGGGCTCATATTGGCCTACTTACCTTGCTCAACCATTCACATTTTACCACTTATGCATTCATTTCTTAGTATATTCGTGTTGTTTGTAGGAAGAAGGGCAGGCATTATATCTATGTGACTAATACATGATGATTTCAGGTTCTTGGCATTAAAGAGAGCAAAAGACCATGCAAAAGGAGACAAGGAGACAGCAAAGGTGGCATTGCATGTTTATAGGGAGGTTGTCTACAGCTTTAAATGACTTCCCTCGTGCTTTTCACCTTAACTCCGAGCTCTAACAGCTCTCCCCACCGAGCTCAAAGGCAACCAACACGTTCTACAGGATCAGCAGTTTTACAGCAGTTTGACTTTCAGTTGGACAGCCAAGCTCCATGAATGAAGGCAGCCAGCTTGATCCTCATTTTGTATAAATATGGAGGTCGTAGCCTTTGTTAGAAGCTTTTTGACTTTTGGGAATTACTATTGTAATCTCTGAGCACGAGTTACAGCTCGGTTTTTGTTATTTTGTAAGCCAGTTTTGGCATGACATTAGACTTTTTATTATGAATAAAGGCAAGTAGATTTGGATCTAATTTTGAGTTTTTAAGGGAGCTATAGCTCTCAGGTTAGGGCCCAACCTGAGAGCAATAGACCTCCTCTGTTTTGTAGTGTTATTTGCCTTTCGTTCCAACACTTTGTTTCTTTACTTTGACATGCAATTCGAATTTACAGTCTGCTGATTTAGTTTTTGTGTGATTGAGTAGGATTAGCTTATGGTTACTTTGCTTTCAGTTGTTTAGATCAAAATAGGAGGTTTGTAATCACTGGAGCTCCAAGAAAAAGGTTGTTAGTTTCTTCACTGCCATCTCTGTTTAGGGATTGGGGTGCAGTCCATATCAACCACCAAAAATAAACGCAGTCTTTTACTTCCATGCAAGCTGCTACATAGTCATTTTCATTGAAGATCCATCCATGCACTTTTGATATTGAACCATACTTCTACATTTTTCATTCCATGCACGGCTTCTTTTCTCGGTTTTACATTGTTGTTCATAGGTTTAATGGCACAGGTATCATAGGTTAATGAATTCTCGTTTTTGGTGCAAGAAATAAGTAATTCGTTTCATTTACACTGCTCCATATCATTCCACTTCCTTCTTATTCTTCTTGACCTCTCCTCAAGCCACCTACTCGGCCTCTGTCCAGCTCGTTTACCCTCCAACTCATCCATTGCCACGTAGCTTCATCTTTTTGACCTTTTGTTGATCCCATCCTTCTATCCACCAACCACTTCGTGCACTCATTCTCTATCCTATTTCTCTGCCCTGAGCCATCACAAGTTCCATCTCCACCTCACCTATCCACCCAAACCATTCCATCCCTTCACCATCACCCACAACTTCCACTTACAGCACATCCTGTAGAAGTTAGCAGACTTCCTGTAGAATTCCTTAGTTTTATGTAGGATCCCCTACAGACATCCTGTAGAAGCCTGCAAACTTGGTTGCCGAGCATCCGAATGTTGTAGACCTCTATGGACTAATGCTAGGGACCCTCTGGGACCTCTCCTAGCCCCCCCTGACCTTTCCCAAGCTTTCCTTCCTTTCGCACTACCCCTGCACAACCAAACCCTAATAAGAAACAAAATCATCATCACTCCAACCAATTAAGCAAAAATCCAAAAACATGTTCTTTTCAATCAAAGTAGTTTAAGTTCATGCATTTCACATCATTAGAAGTAATGGCATCATTTTTAGACATTTGCACTTTCACCATTGTATCCTAGAGGTTAAGCTAGTCAGATTAGGGTCTACTAGGGTTTCCATGTTTTGGTTGGCTTTCAGTTCATTTTTGCAAAATAGATTAATTTCCTTTAAGATAGCCTTCGTCCATCATTTAACAAGCTTCTTCTGAGAGCATATAGAAGTTGGCTTGAGCCCTAGCGGACTTGTGCCAGCTGACCAAGTGACAGCTGCGACAAGAGCTAGTACTTGTGCATACATCACCGTCGCTTCCAAGTTTGTACGAACTACCGGGTTGATAAAATTAGAGATAGGAAGCTCCAGGAGTTGTAGCATTATTGCTACAATACTGGAGCCCACCACCCCGCAAGACAACCATCAAGATGGAAACCAAGTAGTCACATGACGGATAGAAAGGAGAGACGATCCACCTACTACACACAGAAGAGCAGCCACGGTCAACTTCCATCTCAAGCGAGCGAGGCACCAACGAGATCGAGGGTTCACCTTTCTCTTGGATGGCTAGATGCACGTGCATGGTATCAATGGACTACTCTTTTGAGTAGATCTTATTATTTGTGTTCTTCCCATGTTTCAAGGACGAAACATGCTTAGGGGGGTGGAATGTTATATACCTAGGGGGGATAATATGGGGTACCAAGGGAGATACCCAAGGTAATAATGTAATAATGGGATGGACCATAGTAATAAATAAGGTGGTTAACCCATGTCATGTAAGGGACCACAAGTAGTTAATAATAATGTAAGGGGCCCATGGTATTAGTTGATGGTATGAGGAAACCATAGTAATGATGCATGGTATTGTATGTATGAGGCCTATATAGAGGCTAGAGACTCCACATGGAGGGATATGAAGTGAAGAATTATTGTATGAACAGGCATATGGCTTGTGGAGTGTTCTCCTTCCTTAAGGAGTGAATGTATGGTGTTACCCTACCATAAGGGTTTTGATAATAAAGAAGCATTTATCTATATTTCTATCTTGTTATTCTTGGGTTATTTCTATTATCATATATTCTTGGATCAGATCTACAACAAGGAGAGATCACATACCTTTTTGGCTTCATTGGGGAGTGAGTGAAACTTGTCAAAGTAGAGAAGACTTCTTGCTGGACCCTGGGAGGAGCTTGTACAGCGTCAAGGCAAAGGTTGTAAAGTTCTTCTTTTGAATTAATACAATCAAACTCATTTTTCTCAACAAGTATCTCATGTTATTTGTTTCATGGACTCCTTGACTTTCATGTTAAATATGTTTTATGCAATTGGCTTTTCAGGTGCTATTTAATTTGTTTGCCTTGTTTGTGTTTGCAGATTCACAACAAAGGAGCTCATTTGGATCGAAGGAGCAAGGGCATCCACAAGCTTGCGTTGGACCTAAGGTAGGCCCTAAAAACACTTGTTTGCTATTGTTTAACAAAGCATATTTAGAGAAAGATAGTGTCTAGTTGGTTTGCTTGTCATTAGGTCTTCTTTAGATTCTGGGAAGGTCTATCTTGTCCGCAAGATCAACTTATTCCGTGTGACAAAATGGCGACTCCGCTGGGGACTTGATTGTTTTCCTTGTTTTTACTTTGACCTGAGAAACTGTGTTTTTGTTTCTGTTTTTGGCTTGTTGTGTGTAAAATTGGGTAGAGTTTGTAGATCCAGGGTTATTTTTTGTTTTTCATAGCTTTGGGAGAGGACCGCACCCTATCCGTTTGACACAGTGCGTACCTACCCGCAGCTTGGCTTTTAGCACAGAGCGGGATCGCACCTGTGTCAACTGTGGGCCTGCGGACCCTGTCAAAATTTTGAAAAACCCTAAGATTTCCTCTGTTAGTCAGCTTAGTGTTTGTTTAGAAAATGTTATCCACTGCCCAAACCTGCATATAACTTGTTAGAAGCTTTCCTTAGATTGATTTCGTTAGTGTTAGGGTTTTAAGTGAAATTCCTAGGAGTTTTGCTTGTTGGGTTTGTTTTTCATTTTGGTTGTGTAGTGACTCTGAGCTTAGAAGCTGTAGGGACTTCAGATCACCTTAGTGTCTACCAGTCTTCTTATGAGTTTGACCATTTATGAAGTCTCCCCTTGTTGAGGAATCTGCTTTGAGTTTTCTCTTTACAAAAATTCACTTTACAAAACTTCAAAAAGCTTGTGTTTGAGAGTTTGGATTTTCATTTTCAAAAAGAAAACAAAATTGGTTGTTCTTGACTTATTTGTGATTCTGCATAAATTGGTCCTTAGCTTACATCTAGCTAAGTAAAACATCCTTAAAAAAGACTTTTAGTAGGCTTTGACTTCAAATAGGTTTTTATAATTTGTAAATCTCAAAGTTAGTCATTTTTATAGTTTTGAGTGTTTTATTAAAAAATATAAAAATATCTTTTGGAAAAAGTTTGTTTTGTATTGATTGAGTGCTTTGAAACGAAAAAGGGAAATTTTTGTGAAATAACTAGTTGTCTTGTTTTGAGTGCATTGGAAAAGGACAAAAACTCTTCTTTTAATTTGTTGAATTGAGAAATATTTGTGTTTACAAAGTATTTGCATTCTCAAACTCTTTCTTAGTTAGAAGTTCATCGAAGAGAAAAAGATTGTTTAGATCATCTTAGGTGCATTTTTAGTGATTTTGAGTCGAGTCTTCATACCACGATTTTCATCTCCGCACCTTTGGACTTAAACAAAAACCACTAAAATAAACGCTTAAAGTAAAATTCACCTAGTAACATTTTTATTTCTAGGGCTTTGATACACCAACTTAGCTTAGGCTAGTGTCTTGGAGTAGGAGAGTAACTAACTCTCCAAGACAGTAAAAACAAACAAGTAGCTGTATCTTGTGGTAGGGAAGAAATCCAATTGTTTCATTTATGCTCTGGGAAAGCTCCTCTTAAAGGAGAAGCACGAGATTGTGTCCGAACCAGTGTGGGAATCAATCCTTCCTCATTGGGAACAACGCCAGATATTCACGTATTAAAAATGGTAAACCTCGGATTAACCATTGTCGAGGAGCCTGGGGTCACTTGTTGGTAAACCTTGGATTATGTCAAGGAGCCTTCAAGGGGATTGAGCTTGCTACTCTGCCCTTACGTGTGTATCGGATTGTAGACTATTCCCCCAGTTATATTTGTCTCAGTTATTAACCTTAGTGGACATATTCTTTAGGACACTTCCTGAGGTGACAGTGGTGGGAAGATCCCACTGTACCTGGAGCAGACGTCGGCTAGACTCACTTGGATTTTCTGGGGGGTTCACTTCACTCGAGACAGTTAAGTGGAGGAACTTGTGCCAGTCTATTCATTAAGCAGGTTGCCGGGGTAACTGTTCCAACCGCCATTTCTGTATTGAACTCTGCGACGTTGGATTTCATCACCAACTAGTGTTTTCAGTACGGAAAGTTACTTTTTGTGTGTGTTTGATCTCTTAGATTCTTTAGGCATGTGATTCAAAATTGTTTGGTTCTTTAGAGACTTTAGGTGCTTTTCATTGAGATTTTACTTTGTTTGCGTGTGAAGTAGTTAAAAGTTTTCAACTGTGGCTGAATTACCAAGGCAGTCCCGTAGACTTCGGGGCCAGTCTCCTAAGTTTGTAAACGTGGCTGAGTTACTGAGGAAGTCCCATAGACTTTGGGGCCAACCTCCTGAGGAAGTATCGAGCCAGCTTGAAGGCTTGAAAGTCCTTGTAACTCCTAGAAATAGTAGAGTTGGGTCACCTGAGGAAGGAGAATCATCTTTGATAGTACATCCTGATTTTGAACCGTTAGTAGTAGATTATAATCCACAGTCAGTGTCTGTTTCCGAAATTGCTGGTAGCTTTTCATCTACTAGTGATATAGGTGAAGAACCTGAAATATCTGAGCCTGAAAGTGAATTTGCTGCTACTTCGACATCGAGGTTTGTTTCTCCAACTTCTAGTGGTCCTGATTCACCTAGGGTAGAAAGAGTAATCACCCAAGATCTTCCTTCTGGACTTATTGCTATTGAAAAACTTGCTCTGGAAGAAGAAGTAGGCATCCCTATCCCTGAAAATCAACCTTTTATTGAACTAAGGGAGTGTGAATCAATTTTTTACAATCCACCTAGGAGCAGTTCTTGGTATCTTTCTTTGACTAATTTTTTAGACAACTCAGGGTTAAGTTTTTCACCACCTCGTGCTCCTTATCATCCAACACCTAGAGGTTTTTATACTCCCGTAAATATGTTAGGACAGTCATCCATGTTTACTCAATCGCCCGAATATTTTTTGTACGGCGGTCCTTCTGTTCCCTCTGGGTATCAGTCACTTTCTGGTACTTTTTCGGGTGCATCTCCTCAACCCATTGAGCAAGGATTATTAACTGGAAACAATGGTACTAAGCCGTTGAGCATAGAAGACATTCTCATGATGTCAAGTTCTATTCCCAATCCTCAACCTCAAGGTGGCCAGTTACCGCCTGGGGGGCAGCCTCAATTAACGTCTGGGGGGCAACCTCAAGGTACATAGTTTGCATCTGTGGGGCAACCTCAAGGACAGTAGATACCTATGGGATAGTACGTTCCTCAAGGTCAACCCCAGACTCAATATGTACCACAAGGTCAACCCCAGTATCAATTTATACCTCAAGGTCAACCCCAGTATCAGTATGTGCCTCAAGGGTATCAACCCCAAGGTCAATACTTGAACCAAGGTTTCCAACCACCCTCCGGTCAAACGTATGTTCAAGGAACGAGAAATGTACCTTTCAATTATCAATCCTACCCTCAACCCGGTTATGGTCCTCCGTATTCTCAACCAGTTATGGGTCAGTACCCCGGAATGAATATAGTGTGGGATCCATCGCAAGCTCAACAGGTATTGCAGCCAAGTGTACAGTTGTCATCTCAAACTGGACAACCCTTAGTTTCTGGTTCACCCCAGCAACCAGTCCAGTCTAACATTCAAACTTTTGTACCTTTGGTAGTTTCTCAGCCTGGGCCTAGTACACCTCATACTCCGCCTCAAACGACTACTACAACTGCCGCAACATCTGTTCAATCTACCCCACCTACTTCTGGAGTGTCAACAAATCCGGTTTCTACTGTTCCTGTATCTACTCCTCAGACATCTTTACCACCGTCTGGATCTA
This sequence comes from Pinus tabuliformis, assembly GCA_031772625.1. Taxonomy (NCBI): domain Eukaryota; kingdom Viridiplantae; phylum Streptophyta; class Pinopsida; order Pinales; family Pinaceae; genus Pinus; species Pinus tabuliformis. The sequence continues at coordinate 815,741,036 of CM062805.1, read as the reverse complement.
CAATTCAAACTTCGGTTCAGATGCCTGTAGGACAACCTGGTTCAAGTACGGTTGTCATAAGTCAACCACAATTTACTTATCAACCATACGAGGGACAGTACCAATTCGGTCCTGCTGTGCAGCAGTCAGTCTATCAGTATCAACCGTACCCTGGGTACACTTATCAACAACCTCAACAACCCTAGTATGGTCCGATTAATCCTGGTTTTCCGGGAGGATACAATATCCCGAATGTGATTCCTATTCCTAGTTATCCTGGATATCCCCCTCCTGGGGCTGGTCTCATGACCCAGAGTTTTAGGGATCCTAATCGGCAGTTACCATTTATCGCAACTTTGGACTTACCTGACTTGTCGTGCCTATCGAACGATCCCATTAATTATCTTCCGTTTTGGTCGCCAATGCTGAATAAGTTTCCCAGTGACATTCCCAAGTTCGAAGGTAAATCAGGAGAGGACCCGTCCAACCATGTGATGACTTACCACCTCTGGTGTGCATCTAACTCCATTACAGATGATTCAATTCATCTTAGACTTTTTTAGCGCACTCTAATTGGTCTTGCGGCCAAGTGGTACATTGAGTTACCGCTAGGCACTTTTTATAATTTTAGTCAGTTAGCTACCTCGTTTTTAACTCATTTTCAGTTGCCAGTCCGATCTGAAAATGACACATAATTGTTAACTTCACTAAAACAATCGACATCCACTTACTTTTCAGATCATATTCATGAGTGGAAACGTCGACGGTGTTTAGTGAAGGTATTTATTCCGGATCATATCTTGGCTGAGTGGTTTGTAAAATATTTGTTGCCAAAGATCACTGAAGATGTTGCTAAAAACGGAGTTGTTACTGAGGAGCAAGTAATTTCTCAAGCACAGTACCTTGACTTGGTCTATACTCAGTCAAGTACATTACATGAAAAAATCCCGAATCTACCCAAGCAAAATCAAATCACTGCAGCTCCTTCGGGATCTCATGCCGCCGATGGTATGATTGGCACGGTTAACACTAAAAGTAAGAAGAAGTCTTCCAAGAATTCTTCCCCTATCATAACCTTGCCTGATTCCCCAACAAGAGATTCTTCTGCAAAGATCTCCGCTGATATTCACGTTGTAGAGTCATCTACAACCAAATCAAAATCCGGTGGGAAGAAGAAAGGAAAGAAGAATAATAAAACGGACAAAAGTTCAAAGGAGAAACCTGAAAAGGCGGAATCCAATGATGAAAAGCGCAAACCTCTTTATCCTTGTCTCATTTGTGATGATGAACATTTTACAAGAGACTGCCCTCATCGTGCAGAGGTTGCGAAGATTGTCAAGGGTTCCCAAACTCCTGCTGTTTTGAAGGATCCTTTTCCGGCTCAAGACAGTAAGATGATAGGTTCATCCTCGAATGCCAATGAAGAACCCATACTGATGATGTCCCATGTTAGGATTACGACTTGATCGCAAGATTATGGTAGTAAAAGTCCTGTTGATGGTAAAGAAGTAGAATCTTCTCAATCTAATCCATCAACCTCAGCTCCCAGTTCCGATCCACTACAAATCGAGAAAGCTAATCCAGACTTGGTAATCAAACCACCCGCCAAGGGTATACTTTGAAAGTTAGCTTTCAATCCACATGCGAGAGTGGCTCAGAATTATAACATTGTTGAGGATTTAGCTGTTTCACCCTCAGCAATGTCGGCTTTGGAAGTGCTGCAATCATGTCCAGCACAAAGTAAATTACTTTTGTCGGCTATAGGAGCTGTTGATGTTCAGGACCCGAACCTAATAATTTTCGATCTAGAAAATAGTACACCGCGCTTGCCTCATCAAATGGCTTTCCAGATACCAGTGATAATAAAAAACAAGCCTATTCATCGGACTATAATTGATGAGGGAGCCTCAACGTGTATTATGTCGATACAGTGTTGGAGATCGCTTGGTTCTCCTTCGCTAAATCAATCCCTGACGATTCTAAAGGCCTTTGATGGCCGTGGGTTTCATCCTTTTGGCATTCTACAGGATTTTCCTATAGGGGTTGAAGGAAAAATCGTTAGTCTAGATGTGGAGGTGGTTGATGCCCCTCTAGATTACAACCTTCTCTTGGGTCGAAGTTGGTCTTACGTTATGACAGCGGTCGTTTCATCAGTCTTTCGAGTAATAAAGTTTCCACATAATGGAAAGATCGTAACAATAGACCAGCTGGCTTACTTTTCATCCAACCCAACCTCTTTGGAGAGTATTCAGCATGTCGGTAAAATGACTATCCCATATAAGGATGTTGGAGTAGGACTAGTTAAAGATGCCGGTTTATTGGGAACTTTTCCTTTTCCTCCAATCAACGCATTGTCTTCATTTGCAACTATTCATATGATTACATCAGACACCATTATTTATGATGATCCTTGGATCGTTTCTTCTGAATCTGAGATAGACTCATTTGGTAATGCCATGCCTTTGAGTCCATATGAAATTGCCTATGAAGCCGTGCAGTCATTTGCCGACCCATCTTCAACCGAAAATGACTTAATGAATGTGGTCCGTGAGGAATCACTTTTCACATCAACCTCAGATTTAACCACGTTTTCTGAAATTCTTCACTCTGATGAGAAAATTTGTGAAATCCTATGTGTAGATGATTTACCATGGGAAGATCTCCATCACAGATCTTCATTTTTACCTGAGGATGATCGTTTTAAAAATGATTTCTCATCAATTTTTACAACTGAATATGTCAAGGAACCTCAGAATCCAATGAAACATCCCGATTCAGAGTTAAATTTGGGAAACATCTCTCAAACTATTCCTATTGACATTTCGGTTAAACCCGGAATTGTTGAGAACATTCCTATAGGTGCCTCGTGTACAGATGACGAAATTCAAATATATAAGGCCCTATTTCAAGAATTCCGCGACGTGTTTGCCTGGTCCTATGAGGAAATGCTAGGAATTGATCCCGCGATTGTTGTTCATGAGATCAAGACTTACCCGGACGCTAAATCCGTCCGGCAATGTTTGCGTCAGATTCACCCACGAAAAGCTGCTGCAATTAAAGCAGAAGTTGAAAAATTATTAAAAGCAGGTTTCATTTATCCGATCCCGTTAACGGATTGGGTATCGAATATTGTTCTGGTTAACAAAAAGCAAGGAAAAATAAGAATATGCATCGACTATAGGGACACTAATCGAGCCTGTCCAAAGGACAATTACCCAACTCCCTATATCGATCAAATCACTGATGATTGTGCCGGCAGCGAAATATTCTCCTTCATGGACGGCTTTTTCGGATACAATCAAATCAATATTCTACCTGCCGATAAACCAAAAACGGCTTTCATTTGTCCATGGGGGACATTTGCTTATTGCGAGTTACCTTTTGGGATTAAGAATGTCGGAGCAACTTTTCAAAGGGTGATGTCTTATGCATTTCATGACATCAAGCACATTGTGCAACCCTATCTCGATGACTTGCCTGCTCATTCATTACATCGAGCTGATCACCTTGTCCATTTACGAGAAATCTTTATGAGGTGTAGGCATTATCGTATTCGGTTGAACCCACACAAATGTGTCCTCTATATAGAAATGGGTCGATTCCTGGGGTTTGTAGTTTCAAAAACCGGCATTCACGTTGATCCCTCGAAGGTCGAAGCTATCATCAAATTGCCTCCTCCTTCGAGTCTTCGCCAACTCCAAAGTTTGCAAGGGAAAGCAAACTTTTTACGACGATTCATTCCTAACTACGCCAAGGTTACAAAGGGTTTTACCTGGTTGTTGAAGAAAAATACTCCATTCTATTGGGATGAGATAGCTCAAAAATCTTTTGATGCACTCAAACACACGTTGACCCATGCACCGTTGTTGCATCCTCCCAACTACAACCAGGATTACTTCTTGTATCTCACTGCCTCTCATTCCACCATTGGAATGGTCTTAGTTCAGGAAGATGAATTCGGAACTGAACATGTGATATATTACCTTAGTCGAACTTTAAATCCAACTGGGCTAAAATATTCACATGTGGAGAAATTGGCATTGGCAGCGATTCAAGCTGTCCAACGTTTTCGTCACTACATTTTACTACGTAAAACTACGGTAATTTCTGATTGCAACCCTATGATCTACATTTTGACCAAGCAATTGCTAGGGGGCAAGTACTCTAAATGGATCGTTATCCTGTAGGAGTTCGACTTGGAATTTGAGAAATCTAAGTCTAAGAAAACTTTAGTTTTTGCGGAGTTAATGTGTGACTTCCCGCGTGTTGACACAGAAACTGTGGCGGAGGAGCCCATTGCGGATGAATCCTTGTTTCTAATCAGCACTTTAGATCCGTGGTATGGGGATATCATCATTTATCTCCAGACCTAATCCTTTCGGCCAGAAATTTCAAGGTCAGAATGTCGAAAAATTCAATTCCAGTCCCAACAATTCAGGATTATTGGAGATACTCTTTATCGCCGTGGGGCAGATTCCATTTTTCAACGTTGCTTAACACACGAGGAAGATTAAAGGGTTCTAAATGATTGTCACTCTGGAGCGTGTGGCGGTCATATGTCTAGGTTTGCCACAGCCCAAAAGATATTGCGCGCTGGCTACTTCTGGCCGTCTTTATTTAAATATTGTATTACGGCGGTCCGAAAATGCCACAACTGCCAAATTTCTGATCGTAAGATGCGTGATCCACCTACTCCTCTCCACCCTATAATTGTCGTTGGTCCTTTTGCCAAATGGGGTATCAATTTTATTACATGTAACCCTCACTCGATCGGGGGGCATGCATATATCATCCTTGCGGTAGATTATTTTACTAAGTGGGCCGAGGCGATGCCTACATTTGAGGCAGACGGCAAGACAGCTGCAATTTTCGTATTCAATCATATAATTGCTAGGTTTGGTGTCCCGCAAGAAATCATCACTGATCATGGACGTCATTTTCGAAATGTTATGATGAGCGAACTTACAGGTCAGCTTGGTTTACGTCACGATAGTTCAACCCCTTATTATCCACAAGCGAATGGTCTGGTTGAATCCATCAACAAATTTTTAGTTATCATGATCCGACGAATCATTGGGATTCATCGATCGAATTGGCACAACATGCTATTTTTAGCGCTTTGGGCGTACCGAACTTCAATAAAAACATCAATAGGGTTCACTCCTTTCCAACTAGTCTATGGTTTGGAAGCTGTGTTACCCATTGAATGCGAAATCCCGTCACTGCAAATGGCCATCGAGTTACTTCCAGCCACTTCCAAAGAGGAAAAGCGTTTGTTATACTTGGCTCAATTAGATGAGAATCGACGTGATGTTGCATTGGTGATCGAGACTCACGCAAAATGAATGAAAGCTCAGTATGATCGAAATGTGACCCCTCGAAATTTTTCGGAAGGAGATCTAGTCTTAGTTTACGATTAAGCTAATGACAAATTAGGCAGAAAATTCGTTCCTATGTGGCATGGTCCCTATGTTGTCAAGCGAAAGCTAACCAAAGGGGCCTATGAATTGGTAGACTTTGACGGGGACTCTTTGGGTAAACCCAGAAATGGCCTTTACTTGAAGAGGTATTATGCTTAAAAGAATGGGTATGGAGATTTTTAGTTAGGATAGTTTTTCTTTCTAGCTTGTGTGTTTTAGTTTAAACAGTGTGCTTAGCTTAGAGAGTGTTTTTCGTCATTATTCTTGCTTATCTTGGTTTTACTCTTGATATTGCAGATGTCGATGCCTCTCCAAACATACATTGGTTTCGCTGATGGTGCTTGTCGTAAAACATAAAACATCTCTTCCACAGCTTGGGTTATCTATTCGCCCTCTGACGAGTTACTATCTATGCATGGGGTAAGCCTCGGTCAAACAACGAACAACATTGCCGAGTATAGTGCAGTGATTGAGTTATTATCTGAATCTATTTCATTTGGGATTCGGAGTTTGACAGTGAGGTTAGATTCTGAACTCGTTGTATTACATATTAATAGAGTGTATGCCATTAGAAATCCAGTGTTATTGAGATTATTTTTCAGAGTGCGTCTCTTGGAACGTGAATTTGATTATATTGAATATCAGCATATTCCAAGATCTTTAAATACATTAGCAGATGCAATTGCTTCTCGAATGTTAAATAGACATTTGCAATAATCATACATGTAAATTTAAAACCATTCCATAACATGATTTACAAGATAAGCCGGTAATAGTGATATATATATATAGGAGTGTGTCAAAAAATACATCGTCCTTGATTATAGGTTGAAAAAAACCTTATGATTGGCAAAAATGATAAGTACAAAAAACAAAAATGTCACATGTTCCCACAATAGGCGATCATCCTATCACTGGTGATGATCTCTATAAGAAACCACTCCATGGGCCACCTTGCAAAGGAACCTCCTAAAAGGTCCCAGGACCCCAATCACATAGCGCTGAAGTCGACGAGGAATATCGTCTATAGTGCCCTCAGGAATATCTCCTGTCAAGTGCTCAAGATGACCCTCCAACTCGGCCAAAACCTCTGCTGATTCGTCCTGTGGGGCTGGCGCAGGTGCAACTGGTTGCTTCCTCTCGTAAGGCCGGAGAGCGGCTGGTCGCTGTGGACCCACATCTGCATTTGAAATTTTTTACTATCAGTTTTGAGACGATGGAAAAATAACAAAAAAAATTAAAATAGAAAAAATGTTGAAAAGGATTTTACCTGACTCATCCCACTGCTCTCCTGGTGGAAGAACCATGTCTGGGTCACCACAAAAATCTATCCCAGCGTAAGGGAAGTCTTGAATAGAAAAGACATGGTTTTCCAGCCATTGGAAATACTCAGGTTATAATTGAGCAACCTTTGTCCTCTCGTCCGGGTGACGGGCCATAACTATGACCCATCACATCAGTTTGGACTCTCGAGGAAGCCCAGCTCCAATAGTAAGGTGCTGCGGGATCAGCATAGGAACCCTCTCCAGGCCAAAACTCTCGACCAAAGCCCCATAACCAAAGGTCTTTAGTCGTCCGTTCTTGGCCCTGGTCAGTTGGCCTTTCACATTGGCCAACACAGCATCGCACCAGTTGAAGATGGTGCCTCAAAAGCAATCAACTGCCATACACATCTGGGATCCGGTGGCAATATGTAATGCGGCAACTCCGCAAAGTCTGGTGACAGTGAATGCAATCACCATGAGCTCAGGACGGGATATGGTCTTTATGTCTATCCCTTTGTCTCTAGCCTGGCTATTGCAGTACTCTAGCTTGAGGCTATCGACAGACTAGCCACCTGCCCTAGCCCCAAACAGAGTCAAGTCTTCGCCTCTCTTAGGCAAACCAGTCAAGAAATATATGTCCGGCCGCCAATGAAAAAGCACTGGTCCTGTATGCTCCATCTGTCAACCATCCACTGTAAGAAATCCACCTGAGCCCTCATGCTGGGAATGGCCCAGAATTTGTACAAGCTGCACGCCCTCAAAGCATCAAGTGAAGGCTGATGATTCCATGTGACAGCATCCACGTCCTCATGCTCTCGTTCACGCCAATCTAGTATGATACTCTGCATCAAGTACAAGGATAAATTAAATTGCTAGAAATTATTTTGATTGGCCCATTTTTGAGAATTTTTGGGTTAAAAACCCTTGCGACGGGGACCACACCCTCCAGGTTAGACACAGTGCGTGGGACCGCACTTTGTCTACATGGAAGGTGCGGACCCCGAGCTTTTTCCCAATGGAGAAAAATTCAGGGTCCGCAGGCCAGCAGTGGTAAACCTGCGGGCCCCCGCGTGTGGGTTTTATGCCTAAAAACCCTCCCAAAAATGAAATAAATGACTAAAACAAAAAATTAAACGGTTAAAAATGAAGAGTGGGATGATGTGGATTACCTGGAGAAGACGGTGTTCGATTCCGACGATTGGATTTTCCGCAATCTTCACGGGAAGTTTTCTGAGCAAAAGCACTATTTTCTCACCCAAACTCAAATGGTAAAAATGAATTGACAAAGGCCCTTTTTATAAGTTTTTTGAGTAAATAAATTGCAAATTTGTTTATGTTTCACTTTGAAAAGGTATTTTTGTGACATTTTTATCTATTTCAAACAGGTATGAGTAATGTTTGTGTTTTTGTGCAGGATAAAAGATTATTCAGGCGAAATCTATCATTTTCGACGAAAAAACATTTAGAGTCACCTTTAAGCTCTTTTCTGACTCCTGAAACATGAAAAGATTGCCGAGTGTTTCTTTTAAACTCGTTAAAATGAAATTAAAAGACGGTCCACTTACAGCTCTTTTCCGACCGTAAAAACATGAAAAGATTGCCGGATTTTTGTCGTTTCAAATTCGATATCGGTTATAAAACGACGTGTCGTTGATCGCTTTTTTACTTTTTCGGATCAAGGGAACTAATGACGAAAAGTACTCCTTGGTCGTAAAAGATCAAGCGGTTCTCTCAAGTATTATTTTATACTTTTTCGGGCTTGGGAGACACAAATTTACGAAAAAGGTCAACCCTAGAGTCTTCTTAAGTTTTTTCAGACTCTCTAAAATTGAAAAACGCCGAGTTTCTCCTATACTGGACTCGTTAAAATTTCACAGTAAAGGACCTGTTCAATTACAAACAGGAACGAACCACTCCTTAGGGTTTGAATTTAAACTAAGTTGGACTCATCCGAAGGATGAGCTTATAATCAAGCAAATGTTATCCTCCTCAAGCTTGTCAAAAATAAAGAGGTACTTGCCAGAAATGGTGGGGGAAAAGAGAGAAAAATGAGCCTGTTTGTCATACTTTGTAACCACTCTTGAACACGAAACTTTTATTCACCTGGGTTGGGAAATCCTTTGCCTAATATTTGATCAAACCACATTGAAAGTCTTCAGCCGGTTTCTGGGTATTAACTTTGGGTCAATTGTAACCAATCCATCTGTCGTGTCGTTATGTGTTCAAGAGATCACTGCCAATAAGCCATTCATCTACAAAATATCTGTCATCCATCTTGACCATCCCTAAGTCAGTCCTTGCAACTAAATCTCTTCAACTTGATCTATGATTTCGTGTTTTTGGCTTGCCTACGACGGATCGCTTTCTATCGACATCAGCTCATTATCTAGAAAGATGATCTAGGAATCGTCAGTACCTTGAGATCTGCATGCCTCAATGGCAGGTTTCTCGCCTTTGACGACATTTTACATCATTGAATTTCGATCAAAGGATTCCGTGACATGTTCAACATCAACACATTTATTCACATCTCATGGATTGTACTGGGTGCTTTGAGAGCCATTGACATCACTGGTGGTTTTTCTCACACTTGTTAACAGTTTACGTCATTGACTGGTAATCAAGTGGTTTCTACCATGTTCGACACCAACACATTCATTCACATGGATAGAATCGTACTATTTCGGGAAGTAGAAATGAAGACCTTGGATCTAGTTTCCACAATCCAGGCTGTGAGGAATTTTGTATTCATTATATAATGGACTATTCATAAACAGATGGCTACGTCCATACTGTGTCCACATGAGTCTATACTTGTGATGTTTTACAAGATCATTCCTGTATCAGAGCAGTAGTTAGTTTTTCTAGTCAGTTTTGATCTGAGTATGGGAATGCCTACCTCAGCGATGATATGATCTCATATATATATCTTGCATTGAATGTTTTTACAGGTTCCAACCGGGCTCTCCACAAGATGATCCTCGAAATGATAAAGTACTTCACTCTTCCTAAATGATAAGAAATCCTCATCTACTACAGACTTCGCACTTTAAGGGGCAATCTGTTACACAAAAATATCATCACCATGATTATTTGCAGTCAGTATGGGTCTATCATCACTTGTACTGACCTCCTAAGCAAGTCTCAGACCTCAGCTCTTCAAGTCAAGCTTTGAAAATGAGAGAAAGACATTAAAAATCAATGTAACTCTGGTTCCGCACTTTCTCTCACTGTCACCTGCGGTCTCGCACCTTCTGTTTACAAAAACTGCGGACCTGCCCGCTCTGTCCCTAACGGTGTAGGTGCGGACCCCTGTGAAAGTCAAAAGGCGCAAGTTTTATCTTAAAAAACTCACTTTGGGTTAACTCTAGAGATTTCTACAAGGAATTTTGACGTGGATTGTTCGCTTTGAGGTGGTTCATGCATCCCAAAAGAGAAGGAGCTAATCCCTTGATGAGAGGAGCTATCCCTTTGAAGGAGGGCTTTATCCCTTTGAAGGAGGACCTAGTAACCTCCCTCTATTGCACTATAAATACAGGCATTGGGCTGGTTGCTAAGGAGGTTAGAAGCTGAACATTTTTGAGGGTAAATGATGGTGAAATCAAAACTTCCTAGTTGAGCTTAAGAGGAGAGATCACATACCTTTTTGGCTTCATTAGGGAGTGAGTGAAACTTGTCAAAGTAGAGGAGACTTCTTGCTGGACCCTGGGAGGAGCTTGTACAGTGTCAAGGCAAAGGTTGTAAAGTTATTCTTCTTTTGAATTAATACAATCAAACTCATTTTTCTCAACAAGTATCTCATGTTATTTGTTTCATGGACTCCTTGACTTTCATGTTAAATATGTTTTATGCAATTGGCTTTTCAGGTGCTATTTAATTTGTTTGCCTTGTTTGTGTTTGCAGATTCGCGAAAAAGGAGCTCATTTGGATCGAAGGAGTGAGGGCATCCACAAGCTTGTGTTGGACCTAAGGTAGGCCCTAAAAACACTTGTTTGCTATTGTTTATCAAAGCATATTTAGAGAAAGATAGTGTCTGGTTGGTTTGCTTGTCATTAGGTCTTCTTTAGATTCTAGGAAGGTCTATCTTGTCCGCAAGATTGACTTATTCCGTGTGACAAGGAGTTGGAGAGGGCATGCAAAGTTCATGGGTCCTCTTCAAACAACAGAAAACATTAAAAACTAAATGTATCCTCAAGGCAGAGCACTGAATATCAATGGATTCCACCTATTTATCTTGATTCATTTAGTTATGAAGAAATAAATAGATCCTAGAACATATACACATAATAGAAACTAAATAACAAAGGAAGAAACAATGCCAAGACACATTACCACTAGAATCCCACAAAACGCTGCAAAACCCTGGTTCATTTCCTTGCCAAACTATAGAAGTGATTTACAATGAAAGCTCAAAGCATCCACAAGAGTCCAACCTTGACAAATGACTAATAAAATACATAATATAGGCATCAGGGGTCGAATCCATGAGTCAAGGAGTTGTTTCAACAACATCTAAACTAGGAACTAGAAAGTAGGTAGTGGAACAGCTTGCCTCTAAAACTATGGAAACTGATTCATTCAACCTCAAACTACCTCTAACTGATGTATCTACCCCCTAAAGTCATTTTTTCATCAAATTTACATCATATTACATCATTTACCATCACAAATTTACCGAGAAGAGAAAAAGTCAACTGATAGTCAAATTGAGTGACATTTTGGAAAATCAGGAAAAACTGGCAAATTTCCTCCTATCCGTAGCGCCACTGATCCTATGCGCAACACTTTTTATAAGCCACTTTTAGAAGGCTTGCCGAAGTCTAAATCAAGTGCAGGATAGCTTGTTAGAAATCTTGTTGAGTCTACGTTCTGGAACAACTTGAATTTCTGAATTTGGAGTCCATTTGCCCCTCCAAAAATGGAATCTCCCAACACTTCTTCCTAAGTGGCAAAAAAGTGGCAGAGAGGGCACTTTTTAGGTGTTTTTTGCCCTTTTGGAGACCTAGAACTTTTCCAAAATTCTTAGCCATTTCTGAGCTTCCATATTTTTCCATGTTGATTCCAAAAATATAAAAAAAATTTGCAAGAAAGTGTCCCCAACAAAAGCGCAGTGCCACCGAAAACCCTGTTTTTCACATTAAAGATTTCAAAATTGACAAAAATTTCTCCAAATTTCTTGAAATTTGGTATGATTGATCCTTGTTAGGTGCTTTGATGGGCCAATGATGCTTCAGCCAAGATCTTGAGTTTATCATGCTATTTTTTGCTCCTTTTTGCTTCTCAAAGCTTTTTTTAGCTTAGCCTTTAGCCTCTTTGTCCTTGCATTACAAATATTTTTCCTTGATGATCAAATCTTTGACACTCCTTGGATTTTGAGCATCCAAGTCCATGAAACTCACCTCTTGTGCCTCATGTTCCACAAAGACAAAATCCCCATAATCACTATCCATTGGCTTGAATGACTGTAAATGCTAGTGAGGAAAGAAAGGTAGTGTGGGTGAATGACAAGTATGAAGAGATTTTCAAAAGAAAGGGAATGAATGGGATGAGACAGGGATATGAGTGAGATTTGATGTAATTTAGGGTTTTTAGGGAATAGGGTGTGAAGGGGATGACTAGGGTTTTGAGAATTGAGGGTATAGGTTTACGGTATAAGGTTATGTATGTAGGTAGAGTTTTAGGGAAGTGTATATGAGGGAATGGGAAGGGAAGTAGGTTTTTAGATAAGTTTCATGTGATGGAATGGGAATGGGAATCTGTGAAGGGGTATAACCATGTAAACAATGATTTTATGGAAAAACTTGGCTACTAGGGTTTAGCCTTTTCAAACATTAACTCTAAGCACAAAAGTCTTATGGCAATGAGCAGCAACAATACTTACATGTATGAGAGAAATCTTGCAAACTAGAGGATATTTAAGTAATTTGGAGCAATTTGAGTGTGTCTTAAAAGTGCACAGCACCTTTTCTATGTGTAGCGCTAGTGTAATTTTACACTGGAAACCTGCGACAGGTGCGCAGGGCATTTTCTATGCGCAGCGCTGGCTGCCAGGTGCACACCGTCTTTTTGCAGACCACTTTTGGAGGCCTTCCCAGTGTCAAAATTGGGTGTGTGATAGATTTTTGGAAATATTATTGAGTCTAACTTCCAACAAAACTTGAATTTTTCAATTTGGAGTTCATTTGTCCTGTCAAAAGTCAAATCTCCCAAGACTGGTCAAAATGTGAAAAATGAGGTTGCCTAAATGTAGAATGTTGTTGCAGTCAACTTTTGAAGGTCTTCCTCAACTCCAAATTGAGCTCATGATAGCTCATTGGAAACATATTTATGTATAGTTATCATTTTACTCATCAAGAAAGTAATTTTGTCAACCAGGATAGGATAAATCTTGATTTTCCCAAGGCCTCTCTAGAAGTACATCAATTCTCCTCAGGCAACTGTATTTTTGACATTTCTCTAAAACCATGACACTTGTGTAAAATGTGAAGGAGGTTTTCCTTCCTTGGAATATTGTGGATAAAAAACTCTCTCACTTTTTCCAAATTAATTTTTTCTTGCTCATAAACATCATTTGAGTAAAACCTATCCCGATGTGTGGAACAGGGGATTTGTCGAAATAAAGGGAAATGAAGGGGATAAGGGGCTTCTAAATTCTTGAGAAAATTTTGGAAAGTATGGAGGGATGTTAGGAAGTAAGGGAAAGTGGAATTTAAAATATTGAGTGAGGGAAAGGGATCCAAAAGGGCAAAACATAGGCTTAACCTAGAAAATTGTCAAATTGTAGCAAGAAACTAGGGTTTGTGGGAAAATGAGGAATTTGAGGGATATCAGTGATGGGAAGAATTTGATAAGGTACATTAGGGACAGGGGAAGGTGTATGAACATTAGGATATAGGCTTTTTTGATTATTTGACCATCCAAGAGAGATTACCTTCAAAACCCTAAGCGAGGGAAATGAGCCTTACCCAAGTACAACTGAAACAGGAACGAGGTGTAAAATGACCCATTGGAACCTGAAATGATGATGACAACTCTTTGAATGATGGTACACTCAGCTGAATCGTGACATGGACTGACACTTGGAAAACTTTGAAAGGAGTGAAAACGAACCCTAGACCTAATACCTAGTGACCAAATTTTATTTTAAGACTCACTGAAATGACAAAATTTGAATTTGACACCTAAAACCACTTTGTAAGAGCATATTTGATCACTGGTGGAAGGTTTCAAAGACTGACACTAACAGAAGTATTTAATAAAAAGTTATACAACTGTCTAGTTGATTCTAGAGTTTCATCTAACATCTTATGTAGAACAGTTTGTGCAAAGTTGAATGTTCAGCCTCAGTAATATGCTATATGAATACTTCACTTAGATCTCTCTCAAGTTGAAGTTGTTGGGAAACTTAACCAAGTAACCATCAGACTTTCATCAAACCCTAAATTTTTCCAATTCATTGACATACTTGTAGCTGACATTCTTGAGTTCTATGGCTTAAACCTTAGTAGAGACTGGTCAGAAAAACTTCATGGTTATTTCGAAATTGACTGGTCTCACATGTGGCTTCCCTCACTAGGAAAAATTTACAGATATCAGGGTTTTTGGTAGCATCACCTCCCCCCATGTCCTCCCATACTATGTTCTAGAAAAATTGATGGCTAGACAGATAGCCTATCAAGTAGCTAGTGAGGGAGGGATGAGCAAGAAATTAAAGGAATAAAAAAAGGCCATCTGGCCTACATTCCCCGTATAATGTGGAGCATTTGCATTACACGACGTAGGGCATGCATTTAGAGAAGAAGAGAATATGCTCTCTCTGCATTTACCTAAATTCCCTAGAAGGCAATGTGACCCATTCGAAACTGTAGAAAATTTCACCACTCTGGTGAAAATAAAAGTATTAAGTAATGACAAAGATGACTTTGATGACATCTTTTTGCAGAAAAACACCTTCAAAGAGGTGAAGCATATGGCGCAATTACTTTTTGTTCGAAATCTTCATGCTTATTTTTTTGCTACGTGATGGATGCACTTGTTTTTTATAACTAGGTTGGGCTGACTTCACCCTTAGAGGAAATGACTTGCTTCTATCACATTCCCAATGTTGAATTCCTTTGATACTACTCATGGAACTCTGACTTTTCTTTACAGTTGGAATGCTTTAATGGCATAATATCTTATCACTATGAGAGGTTGTACATCGTAAGAGACTACTAAGAAGCTTAAGTATGGTATATAATTCTAATATTTATGCTATCCATCTTCACCTGTCATTTGAACATAAAGCATAGAGTCATCTTAATCACCAATTTTTATGGATAAGGGACATTTGGGCCTTTTTTAACCCTTGGGGATGCTTAATAAATCTCAGTTCAAATACATTTATATTAGTAAATTATCTACAATCATCTTGCCATAATTCGTCTTTGAACAACCAATATTCCACTCCTTTGGAGCTCTGAAACTTAGTCATAATAACAAACATCATTTTGTCGTTGCAACAGACACCCTCTAAAATTTTACCTACACTTGAATTTTTCCGCCCACTATGGATCTTGTGATCGGTCATGATGTGATCACTTCTTGGTTAGTCAAAGTCACTTACACATGCACAAGTCACAACAAGTTAATGAGAGGATTATTTTATGCGATATTGAACAAGCATAGCGCATTCCATCAAGATAGTGTATGTGCAATGTTCAACCCCTGTCGACAGTCAGTGTGCACTGTCATTGATAGTCCCTGACTTTTGGCTGTGTTTGTACTTCTATTTCGGTGAGTTTTTCAAACTATTTCTTTTGCACACCTTTGCTTTTGCAAGTGTCATTTTCATGTTTTTATTTGTTTCTTTTGCTTGCTTTCACTTTAATTGGTACCAATTTCATGTTATCTTTGCTTTGGCATGTGTCTCTTTCACTGTTTTTTGCATACTGCAAGTATCATTTGCACTTTTCCTACTCATATAGAAAATATCGTCTTTTAGCATTAAGTGTCACGCATTATATAAAAGCTATTTGTAGTGTGTTTTAAGAGTTAATTTTTGTGATAACGAGTTTTTCTCATCATGTAAACATGTATTGTACTCATTTCCAAAGTTTCAATCGTTGTTGTACAATTATCGTCACTGTCGTCACAAAGTGTATCTTTAGTGCCTCACCTGGAGTGAATTGTTGCAATGTTGTCACATTAAGGAAAGTATGTTGTTCTTGTGTTTTGAGTGTCTTGTGTTATTTTATCAAGTGATCTGTGTGTGGTCATGCTCAAGTCTTGTTTTTCTCAACTTCATCTCATTAATCCCACACTTAGTCAAAACTTGGAAAACTCACTGACTAGGCCTCTCAGCCTCATTCAACCTTCTTTGTTCACTACGCAGTCTCAAGCATCAAGCCTCAACCTTGAGCTCTTAAACTACACAACTGTGTAATCACTTTGCCTCTCTCCCTCCAGAACTTTGCATTGGGTATCTTCAACCCTTAAGTGATGCAGGAGCATGAGGCTTGTGTTGAAAATAGGAACAAGAAATGCTAAAAATAACATTACTAAAGATAGAATTTCAGGATATATTCCAATTTTAATTTGTCCTTGAATTAAAATTGAGAATGAAAATTTGAATTTAGTCTCACCAGTTGTTTGAAATATAATTAATTAATTCATCTTGAGTTAATTAGCTGGAGAAATTCAAACATGAAGTCTTTGTGTAGTCATGCAACAGTTATCCCTTTGATTGAGGAAGTTATCCCTTAATTAAGGAGATAAGGATGATTTGTATTTGAGTTGTAATTAGTTAGCTCAGTTAACTCAGTTAAGTCCAGTTAGACTAGTTCCAAATAGTTTATGGAACTGATTGTGAGTTCAGTCAGTTAACGCATGCATGCATGCAACTAGTGTACTCCAGATAACTGAATATTCTCTCATAAATAACTCATGCATGTCAATTCATACAAAGACCCAATTGAGATTAAAGATAGGGATAGTGTACTATCAGTTGCAAGAATTTTCCTATGAGAAAATCCCTTGCACGCAGAAGGAATTAATTCCTTGAGGATTGCACAGATTTACAGTGTGTAAGATCAGTGTTCCATTTGTTTGAATGTGAATCATCCCAGAGGAATAACGCAAGGAAATAGGAGGATTGGATGACAGAGGAGAAGGCATATGTGTTTTCTATTCTGTCTATGAGCAACAATGAGGGATTGTACTGAGAGATGGATAGCTATGAGAACTAAATCTTTGTGTAATCCTAAGATATTTTCACTTGTATGATACTACAGATAGCGGGGTTTTTAGCTGAGGCTTTCCCCAGAGTATTCTTCTATGTTTCTTGTGTGACTGATTCTTCTTCTCTATTATATGTGTTCTGTTTGATCTTTCTCAAAATCGATTAAGCTTCCGCAAGTTTGATTGTAGAAGTAGATTAAGTAATTTTATTTAGTACATTGCATAATTAGATTAATCTACAGTGATAATTTCTACATGGTATTAGAGAAAAGGTGATCAGAGTTGTGAACAACATATTGAGAAGGAAAAGTTCGAAGTTTTAAGTTCTTGATTGTAGGTACAAAATCGATTTCTTATCACAACTCAAAGTTCACCAATGGTGTTCAATGGCTTGAGACTCGAGTATTCCCTGGATGGCAGCTCGAATTACATAGCATGGAAGGACCGCATGGAAGTGGTATTAAAAGACAATGTTTTGAAGGATTTCATTGATCAAGAAACCCCCAAGCCAGCAGCAGCTACTACCCAAGAATTGGTGGAATGGAAGAAGTGTGTGGCGAAGGTGAGGACGATTCTTCTGGAGGGAGTTCAAGACCATATTGTCTTGAGTCGCCATGGGTAGGAGACTCTGTTTTCAATGTGGAATACATTTAAGGACCTATATCATAACAACAGCCACCAGAGGAAGCTGGCACTCAAGAACAAGCTTCGGAAAATCAAGTGTGAAAAGGGCGACACTCTTTCTACGTATCTGAACAAGCTCACCACCTGTATAAATGAGCTTGGAAGTGTAGGAATAATGAAAAATTATGATGATATGGTGAGTCTTGCTCTCCTTGGTCTTCTTAAGAGCTAGCATAGCTACCAGGACTCACTGAATGGAAGAGAGAAACTATCGGATTCGGGATGACCCAAGTTCAGAGGTGATTCAACCAAACAAATCCCAGTACTACTAGTCCTTTCAGCAACAATCCGTAGAGCACGGACTGAGGTCTCCCCCAAAGTAGTATGGAGGGTGCTAGAACTAGGTTTCCACACCTTGGAGATGTCTGATGGTTTCAAGTGGTCTACGGTTCGATCCTGCGTGCACGTCTCTATGCACGCTTACTCGAACCTCGCAACATGAGATGATGCCTTTGTGCAGACCTTCTCGGGGACTAAACAATGTTATTACTGAAGTCCTTACTCATAGCCCGATATTATTTTATTAACTTAACTTATTTGTATGCTTTTAGTTACACTTAACAATATTCATACCTCATATAAGTGCGCACAAAAAATAAATAGTATATTTTCCAATGATATCAAACATGTAATAACTTAGGAATAGATACACGAAATTCATATAGAGCTTCTCTTTATTATTTTCTTCCTTCTATTGCAAACTCAACTCTTCCCTACACACTCAGCTGTAGGGGCCCGCACACTCAGCTGTGGACTCTACTAGGCCTCTGCGCACTCATGTACAGAGCCTCTTCCTAATACTATGACCCAAGATACTTAGACTCTTTCTCTATGCTCACTATCGTATTCTATCCATCCATTATTTGCTTTATTTACAACTTAGAGCCTCACTCTATTTATACAATCCCATGGTCCGTGGACCATGGGTAGGCCGACACTACATTCAAAACTTAGGGTGGATAGTCCTATGATTCTAACATACAATTCATGCTTCGCGCCCGCAATTGACAGAGTCTTTACAAAAATATTACTCAAAACTTGGGCTTTGAGCCCCAAAACATGTTGTGGGGGGGTTCCATGCCCAACAGGACCCTAATACAAACATCTTGACTCACCCTCGAGTCACTCTGTTAGCGTGGCGATCTTGGCGTGAGGTCCCTCCAGCTGGTCCCAAATGGTCTTGATGTCTACAGTGCATTGAGCTACTCCTTACTGAACCTACTACATTCTCTCTTCTGAGAACTCTGTTTTTGGCGTGCTGCCCTACATCCGTGCATGCATCCCCTGAATCTACACAAGCTTTCCTTCAATATCTACCATGCTTGTGAAGGCTTTGTCAATCCATGGCTAGACACGTGCTTTGAGAGCTACTTCCTTATGGCACACCGCATACACCTACTCCTTTAACGCCTTGGCTTGCTACATCCTCATAAGCCACAGAGTAAGGACTACTATCTGCACAGTCCCTCTGATGTTGTTGTACTATTGTTGGAGTTCGCATGCCTCTATCTTCAGCCACTGGATGTTGGGGTCCTCCTGCAACATCATGAGGACCTCAAGTGCTTGTTCCAACATGTTGGTACAATTGCGCACTACACCTCCCATCTCTTCCAACCCTCCTGCAATAGCATTGGCACACTTTTCTTTGATTTCCAAGGGAGTGGAAGGTTGTGCCTTCAACTGCAACTCGGTGATCTGGAGATTCACCTCCAGCTACACCCTTGTTGTCTATTCTCTCATGTCATGGACTCCACTTGCCAAAATGTGGATCTGCACTTCTACCATATATCTGCTGCGATAGCCAGCTCTGGGATGCGCCAGCAAGCATCATCTACCGTGTGCACAAAATGTTGATTTTGCGACACCAACACATTGTTCTACAAGCTGAGTTGTTCTATGTTAATTTTCTGCTCGATGAGAACCTAGATCGCGTAGGTCTCCCTAGCCCGCAGCTCTGCCGTTATCCCGTCCTGTAACTGATATAGCGTTTCCCGGGGAAGGGAAGCCAGGTTAAGGCCAAGGTCTTTCATCATGCTAAGTGACATTCAAAACATCACATCTGATGAGACTAATGCTCCCTCTAGCAACACTATTGTGTTGGCCATCCGTTCACGCAACATCTGCTCTGTTGCTGAAGTGCCTGCTATGACGTGAGTAGACAAGGTACCTTCCTGAGGGGCCCACACCTGTAACTCCTGCAGCTGCACCCTGAGGGCCCCCAACACAGTCTGGTTCTCCATCATAAACTCTTGAAGTGCTTCACTGGTGACAATGCAAACTGTCTCGTCGATGTCATGGAGATCACCTTTGGTTAAGGTAATTGGGTCAATGGCCAACTTCGAAGCCTTAGCCTTCTTCCTTGGACCTGATCTCTCTACGATGCATGACCATTTGAGCTGTGTGGATGCAGTCACTGGGTCCATGCTCCCTTCTACTATTTCTGTATCCTTTGCCTCCTACCCTAAGGATGTTGCTTGTCCCTCCTCTACCTGTACCATTGCTTCCTTTGCTGTCTGTGCTGCTACTGCTACTTCTGCGACCTTCTTCTACTCCACGGCTTCCTGTGTCGTTTTGCATACTGACCTTACCTCAGCTGCCACTTTTTTGTTCCACATTCTCTCGGCCAGTTGGGTGACACGCAACTTGGCATCATCCTTATTTTCTGTGTTGTTGCTTTCTCCAGTTCCGCCAAATCTGGGGCGCGCCACTCAGGAGGCCATGTCTCCAATACAGTGAATATTGCGTCGTCAGTGGCTACAAATGGTAGCTTTGTCCACTGCTTCGCTGGGTCCTTTCGTGCCCTGATATAAATCTTGTGCATATTTGCCTTGAAGTCTGCAAAACTCTGCAGACTATTGTGCACCGTAGGTAACAGGCGTGACCTCCTATTGATCCAAATTCAGATGCTCAACTCCATGAGCACCCAGAAATTTTTTGTATCACGAATATACTTTGCATCCTTGGTGGCCTAGAGTGAAGCGTACTTCGTGAACTCTGGTAATTCTCAGTCAATGTTGGGAAACTGACTATCCTCCAGCAGTTCTCCCACTACCAGCAATATGGATAAGAGCAACCACGCGTAGTGGAAGGTCTTACCCTACTCCTGGGCTTCGCAATAGTTTAACGAAAATTCCTCGTAGAGGAATTTGGCCCAGTTGAACTGGACCCCCTCCGCGTACTGCTCAGCTATTGTGATCACTGGTGCCAGTACCTCATTGGTGCAACACTTCCTCAACACTTTGCCGGCTAGGAATTTGGTGGCTACATGCACCCCTTTGTCCTTGATGCTAGTTATGGCGTAGCCCCTCTTCTTTTTCTCTAGCTTATATTTCGCTTTCATGGCTTTTGCAAGAGCCAAATCATTACTTTTTCTGGCTATAGTCGCGGGGTCCTTTCCCTTACAGGGAAGTTGAGAAATACAGTGGATGAGGTCTGCCATGATGGGAATAGGCTCCTTCAGCCATAGGTACCCATCATGCACTAGGCAGATTAGCTGCCTAATTATGAAAATGGTGATGGGCATGCGGTGGAAATGTGGTATCCATAACAAGTGCAACAACTCGACCTTTTCCACACTACGCAGCCATTTTCGTGGCTCTAATGTGATCACTGTCCCCTCAGTTTTCTACTTCATCATATTCACCATCTCTAGGTGTGGGAACTTCTCGCTGTTAGCGAGATCCCAATCTTCTTCGAATTTAATGGTTGGCATGCGGCTTAGGTGCATTCCCTCAAATACGATACCATCGAGGAGGAGCAGGGTCTGGAGTGAACTCTTCATTGCATCTAGATCCTTTGGTACTTTGGTCTTCCCTTTCCGCGGAGGGACATACGTGGACAGTTTTGTTGTAGAGTGCAATGGTTGGATATCCTCCTCCATGTCTTCTTCTTCTTTTGTGGCAGTGATCAGGGCCAACAAGTCTTCTTCTTCCTCATCTATTTCAATTGTGACTGCCTTCCCCTTTTCTTCGATTGAAAATTCGTTGTGTCACAAATTCCTCAAGACATGCGTACTAGACCCATTGCCTATTTATCCTTCTTCCATTGTGGCATCCGCGGTGATTTGGGGAATTCTGTGACCACCCTAGCATCCTTGGGAACATCTTGTACCATGGGGGTCTGTGTGGCCTCACTAGCGGTTCCCCCTTCAACTCCCAACCCATCCTTAGTGGTCATCATCATCTCTATACAGTATTATGTTTCTTGCAAACATAGGGGATTACTTATTGCTCAACTCGCAACACTCTGCGCTTTGCACAAACACTCAGTTCGCAAATGACCAAGTGTTGTTCACTGGCTAGCCCTTTGAGTTTTATAGTGCCTTTTAATTCAAATTCGACCATTCCCCCAATTCCGGGCCATCAATGCTTTCTTGGCGGCAGATTTTCCCAAATATTTCCCATAAATTGTGTCTTAAATGCCTGTCGCCCACCCCATTTGGCCTCAAATCAGACATCCCATCATGAACACTGACACCAACGGTCACTTCCCAGCCAACCTGTGCGGCAGCGCAACCCTCCATGCGTGGTTGCAAACCCTGTGACGTTCTGATTCTGCACGCATCTCCCAAAGCGCACAACTCCCAAGCAGAAAAATTTATAATCCCGTGCCCCCTTTCAACTACCTGGAGCGTTAATATTATCCTTCCTACAGCCAGTCAGGTGGTCGCACCACCTGTGCGGGGCTCCATCCCATCCTTTTTCATGGTTTGCAGAGAATCCTCATCTGCCATTGTGGTGATCGGCACCGCGCACTCTACTATTTTCAATGCGCTACCCTGGTTACTGCGTTTGGCAATATGCGGTCCCAGCCACGACAACAGACTAACCAATTCTTGGCGATAGTCCTCTAATTCGTCAGTATGATCGTACGCACCTTGCCTTTCCATCCTTGGTTTATCGATGAGAAATGCTTCCTTTATTTCATTTTCCAGCCTCTTTACCTATGCGTCCATTAAAGAACTTTTCTCCCTTAGTCATACCTTTTTTTTTCAAGTTCGCAAAGTCTACAGTTTCCACGTCGAATTTCTTCCTGAAGTCTTATATGTTTTGTTTCTTGTGGCTGTGTGATTTCTGCATTCTAGGATTCGCGCACTGTCGAATCTACGGATGTTGTGACGTGAAAATTTGGCTTTGCATGCTCCTCAGAGATTACAATCCCTGCTTCATCCCACAGCTTTGGAATTGCTCTTGTGGTTAGGGTTTTGCACACAATCTTATAGGCCCATTGAACCGCTGGTATGCATAGGTCCCAGACAGTGCATTTCACATAGTGGACCCTGTTCAACACTTTGCACACCTTGTCAAATGCTTCCCCATGGATAATCTTTGATGCGCTTCATCTTTCCGGCTACTATCTTTCGTTCTTGTTTTCTATCATGGGAGCAGTGTGTGTTTGTGCAGGCTGCATGCCATATTTCTGTACCCATCTAGAAAAGTGGCCACACAAGCTGTTTCACCCCTTATAACCGGCTCTCATCCGTAGCTGAGGTTTTCCAAATCCCGGAAACTTTTCTAGTGCGTACCCCACCACCTTGTGGACATAGCGTGCAGTGCCCATTTCAGAGCATCGAACCACTGTTGTTTTGGCATCACTTCACTCTCAAATTCATTCAGGAATTCATCCACCAATGTCAACTGTCATACCTAGGCAGATCCCTTATCTCTGTTGTCACGCAACGCAGTGATCTTACCATCATGTTGCAATTGATCGTAGTTACTTCGTGTAATTGATTCTACCATCGTTCTATTTCTTCATCTGAATCTGAAGTGCAGGATCTTTCACGCTCCCACAAAATCCTACCATTTGCTGTTGGATTCACCCAATCCTACTCTCGAGTGTTATCTTGTAGATATAGTCGAGATCGTCATCACTATCATCATCGTGCACTGGTTCTGTGTAGCGTGCTTCTTCCGTAGGGTCTAAAGGTACCCACTATGCGTAGTGACTTTTTATCAAAAATCATTTTGTGCTTCATATCAGTGGTCCAATCTATTCCTAGTAGCACGAGATAGGGATTGTTGTCATCAACAATCTCTATCACTTCGAAATCTGCCAGCGCACTGGCACCTTCAATATCTAATGTTATCCCCTGCAATCTTCCTATCGGAAGGATCTTCTACTGATTCGCCATTTGCAATTGAATAGGAGACCATTGTAACATGGGTTTTCCCATGTGTTCCCATGTTGTTTTTGTAGTACATTCACGTCCAAGCTGAGACCTAGAATTACTTGATCCATTTCATACTCTCCGATTTGCGCAGTAAATATCATTTCCCTTCCTGTTCGCAACGCATGCTTTCCAAGTTTTCGAACTACACGTGGTTCTCCTGACCTAGCACACCTAGTGATAAGTTCCTACAGTCCTTTTACAGCCTTGCTGTTGCGCAACAGTTTCATGCATGTCTCCAGAAAGGTAGTGAGCATTGAAGAATCCATCCCTGGTTCTAGCTGATCCTTACTACCGAAAGTGGAGGCCTCCATGAAGCTCTTCTTATCTTCCATGAATATCTCCTTCACGCGCTCCAAATCAAATTTAGGTTCCTTTGTATGAGCCTTGTAAACCCACGCACTTTCTTCTAGCTGCTTACCTTTGTCATCTCTGGTTGTGATACTGCTTCAAAGCACTATGTTTACATTCGAGTCCTCTTCATGTGGCTCATACCTCATCATTTGTAGGTTTTGAGTTGGTGTTGGAGTACTCCTTTATCACGCAACCTCACTACCAGTGTAGGGCAGTCCTCCATCTCATGATCGAATTGGGCATAGCATAAACATGATGCTCTCATCGGATTCATACAATTGTGGGCATAGTTCCCTGGCCGTCCACAATTGGAACAAATTAGTTGTCTGCGACCCCTTCCTAGTCCCCTTCCACCTCGACCTCGTCCGCACCCTTGAAATCCAGCATGCACCATCCCTGCATTTGGATTGAGGGCTCATGTTTCGGTCTACACTCTATAGGTAGGAGGATGATCCATCATCAGCTCATAACTTGTGCAAGTGCATTCATCATGGCCTACTGACCTGCATAAATTACATAACAATTGTTGGGACATCTGTGTATACTTTTGTAATAAGTGACATTTATCTGTAGTGTCTTTTCCTCCTATCTGACAAATTGTGGACCATAATGCAGGCATCGTGCTCGGTCCTACTTGTGCCTCTGGTCTTAATGACATCGGACCTCCTCCTGCAAATTAATTTGTGAAAACTGGACAGTGGTCCTTGTCATGCCCCTAGCCTTTGTATTTTATGCAACATACCTCTTCGTACGCCTCTAGCTGAGTTGTCCTGTCCTGTTTCAAATTCTTCATTTCCAAACACAAATTTTGCAGTTGCGCGTGGATTTGTTGGACCCCCAGACCAAGATCTTGTATTGGGGTCTTGTGTAATCTCATTGCAACCTCTAAAGCTTCGGTATGGGTGGATAGCTTTTGTTGTGACAGTGTTGTCCTTAAATGCGGTGTTAATGACGCTAAAAACCATGCACGGTGCTATCCATTGTCAAGGTCATGTTGGCTTCGCGAATCATACTCTTTATTAATTAGTCCAGATCCCATGGGGTCTCGCCTGGAAGGATAGTGATTTCCTTAAACCCGATAATCGATTGTGTCTCTAATTTTGGCCTGCTAAATTCCCTATTTAGCGCGGCCTTGATTTCTGCAATCCCTGCCTTTGGATGGTCATTAGAGTGCTTAATTTACTACGTTAGTGTGTGATACTACAACACGCTTACCAACGTTTCCTTCTTTATATTGTCATCCATGACTCCTTGTGCTTCCCATACAACCTTTACTACAAAACAAAATTGGTTTGGATCTTTGTTCCCTACTCCTCTGAATACCGACAGTTTGAATGCACTCGCCATATTGAACTGTGGTGGTGTGGGTGGAGATGGGGGTGACGATGGTGAAACTGGTGGTGCTATGTGTGGGATTCGCTACCTTATCAGACTAATCACGCTTCTCGGAGAAACTTTCGGAGCTCTTCCTCACTTTCCCGTTGTGACGAAATCAAGGGCTGTTTTCTATCTTTGCGCTACCTTCGTTTCTATAGATCCTCCCACTTCGCGTAGTACCAAACATAAATTTATTTGCATAACCCGCTTTTCACACAATAGCATTTTGATCCAAGTGTTCAATGATTTAATGTACTTACCTTGCGGTCCCTTTGAGGAAGTGACTTTCCACCTCACTGTAGTTGACAGTCGTATCTACAGCAAACTCAGTGATAAATCCTCCTATAATTCGATTGAGCCAATGGTCCACAGCGCATGCGATCTTATCTTCTGATGCTTATAGCATACGCACCAATTCTAGAGTCCACACAATCAGTTTGTTGAGCCTACACCTTCCCTAACTATCTGCTAGCTTCGCGGTCCACTTGTACAGCTCAGAGGGGAAGGATGCAAAGAAAATTTCATGGATTTCCGTATATAGGTAGCGCTCTAACCACTATTCCTTTGATACTTACAGATTCTTATTTTCTTGCACTGCGAATGCGTGAATCTTCCTATCCAACCACCCTTCAATTTCTTTCTTTGTTGGATTCCAATGTCACGACATCAAACATCCCTTATGCAGATCCCAATCCCGACAACGGAACCATTTGTTGGCTTATTGGGGCCTGACCCAGGTTCAGAGGTGATTCAGCCAAACAAATCCTGGTACTACTGGCCCTTTCGGCAATAGTTTGCAGAGTGCAGATTGAGGTCTCACCCGAAGTAGTATGGGAGGGTGGTAGAACTAGGTTTCTGCACCCTGGAGATGTCTGATATTTTCAAGTGGTTCGTGGTTCGACCCTGCACGCACATCACTACACGCGCTTACCCGTACCTCGCAACCTGGGATGCTGCCTCCGTGCAACCCTGCTCGGGGACCAAATAGTGTTATTACTCAAGTCCTAACTCGTAGCCTGATATTAGTTTATTAACTTAACTTATTTCTATGCTTTCAGTTATACTTAACAATATTCACAACTCATATAAGTGCGCACAGAAAATAAACAGTATATTTTCCAATGATATCAAACATGTAATAACTTAAGAATAGATACACGGAATTCAAATAGAACTTCTCTTTATTATTTTCTTCCTTCCATTACAGACTCAACTCTACCCTACGCACCTAGCTGCAGGGGTCCGCGCACTTAGCTGCAGAGTCTCTTCCTACTACTATGACCCAAGATACTTAGACTCTTTCTCTATGCTCGCTATCGTATTCTATCCATCCATTGTATTGCTTTATTTACAACTTAAAGCCTCACTCTATTTATACAATCCCATGGTCCGCAGACCATGCATAGGCCGACACTACATTCAAAACATAGGGCGAACAACCCTATGACTCTAACATACAACTCGCGCTTCGCGCCCACAATTCACGGATTCTTTACAAAAATATTACTCAAAACTTGGGCTTTGAGCCCCAAAACATACTGTGAGGGGATTCCATGTCCAACAGACAAGTTTCAAAAAATCAAGTGTGAAAAGGGAGACCTTATTTCTACATATATAAACAAACTCACCACCTGTAGAGATGAGTTTGGAAGTGTAGGAATAATGATAATCGATGATGATATGGTGAGTCTTGCTCTCCTCAGTATTCCTGAGCGCTGGCATAGCTACCAGGACTCAGTGAATGGAAGAGAGAAACTACCAGATTGGGAACGACTGTGGTTGGATCTGATGCAGGAGGAGATTGGGAGGAGCACCAGAGATGGTTCTTTATCTAAGCATGATGATGAATAAAATCTAGCCTTAGCAAGTAAGGCGAGGAAAGGGAAAGGGAAGGCTTCCCATTCCAAATCGATTTCTTCTCATGGTGGGAAGAAGATTGACAAATCTAAAGTGAGATGCCTTAATTGTCATGAGGTGGGCCATTATGCAACAAATTTTCCATTGAAGAAATCCAAGAAGGGATCCTCGAAAGGATCATAAGGTGAGGAAGTAGCATCACAGTTCGAATTAAATTTTACCCTCATCTCATGCATGGTTTCATCGATGGTGGGTTCTATTTGGTACCTGTATAGTGGAGCCTCATTCCACATGACTGGAGATAAGAGTTTATTCAGTACCTTGGAAGAGAAAGACCTCAAGTTGCGCATAAATATGGGTGATGATGGAAAGTACCGTGTTTCAGGTGAAGGTATGATTTTTTTTAGAGGTAACATGGAGCTCCTTTCACCTAGACTAATGTAAAGTATGTGCCTAGACTAAAGAAGAACTTGGTATCGGTTGCCATGTTGGAAGACAAAGGCTATGATGTAGTCTTTAGTAAAGGAAAGGTGTTCCTGAGACACATAGCCACGGGACAAACCAAGAGGATTCGGATTCAAGTGAAGAATCTCTACAAGATGGAGGTAGATGACTGTGCTGCATTGAGTTCCAAAGTAGAATTGGTGCAAAGCCAAGATATTGGCGAGTTATGGCATAGGTGGTTGGGCCACTTGCATGATGGGGCCTTTAAGATAATGTAGTAGATTTCTACCAGACTTCCCAAAGGTAAACTTGAGCAAGTGGACACATGCAAAGGTTGCACCTTCGGAAAGTATGCAAAGTCTTCCTTTCATGATCGAGACATTCAAGCTGAAGCAATCTTGGAGCAAGTTCATACAGATGTGTGTGGACCATCCTCGATAGCCTCCACTGTGAAACAAAGGTATTATGTGATTTTCATTGATGATTTTTCTCGTAAATGCTAGATCTATTTCATGCAGAAGAAGGATCAAACCTTCTCAAAGTTTTTTGAGTTCAAATCTTTGGTTGAGAAAGAATCAGGGAAGAAGATCAGGGCCTTGATAAGCAACAATGCTGGAGAGTATGTCTCCAAAGATTTTAAGGACTTATGTGTAGCGTAGAAATTAAACGGGAGTTGACGGCACCTCATAACCCATAGCTGAATGGGGTGGCTGAGAGGAAGAACATAATGATTGTGGGGGAAGCTCAGGCGATGCTGCATGACCAAGGCCTACCACTTCATTTGTGGGCTCAAGCATGCAACACAATGGTCTATTTGCAGAATAGAAGCCTGCATCACATTCTTGGGATGAAGACATCAAAGGAATATTTCTCTGGGAAGAGACCATATGTGGGTCACTTCAGGATCCTTGGCTCATCGATTTATTTCCATGTAACAAAGGATGCTTGAAAGAAACTTGAACCGATAGAAGAGTTGGGGATACTTGTGGGGTACACTAATACATCGCACAACTATCAGTTGTATTTGCCTACTAGTTGGACGATAGTGGTTCGCAAAGATCTTAAGTTGATGAGCAGAAGGCGATGTGAGTTTCCCTTGAGAGGGAGCTCCAATACAAGCTGTGGAGGAAATTTTGGTTCCTAAGGAGGAGGAGCCTCAGACTGATGTGGATCAGCCGCATGCAGAGGTTCCAGGAGTGGAGACATCCACTCAGGTAGAGTCTTCCAAAGATGGGTGAAAGCGCATGAGAGAAACTGATAGATTGTTGTTAGATGTGAGAGAGAATGTGGGAGAACCATCTTCTTAGCGCAGACAGAGGAGTTCACCTGATAGGTACACTGGATACATGGCCCTTGTTGGGGAATGTGTTGAGACCAAGCCATCTTCCTTTGAGGAAGAAATGCAACAGCCGATTTGGGTTGATGCTATGGTGGAGGAGTATGACTCCATAGTTTGGAATAGTGTTTGGGATGTGGTTCCAAGACTGGAGAACAAGTCAGTTGTGAGTTCCTGTTGGCTTTAAAAGGTAAAGCAAGTTGTTGATGGTAGTGTGGAGAAACATAAGGCAAGATTTGTTGCCCGTGATTTCTCACAGGTCAAGGGGATCAACTATGATGAGACCTTTGCTCCTGTAGCAAGGTACTCATCTATTAGATCGATGTTGTCACTATCAGCACAGATGGGTTGGAAGATCCATTAGATGGATGTGAAGATTGCATTCCTCAATGGCAATATTGAGGAAGAGGTATACATAGAGTAGCCGAAATATTTTGAGACCTTTGATTGTCAGTCGCATGTGTGCCGACTCAAGAGAGCTTTGTATGGGCTGAAGCAAGCACCTCATGCTTGGTACACCAGGATCAACAACTACCTCACCAGGTTGGGCTTCACAAAGAGTGAAGCAAATGTGAACTTGTACAACATCATGGTGGAAGGTAAGCAGTTGATCATTGTTCTTTATGTTGATGATCTTATAGTGATAGGTGATGATCAATTGATCATGTCTTGCAAGGAGGACCTTGGAAGAGAATTTGAGATGAAAGACATGGGTCTCATGCACTACTTTCTAGGAATGGAAGTGTGGCAGAAGGATGGGGAAGTGTTTGTGTCTCAAGAAAATTATGCCAATGAGATACTCAGGATATTCCACATGGAGAAGTGCAAGCCCATGCAGACTCCTCTAGCAAGTAACTGGAGGAAGGAGGATGCTACTTCAGGAGAAGTAGTAGAAGCTACTGTGTACAGACAGCGAGTGGGTTCACTGATGTACTTAGTGAACACACGACCAGATTAGTGCTATGTGGTGAACCAGCTGAGTCAAGCTATGGTTTAGCCTACCAAGTGTTATAGACATATTTGGGCACTGCAACCCCAATCTTATATGTCAATAAACCAAGGGCTCTTTAGCCCCTAAAATTTTTGTTTCATACCCTAAAGGATCATGGTCAATTGATTACATCGTTCCCCAAAAGTTCCACCTGAAAAACCACTCAAAACTGGCCAAAACTAGAACATACTGATTGCTTCACTGTCAAGGTGTGATGCATACTGAAGAGGCCTTATGTGGGGTATGATGAGTTAGGATGGACAAATGTCCGAGATAGTTTTCTAAGTGGATGCTCATGGAATCTTCTAGAAACTTCTCCTATGACACTTGCCTCTCTGAATTCGCCCAAGGATGAGTAAGAGATCCAATAAATATCCAAGTGGAACCAATGGAATGACACTAATCAAAAACCCAGAGATGACTCACACCCTTGCAGACATCTATAAATGGATCCCTCATCTGAGAGATCTAGAGGCTGAAATTTTGTAATTTGTAAGGAAGTGTGATAGTTTGTCTTTGAGAAAAGGCATTGTTTTGTTGGGTGATCTGGCTTTTCATGAGGTGAAGAGGGCTTTGATGCTAGGAGGATGATGATAGATCAAACAATTGAGTTGTAATTCTCCCTTCTATTATTAATAAAGTTCTTTGAGTTTTCCTCCATACAATCGTGTATTTGTGAATGTTATTATTTGTGAATGCCATTGTATGTTCAATGTATTTCTGATTCTGCATTGTTTATGATATAATAGATCAAGATGCTTTGATGATGTTTTGTTACTTTGTCTCTACAGGTATTCACAGAGTGGGATAAGTAGAAGAAGAGGCACAAACTCTATCAAGGGATAGAGAAATCAAGCAAGGATTCAAGTAGAAGATCCAGGTTGGTCCCTTTGCTTCTCTCTTATCTGTCATATGTAAAGGAAATTGCAAATTGCTTTGATTGTTTGTTTCTAGGATAGCTACCAATCCTAGTGGGACTAGCAGATCGAAAAGACACTAGTTTTCCTGGAAACAAAATGGTGACTCCACTGGGGATCGAATAGTTTGTTTGTTTGTTGTTGATTGTTTGCTTTATAAACTATAGACAGAGCTTGAATTTAGCCAGATAGCCTTCGAACTGCGCAATTGCAGAGTAGATGAATGTTGCTTCAGTCAATCTCCGGTTTAGCTTATGATTTGAACATCTGACTTACAAGAATTCTAGATGCCCTGTTGGTAGCTCAATAACCTTCCAAGATCATACCCCTATACTTTGTTCTTTACTGTCCATAATAGCTCAGCTTAACTCACTGAATTTAGCTGCAAATTTGAGCCAAAACCCACCTCAGTTGTGCTCCCTGGCCCATCGCACTGTCTGTCACTGGAAGCCAGTATGTGTCGCACTTCCTGAGTGTAGTAGGTGAGATGCATCCCTATTTCTGTGAAGCACAGGTGCGATGACTTAGTAGTCCTATTTCTCTCCTTGAAATTTGGGTTTTTTGTCCTTGTTTTCAGCTCTGTTCAATTGTTTTGCTGCTTATGAAAAATATCTCATTGTTGAAGCCTTCTTGCTTCACATAGTTCAACCTCCACTGATTAGGATTAGCAAATGTTTTTATGTATTTGTCCATCATTTTCAATCCTTTGTCCAAAAGTTGCTTAATTGAACTGTCATTTTGGTCCAAAAGAGTGTCGTAACTGTCGTTTTGTATGAAAAAGAGAAGTGTCGTTGAGTCTTCCTTCCTTGGATAGTCAATTGAACTTTTTGTCATGTATTTGATTTGATTTTTTGATATTTTGAAGTGCTGAAAGCATTTTCTATTCGAAATTGAAAAGTGTTATTTAGTCTTCCTTTCTATTTTGAAAAAGAAATTGTCGAAATGTTGCTTTGAAGAAAATATTTCATATCTATACTTAGTTTCCTTTTGGCATTCTTCACATTAAGGGGAATGAAAAAACAAATACATGCATTTAAATTTTCATTTAGACTGTGTGTGAAAAATGATTTAGGAAAAGTGCATTTAGTGTGTGCTCTTTGCTCTTTGTTTAAAAGAATCAAAATCTTCTTTCCTTAGTAGCTAAGATTTTCATTGCTAAAACTAAACAACGATTGTTTATCATTTTAGATTGCATTTGTAGGAATTTTACATCTACATCACGCAGTGTACCTTGAAAGGAAAACTTCTAAGCAAGATCAACTCTAAAATAAATTTCAATGAACTTAACAATGCTTTGGATCCTAATGCAACACATCTAGAGGTCTAGGCTAGAGACATGTTCCGGTTTCATAAAATCTAGTAACTATCATTTTCATCGAAGTTTGGGTGATTCCTCCTCTTTGATACGACAAGTGCTAGCACAAACTTGTACTCCCTGTACCATCGAGTATATATTGGGAGACCACAATAGGTTTATATCCTTTATCCATAGGAAGCTATGTCTACTGCCCTATCGATCGCAATGCACTGAACACAACATTCAGGGAGATTGACTGCCGTACATAAGTCCTTGGTAATTTCTCTTTAATTTATCACCAAGGAGTATTTTGCAGTTTTGTGATTGGTTTGGTAATCCCTTTGTCTAGATCTCCAGAGTAGTCACTTTCATTCCTTTTCGAATCTTTAAAAGAAAGGGTCCATCTGAGCACTTGTCACTTCAGGCTCATTAAAAATCGAAGGGGACTAGAGTCATATTTATCTTTTTCTCGACTCTTAAAAATTGAAAAAGCAAAGTGGTGTCAAAGCATCATTAAAATTTATTTAATTTGGAATAACATCCCTGTTCCTTGGTTGATCTTAGGTTGAGATATATGGAGACAAATCCGGGATCCACCAATCAAGGAATCCCTTTTGATGAGAATCCTAGTCCTTTTCCTTCTTTTGAAAATATTGGTGCTCCTCATATGGCTACGTTGTCCCTTCCAGGAATTACAATTGGCCTGCAAGTATGGCTATTCTCAACCTCTATCGTTCAAAATATCGTGATTTCAAATCAACCTCTAGTTGATCCTAAAGTTGACCCTTTTCCTTCTTCCTCGTTTGTTTCTCTCTCCCCCTCTTCCTCTTCGCTTGGTGAAAGTATTGGTACTAGTAACCAAGTGGCTAAGAAGAAGAAGAAAGGGAAGAAGAAGAAGAAGAAGCCAATTCGGCAAGGGGGAAACCAAGCAACCATTACTTTGAATGAAACATCTAATGAAAATCCATCTGTTAAGCCACACAAATTCCAATATCCATGCATAATCTGTGAGGAAGACCATTTTCATCGAAATTGTCCTTATTTTCCTCGAATCTTGAAAGAATCGTCTTCCCATTCTCACCGTCCGGTGTCATCAACCTCTGGTGATCATGTTGATAACACTCCATCAACTAGTAATAGTGAAGTTCGTGGACAGAAAAGAAAGGTCAAAGTTCCATGTAGGTTATGTGAAGGTATACACCCCTTTCACCTTTGTCCCTATCTGGATGAAGCCAAAAGAGTGTTGGATAACCATCCTGCTTCATCGCAGCAACTTCCATCTGAATTATCTCTAAATTCTTCACTAGTTGATGAGCTAGCTGACCAAAATCAAATGTTGGTAAAAACCACTCTCTCTGAAAGTGAATCCTATGAGTCTATACCCGACCAAAATCAACAGGTCGAGGTAACAATTGACCCCATTTCACCTTCAGCTGATCGAACCTTTCCCGAAGAGAGTGAAAATGATACCACTAAAGTTCTTTTTGTTACTTCAGATTCAAATGAGCTTGGGAGCAGTCCACATATTCCAACAAGACAGGAGGAAAATCCTCCAGCTCTCATAACTCAAGGGGTTAATTCTCCCATTTCTACGGTGCCCCCTCCAAGTAGTCTAGTTACTTTGATTGGAATCAACTGGAAGAATCCCACCTTCCTTCTTATGTGTCTTTCCAGATCATAGTACAAGTTTGTAATATGATTGTATCTGGCACTATTATAGATGAAGGTGCATCAGTGAGTATCCTTTCCTCAACTGCTTGGCAAGCGCTCGGTTCGCCACCGCTTGTGCTTGTTACACAGAATCTATTGGGCTTTAACAAAGGAACCAGTCG
The DNA here is from genome assembly GCA_031772625.1 of Pinus tabuliformis. Lineage (NCBI taxonomy): Eukaryota > Viridiplantae > Streptophyta > Pinopsida > Pinales > Pinaceae > Pinus > Pinus tabuliformis. The sequence continues at coordinate 815,706,896 of CM062805.1, read as the reverse complement.
ACCATTAGGGTTACTTCCTTAGTTGCCTATCACTTTGGGAGAAAAAACGGTTTATTTGAATGTGATGGTAGTCCTAGGACCTCTAGATTACAATTTACTTCTTGGGCGTGACTATGTTTATTGCATGGGAGCCATTATTTCAACACTCTTTCGAGTGATTTGTTTCCCACATGAAGTAAAAATTGTCACCATTGACCAGCTTTCATTTCCCAGTCCAAATATAACTCCTAGTCAACCATCGTTCCTAAATGGTCCATTTATACCAATTGTATCATCCGCACCACGTGTTAATTATGTGACAACCTCTTCCATACCTACATCATCTAACGATCAATTCAATGATGTTGTACATTATGTACTAGGGGCATTAGAACCAGATCTTTCCTTCATGACCCCTTATGAGTTGTGATCTGTTACACTAAAATTTGTCACCATGACTATTTGTAGTCAGTATGGCTCCATCAATTGTCATACTATCCACCTTGGCAAGTCTTATACCTCTGCTCCTCATGTCAAACTCCAAAAAGAGAGAAAGTCCTTAAAAGTCAATATAACTCTGGTTACGCAGTTTCTCTTACCCTTACCTGCGTGTATGCACCTCAAGTTCATAATACCTACGTACTTGTACGCTCTGTCTGTAAAGGGGTGGGTGCGTACTCCTGTAAAGGTCAAAAGGCGCAAGTTTTACTTCAAAAAAATTACTTGTGGTCGAATCTAGAGCATTCTAGAAGATGGTTTGACGTGGATTGAGCGCCTCCAGATGGTTCATGCATCCCAATAAAAGAGGAACTTATCCCAAGAAGAGGGGAGCTATCCCTTTGAAAGAGGGGCTTATCCCATTGATGGTGGACCTGTTTAACTTCCTCCAAAGCATTATAAATACAGGCATTGGGCCAGAGGGAGGAGAGGTTGAAAGCTGAACATTCCTAAGGGTAGATGCTTCTGAAATTAGGACTCCCTTATAGAGCTTGAGAGGAGAGATTCCAATCCTTTCTTAGCTTCATTTGGAAGTGGGTGAGCTGATCAAAGTAAAGGAGAACTCTTGCTGGACCCTGGGAGGGACCTGCACAACACCAAGGCACTGGTTGTAAGGTTTCTTTTGTTTCCAATTAATACAATTAAGTTCATTTTTCTCAACAAGTTGTTATATATAATTTGTTTCATAAACTCCTTGGTCTTTATGATGAATATGTTTTATTATATGAGTTATTCAAGTGCTATGTAATCGTTTGCTTGTTAGTGAATGCAGGCTTCAAGGAGAAGGAGCTCATCTGGATCGGAGAGGCTTGGCTGCTACAAACATCGTTGGACTAAAGGTAAGATTTGAACACCTAGTTGCTTTTATTTTAAATGCATATTTAGGGAAAGATAGTGCGTGATTGTTTTGTTTGTCACTAGAAAAGCCTTGTTTTCTAGGGAGGTCGGTTTTGTCAGCAAAATTGACTCTTTCCGCATGACAAAATGGCGACTCCGCTGGGGATCCATGGATTTGATTGATTTCTCTTTTGATTGATACTTTGATTTGAGAAAATCTGATTTCTTTCTAGTTTTTGACTGATTGACTGTGAATTTGGGTGGAATAGCTTAGGATTGAGTTAGTTTTTATTTTTCTTGTTTTTGAGAGCAGTACGCACCCTCTGTGTTAAGCACAGTGAGTACTTGTACGCACTTATGCTTTGTTCACAGAGCGTGGCCGCACCTGTGCAAACAGGCTGCCTTCGTACCCTGTCAAAAGTTTAGAAAATTTCCATTTTTTCCTTTTTACCTATTAGATCTTGTTTTTAGCTTATTTGTTGCTGCCCAGATCCACTGGTTACCTGTCAGAAGCTTTCATCTAAGCTTGTTTCATTAGCATCGAGGGTTTTAGTGAAGTTCATAGAAATTCTAGCGCTAGGTTTGATTTTTGTATTGGTCTTGTAGTGACTCTGGCTTTAGAAGTTGTAGAAACCTTGGATATCCCTGGTCTTTTTAGTCTTCTTAGGAGTCAGACCTTTCTTAAAATCCACCTTTGTGAGAAACCTACCGTCGTGTTGTCTCTTTTCGGAATTTCGAGAAAGCTTGTTTGTTAAGCTGTGAATTTCATTCTTAAGAAAAAGAACAAGAACTTTTTGTCTTTGTTTTTGACTGATTTATGATTCTACATGAATTAGTCCTTGGTTGAATTGTAACCGAGTAAAACATCCTGGAATTATATTTTGTAGGCTTTTACCTCATTAGATTTGCTTTTAGGTAAATTTCTCTTAGATTTTCATAGATCTTAAAATTGATTTTTTGTTAAGTAGTTTTACATGCTTTGTTAAAATGAAAAAATGGTTTGGAATTGATTTGCATTAGTTTTTCTTGATGAAATTAGTGCATTAGAGAATTTGTTATATTTTCTCTTAGTGATCAATTTTTTGCATTGTTGGAAGTGAATGGAAACTCTCTCCTTACTTTAGTTAGGATTCGTCGAATTGAAAGGATTACATTATCATATTCGATTGCATTCAGTTTTGAGTCGGGTCATAACACCATTGGTTTCGTATCCATTTACCCCTTTGAGTAATAACAGCCTAAATAACACAGCGCTTAATTAAAATTCATCTAGTAATTTTTACATTTCTAGGGCTCTGATACACCAACATAGCTTAGGCTAGTGTCTTGGAGTAGGAGAGTAATTAACTCTCCAAGACAGTAAAACCAAACAAGTAGCTTATCTTGCGGTAGGATAAATCCAACTGTTACATTTATACTCTGGGAAAGCTCCTCTTAAAGGAGAAGCACGAGATCGTGTCCGAACCAGTGAGGGGATCAATCCTCCTTCATTGGGAACGATGCAAGATATGCACGTACCACAAACGGTAAACCTCGGATTAACCATTGTCGAGGAGCCTGGGGTCACTTGTCGGTAAACCTTGGATTATTCTCAAGGAGCCGGCAAGGGGATTGAGCTTGTTACTCTGCCCTTGCGTGTGTATCGGATTGTATACTGTTCCCCCAGGTATATTTGTTGTTGTTGGTGACCTTTGTGACTATTATCTTTAGGGTTCTACCCAAGGTGATGGTGGAGGGAAGATCCCACTGTACCTGGAGCAGACATCGGCTAGACTCACTTGGATTTTCTGGGGGGTTCACTTCACTCGAGACGGTTAAAGTGGAGGAACTTGGTCCAGTCTATTCATTAAGCAGGTTGCCGGGGTAACTGTTCCACCCGCCATTTCTGTACTAAATTCTGCGATGTTGGATTTCATCACCAACTAGTGTTTTCGGTCCGGAAAGTTACTGTTTGTGTGTGGTTTGACTCCTAGATTTGATAGCGCGTGTTAATTTGTTTGTTTTTACATTTAGAGACTATAGGTGTGAATTGTGAATTTTAATTGTTAGGTGTGAATTGTGAATTGTTAATTTTAGTTTTAAAATTGTTAATAAAATTCACTGAAGTTGAATATAATGGCAAATGTTTCAGAATTTACCAACCTAGGAACCCCTCCTAACGAGAATCCTAGTTCTTTTCCTTACTTTGGAAATGTTGGTCCTCCTTATATGGCTACTTTGTCATTACCTGGATTTACAATAGGTTTACTGATATGGTTATTTTCAACCTCGTTGGCCCCAAATACTCCAATTGTTCCACCTCAGCCGAATGCTTCACCTCAACAGAGTTCACCATCTCAACATCACCAACCTTCTGTTGACCCTTTACCTTCTTCGCCAAATTTTTCTTCCTCCATTTCTTCCTCTTCGCTTGGTAAAAGCCTTGATGCTAGTAACCAGGTGTCTAAGAAGAAGAAGAAAGGGAAGAATAAGAAGAAGAAGAAGAAGCAAGATAAGAAAGAAGTCAACCAACCAACCGTGGCTGTAAGTGTTAGTTGTGTTGAGGAAAACTCCGACATGCATCGTAAACCCAAATACCCTTGCAAGCTTTGTAAGGGTGACCACTTCCTTATCAATTGTCCTAGTATTCCAAAGGTCTTGGAAGTATGGTCAGAAAAATCTCATCAACTTTCCATTGATCCATCAACCAGTGGTAGTCAGGTTCCTGGGAAAAAGGGTAAAGTTAGGTTTCCTTGTAAGTTATGCAAAGGGAGTCATCAAACTCACATTTGACCTCACATGGATGAAGCCTCAAAATTGTTGGAAAACCTTACTGTTCCACAGCAAGAATTTCCAACTGGTTACCGTAAACTTTCTCCCAACCTACTGTCAACTGACGGAGTGATTGATCTAATTTCAAGTACAGTCGATCACACTCTTCCATTGGTGAGTGAAACTCATGTCACTCAGGTTGATGATCCATTAGTTGATCAAGTGGTCGATTCAATTTCACATTCGGTCGATCCCACTTTCCCTTTAGAGAGTGAACTTCATACCACTCAGGTTCTTTTTGTTACATCAGATTCTTCTACACCGGGGGGCATTTCACCTGTTTGTACAGAACCCCCTCCAAGTACTGAGGTCTTTTCCTTTGATTGGAATAAACTGACAGAACCTCGTCTTCCTTCCTACATCCCTTTCCAAATCATTGTCAAGGCTGGTGGTAGGGACATACATCGTACTTAGTGTAGGAATTTACAGGGTAAGTTCCTCAGAAAGAACACCAAAAGGACACCACTCACAACCAGATCACAGATCAATACACCAGTATTTTTGACGTGGTTAAAACCCTCAAAGAGGGAAACAGTCCACGGCCTGAGCCAACGCGGCCACTTCAGGCAATTTATTAATCAAATAATGAAAATTTACATAAGCTTCTCTCATGCACGGATTACCCGAACAATGACCCTCCATGCGCTTTAAATAGAACTCATGGACCAATCGGGTGTCAAGCGACGGATCAAGTGTCGGTAATACCGAGGAGAGAGTGAACCGTCGGATCACTACATATCGTGACCGTCGGATTGTAAGTTACAAAATGTACAACGGTAAAGAAACACACTTTACCTAACTCTATACCTAACTCTATACTAGACCAAGTTGAACTTAACTATTTCCTATGTGTCGGAATATCCTAACATCCCCCCTTAAGAACAACTTGGGATAGGATTGAAGGATTTACAAATATGACACAATAGGAGAAGGAAGGAGGCACTAGAGCCTATCCCCCCTTAGTGACAACTTCCTCAACTCCAAGCATATATCGAAGTTTAGTGAACTTCGCCTCTGGGAGAGCCTTTGTGAAGATGTCTGCAACCTGATCATATGTTGAAAATTATTTCACTTCAAGAACATGGTCATGAATGAGCTTTCTGATGAAGTGCATGTGTAGTTCAATGTGTTTGCTGCGCTGATGCTGGACTGGATCTTTGCATAGTTGAATGGCACTTTGATTATCACACCAAAGTGTGGTTGGATGCTGCTGCTCAAAGCCAAACTCTGATAGGATCTGACGAAGCCACAATGCTTCCTTACTGGCTTCCACGGCACCACGATACTCTGCTTCTGCTGACGAAAGAGAAATGGCAGCCTTTTTCTTACAAGCCCATGTAATAGGTCCTGAACCAAGAGTGAAGACATAACCGGCAGTAGACTTCCGATCATCAGGGTCACCAGCCCAATCAGAATCAGTGAAACCAACTAATAGAGGAGCTACTTTGGCACTGTAATGAATCCCAAACTGTACTGTACCTCGAACATAACGAAGTATTCTTTTAGCTGCTTTCCAATGACTTTCACGGGGGTTTTGCATAAAACGAGCAACAAGGCCAACAGCAAAGGAAAGGTCAGGACGAGTATGGGTTAAATACAAGAGTTTTCCTACAAGTTGACGGTATAAGGTAGCATCAACTTCAGGAGAAGTACAAGAGACTGAAAGTTTGACTCCAGACTGAAAGGGAGAAGGGGCTGGCTTACAATCTTCCATGTGAAAATGACGAAGAACATCACAAGCATACTTGGACTGGGAAAGGGAAATACCCTCCTTGGATTGCAAGACTTGAAGACCGAGAAAATAGTGTAAGTGTCCTAAGTCTGTCATTTCAAATTTCTTTTTAAGGCTAGACTTCACATGGTTTATAAGGTTGGGATCACTACCAGTAAGAATAAGATCATCAACATAAATAACAACGATGATAAGAGAGTTGCCCACTTTCTTGTTGTAGACAGTATTGTCAGAATAACACCTAGAAAAGCCAGATTCTAAAAGAAAGCTATCCATTTTGGCATACCAAGCCCGAGGAGCTTGCTTGAGACCATAAAGAGATTTCTTAAGTCGACATACAAGGTTGGAGTCTGTTTGGATGAAGCCAATGGGTTGTTCCATATAGATTTCTTCATGCAAGTCCCCATGCAAGAAGGCAGATTTAACATCCATCTGATGGACTTCCCATTTTAAAGAGGCAGCAAGGGAAAGAACAAGGCGGATAGAGTTCATTTTGGCAATAGGGGAGAAGGTTTCAGTGTAGTCAATGCCTTCAACCTATGAAAAGCCCTTAGCAACAAGACGAGCTTTATGTTTATCAACTTTCCCATCTGGTCCATACTTGGTTCTGTAAACCCATTTACATCTAACAAGTTTGCGTCCCTTTGGTAGAGGAAAAAGATCCCATGTATCATTCACCAACAATGAATGATATTCTTCATTCATAGCTGCTTCCCAATGTGGATGGTCTGAAGCTTCTGCAAAAGTGTCAGGATCATGATTTACTGGAGCTTGAGCCAGTAAAGAAGAGGCTCTTTCAAATTGAGAACGTGTACGTCGTTGATCTGTAGGATCACCGGCAAGATCACCTGCTGCATCCCGAGTAGCACGGACCCATCTTGGAAGTTGAGGATCCTGAGAAGGTGGGGGAGGATTGTCATCCTCACTTTCATCATCTGAAGAAGAAATGTTTTCAAAAGTAGAAGAGATAGGAAGAGGTGGCACATCCGCCGGACTAGGCTCGCAGGCCGATTTATTTTCATCAAATTTTACATCTCTTCTAATGATAACATTTTTGGACTTAAATGGAATAAGTCTATAACCTTTTACATCTTCAGAATATCCAACAAAAGTAAATTTCTCACTCTTAGGTTCTAAAGCTTTATGCTTTTCATCTGGAATATGGGCCCATGCTTCACTTCCAAAAACACTAAAGTGACTTACATCTGGTTTAATGGAACTCCAAGCTTCTTCTGGAGTGATATTCTTTAGAACCTTAGTAGGAGTGCGATTGATTATATAATTTGCACAATTAATTGCTTCGGCCCAAAAACTAAGACTGAGTCCTTTAGATTGCAGCATACAATTAGCCATTTCCTTTAAGGTGCGATTTTTCCTTTCAGCTACACCATTTTGTTGTGGAGTGTATGGAACAGTATGTTGCATTTGAATTCCATTTTCGGTGCAAAAGTTGATGAATGTGTTTTTAACATATTATCCACCATTATCAGTTCTTAGCTTAAGAATTTGATGTCCAGATTGTTTTTCAACAAAGGCTTTGAAGGCCAAAAATGTGTTAAATACTTCGCTCTTGAGTTTTAAGAAGTATACCCAAGTGCGTCTGGAGAAATCATGAATGAAAGTTAAGAAATACTTGCAGACATAGAATGAAGCAACAGGAAGTGGACCACATAAATCACTGTGCACAAGCTGTAAAGGGGCTGAGGCGTGCCAAGAGGCACGTTTTTCAAAACTGTCCTGATGATGTTTTCTGAGTACACATCTGGAACAAACACCATCTCTACAAGATACCATAGGAAGACCTGTCACCATATTTTCTTTACATAGATGCTGAAGGGAGCGATAGTTTAAGTGACCAAATCGCTCATGCCAAAGTTTGCTCACTTCATCATTATGAGCAACAAATACTGAGGGAAGATTTGATGACCCAAAGTTGTGAAACTTATACAACCTTGTGGAATCATCAACAATACCAGTAGCTAGAATCTGTTTAGGATCTCTTAGATCCTTGATTACAACATCATGAGGTGAAAATTCAACAATTTTACCTTCACCTGAATGAGTTATCTGATATACAGATAGAAGGTTGCAGGATAAGGTTGGAACACATAATACATCATTAAACTGACCATTGTCTAGATGAACAGTTCCAGTCCCTACAACATTAAGAGATCTATCATCACCAACATATATATTTTTGGTGTTACAATCATTTAAAGAAGAAACATGGCTTTGTTTTTGGCCATGTGATAAGAGGCTCCAGAATCAATGAGCCACTCATGAGAATGAGAAGAAGAAGATACATTTAATGCATAACCAGACTGAGATGATTGACAACGACATGCAAAAAGTGCCATTCCTGAAGATGAAGTTGAAGTTGAAGTTGAAGAATGCTCCACATGGATGTTATGTTTCTTCATTGCGGCTTCCAAGGCTTCCATCTTCTTAAAGCATTTAGATTCTAAGTGGCCATCTCGATTACAAAAGTTACAATGTCTATCAGTCTTCTTCCATTTGTTTTTATTGGTCTTATCATTTTGCTGAAATGATCTTTCATTTTGAGGGTGAGTTTTCTTAGGACCCTTGTTTGGTTTAGGACCATTCTTTTTAGGATATGACTTCTTAGGATTCTTTGAATTTGGTTGCTACTGGGTGGCTAACACTTTCTTGGAAGAGTTTCCAAGATTAATAAGACCAAGGTGTAAGAGTTTTTCTTGTTCTCTTATTAAAGAATCACAAAAAGAGTCAAAGGAAGGGGCCTTGTAGTCTTTTCCTTGACAAATGAAAGCTTCCCTTGTAGAATGGAAGGTGGAAACAAATATAGAGTAGGCTGGTCCCAACTTAGTAAGGATGGAATAAATAAGGTTACTATCTTCTTTCTTAACCTTAACACCTTCCAAGAGATATCTAAGGGTCTTGAATTTGGACAAGAAATCTTAAATGCAAGAAAAATTATTAGGATCCAATGTAAGCAACTCATTTTCAAGTTGATGGGCTCTAATTTCATTTTTAATCCCAAAAACTTTAGTGATTTGTTCCAATGCTTCATGAGGAGTATCAAGTTCTGCAATATGGAATCTAAGATCAGGAGAAATAGACATTCCTATCAAACCACGTGCTTGATCTTGTCTATTTTCCCATTTTGCAGCCTTGTCTTCATCTTTTGGTTTCTTCTCTTGGCCTGTGGCTATTCTGTAGAGACCTTTACTTCTAAGTAAATCTTCCATGTAGGCTATCCATTGGAAGTAGTTAGTGCTGTCAAGAATGACTTGGCATGGACTTTCCATTTGTTTTTTTAAAAATGAAGCTGAAGATGCTGAAAGTAAGTGTTCCAATGGATAGATCTTGAAAAATTAGGCTGTTTTAAAAAAAAAACGGGTTCTGAAAAAGGCTTCCGGATGAAGAAGTTATGGCTTTTTGAAAAAAAAATTGTTGAAGTTGCCGGCAAAGTGCGCGAATGAAAAAAAACGCCCCCACAAAATGGAGATTTGAACCCAAGACCTCTACTCTCTTAAGATAGCTTTGAACCAATTGAGCTTTACAAAAAATTTGAGAGAGAGAGAGAGAGAGAGAGAGAGGGGGGGGGGGCCTTGGGTTGCGTGCTTGCCTTGAGAAAGCTCTTTTTTCCTACAAAACAAAAACACAAAACCCAACACGAATATGCAAAGAAAAACAAACCTTACGGCTCAAAGTTAGCTTTAGCCAGAAACTAAATATTTTTCTCAATGTTTCTGATTTTCCAAGATCACACTAAGGTGCAGGGAAAAGAGCATACGCATGAGAAAAAAAACTTCCTTTCTGTTTCTGATTTGCCCAAATCGCACAGAGTTGCAGGGCAAAGAGCATACGAAGAAATGAAAGGTATAGATCCGGTAATAAAAAAAAGCTAAATAAACAGAAACCGAAATAACCAGAGAGAAAATAACAGTAAACTGCAGATAAACACTATATACCTCCAGATCTTAAAAATGACGCAGATAGGGCTACCGGAAACCTTTTCGCGTGAAACGAAAGGGGTTCCTCACTGGAACAGATGCTCCAAACACAACAGAGCAGTCCTCTTGGCCCGAAAGCAGTCAGAAATAGTAGATCTAGGAAACGACAGCCACATGCAGTTCTACCGGCTTCAGATTTGGATCACCAACGGACGCGGCCCTCAAATAGCTCTGATACCATGTAGGAATTTACAGGGTAAGTTCCTCAGAAAGAACACCAAAAGGACACCGTTCACAACCAGATCACAGATCAATACACCAGTATTTTTGACGTGGTTAAAACCCTCAAAGAGGGAAACAGTCCACGGCCTGAGCCAACGCGGCCACTTCAGGCAATTTATTAATCAAAGAATGAAAATTTACATAAGCTTCTCTCATGCACGGATTACCCGAACAATGACCCTCCATGCGCTTTAAATAGAACTCATGGACCAATCGGGTGTCAAGCCATGGATCAAGTGTCGGTAATACCGAGGAGAGAGTGAACCGTCGGATCACTACATATCATGACCGTCGGATTGTAAGTTACAAAATGTACAACGGTAAAGAAACACACTTTACCTAACTCTATACCTAACTCTATACTAGACCAAGTTGAACTTAACTATTTCCTATGTGTCGGAATATCCTAACACTCAGGTAGATGAAGGTGCTTCTGTTAGTATTTTATCCTCAACTATTTGGAAAGCTTTGGGTTCCCCTCAGCTTGCGCCTATTACGCAGAATCTGAAAGCTTTTAACAGAACCATTAGTCAACCTTTAGGGATCCTTCCTAAGTTTTCTATTACCTTGGAGGGTAAAACTGTCTGTATTGATCTTATGGTAGTTCGAGGTCCCTTGGATTTCAATTTACTCCTTGGGCGAGACTATGTTTATGCAATGAAAGTTGTCGTATCGACACTCTTTCGCGTGATGTCTTTCCCTCACAATGGCAGTATTGTGACTGTAGACCAGCTTTCGTTCCCTAGTCTTGTTTCAACTACCAATAATATGACACCCCTAAATTTTCTTGATTCTAAAGTGGTATCTACCCTGCCACGGGTTAATTATGTGGCAACTGGTCCCATGTTTTCAGTTACCGATGTAAGTGAGCCTCTCATTGTTTGCTCATCTTCCTTTGATTTAGATCCGGTAATTGACATGGAAAACTCTATGGGATTACTTGAACACGATGTTCTTATCCCTTTTGAGTCCCTTGACATGTGTTCCTTCCAGAGAAGTATTCTTCCTTCTGATGAAGACCTCTTGGAAGCCATGATCAAGGTGTGTCCATTGACATGTCTTTCTTCCAGTTGGAAGCCATGATTAATGTTGCGAGGATAGTTTTTTCCTGTATCAACCTCGTTAAAAAATGAAATAGGATGTGGTGAGGAAAGTTCCTTTTACTGTGTCAACCTCGTTAAAAAATGAATCAATGTGTGCAAGGATAGTTTTTTCCTGTATCAACCTCGTTAAAAAATGAAATAGGATGTGGTGAGGAAAGTTCCTTTTACTGTGTCAACCTCGTTAAAAAATGAATCAGTGTGTGCGAGGATAGTTTTTCCTGTACCAACCTCGTTAAAAAATGAAACAGGCTGCATGAGGACAGTTCTTTTTACTGTGTCAACCTCGTTAAAAAATGAATCAGTTGGTCAGAGGATAGTTCTTTTTACTGAGTCAACCTCGTTAAAAAATGAATCAGGGGTGAGGATAGTTTGTTCCCGTCTCAACCTCGTTAAAAAATGAAACTGGATGTAGCGAGGACAGTTCCTGTTACTGAGTCAACCTCGTTAAAAAATGAATCAAGTTAGAGGATAGTTCCTGTTACTGAGTCAACCTCGTTAAAAAATGAATCAGGTTAGAGGATAGTTCCTGTTACTGAGTCTACCTCGTTAAAAAATGAATCAGGTTAGAGGATAGTTCCTGTTACTGAGTCAACCTCGTTAAAAAATGAATCAGGTTAGAGGATAGTTCTTGTTACTGAGTCAACCTCGTTAAAAAATGAATCAGGTTTGAGGATAGCTCCTTGTCTTGTGTCAACCTCGTTAAAAAATGAAACAAGGATAGGTTATATAGGTAGATTGTAGAGAGTAGTTATGAGCATAGTTCCTTGTCTTGTGTCAAGCTCTTTAAAAAAAGAAACAAGGAGTCATGAGCATAGTTCCTTGTCTTGTGTCAAGCTCGTTAAAAAATGAATCAAGGTTTTTAGAGTAAAGTTTTTTGTTAGGTAGATTGTAGAAAGTAGTTATGAGCATAGTTCCTTATCTTGTGTCAAGCTCGTTTAAAAAATGAAGCAAGGGTTTGAGGATAGTTCTTTTCCTGTGTCAACCTCACTAAAAAATGAAACAACTCCCACGAGTCTTTCCAAGATTTCGAAAGTAAACCTTCATTTCATCCACCTGTTTGAATGCAATGAAGCTTGGGGGGCATGTACCTCGATTTGCTTCATTATGCTGGGGGCATGCGAACTTATAACAAGCATAGTTTTTCGTTTCAAGCTTGCGTAAACATGAAACCGGATCCGAGCATAGTTCTTTTCCTGTGTCAAGCTCGTTAAAAAATGAAACAAATCCTCCTTCAGTTTTGAGTCGAGTGTTTGGCTAGATCTCATAAATGTTAAGTTGTATATTTAGGTTAGTTATTTCAGTTTTTTGCATAATTTTCTTACAGTTTTAGGTCGAGTCTTTCAAATGATCTCGTAACTGAACCTTCATTCCATCCAGCTAATAATTAGCTGAATGAAATGAAGTTGGGGGCATGCGCTCTAGCAGTTACGCTTAGGGGGCATCAAGCACAATTTTCTCTCTGTTTCAAGCTTGTGTAAAAATGAAACTACTTTGAAGCATAGTTTTTCTCTGTTTCAAGCTTTTGTAAAAATGAAACCTATCTCGAGTCAATTTCAATTATTTTGAAGACTCGTTAAACTCATGAAAATCCCGAGATTATTTTGCTATCTTTCATTCTCGTAAAACAAATGAAAATGCCGAGTTCTTTCCGTCTTTTCCTGCTCGTAAATTAAATTGAAAGTCGGCCACATGGGTACGTTTTTATCGTTTTTTTGAACTCATTAAAACTTACGAAAAAATGAAAACCATGAGTACATTTTTATCATTTTTTCGAACTCGTTAAAACTTATGAAAAAGTGAAACCTTAGAGTCACCTTTAAGCCCTTTTCAGACTCCTAAAATATGAAAAGATTGCCAAGTTTTCTTTTTAGCTCGTTAAAACAGAATTAAAAATACGGTCCTCTTACAGCCCTTTTCTGACCGTAAAAACATGAAAAGATTGCCGGATTTTTGTCGTTTCAAATTCGATATTGGAAATAAAACGACGTGTCCTTGATCGCTTTCTACTTTTCAGATCAGAGACACTAATCATGAAAGTACTCCTTGGTCGTAAAGATCAAGCGGTTCTCTCAAGTATTATTTTATACTTTTTCGGGCTTTGGAGACACAAATTTACGAAAAAGGTTAACCCTGGAGTCTTCTTAAGTTTTTCAGACTCTCTAAAATTGAAAAACACCGAGTTTCTCCTATACTGGACTCGTTAAAATTTCACAGTAAAGGACCTGTTCAATTACAAACAGGAACGAACCACTCCTTCTTAGGGTTCGAATCTAAACTAAGTTGGACTCATCCGAAGGATGAGCTTATAATCAAGCAAATGTTATCCTCCTCAAGCTTGTAAAAAATAAAGAGGTACTTGCTAGAAATGGTGGGGGAAAAGAGAGGAAAATGAGCCTATTTGTTATACTTTGTCTCGGAAAAACCTTATCACCACTCTTGAACACGACACTTTTCATTCACCTGGGTTGGGAAATCCTTTTCCTAATAGTTGATCAAACCACATTGAAAGTCTTCAGCCGGTTTCCAGGTATTAACTTTGGGACAATTGTTACCAAACCATCTGTAGTGTCGTTATGTGTTCAAGAGGGGTCCTGCAAATAAACCATTCATCTGCAAAATATCTTTCATCCATCTTGACCATCCCTGAGTCAGTCCTTACAGCTACATTTCTTCAACTTGAACTATGATTTCGTGTTGTGGGCTTGCCTACGACGGATCTCTTTCTATCGACATCAACACATTATCTAGAAAGATGATCTAGGAATCGGCAGTACCTTGAAATATGCATGCCTCAATGGCAGGTTTCTCGCCTTTGACGACGGTTTACATCATTGACTTTCGATCGAAGGATTCTGTGACATGTTCGACATCAACACATTCATTCACATCTCATGGATTGTACTAGGTACTTTGAGAGCCATTGACATCACTGGTGGTTTCTCTCACACTTGTTAACAGTTTACATCATTGACTAGAAATCAAGTGGTTTCTACCATGTTTGACATCAACTCATTTATTCGCGTGGACAGAATCGTACTATTTTGGGAAGTGGAAATGAAGACCCTGGATCTAGTTTCCACCATCCAGGTTGTGAGGAGTTTTGTATTCATTATATAGTAGACTAATTATAAACAGATGGCTGTGTCCATACTATGTCTACATGTGTCTATGATTATGATGTACTGCGAAATCATTCCTATATCAGAGCAGTAGTCAGTTTGTTAGTTAAAGTTTTTGATCTGAGTATGGGAATGCCTACCTCAGAGATGATATGATCTCATATATGTATTTTGTGTTGAATATTTGCAGGTTCCGACCGGGCTCTCCACAAGATAATCCTTGAAATGATAAAGTGCTTCACCCTTCCTAGATGATATGAAACCCTAATCTACTACAGGCTTCGCACTTTAGGGGGCAATCTATTACACTAAAATTTGTCACCATGACTATTTGCAGTCAGTATGGCTCCATCAATTGGCAAGTCTTATACCTCTGCTCCTCATGTCAAACTCCAAAAAGAGAGAAAGTCCTTAAAAGTCAATATAACTCTGGTTACGTAGTTTCTCTTACCCTTACCTATGTGTATGCACCTCAAGTTCATAATACTGCGTACTTGTACGCTTTGTCTGTAAAGGGGTGGGTGCGTACTCCTGTAAAGGTCAAAAGGCGCAAGTTTTACTTCAAAAAAGTTACTTGTGGTCGAATCTAGAGCATTCTAGAAGATGGTTTGACGTGGATTGAGCGCCTCTAGATGGTTCATGCATCCCAATAAAAGAGGAACTTATCCCATGAAGAGGGGAGCTATCCCTTTGAAAGAGGGGCTTATCCCATTGATGGTGGACCTGTTTAACTTCCTCCAAAGAATTATAAATACAGGCATTGCGCCAGAGGGAGGAGAGGTTGAAAGCTGAACATTCCTAAGGGTAGATGCCGCTGAAATTAGGACTCCCTTATAGAGCTTGAGAGGAGAGATTCCAATCCTTTCTTAGCTTCATTTGGAAGTGGGTGAGCTGATCAAAGTAAAGGAGAACTCTTGTTGGACCCTGGGAGGGACCTGCACAACACCAAGGCACTGGTTGTAAGGTTTCTTTTGTTTCCAATTAATACAATTAAGTTCATTTTTCTCAACAAGTTGTTATATATAAATTTTTTCATAAACTCCTTGGTCTTTATGATGAATATGTTTTAATATATGAGTTATTCAGGTGCTATGTAATCGTTTTCTTTTTAGTGAATGCAGGCTTCAAGGAGAAGGAGCTCATCTGGATCGGAGAGGCTTGGCTGCTACAAACAGCGTTGGACTAAAGGTAAGATTTGAACACCTGGTTGCTTTTATTTTAAATGCATATTTAGGGAAAGATAGTGCTTGATTGTTTTGTTTGTCACTAGAAAAGCTTGTTTTCTAGGGAGGTCGGTTTTGTCCACAAAATTGACTCTTTCCGCATGACATGATCAAAGGTCGTTGGAGGATAGTTCATTGACTTGTGTCAACCTCGTTAAAAAATGAAACCAAGGATCTGAGCAGAGTTCCTTGTCTTGTGTCAAGCTCGCTAAAAAATGAAACAAGGCTGAGCAAAGTTCCAAGTTGAGTCTTTCACTTGATCTCATAAAGGAACCTTATTCCATCCACCTAATTACCACGAGTAGTCTGGTGAATGTAACGAAGCTTAGGGGGCATGCACTCCTATCCATTTGGTGGACGAACCCAGTGGAAAAGATATATTTCCCTGTAGGTTATGTGATTGGAAGTGCCATCCCACACCATTCACTTTTGTCCACTGTGTGGAAAAAGCCAAGTAAGTGTTTTGTCTAACCACTGACGAAACCATCCTACCATATGAATGTCCTTGTAAGTTAAGTGGTTGGTCTGACACACCACTCACCTTTGTCTAATTGGCGAACAAATCCAAGGAAGTGTTTTGTCTAACCACTGACAAAAACAATCCTGCTTAACCACATTGATTCCCATATGGTTACTGGAGACTCCCCTTTTCTCGATGCCTGGGGGCATGTAAACCTTTTTATGAAAGCGAAAAATGATCATTTTCATTTTTTAGCTTTTTAGTTTTTCAACTTCTTACATTAGGTGATTGGTTTGAAAATGTCTACACCACAGATGAAGCAAAGGAAGGGTTTTGTCTAAACTGCTGATGAAACCATCCTACCTAACCTCAGTAGTTCCATAGATTCTTAGTGGTTTTTTAGCTTTGTTGTTTGGTCATTTCTAGACTACATAAAAAGGAAATGAGCAATGTTTTTGCAAGGTTCAAGCTCATTAAAAAATAAACCTGCCAAATGAGCATACTTTTCGCAAGGTTTGAGCTCACTAAAAAATGAACCTGCCTCCATATGAGCAATGTTTCTGCAAGGTTCAAGCTTGATAAAAAATAAACCTGCCAAATGAGATATGTTATCGTATGGTTCAAGCTCGTTAAAAATAAACCTACCACTGAGCATAGGTTCCCACAGAGTTGAAGCTCATTAAAGAATGAACCCACCTTCAGTAAATAACTTTTGTGATTGCCATTATATTAGCCTTTTAAACCTTGGATGTGTTCCTTCCATCACCTCCATTTGTTTGGCCGATCATATGCTTCCACTTGATTTTTTACCATTTTGAGGAACAGCTATGATGAGTGGTCTTGTTAGCCACCCTCTTCACATCACCATGTTTTGAGAAGTTCCAAGATTACCCAGAACCAGTTGCTACCCCGGATACCACTCGTTCCTAAAAAACGAGTCCACTTTAAACCCTTTTCAGACTTGTTAAATATGAAAATATTGTCGAGCAATTGGCCTTTCCAGCTCACTAAAGTGACTGGAAGCACCATCCCTCCTATATATTTTAAAATTTTCAGACCTAAGGGATTATCTCATGAAAAATTTCGAGTGCTTGTCTTTTTCGGCTCACTAACGTGATCAAAAAAGTCATCCATTTTGTATTATTTTAATCTTTTTTGGACTTAAGGGATTATGCTATGAAAAAGAACTACTGGAGTTTTCTTTTTGTCCCTTTTCAATCTCTCTAAACATGAAAAGGACTGAGTTGTCTTTGTCATTAAACTCATTAAAGCAATAGCAACAAACTTGTCCACCCAGACAAGAACGAATTTCAATATCGCTAGCCTCGCTAAAACATAGTGACAGGTTTGCTCGAAGGGAAAATTAAAGAACAAGCATATGTTATCATCCTCAAGCTTGAAAAAAATAAAGAGGTACTAGTCAGCAATGACTAAGGAAAAAGGGAAGAAAACTTGAAGAATTTTATGGTAGCAGGTCGCTCTTGAACATGACACTTTCACTCCATCACCATGATTGAGTCGGGTTGGGTTTTTCCATTCACCGGTCATTTCACCATTGGTCTTTCACACCATCCATTTTTGGGGTTAATGCTACCAATCCATCTTAGTGTCACCAATATATTCAAGAGAATTCATTCAGAGAATTCACCATCTAGTTAATGCCTCATCCACTACAATACCTTCACCCTCCATTTTTTCATGACCGCCATTCCTGAACCTTATATCATTAGATCGTTTTCACCTCCAGAAAATCATTTGCTTCATTTCATGTTGTAGATGTGGGATACATTAAGGACCTCCTACGATGGGTCACTTCTTGTCAACATCAGCTCATTATCCAAGAAGTTGACTTAGAAACAACCCTTTTAGTACTTTGAAGCTTGCATGCCTGAATGGCAAGTTTCTCACTTCCGATGACAGGTTTACATCAATGGCCTTTGACCAAAATATTTTGTGTGGTGTTCGACATCGGATCATATATTCGCACCACGTGAATTGTACTGTAGTACCTTGAGGGTCATTATCATTATCAGTGATTCCTCTCACGCCTGTTAACAGCTTACATTATTGGCTAGTAATCAGGCGATGTCTTTCCATGTTCGACTTCAGGACATTTTTTCACATGGATCAACTTGTACATTGAGAGAAGATTGAACGAGTTTGAAGACCCCGGATCTAGTTTCATCCATCCAAGCTGCAATATATTCAGGGATATAGAGACATCAAATGTACACAGAAGCTGCACAGATAGTCATCTAAGCCAGGGAAGATGACTCTTCATATGAAGAATCACCAGTCTGCAACTGCAGACGATTATCTGTCCTATGTACACAAAAATGAATTTATAAAGCTGAGCATGGGAATGCCCGTCTCAGCTAGATCATGAAAATAATATGATGATGATGTATTGTATTTTATCTTATACAGGTCACTTTCCAGTTCAAATACCTCGAATCCTCGTGATAAATCATTTCACCCCACATCAAAAGATTTACGACTTCATGCTTTAGGGGGCAACTGTTATAGACATATTTGGGCACTGCAACCCCAATCTTATATGTCAATAAACCAAGGGCTCTTTAACCCCTAAAAGTATTGTTTCATACCCTAAAGGATCATGGTCAATTGATTACATCATTCCCCAAAAGTTCCACCTGAAAAACCACTTAGAACTGGCCAAAACTGGACCATACTGACTGCTCCACTATCAAGGTTCGATGCATACTGACTTGTTATGCATACTGAAGAGGCCTTCTGTGGGGTGTAATGAGCGAGGATGGACAAATGTCCGAGATAGTTTGCTAAGTGGATGCTCATGGAATCTTCCAAAAACTTCTCCTATGACACTTGCGTCTCTGAATTCACCCAGGGATGAGTAAGAGATATAAGAAATCTCCAAGTGGAACCAATGGAATGACACTAATAAAAAACCCAAAGATGACTCATACCCTTGCAGACATCTATAAATGGATCCCTCAACTGAGAGATCTAGAGGCTGAAATTTTGTAATTTGTAAGAAAGTGCTGATAGTTTGTCTTTGAGAAAAGGCATTGTATTTTTGGGTGATCTTGCTTTTCATGAGGTGAAGAGGGCTTTGATGCTAGGAGGATGATGCTGGATCAGACAGTTTGGTTGTAATTCTCCCTTCTATTATTAATACATTTCTTTGAGTTTTCCTCCATATAGTCATGTATTTGTGAATGTTATTATTTGTGAATGCCATTGTATGTTCAATATATTTCTGATTCTGCATTGTTTATGATATAATAGATCGAGATGCTTTGATGGTGTTTTGTTACTTTGTCTCTACAGGTATTCATGGAGTGGGATAAGTAGGAGAAGAGGTGCAAGCTCTATCAAGGGAGAGATAAATCAAGCAAGGAGTCAAGCGGAAGATCCAGGTTGGTCCCTTTACTTCTCCCTTATCTATCACATATAAATGAAATCGCAAATTGCTTTGATTTTTTTTTCTAAGATAGCTACCAATCCTAGTGGGACTAGAAGATCGAAAAGGCACTAGTTTTCCTGAAAACACCAAGCTACTTTGGAAGGCGGCTAAGCATGTTTTGAGATACCTTAGAGGCATATCTTAGTATTGATTATGGTACATATGGACAGAGGGACTGAAGCTACAGGGCTTCATAGATGTAGATTGGGCAGGGAGTCCATCAAATAAGAAGAGCACATCAGGAGGATTTTCAACCTTGGTTTAGCTACAGTTTCTTGGTACAGCAGGAAACAGACGTCAGTTCCACTCAGCCCAGTAGAGGCTAAATACATGGTTGCAAGTCAGGCAACATGTGAGGCCATTTGGATGTGGAAAATTCTAGTTGGTTTGTTTGATCAGAGGATGGATCCAACTGTGATCTATTGTGATAATCAAAGTTGTATCAAACTTTCTAAGAATCCAGTATTCCATGACAGGTCTAAGCACATCGACATTCAATATCATCATCTCAGATACTGTGTGGTGAGGAGGATCATGTTGTTGCATTATATTTCGACCGAGGAGCAAGATGCTGAAATTTTGACTAAGGCATTGTCAAAGTGTAAATTCGAGTTCCATAGAGACATGATCGAGGTGGCAAATAATCCCTTTCTCGTTGAGAGCATGTGTTGAAAATAACAACAAGAAATGATAAAAATAGAAATTCTATAAATAACATTTCAGGATATATTCCAATTTTAATTTGTCCTTGAATTAAAATTCGAATTTAGTCTCACCAGTTGTTTGAAAAATAATTAGTTAATTCATCTTGAGTTAATTAGTTGCAGAAATTCAAACATGAAGTCTTTGTGAAGTCATGCAACAATTATCCCTTTGATTGAGGAAGTTATCCCTTAATTAATGAGATAAGGATGAGTTGTATTTGAGTTGTAATTAGTTAGCTTAGTTAACTGAGTTAAGTCTAGTTAGATTAGTTCCAAACAGTTTGTGGAATTGATTGTGAGTTCAGTCAGTTAATGCATGCATGCATGCAACTAGTGTACTCCAGATAACTGAATATTGTCTCATAAATAAATCATGCATGTCAGTTCAGACAAAGACCCAGTTGATATTAAAGGCAAGGACCGTGTACTATCAGTTGCGAGAATTTTCTTATGAGAAAATATCTTGCACGCAGAAGGAATTAATTCCTTGAGGATTGCACAGTTTTATAGTGTGTAAGAGCATTGTTCCATTTGGTTTAAGGTGAATCATCTAAGAGGAACAACACAAGGAAATAGGAGACTTGGTGGACATAGGAGAAGGCATATGTGTTGTCTATTTTGTCTATAAGCAACAGTGAGGGATTGTACTGAGAGCTGGATAGCTGTGACAGCTAATCTTTGTGTAATCCTGAGATATTTCCACTTGTATGATAATACAGATAGCGAGGTTTTTAGCTGAGGCTTTCCCCAGAGTGTTCTTCTGTGTTTCATGTGTGATTGATTCTTCTTCTCTATTATATGTGTTCTTTTTGATGTTGCTCAAAATCGATTAAGCTTCCGCAAGTTTGATTGTAGAAGTAGATTAAGTATTTTGCTTTAGTACATTGCATAATTAGATTAATCTATAGTGAGAATTTCTATAGCTTGAAGACAAAAGGCTTCGAATTTTATTCCAAACATACAAAAAGAGTTTACAAGCAAAGGAATGGGATCCTTTAGCTATCACTTTATAAGTATTTCTAGATAGGATTTGAGCTAGAATTCAGGGACTTGAATTATCCTGTAATTAATTCAAGTATGTAAACTTAGTTAAGATTCGTGAGGAGAATACCATGCAGATTAGATATTATCTAGGATTAGGCAAATTCGATCCATTGATTGAGGATCTGATTGTTGTATGTAATGGTATTTATGTAATTTTTGAATTAGTAGAATAATATTTTGACAGATTTGGACGGATTTGGAATCTCTTTGTATATTGTGTTGAATGGTCAAATCCCGAAGGGTTGAATTTCCTATGAATTATTTCTAAGTGTTGTCGATTTCCAATTTGGCCCTATAGAATTAGATTTTTGTATAATATTTTGTTATCGCGTCTAAATCTTCATTCACTGTGCATTGAAATAATCTGAATATATTCAAAATCACAGAGTTAGTTAGCGATATCCTGAATATGATAGATAAGAACTAAACTCAGCAGAAGTGCTAAATATTAGTGGAACGAGGAAAACTTGATAAATTCGCAAGAAACCTAGGAAAGGATCTGAATTGTCCGATTGATAGATCCAATGGATCTAATGGTCATCGCGTGCCAACAAGTGCATGCATTAGTTAGAATAGAAAAGTGGTCTTCATAGGTGTAAGCTGTATCTCGTGCAGTTTCAAGGTGGTAAGTGGTATTTTGAAATTTCACGCGATTAACCTTAGCGGTCGAAAAGTGGCACGGGAAAACCAATTTTATCATGTGCTCTCAGCTCATCATACATCGCGTAAGATTCCATGTGATATTATGTGATAGCCATTGGATCAAGTGGGATTGATCAATGGTGGAGATCGTCCAAACTAGTTGGTGAGCGGACGAAGCGACAACCGTTGGATTGAGGATGAGATCGACGACGGAGATATAATGCGCTAAAGGTTTGTGGAATGGTGGACATGATAGGGATCTAAACTATAGTTTTACTTCCTTTTGATTCCATGGGAAAAGTGGAAGTTTTCCATATTCCGAGTAAATTAACCAATTCTGTTGTTTTAGCAGAATAACTAAAATTGGAGGTTGATGACTGATACTCCAAAGGAAACCTGAGAAGAAGTTGCACCCGAGCTTGCATAAATCGTTTCTGGTTTTGAATGATTATCCTTAACACCTACGACCAACCAACCATTAGTGGTATCAGAGCAGCCTACTGACACTAAGAAAGATCTCAAAGATCAGAAAAAGAAATCCAACATGGCTTTTAGAGTTGGAGGAAGACGTGGTGGTGGTCGAAGAAGAGGAAGACCAGTTGCAAATGTTGAAGTGTTGGAAGCTATGCAACAGATGCAAGCTAGATTAGAAGCAGTGGAAATGGGAAATCAAGGAGATGCAAGTGATGGAGATGTAAGTGAGCTTGAAGTTGAAGCTGTAGAAGAAGAGGAACCTGCAGAAGTTACTCTTGAAATGAGATTCTTTAAATTAGTGTTGGGATCCACATCTAAACCCAGACTTGAGGGTACAATTTACACAGGATGTTTAAACCCTGAGGAGTTGATAGACTGGATTAATGACATGGATAAATTCTTTGATTATGAAGAAATGGAAGAAGGAAAGAGAGTGAAATTTTCTGTCACAAAATTGAAAGGACATGCAACACTTTGGTGGGATGGAGTGCATGTAGAAAGAAAAGACTTGGTAAGCAGCCAATTAAAAATTGGAACAGGATGGTGGCAAAGTTGAGAGGTAAGTTTTTTCCAAGTGATTATCAACAGTCATTATTTAGACAGATGCAAAATCTTAGACAGAGGTCTTTGACAGTGAATGAATACACAGAGTAATTTTACAAAGTGAGCTTAAGATCTGGAAAAATTCAAGATACAGATGAGAAGTTTGCAAGATATATAAATGGTCTCAAAATGGAGATCCAAGATGAGATAAGTGTGTTGTCTCCTAAAACAGTAGAAGAGGCTTATTAGATGGTATTGAAGGCTGAAGAAAACTCATGAGGAAGAAATCTACCAGAAGTAGGGGTACTTTCCAAAGAAGAGGAAGTCAAGGTGGTAGAGGAAGATCTAAAACACATAGATATGGAGCTAGCAGCAGCTCAAGTCAGCATACACCCACAGAAGGTGATGCAAGTGGCAGAATGAGTTTTTTCAGAGGAAGAGGAGGCAGAGGTAGAAGAAGAGAAATCAGATGTTATAGATGCAACAAGCTGGGACACAGAGCCTATGAGTGCCCAGAAAATGTAGGGACAAATCAGAGAAATGTAATTATTTCTTAGACTAAAGAGGAAGCAGCAAAGGTTCCAGAAGAATAAAATGTACCATAGAAAGGGGAACCTTTGGTAGTTAACAAAGTTTTGTTAAAGCTAGCAAGTTTCAAGGAAGCTTTTGAACCAACATAGAGAAAGACTTTGTTCAAGACTGTGTGCAAGGTTCAAGGAAAATGTTGTGAAATGGTAATTGATAGTGGCAGCATTGATAATTTGGTCTCCATAGAAGTGGTGGAAAAATTGAAATTAAAGACAAAGAAACATCCAACACCTTACAAGGTGTCATGGCTTCAAAAAGGACATCAGTTGTTAGTGAAGGAACATTGTGAAGTGGAGTTGCAGTTAGGCAGATACAAAGACAAAATTCTGTGTGATGTGATGCCTATGGATGTGTGTCACATATTGATTGGAAGACCTCAGCAGTATGATAGAGGAGCTATGCATGATGTGAAAAAGAACACATACAAATTTGGTAAAGATGGTATTAATCATACATTGCTGCCTATGGAAGAAGGGAATGCATCAAGAAAATATGATCCAAAGACTCTATTGCTGAGTGGAAAAGAATATTTACAGTAGATTGAAGAGGATGAGATAAATTTTGCATTGATGTACAAACCCAAGATAATAATTGCTTCCACTAAAATTTCTGATTTTCCAATTGAAATTCAAGAGATGCTGGAGAAGTATTGTGATATCAATGTAGATGATTTGCCTAATGAGTTACCACCCATTAGAAAAATCAGTCATCATATAGATTTGATTCCAGGTGAAAATCTTCCAAATAAAGAAGCTTATACGATGACTCCCACAAAAAATGAAGAAATCAGAAAACAGGTTCAGGAGTTGTTAGATAAAGTACTGGTTAGAGAGAGTTTGAGTACTTGTGCAGTGCCAATAGTGTTGAGTCCAAAGAAAGATTAAGGTTGTAGAATGTGCACTGATTCAAGAGAAATCAACAAAATAACAATCATGTACAAATTTCCTTTACCTAGAATTGAATATTTGATGGATTGTTTAAGTGGAGCAAGATATTTTACAAAGCTAGATTTAAAAAGTGGGTACCATCAAATAAGGATTAGAGAAGGTGATGAATAGAAAACTGCTTTTAAAACAAATGAAGGACTGTGTGAATGGATGGTAATTCCTTTTGGGTTATCAAATGTTCCTAGTACATTTATGAGGCTTATGAATGAAGTGCTGAAATAATTTATTGGTAAATTTGTAATAGTATTCTGGATGATATATTAGTTTACAATAGATCTAAAGAGGAACACGTGAGACATCTGAGTTGTGTCTTACAGAAGCTACAACAAGAAAGGTTATTGCTAAATTTAAACAAATGTTCATTCATGAAGGAAGAGTTGGTATATTTGGGCTTTGTTGTTTCTGTTGATGGACTGAAGATGGATCCAGAGAAGATAAAGGCAATCATAGAGTGGCCTTCACCGAAAAGTGTTTTTGAGGTAAGAAGTTTTCATGGTCGTGCTATTTTTTTATAGAAAATTCATAAGGAATTTTAGTAAGATCAATGCTTCTTGACACTATAAAGAAGGATAAACAACCATTTAAATGGATTGTTGCAGAAGAAAAGAACTTCCAGCCGTTGAAAAGAAAGATCACTGAAAAACCTATTTTAATTTTGCCTAATTTTAATAAACCTTTCCAAGTGAAATGTGATGCTAGTGGAGAAGCTATTGGCATTGTTTTAAGTTAGGAGGATAGGCCTGTAGCTTATTTAAGTGAAAAAATGAATGAGTCGAAGAAGAAATATTCTTCTTATGATAAGGAATTTTATGTAGTTGTACAATCATTGAAAAAGTGAGACATTACTTGATGTCTAAAGAGTTTGTACTTTATTCAGACAATCATGCATTATAGTACATTATGCAACAACCAAAGCTTAATCAAAAGCATGCAAAATGGGTAGAATATCTTTAAAGTTTTAATTTTGTATTAAAACATATAATTGGCTAATCAAACAAGGTAGCAGATGCCTTAAGCAGAAAAATTATCCTAGTATAGGAAAGTAAAATTCAAGTGTTGGGTTTTGATTTTCTTAAAGAATTGTATGAGAAATATTTAGATTTTAAAGAGGCATTTGAATCTTGTAAAAATCCTGTTTTGTTAGACTGAAGTAAGTGGCTAGATTTTTTCTTGCAAGAAGGATTGTTGTTTAAAAGAAATTAGTTGTGCATACCAAATTTCTCTATGGGGGAAAATATAATCAAGGAGAAACATAGTGGTGGACTTGGAGGAAATTTTGGTGCAAACAAGACTTATGAGTAGTTGAATCGGTTTTATTTTGGCGGAATATGAGATTTGAAGTGGAGAAGTATGTGAAAAATTGTAAAGTCTGTCAGTATGAAAAGGGAAGGAGCCAAAACACAGGTTTGTATGTTCCATTACCTATTCCAGATAGACCTTGGGATATGGTAAGTATGGATTTTGTTTTGGGTTTACCAAAAAATCAAAGAGGAAATAATTCAATTTATGTTGTCATTGACAGAGTTTCTAAATGGCACATTTTATTCCATGTTATAAAACCAGTGATGCTACTCACATTGATAATCTGTTTTTTAAGGAGATTGTAAGGTTGAATGGGTTACCTAAGAGCATTGTTTCAGACAAAGACACCAGATTTGTTGGTCATTTCTGGAGGACCTTGTGGAAGAAACTTGCTACTAAACTGAGTTTTAGTTTAGTTTATCATCCTCAGACTGATGGATAGACTGAAGTTTTAAACACAAGCTAGGGAAATCTTCTTAGGAGTCTTGCAGGTAAACATCCAAAACAGTGGAATCAAATTTTGGCACAGGTTGAATATGCTTATAATGATTCTCCTAACATGAGTATAGGGCACAATCCATTCCATATAGTTTATGGAATGCACCCAAGAGGAGTGTTTAAATTGAGAGACTTGGGAAAAGATGAAATGGGAAGTGTTAAAGGAGAAGATTTTTCTTCAGAGATTCAAGAAATACATGAATAGGTAAAATAACAGTTACAGGATAGCAACATAAAGTACAAGAGTAGAGAAGACTTGAAGAAGAGAGAAGTTAATTTTTAGGTTGGAGATTTGGTTTTAACACACTTGAGGAAGGAAAGATTTCCAAAAAGGGAGCATACGAAGTTAAAATTTAAGAAAATTGGACCATGCAGAGTCTTGAGGAAATTCTTTTGCAAATGCATATGAAATTGAATTACCCCCTGACATTGGAATATCTCCAATTTTCAATGTTGTTGATTTGTACAGGTATGAAAGTGTTGCAGATGATACAACAGAAGATAAAGAAGAACAAGAGGTTGATTGGGTAAAACAATTACCTACAGCAAGGGCATTGCATCCAGAAAATATTTTGGATAAGAGATTGTTTAAGAAGACAAGATGACAGGAGTATTTTCAATCTTTGGTCAAGTGGAAGGATCAACCAATTGCTGATGCTTCTTGGATGAAAAATTCCATGCTACAAAAGTTGGGTAGTTCTGTAGAAGAGTTGATGGACAAGAGCCCATGAATATTTTTTTCCTCAAGAGTCCGATGCAGGAGCATGAAGTTTGAAGACAAAAGGCTTCGAATTTTATTCCAAAAATACAAACAAGGTTTACAAGCAAAGGAGTGGGATCCTTTAGCGGTCACTTTACAAAGATTTCTAGATAGTATTTGAGCAAGAATTTAGGGATTTGAATTATCTTGTAATTAATTCAAGTATGTAGACTTAGTTGAGATTCGTGGGGAGAATATCATGAAAATTATATATTATCTAGGATTAGACAGATTCGATCAATTGATTGAGGATCTGATTGTTGTATGTAATGGTATTTATGTAAGTTTTGAATTAGTAGAATAAGATTTTGATGGATTTGGATGGATTTGGAATGTCTCTGTATCTCTGTGTATAATGTGTTGAATGGTCAAATCCCGAAGGGTTGAATTTCCTTCGAATTATTTCTGAGTGTTGTTGATTTCCAGTTTGGCCCTGTATAATTAGAGTTTTGTATAATCTTGTGTTATTGCATCTAAATCTTCATTCACTGGGCATTGAAATAACCTGAATATATTCCAAATCACAGAGTTAGTTAGCAATATCCTGAATATGCTAGATAAGAACTAAACTTGGCGGAAGTGCTAAATCTTGGTGGAACGAGGAAAAATTGATAAATTCGTGAGAAACCCAAGAAAAGATCTGAATCGTCCTATTGGCAGATCCAACATATCTAATGGTCATCACATGCCAACAAGCACATAATTTAGTCAGAATAGAAAAGTTATCTTCGTAGGTGTAAGTTGTATCTCGCGTGGTCTCAAGGTGGTAAGTGGTATTTTGAAATTCCGATTAACCTTAGTGGTCGACGTGTGGCATGGGAAAACCACTTTTCTCATGTGCTCTTGGCTCGTTATACATCATGCAAGATTCCACACGAGATTACGTAACAGCCGTTGGATCAAGCAGGATTGATCACTGGTGGAGATCATCCAGACTAGTTGGTGACCAGACGAAGCGACAACCATCAGATTGAGGATGAGATCGACGACAGAGATATAATGCACTAAAGGTTTGTGGAATGGCAGATGTGATAAGGATCTGAACTATATTTTTACTTCCTTTTGATTCCGTGGGAAAAGTGGAAGTTTTGCATATTCTGGGTAAATTAACCAATTCTGTTGTTTTAGCAGAATAACTAAAATTGGAGGTTGATGACTGATACTCCAAAGGAAGCCCGAGCTTGAAGAAATCATTTTTGGTTTTGAACGATTTTCCTTAACACCTACGACCAACCCACAATTAAGCCTCAAGCTTGAGGTCTTGAACCCTTTAACTGTGCAATCTACCAACCTCTTCTCCTATCTAAACTGTGCATTGGGCAACTTCAAGCCTCAATCTTGATATCTTTGGTTCCTCAACTGTGCAGTCCCTTAGCCCATGCCTTCAAAATTGTGTATTGAACAGTCTCAAGTCTCAAGCCTCCATATTAAGCCCTTGAGTCCCTCAATTATGAAGTCCCTTTGCCCAGGCCTCCAGGATTGTGCATTGAGAAATCTCAAGGCTCAAGCCTCTAGCCTAATTCCTTGAGTCCCTAAATTATGCAATACTTTGATCCTGACCATCCTGAACTATGCATTGCGTAGTCTCAAGCCTCAACCATGAACCTTGGCCTCTATAAATGTGCAATCCCTGAGTCAGTCACTCAACCAATCACCAATACCACCCCTAGCAAGTGATTTCATGAATCATCTTAGGCTAGTGTTTTATCAGAATGATGTCATCTTTTCATGGGTGGATTGCAGTTGCATGTACTGTATTATGCCATGATGGGATGATGATGAAGAATATGGATAAGTAGACCATGCTAGAATACACCTAAATAGATGAGGAGATAACATGATCATTAGACAAGAAGATGAAAGAACACTGAATTATAATAGAAGATGGAAGATCAAGACCAGATTGAAGACTCCTTATCCTCAAGTCATAAGTAGTAGGAAGAAGAAGAACATGCACAATATTTTAAGAAGACAAAAGGAAAGCAGTAGAAAAAAGTGAACTGACATTGGCATGTCATCATGTAGTCCATGTCATCAGTGTCATGTCATGTCGTGTCATGAGCCATCATGTGCTACATAATTTGTGGATTATCTAATTCTATATTGGGAAATGTAATGTAAAGTGGAAGTCCAAGAGTCATCTATGTAATATGAAGAGTCATGTAGGAAGTAGAAAAGTCATGAGAAGTCAAGCAATCATGAGGGTAATCCAAGAGTCATAAGGGAGGTGAAGGATCACCCCAATTGTTAAATATACACCCTCATTGTTCATGCAAAGGAATTTTCACCTTGGCTTCTCCCATAAGGTATCAGAGAGACAGAGTCAATAATTTTGGGGAGCAACCCATGGCAATAACACTCTACTATTGGAGCTAGTGATGTTCATTATGTTGATGTATCTTAGGAATTTTAATTAATACTTGAAGCTTGATGGCCAACACATTTTCATGCATGGATAGTGAATATTTGTAATACTATTTTTTGAATGTCTATGATTCATGTTTGCTTTCACCTATAGTAAAGCAATTGAACTATTTTGGTTATTTTAGTGCTTATCTAGTTGAAAATGTGTTGTAATGGTTGTAATAATCATCGCATCTATGTGGACTACTCTCATTGATGTTAGGCAATTATGTTTTTTCTTGTGTGTGCCTCTACTAGGGTGGTATTATTACCTCTATCTTAGAGGCTTACCTTTCCTCCATCTCTAGTAATAGAACCTTGATACACCTGGAATCGAACATTCGCTAGTCACACTTGTTTTTCACAAAGGCGCATACACACTTCTCTCTCTTGCTGGCAACTAAAGCCAATGAAAATATATAAGAATATATGGAAACCAATCCAATACTCTAGATGGGTGTCCAATTCCAAATATTGTGAGGTGTAATTAGGAATTCACATCGAGTAGACCCCCTCGGTTGACGAGTTTCTATCACTGTCAACACATCATCAAGACACAAAACTAAGAAAAAAAAGAAATAGCTCATAATCAGGGAATCTAGTCACTTGTTTAAGGATCCTAATTCAAGACCTTAGTGCCTTTCCAAAATCATTTATTTTCCCATCGAACAAAAAGAAAAAATGAAATTTTCTAGTGCGAAGAATGGTATCAACTTTTAAATGTAAGAACTCCCTTTCTTGATCTTTTAGATAACATGTTCCTCTCCAACATACCCTTTAGAAAGACCCTTTTTATTCAACTAATTGAAATAGGTAAGTGTATTCTGTTTATTGCTTTATTATTTATTTAATTTAATGTCAAAGGTAAATATACCGATAGACGAAAAAAATAAGAGTGACTGAATGTCAAATGGAAATCACATTGAGGAATATCTTCAAATTTTCTCATGTGGGCCTTCTTCAACTAATGAGGTAGTGGGAAATTTCATAGCTCCAACTCCTCCAGAATAAGGGGTGGAGAATTATGTTTCATGAACTACTAGACCTCAAATCAAAATAGCCATCTTGGTGATTGTTGTGGAACAATTTCTCTCTTATTGATTGCATGTAAGTTGTGTTTTTTCATAATGGAGGACACAGTTCGGAAAAAGTACTCAAGGCCTCTATATGAGGAAATTTGCATGCTCATTATTTTTCTACATGAAGGATTCACTTGGATTTTTGTCTAGGTTGGGAAGAATTCACCCTTGTAGGAAATGACTTCATTCCTTAGTGCCTTTCAAAAATTGTTTATTTTCCCATCAAACAAAAAGAAACAATCAAATTTGGTAGTGAGAAGAATGGTAGCAACTTTTAAATGTAATAACTTCCTTCCCTGGTGATAGTATATTTTGGTTTTGAAAGGAAATTATTTTCCTAATATTTTAAATAACAAATTCCTCTCAAACAGGCCCTTCAAAAAGACCTTTTTTATTCAACTGATGAAATAGTTAAGTGTCTGTTGTCTAGTGTTTTTTGAGTTATTGAACTTAAGGGAATGTGTAAAGAGAATGCTATATAAAAAAAGAAATAAGTGACCGAATGTCACAAGGAAATCACATTGAGGAATCTCTACTAAACCTCAAATCAAAATATCCATCTTGGTGATTGTTGTGGAACAACTTCTTTGTTATTTAATGCATGTAAGTTGCACCTTTTACTAATGGATGAAACAGTTGGGCAAAAGTACTCAGGACCTCTAGATGAGGAAATATGCATGCTTATTTTTTTCTACCTAAAGGATGCACTTGATTTTTATGACTAGGTTGGGTAGACTTCATCCTTCTAAGAAATGAATTCCTTCTATCAAATTCACAATGTTGAATTCCTCTGATACTACTCATGGAACTTCGACTCTGCCTTACAATTGGAATTTTATTCTTACCATAGCTCTCTCTTGTGTTATAATTTTGGCTTTCTCTTGTTTCTGTCAATTTTTTTTTTATCTATATCACTATTGTCTATCTCTTTTTGGGTGCTTTCTTGAATTAGTTAGCTAATGTGGCTCATCTAGATTCCTAAATCCTCAAGTGGACCATTGTATGAAAAGTCTTCTTTTGTTTT
This sequence comes from Pinus tabuliformis, assembly GCA_031772625.1. NCBI lineage: Eukaryota > Viridiplantae > Streptophyta > Pinopsida > Pinales > Pinaceae > Pinus > Pinus tabuliformis. Next base: position 815,675,461 of record CM062805.1, on the reverse strand, counting down.
TAATTTTGATACTTGGTCCTCTTTATCCTTTTCAACATCGTTTGCTTATAATTCTTGATAAGTCCCCTTTGCCTACTTTTCTTCTTCCATATGATTCAGATCTAAATGAATGGCACTTGAGATAGGCTTCTTGACATTTTCCAAATTACATGATTTTTCACTACACTCCTCATGTTTATCAGGGAAATTGGATTTCACACATTCAACACTATGCCTTTTGAGGACCTATTGTAATATTGGAAACTTTTTCACCATGTATCATTTCTCCTGTGTGCTTGACTTTGATATGAACAATTGGAATTAACTCCTTTAAATGTTCACAATTAATCAATTTTCCCCTATTATCACATGTTGACTAGAAAAATTGGATTCTCCAGATTTAGTTGTATGTCATCACCACACCTCTTCCATATCCAATGGATTTTGTTTCATATGTTTCTTTTCATCTAGATCACTAAGCATATGAATGCTCGACGAGGGATCCTTTAATTATGGAAAAATTAGGGATCCCTCCCCTCTTATCTCAGGCTCACTAGAATCACGAGCTTCTTTATATTCATATTGAGCTAACTCTGGCCATATGGAATACTCAATGTATAATCTTCAACCCATTTCTTTCCCTATGTAATATAAAATTTTTCCATAGTTTTTGACATATGCTCCTTAAGCTATGAAATATTTATTCTCTCCTTCCCTTTGTCATGTTTAGGAGGAAACCTTATGTACAAGCGCTGGTAGTTTTCCTTCTAGACCTCAGTGGAACATGTAGGAATGATTTCCTCATGCATCACCTTAGGAAAACTTATGTCCATATGTTTTTGCCTTTCCTTGTGAACAAGAGTTGGATGTGAAGGGTTAGTTTCCTTACATACCACTTTTGAAATAGTGAAATTCAATTTTTTTTCTTTCAGAAGTTTCACTCCTGATCCAAAATGGCTTACCTTTTGAATTTCATTTTGATGAGCATGAATGCTTTCTTTATGCACCTTTTTCAATGTGTACATTTTTTGTGTCCCCTTCAAAATCACAACTTTAATGGGTTCCTTTGCATCTATCTCCTGTTGAGTATTTTTAGTGGCATTTTCCTTTAAACACCAATCCTCATTTCCAAGCCCACTCTAATCGGTACGAACATTGTTTTCCTTCCCTACATAATCTTCCATTCGTAGTACAGTAGTGCAACACTCCAAATATTCCTTCTTAATATTGGCTTTCCCCTTAATGGTTTCTAGGTCCTGAGATATCCCATTCCCCTTCAAGCGTTATTGATCTGAAAATTTTTAAATTATTAGGAAATATTGAAGGGCTCATCATCAATTTATTGTTCATTTTCTATTGGGTTTCTCCAACATCTACAAAAAACCTCTAATCTATATGAGCGTTCATGTTCTACAGTGTTGGAGACTTCTTAATTCTCCTCCATTTGCCTTTGGATGCCCTTAATTATCTCAAAATTGTTTGATGAATCCACACTTTGGTCATTCTCCTTATGAACCCTCTTGATTTTCAATGAACTACTAGAAGACTTTGTACTCCTCTCCTTTTGGTGAAACTTTAGTCTCGAAGGAATCCTTCACCTATCAAGTCCCTCCATGCTACCTCTCCAATCTTGATTCAACCAAAGTTGGATCACTGGGACTGAAATTCAAAACTACTTGGGGAAATCCTTCTTCCAAAAGGAAGTAGTAGAAATTCCTTTTCTCTAAGGTGCAAAAAAAAGTTTCATTAGGTCACAAACCATGAATTCTTAGTTACCGTGAATGTCAAATCATGCAGATCCACGACTGTAGACTACTAGATCTATGGAGAACATTATCAATGTTTCAATCCCAAAAGTGATCCTACCATATCAAACCATAAAATCCTCACCCTGTTCTTCTGTAAGCTGGTGCTCAAGAAGGTAAATTGTGCACCCAAATTCAAGAATGGACATAGCAAAATTAGCATAAAAGAAATAAGTACAATTTTTATGTAGTTTTGTTTGTTTATTGGCATTTTTTTTAAGAAAAAATTAAAAAATCATTTATTATCCCACCAAACAAAGACTAACAATCAATTTTTCTAGTGAGAATAATGATAGCAACTCTTAAATGTAAGAACTCCCTTCCCCGGTGATAGCACATTTTGGTTTTGAAAGAAACTTATTTTCTTGGTCTTTTAAATAATATATTCCTCTCCAACAAACCCTTCAGAAATACCTTTTTTATTCAACTAATTGAAATAGTAATTGTCTATTGTATCATGCTTTTTGAGCTATTGAACTTAAGGACACATGTAAAGAGACTATTAGACAAAAAATAGCAGAGTGATTTAATGTCAAATGGCTATCACATTGATGAATCCCTTCAAATTTTCTCATGTGGTCCTTCGTCAACTAATGAGGTAGTAGGAACTTTATCATCTCCAGCACCTCCATAATAAGGGGTGGAGAATTATGTTTAGTGAACAACTGGACCTCAAATAAAAATATCCATCTTGGAGATTTTTGTGGAAAAACTTCTTTGTTATTGATTGCATGTAAGTTGTGCTTTTTAATAATGGATGAGATAGTTGGGCCAAAGTACTCTAGACCTCTATATGAGGAAATCTTCATGCTTATTTTTTGCTATGTGATGGATGCACTTGTTTTTTATAACTAGGTTGGACTGACTTCACCCTTCGAGTAAATGACTTGCTTCTATCACATTCCCAATGTCGGAATGCTTTAATGGCATAGTATCTTATCCCTATGAGAGGTTTTACATTGTAAGAGACTAGTACTAAGAAGCTTAAGTATGGTATATAACTCTAATATTTATGTTATCCATATTCACCTGTCATTTGAACATAAAACATAGAGTCATCTTAATCACCAATTTTTATGGATAAGGAACATTTGGACCTTTCGTAACCCTTGGGGATGCTTAATAAATCTTAGTTCAGATACATATATATTAGTAAATTATCTACAATAATCTTGCCATAATTCCTCTTTGAACAACCAATATTCCACTCCTTTGGAGCTCTGCAACTTAGTCATAATAACAAACATCATGTTGTCGCTGCGACAAACACCCTCTAAAATTTTACCTACACTTGAATTTTGGAGCCTACTATGGATGTTGTGATCGGTCATGCTGTGATCACTTCTTGGTCAGTCGAAGTCACTTACTCACACATGCTCAAGTCACAAAGAGTTAATGAGCGCCTTAGTTTACGCAAGCTTGAACAAGCATAGCACAATCCATCAATATAGTGTATGTGCAATGTTCAACCCATGTTGATAGTTAGTGCACACTATCATTGACAATCCATCACTTTTGGCTATGTTTGTACTTCTATTTCGGTGAGTTTTTCAAACTATTTCTTTTGCGCACCTTTGCTTTTGCAAGTGTCATTTTCATGTTTTCCTTTGTTTCTTTTGCTTGCTTTCACTTTAATTAGTACCACTTTCATGTTATCTTTGCTCTGGCATGTGTCACTTTCACCATTGTTCGCATACTACAAGTATCGTTTGCACTTTTCCTGCTCCTATAGAAAATGTCGCCTTTTAGCATGTTAAGTGTCACACATTGTATAAAAGCTAGTTCTAGTGTGTTTCAAGAGTTAATTTTTGTGATAATGAGTTTTTCTCATCATGTAAACATGTATCGTACTCATTTCCAAAGTTTCGAGAACGGTTGTACAATTATCGTCATTGTCGTCGCAAAGTGTATCTTTAGTGTCACACTTGGAGTGAATTGTTGCAATATTGTCACATTGAGGAAAGTATGTTGTTCATGTGTTTTGAGTGTCTTGTGTTGTGTCATCAAGTGATATAAGTGTTTGGTCATGCTCAAGTCTTGTTCTTGTTCAACTTCATCTCATTAATCCCACACTTAGTCAAAATTCCCTAACTGGGCCTCTCAGCCTCATTCAACCTTCTCTGTGCACTACGCAGTCTCAAGCCTCAACCTTGAGCTCTTGAACTATGCAACTGCATAATCACTTTGCCTCTCTCCCTCCAGAACTTTGCATTGGGCAACTTCAAGCCTTAAGCCTCAAGATTGAGGCCTTGAACCCTTTAATTGTGCAAACTACCAACCTCTTCTCCTATCTAAACGGCACATTGGGCAACTTCAAGCCTTAATCTTGATCTCTTTGGTTCCTCAACCATGCAGTCCTTTAGCCCATTCCTTCAAAACTGTGAACATCACAGTCTCAAGCCTCAAGCCTCCATATTGAGCCCTGGAGTCCCTCAATGTTGGCATTATGGCACAGGTTTGGAGCTATGGCAGGTGTTGTCCTTGATGGCAACTCTCTTTGGTAACAGATCTCAGTTCAGGCTTTCAGAATGAAGGAAAAGACATATATGCAGGTTCATCTAGATGAAGACACGTATACACGTGGGTTAGATGTTTCAAAGGCGCGTATGCATATACACGCACTTTCATGCAAGGAAAAACGCGTATATGTTGGAGAACTTACGTTTGGTCCGTGGTAGTTAGTCCTTGGCATTTGAACCTATGGTTTTGGACCATGGTACCTCATCAGAAGTGTTGATCCCAAGTATTGGGTCTGTGGTATTGGTTTATTATGGTTTTGGACCGTGGTATTATGGAAGGCCTAAGACTATAAAAGAGGAAGGAGATCATTTGGCAAAGGATCATCTAAATTATTGTTGAATATCTGATAAAGTGCTAGATCTGGAATCCTGGTAATTGGGTTATGGTGCAGATTTGGAGCTGAATGAAGGAGGAACCTTAGCGCAAAGAGAAGGATAAGTTATATTGATGGATCATAATCTTTAAGCTTGAATGATAGTATCTTTGTATGATTTTGATATGTTATATGTGGCGCTTGCTTGATCTATAGGTCTGATAATCTGGGTTAATTAGTGTTTGAATATCTGAAAGAGCGAATTATTCTTTATAGATCTGTACGCAGGTTTAATGAAGCGAAGGCGCGTATACACGCTTGTTCAGTGAATGAATACTGCGTATACGCAGGTTGTTGCATACGCAGAAGCGTATGCATGCAGGTTTCAGGTTATTGAAGTAGCATATATCTTTTGAGTTGTGATCTAGCTGCTACTGTTTATTGCTACAGTGTTCTAGGTTCAGATTTGGTGTGTGGTTACTGTTACTCTGATCTGGGTATAGTCGTCAGAGAAGTGTTTATTTTGATTCAGTTTTGATTGGTGAAAAGGTGATTGGTTGATGCAGAAATTCTTGATGGTTGGTTGATGTTATTTGTGGATCCACTCTGAAAATTTATGAAACGTGGTCCCTGAAAGAAAGAGAAGGTTGTAGCCTTCTGTAGGTGAGCACCTACGTACTATTATCTTGGCTAGTGCAAGAGCTAAGGGGATTGTTGCTCCCTTCCAGGAGAAGCTGGAGAACGAGAGAGGGTTGTAGCTCTCTGCAGGTTGCAGCCTGCATACTGGTAAAGGATTGTGCCAATACATTGTAAAAGAAGTTTCTAATTTAAAGGAAGATAGAGACGAATTGTAGCAAGTGGTTTTCACCCACATTGGGTTTCCACCTTATATCTTGTGTTCTTGTGTGCGATTTTCTTTATGATCTATTTTACTGTTTTGGTTACTGGTTATTTGATTCTGAAAGCACAGATTAACAATCAACATCAGAGAGATAAATTAAATTAAAAGTTTTCCTTGTATATGCTGGTTTCCTTCTACAAAGTTGCGTATATACGCGGATTTAATTAACTGAAGTAGCATATATCATTTGATTTTGAAAAAGGAATATTTGACTTGATAATACTAATTCACCCCCTCTCCTCAGTATTATTTCCAACAATTGGTATCAGAGCCGGTCCTTCAGAAGAATCTTGATCGCTTGAAGGAAGATCTTTCATCGTGAGCAACTATGAGAGGGAAGCATCAATCAGGCCACCGATTTTTGATGGGACAAACTTCGTATATTGGAAGGTAAGAGTTACTGCCTATCTTCAATCTCTTGATACAAAAGTCTGGGATATCATAGAAACAGGGTATACTTTTCCATCAGCAACTCCTACAGATCCCACTGAGAAGAAGAAATATGAAACAAATGCAAAGGCAGTCAATACTCTATTAGGATGCCTATCTCAATCAGAATTTGTCAAGGTTATGCAGTTTAAATCCACAAAAGAAATATGGGACAAGATTGTACTGAGCTATGAAGGAGATGATCAGGTAAAATGAGCAAAACTTCAAACCCTCAAAATTCAGTATGAAAATCTCAGAATGTACAATGATGAAAGTGTGGCTAACTATTTTCTTCGTGTAGATGAGATTGTTAATTGTATGAAAAACTTGGGTGAAGAAATAAAAGAGGCTGTTGTGGTTGAAAAAGTTCTAAGATCTTTGTCCCCTAGGTTTGAATCTAAAGTTTCTGCAATAGAAGAAAAAGAGAATCTACAAAACCTTAAAATGTCACAGCTGCATGGAATTCTAACTGCTTATGAAATGAGAAAAGGAGGTCCATCAGACAGGAGAGAAGCTGCCTTCAAGGCTTCAGGCAAAGGAGAGTACTATGAGTCAGGACACGTGTCAGAAGAAGAAGAAGAATCAAATTTTGTCAGAAATCTTCAACGGGGTGCTGGACGATTCCGAGGTAAGTTACCTTTCAAATGCTTTGCTTGTGGGAGAGTCGGTCACTATGCTGCCAAATGTCCTCATAAGGATAAAACTGACAAAGGGAAGGAACCTGTTAGATGGAACAAGAAACAAAATGCAACTAAGAAAAGTTACTACACTCATGAAGACAGTGATGGCCTATCAAATAGTGACGAAGATGAACGAGGTAATGATTATAAAATTTTAATGGCCTTTGAAGATGATGATTACATGGACGCTATAGATGCAGGTGGTTTTTATGAAGATATTTCTCGACTCAAAACATGTTTAGAAGAAAAATATATGATCATTGATACTCTGCAATTCCAACTTTATGAAAAAGAAAAATCTCTGGAGAAGTTAGAATGTGAAATTGTTGGCCTTAGAAAAGAAATTGAGAAAACAAAGGCTCTTAATCTTAAATTTGTTAAAGGATATGAAACTCTGGATGAATTTCCTATGAATTATTTCTAAGTGTTGTCGATTTCCAATTTGGCCCTATAGAATTAGATTTTTGTATAATATTTTGTTATCGCGTCTAAATCTTCATTCACTGTGCATTGAAATAATCTGAATATATTCAAAATCACAGAGTTAGTTAGCGATATCCTGAATATGATATATAAGAACTAAACTCAGCAGAAGTGCTAAATATTAGTGGAACGAGGAAAACTTGATAAATTCGCAAGAAACCTAGGAAAGGATCTGAATTGTCCGATTGATAGATCCAATGGATCTAATGGTCATCGCGTGCCAACAAGCGCATGCATTAGTTAGAATAGAAAAGCGGTCTTCATAGGTGTAAGCTGTATCTCGTGCAGTTTCAAGGTGGTAAGTGGTATTTTGAAATTTCACGCGATTAACCTTAGCGGTCGAAAAGTGGCACGGGAAAACCAATTTTATCATGTGCTCTCAGCTCGTCATACATCGCGTAAGATTCCATGTGATATTATGTGATAGCCGTTGGATCAAGTGGGATTGATCAATGGTGGAGATCGTCCAAACTAGTTGGTGAGCGGACGAAGCGACAACCGTTGGATTGAGGATGAGATCGACGACGGAGATATAATGCGCTAAAGGTTTGTGGAATGGTGGACATGATACGGATCTAAACTATAGTTTTACTTCCTTTTGATTCCATGGGAAAAGTGGAAGTTTTCCATATTCCGAGTAAATTAACCAATTCTGTTGTTTTAGCAGAATAACTAAAATTGGAGGTTGATGACTGATACTCCAAAGGAAACCTGAGAAGAAGTTGCACCCGAGCTTGCATAAATCGTTTCTGGTTTTGAATGATTATCCTTAACACCTACGACCAACCAACCATTAGTGGTATCAGAGCAGCCTACTGACACTAAGAAAGATCTCAAAGATCAGAAAAAGAAATCCAACATGGCTTTTAGAGTTGGAGGAAGACGTGGTGGTGGTCGAAGAAGAGGAAGACCAGTTGCAAATGTTGAAGTGTTGGAAGCTATGCAACTGATGCAAGCAAGATTAGAAGCATTGGAAATGGGAAATCAAGGAGATGCAAGTGATGGAGATGTCAGTGAGCCTGAAGTTGAAGCTGTAGAAGAAGAGGAACCTGCAGAAGTTACTCTTGAAATGAGATTCTTTAAATTAGTGTTGGGATCCACATCTAAACCCAGACTTGAGGGTACAATTTATACAGGAGGTTTAAACCCTGAGGAGTTGATAGACTGGATTAATGACATGGATAAATTCTTTGATTATGAAGAAATGGAAGAAGGAAAGAGAGTGAAATTTTCTGTCACAAAATTGAAAGGACATGCAACACTTTGGTGGGATGGAGTGCAGGCAGAAAGAAAAGACTTGGTAAGCAGCCAATTAAAAATTGGAACAGGATGGTGGCAAAGTTGAGAGGTAAGTTTTTTCCAAGTGATTATCAACAGTCATTATTTAGACAGATGCAAAATCTTAGACAGAGGTCTTTGACAGTGAATGAATACACAGAGTAATTTTACAAAGTGAGCTTAAGATCTGGAAAAATTCAAGATACAGATGAGAAGTTTGCAAGATATATAAATGGTCTCAAAATGGAGATCCAAGATGAGATAAGTGTGTTGTCTCCTAAAATAGTAGAAGAGGCTTATTAGATGGTATTGAAGGCTGAAGAAAACTCATGAGGAAGAAATCTACCAGAAGTAGGGGTACTTTCCAAAGAAGAGGAAGTCAAGGTGGTAGAGGAAGATCTAAAACACATAGATATGGAGCTAGCAGCAGCTCAAGTCAGCATACACCCACAGAAGGTGATGCAAGTGGCAGAATGAGTTTTTTCAGAGGAAGAGGAGGCAGAGGTAGAAGAAGAGAAATCAGATGTTATAGATGCAACAAGCTGGGACACAGAGCCTATGAGTGCCCAGAAAATGTAGGGACAAATCAGAGAAATGTAATTATTTCTTAGATTGAAGAGGAAGCAGCAAAGGTTCCAGAAGAATAAAATGTACCATAGAAAGGGGAACCTTTGGTAGTTAACAAAGTTTTGTTAAAGCTAGCAAGTTTCAAGGAAGCTTTTGAACCAACATAGAGAAAGACTTTGTTCAAGACTGTGTGCAAGGTTCAAGGAAAATGTTGTGAAATGGTAATTGATAGTGGCAGCATTGATAATTTGGTCTCCATAGAAGTGGTGGAAAAATTGAAATTAAAGACAAAGAAACATCCAACACCTTACAAGGTGTCATGGCTTCAAAAAGGACATCAGTTGTTAGTGAAGGAACATTGTGAAGTGGAGTTGCAGTTAGGCAGATACAAAGACAAAATTCTGTGTGATGTGATGCCTATGGATGTGTGTCACATATTGATTGGAAGACCTCAGCAGTATGATAGAGGAGCTATGCATGATGTGAAAAAGAACACATACAAATTTGGTAAAGATGGTATTAATCATACATTGCTGCCTATGGAAGAAGAGAATGCATCAAGAAAATATGATCCAAAGACTCTATTGCTGAGTGGAAAAGAATATTTACAGTAGATTGAAGAGGATGAGATAAATTTTGCATTGATGTACAAACCCAAGATAATAATTGCTTCCACTAAAATTTCTGATTTTCCAATTGAAATTCAAGAGATGCTGGAGAAGTATTGTGATATCAATGTAGATGATTTGCCTAATGAGTTACCACCCATTAGAAAAATCAGTCATCATATAGATTTGATTCCAGGTGAAAATCTTCCAAATAAAGAAGCTTATACGATGACTCCCACAAAAAATGAAGAAATCAGAAAACAGGTTCAGGAGTTGTTAGATAAAGTACTGGTTAGAGAGAGTTTGAGTACTTGTGCAGTGCCAATAGTGTTGAGTCCAAAGAAAGATTAAGGTTGTAGAATGTGCACTGATTCAAGAGAAATCAACAAAATAACAATCATGTACAAATTTCCTTTACCTAGAATTGAATATTTGATGGATTGTTTAAGTGGAGCAAGATATTTTACAAAGCTAGATTTAAAAAGTGGGTACCATCAAATAAGGATTAGAGAAGGTGATGAATAGAAAACTGCTTTTAAAACAAATGAAGGACTGTGTGAATGGATGGTAATTCCTTTTGGGTTATCAAATGTTCCTAGTACATTTATGAGGCTTATGAATGAAGTGCTGAAATAATTTATTGGTAAATTTGTAATAGTATTCTGGATGATATATTAGTTTACAATAGATCTAAAGAGGAACACGTGAGACATCTGAGTTGTGTCTTACAGAAGCTACAACAAGAAAGGTTATTGCTAAATTTAAACAAATGTTCATTCATGAAGGAAGAGTTGGTATATTTGGGCTTTGTTGTTTCTGTTGATGGACTGAAGATGGATCCAGAGAAGATAAAGGCAATCATAGAGTGGCCTTCACCGAAAAGTGTTTTTGAGGTAAGAAGTTTTCATGGTCGTGCTATTTTTTATAGAAAATTCATAAGGAATTTTAGTAAGATCAATGCTTCTTGACACTATAAAGAAGGATAAACAACCATTTAAATGGATTGTTGCAGAAGAAAAGAACTTCCAGCCGTTGAAAAGAAAGATCACTGAAAAACCTATTTTAATTTTGCCTAATTTTAATAAACCTTTCCAAGTGAAATGTGATGCTAGTGGAGAAGCTATTGGCATTGTTTTAAGTTAGGAGGATAGGCCTGTAGCTTATTTAAGTGAAAAAATGAATGAGTCGAAGAAGAAATATTCTTCTTATGATAAGGAATTTTATGTAGTTGTACAATCATTGAAAAAGTGAGACATTACTTGATGTCTAAAGAGTTTGTACTTTATTCAGACAATCATGCATTATAGTACATTATGCAACAACCAAAGCTTAATCAAAAGCATGCAAAATGGGTAGAATATCTTTAAAGTTTTAATTTTGTATTAAAACATATAACTGGCTAATCAAACAAGGTAGCAGATGCCTTAAGCAGAAAAATTATCCTAGTATAGGAAAGTAAAATTCAAGTGTTGGGTTTTGATTTTCTTAAAGAATTGTATGAGAAATATTTAGATTTTAAAGAGGCATTTGAATCTTGTAAAAATCCTGTTTTGTTAGACTGAAGTAAGTGGCTAGATTTTTTCTTGCAAGAAGGATTGTTGTTTAAAAGAAATTAGTTGTGCATACCAAATTTCTCTATGGGGGAAAATATAATCAAGGAGAAACATAGTGGTGGACTTGGAGGAAATTTTGGTGCAAACAAGACTTATGAGTAGTTGAATCGGTTTTATTTTGGCGGAATATGAGATTTGAAGTGGAGAAGTATGTGAAAAATGGTAAAGTCTGTCAGTATGAAAAGGGAAGGAGCCAAAACACAGGTTTGTATGTTCCATTACCTATTCCAGATAGACCTTGGGATATGGTAAGTATGGATTTTGTTTTGGGTTTACCAAAAAATCAAAGAGGAAATAATTCAATTTATGTTGTCATTGACAGAGTTTCTAAATGGCACATTTTATTCCATGTTATAAAACCAGTGATGCTACTCACATTGATAATCTGTTTTTTAAGGAGATTGTAAGGTTGAATGGGTTACCTAAGAGCATTGTTTCAGACAAAGACACCAGATTTGTTGGGCATTTCTGGAGGACCTTGTGGAAGAAACTTGCTACTAAACTGAGTTTTAGTTTAGTTTATCATCCTCAGACTGATGGATAGACTGAAGTTTTAAACACAAGCTAGGGAAATCTTCTTAGGAGTCTTGCAGGTAAACATCCAAAACAGTGGAATCAAATTTTGGCACAGGTTGAATATGCTTATAATGATTCTCCTAACATGAGTATAGGGCACAATCCATTCCATATAGTTTATGGAATGCACCCAAGAGGAGTGTTTAAATTGAGAGACTTGGGAAAAGATGAAATGGGAAGTGTTAAAGGAGAAGATTTTTCTTCAGAGATTCAAGAAATACATGAATAGGTAAAATAACAGTTACAGGATAGCAACATAAAGTACAAGAGTAGAGAAGACTTGAAGAAGAGAGAAGTTAATTTTTAGGTTGGAGATTTGGTTTTAACACACTTGAGGAAGGAAAGATTTCCAAAAAGGAAGCATACGAAGTTAAAATTTAAGAAAATTGGACCATGCAGAGTCTTGAGGAAATTCTTTTGCAAATGCATATGAAATTGAATTACCCCCTGACATTGGAATATCTCCAATTTTCAATGTTGTTGATTTGTACAGGTATGAAAGTGTTGCAGATGATACAACAGAAGATAAAGAAGAACAAGAGGTTGATTGGGTAAAACAATTACCTACAGCAAGGGCATTGCAGCCAGAAAATATTTTGGATAAGAGATTGTTTAAGAAGACAAGATGACAGGAGTATTTTCAATATTTGGTCAAGTGGAAGGATCAACCAATTGCTGATGCTTCTTGGATGACAAATTCCATGCTACAAAAGTTGGGTAGTTCTGTAGAAGAGTTGATGGACAAGAGCCCATGAATATTTTTTTCCTCAAGAGTCCGATGCAGGAGCATGAAGTTTGAAGACAAAAGGCTTCGAATTTTATTCCAAAAATACAAACAAGGTTTACAAGCAAAGGAGTGGGATCCTTTAGCGGTCACTTTACAAAGATTTCTAGATAGTATTTGAGCAAGAATTTAGGGATTTGAATTATCTTGTAATTAATTCAAGTATGTAGACTTAGTTGAGATTCGTGGGGAGAATATCATGAAAATTATATATTATCTAGGATTAGACAGATTCGATCAATTGATTGAGGATCTGATTGTTGTATGTAATGGTATTTATGTAAGTTTTGAATTAGTAGAATAAGATTTTGATGGATTTGGACGGATTTGGAATGTCTCTGTATCTCTGTGTATAATGTGTTGAATGGTCAAATCCCGAAGGGTTGAATTTCCTTCGAATTATTTCTGAGTGTTGTTGATTTCCAGTTTGGCCCTGTATAATTAGAGTTTTGTATAATCTTGTGTTATTGCATCTAAATCTTCATTCACTGGGCATTGAAATAACCTGAATATATTCCAAATCACAAAGTTAGTTAGCAATATCCTGAATATGCTAGATAAGAACTAAACTTGGCGGAAGTGCTAAATCTTGGTGGAACGAGGAAAAATTGATAAATTCGTGAGAAACCCAAGAAAAGATCTGAATCTTCCTATTGGCAGATCCAACATATCTAATGGTCATCACATGCCAACAAGCACATAATTTAGTCAGAATAGAAAAGTTATCTTCGTAGGTGTAAGTTGTATCTCGCGTGGTCTCAAGGTGGTAAGTGGTATTTTGAAATTCTGATTAACCTTAGTGGTCGACGTGTGGCATGGGAAAACCACTTTTCTCATGTGCACTTGGCTCGTTATACATCATGCAAGATTCCACACGAGATTACGTAACAGCCGTTGGATCAAGCAGGATTGATCACTGGTGGAGATCATCCAGACTAGTTGGTGACCAGACGAAGCGACAACCATCAGATTGAGGATGAGATCGACGACAGAGATATAATGCACTAAAGGTTTGTGGAATGGCAGATGTGATAAGGATCTGAACTATATTTTTACTTCCTTTTGATTCTGTGGGAAAAGTGGAAGTTTTGCATATTCTGGGTAAATTAACCAATTCTGTTGTTTTAGCAGAATAACTAAAATTGGAGGTTGATGACTGATACTCCAAAGGAAGCTCGAGCTTGAAGAAATCATTTTTGGTTTTGAACGATTTTCCTTAACACCTACGACCAACCCACCATTAAGCCTCAAGCTTGAGGTCTTGAACCCTTTAACTGTGCAATCTACCAACCTCTTCTCCTATCTAAACTGTGCATTGGGCAACTTCAAGCCTCAATCTTGATATCTTTGGTTCCTCAACTGTGCAGTCCCTTAGCCCATGCCTTCAAAATTGTGTATTGAACAGTCTCAAGCCTCCATATTAAGCCCTTGAGTCCCTCAATTATGAAGTCCCTTTGCCCAGGCCTCCAGGATTGTGCATTGAGAAATCTCAAGGCTCAAGCCTCTAGCCTAATTCCTTGAGTCCCTAAATTATGCAATACTTTGATCCTGACCATCCTAAACTATGCATTGCATAGTCTCAAGCCTCAACCATGAACCTTGGCCTCTATAAATGTGCAATCCCTGAGTCAGTCACTCAACCAATCACCAATACCACCCCTAGCAAGTGATTTCATGAATCATCTTAGGCTAGTGTTTTATCAGAATGATGTCATCTTTTCATGGGTGGATTGCAGTTGCATGTACTGTATTATGCCATGATGGGATGATGATGAAGAATATGGATAAGTAGACCATGCTAGAATACACCTAAATAGATGAGGAGATAACATGATCATTAGACAAGAAGATGAAAGAACACTGAATTATAATAGAAGATGGAAGATCAAGACCAGATTGAAGACTCCTTATCCTTAAGTCATAAGTAGTAGGAAGAAGAAGAACATGCACAATATTTTAAGAAGACAAAAGGAAAGCAGTAGAAAAAAGTGAACTGACATTGCCATGTCATCATGTAGTCCATGTCATCAGTGTCATGTCATGTCGTGTCATGAGCCATCATGTGCTACATAATTTGTGGATTATCTAATTCTATATTGGGAAATGTAATGTAAAGTGGAAGTCCAAGAGTCATCTATGTAATATGAAGAGTCATGTAGGAAGTAGAAAAGTCATGAGAAGTCAAGCAATCATGAGGGTAATCCAAGAGTCATAAGGGAGGTGAAGGATCACCCCAATTGTTAAATATACACCCTCATTGTTCATGCAAAGGAATTTTCACCTTGGCTTCTCCCATAAGGTATCAGAGAGACAGAGTCAATAATTTTGGGGAGCAACCCATGGCAATAACACTCTACTATTGGAGCTAGTGATGTTCATTATGTTGATGTATCTTAGGAATTTTAATTAATACTTGAAGCTTGATGGCCAACACATTTTCATGCATGGATAGTGAATATTTGTAATACTATTTTTTGAATGTCTATGATTCATGTTTGCTTTCACCTATAGTAAAGCAATTGAACTATTTTGGTTATTTTAGTGCTTATCTAGTTGAAAATGTGTTGTAATGGTTGTAATAATCATCGCATCTATGTGGACTACTCTCATTGATGTTAGGCAATTATGTTTTTTCTTGTGTGTGCCTCTACTAGGGTGGTATTATTACCTCTATCTTAGAGGCTTACCTTTCCTCCATGTCTAGTAATAGAACCTTGATACACCTGGAATCGAACATTCGCTAGTCACACTTGTTTTTCACAAAGGCGCATACACACTTCTCTCTCTTGCTGGCAACTAAAGCCAATGAAAATATATAAGAATATATGGAAACCAATCCAATACTCTAGATGGGTGTCCAATTCCAAATATTGTGAGGTCTAATTAGGAATTCACATCGAGTAGACCCCCTCGGTTGACGAGTTTCTATCACTGTCAACACATCATCAAGACACAAAACTAAGAAAAAACGAAATAGCTCATAATCAGGGAATCTAGTCACTTGTTTAAGGATCCTAATTCAAGACCTTAGTGCCTTTCCAAAATCATTTATTTTCCCATCGAACAAAAAGAAAAAATGAAATTTTCTAGTGCGAAGAATGGTATCAACTTTTAAATGTAAGAACTCCCTTTCTTGATCTTTTAGATAACATGTTCCTCTCCAACATACCCTTTAGAAAGACCCTTTTTATTCAACTAATTGAAATAGGTAAGTGTATTTTGTTTATTGCTTTATTATTTATTTAATTTAATGTCAAAGGTAAATATACCGATAGACGAAAAAAAGAAGAGTGACTGAATGTCAAATGGAAATCACATTGAGGAATATCTTCAAATTTTCTCATGTGGGCCTTCTTCAACTAATGAGGTAGTGGGAAATTTCATAGCTCCAACTCCTCCAGAATAAGGGGTGGAGAATTATGTTTCATGAACTACTAGACCTCAAATCAAAATAGCCATCTTGGTGATTGTTGTGGAACAATTTCTCTCTTATTGATTGCATGTAAGTTGTGTTTTTTCATAATGGAGGACACAGTTCGGAAAAAGTACTCAAGGCCTCTATATGAGGAAATTTGCATGCTCATTATTTTTCTACATGAAGGATTCACTTGGATTTTTGTCTAGGTTGGGAAGAATTCACCCTTGTAGGAAATGACTTCATTCCTTAGTGCCTTTCAAAAATTGTTTATTTTCCCATCAAACAAAAAGAAACAATCAAATTTGGTAGTGAGAAGAATGGTAGCAACTTTTAAATGTAATAACTTCCTTCCCTGGTGATAGTATATTTTGGTTTTGAAAGGAAATTATTTTCCTAATATTTTAAATAACAAATTCCTCTCAAACAGGCCCTTCAAAAAGACCTTTTTTATTCAACTGATGAAATAGTTAAGTGTCTATTGTCTAGTGTTTTTTGAGTTATTGAACTTAAGGGAATGTGTAAAGAGAATGCTAGATAAAAAAAGAAATAAGTGACCGAATGTCACAAGGAAATCACATTGAGGAATCTCTACTAAACCTCAAATCAAAATATCCATCTTGGTGATTGTTGTGGAACAACTTCTTTGTTATTTAATGCATGTAAGTTGCACCTTTTACTAATGGATGAAACAGTTGGGCAAAAGTACTCAGGACCTCTAGATGAGGAAATATGCATGCTTATTTTTTTCTACCTAAAGGATGCACTTGATTTTTATGACTAGGTTGGGTAGACTTCATCCTTCTAGGAAATGAATTCCTTCTATCAAATTCACAATGTTGAATTCCTCTGATACTACTCATGGAACTTCGACTCTGCCTTACAATTGGAATTTTATTCTTACCATAGCTCTCTCTTGGGTTATAATTTTGGCTTTCTCTTGTTTCTGTCAATTTTTTTTTTATCTATATCACTATTGTCTATCTCTTTTTGGGTGCTTTCTTGAATTAGTTAGCTAATGTGGCTCATCTAGATTCCTAAATCCTCAAGTGGACCATTGTATGAAAAGTCTTCTTTTGTTTTTAATTTTGATACTTGGTCCTCTTTATCCTTTTCAACATCGTTTGCTTATAATTATTGATAAGTCCCCTTTGCCTACTTTTCTTCTTCCATATGATTCAGATCTAAATGAATGGCACTTGAGATAGGCTTCTTGACATTTTCCAAATTACATGATTTTTCACTACACTTCTCATGTTTATCAGGGAAATTGGATTTCACACATTCAACACTATGCCTTTTGAGGAGCTATTGTAATATTGGAAACTTTTTCACCATGTATCATTTCTCCTGTGTGCTTGACTTTGATATGAACAATTGGAATTAACTCCTTTAAATGTTCACAATTAATCAATTTTCCCCTATTATCACATGTTGACTAGAAAAATTGGATTCTCCATATTTAGTTGTATGTCATCACCACACCTCTTCCATATCCAATGGATTTTGTTTCATATGTTTCTTTTCATCTAGATCACTAAGCATATGAATGCTCGACGAGGGATCCTTTAATTATGGAAAAATTAGGGATCCCTCCCCTCTTATCTCAGGCTCACTAGAATCACGAGCTTCTTTACATTCATATTGAGCTAACTCTGGCCATATGGAATACTCAATGTATAATCTTCAACCCATTTCTTTCCCTATGTAATATAAAATTTTTCCAGAGTTTTTGACATATGCTCCTTAAGCTATGAAATATTTATTCTCTCCTTCCCTTTGTCATGTTTAGGAGGAAACCTTATGTACAAGCGCTGGTAGTTTTCCTTCTAGACCTCAGTGGAACATGTAGGAATGATTTCCTCATGCATCACCTTAGGAAAACTTATGTCCATATGTTTTTGCCTTTCCTTGTGAACAAGAGTTGGATGTGAAGGGTTAGTTTCTTTACATACCACTTTTGAAATAGTGAAATTCATTTTTTTTTCTTTCAGAAGTTTCACTCCTGATCCAAAATGGCTTACCTTTTGAATTTCATTTTGATGAGCATGAATGCTTTCTTTATGCACCTTTTTCAATGTGTACATTTTTTGTGTCCCCTTCAAAATCACAACTTTAATGGGTTCCTTTGCATCTATCTCCTGTTGAGTATTTTTAGTGGCATTTTCCTTTAAACACCAATCCTCATTTCCAAGCCCACTCTAATCGGTACGAACATTGTTTTCCTTCCCTACATAATCTTCCATTCGTAGTACAGTAGTGCAACACTCCAAATATTCCTTCTTAGTATTGGCTTTCCCCTTCATGGTTTCTAGGTCCTGAGATATCCCATTCCCCTTCAAGCGTTATTGATCTGAAAATTTTTAAATTATTAGGAAATATTGAAGGGCTCATCATCAATTTATTGTTCATTTTCTATTGGGTTTCTCCAACATCTACAAAAAACCTCTAATCTATATGAGCGTTCATGTTCTACAGTGTTGGAGACTTCTTAATTCTCCTCCATTTGCCTTTGGATGCCCTTAATTATCTCCAAATTGTTTGATGAATCCACACTTTGGTCATTCTCCTTATGAACCCTCTTGATTTTCAATGAACTACTAGAAGACTTTGTACTCCTCTCCTTTTGGTGAAACTTTAGTCTCGAAGGAATCCTTCACCTATCAAGTCCCTCCATGCTACCTCTCCAATCTTGATTCAACCAAAGTTGGATCACTGGGACTGAAATTCAAAACTACTTGGGGAAATCCTTCTTCCAAAAGGAAGTAGTAGAAATTCCTTTTCTCTAAGGTGCAAAAAAAAGTTTCATTAGGTCACAAACCATGAATTCTTAGTTACCGTGAATGTCAAATCATGCAGATCCACGACTGTAGACTACTAGATCTATGGAGAACATTATCAATGTTTCAATCCCAAAAGTGATCCTACCATATCAAACCATAAAATCCTCACCCTGTTCTTCTGTAAGTTGGTGCTCAAGAAGGTAAATTGTGCACCCAAATTCAAGAATGGACATAGCAAAATTAGCATAAAAGAAATAAGTACAATTTTTATGTAGTTTTGTTTGTTTATTGGCATTTTTTTTAAGAAAAAATTCAAAAATCATTTATTATCCCACCAAACAAAGACTAACAATCAATTTTTCTAGTGAGAATAATGATAGCAACTCTTAAATGTAAGAACTCCCTTCCCCAGTGATAGCACATTTTGGTTTTGAAAGAAACTTATTTTCTTGGTCTTTTAAATAATATATTCCTCTCCAACAAACCCTTCAGAAATACCTTTTTTATTCAACTGATTGAAATAGTAATTGTCTATTGTATCATGCTTTTTGAGCTATTGAACTTAAGGACACATGTAAAGAGACTATTAGACAAAAAATAGCAGAGTGATTTAATGTCAAATGGCTATCACATTGATGAATCCCTTCAAATTTTCTCATGTGGTCCTTTGTCAACTAATGAGGTAGTAGGAACTTTATCATCTCCAGCACCTCCATAATAAGGGGTGGAGAATTATGTTTAGTGAACAACTGGACCTCAAATAAAAATATCCATCTTGGAGATTTTTGTGGAAAAACTTCTTTGTTATTGATTGCATGTAAGTTGTGCTTTTTAATAATGGATGAGATAGTTGGGCCAAAGTACTCTAGACCTCTATATGAGGAAATCTTCATGCTTATTTTTTGCTATGTGATGGATGCACTTGTTTTTTATAACTAGGTTGGACTGACTTCACCCTTCGAGTAAATGACTTGCTTCTATCACATTCCCAATGTTGGAATGCTTTAATGGCATAGTATCTTATCACTATGAGAGGTTTTACATTGTAAGAGACTAGTACTAAGAAGCTTAAGTATGGTATATAACTCTAATATTTATGTTATCCATATTCACCTGTCATTTGAACATAAAACATAGAGTCATCTTAATCACCAATTTTTATGGATAAGAAACATTTGGACCTTTCGTAACCCTTGGGGATGCTTAATAAATCTTAGTTCAGATACATATATATTAGTAAATTATCTACAATAATCTTGCCATAATTCCTCTTTGAACAACCAATATTCCACTCCTTTGGAGCTCTGCAACTTAGTCATAATAACAAACATCATTTTGTCGTTGCGACAAACACCCTCTAAAATTTTACCTACACTTGAATTTTGGAGCCTACTATGGATGTTGTGATCGGTCATGCTGTGATCACTTCTTGGTCAGTCGAAGTCACTTACTCACACATGCTCAAGTCACAAAGAGTTAATGAGCGCCTTAGTTTACGCAATCTTGAACAAGCATAGTACAGTCCATCTAGATAGTGTATGTGCAATGTTCAACCCATGTCGACAGTTAGTCACACTATCATTGATAGTCCCTGACTTTTGTCTACGTTTGTACTTCTATTTCGATGAGTTTTTCAAACTATTTCTTTTGCACACCTTTGCTTTTGCAAGTGTCATTTTCATGTTTTCCTTTGTTTCTTTTGCTTGCTTTCACTTTAATTAGTACCACTTTCATGTTATCTTTGCTCTGGCATGTGTGGCTTTCACCATTCTTTGCATACTGTAAGTATCATTTGCACTTTTCCTACTCATATAGAAAATGTCGTCTTTTAGCATGTTAAGTGTCGCACATTATATAAAAGCTATTTTTAGTGTGTTTCAAGAGTTAATTTTTGTGATAATGAGTTTTTCTCATCATGCAAACATGTATCGTACTCATTTCCAAAGTTTCGAGAACGGTTGTACAATTATCGTCACTATCGTTGCAAAGTGTATCTTTAGTGCCTCACTTGGAGTGAATTGTTTCAATGTTGTCACATTAAGGAAAGTATGTTGTTGTTGTGTTTTTAGTGTCTTGTGTTATGTCATCAAGTGATCTGTGTGTGGTCATGCTCAAGTCTTGTTGTTTTTCAACTTCATCTCATTAATCCCACATTTAGTCAAAATTCACTAACTGGACCTCTCAGCCTCATTCAACCTTTTTTGTACACTACGCAGTCTCAAGCATAAAGTCTCAACCTTGAGGTCTTAAACTATGCAACTGCATAATCACTTTTCCTCTCTCTCCATAAATTTGCATTGGGTAACTTTAACCCTTAAGCCTCAAGATTGAGGCCTTGAACCCTTTAATTGTGCAAACTACCAACCTCTTCTCCTATCTAAACGGCACATTGGGCAACTTCAAGCCTTAATCTTGATCTCTTTGGTTCCTCAACCATGCAGTCCTTTAGCCCATTCAGTCCTGATGGAAACTCTCTTTGGTAACAGATCTCAGTTCAGGCTTTCAGAATGAAGGAAAAGACATATATGCAGGTTCATCTAGATGAAGACACGTATACACGTGGGTTAGACGTTTCAAAGGCGCGTATGCATATACACGCACTTTCATGCAAGGAAAAGCGCGTATATGTTGGAGAACTTACGTTTGGTCCGTGGTAGTTAGTCCTTGGCATTTGAACCTATGGTTTTGGACCATGGTACCTCATCAGAAGTGTTGATCCCAAGTATTGGGTCTGTGGTATTGGTTTATTATGGTTTTGGACCGTGGTATTGTGGAAGGCCTAAGACTATAAAAGAGGAAGGAGATCATTTGGCAAAGGATCATCTAAATTATTGTTGAATATCTGATAAAGTGCTAGATCTGGAATCCTGGTAATTGGGTTATGGTGCAGATTTGGAGCTGAATGAAGGAGGAACCTTAGCGCAAAGAGAAGGATAAGTTCTATTGATGGATCATAATCTTTAAGCTTGAATTATAGTATCTTTGTATGATTTTGATCTGTTATATGTGGCGCTTGCTTGATCTATAGGTCTGATAATCTGGGTTAATTAGTGTTTGAATATCTGAAAGAGCGAATTATTCTTTATAGATCTGTACGCAGGTTCAGTGAAGCGAAGGCGCGTATACACGCTTGTTCAGTGAATGAATACTGCGTATACGCAGGTTGTTCCATACGCAGAAGCGTATGCATGCAGGTTTCAGGTTATTGAAGTAGCGTATATCTTTTGAGTTGTGATCTAGCTGCTACTGTTTATTGCTACAGTGTTCTAGGTTCAGATTTGGTGTGTGGTTACTGTTACTCTGATCTGGGTATAGTCGTCAGAGAAGTGTTTATTTTGATTCAGTTTTGATTGGTGAAAAGGTGATTGGTTGATGCAGAAATTCTTGATGTTTGGTTGATGTTATTTGTGGATCCACTCTGAAAATTTATGAAACGTGGTCCCTGAAAGAAAGAGAAGGTTGTAGCCTTCTGTAGGTGAGCACCTACGTACTATTATCTTGGCTAGTGCAAGAGCTAAGGGGGTTGTTGCTCCCTTCCAGGAGAAGCTGGAGAACGAGAGAGGGTTGTAGCTCTCTGCAGGTTGCAGCCTGCATACTGGTAAAGGATTGTGCCAATACATTGTAAAAGAAGTTTCTAATTTAAAGGAAGATAGAGACGAATTGTAGCAAGTGGTTTTCACCCACATTGGGTTTCCACCTTATATCTTGTGTTCTTGTGTGCGATTTTCTTTATGATCTATTTTACTGTTTTGGTTACTGGTTATTTGATTCTGAAAGCACAGATTAACAATCAACATCAGAGAGATAAATTAAATTAAAAGTTTGCCTTGTATACGCTGGTTTCCTTCTACAAAGTTGCGTATATACGCGGATTTAATTAACTGAAGTAGCGTATATCATTTGATTTTGAAAAAGGAATATTTGACTTGATAATACTAATTCACCCCCTCTCCTCAGTATTATTTCCAACAATTGGTATCAGAGCCGGTCCTTCAGAAGAATCTTGATCGCTTGAAGGAAGATCTTTCATCGTGAGCAACTATGAGAGGGAAGCATCAATCAGGCCACCGATTTTTGATGGGACAAACTTCGTATATTGGAAGGTAAGAGTTACTGCCTATCTTCAATCTCTTGGTACAAAAGTCTGGGATATCATAGAAACAGGGTATACTTTTCCATCAGCAACTCCTACAGATCCCACTGAGAAGAAGAAATATGAAACAAATGCAAAGGCAGTCAATACTTTATTAGGATGCCTATCTCAATCAGAATTTGTCAAGGTTATGCAGTTTAAATCCACAAAAGAAATATGGGACAAGATTGTACTGAGCTATGAAGGAGATGATCAGGTAAAATGAGCAAAACTTCAAACCCTCAAAATTCAGTATGAAAATCTCAGAATGTACAATGATGAAAGTGTGGCTAACTATTTTCTTCATGTAGATGAGATTGTTAATTGTATGAAAAGCTTGGGTGAAGAAATAAAAGAGGCTGTTGTGGTTGAAAAAGTTCTAAGATCTTTGTCCCCTAGGTTTGAATCTAAAGTTTCTGCAATAGAAGAAAATAAAAATCTACAAAACCTTAAAATGTCACAGCTGCATGGAATTCTAACTGCTTATGAAATGAGAAAAGGAGGTCCATCAGACAGGAGAGAAGCTGCCTTCAAGGCTTCAGGCAAAGGAGAGTACTATGAGTCAGGACACGTGTCAGAAGAAGAAGAAGAATCAAATTTTGTCAGAAATCTTCAAGGGGGTGCTGGACGATTCCGAGGTAAGTTACCTTTCAAATGCTTTGCTTGTGGGAGAGTCGGTCGCTATGCTGCCAAATGTCCTCATAAGGATAAAACTGACAAAGGTAAGGAACCTGTTAGATGGAACAAGAAACAAAATGCAACTAAGAAAAGTTACTACACTCATGAAGACAGTGATGGCCTATCAAATAGTGACGAAGATGAACGAGGTAACGATTATAAAATTTTAATGGCCTTTGAAGATGATGATTACATGGACGCTATAGATGCAGGTGGTTTTTATGAAGATATTTCTCGACTCAAAACATGTTTAGAAGAAAAATATATGATCATTGATACTCTGCAATTCCAACTTTATGAAAAAGAAAAATCTCTGGAGAAGTTAGAATGTGAAATTGTTGGCCTTAGAAAAGAAATTGAGAAAGCAAAGGCTCTTAATATTAAATTTGTTAAAGGATATGAAACTCTGGATGAGATTATAAATGTACAGTGTTCTCCACTAATCAAGACAGGTCTGGGTTATAATGGAGAAACATCTGAAGCATCCACCTCAAAGAGTTATCTTGATGCAGCAAGGAGGAATGAGAAAAAGCCCAATGGAGATCACCAAGTAAAGCAGGGACGAATTACATCAAAAACAAACGAAGACTACCAGGTAAACCAGGGGCAATCCATCTTAAGGGTGAACAAAAGCTACAACCAACCACAGGTAAAAACCTCTCAATTTGCTTCAAGAATGGATGACAATAGAAATTACAATCATTTGGCTGGTAGATTTGATAATCGCAGAAGTTTCTTCAATGGCCAATGTTTCTCTTGCCATAACTTTGGTCACAAAGCAGCTCAATGTGTTGCCTATAAGACAATCATGACTAGAGAAGCTCAAAAACAAAGAAGTATGACTGGGATTGCGAAAAGGACCTATAACAACTTTTCGGCCCTTGAAAATGAAATTGAATGTTCTATTTGTAATAACTTCGGTCATGAAGATTCTGAATGTAGGAGCAGGTTTCGGCAGACAAAGGAACAAGCCTCAAGCACCAGAACATGGAGAATAAAGGAACCATAACCAGAAAGATGTGGGATAGCTTTTTATGCAGAAGTACAGGAAAATCTATGGTACATCAACAGTGGATGTTCGAAGCATATGACAGGTGATAAAGAAAAACTTAAATCATATACTGCTTTAGAAAAGGGAAAGAAAGTTTCTTTTGGAAAAGATACCCCTGCATCCATAAAAGGAAAAGGCACTGCTCCGTTGAAAGAAAAGGTCAAAGCTGGAAATGTTGTGTATGTTGATGGCTTGAAGCATAATCTACTGAGTGTTAGTCAGATGTGCGATCAAGGAACCGAGGTAATATTTCGATCAAATGGATGTAGTGTTCGTGATCTTGATACAGGAAAAACAGTGATCAAAGGTAAAAGGACTCCAAATAATTTATACATATTTGAAGAAGGACAACAACAATGCTATTTGAGCAAGGATGATGAACACTGGTTATGGCACCGGAGGTTGGGGCATCTAAGCTTTTCACAAATAAGGAAAGCATGCAAATACCAGGCAGTTCATGGTCTTCCAGATATCAAAATTCCAGACAACACAATTTGAAAATCATGTCAGTTTGGTAAGCAAACTAGAACTAACTTCCCTGAGAAGGAAGGATCAGCTAGCAGGCCTCTTGAGCTAATCCATACAGATGTATGTGGTCCATTTAGGACAAGGTCACCTCGAGGAGAAGAATACTTTATATTATTCATTGACGACTTCTCCAGGATGGTTTGGTTAGGACTTGTGAAGCACAAAGACGAAGCATTCGAAAAATTCAAATCCTTCAAAGCCTTGGCTGAAAATGGATCAGATCACAAAATTAAGTTCCTCAGGTCCGACAGAGGTGGGGAGTTTACCTCAAATGAATTTTTCAATTTCTGTGAAGAACATGGAATAAGAAGGGAATTCTCTACAACTAGGACTCCTCAGCAAAATGGAGTGGTGGAAAGGATGAACAGAACGTTCCAACAAATGGCTCGTGCTATGCTTGATGAATCTGGAACTCCCGCAACCTTCTGGGGTGAAGCTGCATTTGCTGTGGTTGTTATTCTCAACAAAACAAATGTCCGAGTGAACAACACTCAAACTCCTCATGAGCTCTGGTATGGTGAGACTCCTTCGGTAAGCATTTCAAAATTTTTGGAGGCAAATGCTATATTAAGAACATTGATGAACAACTTGGCAAACTTGAACCTAGAGCAGATGAAGGCATTCTCCTTGGTTATTCTCTCCACAGCAAGGCATATAAGTGTTACAATAAAAGACTTGGAAGAATTGTTGACAGCATTGATGTAGTGGTTGATGAAAAAGGATACATTCCTAGGCAAGTAAATTATGAAAATATCAAAGAGGATGAAGACTACTCTCCAAATCAGACTAATGATGAAGAAAAACCTCAAGAGGCATCAAAGGAACAGATAAGGATAGAAGAGAAGACTCCATCCAGGTACGTTCAGAAAAATCATCCAGAATCTCAGATTTTGGGGCAGAAAGAGGCAGGTGTACAAACAAGAAGAACAATTGCAGAAGCCTCAAGCTATTTGGCATTGCTCTCCTCCACTGAACCACAAAATGTAAAAGAGGCATGCAAAGATGAATGCTGGGTCAAGGCAATGGATGAAGAACTTGAGCAGATCGAAAAGAACAACACTTGGGAGTTGGTTCCTAGACCAAAAGATAAGAATGTCATAGGGACAAAATGGATCTTTAAAAATAAGTTGAATGAAAATGGAAAAGTAATCAGAAACAATGCCAGAATTGTGTGTAAAGGGTATGCTCAACAAGAAGGAATAGACTTTGAAGAAACTTTTGCTCCCGTTGCTAGACTTGAGGCCATCTGAATGTTCCTTGCTCTCTCAAGCTTTCAGAAGTTCAAAGTATTTCAAATGGACATGAAATCAGCCTTTCTGAATGGAGACTTAGAAGAAGAAGTGTACATTGAGCAACCAGATGGTTTCATTCTTGGGAATGATCCAAATCTTGTATGCAGACTAAAAAAGGCTCTCTATGGTCTTAAACAGGCTCCAAGGGCTTGTTACTACCGTTTGGACAAATATCTTCATCAACAAGGTTTTTCAAAAGGATCAGCAGATAGCAATCTCTATATAAAAATTGAAAATGGCAAATTGCTAATACTTGTTGTGTATGTAGATGATATTATCTTTGGAAGCAATGAAGAAGCTATGAGTCAAAGCTTTGCCTTGGTGATGAAGAAAGAATTCGAAATGTCCTTGCTTGGAGAACTGACATACTTTCTTGGATTGCAAATCCAACAAAATGAAGGCGGTATCTTCTTGTCTCAAACCAAGTACCTCAAGCAGATTCTGAATAAGTATGGCATGGAAGATTCGAAACCAGTATGTACCCCCATGGTTACAGGATGTAGCCTCAGTGCAAATGATGAATCAGCAATAGTGCATCAACCAACCTATAGATCTATGATTGGAAGTCTACTTTATTTGACAGGTACCCGACCAGAAATCATGCATGCAGTGGGAATAGTTGGAAGATTTCAGGCAAATCCAAAGGAAACTCATCTTCAGGAACTGAAGAGAATTTTCAAGTATCTTCAAGGAACTCAAAACTATGGCTTATGGTATCCTAGAGATACAGATCTCACTCTTCATGCTTATACAGATGCAGATTGGGCTGGAAGCGCGGATGACAGGAAGAGCACAAGTGGTGGTGCATTCTTTATGGGTTCCATATTAGTATCTTGTTTCAGCAAGAAACAGAGTTCGATTGCTTTATCTACAGCTGAAGCGGAATATGTGGCTGCTGCATCTTGTTGCACTCAACTTCTTTGGATGATGCAAACCTTGCAGGACTTTCAAATCACTTGTACACCACCTATCTCCATCTTATGTGATAATACAAGTGAAATCAGCATTTCAAAGAACCCAGCCATGCATTCAAAGACCAAGCACATACATATCAAGTATCACTTTCTCCGGGAACAAGTGTTGGAACAAAAGGTCAAATTGGAGTATGTTCCTTCTAAGGAACAATTTGCTGATATTCTCACCAAACCACTGCCCATGGAGACATTTGAATACCTCAGACAGAAGCTGGGAGTAGTTGATGCATCATCTTTCTGTTAAATCTTGTCTGTTTCAGAGAAAAATGGGTGTACGCGAGTTTCCTGAGGAGGATCCGCGTACATACGCCGGTTTGTGCAGAGACAGTCGCGTATATGGAGGTTTGATGGATCTCATTAGGGATAGTTCTGGTTGAAGATATTCTGATATGGGTCTGACAAAGACCATCCGACACAGGTTCAGGGGGAGCAGATAATCTTCTAATAATGCATTGTTGGAATTATCTTAGAAGCTTTTGGTTCTAGTTCACAGCTGTTGTGTGGTTTCAGGTGCAACAGAGGTAGAGGTAGAACAGAAGGAAATCTTGGTTGCTGATCTGAATGGTGATGGACAGATGTTGCTGCTATCAGTCATTGGTGACTTTCATAAGTCTTGTTCTAGATATTTCGTCTCTATGTCATGTATCTCTTTTGTGGTGTCTCTTTTATGGTGTCAAGGTCATGTGACGACCTATTTTGGTTTCCCCACTATGCCTGGTTGAACATGTAATGAACTTGGTTGTCATATGTAAATTTCTGATATATCCCCACTTGGTTGAGTGATGGATGTATGTATTAAGTCTTTTGGTGATAGGAAGGTCTTTTATGATGTATAAGTCATGGTTCTTCTTGAAGAACATCTTTTGCAGATCTTGCCTACAGTCAGGGGGAGCATGGTCAGCACAGCAGGGCAGAAATTTCAGCATGTACTCAGGGGAGCACAACCCTTTGCCCTTGATGACAAAGGGGGAGAATGACTTTGAGGATTTTGGGTTTTGGTTGCCATCAAGTCCAAAGGGGGAGATTGTTGGCATTATGGCACAGGTTTGGAGCTATGGCATAGGTGTTGTCCTTGATGGCAACTCTCTTTGGTAACAGATCTCAGTTCAGGCTTTCAGAATGAAGGAAAAGACATATACGCAGGTTCATCTAGACGAAGACGTGTATACACGCGGGTTAGACATTTCAAAGGCGCGTATGCGTATACACGCACTTTCATGCAAGGAAAAGCGCGTATATGTTGGAGAACTTACCTTTGGTCCATGGTAGTTAGTCCTTGGTATTTGAACCTATGGTTTTGGACCATGGTACCTCGTCAGAAGTGTTGATCCCAAGTATTGGGTCCGTGGTATTGGTTTATTATGGTTTTGGACCGTGGTATTGTGGAAGGCCTAAGACTATAAAAGAGGAAGGAGATCATTTGGCAAAGGATCATCTGAATTATTGTTGAATATCTGATAAAGTGCTAGATTTGGAATACTGGTAATTGGGTTATGGTGCAAATCTTGAGCTGAATGAAGGAGGAACCTTAGCGCAAAGAGAAGGATAAGTTCTATTAATGGATCATAATCTTTAAGCTTGAATGATAATATCTTTGTATGATTTTGATCTGTTATATGTGGTGCTTGCTTGATCTATAGATCCGATAATCTGGGTTAATTAGTGTTTGAATATCTGAAAGAGCGAATTATTCTTTATAGATCTGTATGCAGGTTTAGTGAAGCGAAGGAGCGTATACATGCTTGTTCAGTGAATGAATATTGCGTATACGCAGGTTGTTCCATACGCAGAAGCATATGCATGCAGGTTTCAAGTTATTGAAATAGCGTATATCTTTTGAGTTGTGATCTAGCTACTATTGTTTATTGCTGCAGTGTTTTGGGTTCAGATTTGGTGTGTGGTTACTGTTACTATGATCTGGGTACAGTCGTCAGAGAAGTGTTTATTTTGATTCAGTTTTGATTGGTGAAAAGGTGATTGGTTGATGCAGAAATTATTAATGTTTGGTTGATGTTATTTGTGGATCCAGTCTGAAAATTTATGAAACGTGGTCCCTGAAAGAAAGAGAAGGTTGTAGCCTTTTGTAGGCCAGCACCTACGTACTAGTATCTTGGCTAGTGCAAGAGCTAAGGAGGTTGTTTCTCCCTTCTAGGAGAAGCTGGAGAACGAGAGAGGGATGTAGCTCTCTGCAGGTTGTAGCCTGCGTACTAGTAAAGGACTGTGCCAGTACATTGTAAAAGAAGTTTCTAATTTAAAGGAAGATAGGGACGAATTGCAGCAGGTGGTTTTCACCCACATTTGGTTTCCACCTTATATCTTGTGTTCTTGTGTGCGATTGTCTTTCTGCTCTATTTTACTGTTCTGGTTACTGGTTATTTGATTCTGAAAGCACAGATTAACAATCAACATCAGAAAGTCAAAGTAAATTAAAAGTTTTCCTTGTATACGCTGGTTTCCTTCTGCAAAGTTGCGTATATACGCGGATTTAATTAATTGAAGTAGCATATATCATTTGATTTTGAAAAAGGAATATTTGACTTGATAATACTGATTCACCCACCCCCCCCCCCCCCCCTCTAAGTATTATTTCCAACACTCAATTATGCAGCCCCTTTTCCCAGGCCTCCAGGACTATGCATTGAGCAATCTCAAGGCTCAAGCCTCTAGCCTAACTCCTTGAGTCCCTAAATTATGCAATCGTTTGATCCTGACCATCCTGAACTAAAGTAAAGTGGAAATGTAATGTAAAGTGGAATTCCAAGAGTCACCTATGTAATATGAAGAGTCGTGTAGGATGTCAAAAAGTCATGACAAGTCAAACAACCATGAGGGTAATCCAAGAGTCATAATTGAGGTGAAGGATCACCCCAATTGTTAAATATACATCCTCATTGTTCATGCAAAGTACTTTTCACCTTGGCTTCTCCCATAAGGTATCATAGAGACAGAGTCAATACTTTTCGGGAGCAAGTCATGGCTCCAACACTCGAGTATTGGAGCTCGTGATGTTCATTATGTTAATGTATCTTAGGAATTTTACTTAATACTTGAAGCTTGATGGCCGACATGTTTTCATGCATTGATAGTGAATATTTGTAATACTATTTTGTGAATGCATATGCTTCGTGTTTGCTTTCACCTATACTAAAGAAGTTAAACTATTTCGGTTATTTTAGTTCTTATCTAATTGAAAATATGTTGTAATGGTTGTAACAATTTTCGCATCTATGTGGACTATTCTGATTGATGTTATGCAATTATGTTTTTGCTTCTATGTGCCTCTATTAGGGTTGTACTATTACCTCTCTCTTAGAGGCTCACCTTTCTTCCATTTGTAGTAGTAGAACCTTGATACACCTAGAACTGAACATTTGCCAGTCACACTTACTTGTTTTTCAAAAAGTCACATACACGCTTCTCTCTCTTATTGGAAGTTAAAGCCAAGGAAAATATATTAGAATATATGGAAACCAAGTCAATACTCCAGATGGGTCTCCAATTCCAAATAGTTTCAGGTCTAATTAGGACTTCACATCAGGGATACACCCTTGGTTGATGAGTTTCTACCACCATCAACACATCATCAAGACCCAAAACTAAGAAAAAAATAGAAATAGCTCATAATCAAGGAATCTAGTCACTTGTTTAAGGATATTAATTCAAGATCTTAGTGCCTTTCCAAAATCATTTGTTTTTCCATCAAACAAAAAGAAAAAATCAAATTTACTAGTGCGAAGAATGGTATCAACTTTTAAATGTAAGAACTCCCTTTCTTGATATTTTAGATAACATATTCATCTCCAACATACCCTTCAGAAAGACCATTTTTTATTCAAATATACCGATAGACGAAAAAGAGAAGAGTGACTGAATGTCAAATGGAAATCACATTGAGGAATATCTTCAAATTTTCCCATGTGGGTCTTCTTCAACTAACAAGGTAGTGGGAACTTTCATAGCTCCAACTCCTCCAGATTAAGGGGTGGAGAATTATGTTTCATGAACTACTAGACCTCAAATAAAAATGGCCATCTTGGTGATTGTTGCGGAACAATTTCTTTGTTATTGATTGCATATAAGTTGTGTTTTTTCATAATGGAGGACACAGTTGGGACAAAGTACTCAAGACCTCTATATGAGGAAATCTGCATGCTCATTATTTTGCTACGTGAAGGATTCACTTGGATTTTATGACTAGGTTGGGAAGACTTCACCCTCGTAGGAAATGACTTCATTCCTTAGGCCTTCAAAGACTGTTTATTTTTCCATCAAACAAAAAGAAATAATCAAATTTGGTAGTGAGAAGAATGGTAGCAACTTTTAAATGTAATAACTTCCTTCCCTGGTGATAGTATACTTTGGTTTTGAAAGGATATTATTTTCCTAATCTTTTAAATAACAAATTCCTCTCAAACTGGCACTTCAGAAAGACCCTTTTTATTCAACTGATGAAATAGTTAAGTGTCTTTTGTCTAGTTTTTTTTGAGTTATTGAACTTAAGGGAACGTGTAAAGAGAATGCTAGCTAAAAAAAAAGAGAAAAGTGACCAAATGTCAAAAGGAAATCACATTGAGGAATCTCTTTGTGTTTTCTTTTGTGGGCTTTCTTCAATGAATGAGGTAGTAACAAATTTCTTAGCTCCAACTCCTCCAAAATAAGGGGTGAAAAATTATGTTCAGGGAACTACTAAACCTCAAATCAAAATATCCATCTTGGTGATTGTTATGGAACAACTTCTTTTTTATTTAAATCATGTAAGTTGCACTTTTTACTAAGGGACGAAATAGTTGGGCAAAAGTACTCAGGACCTCTAGATGAGGAAATATGCATGCTTATTTTTTCTACCTGAAATATGCACTTGATTTTTATGACTAGGTTGGGTAGACTTCATCCTTCCAGGAAATGAATTCCTTCTATCAAATTCCCAATGTTGAATTCCTCTAATACTACTCATGGAACTTCGACTCTACCTTACAACTAGAATGTTTTTCTTACCATAACTCTCTCTTGGATTATAATTTTGGCTTTCTCTTGTTTCTGTCAAATTTTTTTTCTCTATATCACTATTTTCTATCTCTTTTTGGGTGATTTATTGAACTAGTGAGCTAATGTGGCTCATCTAGATTCCAAAATCCTCGACTAAACCATTGTCTGAAAAGTCATCTTTTGTTTTTAATTTCAATACTTGGTCCTCTTTATCCTTTTCAAAATCGTTTGCTTCTAATTCTTGATAAGTCGCCTTTGCCTATTTTTCTTCTTCCATATGATTCAAATATAAATGAATGGCACTTGAGATAGGCTTCTTGACATTTTCCAAATTACATGATTTTTCATTACACTTCTCATGTTTATCAGGGAAACTGGATTTCACACATTCAACATTATTCCTTTTGAGGACCAATTGTAATATTGGAAGGTTTTCCTCACCATGTATCATTTCTCTTGTGTGCTTGACTTTGATACAAACAATTGGAATTGACTCTTTTAAATGTTCACAATTAATCAATTTTCCCCTATTATCACATGTTGAATAAAAAAATTGGATTCTCCATATTTATTTGTATGTCGTCACCCCACCTCTTCCATATCTGATGGGTTTTGTTTCATATGTTTTTTTTCATCTAGATCATTAAGCATATGAATGCTCGACAAGGGATCCTTTAATTATGGAAAAATTGGAGATCCCTCCCCTCTTCTATCAGGTTCACTAGAATCACAAGCTTCTTTAAATTCATATTGAGCTAACTCGGGCCATAGGGCATACCCGATGTATAAACTTCAACCCATTTCTTTCCCTCTGTAATATCAAGATTTTACTGAATGGTTGACATATACTCCTTGAGCTATGAAAGATTTATTTTCTCCTTCCCTTTATCATGTTTAAGAGGAAACCTTATGTCTAAGAGCTGGTGCTTTTCCTTTTGGACCTCAATGGAACATGTAGGAATGATTTCCTCATGAATCACTTTTGGAAAACTTATGTCCATATGTTGTTGGATTTCCTTGTGAACAAGAGTTGGATGTGAAGGGTTAGTTTCTTTACATACCACTTTTGGAATAGTGAAATTCCTTTTTTTTGCTTTTATTTTACAATTTTCACTCCTAATCCAAGATGGCTTACCTTTTGAATTTCATTTTGATGAACATGAATGCTTTTTTAATGCACCTTTTTTAGCTTGTACAATTTTTGTGTCCACTTCAAAATCACAACTTTAATGGGTTCATTTGCATCTATCTCCTGTTGAGTATTTTTAGTGGCATTTTACTTTAAACACCAATCCTCATTTCTAGGCCCACTCTAATCAGTATGAAGACTGTTTTCCTTCCCCTACATAATCTTCCATTCGTAGTACAGTAGTGCAACCCTCCAAATATCCCTTCTTAATATTGGCTTTCCTCTTCATGGTTTCTAGGTCCTGAGATC
Source organism: Pinus tabuliformis (assembly GCA_031772625.1). NCBI lineage: Eukaryota > Viridiplantae > Streptophyta > Pinopsida > Pinales > Pinaceae > Pinus > Pinus tabuliformis. Next base: position 815,641,648 of record CM062805.1, on the reverse strand, counting down.
TCCCATTCCCCTTCAAGCATTCTTGATCTGTAAATTTCTAAATTATTAGGAAATATTGAAGGATGCATCCTCAATTTATTGTTCATTTTCTGTTGGGTTTCTCCAACATCTACAAAAAAAAACCTCTAATCTATATGAAAGTTCATGTTCTATAGTGTTGGAAACGTCTTCATCCTCCTCCATTTGCCTTTGGAAGCCCTTAATTATCTCCAAATTGTTTGATGAATCTACACTTTGGTTATTCTCCTTATGAACCCTCTTGATTTTCAATGAACTACTAGAAGACTTTGCACTCCTCTCCTTTTGGTGAAACATTAGTCTCGACGGAATCCTTAGCCTATCAAGTCCCTCCATGCTACCTCTCTAATGTTGATTCAACCAATATTGGATCACTGGGACTAAAATTCAAAACTAATTAGGGAAATCCTTCTTCCAGAAGGAAGTAGTAGAAATTCCTTTCCTCTAAGGTGCAAAAACAAGTTTCATTAGGTCACAAACCATGAATTCTTAGTTACCATGAATGTCAAATCATGCAGATCTAAGACTGTAGACTGCTCGATATATGGAGAACATTATCAATGTTTCAGTCCCAAAAGTGATCCTGCCATATCAAACCATAAAATCCTCACCCAGTTCCTTTGTAAGTTGGCGCTCAAGAAGGTAAATTGCACACCCAAAATCAAGAAGGGACGTAACAAAATTCTGCAGGTAGAGTGACTGAGTGACCTCCACCTCAGTTTAATCACACGCAACGATAATGTTATCTAGAACTAATTTGGTGAAGAAGAATCTACAAATGAAATGAAATATGGCCATTTGGGCATGAGATATGCAATCTACAAAACCCAGAATAAAAAATATGGTCATTTGGGTTCCCAAAAAAATAATCACACAAAATCCCCAAATCAAAAAAATAAGAACACTAGGTGTAAGAAATTTATCATTTGGCCCATGTGGATATAACTATTCTTATAAGGACTTGATTATTCCTAATCCATAATATTAAAAATGTCTTATTTTGACTTAAGTGTAAAGGAAAAAGATTAACATTACTAAAATGAGAAAAAAATCTCATAAGCTTCATAATGAAATTGGGCATTCGAAAGTTCTAGAATACCATTGGATGAAGGAATTTTTCAAATTAGTGACATAAAGAGGGTTAAATATGAAAAAAAATTTTCTCTTAAAATGTTTAACATATAGCTATCTTAGATCTCAATTTAAAATTATTTATCATACTACCAACCTTCCCGACATTATAACTCAATTAAACTATGGCAATCTTGGAATGCATCTGTTAATATTTTTTTAGCACATAAAATAATATTCTAAAGAAATATAATTACTCACTTACCTTCTTAAGGTCAAAGCATTATTTTCATCATGGTTTCCATCATCATCATCATTCCAAAAACAATTTTTTCTTTGTAGCATTTCTTTTTGTTTCATGCAATATTATTGGAATAACATTGGAATTCTAAATAAAAATAATATGTTTTTTTTATGTGTTTAAAATTAGCCACATATTTATGTAATTAAAATAATAATATTTAAAATTTAATGTAAAAATAACATAATGTCTAGCATATACTCATCTTAGATCTCAATTTCAAAAGATTTTTCACACTGTCAACTTTCTTAACATTATAGCTCAATAAAACTATGACAATCTTGGAATGCTTCTCTTAATGCTTTCTAAGCACATAGAAAAATCTAAAGAAAGATATGTACTCTCTTACCTTATTAAGGTCCAAGCATACTCTCATCATTGTTTCCATCATCATCATCATCATCATCATTTGTTCTTCTTATTTATTGTTGTCATCGTCATTTTCATCATCAGTATTGTTGCTTTTATCATCATCATCATCATTTCACAAATGACTTTTTCTTTGTTACAACATTTCTTTTTGTTTCATGAAATATTGTTGCTTGCAGATCCAGGACTCTAGACTACCCACTCTATGAAGAACTTTATCAATGTGTTAGTCCCAACAATGATCCTTCCATCTTCAACCATCAAATCCTCTCCCTATCCTTGTGTAAGTTGGCGCCCAAGATGGTAAAGTGGGTGCCGAAAATCAACAAGGAGTGAAAAAAAATTATGCAGGAAGAATGGTTGAACGACCTCCACCTCAGTTTGATCACATGCAACAAAAGTGAGATCCAAAATTTAATTGGTTAAGAAGAATCTGAAAATGAAAAGAAATATGGTCATCTGGGTACTAATCAGATACACAATCATACAAATGCTAGAATAAAAAATAACGTCATTTGGGTTCCTAGACAAACAATCACACAAAATCGCCAAATAAAAGAATAAGATCCCTAGGTGTAAGAGATTTTTCATTTGGCCCATGCAGATATAACTATTCTTATAAGGAGGTGATTATTCCTAATCCATAGTATTAAAAATGTCTTTATTTTGGCTTAGTGTAAAGGAAAATGATTAACATTGATAAAATAAGAACAAATTCTCATCAACTCTATAATGAAATTGGGCATTGGACAATTCTAGAATATCATTGGATGAAGGAATTTTTCAAAATAGTGACATTAAGAGGGTTAAAGATGAAAAATAGTTTCTCTTAAAATGTTCAATATATAACCATTTTATATCATATCTTCAAAAGATTTTTCATACTACCAACCTTCATAAAATTATAACTCAATTAAACTATGGCAATCTTCCAACCTTCCTTTTTAACATTATAATTCAATAAACTATGACAGTCTTAGAATGCTTCTCTTAATTCTTTCTAATCACATAGAAAAATTCTAAAGCAAGATCTGAACTCTCTTACCTTCTTAAGGTCCAAGAACTACTATCATCATTGTTTCCATCATCATCATCATGTGTTCTTCTTCTTTATTGTTGTCATCATCCTTGTCACCATTATTATTGTTGTTTTTATCATCATTTCACAAATGACTTTTTCTTTGTAGCATTTCTTTTCTGTTTCATGCAATATTGTTGCAATAACATCAAAATTCTAAATAAAAATAATATGATTTTTTCATATATAATTGGCCACATATTTATGTAATTAAAGTAGTAATACTCTAGCTCATAATTTTTTCCTGATTGGTTGAGTCCTAGTCGTTAAAGTACCTTTGTTATTGAGAGGTCATGGGTTCAATACTCAACACCATCGGGGTCAAGCTTGGTAATCGAGCTAACCTGAAGTGATTCTTTCTAGTGGATCTGTCTGGTACAAGTACCTTTTTTATTGAGAGGTCATGGGTTCGATACTCTCAACACCATCAGGATCAAGATTGTAATTGAGCTGACATGAAGTGATTCCTTTGAGTGGATCTGTCCGGTACAAGAATTTCGTGGGCATAACAGTCATTGATCTCAAGGGTCCATGAACCACATAGAGAAAATGAAAATAATAAAATTCAAAATTTTATTTCAAATGACATAATCTTCAAATCAATATTTAAACTAATTTTTTTTCTTGTTATAAAATTGTGATTTATATTTGGCTTGGGTGGTTGAGCTAAATTTAGGAATATCCACGGTAGTGATCATATTTCAAATCCCAAAGGGGATCCATCATCAGGACTTCTTGAAAGAATGATAGAAGAGATATAGCAAGAGTTGAATAAATAGTAAAAAGAGCAAACCATAAAATTAAAATTAAAAAATTGACTCAATAAAGTCAAAACCTAAATTAATAAATAATCATAATAATAATAATAATAATAATATTATTATTATTATTATTATTATTGTTATATATTTATAAATAATAATTAACAATACTAATTATTTATTTATAATAATTTAAATTATTATTATAAATAAATCATTAATTGATTAATTATTATTATAAACATTAATATAAATAAAAATAATTTCTTATCTATAATTATAAAATAAATAATTTATAGAAATAAAATAATTAATAATTAATTATTACTAATAAACATTATAAATGAAATAATAGTCCTCATAAATATTGAATTCATACATGTAAAACTTCCCAATAATAATATTATTATTATTTTAAAAAAATTACATAAATTATTACCTAAACAAAAAAAACAGAATAATAAAAAAACAGAATAAGTATCAAATCATTAAATAGTAAAAAAATAATAATATGTGCATCTTATAATAATAATATTTATGAAGGCTAACTATATTATAAGAAATGAAGTATCAAACCATTATTTGTGCGCAATTTATAATAATGATATTTATCAACACTATGAATAAAAATAACATATTTTTTACATATATAATTAATTTAAATAAAAATGATTTATTATTTATATTTATATATTATTAATAGAAAATAATTAGATAAATTATTAGAAAAAAAAAATTGTGTAATGTTTGAAAGGATTATATTTATATCATGTTATATTTAAAAGAAAATATAATTTGGATGACTTTATATGATGCAAAATAATGTATAGAAATTGAAAAGTATAATTTAAAGTTTCAAAGAATTATATTTATATAGAAATTATATTATACTTAAAATATGGGTAATTTTCCCATATATTTAGATTTTTTTATTTTTATTTTTAAATTTAATTTCAATTCTTTTATTTTTTTTGAATGAATGTATTGGAAAAGAAAATGACAATTTAATGTTTGAAAGGATTATACAGACTATAATAGTTAAATTTCGAGAAGGAAAAATTTAAAAGAGCAAGGTTAACGAGAAGGAAAAATTTAAAAGAGCAAGGTTAAAGTTTCACAGGTACTATAAATTTAAAATTTCAAGTTTTAATAAAAATTGAAAAAAATAGATATAATTAATAGATTTATATAGATATTTTTATTGTTGAGATTAGAATAAATTTATATGAAAGTTCTCACATGTGCACATTGCCACTTAGGTTAACCTTTTAATTCAACAAAAATATTGTAATGTATTTCATAGCTTAACATAAAATATTGTATAATTTCTTTTATTTTCCATATAATCTTAACATCTAACATTTTCCTCATTCTCTTACTAAATAGTTTTTACCTTACATAAAAAGTTAATATAATCTGAAAATAACGTTATCATATCAATTGTCAATTGGGCTATGTTGGGTGGTTCAAAATAAAAAATCGAATCCTCCCTACTTTGATTCAATTCCAATGAATGACATGATAGATGTTTAAAAAAAAAACTTTATCATATAAATTCTTTTACCCATAAAATTAATAAATAGCATTAAAAGGAATATTGATAATAAAAATATATTTCAATATGATATAGAAAAAAAAAAACATAAAGATAAATTAATTTACAAATGCTTAGCCATTCACTTACATAGCTTTTCATGAGTCTACAATGTTCAAAATGGTATCACCCAACATAAACATGGATTCTCAATATGGTTATTGTGAACAAAGCAATGACACTCCATGGATTCTATCTACACATATTTTTCTTAGATTCCTATATTTTCAAACTATTCAATTAGATAGAGTTGGACAAGGATGGGAGGTGAAAATGGAAAACAGATGGCAAGCTAAGGTATATATGACAAGAAAAGTCTACATGAGGAAATATATGAAAGCATGAATGAAGAAAAGGGAAAGGAATTGTATTAAAGATTACTCTGTGGTTGGTAAGCATATTCAACTCCATTTCTGAAAGGACTGCAAACACAAGCACTATGGTTTCAGTGAGCTACATGCATACGTTCTCACACTATGATCATATGGACAATGTTAGAATGTGGGAAGTCCTAATTACCTTTGCATCATAGTTACCAAGTTCGAGTTCGAATATATCGAAAACAAAATTAGATTACTTAAAATTTAATACATAAATAATTTAGAATTATATATCTCACAAATATTTTAAAATTTAAGATAAACAATTATGAAAATGTCAAAACCCTTTAAAAATAATTTCAATAAAATTATATACCAATTTCATATTAACAAACATTTTATATTTCAATAAAATTATATATAAACCAATTTGTGAACATTATTCAAAATATACACTTGGAATCTTAATCATTAATTATATACTTACCAAATTACTATAAAAAATATAAGAATCAAAATTATATAATCAAACCTAAGTAGCTCACAGGTGTGGAACACCACCTGGAGACTGCCTCTGCAAAACACGCTTTGTGATTACAATCATGACATGAGAAAAAAATAATTTACACACAAATAGGGAAGTTTAAACAACGCCCTAGAAAACATGAACAACCACCTAATCTAAGGTTCAATTTGAACTGTCACTCTATTAAGACATTTCATCATTAATCTCAACACTCCCCCTTAATGGAGAAATGGATTCACACATATCCCTAACACTTCCTTAAACAATTCAAACTTGATTCTACTAAGAGGTTTGGTAAAAATATCAGCAGCATTGTCACAACTATTACAATACTTGATGCAGTAGTATTCAGACCTAGTCAGCAATGTGATAGCATGATCACATGTTGTGACTAGCAAGGGGTTGGAAGACAAAGAGTTTAGTTAATTTTATTTATTTAAATGTATGAGAGTGTTTATTTATTGTCAAAATGATTAAAAAGGGGCATAGTGGCTTATTGATCCTCCCTGTGTGGAGATCAGTTTGAGAGAGGTTAGATATTTGGAGTGGTTTTCAGCCTATGGGCAGATTTGTAAACAAAAGGCCATTGTAAAGAGGAATCAGGCTTGAGGAACAAAGATTCCATTTTGTAGTTATTCATTTGTAATTATATATATATATACAGTAATTGAGTAGGACTATATAAATGTGTGATTGAGTGTCGAATGATAGATCGAATGCATCAGAAGATTGTATATATATATATATATATGCCGGCGGAGTGCATGAATGCAGAGAAATGGAGTTTGATGAATACACATAGAGGAATGTGTCAAGGAGGATTCTAATGGATTATTTATAGCCAATAGAAGGATCAAATCCAAGCTCGGAAGGGAGTGCACAGTTAAAAACCCTGAGAGACCAAGTGGAACCCATAGAAACAATGAATAAATAGCGTAAATTCATAGTGAAAAGATAAGTAGAGAGTTGAAGAGTTGATACACAGTAGCCCTCAGATCTTGAAGATCGACGGTCCAGATTAAAGGATCGCATCGCAACCAAGTCTTGGAGAACTGTAATGAACGTGAGAGATTAATCGTAGATTGTTGGATCATGGCCAGATCAACTATTGGGAGTTGGAAATGCAAAAGAATGATTGGCGAAGGTGTGATATCACCGACAGTGATAATCGAAGATAGACGTTTGGACTTATCGACGATTGGGTGTCAGAAGGGTGGCACAACAGAGAGTCCAGCGATAAGCCAGACCCGACAACATATATGAATGCAGGTATATAACATTTGAGTTCTGATGTATATGGTTCGGAGTAGGAATTCCTTTGTATTCCCGTATTCCGTGTATTTTCAATAAGGGGTAGTGCGAGCCGTTAAGGTTCAAAGGTTATGTTAACGACTCTGATAGTTGCATATCAGAGGTCGGAGGGGTGATGAACCATATATGTGGTAAGGCGTGGAGAATGCGATGGCCGATTGCGATGAGGTTAAACCTCGGGGAACGTGACAGAGCCGTACAAAAGGCGGAAAAGGATGTTTTTGTGGGGATTTCCTTTGCAATTGATTTATAAAGGAATTAAGCGTTGATTGAAGGTTGTAAAGAGTTTTAAGGGTTTCGATAGGAAGGAATTAAAAGAAGGCTTTAATAAAGTCTTATTTATAGGTTAACAGGTGATTCAAATCCCGATAGGAGGCATTGGTGGAGTGATTGCGTTCCAATGAAAAGGAACTGTTATATAGGGCCTTATCCACTTGCAGTTTGAAGATTTGACTCCTTGAGAGTCAAATACCTAGGACAATTGTATTTATGCATTATCAAGCATATTGTGGGTATGTGCGGGGTAACCCTACATCAAATTTGGTATAAGAGCAAGCCTAATGCTCTGTGGAGATTGATTGAGGAGCTGAATTTTATTTTCTAGCATATATAATTGGCATTGTAATGGATCTGACATAGTGGGAGAATAGAGTACAAGGATTCATGCATAGAATAATTCTGACATGTTACAGGCAATGAAGACTTTAGTTGGTTATTCAAGAGAGACTGTGGAAAAAGGGACTTGAGGAAGATAGGATTAGAAAGGATCTTGTCATTTTTAAAGCTTTAGTGGTATGTGTAGGTGAATGCAGGCAATGAAATTGCAATAAAACTATTGTAAGGAAAGAAAGTGAATATGGATGTATTCAGTAAGAACAAAAATTCGGTTGAAAGAAGGATTGAATTGCAGACAACGAAAGGTAAAGCAGCATGTGTATTGTCCAGCCAGTGAAAGATGAAAGAGATAGATCAGCAGGTATGAGTTGTATTTCGATGTGGTTCATTTGAATTGTTTTTATAAGGGAAGAGAGTGATAGCAGCAACACACAGTAGCAAACTATGTAAATAAAGAGAGGAGTTATGTTAGTGGCAGTGAACCTAAATATTCCAGCTAAAATTTGGATAGGGGGAACAATTAAAGTGTTCTCAAGTGAAGGTGAGTTGAGGATACAAGCCTAAAGAGAGCAGAAGAGAATGATCAAGAGGTTCCAGAGATAGAGAACCAGTTCTTGCCAAAAGATCAAGTCCAGAGAAGGGATTGGTGAAGTAAATGATAGCAGGAAGGACTTGTTGTCGCAGAGGCTTAGTGCAGCTCATAGTGAGTGAGAAGCTCATAGAGATACAAGGAAATGACTACTGATAGTCATAGTAGGGGTTCAGAGAGAAGCCATAGTAGAGGGAAGGAGGATGACAAGGGAAAAGGCAAAGGAGAGAAGATAAGTCAAGAGGTATTTGATAGAGAAATTACAGAACTGAAGATAATTATGGATAACATGATAGTGCTACTAGAAAAATGTGAAGGAAACCAAAGATATGGTTGGACTATGAAAAGAAAGAAGATAAAGTGGAAGCTACTGCAGAAACAGGTAAAGAGGAGAAAGTATATCAAATCAAGAGGAGAACTCAGAGCAACTGAATTAAAGATGGAAGATAGTTATTGTAGACACAAGCAAGAGGTTTACCTTACTAAGAAATGAATGATTGAGGATTTCTTGAACTGTTGGACAAGTTCGAATCAGCAGAGAGATGTGATGATTGAAACATCAAAGAAAAAGGAGCCTAGTATTTTTAAAACTAATGATTTGTTCATATATGTAGGTGATGAACAACCTTCAGAAGATATGTTTATGCGGGTTGCTGGAGAAATGAAACTGATAGAAGAAATGTATGTAATAGAACAATTCTTGGCTAAAAATGTGTACAAGGACACTGGAGAAGGACAAATATTGAAGACTACTAAAGAAGATGAAGATGATGAATCCAGTAAGACTTGGAAGAAAGATGGCAAACAGTCTGAAGACAAAAGGAAATTGCAGATTTCCAAGGGAGAAGTAGAAAAGAGGTATGAAGACAACCTTATGGAAGGAGTGAACAAGAGTGAAGAGGCAGTACAAACACTTGAGGTAATGGAATTATCTCTTCAATTCATATTCAAAATTTATGAACCTATATTGATAGTTAATGGACAAGAAATAATCTTGAAATGACATAATGGACCATTAATGGAAAGGAATCTTACTAAAAAGTGTATTATGGAAGATGATAGAACCAAGGTTTTTAAAGAAAATTCAACCCAAGGAGGTACAGTTAATCCATTCAAGGTTATGAAGAAGAAAGGAAAAGAGGATAAACATGAACTCAAAGAGAGGTTGGTAGACATTGATGCACAACTGGAAATTGAAGACAGTGTTATTTGTACAAATTGCAAAAAGAGTAAAGGTGAGTGTAAACAACAAACTGAAAATAGACAGGCAATCTTAGAGGATGAAGGTAAGGATTCTTTTGTGAACTATGCATATGCAGTGAGAAACCCAGGGGAATAGTGGAAGGTGATATTCATGGTGTTGACAATAATTTTCACTGTTGTGAAAGGGACTCAACAGTGGAATTGAAAACCTATGGTATATGGTGATTTTGTTTCTTGTATGGAAGCAAATAGAACTTTAGGTTCTAAACCCAGAGATTGGCAGATTTTGATTGAAACAAAGGGGGAATGGAAAAGAAAACTTAGCGGATTACATATTTTTAAGGAAGGAACAATAAGAATAAAGAGGAGTGTGAAAGGAAGGAAGGCCAAAGAAAAAAGAAGAGAACATAATTCAGAACTTAGACAACATTTAGAACAAACTGAAGACATAGAAGACTTTTTAAAAAGAAGACAACATGACAAGTTTGATATGTCATATACACATCAAGAGGATGACAAATCAGAAAAATTATGGAGCAGAGTTAATGAGGACAAAGATGGGAAATGTAATCTATTTTCTGATTTTGAGTTATTAATTGTTGAATGTGGTTTTCAGGATGGAGGACAAACTACTCTTGGATATATGTTTGCACAAGTAAACATGAAGGAAGGTGTAAATTCCAGAATTGCAAAAAGTTAGTTTTCCTTATGGAAACAAGAAGACGAGAGAAAGCAACGAGTTGACTTAGAAGCTTGGAATAGAGGAAGGAGAATTGGCATAGCTCTTAAACAAGTTATTGCAGAAGAGGAAGAATATTTCAGGGAATGTGGAAGTATAGTCCATAGACAGATTTTGTTCTTAATACAAAGAAGGCTTAAATGTCAAGAGTTTATCTTGAGGATGCAATTCGAAAATTGGGTGAACAACTCAACTAAGTTTGATAGGAAATGGAGGAAATTGAACAATGATCAATAATAGTTTGTAGCCAGAGAAAAATATATAGTTGAAAGGCTATATGTTCTTGTATTAACCAAAACCCAATCTTCTTTTGAGATTGGAAGGACTCTACTAAAGCTATTTGATAGATGGATGATGAAAACTACAAAGATAATGAGTATAAGGAATTGTCAAAGCCAGCAAATCAAGGGAAGATGGAGGGATATATAGGACAGCATAAAGAAATTGGTTTATAGATAGAAGGAGATGTTGGGGATTGAGTCAAAAGTCAAAAGGAACAGTCAGGTATAAGACAGGAGAAAATACATGAAGATGGAGATCAATTCTATTGATATGATGACAAGACAGCAAAGGAGAGAGAAGCAAACATTTATGTTGTTTGAGGAGGTGTTTATGCAGAGTATCAACACCAAAATATTATGCAAAGGAGATGCTTATGAATGCAGAGCAAAAATACATCCACAACACAAAGTTTGGCACCCAAGAGAAACAAAGGAGGTAGCAAATACACCTGCAGATGAAAGCGATCAGGTAGCCAATTGGGAGATGAAATATGATGAAGTTCACAACAGAGGAAGTAGAAAGACTCATGAATAGAAGTCCATGAAATATTTCAACCTTGGGAGTCTGATGCAGAAGCATTCAGGCCTAGTCAGCAATGTGATAGCATGATCACATGTTGTGACTAGCAAGGGGTTGGAAGACAAAGAGTTTAGTTAATTTTATTTATTTAAATGTATGAGAGTGTTTATTTATTATCAAAATGATTAAAAAGGGGCATAGTGGTTGACTGATCCTCCCTGTGTGGAGATTAGGCCAAACAGTTAGATTTAACTGGTTTGAATAGAAAATGAGGAAACTAAAAGCTTAATTTAGCATTTGTTTAGAAAAGAGTGGAGTTGAAGAGACTTTTTAGGAGAGGGTGAGAAATTTCTGGTTCTGAACTAGAATTGGTTCATGAATCCATTTTTGTATAAATTATGATTTTCTTGTATAATTCAAGGGTTGGATAGGTTATATAGGTAGAAGTTTTGAGAGAGGTTAGATATTTGGAGTGGTGTTTAGCCTACGAGCGGATTTGTAAACAAAAGGCCACTGTAAAGAGGAATCAGGCCGGAGGAACAGAGATTCCATTTTGTAGTTATTCATTTGTAAATATATATATACAGTAATTGAGTAGGACTATATAAATGTGTGATTGAGTGTCGAATGAAATATCGAATGCATCAGAAGATTGTGTATAGATATATATATATATATATATATATATATATATATATATATATATATATATATATATATATATATATATATATATATATATATATATATATATATATATATATATATATATATGCAGGCAGAGTGCGTGAACGTAGAGAAATGGAGTTTGACGAATACATAGAGAGGAACGTGTCAAGGAGGATTCTAATGGATTGTTTGTAGCCAATAGAAGGATAAACTCCAAGCTTAGAAGGGAGTGCGCAGTTAAAAACCCCGAGAGACCAAGCAGAACCCATAGAAACAATGAAGAAATAGCGTAAATTCACAGTGAAAAGATAAGCAGAGGGTTGAAGAGTTGATACATAGTAGCCATCGGATCTTGAAGATCAACGGTCCAGATTAAAGTATCGCGTCGCAACCAAGTCTTGGAGCACTACAATGAACGTGCGAGATTAATCGTGGACCGTTGGATCATGGCCAGATCAATGGTCATGATTTAAATCGCATATCGGGAGTCGGAAATGCAAAGGAGCGATTGGCGAAGGTGTGATATCGCCGACAATGATAATCGGCGATCAGCATTTGGAATTATCAGCAATCGAGCGTTGGAAGGGTGGCACAGTGGAGATTCCAGCTATAAGACGGACCCGAAAACATATATGAATGCAGGTTTATAAAATTTGAGTTCCTTTTTATATGGTCCGGAGCGGGAATTCCTTTGTATTCCCATATTCCGTGTATTTGCAATAAGGGGTAGTTCGAGCTGTTAAGGTTCAAAGGTTATGTTAATGACTCTGATAGTCACATATCAGAGGTCGGAGGGGTGATGAACCATATATTTGGTAAGGCGAGGAGAATGCAATGGCTGATTGCGATGAAGTTAAACCTCGGGGAACGTGACAGAGCCACACAAAAGGTGAAAAATGACGTTTTGCAGGGATTTCCTTTGTAATTGATTTATAAAGGAATTAAGCACTGATTGAAGGTTGTAAAGAGTTTTAAGGGTTCCGATAGGAAGGAATTAAAAGAAGGCTTTAATAAAGTCTTATTTATAGGTTAAGGGGTGATTCAACTCTCAATAGGAGGAATTGGCGGAGTGATTGGGTTCCAATGAAAAGGAACTATTATATAGGGCCTTATCCACTTGTAATTTGAAGATTTGACTCCTTGAGAGTCAAATACCTGGGACAATTGTATTTATGCATTATCAAGCATATTGTGGGTATGTGTGGGGTAACCGTGCATCAATACTCAATATGGATTTCTTTTGACTGAACTTTCTCCCTGACAGAATGAAACTGTGTATCGATATTCTTTGTGTTCTTATGGAATACTGGATTATTTGCAAGTTTTATGGAGCTCTGGTTGTCACATTTGATCACGTTTGCAACCTTCTGTTCTTCTCCATCATCAAGGAGAAGTCTCCTCAACCAATCTAATTCACATGTTGTTGCACACATAGCTTGATATTTAGCTTCCGAAGAAGACAAAGATATTGTGTTCTGCTTTTTGTTGCTCCATGTAATTACCCCATATCCAATGCTAAATGCATAGCCTATTATGGATCATCTGCCATCTACATTTCCAGCCCAATCAGAGTCTGAAAAACCTGTCAATCTAACATCACATGAATCAATATAAACAATACCAAAATCTAAGGTTCCTTAGAGATACCTTAAAACACCTTTTGCTCCAACCCAATGGCTCTCAAGGGGCTTTGACATGAATTGGCTCAATGCACTAACTACATAAGCCAAATCTGGCCTAGTTGTAGTCAAGTATATTAGACTGCCAACCAACTGTCTATACAAAGTCGCATCTGCCTCCTTAGATCCATCATCATTCTGAAGTTTTATATTCTACTTTAAAGTTACTGCTGCAGCTTTGCATTAATCCATTCTGAACTTTTCCAGTAAGCTCTTGACATACTTACTCTGTGATAGAAAATTTTGTCTAGAATCGCTCTGTTAGGGTCCTATAATAATAGGATTCATAATTTTGAATTGACTATGATTAGTTTTGTAATATTGTAGATACTTTTGCTTTATGCAAAATGTTTTTCCATATTAAAAATAAAAAATGTAAAGAGGGTGAAGTCCTAAAAGAAAAATCAAAGTACTAATAAAAGAAAAAGATAAAAAATAGTATAAAATATTAACCCCACCAAAAAGAGATAAAAATTAGATTCTGAAAGTGATGCAAATTCAAATGCCACTACTTTTTACTTTACTTTGCAAAATAAGATTGTATGCAACTTGTCAAAAATGCCACAATCCATGACGGTGAAATAGTTTAATCTTGATTCATTCATGCTTTAAATTTCATGTTGATAGATAGAGAACAAAGATCTAGCCAAATTGTTTAATCTTGGCAGATCAGTGGTTAGGTAGAGAATAATAATGAGCTCAACAGTTTAATCTAAGCCATTGGAAAGTCATAAGGTTAGAATTAGATAGTTTTTTTATAAAAGAAGAAGAAATGAAGAGTTAGCAAGCTCAAATGCACCCAGTAAATGAAGAAAAAATGTTAGGATAAATGATGGGTAGGCAAAAGCAGTTTTCACAAGGCATGGAGAACATCAAATTGGTCATTTCATATCACTAATATCCCCCAAAATCCCCTTTCCCTTGTTTAAAACCCTAATGCCACTCTAAAAAGGTATTTTTCCTTGTAAAAATATCCCTTCCCCTTCATTTTACCTTTTCCCTTATTTCATCTCACTTCCCCTTGTAAAATAGCCCTTTTTCCCTTTATTTTACACCCTCCCCTACACATTTCCTTTAAAAACCCACTAAAAGCTCCTTATCCTAGGTTTGAATAGTTGAAATGTATCGAGCCCCATTGAAAAACCCTCTCTGATACCTTTTTAACTCATATCCCTAGTATATTTTTACTTTGCATACCATTTTATTAACCCTCATCGCATAATTAATTCGCGTGTTTACTTTTTAATTAACTACGATACATTTTAATTAACCCGACCCACACCCTGACTCATCTCTCACAACTCTACCACCCAATAACCCTCCGATCACCCACCTCCAGATCCAACAGCTTGCATTCCATATCACATGCTCTGACGTCTGGCTTTTAACATTACAAAAGCACACGAGATTAGCGATTTTCCCCGCCCACTTTTTTTCTACGTGGCAACCCCACGTTATATCACATCTTCCAAAATAATACCACCCTACCACTTTAAAGCGGCGCAATAAACCACCTTACCGCCTCCTCGTGTCAAATGAAACTGACCTGTTGTTGAAACTTAACCCCGCACCCAAAAATTAACCACTATTGGTTAAAAACGAAAAAGCTGCCCTTTCCAACCTTTTCACTGTTATTTTGTTAAGGACTGCATAAAGGAACCTTTTCCAACCTATTCTACAATGCTAGAACATCTTTTGAACTATTTTAAGCCATTTATGACTAAAAGACATTGCCGACTTCGATTTGAAGTAGTATAAAGACCATTGAAGTCTCAGAAAGCCTCCGCTGCCCCCAGAGAACCCTTCTGCATACCAAAGCATCTAAGCTTTTCACAAATAAGGAAAGCATGCAAATACCAGGCAGTTCATGGTCTTCCAGATATCAAAATTCCAGACAACACAATTTGAAAATCATGTCAGTTTGGTAAGCAAACTAGAACTAACTTCCCTGAGAAGGAAGGATCAGCTAGCAGGCCTCTTGAGCTAATCCATACAGATGTATGTGGTCCATTTAGGACAAGGTCACCTCAAGGAGAAGAATACTTTATATTATTCATTGACGACTTCTCCAGGATGGTTTGGTTAGGACTTGTGAAGCACAAAGACGAAGCATTCGAAAAATTCAAATCCTTCAAAGCCTTGGCTGAAAATGGATCAGATCACAAAATTAAGTTCCTCAGGTCCGACAGAGGTGGGGAGTTTACCTCAAATGAATTTTTCAATTTCTGTGAAGAACATGGAATAAGAAGGGAATTCTCTACCGCTAGGACTCCTCAGCAAAATGGAGTGGTGGAAAGGATGAACAGAACGTTCCAACAAATGGCTCGTGCTATGCTTGATGAATCTGGAACTCCCGCAACCTTCTGGGGTGAAGCTGCATTTGCTGTGGTTGTTATTCTCAACAAAACAAATGTCCGAGTGAACAACACTCAAACTCCTCATGAGCTCTGGTATGGTGAGACTCCTTCGGTAAGCATTTCAAAATTTTTGGAGGCAAATGCTATATTAAGAACATTGATGAACAACTTGGCAAACTTGAACCTAGAGCAGATGAAGGCATTCTCCTTGGTTATTCTCTCCACAGCAAGGCATATAAGTGTTACAATAAAAGACTTGGAAGAATTGTTGACAGCATTGATGTAGTGGTTGATGAAAAAGGATACATTCCTAGGCAAGTAAATTATGAAAATATCAAAGAGGATGAAGACTACTCTCCAAATCAGACTAATGATGAAGAAAAACCTCAAGAGGCATCAAAGGAACAGATAAGGATAGAAGAGAAGACTCCATCCAGGTACGTTCAGAAGAATCATCCAGAATCTCAGATTTTGGGGCAGAAAGAGGCAGGTGTACAAACAAGAAGAACAATTGCAGAAGCCTCAAGCTATTTGGCATTGCTCTCCTCCACTGAGCCACAAAATGTAAAAGAGGCATGCAAAGATGAATGCTGGGTCAAGGCAATGGATGAAGAACTTGAGCAGATCGAAAAGAACAACACTTGGGAGTTGGTTCCTAGACCAAAAGATAAGAATGTCATAGGGACAAAATGGATCTTTAAAAATAAGTTGAATGAAAATGGAAAAGTAATCAGAAACAAGGCCAGAATTGTGTGTAAAGGGTATGCTCAACAAGAAGGAATAGACTTTGAAAAAACTTTTGCTCCCGTTGCTAGACTTGAGGCCATCTGAATGTTCCTTGCTCTCTCAAGCTTTCAGAAGTTCAAAGTATTTCAAATGGACATGAAATCAGCCTTTCTGAATGGAGACTTAGAAGAAGAAGTGTACATTGAGCAACCAGATGGTTTCATTCTTGGGAATGATCCAAATCTTGTATGCAGACTAAAAAAGGCTCTCTATGGTCTTAAACAGGCTCCAAGGGCTTGTTACTACCGTTTGGACAAATATCTTCATCAACAAGGTTTTTCAAAAGGATCAGCAGATAGCAATCTCTATATAAAAATTGAAAATGGAAAATTGCTAATACTTGTTGTGTATGTAGATGATATTATCTTTGGAAGCAATGAAGAAGCTATGAGTCAAAGCTTTGCCTTGGTGATGAAGAAAGAATTCGAAATGTCCTTGCTTGGAGAACTGACATACTTTCTTGGATTGCAAATCCAACAAAATGAAGGCGGTATCTTCTTGTCTCAAACCAAGTACCTCAAGCAGATTCTGAATAAGTATGGCATGGAAGATTCGAAACCAGTATGTACCCCCATGGTTACAGGATGCAGCCTCAGTGCAAATGATGAATCAGCAATAGTGCATCAACCAACCTATAGATCTATGATTGGAAGTCTACTTTATTTGACAGGTACCCGACCAGAAATCATGCATGCAGTGGGAATAGTTGGAAGATTTCAGGCAAATCCAAAGGAAACTCATCTTCAGGAACTGAAGAGAATTTTCAAGTATCTTCAAGGAACTCAAAACTATGGCTTATGGTATCCTAGAGATACAGATCTCACTCTTCATGCTTATACAGATGCAGATTGGGCTGGAAGCGCGGATGACAGGAAGAGCACAAGTGGTGGTGCATTCTTTATGGGTTCCATATTAGTATCTTGTTTCAGCAAGAAACAGAGTTCGATTGCTTTATCTACAGCTGAAGCGGAATATGTGGCTGCTGCATCTTGTTGCACTCAACTTCTTTGGATGATGCAAACCTTGCAGGACTTTCAAATCACTTGTACACCACCTATCTCCATCTTATGTGATAATACAAGTGAAATCAGCATTTCAAAGAACCCAGCCATGCATTCAAAGACCAAGCACATACATATCAAGTATCACTTTCTCCGGGAACAAGTGTTGGAACAAAAGGTCAAATTGGAGTATGTTCCTTCTAAGGAACAATTTGCTGATATTCTCACCAAACCACTGCCCATGGAGACATTTGAATACCTCAGACAGAAGCTGGGAGTAGTTGATGCATCATCTTTCTGTTAAATCTTGTCTGTTTCAGAGAAAAATGGGTGTACGCGAGTTTCCTGAGGAGGATCCGCGTACATACGCCGGTTTGTGCAGAGACAGTCGCGTATATGGAGGTTTGATGGATCTCATTAGGGATAGTTCTGGTTGAAGATATTCTGATATGGGTCTGACAAAGACCATCCGACACAGGTTCAGGGGGAGCAGATAATCTTCTAATAATGCATTGTTGGAATTATCTTAGAAGCTTTTGGTTCTAGTTCACAGCTGTTGTGTGGTTTCAGGTGCAACAGAGGTAGAGGTAGAACAGAAGGAAATCTTGGTTGTTGATCTGAATGGTGATGGACAGATGTTGCTGCTATCAGTCATTGGTGACTTTCATAAGTCTTGTTCTAGATATTTCGTCTCTATGTCATGTATCTCTTTTGTGGTGTCTCTTTTATGGTGTCAAGGTCATGTGACGACCTATTTTGGTTTCCCCACTATGCCTGGTTGAACATGTAATGAACTTGGTTGTCATATGTAAATTTCTGATATATCCCCACTTGGTTGAGTGATGGATGTATGTATTAAGTCTTTTGGTGATAGGAAGGTCTTTTATGATGTATAAGTCATGGTTCTTCTTGAAGAACATCTTTTGCAGATCTTGCCTACAGTCAGGGGGAGCATGGTCAGCACAGCAGGGCAGAAATTTCAGCATGTACTCAGGGGGAGCACAACCCTTTGCCCTTGATGACAAAGGGGGAGAATGACTTTGAGGATTTTGGGTTTTGGGTTGCCATCAAGTCCAAAGGGGGAGATTGTTGGCGTTATGGCACAGGTTTGGAGCTATGGTAGGTGTTGTCCTTGGTGGCAACTCTCTTTGGTAACAGATCTCAGTTCAGGCTTTCAGAATGAAGGAAAAGACATATACGCAGGTTCATCTAGACGAAGACGTGTATACACGCGGGTTAGACATTTCAAAGGCGCGTATGCGTATACACGCACTTTCATGCAAGGAAAAGCGCGTATATGTTGGAGAACTTACCTTTGGTCCATGGTAGTTAGTCCTTGGTATTTGAACCTATGGTTTTGGACCATGGCACCTCGTCAGAAGTGTTGATCCCAAGTATTGGGTCCGTGGTATTGGTTTATTATGGTTTTGGACCGTGGTATTGTGGAAGGCCTAAGACTATAAAAGAGGAAGGAGATCATTTGGCAAAGGATCATCTGAATTATTGTTGAATATCTGATAAAGTGCTAGATTTGGAATACTGGTAATTGGGTTATGGTGCAAATCTTGAGCTGAATGAAGGAGGAACCTTAGCGCAAAGAGAAGGATAAGTTCTATTAATGGATCATAATCTTTAAGCTTGAATGATAGTATCTTTGTATGATTTTGATCTGTTATATGTGGTGCTTGCTTGATCTATAGATCCGATAATCTGGGTTAATTAGTGTTTGAATATCTGAAAGAGCGAATTATTCTTTATAGATCTGTATGCAGGTTTAGTGAAGAGAAGGAGCGTATACATGCTTGTTCAGTGAATGAATATTGCGTATACGCAGGTTGTTCCATACGCAGAAGCATATGCATGCATGTTTCAAGTTATTGAAATAGCGTATATCTTTTGAGTTGTGATCTAGCTACTATTGTTTATTGCTGCAGTGTTTTGGGTTCAGATTTGGTGTGTGGTTACTGTTACTATGATCTGGGTACAGTCGTCAGAGAAGTGTTTATTTTGATTCAGTTTTGATTGGTGAAAAGGTGATTGGTTGATGCAGAAATTATTAATGTTTGGTTGATGTTATTTGTGGATCCAGTCTGAAAATTTATGAAACGTGGTCCCTGAAAGAAAGAGAAGGTTGTAGCCTTTTGTAGGCCAGCACCTACGTACTAGTATCTTGGCTAGTGCAAGAGCTAAGGAGGTTGTTGCTCCCTTCTAGGAGAAGCTGGAGAACGAGAGAGGGATGTAGCTCTCTGCAGGTTGTAGCCTGCGTACTAGTAAAGGACTGTGCCAGTACATTGTAAAAGAAGTTTCTAATTTAAAGGAAGATAGGGACGAATTGCAGCAGGTGGTTTTCACCCACATTTGGTTTCCACCTTATATCTTGTGTTCTTGTGTGCGATTGTCTTTCTGCTCTATTTTACTGTTCTGGTTACTGGTTATTTGATTCTGAAAGCACAGATTAACAATCAACATCAGAAAGTCAAAGTAAATTAAAAGTTTTCCTTGTATACGCTGGTTTCCTTCTGCAAAGTTGCGTATATACGCAGATTTAATTAATTGAAGTAGCATATATCATTTGATTTTGAAAAAGGAATATTTGACTTGATAATACTGATTCACCCACCCCCCCCCCCCCCCTCTAAGTATTATTTCCAACACTCAATTATGCAGCCCCTTTTCCCAGGCCTCCAGGACTATGCATTGAGCAATCTCAAGGCTCAAGCCTCTAGCCTAACTCCTTGAGTCCCTAAATTATGCAATCGTTTGATCCTGACCATCCTGAACTAAAGTAAAGTGGAAATGTAATGTAAAGTGGAATTCCAAGAGTCACCTATGTAATATGAAGAGTCGTGTAGGATGTCAAAAAGTCATGACAAGTCAAACAACCATGAGGGTAATCCAAGAGTCATAATTGAGGTGAAGGATCACCCCAATTGTTAAATATACATCCTCATTGTTCATGCAAAGTACTTTTCACCTTGGCTTCTCCCATAAGGTATCATAGAGACAGAGTCAATACTTTTCGGGAGCAAGTCATGGCTCCAACACTCGAGTATTGGAGCTCGTGATGTTCATTATGTTAATGTATCTTAGGAATTTTACTTAATACTTGAAGCTTGATGGCCGACATGTTTTCATGCATTGATAGTGAATATTTGTAATACTATTTTGTGAATGCATATGCTTCGTGTTTGCTTTCACCTATACTAAAGAAGTTAAACTATTTCGGTTATTTTAGTTCTTATCTAATTGAAAATATGTTGTAATGGTTGTAACAATTGTCGCATCTATGTGGACTATTCTGATTGATGTTATGCAATTATGTTTTTGCTTCTATGTGCCTCTATTAGGGTTGTACTATTACCTCTCTCTTAGAGGCTCACCTTTCTTCCATTTGTAGTAGTAGAACCTTGATACACCTAGAACTGAACATTTGCCAGTCACACTTACTTGTTTTTCAAAAAGTCACATACACGCTTCTCTCTCTTATTGGAAGTTAAAGCCAAGGAAAATATATTAGAATATATGGAAACCAAGTCAATACTCCAGATGGGTCTCCAATTCCAAATAGTTTCAGGTCTAATTAGGACTTCACATCAGGGATACACCCTTGGTTGATGAGTTTCTACCACCATCAACACATCATCAAGACCCAAAACTAAGAAAAAAATAGAAATAGCTCATAATCAAGGAATCTAGTCACTTGTTTAAGGATATTAATTCAAGATCTTAGTGCCTTTCCAAAATCATTTGTTTTTCCATCAAACAAAAAGAAAAAATCAAATTTACTAGTGCGAAGAATGGTATCAACTTTTAAATGTAAGAACTCCCTTTCTTGATATTTTAGATAACATATTCATCTCCAACATACCCTTCAGAAAGACCATTTTTTATTCAAATATACCGATAGACGAAAAAGAGAAGAGTGACTGAATGTCAAATGGAAATCACATTGAGGAATATCTTCAAATTTTCCCATGTGGGTCTTCTTCAACTAACAAGGTAGTGGGAACTTTCATAGCTCCAACTCCTCCAGATTAAGGGGTGGAGAATTATGTTTCATGAACTACTAGACCTCAAATAAAAATGGCCATCTTGGTGATTGTTGCGGAACAATTTCTTTGTTATTGATTGCATATAAGTTGTGTTTTTTCATAATGGAGGACACAGTTGGGACAAAGTACTCAAGACCTCTATATGAGGAAATCTGCATGCTCATTATTTTGCTACGTGAAGGATTCACTTGGATTTTATGACTAGGTTGGGAAGACTTCACCCTCGTAGGAAATGACTTCATTCCTTAGGCCTTCAAAGACTGTTTATTTTTCCATCAAACAAAAAGAAATAATCAAATTTGGTAGTGAGAAGAATGGTAGCAACTTTTAAATGTAATAACTTCCTTCCCTGGTGATAGTATACTTTGGTTTTGAAAGGATATTATTTTCCTAATCTTTTAAATAACAAATTCCTCTCAAACTGGCACTTCAGAAAGACCCTTTTTATTCAACTGATGAAATAGTTAAGTGTCTTTTGTCTAGTTTTTTTTGAGTTATTGAACTTAAGGGAACGTGTAAAGAGAATGCTAGCTAAAAAAAAAGAGAAAAGTGACCAAATGTCAAAAGGAAATCACATTGAGGAATCTCTTTGTGTTTTCTTTTGTGGGCTTTCTTCAATGAATGAGGTAGTAACAAATTTCTTAGCTCCAACTCCTCCAAAATAAGGGGTGAAAAATTATGTTCAGGGAACTACTAAACCTCAAATCAAAATATCCATCTTGGTGATTGTTATGGAACAACTTCTTTTTTATTTAAATCATGTAAGTTGCACTTTTTACTAAGGGACGAAATAGTTGGGCAAAAGTACTCAGGACCTCTAGATGAGGAAATATGCATGCTTATTTTTTCTACCTGAAATATGCACTTGATTTTTATGACTAGGTTGGGTAGACTTCATCCTTCCAGGAAATGAATTCCTTCTATCAAATTCCCAATGTTGAATTCCTCTAATACTACTCATGGAACTTCGACTCTACCTTACAACTAGAATGTTTTTCTTACCATAACTCTCTCTTGGATTATAATTTTGGCTTTCTCTTGTTTCTGTCAAATTTTTTTTCTCTATATCACTATTTTCTATCTCTTTTTGGGTGATTTATTGAACTAGTGAGCTAATGTGGCTCATCTAGATTCCAAAATCCTCGACTAAACCATTGTCTGAAAAGTCATCTTTTGTTTTTAATTTCAATACTTGGTCCTCTTTATCCTTTTCAAAATCGTTTGCTTCTAATTCTTGATAAGTCGCCTTTGCCTATTTTTCTTCTTCCATATGATTCAAATATAAATGAATGGCACTTGAGATAGGCTTCTTGACATTTTCCAAATTACATGATTTTTCATTACACTTCTCATGTTTATCAGGGAAACTGGATTTCACACATTCAACATTATTCCTTTTGAGGACCAATTGTAATATTGGAAGGTTTTCCTCACCATGTATCATTTCTCTTGTGTGCTTGACTTTGATACAAACAATTGGAATTGACTCTTTTAAATGTTCACAATTAATCAATTTTCCCCTATTATCACATGTTGAATAAAAAAATTGGATTCTCCATATTTATTTGTATGTCGTCACCCCACCTCTTCCATATCTGATGGGTTTTGTTTCATATGTTTTTTTTCATCTAGATCATTAAGCATATGAATGCTCGACAAGGGATCCTTTAATTATGGAAAAATTGGAGATCCCTCCCCTCTTCTATCAGGTTCACTAGAATCACAAGCTTCTTTAAATTCATATTGAGCTAACTCGGGCCATAGGGCATACCCGATGTATAAACTTCAACCCATTTCTTTCCCTCTGTAATATCAAGATTTTACTGAATGGTTGACATATACTCCTTGAGCTATGAAAGATTTATTTTCTCCTTCCCTTTATCATGTTTAAGAGGAAACCTTATGTCTAAGAGCTGGTGCTTTTCCTTTTGGACCTCAATGGAACATGTAGGAATGATTTCCTCATGAATCACTTTTGGAAAACTTATGTCCATATGTTGTTGGATTTCCTTGTGAACAAGAGTTGGATGTGAAGGGTTAGTTTCTTTACATACCACTTTTGGAATAGTGAAATTCCTTTTTTTTGCTTTTATTTTACAATTTTCACTCCTAATCCAAGATGGCTTACCTTTTGAATTTCATTTTGATGAACATGAATGCTTTTTTAATGCACCTTTTTTAGCTTGTACAATTTTTGTGTCCACTTCAAAATCACAACTTTAATGGGTTCATTTGCATCTATCTCCTGTTGAGTATTTTTAGTGGCATTTTACTTTAAACACCAATCCTCATTTCTAGGCCCACTCTAATCAGTATGAAGACTGTTTTCCTTCCCCTACATAATCTTCCATTCGTAGTACAGTAGTGCAACCCTCCAAATATCCCTTCTTAATATTGGCTTTCCTCTTCATGGTTTCTAGGTCCTGAGATCTCCCATTCCCCTTCAAGCATTCTTGATCTGTAAATTTCTAAATTATTAGGAAATATTGAAGGATGCATCCTCAATTTATTGTTCATTTTCTGTTGGGTTTCTCCAACATCTACAAAAAAAAACCTCTAATCTATATGAAAGTTCATGTTCTATAGTGTTGGAAACGTCTTCATCCTCCTCCATTTGCCTTTGGAAGCCCTTAATTATCTCCAAATTGTTTGATGAATCTACACTTTGGTTATTCTCCTTATGAACCCTCTTGATTTTCAATGAACTACTAGAAGACTTTGCACTCCTCTCCTTTTGGTGAAACATTAGTCTCGACGGAATCCTTAGCCTATCAAGTCCCTCCATGCTACCTCTCTAATGTTGATTCAACCAATATTGGATCACTGGGACTAAAATTCAAAACTAATTAGGGAAATCCTTCTTCCAGAAGGAAGTAGTAGAAATTCCTTTCCTCTAAGGTGCAAAAACAAGTTTCATTAGGTCACAAACCATGAATTCTTAGTTACCATGAATGTCAAATCATGCAGATCTAAGACTGTAGACTGCTCGATATATGGAGAACATTATCAATGTTTCAGTCCCAAAAGTGATCCTGCCATATCAAACCATAAAATCCTCACCCAGTTCCTTTGTAAGTTGGCGCTCAAGAAGGTAAATTGCACACCCAAAATCAAGAAGGGACGTAACAAAATTCTGCAGGTAGAGTGACTGAGTGACCTCCACCTCAGTTTAATCACACGCAACGATAATGTTATCTAGAACTAATTTGGTGAAGAAGAATCTACAAATGAAATGAAATATGGCCATTTGGGCATGAGATATGCAATCTACAAAACCCAGAATAAAAAATATGGTCATTTGGGTTCCCAAAAAAATAATCACACAAAATCCCCAAATCAAAAAAATAAGAACACTAGGTGTAAGAAATTTATCATTTGGCCCATGTGGATATAACTATTCTTATAAGGACTTGATTATTCCTAATCCATAATATTAAAAATGTCTTATTTTGACTTAAGTGTAAAGGAAAAAGATTAACATTACTAAAATGAGAAAAAAATCTCATAAGCTTCATAATGAAATTGGGCATTCGAAAGTTCTAGAATACCATTGGATGAAGGAATTTTTCAAATTAGTGACATAAAGAGGGTTAAATATGAAAAAAAATTTCTCTTAAAATGTTTAACATATAGCTATCTTAGATCTCAATTTAAAATTATTTATCATACTACCAACCTTCCCGACATTATAACTCAATTAAACTATGGCAATCTTGGAATGCATCTGTTAATATTTTTTTAGCACATAAAATAATATTCTAAAGAAATATAATTACTCACTTACCTTCTTAAGGTCAAAGCATTATTTTCATCATGGTTTCCATCATCATCATCATTCCAAAAACAATTTTTTCTTTGTAGCATTTCTTTTTGTTTCATGCAATATTATTGGAATAACATTGGAATTCTAAATAAAAATAATATGTTTTTTTTATGTGTTTAAAATTAGCCACATATTTATGTAATTAAAATAATAATATTTAAAATTTAATGTAAAAATAACATAATGTCTAGCATATACTCATCTTAGATCTCAATTTCAAAAGATTTTTCACACTGTCAACTTTCTTAACATTATAGCTCAATAAAACTATGACAATCTTGGAATGCTTCTCTTAATGCTTTCTAAGCACATAGAAAAATCTAAAGAAAGATATGTACTCTCTTACCTTATTAAGGTCCAAGCATACTCTCATCATTGTTTCCATCATCATCATCATCATCATCATTTTTTCTTCTTATTTATTGTTGTCATCGTCATTTTCATCATCAGTATTGTTGCTTTTATCATCATCATCATCATTTCACAAATGACTTTTTCTTTGTTACAACATTTCTTTTTGTTTCATGAAATATTGTTGCTTGCAGATCCAGGACTCTAGACTACCCACTCTATGAAGAACTTTATCAATGTGTTAGTCCCAACAATGATCCTTCCATCTTCAACCATCAAATCCTCTCCCTATCCTTGTGTAAGTTGGCGCCCAAGATGGTAAAGTGGGTGCCGAAAATCAACAAGGAGTGAAAAAAAATTATGCAGGAAGAATGGTTGAACGACCTCCACCTCAGTTTGATCACATGCAACAAAAGTGAGATCCAAAATTTAATTGGTTAAGAAGAATTCTGAAAATGAAAAGAAATATGGTCATCTGGGTACTAATCAGATACACAATCATACAAATGCTAGAATAAAAAATAACGTCATTTGGGTTCCTAGACAAACAATCACACAAAATCGCCAAATAAAAGAATAAGATCCCTAGGTGTAAGAGATTTTTCATTTGGCCCATGCAGATATAACTATTCTTATAAGGAGGTGATTATTCCTAATCCATAGTATTAACAATGTCTTTATTTTGGCTTAGTGTAAAGGAAAATGATTAACATTGATAAAATAAGAACAAATTCTCATCAACTCTATAATGAAATTGGGCATTGGACAATTCTAGAATATCATTGGATGAAGGAATTTTTCAAAATAGTGACATTAAGAGGGTTAAAGATGAAAAATAGTTTCTCTTAAAATGTTCAATATATAACCATTTTATATCATATCTTCAAAAGATTTTTCATACTACCAACCTTCATAAAATTATAACTCAATTAAACTATGGCAATCTTCCAACCTTCCTTTTTAACATTATAATTCAATAAACTATGACAGTCTTAGAATGCTTCTCTTAATTCTTTCTAATCACATAGAAAAATTCTAAAGAAAGCTATTTACTCTCTTACCTGCTTAAGGTCCAAGTACTACTATCATCATCATCATCATCATCATGGATTCTTCTTCTTTATTGTTATCATCATCATTGTCACCATTATTATTGTTGTTTTTATCGTCATCATCATCATTTCACAAATGACTTTTTCTTTGTAACATTCTTTTTTTTTGTTTCATGCAATATTGTTGTAATAACATTAGAATTATAAATAAAAATAATATGATTTTTTCATATATATTTAGCCACATATTTATGCAATTAAAGTAATAATATTCTAGCCCAAAAGTTTTTCTTGATTGGTTGAGTTCTTGTCATTAAAGTACCTTTGCTATTGAGAGGTCATGGGTTCAATACTCTCAACACCATCAGGGTCAAGCTTGGTAATCGAGATGACATGAAGTGATTCCTTTGAGTGGATCTGTCTGGTACAAGTACCTTTTTTATTGAGAGGTCATGGGTTCGATACTCTCAACACCATCAGGATCAAGATTGTAATTGAGCTGACATGAAGTGATTCCTTTGAGTGGATCTGTCCGGTACAAGAATTTCGTGGGCATAACAGTCATTGATCTCAAGGGTCCATGAACCACATAGAGAAAATGAAAATAATAAAATTCAAAATTTTATTTCAAATGACATAATCTTCAAATCAATATTTAAACTAGTTTTTTTTCTTGTTATAAAATTGTGATTTATATTTGGCTTGGGTGGTTGAGCTAAATTTAGGAATATCCACGGTAGTGATCATATTTCAAATCCCAAAGGGGATCCATCATCAGGACTTCTTGAAAGAATGATAGAAGAGATATAGCAAGAGTTGAATAAATAGTAAAAAGAGCAAACCATAAAATTAAAATTAAAAAATTGACTCAATAAAGTCAAAACCTAAATTAATAAATAATCATATAATAATAATAATAATTATTATTATTATTATTATTATTGTTATATATTTATAAATAATAATTAACAATACTAATTATTTGTTTATAATAATTTAAATTATTATTATAAATAAATCATTAATTGATTAATTATTATTATAAACATTAATAAAAATAAAAATAATTTCTTATCTATAATTATAAAATAAATAATTTATAGAAATAAAATAATTAATAATTAATTATTACTAATAAACATTATAAATGAAATAATAGTCCTCATAAATATTGAATTCATACATGTAAAACTTCCCAATAATAATATTATTATTATTTTAAAAAAATTACATAAATTATTACCTAAACAAAAAAAACAGAATAATAAAAAAACAGAATAAGTATCAAATCATTAAATAGTAAAAAAATAAAATAATTATGTGCATCTTATAATAATAATATTTATGAAGGCTAACTATATTATAAGAAATGAAGTATCAAACCATTATTTGTGCGCAATTTATAATAATGATATTTATCAACACTATGAATAAAAATAACATATTTTTTACATATATAATTAATTTAAATAAAAATGATTTATTATTTATATTTATATATTATTAATAGAAAATAATTAGATAAATTATTAGAAAAAAAAAATTGTGTAATGTTTGAAAGGATTATATTTATATCATGTTATATTTAAAAGAAAATATAATTTGGATGACTTTATATGATGCAAAATAATGTATAGAAATTGAAAAGTATAATTTAAAGTTTCAAAGAATTATATTTATATAGAAATTATATTATACTTAAAATATGGGTAATTTTCCCATATATTTAGATTTTTTTATTTTTATTTTTAAATTTAATTTCAATTCTTTTATTTTTTTTGAATGAATGTATTGGAAAAGAAAATGACAATTTAATGTTTGAAAGGATTATACAGACTATAATAGTTAAATTTCGAGAAGGAAAAATTTAAAAGAGCAAGGTTAACGAGAAGGAAAAATTTAAAAGAGCAAGGTTAAAGTTTCACAGGTACTATAAATTTAAAAATTCAAGTTTTAATAAAAATTGAAAAAAATAGATATAATTAATAGATTTATATAGATATTTTTATTGTTGAGATTAGAATAAATTTATATGAAAGTTCTCACATGTGCACATTGCCACTTAGGTTAACCTTTTAATTCAACAAAAATATTGTAATGTATTTCATAGCTTAACATAAAATATTGTATAATTTCTTTTATTTTCCATATAATCTTAACATCTAACATTTTCCTCATTCTCTTACTAAATAGTTTTTACCTTACATAAAAAGTTAATATAATCTGAAAATAACGTTATCATATCAATTGTCAATTGGGCTATGTTGGGTGGTTCAAAATAAAAAATCGAATCCTCCCTACTTTGATTCAATTCCAATGAATGACATGATAGATGTTTAAAAAAAAAACTTTATCATATAAATTCTTTTACCCATAAAATTAATAAATAGCAATAAAAGGAATATTGATAAT
This sequence comes from Pinus tabuliformis, assembly GCA_031772625.1. Lineage (NCBI taxonomy): Eukaryota > Viridiplantae > Streptophyta > Pinopsida > Pinales > Pinaceae > Pinus > Pinus tabuliformis. The sequence goes on along the minus strand of CM062805.1, from coordinate 815,612,170 downwards.
AAAAATATATTTCAATATGAAATAGAAAAAAAAAAACATAAAGATAAATTAATTTACAAATGCTTAGCCATTCACTTACATAGCTTTTCATGAGTCTACAATGTTCAAAATGGTATCACCCAACATAAACATGGATTCTCAATATGGTTATTGTGAACAAAGCAATGACACTCCATGGATTCTATCTACACATATTTTTCTTAGATTCCTATATTTTCAAACTATTCAATTAGATAGAGTTGGACAAGGATGGGAGGTGAAAATGGAAAACAGATGGCAAGCTAAGGTATATATGACAAGAAAAGTCTACATGAGGAAATATATGAAAGCATGAATGAAGAAAAGGGAAAGGAATTGTATTAAAGATTACTCTGTGGTTGGTAAGCATATTCAACTCCATTTCTGAAAGGACTGCAAACACAAGCACTATGGTTTCAATGAGCTACATGCATACGTTCTCACACTATGATCATATGGACAATGTTAGAATGTGGGAAGTCCTAATTACCTTTGCATCATAGTTACCAAGTTCGAGTTCGAATATATCGAAAACAAAATTAGATTACTTAAAATTTAATACATAAATAATTTAGAATTATATATCTCACAAATATTTTAAAATTTAAGATAAACAATTATGAAAATGTCAAAACCCTTTAAAAATAATTTCAATAAAATTATATACCAATTTCATATTAACAAACATTTTATATTTCAATAAAATTATATATAAACCAATTTGTGAACATTATTCAAAATATACACTTGGAATCTTAATCATTAATTATATACTTACCAAATTACTATAAAAAATATAAGAATCAAAATTATATAATCAAACCTAAGTAGCTCACAGGTGTGGAACACCACCTGGAGACTGCCTCTGCAAAACACGCTTTGTGATTACAATCATGACATGAGAAAAAAATAATTTACACACAAATAGGGAAGTTTAAACAACGCCCTAGAAAACATGAACAACCACCTAATCTAAGGTTCAATTTGAACTGTCACTCTATTAAGACATTTCATCATTAATCTCAACACTCCCCCTTAATGGAGAAATGGATTCACACATATCCCTAACACTTCCTTAAACAATTCAAACTTGATTCTACTAAGAGGTTTGGTAAAAATATCAGCAGCATTGTCACAACTATTACAATACTTGATGCAGTAGTATTCAGACCTAGTCAGCAATGTGATAGCATGATCACATGTTGTGACTAGCAAGGGGTTGGAAGACAAAGAGTTTAGTTAATTTTATTTATTTAAATGTATGAGAGTGTTTATTTATTGTCAAAATGATTAAAAAGGGGCATAGTGGCTTATTGATCCTCCCTGTGTGGAGATCAGTTTGAGAGAGGTTAGATATTTGGAGTGGTTTTCAGCCTATGGGCAGATTTGTAAACAAAAGGCCATTGTAAAGAGGAATCAGGCTTGAGGAACAAAGATTCCATTTTGTAGTTATTCATTTGTAATTATATATATATATATATACAGTAATTGAGTAGGACTATATAAATGTGTGATTGAGTGTCGAATGATAGATCGAATGCATCAGAAGATTGTATATATATATATATATATATGCCGGCGGAGTGCATGAATGCAGAGAAATGGAGTTTGATGAATACACATAGAGGAATGTGTCAAGGAGGATTCTAATGGATTATTTATAGCCAATAGAAGGATCAAATCCAAGCTCGGAAGGGAGTGCACAGTTAAAAACCCTGAGAGACCAAGTGGAACCCATAGAAACAATGAATAAATAGCGTAAATTCATAGTGAAAAGATAAGTAGAGAGTTGAAGAGTTGATACACAGTAGCCCTCAGATCTTGAAGATCGACGGTCCAGATTAAAGGATCGCATCGCAACCAAGTCTTGGAGAACTGTAATGAACGTGAGAGATTAATCGTAGATTGTTGGATCATGGCCAGATCAACAGTCACAATTTAACTCGCATATTGGGAGTTGGAAATGCAAAAGAATGATTGGCGAAGGTGTGATATCACCGACAGTGATAATCGAAGATAGACGTTTGGACTTATCGACGATTGGGTGTCAGAAGGGTGGCACAACAGAGAGTCCAGCGATAAGCCAGACCCGACAACATATATGAATGCAGGTATATAACATTTGAGTTCTGATGTATATGGTTCGGAGTAGGAATTCCTTTGTATTCCCGTATTCCGTGTATTTTCAATAAGGGGTAGTGCGAGCCGTTAAGGTTCAAAGGTTATGTTAACGACTCTGATAGTTGCATATCAGAGGTCGGAGGGGTGATGAACCATATATGTGGTAAGGCGTGGAGAATGCGATGGCCGATTGCGATGAGGTTAAACCTCGGGGAACGTGACAGAGCCGTACAAAAGGCGGAAAAGGATGTTTTTGTGGGGATTTCCTTTGCAATTGATTTATAAAGGAATTAAGCGTTGATTGAAGGTTGTAAAGAGTTTTAAGGGTTTCGATAGGAAGGAATTAAAAGAAGGCTTTAATAAAGTCTTATTTATAGGTTAACAGGTGATTCAAATCCCAATAGGAGGCATTGGTGGAGTGATTGCGTTCCAATGAAAAGGAACTGTTATATAGGGCCTTATCCACTTGCAGTTTGAAGATTTGACTCCTTGAGAGTCAAATACCTAGGACAATTGTATTTATGCATTATCAAGCATATTGTGGGTATGTGCGGGGTAACCCTACATCAAATTTGGTATAAGAGCAAGCCTAATGCTCTGTGGAGATTGATTGAGGAGCTGAATTTTATTTTCTAGCATATATAATTGGCATTGTAATGGATCTGACATAGTGGGAGAATAGAGTACAAGGATTCATGCATAGAATAATTCTGACATGTTACAGGCAATGAAGACTTTAGTTGGTTATTCAAGAGAGACTGTGGAAAAAGGGACTTGAGGAAGATAGGATTAGAAAGGATCTTGTCATTTTTAAAGCTTTAGTGGTATGTGTAGGTGAATGCAGGCAATGAAATTGCAATAAAACTATTGTAAGGAAAGAAAGTGAATATGGATGTATTCAGTAAGAACAAAAATTCGGTTGAAAGAAGGATTGAATTGCAGACAACGAAAGGTAAAGCAGCATGTGTATTGTCCAGCCAGTGAAAGATGAAAGAGATAGATCAGCAGGTATGAGTTGTATTTCGATGTGGTTCATTTGAATTGTTTTTATAAGGGAAGAGAGTGATAGCAGCAACACACAGTAGCAAACTATGTAAATAAAGAGAGGAGTTATGTTAGTGGCAGTGAACCTAAATATTCCAGCTAAAATTTGGATAGGGGGAACAATTAAAGTGTTCTCAAGTGAAGGTGAGTTGAGGATACAAGCCTAAAGAGAGCAGAAGAGAATGATCAAGAGGTTCCAGAGATAGAGAACCAGTTCTTGCCAAAAGATCAAGTCCAGAGAAGGGATTGGTGAAGTAAATGATAGCAGGAAGGACTTGTTGTCGCAGAGGCTTAGTGCAGCTCATAGTGAGTGAGAAGCTCATAGAGATACAAGGAAATGACTACTGATAGTCATAGTAGGGGTTCAAAGAGAAGCCATAGTAGAGGGAAGGAGGATGACAAGGGAAAAGGCAAAGGAGAGAAGATAAGTCAAGAGGTATTTGATAGAGAAATTACAGAACTGAAGATAATTATGGATAACATGATAGTGCTACTAGAAAAATGTGAAGGAAACCAAAGATATGGTTGGACTATGAAAAGAAAGAAGATAAAGTGGAAGCTACTGCAGAAACAGGTAAAGAGGAGAAAGTATATCAAATCAAGAGGAGAACTCAGAGCAACTGAATTAAAGATGGAAGATAGTTATTGTAGACACAAGCAAGAGGTTTACCTTACTAAGAAATGAATGATTGAGGATTTCTTGAACTGTTGGACAAGTTCGAATCAGCAGAGAGATGTGATGATTGAAACATCAAAGAAAAAGGAGCCTAGTATTTTTAAAACTAATGATTTGTTCATATATGTAGGTGATGAACAACCTTCAGAAGATATGTTTATGCGGGTTGCTGGAGAAATGAAACTGATAGAAGAAATGTATGTAATAGAACAATTCTTGGCTAAAAATGTGTACAAGGACACTGGAGAAGGACAAATATTGAAGACTACTAAAGAAGATGAAGATGATGAATCCAGTAAGACTTGGAAGAAAGATGGCAAACAGTCTGAAGACAAAAGAAAATTGCAGATTTCCAAGGGAGAAGTAGAAAAGAGGTATGAAGACAACCTTATGGAAGGAGTGAACAAGAGTGAAGAGGCAGTACAAACACTTGAGGTAATGGAATTATCTCTTCAATTCATATTCAAAATTTATGAACCTATATTGATAGTTAATGGACAAGAAATAATCTTGAAATGACATAATGGACCATTAATGGAAAGGAATCTTACTAAAAAGTGTATTATGGAAGATGATAGAACCAAGGTTTTTAAAGAAAATTCAACCCAAGGAGGTACAATTAATCCATTCAAGGTTATGAAGAAGAAAGGAAAAGAGGATAAACATGAACTCAAAGAGAGGTTGGTAGACATTGATGCACAACTGGAAATTGAAGACAGTGTTATTTGTACAAATTGCAAAAAGAGTAAAGGTGAGTGTAAACAACAAACTGAAAATAGACAGGCAATCTTAGAGGATGAAGGTAAGGATTCTTTTGTGAACTATGCATATGCAGTGAGAAACCCAGGGGAATAGTGGAAGGTGATATTCATGGTGTTGACAATAATTTTCACTGTTGTGAAAGGGACTCAACAGTGGAATTGAAAACCTATGGTATATGGTGATTTTGTTTCTTGTATGGAAGCAAATAGAACTTTAGGTTCTAAACCCAAAGATTGGCAGATTTTGATTGAAACAAAGGGGGAATGGAAAAGAAAACTTAGCGGATTACATATTTTTAAGGAAGGAACAATAAGAATAAAGAGGAGTGTGAAAGGAAGGAAGGCCAAAGAAAAAAGAAGAGAACATAATTCAGAACTTAGACAACATTTAGAACAAACTGAAGACATAGAAGACTTTTTAAAAAGAAGACAACATGACAAGTTTGATATGTCATATACACATCAAGAGGATGACAAATCAGAAAAATTATGGAGCAGAGTTAATGAGGACAAAGATGGGAAATGTAATCTATTTTCTGATTTTGAGTTATTAATTGTTGAATGTGGTTTTCAGGATGGAGGACAAACTACTCTTGGATATATGTTTGCACAAGTAAACATGAAGGAAGGTGTAAATTCCAGAATTGCAAAAAGTTAGTTTTCCTTATGGAAACAAGAAGACGAGAGAAAGCAACGAGTTGACTTAGAAGCTTGGAATAGAGGAAGGAGAATTGGCATAGCTCTTAAACAAGTTATTGCAGAAGAGGAAGAATATTTCAGGGAATGTGGAAGTATAGTCCATAGACAGATTTTGTTCTTAATACAAAGAAGGCTTAAATGTCAAGAGTTTATCTTGAGGATGCAATTCGAAAATTGGGTGAACAACTCAACTAAGTTTGATAGGAAATGGAGGAAATTGAACAATGATCAATAATAGTTTGTAGCCAGAGAAAAATATATAGTTGAAAGGCTATATGTTCTTGTATTAACCAAAACCCAATCTTCTTTTGAGATTGGAAGGACTCTACTAAAGCTATTTGATAGATGGATGATGAAAACTACAAAGATAATGAGTATAAGGAATTGTCAAAGCCAGCAAATCAAGGGAAGATGGAGGGATATATAGGACAGCATAAAGAAATTGGTTTATAGATAGAAGGAGATGTTGGGGATTGAGTCAAAAGTCAAAAGGAACAGTCAGGTATAAGACAGGAGAAAATACATGAAGATGGAGATCAATTCTATTGATATGATGACAAGACAGCAAAGGAGAGAGAAGCAAACATTTATGTTGTTTGAGGAGGTGTTTATGCAGAGTATCAACACCAAAACATTATGCAAAGGAGATGCTTATGAATGCAGAGCAAAAATACATCCACAACACAAAGTTTGGCACCCAAGAGAAACAAAGGAGGTAGCAAATACACCTGCAGATGAAAGCGATCAGGTAGCCAATTGGGAGATGAAATATGATGAAGTTCACAACAGAGGAAGTAGAAAGACTCATGAATAGAAGTCCATGAAATATTTCAACCTTGGGAGTCTGATGCAGAAGCATTCAGGCCTAGTCAGCAATGTGATAGCATGATCACATGTTGTGACTAGCAAGGGGTTGGAAGACAAAGAGTTTAGTTAATTTTATTTATTTAAATGTATGAGAGTGTTTATTTATTATCAAAATGATTAAAAAGGGGCATAGTGGTTGACTGATCCTCCCTGTGTGGAGATTAGGCCAAACAGTTAGATTTAACTGGTTTGAATAGAAAATGAGGAAACTAAAAGCTTAATTTAGCATTTGTTTAGAAAAGAGTGGAGTTGAAGAGACTTTTTAGGAGAGGGTGAGAAATTTCTGGTTCTGAACTAGAATTGGTTCATGAATCCATTTTTTTATAAATTATGATTTTCTTGTATAATTCAAGGGTTGGATAGGTTATATAGGTAGAAGTTTTGAGAGAGATTAGATATTTGGAGTGGTGTTTAGCCTACGAGCGGATTTGTAAACAAAAGGCCACTGTAAAGAGGAATCAGGCCTGAGGAACAGAGATTCCATTTTGTAGTTATTCATTTGTAAATATATATATACAGTAATTGAGTAGGACTATATAAATGTGTGATTGAGTGTCGAATGAAATATCGAATGCATTAGAAGATTGTGTATAGATATATATATATATATATATATATATAGATATATATAGATATAGATATAGATATAGATATAGATATATATATATATATATATATATATATATATATATATATATGTGTGTGTGTGTGCAGGCAGAGTGCGTGAACGTAGAGAAATGGAGTTTGACGAATACATAGAGAGGAACGTGTCAAGGAGGATTCTAATGGATTGTTTGTAGCCAATAGAAGGATAAACTCCAAGCTTGGGAGGGAGTGCGCAGTTAAAAACCCCGAGAGACCAAGCAGAACCCATAGAAACAATGAAGAAATAGCGTAAATTCACAGTGAAAAGATAAGCAGAGAGTTGAAGAGTTGATACATAGTAGCCATCGGATCTTGAAGATCAACGGTCCAGATTAAAGGATCGCGTCGCAACCAAGTCTTGGAGCACTACAATGAACGTGCGAGATTAATCGTGGACCGTTGGATCATGGCCAGATCAATGGTCATGATTTAAATCGCATATCGGGAGTCGGAAATGCAAAGGAGCGATTGGCGAAGGTGTGATATTGCCGACAATGATAATCGGCGATCAGCATTTGGAATTATCAGCAATCGAGCGTTGGAAGGGTGGCACAGTGGAGATTCCAGCGATAAGACGGACCCGAAAACATATATGAATGCAGGTTTATAACATTTGAGTTCCTTTTTATATGGTCCGGAGCGGGAATTCCTTTGTATTCCCATATTCCGTGTATTTGCAATAAGGGGTAGTTCGAGCTGTTAAGGTTCAAAGGTTATGTTAATGACTCTGATAGTCACATATCAGAGGTCGGAGGGGTGATGAACCATATATGTGGTAAGGCGAGGAGAATGCAATGGCTGATTGCGATGAAGTTAAACCTCGGGGAACGTGACAGAGCCACACAAAAGGTGAAAAATGACGTTTTGCAGGGATTTCCTTTGTAATTGATTTATAAAGGAATTAAGCACTGATTGAAGGTTGTAAAGAGTTTTAAGGGTTCCGATAGGAAGGAATTAAAAGAAGGCTTTAATAAAGTCTTATTTATAGGTTAAGGGGTGATTCAACTCTCAATAGGAGGAATTGGCGGAGTGATTGGGTTCCAATGAAAAGGAACTATTATATAGGGCCTTATCCACTTGTAATTTGAAGATTTGACTCCTTGAGAGTCAAATACCTGGGACAATTGTATTTATGCATTATCAAGCATATTGTGGGTATGTGTGGGGTAACCGTGCATCAATACTCAATATGGATTTCTTTTGACTGAACTTTCTCCCTGACAGAATGAAACTGTGTATCGATATTCTTTGTGTTCTTATGGAATACTGGATTATTTGCAAGTTTTATGGAGCTCTAGTTGTCACATTTGATCACGTTTGCAACCTTCTGTTCTTCTCCATCATCAAGGAGAAGTCTCCTCAACCAATCTAATTCACATGTTGTTGCACACATAGCTTGATATTTAGCTTCCGGAGAAGACAAAGATATTGTGTTTTGCTTTTTGTTGCTCCATGTAATTACCCCATATCCAATGCTAAATGCATAGCCTATTATGGATCATCTGCCATCTACATTTCCAGCCCAATCAGAGTCTGAAAAACCTGTCAATCTAACATCACATGAATCAATATAAACAATACCAAAATCTAAGGTTCCTTAGAGATACCTTAAAACACCTTTTGCTCCAACCCAATGGCTCTCAAGGGGCTTTGACATGAATTGGCTCAATGCACTAACTACATAAGCCAAATCTGGCCTAGTTGTAGTCAAGTATATTAGACTGCCAACCAACTGTCTATACAAAGTCGCATCTGCCTCCTTAGATCCATCATCATTCTGAAGTTTTATATTCTACTTTAAAGTTACTGCTGCAGCTTTGCATTAATCCATTCTGAACTTTTCCAGTAAGCTCTTGACATACTTACTCTGTGATAGAAAATTTTGTCTAGAATCGCTCTGTTAGGGTCCTATAATAATAGGATTCATAATTTTGAATTGACTATGATTAGTTTTGTAATATTGTAGATACTTTTGCTTTATGCAAAATGTTTTTCCATATTAAAAATAAAAAATGTAAAGAGGGTGAAGTCCTAAAAGAAAAATCAAAGTACTAATAAAAGAAAAAGATAAAAAATAGTATAAAATATTAACCCCACCAAAAAGAGATAAAAATTAGATTCTGAAAGTGATGCAAATTCAAATGCCACTACTTTTTACTTTACTTTGCAAAATAAGATTGTATGCAACTTGTCAAAAATGCCACAATCCATGACGGTGAAATAGTTTAATCTTGATTCATTCATGCTTTAAATTTCATGTTGATAGATAGAGAACAAAGATCTAGCCAAATTGTTTAATCTTGGCAGATCAGTGGTTAGGTAGAGAATAATAATGAGCTCAACAGTTTAATCTAAGCCATTGGAAAGTCATAAGGTTAGAATTAGATAGTTTTTTTATAAAAGAAGAAGAAATGAAGAGTTAGCAAGCTCAAATGCACCCAGTAAATGAAGAAAAAATGTTAGGATAAATGATGGGTAGGCAAAAGCAGTTTTCACAAGGCATGGAGAACATCAAATTGGTCATTTCATATCACTAATATCCCCCAAAATCCCCTTTCCCTTGTTTAAAACCCTAATGCCACTCTAAAAAGGTATTTTTCCTTGTAAAAATATCCCTTCCCCTTCATTTTACCTTTTCCCTTATTTCATCTCACTTCCCCTTGTAAAATAGCCCTTTTTCCCTTTATTTTACACCCTCCCCTACACATTTCCTTTAAAAACCCACTAAAAGCTCCTTATCCTAGGTTTGAATAGTTGAAATGTATCGAGCCCCATTGAAAAACCCTCTCTGATACCTTTTTAACTCATATCCCTAGTATATTTTTACTTTGCATACCATTTTATTAACCCTCATCGCATAATTAATTCGCGTGTTTACTTTTTAATTAACTACGATACATTTTAATTAACCCGACCCACACCCTGACTCATCTCTCACAACTCTACCACCCAATAACCCTCCGATCACCCACCTCCAGATCCAACGGCTTGCATTCCATATCACATGCTCTGACGTCTGGCTTTTAACATTACAAAAGCACACGAGATTAGCGATTTTCCCCGCCCACTTTTTTTCTACGTGGCAACCCCACGTTATATCACATCTTCCAAAATAATACCACCCTACCACTTTAAAGCGGCGCAATAAACCACCTTACCGCCTCCTCGTGTCAAATGAAACTGACCTGTTGTTGAAACTTAACCCCGCACCCAAAAATTAACCACTATTGGTTAAAAACGAAAAAGCTGCCCTTTCCAACCTTTTCACTGTTATTTTGTTAAGGACTGCATAAAGGAACCTTTTCCAACCTATTCTACAATGCTAGAACATCTTTTGAACTATTTTAAGCCATTTATGACTAAAAGACATTGCCGACTTCGATTTGAAGTAGTATAAAGACCATTGAAGTCTCAGAAAGCCTCCGCTGCCCCCAGAGAACCCTTCTGCATACCAAAGCTCCATTTTCCAGGTATTCCTAAGCTGCCGAAGGTGTGCACTTAAGCTTTGCACTACATTTCCAATAGGTTAATCAATTGAACCAATTTGAAAGCCTTGCCAACCTAATGGAAGCCACTGTTGCATCCAAAACCCTTTTTGCAGATTGCATTCATCTTTTCACACTATTCTAGAGGTCCTAAGCCTACTTCTTGAGCCAGAAAGTGATAAATTGAATAACATAAACAAATCTATGGCTTCCCAAGGCATTTTGGATGCAAAACCCCTGCAAACTCCTTACCTAGATATTGACCACCTCCCATTGGCCGATAGAGATTTCTATATCAAAGACACAACCTCCCCTAGTAATCTGTTAAAACTCCACTGCTGAAGAAAAGATAAATTCCTCAACCAGAATGATGAAATTCAACTATGAGAGTCAAACTTACTCAAATACTTGTTCCCACAGGTATGTCAGTTCCCTGAAATCATCCACCTATTCCAACTCTGCTATTCCCCAAGTCAAAGAGCCATAATCTCCCCTAACCACCAAATTTTGTTCACAATAACTGCAGGATCAATAAATGAAATGTTGTGGATCCAGCCAAAGCCTAATGAAGCCCCATTTTCTATTGAAAACCTAATTGATCTGTACCTAAAGCTGGACCTTCCCAAGAGATCCCAAATTCTTCAGACTTTCCTCTTAGAAAAGGCTCAAGTTCCTACAGACAACCCTCCATATTCTGCCACCATTTTCTCTGAGAGAGCCAGACAGATTGTAACCATGTTGTCTTGTATTCTAGGATATACTACTGATGAACATGTAGATGAACCTATACTTGGTTTCCTTTCTATTTTTTTCCCAAGCAAGCCTCCAACTACAGTTTTCAATTTTGCCCAATTCTTAGCAGACAGAATCCATGATCAATTGATCAGATTGCCAGATGAAAGAGTATTCAAATACTCTTCAGTATTGTTCAATATGTTTATATACTTCCAATGAGAAAGGTTTACAGTTAACATAAAAAAACTAGACACTAAGGGAAATCCTAGATGTGTTATCTTTTGGACACCCTTAATCCAAAAATATTCCATTGTTTTCAACTACAAGGATTTCATTGATTCATTTGTTCACCCAGTGGTTAACATGCTAAGTAGTAGCAATCAACCTAGGGTCAGTGATGAAATAAAGAAAGTTTTACAGTTGTCCAAACATAGTAGAACAGGAGACTAGTATTTATACCAGAACTACACTGAAGTTAGGGTGTATGGATGTCAACTCACTCCATATAAGTTGCCCAAATATATCCCCATGAGGATATTTTCACTAGAATATATTAGGAAGATCATAAATTCAGATGATGTGAATTTTCTATCAACCAAGAAGAAAACATAGTTTAAATCAAGAACCAGCTTAGTCCTTTTATCTCTAATGATAGGGAGACTGGAGAGGAAGCAGAAAGATGTTTACAAGAAATGAAGTTCATTGATAGCTTCAAATGGAAGTATGATCCTTTGGGTGTCATCAACAAACTGAGACTCAAGTTTAAATTGAGCTCTTTTATGCATGAGTCCAAGCTAGAGATTGAAAGATATGCCAACCAATTTGAGTGGTTGGAAAACACCTTACTGGATATGCAGGAGCAGATGGATACTAGTTCCATTCTACTTACTCTAGCCCTACAAGATAGAAATGAAAAAAGGACTAGAGAAGAAGGTTCTTGCTCAAACAATGATACAACAAATAACAAATTTGAGATTATGTATAGAAAAAGAACAAAACCGAATCCAATAAATGAGAAAGAAGAATAAATTTATACAATTGAGATCATTGATACAGACATTGTCATTAAAGAAAATGCACTTCCTTCAATTTCAAAGGAGACTCATCAGCCTTCAACTTCTAGTGCTCAGATCATCCAAAAGTAGCATAGTGTTGAAGTCTCTTCATTAAGTGAACCAATGGAAAAAGAAATGGACATCAAAGAGAGATACAAAGATATTGTAGAAATTTTGAATAATATGACACTTATTCACAGAGATTATCCTGATTATACACTATTGCGGAATACATGCATAATACATAACCTCCTCTATGTTGATCATCAATTTTGCGGAATTAAAAACAATGAAACATCAATCGCATGTGCACATTAACACAGTATGTAACCCGGGGAAAGCTTACAGCTGAAAACCCCACAATATCTGTATATTATATTGATTGAGAACATGTAACAATACATAGTACAATACTCCTCACAAGTACTCAGTACTATCTCCACCTATTACACACAAACTAGCTCAGATCTGATGCTTCAAATCTCCTCCACTGTTTGCCTACCTCCACTGCGCAATCCTGCATGAGAATAATGATGAATGGTTGAATCAAACTCGTATTTCCTTGGCTGAACCACACAATCCTCATTGGCATTACTCAATCCCACTGATTGTGCAAATCTCATGCACAACTATAGTCACCACTGATAGCAATCTCAACCTCTAACACCTGTCTCTACTGAACTGTCCATGCACTGAGTTAACTGATGTATTCTTTAGTTGCTTTATGAGCTAATAATTAGTGAATTAATTAATATTTAATTCACACAAATCATCACTAGTGTATTCTTTAGTTAGACTAAAATACAGCTAGTTCAATCAAGTCAAACTGAACACAACTCCATCAACTCCACAATCAACTCCACCAAACTCAACCACATGAGTTCTAACTGAAGTCCTCCATGTAATAGCTCAAATAACACATAAAGAAAGCGTATTTCCTTCTGACAGCTGCATGTGCCACATCTGTAGCTCAAACTGAAGTGCTCCAAGAGGATAAGATAATGTTTATAGTCCAAATATTATTATGAGACAATAATATTCGACTGTTCTATTTTTAGCCTGGCAGTCTAAAAATAGAAACCTGCCCATATGTCTAAAAATAGAAGTCCATCTATTTTTACCAACATGACCAATCATCCACAAATAGCATACTGCAACTCATAGGCCATGATCCATATGTCTAAAAATAGACATAGTCTAAAATAGACTTTGCGCCAAAAATACCCTGTGGGCCCACTTAGTGAAGGCAACTCCTTTCCACTAAGCTCCATCATCTTGTTGCATTCTCAACAGATATTATGGCCAAAAATGAAGAAATAAAAGCTTAAATATATTCACAGTACTTGAAGCAGACTCTTGGCGGCCATAACAGATTACTTTCTGCATTTTATTATAAGATAGGAAAAATGCATATGACCTTTTTGCAGCCCATAGTACAACATCCTAAGTCATTAGCAAATTACAAAAAGACATATTATGAGATTCATGCCAAAGATGTTCATCCTATAGAACAAATAGAATTTCATAAGCAAGCTGGAGAAATGTTATACTCAACTATGAATGATAAAGCTATGAGTGTACAAAAACTACAAAATTCTCTAGAGAATATCAAAACACAGTTAAAACTAGAGAAGGCATCCTCACAAGCAAAGGATAACAGAATTAAATCCCTTTAATATTTGGTTATTCAAGTTGGATATGATCCAAATAATGTCAAAGGTGCAGAAGAACTCATTAAGAAAAAGAATGCAGATTGCTGCATTGAAGAAGCAGCTAAAATTGCCTCCTACTGAACATCCATAGACCAAGGAAGTTCTAGAGAATCAAAATCAAAGAGATGAGATGATGAACCTCATTCTTCAGTTAACTGCTCAATTAACAAAAATGGAAAATGAGATGGATAAGTTAGTGCAAGAGAAAAAGGCCAACATGGAATCAATTCCTGTCACTGCTATTCCTACAGTTACTACAACAGTTCTTTCTACTTTACCAACTTCAGTGGCAACAAAAATTCCAACAACTACAACACTTCCCACTACATTAGAAACTACATCAGTTACATAATCATCTACAACTGCAGCTCATCCAAGTGATGAAGTAGGTACATTAATCAAAGCTATGCAGGATATGTCCATCCAAAAAAATGAAATAAATAGACTTAAAGATCAAATAAAAAGTTTAGAAGAAGAAAAGAAGTTGGCACAAATCATGCATAAAAATGAAACACAGAAGTCAAACAGATTGACAGAGAGAATACAAAAGTTAGAGAAAGAATTGACATTGAAAGAACCACTTGCCTAAGCAAAGCAACAGTTGTGGGCCAATATCATTAACTCTGTTAATGATATTTGGCCATCCATTCAAGTCATCTTTGAGAAGAAGAATTTAATCAAGGATGCAATTGAAGCTATTCAAAAGGTTAAGGAAGAACTTGGTAAGAAGCCAGAGGATGCCAATGAAATCAATAAGTTTCTTAATTCCAAGAACAAACAAGAATTGGAGGAGATTGGCATAAGAGACAGGATTGAAACAATTCTAGAAGTGGAAAAGGTAATCTCTAAGGGGAACTTGATGGTACAACTTGAAGACAAATGTCAAAACATGGAGCTTGCAATAACCAGATTTATGGTGAAATTTGATGTTTTAAGGCAGAAAGGCCTGCCAAATCCATTGGTTATCAATGATAGGTTGATGAGGCATGAAGACTATGATAAGAAAATCAGAGAAGTGGCGAAGTAACAAGCAAACAATTCATCCATGAAAGGGATTCCAACAAGAAAAGTGCTCTATTAGACTTTTGAGAATCTCTTTTACCTTCAGCATGAGGTAAAATATCTCTTTACCAACAAACCCACTTTTGCAAAATACATAAAGGCTGATGAAATCTTCAGAAGAATGGTAAAGATTAAATTACTAGATGCGGAGTCTTGGGAAAGTTAAATCATTTACTGTGAAAATAAAATGGTAAAATAGAGTAGTCAAGAGAAGTCAAGGTAAAATAGTAAGGAGTAACAGATAAAATAAGTTAAAGAGTATCAGATGAAAGACAGAGTTTAAAAATAAAGCCAGTGTCAAATACACTCAACAGACAACATAGAGAAACAAAAAAAGAGAGAAAGCAGCAAAAGATCAAACAAAAAACAACAAAATCAATAAAGCATGGATAGCTAGCCTTTAGTCTACTAGGTGTCTCTATCTTCTTGCATGAAGATATTTCTTTTTCCTTGAATAATTCCTAAATTAGTTTAGGATATTCTTTAAATAGTTTTTTTGTATAAATACTTCACAATTCAGAGTATTGGGTGTGGGTTTCTTAACATTTCTATAGTGGAACTCGTCTACAACCTGAGGGTCTATTGTACCATTTTCAAGTCAACAAACTGGACAAGTAATAAAGGCATTGCATTGTAGGATTCATGTGTTGAGCAACTTCAGTGAAGTATCTTTCAATTGTTCAAATTGTTATTTTTCTTAAGTATTCCATAAACTTGTATGTTTTCCAAATTTAGATGTAATAACTGGAATATTATTACAGAATTTTTTTAAGTACACTTTATCTTGAACGGTTATTTAGTTTGATGTTTTCTTCTGATATCTAGAGTAAGGAATTCTTAATTTCTCCCTAGTTTTGATTGACCTCTTTCATTTCCCTCATTATTCGGTTTGAGGAATCCTTAACTGCTCCTTGATCCCGATTGAAAACCACTTCACCCTTTAGCCTAAATGATCTGAATTTTCTCAACTACCTTGCCATGTAGACACTTCCTTTAGAACTTGATTCAGCCTTGTTTTCTTGACACATTGACTCCATAGCCCAATGGGAAATAGATAATATTCTATCCATCTAAGTCAATAATTCCACCAACAAATAAAATCAAAACCAATCAAGCTTACATAACTAGCCTAAAATCAATTAACTCAACAAAGTTAAATCATTAAGGGAGAGCCCTCTCTGAGCATTAGGAAGGCTAGATCCTGATCTCAAAAGTTGGTTTGCGGTTACCTCTATTATTTCTTTAAACACAACATTGGACAACCCTAGGAAATTTTGGAGTGATAACACCCTCCAGCCTTCCAAACCCAAACATTAATGTAGCTCTCCAAGGTCTTTCATCTCAAAGACTTGTGACATCTGCTCCTTGATTTCTTTAATGATATTATCAGCATTCCCTGTAATGATTAGATCATCTATATATAAAGAAATCAAAACAATCATTCCCTCTTTATCAAACACATTATAAATATTAGGGTCATTTTTGCTTCTTTTATAACTATGTTGCAGGAAAATGAATCAACTTTGTCCTGGCGTGACCTGGGTGCCTGTTTTAGCCCATACAAAACTTTCTTCAACCTGCAAACTAAATGTTCTTCACCCTATTTGAAAAACCACTCAGGTTGCACTAAGTAGACTTCTTCTTTTAAGTCCCCATTTAAAAAAGAAAGTTTAACATCTAGCTGGTGAATCATCCAATGGTGTTTGTTAGCTAAAGAAATTATCATTCTGATTGTGTTTAATTTAGCTACAGGGGAAAATGTTTCATCATAATCTATTCCTTCTTGCTCTGAATACCCCTTTGCAACCATCCTAGATTTATATTTATCTATGCTACCATTTGCTTTAAATTTAGGCTTATACAACCATTTGCATCCTGTGGGTTATTTTCCTTCAGGTAGCTTAACTAAATCCCAAGTTTTGTTTTTGAAGATTGACTCATATTCCTCTCCCATAGCAGCCTTCCAGTCACTATATTGACTGGCTTCTTTATAACTAGAGGGTTCAACAACATTCATCATACTAGTTATAAAAATATTTTCCCTATATCTTGTTGGCAACTGAATATTCCTATCTGATCTTCTGAGTGGTGGGGTGGCTTCAAACCTTGTCTGGTCATCCTTTTGTGGACTTGGCTTGACAACTACATCATCTTCTTTCCCTTCCCGCTACTTTTGTTGCTGCTATTCATTGTTGTCACCTGATTCATCACTTCCTTCTTCCACCAACAAGGGCACATGCCATTCTTCATTAGCACTCTCATGGCTTCCATCATTAACCTTCTCATGAAACACTACATCTCTACTCGCAAAAACTTTATGAGTATAGGGATTAAATAGTTTGCAAGCCTTAAATTATGTACAACACTCAACAAAAATACATTTGATGGCCTTTGAATCCAGTTTCTTTCTATCTTCCTTTGGGACATGAGTAAAGGCATTAGTACTAAAAACTCTCAAATGCTTAACTCTAGGCTTCTAGCCAAATAAAGCTTCAAAAGAAGTTTTGAAATCTAAACTTCTTGTTGGACTCCTATTCTTTAGATATACTTTAGTATTAATTGCTTCAGCCCAAAACCCATTAGAAATATTCTTACCTTTTAGCATATTGCAAGCACACTCCACAAGGATTTTGTTGTTCCTCTCTGCAACCCCATTCTATTGAGGAGTGTGGGGTATTGTAAACTACAACTGTATCCCATGATCTTTGCAGTATTTGAGGACACAATATTTCTGTACTCTCCCCCTTGATCTAAGCGAAGAATCCAAATGCATTTACCTGTCTGCTTTGCAACCATACTTCTGAACTCCTTGAAGTATTCAAAAGTGTGGCTCTTCTTTCTGAGGAAATAGACCCAAGTAAATCTAGTACAGTCATCAATAAACAATAAAAATTAGTATGCATCGCCTAATGACCTTGTCCGCAAAGGCCCGCATAAATCTGTGTGTACCAACACGAGTATATCTCTCCTCCTTCTATCAAGATTCATAGGAAATTCATCTCTATGCATCTTTCCAAGTGCACATGCATCACAATCAATATGAACATGCTTTATAATAGGAAGACCTTCCACTATACCTCTTTTCTGTAATAGCAACATATCATTGAAGTTAATATAGTTGAACCTCTGATGCCATAAGTCCACTGTAGTCATGGCAGATGATGTCAAAGCCTGATGTGGTGCACTTTTGACATTTATCTTGTACAATCCTCCCACATGAATACTTGATGCAATAGGCTTCATACGATCCAATAGGTCTTTAATAACACAATATGATTTATAAAACTCTACCTTGATATTCTGATGAGTCATCGTAAAGACATAGATCATATTCTTTTTTATCCCAGGTACATACATCACATTATGAATATGTCTAATATTTCCATCAGGCAAAACAATAGGAATATTACCATAACCTTTGATTTGGTACCCTCTATCATCGCCAAGATAGATGTTTGCTCCACTACTGGTCTCTTTGAAGTCTTCAAACCACTCTCTATTCCCTATCATGTGAATGGATGCACGTGAGTCTACAAACCAGGTATCTGCTTCATCATCCTTGGCCGAAAACGTAGAGTCAGATATGAACAAATATGAGGTTCTGACTCTACTCCTCATAGGAAAAATGACTTGCATGTTGTTTATGTCTCTTCCAGCCTTCATCAAACTTATTCTTCATGCAATATCTAACTATATGGTCGATTCTACCACAATAAAAACATTTGGTCACAGATTCATTTCTATTGAAAGACGTACCTTGAGGTGGGGGCATTTTTCTCTGTGGGGTTGAACTTCTTTTTGGTGCTGCATTTGGATTTCCTCTGAAGGGCTTCTTCTTCGCCATTAAGGCCAGATCTGAACTCTGAGCTTTATGAGTCAATCACCTTTCCTCCTCTTGCATGAGGATCCCTGTCAATTCTTCAAACACAGGGGCCTTTTCTCTTACACTCAAGCCAATGATGAACGTATGATACTCGTTAATCATACCATTCATACTAATCGTGACCAAATCCGTATCTGACACAACTTCATTGAGCTTGTTTTTCAGCTCCTTGATCCACGAAATAAATGCTACAACTGTCTCATTTTCTTCCATCTTGATGGAGAGAATCTTGCTCTTCAAGAACAACAATCGATTGGTTTTTTGGACCTCATAGAGATCCTTGAGTGTCTTCCAAAATTTCTGGTGCAGTCTTGCAATCATGGATATGAGGAATAATGCAATCTTTGACCGACAATTTCAAGAGCATTCTCGCCTTAGTCTCCCGCTTATCCCAGTCTTGGATTGGTGTTACTGTTTCCCTGCAAGCACGTTTGACTTCACCTCATCATTGTTCACAATTGCCCATGCATTGTTTCCTTCAAGTAGGGTCTGCAATTTAAATTTCCAACTAAAATAATTGGATCCATCCAACTTGTTATTCTCATTGAGGTATGCTTATGCTAATTGATTATTCATCTTGAATGAATTAAAAAACTTTAACCCCAACAACTTAAAAAAACAACAACCACCCCAAATCTTAAAAACTACTAAACTACTAAAATTCAATTAAAAAAAGAACCCAGATCTTTTTTTTTTTTAAAAGAGATCACTCCAATTCCTTCTTTAAAAAAAGTCGCTTATCAAATAACAAGCCCATTTGGAATTAATGAATTAAATTAAACAGCAAAAAAAAAGGTGATGTCCTCCTCAGTGGACATCAACGAGAGTCAAGGACATAAACAACTGACTCCATCCATAAGAGAATCTCATCGAATAAATTGGCTTCGCAATTTCTATTTCAAGCCATGCACCAAAGCATATTGGCAATGAATAATGGGTTTTTGGGAGAAACAACCTCTACTATACGCTCGCCGTCTACCCCCGCACATAAGAGAACGTCGAAATATGCTCGAACTAATCTCCATACCATGTTATCATCCTCTCGGAATACAGCACGGCTAGCCGGTTTCTGTCATCGTAGAGAATTCTGATATTTTTATTGGTATTCTGGGCTCGAACGGTCGCTATCAGGTCAGAGCTGAGACACAGGGTCGGTCCTTTCACCTCCACTCATGTGAATGATGTGTGAATCTGAAGCGACAAGAGCTGCTGCAATTTCAAAGCATATCTGTCCATCAATTCATATTAGTGCATCAATTCCCTTCATGAGAATTCAGTTGGGTACTCTCACAACAATTTTGAGACCAGCGTCGACTCTGGGCGACAAACCCTTTGTCTCAAACGGCAGCAATCTAATCTAAAACCCGTCAGTTGGATTCGAAACGAGAAACTGCATCGCCTCACACAAAGTCAGATATGGAGGCTCCTCAGACGATCAATCGCAGCGGCTTCCTCCTCTTCACTGCAAACTCCGCAGACTTCATCCTCTTCACGGTCGGCGCTCTTCAAGAACGGTCCACTCGCGCTGTTCTGGAAAATAAAATCACGCAACGCCAGAAATTGATTCGCGTTACTATAGCGCTAAATTCCATGTTGATCGCCTTTAAAAACACGTCGGTCTCTCCACTAAGGGTTATAGGCAGTGCTCAGCACTGTAGCTTTGATACCAGGTTAAAAATATAAGAATGAAATTTATTTAATCAAATCTGAGTAGCTCACAGGTGTGGAACATTATTTAGAGATTATCTGCAGAACGCACTCTGCGATTACAGTCATGACATAAGAAATACATATAATTTACACACAATTAAGGAAGTTGAAACAACACTCTAGAGAACAAGAACAAACTCCTAATCTAAAATTTGGACCGTGTATCGAATTCCAAATTCACGTATTAATCCACATATCGAATCAAACAGTGGAATCTTCGAATTTACGGAATTTTCGAATTTTTTGGGCACTGAATTTATTCAAATTATTTGATAATTCGCCCGCAGTAATAAAACATAACTCCTAATCTAAAATTTGGGTAGTGTTAATTACCTTTGTATTCGACAACTTTGCCTGCAGGAAAGCTGACATTTTCCTTAAAGGACCATCTCCGCAGATTGCGGAAAAATGAATTGAATTGTGTTATAATCTTTTTTAAAAACCAAATAGAATTTAGAAATTGGGCAATGCAATTTTATTACATGCAGTAAAGATGGTTGGTTTCCTTGAAGGGTTTATCTCACGTTAAGAACTCAAAGAACTCAAGTTTAAGATAATTGATGAACGAACAAACAGAGCAATTTCTGCAGAAAATAATAAGTTAACAAGAAACAGTCTTAACTATTTATTTCTTCTTAACTTATATTAATCTGACGGCTTAAAAATCTTCAATGAGATAATATAAATCAAAACACAATGACACGTGAGGAAATTGAACGCCTTAGCACTTAATAATAATTGATTTAAAAGCATATTCATATTTAAAGATTTATCTTTAACTATCAAATTTCTAATAAGTAAAGCACTCCTTCCCTCCAACTTTTTGCATCCTTTACAGAAAATGTATCATTTATTAAAAGATTGGAAAGAAGGCAGGGATAATTATCAAAAAAGTGATAACTGGGATCAGAATTAAACTTTATGATAAGAAAAATGTGGTTCTATCTTTTTCCAAATTTAATTTAAAAACCAACACATTAATAAGTGTAAATTCAAATGGGGAAGAGGGAAAACATTAAACTGGTCTGGTGTGAAATATAATATATTTTATTTCAACCAAAACAAACCTCAACTCACACCTCACAACGGAATGAAATGAAAGTTATGAATATTTTGAAGAATTCATTGATGAGAGATATGAGTTGGAAATTGGGTTACATTCCAAGAATGAAAGGAAAAGAAAAACCATATCCTATCCTATCCTATCCTATCCTATCGATAAAGATAGATATATGTATGTGGGGTGGTTGAAATGCAAATGGACGCAAACAATGCCATTGAATATGATAATAAATTAATAATAACAATGCAGAAAAAAAAGCGCGTAGAGAATGAAATGAGAAAATTGACATTTTACTTGCTGCCATTGAATATAATAATAAAATTAATAATAATAATAATAATGCCGAAGAAAAGCGCGTAGAGAATGAAATGAGAAAGAAAATTGACATATTTTACACGCTGTTGAGATAAATAAAATTGTGAATATTATTAATGTTTGGATACATTCCTTCCTTTCCATTCCACAAGAAGATGGTTGGAGTTCCATTCCACGTAAGCATTGGCGCATGACAAAGGAATTATAAAGCATCCCACTAATCATTCAACTCAAACTCAAAGTTGAATATATATATAACAATGAATTGAATTAAATTGTGAATAAAAATATTTTATTTATTCACAATTTAATTCAATTCATTGTTTTATATATATATATATTCATTCAGAATTCAATTCAATTCAATGTTGATAGAGGTTAGTGCAAGGGTTTGGTATATATATATATATATATTTTCCCAAGAGTTTTGAATTCAGCGATGGAAGAGGACAAACGTTTTTTAAATTCATGTTGGAGGCCATGTGTAGTCTTCAACATAAACTAATTCTAATTCTAATGATTCCTCATCAATTGAGTTGAACCATTAATGGTTTAGTCTCCACCATACTTACAGTAGCGTTATCCTATTTTCATGTAAGGCGTAGGCACTACCACCACCATATGTACATTTGCATTATCAAAGGGCCCACCCACACTTTCAACCAATTTTGTAATTAAATTGGATTTGACATGACCCAAATTTATAAATTTATTGCACACTTGGATTTGAGATGACGAAAATTTATATATATATATATATATATAATTTAATAAAAAAATCTATTTTAAACATAAATGGATAAGCATTTAGAGAGATCATTGTGTAATTTTTTTCTTAATGTTTTTATATAAAAATATTAACACGGGACAAATTTAATAATAATAATAATAAATAAGATAATATGATCTTGATGTTTGTGGTAAATATAGATCTAATCAAAATTCTTCATTTAGAGAGTACATTGGATTTTATTCTAAGGGGATTTATAAAGAAGATCTCAAATGGTTTGGGATTTGATGGATGCAACATTCAAGAAGAAGCATTTAATAATGATACTGATCCTATCTCATTCTTTCATTTGCCTCTAGGTGATATGTCTTGTTTACAAGCTTTTAGATTTGGTTGATTAGATAAATCTAAAGCAACCATCCCACTACAAGTGCAATCCCTAAAAAAAAAGCCTATGAGAATAATTAGATAAATCATTATTTATTTAATTTTCTTTAGGAATAATTATTGAATAATTATTTAATTAATTATTCCTTGTC
The DNA here is from genome assembly GCA_031772625.1 of Pinus tabuliformis. NCBI lineage: Eukaryota > Viridiplantae > Streptophyta > Pinopsida > Pinales > Pinaceae > Pinus > Pinus tabuliformis. The sequence goes on along the minus strand of CM062805.1, from coordinate 815,589,050 downwards.
ACATTTGACTAAATCCCTTCGAAATATTTAAATAAGTCACTATTTATTTAATTTTCTTTATTTTTGTTATTAGAATAATTATTAAATCACTATTTAATAGTTATTTTGATTTCACGTCATTCTTAATTCTCGCAAAATAATTAATAAATCATTTTATTTGTTACTTATTTCTAAATAAACATATTTAACCATTTTATATATTTCCCTCTCCAACAAATATAATAAAGTATTCCAAGCAGTTAGATATGAATTCGGTTAATATTATTTTATTATTCTCCATTTTCGAGATTAACTCCATACTTTGTTATAAATAGGAGAGGTTTTCATTCATTCTTCACCATGATCATAATCATCGTCAACATTATCGCCTTTTTTCTTTGAGCTCCCATTTGTGTTCTCCACTTTTTATTTGGGTTTTTCACATATTGACAGAGAGAATCATTTTCTGAAGCATCAAGGACATCAAAGGATCCATCCCACCGTGGGAGACTTGCAGATCCATATGTAGATTCCCTTCACGAGGTGTTATTAATAAAATATTTATTCATTCAAAGTCTTTCCAATTGGGTTATTGCATTGGATATTTTATATTGTTGCTTTCTATTCTCGATCGTTTATACTATTGTTGCAGGTTTTCCATTTTTATTGCAGATCTGAATTGCTAGCAGGCATAAACTTGTTGTTAGGTTCACTTGTCACCTAGTGACTTAAGTGAAATGTTTTTGGTACACATTCTAAGAAATTTCACACTAACATCCTTGAAAAATTCTTTGTTCCTCATGTTTTCAATTATGTGCACATAATTAATATATAAATGTTTGGGCTATACTAATACAATGATGAATGTGTATGGATCATATGATGATAGATAAGGGATTCGGAATAATTTTTTCACTTTGAATGTGGTAAAGGAGGAAAGGGTCATTATAGCACATGATTTAAATTCACAAATAGTAGAGATGAAAATTTGGGGGACTCTATAAGGATAGATAGGTTAGCATATTATTTTAGGCATAAGATAGATATGACAAGCTTGGTGGTTGTAGAACTAGTGGATCTCAAACCTACATGACCTACATGGAGAAATAATAGGTAGTAAGGTGTTGACGGTGTTGGAGCCATCAACATTCAAGGGATCTCCCTAGTAAGAAGTCCCAAATAGACCCCAGATCATTTGGAGTGGGAATCCCAGTAGTGGGTGGTAATATAGTGCCTTGACCGTGGTAGCGTGCAAAGATAAGTATGATGAATTTGGGTGGAAGCAAGTGTGTGATCTTGTAGTGATTCAAGTGAGATGCATGGGGTTTCTAACACACGGAGGGGAAAAGGAAGTCAGCCCCTTAGAAGCCTATAATAGTACGCAGCTTGAAAGGAACACACAAGCGGAAAGAAATCACATGCTAAGATGCAGAATAGTCCACAAGTTAAAGTGATGGGTTAATCCAACAATACACATCCAACAATATTCATACAATTCCATACAAATTAGTTCATAAGAAAATGTGTAAGTTAAATAACATACATTGGTAAAGCAACCAAAATAGTCCAACTATATTAACAACATATGCATGAAAGTGTGATGGATTTGTTATTATTATTATAAGTGAAAGTTCCATCCATACATACACCATTGATAGCCACTAGCCCCAATAGTGGAACATTATAGTCAAGAACACATGCTCCTCCAAAGAAGTATACTCGCATAATATTACATTTTCCACATGTACCCATGTGAGACAAAATAAGCTAGAGACAACCTAAGAAGACACAACACTATTGATGTGAATTTTGGGGAAAGACCAACTCAAAAACCTCCACTTGATGCTTCTTTATCATGTACTAATCCCAAGCTTAGTACTGTGTGATGATGTCCCCAAACTACTTGATGGAGTCTTTCTAATAGAGGACTCTTGCCTCCATAGCTTCCAGGTATATGGTCTTGAAACCTATGTCCAAATAATCCTGAGGCATGTGCAACATGGTGTTGACCATGATAGGACCACCAACGTACTTCTACATGTTTTGTGCACTGAGATCCAAGTCATCCCTGGTGGCCTCTCGCCTTAGCTCCTCCATATAGCTATCGATCTTTGGCTAGGCATGGTTGTTTTATTTAGCATCAGTAAGGGAACTTGCATTTGTTCACTCTCTTCCTTAGTTGTTGGTTGTTCTAGCTCATCAACCCGTATTGGCGTTGTTTAACCTTGTATTTTTTCTTATTCCCGCTTCTAATTCTCTACCTATTCTTCCCCCCCGGGTCTTTTCCTTCCTTCGGTTCTTGTTCTGCTTGCTGCGATCTTAGTTCTGCAAGCTCTGTGTTTCTCTCTCCCTCTACTCTATTGTTTGTGTCCTTTGCTTCCTTCTTCTTCTATTGTCGAAGCTGCCTACATGAAGATTGAATTCGCTTTCACTCTGTATCTTTGTTCTCCATCTATTATGTCAAAAATTTCCTCTTTCCCTGATCTTCTACTGGATTGATGCCTTCTGGCACGGCTACTAGTCTTGTTGCCATGTTAGTGTTGACTCCTTTTCTATAAATAGTTGAGCATCCGCATATATTGGTAAGTAAATTGGCACTTGCTCAACTGCTTCCCCAGTGCTATTTTCCATGGTCTCTCTTGAAGTAGCTCTCTTTGGTGCCTTGATACAATGATTGCTGGAGGGAAGTGCTTCACGAGTGTGGTACCTGTGGGAAAAAAAGGACACTCATGGAAAGAAAACATTAGCTCTTGCAATCTAACTTCACAGCATGATCAAGCAGCAACCAGGGCATTTGATGAGGTGAATTGCACAATTTTTACTAGCAAGGGTGATTGACTAACTGTGGGAACTGTGCACTACGCAGTCCCAACAACCAGGGGAGAAGCTTGAAGACTGGAACCGAGGAAGGCACAGTTCAGTCTAGGCCAGGGCCTAGGAGAGACTGTGCATTACACAGACTCGGTGGTCAATTTGGGAGACTATCTCCTGGAAATACATAGTGCGTAGTTGGAGCTAGGCCAAGGAAGGCTCTGTGCAATTCCAGAAGTCAAGGAAGAGGCCTTGAGCTTCCAAATTGGGCAGTGCATGTAGTCAAGTGTGAGATCCAAGCAAGGGATCCCAGATCTTCCCACGGGGAGTGTGAAAATTAAGCAGATCTGAAGGATTGTGTGAAATTTGAGTGTAGATATGACTAAGTGTAGATGTATGCATGTGAAAAAAGTGTAGCAATTGATTAAACTGAAGGAAAATGAAGCATGTGAAGGAGGTTTCCGCAATGATGACTGTTGGTGAAAATATGGGAAAACTCATGTGACACTTCGGAAAGACAATATATAACTTGAAACAACAATTCTACAAGCCAAAACAAGTTAAAACACCAGCGTTCATTCATAGAAACAAGTGAAATAACACTCTCACAAGCTGAACAATGCAAAGAAACAAAAAAAGTGGCATAAGGCGATAAAAGAAAAACTCAGCCCAAAAAGCGACAACAATGCTCCAAAGGCTCCTTAATCTCCTCGAGAATTCTAGAGATTGATGATTGAATGTACGAATAAGCGCTAGAGGCATCCAATACATAGAGTTGAGAAAAGTGGGATTTATGACGTGTATGATTGAGATCAAAGACAAAAGCGACACTAGGCAGAAACTTCTAAAGATAGTAATGTGTCACCTTCGAGAAACTAATAATAGATCATTACTTCCCAGGGATGATTTTTCCCTTTAGTTTTATTTCCTTTCTGGGGGGGGGGGGTAACTTGCCATGCATTTCCTGAAAATATTGTGCAGTTATGGGAAGAACAGAGCAACTTTCTCGTTCATGCACCAAGCAGTTTCTGAGCATAAAAGATTCTGCACAATTTTTGGGCTGAGTGGCTTTAGGCTGCCTCTCATGCTCTGCATAATTTCCCAGGTGAAGGCCGACTGTCAAATTTTTCTGTGTAATTTTGGAGGTGATGGCTCACTGTCAGCTTGGACTACGCAATTCCCAAGACCAAGGCTAGTTTTCCTCGAGGATTGCGCAATTCACTAGGGCAAGCGTGGAATCGGGTTGAAACTAAGTCAATAGATCGGCTTGTGGGTTAGACAGTAAACCAAGTGACAAAACACAAGACAAAATTAAAAATATGAAGCTCAATCAAAGTAAAAGTACCTATATTAGTGCGAGATGGGTTGTTGTGATTTAGGAGGGACGCTCCAAAAGAAAGCATAGGAAAAATTTTTGGAGGGTGGTTGTAGCCACTACAATAGAAGGGTAAGGGTTGCAAAAAAACTAGATCTATTCTTGTTCTTTAAAAATATATTATAACTATTTGATAAAAGAAGAACATGGATAAATGTAGGAGGTGTTGGAAACCTAATCAATCAGGGTTATGGTATTTTGCATTAAATTCACTTGAGAAGTAATATGAAAAGTCACAAATTAATTTGAACACCCATTAGGAGGCCAAGAGGCCTCTTAGAAGATTAATTCCATTGTCATAGATCATGTATTTATATGTTATCATATTAAAAAAATGCATCTCATACTAATGTATCCATTTATATATGTTCTGATAGTAGTATCAAAGCCAAGATACTATGATTAATGTAAGCACCTTACACATGGAGATCAATCTGATGGCTCTTAGAAACCTTTCTCTTGGTTTTCCCTCATATATTTAGTACTTTTGATATATGAATGAAATTTCTATGTTGGCTTTATCTCAACTCATGTCCACAAAATAACGAGATTATGGCAATGTTTTGTGTCCATATTCATACCAATCCATGGCTTCTCAGAGCTCTTTATACCTGTAATTATCTCTTTTATGTGCCCATTGTCCTGGAATGCGATCCAAACCCTTGATCCAACACACAATATTCATAAGTCCTAGGGTTTCAAAGAATAAACCATGCAATCATAGTTTTTTTTTTTTTTCAATTTGAAGACCAAATCATACATGCATTTTCAGGGCTCTTTTGCATCAAATTAATGACCTAGATTGGTGTTGTAGCTTAGGGTGTCTTCATGCATTTGGGTTTTGATTAGTTCACATGATAACACACTTTTAAAAGAGAAAAATAGTTTTGGCACTTCAATCTTTGTTGGTGGAATTATATGTATTCTAATTCCAACATTTAATTATCGAATCCGAGATTGTAATAATTAGATATGCAAGCACATGAAATGCAGGATTGGATCCTATTCTAAGCTATGCTATCAACTAACACTAAAAAGAACCAATCACTAAGGATTATAACTTTTCAGTGGATTGTGGGACTCTAATGCTTATCGGGTTTTGAACCAAAATATTTCATTATTGTCAGACAATGTTCATGTGGTGTAGCTTATTAAGTCCTGAGATGTCAATGGTTCTAATTCTATAGTAATTCTATAGTGATGCATAAAAAAACCCATTAAACATGTTTCAGAAAAGTAAATTGTAGAAAAGTAAATGCTGGAAACTATAAGCAAAAGCGTTCGAGGTAAGACAAGGAAATAAACTATACAAAAATAAAAATAATAAATGCATCACTAAAATATCAAAAATAAATGCTAAGAAGGCTTAGAGCCATAATGATATACTATAGGTTATTTCTTCTTGTAGAATACATAATATGAAATTACAAGCTATAGATTTTTCAGTACTTTGATCTATTATAAAACTTGCGTACCAAATTATAATAAGGAACCTACAAATTTTCAGTAAAAAACCCTTATATTTAATTTTGGTTCAGAATCTGGGTACTGGTATCGAATTGAGTATCACAGTCATGGAAATTAAAATTATAGATACTAAAATGTATTAAGAAGCCAAATTCAAGTTTGCTTAACTTTTAAGGTTGAGAAAATCAATTCGAATTTGATCATAATATGTTCTACTAATAGATCTAAAAAAATGAATTTAGCAAAATACCATATGAAATATGAGTCTAATGAAAAACTAAAATGAAACATCAAACAAAATTTGAAATCAATATAATTATATGAAAGAAAATTAAATATTTCTGAATAATACACTATTCTACGAATGAAAACTAGGATGTTACCTGAGTTGAGGGGCCCTTCCCAACTTGGCAACGTGCCTAGAGACTAAATCTTATCAAAACAATGTGTAGAAATAAACAACAATTAAATCTCCATTACAAGAATCTCTCTTCTAGTTACAAAAAAAATCTCAAATATCCATTACAAAAATTCCATTACAATAATCAATATTTTTACAAGAATTCCTCTCTAGATTTCCCTTTTCTCCTCTCCCCCCACACTACCGCACATATCTGTTTTTACAGAATCATAAGGCAGAGGAAGTGATGGTCAAAAGACAACATCGAATCCCAAAAATGCTCGCTCCATACTATGATAAAATTAACATTTTTTTCTTAAAACAATCTTATTATGATTTAGGGTTATTTTAAATCATTCCCTCGAGATGGAAATGATTCCACTTGGCATTAATTTGACTTTCCTCCAAATTTGGGCATAAATGCGAATATAAATGTAATTTCTTGTAGCTGTTAAGTGTAGGTGCATAATTAGGTGCATACATTGGTACCGAACTGCCAAATTGGAATTGGACTGGTACCAAACTACCAGAATGAAACTGAATTGGTATAGAACTACCAAACTGGAACTTAATTGATACATGAATAGAAATTTTTCATATTCAAACATGCTTCTTGGCCACATGACCACATTAGTAAACTGTCATTGAAAAAACCATAATAAGACACATTTAATCATTAAAAAGATAATAATTCCATCATAATTAACCATGAGGTAGAAAAGGTACATTTAATGAAAGTTGGTGGTATAATTGCTATGGAAAGTGTCATAAATGTTGGAATATGGCTTACGAATGGAGACTTTATATACTGAACATTATGACATATTCAGAGCCCAACATCCCCTCATGCCTAATATTTTGCATGCCCTCATGCAAACAAAATCCTTTCTTGTTACATACTGTGATGACATTCCTTCTTTGTGCAAGTTTGGGTTCTTGTAAAGAAACATCATTGAATGTTAAAGATGATTTGTCATACCATCATATAATTGATATATTTCACAACAAAGTAATAAAAATTGAGGACAAGAAAAATATGGACTAGGAAGGGATGATGGATCATATAAGGTGAGGATGTAGATAATCCTTGTATGAAAGTGGAATTGGAAACTTTGTAATACCATTATTCACTTTGCAACTATTTTCTTAGATAAGTAATAATGACTTCATCCCTTTATTGAGAGCACTCAAACGATGATTTTGTGAATTATTTATGATGTACAAGGAGAAGACACTATAGATGTTTATTTGTATTCATGCACCACGATAATTTTAATTCTTATGGTCTAACTAGAATATGCATTAATGTATTTGGAAATGGGGGATTTAATGGTGGTTTAAGAAAAGTAAAGATTTATGGAATAGGAATTGGTTAATCATCAAGATTCCTTAAGTTTTAATGAGTCAAAGAGTTTTAAACATGTTTTACCTCAAGTATACCTTTTGAATTTTGATTCTTTTTGCAGCCTGCAATGGAAGTCATATGGAGCCGAAGATGAGGTAGAGTAAGGTTGTGAGTCTAGAAGGAGTTGATGAGTGTTGATTTGATCTACTAAAGGACATTGAAGAGAATGAATTGGAGATGCTGAAAATAATCCAAATATCTCAACAACCACTTCCCCCATGCCTGAGGTTTTGCATGTCCTCATGTAAACGAGGTGAGGTACTTATGAAGTGAGGAGGGTTGTCGATATGGCTCTAGTACAAAAAGGAACCTAAAAAACAAAACAATGGAACTAATGAAAAATTAGTTATTACTAACCAAATCCAAAAGTCTTATAGCTATCCAAGTATTGCAGATAAGCTTTGCACTTGATTTTTATTAATCCTCTATGATCATAGGTCCCACTTCTAAGATAGTTAAATCTTAGATATAGTATGAAAAACAAATTATAGAGGACTCAATGTTACCTTAACGCCATTATTTAGCAGCAAATTTATGGAGTTCAATTTTTCCTTGAATTAAATCCACACATGATTCCTTTTGATTATAACATTCTAGAGTAACCATCGTATGTGTAGATAAAAGCCCTGATTTGGTTGAAACTTCTTTAAGAAGAATGACCCATTTACCATGAGCATCCATAACCTCGATGGGTTAACCTCTTAAACTACAATGAAGGCTCTAGTACTGTGTTTCCTACCATTTTAGGTTTATATTATGTACATTCCTTTTGAAATTGGTAGATGGGAGAGAAACTTCAAAATGCCCCTTAAAGGCATAGGATGATACCTTTTAGAGTGACTTTGATTACATGCATAATGTCTTGTATGCATAAGTTACTTATAGGTAGTTAAAGGACGTAACATGAATGAGCCAATTTATTGTGAGATGGATGAGGCTAACCAAAGAATAACCAAAAGACAACTACAGTCCTATCAATCATAGCTTTCATGTATGATTTCACTCTTTAAAGTAGTTTTCCACTATGAGAAGATACTTTATCAACTCTTCTACAAGTCTTAATAAATATGCTAGAAAAGCATGCTTTGGTGTTCTGGTTAAGTTTTTTTCAATGGTATCATTGTATGGACCTTTTAATTTTTTTGAATCCCCTTAATATGTTTTGGTAACTATATTTTGAGCAACCATTTTTTAATGATAATAAAAAATCTATATGAATAAGAAAAATGAAATTCCAAAAAAGAAAAGGTATGTCATCTATGAATAGTTTGGAATTATCATTGAATTCAACTTCTATGAAAATGATTGCTTATCATAATGGTCTTAAAATAAGCGAGTAATGATAAAGCATTAGTGCATGATTTTTAACAACTTAAGGGGAAATGAAAAATTTTATCAAACACTTCCCTAAATGTTCCATTCCTTTGTTGAAGATGTTTTTTCCACTTTTGAAAATATTCTTCTAGTATTTAAACATCCTGAATGAAAAAGATCCATGAATATGGCCTTGTCTTGCAAAATAGAAAATTGGTACCAAAATTTTGGGTACTAGTTGGCTGAAATATGGTACTAGACAGTTGGTATGCAGTACCAGAAAATGTTGCAATGCAATAATTTCCATTGATTTTAGGCATACAAACTAAAAATATCCTTAAATTAAGAAGATTACCTTCGCATAAAATTCTAAACATAATATTCATAGCTTACTTTATTGTAAAGAAAAACTAAAAACAATTATAAATATCATAAATAATTAATAAGTGGGAAAGAATTGTAGCAGTTGAACCATGCCACTATTTGAAATAAGACCGAAAGGCAATCTTCATCAAAACAATAGGTGGCCAAAAGAAAATTCAACAAAAATATGCAATAGGAACATAGATCTCCCATTTTCAAGTAGTTTCATTTTTAACTGTGAACATTCCCAGTTATACAAAAAATGAGAAAGATGTTGCATTATATCTAACAAATGAACTAACTATTATATGCAACATTTATTTATTTACCATCCTAATCTACTTGAGAAAAATAAATTCCTCTCAAGCGTAGGAGTATTTCCAATGTAATCATGTGTGTAACAAGTATACAAATGCATTCATACTCAAGTTTAGAATATAGTCTTTAATGTATACCTGAGTACAAACAACCAATTATTTCGATGATGATGCCAAGAAGTAATGAAGAATGAAGGAATGGTATGGTCTTGTAGTTGCTTGAAACCAACTTCCAACAAAATAAAAATGTTGTTGCTTTACCACTTTATTTGGCTTACTTATCATATCCTCCTTTATTGTGTCATACAGATCTTCTAACATTAGATGATTATACTTTTGTGTTCTTAAAGGATCCATAATTATGCATGTAAGAAATTATTCAATCTCATGTTCTAATGGATTCTCTCCATTGGATTCGGTCCATGATTCTTGAGTTTCCTCAACAAGTTTGCAAGGCTGAAGATATTCCGGTGGATGTGGTTCATGGAGTTTTCATTCTTCTATCACTTCTTAGGAGGAAGATAAGTTCTTGATTGTTATCAAGATTTGTTCTTCTTGAGGAGCATAAATCCCAGGTGTTGCTAGGATTTGAGAGAGTTTTTTCAAACTCTTGATCATCCTTGAACACTACTTTGTTGGTTGCTAATCCTTGTCCTGCACATGGATTAGTGTATGGAGTTCTTACAATACCAAAAATTTTAAAAATCCTAAATAAATAAAAAGGAAACACACTTAAAACAAATAAAAGAAAACCAATCATGTGCTTGAAGCGCCACCATGCTACTAGGACCCTGTTGTCACCAAGTTATTTGTTCACACAGGTTAGGATTCTCTTCTTTTCATGAATTAATCTAAAGGAGAACACATATGAAAATGAAGGAAACAATGAGGCTTTGGATCAACCCGGCTAAAGTGAACGCTCAATTTCTTACCTCTCGTCTTACCATTTTATCTTTTCCCCCAAGTTGTCCCCATAGCTAAAATCACGCAGAAAAATTGTGAAAACAACTATGCTATAATCTCTTTAGCACATCCCCAACAACATCGCAAAAAACATTGGTGGAATTATATGTATTCTAATTCCAACATTTAATTATTGAATCAAGGATCATAAGACTTAAAGATGTAAGCTCATGAAATGCATGATTAGAGCTTATTCTAAGATATGTTATTAACTAACACTAGAAATAACCATCACCAAGGATTATAACTTGTCACTCGACTATGCGACTCTAATGATTTTCCAGTTCCAAACCACAATATTTCATTATGAAGAGACAATGTTCATGTGGTGTAGCTTATTAGGTCTTGAGACTTCAATGGTTCTAATATTACGATGATGCATAAAAAAACTTATTAAACATGATCCATGTTGTCACCTACTGTTTCAGAGAAAACTAGTGTCGATTCGAATTGCTAGTCCCACTAAGACGGGTAGCTATCTTAGAAACAAACAATGAAAGCTTTTCAAGAGTTCCTTTAAGTGTGATAGATGGAAGAGAAGAAAAGAGGACCAACTTGGATCTTCCACTTTGATCCTAGCTTGATTTCTCCTTTCCTTGATAGAATTTGCCACTCCTCTCCTACTTGTCCCGCTTCAAAGAGTACCTGTAGAGTCAAAGTAACAACAAACTATCAAAGCATCTCTATCTAAAACATCATAAACAATGCGGAATCAGAAACACATTGACCATACAATTGCATTCATAAACAATAAGATTCACAAATACATGATTATATGGAGGAAAACTCAAAGAACTTTATTAATAGTAATGTAAGAGAGGATTACAACCCAGCTGTCTAATCCAGCATCATCCTCCCAGTTGTAGAAGCCCTCTTCACCTCATGAACAAGAAAATCACCCAACAATGCAATGTCTCTTCTCACCAACAAACCAACAACACTTCCTTACAAAATACAAAATTCCAGCCTCTAGATCTCTCAGATGAGGGATCCATTTATAGATGTCTTGCAAGGGTGTGAGTTAGCTCTGGGTTTTTTATTAGTGTCATTCCACTGATAGTTCTTGGTTCCACTTGGAGATTTCAAGATCTCTTACTCATCCCTGGGCGAATTCAGAGAGGCAAGTGTCACAGGAGAAGTTTCTGGAATATTCCATGATCATCCACCTTGCAAAATGTCTCTACCATTTGTTTATTCTCGCTCATCGCATCCCACAAAAGGCCATTTTAGTATGCATCACACCTAGGCAGTTTGGCAGTCAGTATGCATCGCACCTTGCCCATGGAGCAGTCTATATGGTCCAGTTTTGGCCAGTTCTGAGTAGTTTTTCAGGTGGAACTTCTGGGAAATGATGTAATCAGTGGACCATGATCATTTAGGGTATGAAACAACACTTTTAGGGACTTAAGGAGCCCTTAGTTTATGGACATATGAGTTTGGGGTTGCAATGCCCAAATATGTCTATAACAGCTACCCCCTAAAGCATGAGGTCGTAAATCTTCTGATGTCGGGTGAAATGCTTTATTCATGAGGATCTGAGGTATTCGTACTAGAAAGTGACATGTATAAGATATAATACAATACATCATCATCATATTATTTTCATGATTTAGCTGAGGCAGGCATTCCCATGCTCAGATTTATAAATTCATTTTCATGTACATAGTACAGACAATCCTTTGTTGTTGTAGACTGGTGATTCTTTGCACGAAGAGTCATCTTCCCTGGCTTAGATGACTATCTGTGTAGCTTCTGTGTACTTTTGATGTCTTTATTTTCCTAAATATATCGTAGCCTGGATGGATGAAACTAGATCCGGGGTCTTCAAAACTCGTCGAATCTTCGCTCAATGTACAAGTCGATCCATGTGAAAAGATGTTCTGAAGTTGAGCATGGAAAGACATCGCCTGATTACCAGCCAATGATGTAAGCTGTTAACAGGTGCGAGAGGAGTCACTGATAATGATGATGACCCTCAAGGTACTATAGTACAATTCACGTGGTGTGAATATATAATCCGATGTCGAACATCATGCAAAGCCTTTCGGTCGAAGGTCATTGATGTAAACCCATCGCCGAAAGTGAGAAACTTGCCATTGAGGCATGCAAGATTCAAAGTACTGAAAGGGTTGTTCCAAAGTAAACTTCTTGGATAATTAGCTGATGTCGACAAGAAGTGATCTGTCGTAGGAGGGCCTTGATGTATCTGACATCTACAACGCGAAATGGAGCAAATGATTTTTGTGGAGGTGAAAATGATCTGATGATATAAGGCTCAGGAATGGCGACCATGAAAAATGAAGAGTGGATGTAATGCAGTGGATGAGGTGTTTGCTGGGTGGTGAATTCTCTGAATGACTTCTCTTGAACATATTGGTGACACTGATATGGACTAGTAGCGTTAACCCCATGGATGGCATGGCGGACCAATGGTGACGGTGAATGGAAAACCCAACCCAACTCAATCATGGTGATGGAGTGAAAGTGTCATGTTCAAGAGCGACCTGCTGCCAATAGAATTCTTCAAGTTTTCTTCCCATTTTCCCTAGTCATTGCTGACCAATACCTCTTTGTTTTTGAGAAGCTTGAGGAGGATAAAATATGCTTGGTCTATAATTTTCCCTTTGGGCAAACCTGTTGCTTTGTGTTTAGCGAGCCTAGCATCAGTGAGACCCGTTCTTGTCTGGGTGGAAAAGTTTTTTGCTATCGTTTTAACGAGTTTAACGACAAAGATAACTTGGTCCTTTTCATGTCTAGAGAGTTTGAAAAGGAACGAAAAGGAGACTCCAATAGTCCTTTTTCGTGGCATAATACCTTAATTCCGAAAAAGTGTAAAATAATACGAAAGGGATGACTTTTCGATAGTTTTAACGAGCCGACAAAGACAAGCACTCGATCTTTTTGTTTAATAATCCCTCAAGTCCAAATAGATTAAAATATATTAGAGGGATGGCATTCCCATTACTTTAACGAGCTGGAAAGGCCAATAGCTCAACAATATTTTTATATTTAATAAGTCTAAAAAGAGTTTAAAAGAGATTCATTTTTTGAGGAACGAGTGGTATTTCTAGGTAGCAGCTGGTTCCAGGTAAGTTTGGAACTTCTCAAAACATGGCAGTGTGAGGAGGGTGGCAATTAGAATCACTCGTTGTAGATGTTCCTCAAAAGGGTAAACAATCAAGTGGAAGCATATGGTTGGCCAAATGAAATGGAGGCAACGGAAGGAACACAACCAAAGTTCAAAAGGGTTGATAGCAAAGCGATCAAAAAGGTTATTTACCAAACGCGGGTTTATTTTTTAATAAGCTTGAACTTTGTGCCAACATGTGCTCAGTGCAGGTTGATTTTTTAACGAGCTTGAACCTTGCGGGAACATTGCTCTTACCAGTCTTTTGATAATGTCTCTTGGTAGATTTATTTTTTAATGAGCTTGAACACTACTATAACATGTGCTCATGACCTTTTTATGCAGGCTAGAAATGACCGAGCTACGAGGTTAAAGGGTTAAAAACCTACAAAATAAGAAAATCAAAGGTCGCTTTTCACTTGCATGCAAAGGTTTGCATGCCCCCAGGTCTTTCAATAAAAGGAGAGTTTCCAGGTTACCAAATGGAAGTTCCTGCGGTTAGGCAGGATTGTTTCTGTTGGCTGACAAAAACTCTTCCTTTGCTTTGTCCATCGAAATAGAAGAAGGTGATTGCTGTGAACTTCCAATCACATAACGTACGAAGGTGAATGCTGTGAGCTTCCATTCACAATCGTACAAAGGAAATAATTGGAGCAGACTGATCACATAACCTATACGGGAATGTTTTTCGGTCCAAGTATTATTACCTTTCAAGAAAATCTCACTTTTCCTCTGGGTTCGCCTCTCGAAGCAGACTAGGGTGCATGCCCCCAACCTTCATCACACTCACCAAACTACTCATTGTAATTAGGTGGAAGGAATGAAGGTTGAAGAGACATTGTTGATGAGAAGAGACCATTTAGGGATGATGGTTGATTCATAGCTGTGTTTGAACCAGGAAATGAAAGTTGGTTGACAAGTTGCACCAGTCTGCCTTCATGTGGAAAGCACATCACTCGGAAGAATGTGGAAACAATAGCTTCCATGCTATATATATAGTCACGTCCAAGGAGTAGATTGTAATCTAGTGGACCTTGGACTACCATCACATTCAAATGAACGGTTTTCTTTCTCAAAGTTATTGGTAACTTTGGAAGGATCCCTAATGGTCGACTGGTTCCTTTGTTGAAGCTTGGAAAATTTTGTTTTTCAGGCAAAAGCGATGGTGAACCAAGCGCTTTCCAAGCAGTTGAGGAAAGGATACTCACCGAAGCCTCTTCATCTATGATAGTGCTAGACACAATCATTTTGTAAACTTGTACTATGATTTGGAATGGTACATTAGATGGAAGGCGAGGTTTCACTAGTTGATTCCAATCAAAGAAAACGACTAGACTGCTCGGAGGAGGTACCAGATAAATGTCCAGATAAGTTTCATGAATTGGGGGGGTCTCTTCCTGTTGTGAAGGAATGGGTGGATTGCCCCCAAGTTCATTAGACTCTGTATTGACAAAAAGAATTTGAACTGTGTCGCTCTCATTCTCTTTGGAAACTATATCATTGGAAGGTGGATTTTCTGAAGGAAAGACTGGGTCGATTACCATCTCGACCAGTTGACTTTGATCCGGTATGGACTCAGAAGGTTCACTTTCAATGATAGGCGATTCGATCGACAATTGAGTTATGTCAATCGGGTTTTCAACTAGCGAAGGACTTGGCAAGAGTTTCTTGTATCCAGGTGGAAGTTGTTGTGGTGAAGTAGGACAATTATCCAAAATGCTTTTGGCTTCATCCAGAAAAGGACAACGGTGAAGAGTATGATCACCTTCACATAACCTACATGGAACTCTGACTTTTCCTTTCTGTCTATTGACTTCGTTTTCACTAGTTGATGGTGTGCTGTCAACCTGACTGTCAGGGGTTGATGACACCGAATGGTGCAACCGGGGAGACCATTCCCTCAAGATCCGTGGGATGCAAGGGAAATCTCGATGGTAATGTCTCTCCTTGCAAATTACGCATGGAGTTTTTGGTTTGGAAACTTTAGTGTGCAGATTTTCGCCAGATGATGCATTGTTGTTCCCTTGTTTAGCTGGCTTCTTCTTCTTCTCCTTCCCTTTCTTTTTCTTCTCAGCTACTTGCTTTTTAGTGTCACTAGTTTCACCAAGCAAAGAGGAAGAATGGGAAGGAGAAACAAACGAAGTATAAGGCGAAGGGGTAACTTCAGTATCATTTAGTTGCTGATTAGATTGTTGAGGAATTACGGTTTTTTGAACGACAGAGGTTGAGAAAAGCCATACCGATAGGCCGATTGTGATTCCTAGAAGCGACAATGTAGCCATATATGGAGAACCAATATCTCCCCAAGAGGAGAAAGGACTAGGATTCCCTCCAAGAGGGATTCCTTGATTGGTAGACTCCATTATCTCAACCTCAGATCAATGAAGGAACAGGGATGTTATTCCGATTAAAATAAATTTTAAAGACACTTTGACGCAACTTGCTTTTTCAATTTTTAAGAGTCAAGAAAAAGCTAAAGGTGACTCTAGTCGCCTTCGATTTTTAATGAGCCTGAAGTGACAAGTGCTCAGATGGACCTTTTCTTTTAAGGAGTCGAAAAGGAACGAAAGTGACTACTCTGGAAGTCTAGACAGAGGGTTTACCAAACCAATCGTAAAACTGCAAAATACACCTTGGTGATAAATGATAGAGAAATTACCAAGGACTTATGTACGACAGTCAATCTTCCTGAATGTTGTGTTCAATGCATTACAATCGATAGGGCGGCAGACACGGCTTCCTAAGGATAAAGGATATCAACCTATTGTGGTCTCCCAATATATACTCGACGGTATGGAGAGCACAAGTTTGTATTAGCACTTGTTGTATCAAAGAGGAGGAATCACCCAACCTTTGATGAAAACGATAGTTACCAGGTTTTACGACGCCGAAACACGTCTCTAGCCTAGACTTCTAGATGTGTTGCATTAGGTTCCAAAGCGTTTTTATGTTCCTTGAGGTTTATTTTGTAGTTGATCTTGCTTAGAATTTTTTCATTCAAGGTTCATTGCATGATGTAGATGTGAAATTCCTAAATATGCAGTTTAAAATGATAAATAGTCGTTTATGTTCTTTTAGCAATGAAAATCCTAGCTACAAAGAAAAGAAGATTATTATTTTCTTTCAGCAGAGAGCATAGAGCACACACTAAATGTACTTTCCTAAATCAAATTTTACATGCAGTCAAAATGCAGATGCACATGCATGTATTTTTTTCCCGCTTCCTTAATGTGTGAATGCTAAAAAGAAAGCTAAGTACAGATCTAAACTATTTTCTTTCAAAGTGACAGTACTAACAATTTTCTTTTCAAAATGAAAGGAAGACTAAGATGACACTTTTTGATTTCGAATTGAAAACTATTTTTGATGCTTCAAATACTAATAATTTCAAATCAAGTACAATGACAAAATTACAATCAACTATCTAGAAGAGGAAGACTTTACGACACTCTTCTTTTGATCCAAAATGACAATTACGACACTTGAATCAAAAATGACAGTTCGATTAGGCTACTTTCGACAAAGGAAGACTGTAAATGATGAAAAATACACAAAAACATTTACAGTTCCTAATTGATGGAGGTTGAAATAATGTGAAGGAAGAAGGTTTCAACAAGAAGGTACTGATCATGAACAGTAAAACTACTGAATAAAGCTGGAAACAAGGAGGAAAAAACCAACTTTCAGAGAAGAAAGCAGTATCACTCAATCATCGCACCTGCAACACAGGGAAATAGGGATGCATCTCATATGCAACACAGGGGAGGTGTGATGCATCCAGGTTGCACAGTTACGGAGTGTGCGATGGGCTAGGGAATGAAACTGAGCTTGGTTTTTGCTCAAAATTTGCAGCTAAGTTCAGTGATTTAGGCTGAGTAATGATGGACAATAAAAACAAAGCATAAGGGTAAGATCTGATGAGGTTCTGAGCTACCACAAGGGCACTTAGAATGCTTTGTAAGTTAGATGTTCAGTTCATAAACCAACCCGGAGATTAACTGAAGCAGCGTTTATCTACTTTGCAATTGCATAGCAAAGGCATTTCGAAGGCTAGCTGGCTAACTTTAGGCTCTGTCTGTAGTTTATAAAGAAAACAATAAACAAACAAAACAAACTATTTGTTCCCCAACGGAGTCGCCATTTTGTTTCAGGGAAAACTAGTGTCAATTCGAGTTGCTAGTCCCACTAAGACGGGTAGCTATCTTAGAAACAAACAATGAAAGCTTTTCAAGATTTCCTTTAACTATTATAGATGGAAGAGAAGAAAAGAGGACCAACCTGGATCTTCTGCTTTGATCCTAGCTTGATTTCTCCTTTCCTTGATAGAATTTTCCACTCCTCTCCTACTTGTCCCACTTCAAAGAGTACCTGTAGAGTCAAAGTAATAGAAAACTATCAAATCATCTCTATCTAAAACATCATAAACAATGCGGAATCAGAAACACATTGACCATATACTTACATTCATAAACGATAAGATTCACAAATACACGATTATATGGAGGAAAACTCAAAAAACTTTATTAATAGTAATGTAAGAGAGGATTACAACCGAGCTATCTGATCCAGTGCCATCCTCCCAGTTGTAGAAGCCCTCCTCACCTCATGAACAAGAAAATCACCCAACAATGCAATGTCTCTTCTCACCAACAAACCAACAACACTTCCTTACAAAATAAAAAATTCCAGCCTTGTTACCGAGAATAGTGTCTATGCATAACTGCTAATCCCACTAAGGCTGGTAGCTACCTTAGAAACAAACAAAGTAAAACTACTTTTGTTTTCCTTTATGAAAGATAGATGAGAGAATAATAAAGGAGACCAACCTCTGTCTTGGACTTGGTTCCTTGCTCGATTCCTCTCTCTTCTGATAGTCCTTTGCTACTTGCTTTCTTGTATACCCAGCTTCACAGAGTACCTGTAGAATCAAAGCAGCATAACACTATACGAGAACATAGATCTATTATCATAAGCAATATAGGATCAGATGTATATTAACCATACAAATGCATAAAACATAAATCATACAAGAGTATGGAGGAAAACTTGAATAGCTTTATCGATAATCAAGAAAGAGCCAAGAGAGTTACAACCAATTGTTCTGACCTAGCATCATCCTCTCAGCAAGTAAGCCCTTCTTCACCTCATGAAAAGCTTAGATCACCCAACACTATGATGTTGCCTCAAGAAACCAACAACAATTCCTCACAAGATGCAAAATTCCAGCCTCTGGATCTCTGGGATGAGGGATCCATATATAGATGTCTACAAGGGAGATGAGTCAGCTTGTGATTTGATTAGTGTCTTCCCTCTGATAGTTCTTGATTCCACTTGGAGATTGATGATCTCTTACTCATCCCTGGTCGAATTCAGATAGGCAAGTGTCACAGGAGAAGTTTTTGGAAGATTCCATGCTTCTCCACCTTGCGGATTGACCCTGCCATTTGTCCCTTCTCGCCCATCGCACCCCATAGAAGGGATTTTTGAAATGAAACGCACCTACTGTGTGTATTTAGGTGGGATGCAACGCACTTTGCCTATGGAGCAGGTGAAATGGTCCAGTTTTGACTAGTTCTGAGTAGTTTTTCATGGAGAACTTCTGGGAGATGTTGTAATCAGTTGACCTTGTTCTTTTAGGGGTTGGAACAACACCTTTAGGGACTTAGGAGCCCTTGGTTTATGGAAATTTTATGCTTGGGGTTGCAGTGCCCAAAAATGTCTATAATAGTTGCCCCCTAAAGCATGAGGTCATTAATCTTTTTATGTCGGGTGAAATGCTTTATCATGAGGATCCAAAGTTCTTTCAAGCTGGAAGGAGACCTGTAATAAGATACAATACAATAAATTATCTTCATAATTTTTTCATGATCTAGCTGAGGCGGGTATTCCCATGCTCAGCTTTATAAATTCATTTTTCATGTACATGAGACAGACAATCGTCTGAGTGTAGACTGATGATTCTGGTAGAGCCATCATCCCTTAGATTGGATGATTATCTGTGCAGCAATGATGTACATTTGATGTCTTTATTTTCCTGAATATATATCGCAGCCCGAATGGATGAAACTAGATCCGGGGTCTTCAATCTCGTTCAATCTTCACTCAAAGTACAAGTCGATCCATGTGAGAGATGTTCTGGAGTCGAACATGGAAAGACATCGCCTAATTACCAACCAATGATGTAAGTTGTTAACAGGTGCGAGAGGAATCACTGATAATGATAATGATCCTCAAGGTACTACAGTACAATTCACGTGGTGTGAATAAGGGACTTGGCATCGACCACCACGTAAAATTTTTCAGTCGAAGGCCATTGATGTAAACCTATCGCCGGAAGTGAGAAACTTGCCATTGAGGCATGCAAGCTTCAAAGTACTGAAAGGGTTGTTCCTAGATCGACTTCTTGGATAATGAGCTGATGTCGAAAAGAAGCGATCCGTCATAGGAGGGCCTTAATGAATCCCACATCAATGACACAGAACGGAGCAAATGATTTTAATGGAGGTGAAAACAATCTAGTGATATACGGTTCAGGGTGGCAGTCATGAAAGAATGGAGCGAAAATGTATTATAGTGGGTGAGACACAGGTGAATTCTCTGAATGACTTCTCTTGAACATATCGGCGACACTGACATGATGGATTGGTAGCATTAACCCCAAATGTGGATGGTGTTATGGAACCATGGTGATATGACCAGCGAATGGAACAACCCAACCCGCCTAGGATGTGGAGTGAAGTGTCATGTTCAAGAGCGACTTGCTACCAACAAAGTTTCTTCAAGTTTTCTTCCCATTTTTTCCCCAGTCAATGCTGACCAGTACCTCTTTATTTTTGTCAAGCTTGAGGAGGATAACATATTCTTGTTCTATAATTTTCCCTTCGAGCAAACCCATCCCTATGTTTTAACGAGCCTAGCGATAGTGAAACTCGTTCTTGTCTGTTATGGACAAGTTTGTCGCTATTAGGTTTTAACGAGTTTAACGACAAAGATAACTCGGTCCTTTTCAATTCTAGAGAGTCTAAAAAGGAACGTAAAGGAAACTCCAAATATCCTTTTTCGTCATCAAATCCCTTAAGTCCGAAAAAGTATAAAATAATACGAAAGGGATGAATTTCCAGTAATTTTAACGAACCGAACAAGACAAGTGCTCGATCTTTTTGTGTAATAATCCCTCAGGTCCAAAAAGATTAAAATCTAAAGGAGGGATAACACTTCTGTTCACTTTAACGAGCTGGAGAGGCCAATGGCTTGGCAATCTTTTCATATTTTACGAGTTAGTTGAAAAGAGCTTAAAGGAGACTCGTTTTTGAAGAACGAGTGATAAATTCGGGTAGCAGCTGATTCCAGGTAAGGTTTGGAATTTTCCAATCACGGCAGTGTCACAAGGATGGCTAACAAGATCACTCTTCGCAGTTGTTCCTCAAAAGGGGTAAACAATCAAGTGGAGGTGAATGATGGGCCAATACAGAGTGGAGGTGATGATGAGAACACGACCAAGGCTTTAAAGGTTGAAGTACTACATTCACGACGGTTATTTACCGGAAATTATTTCATTTTTTAATGAGCTTAAACGCAGGGGGAAACACTTGCTCATTGCTTATGTTTATTT
Source organism: Pinus tabuliformis (assembly GCA_031772625.1). Taxonomy (NCBI): domain Eukaryota; kingdom Viridiplantae; phylum Streptophyta; class Pinopsida; order Pinales; family Pinaceae; genus Pinus; species Pinus tabuliformis. The sequence goes on along the minus strand of CM062805.1, from coordinate 815,567,917 downwards.
TTTAACGAGCTTGAATTCCGCAATAAAACTGCTCGAGGTGGGTTTATTTTTTAACGAGCTTGAACCCTGCAGTAACACTGCTCGTGGTGGGTTTATTTTTTAACAAGCTTGAACCCTGCTGTAACACTGCTCGTGATAAGTTTGCATGCCCCCAGCATAATAATGCAAATCAAGGTGCATGCCCCCCAAGCTTCATTGCATTCAAATCGGTTGTTGGAATGAAGGTTTACCTCTGAGATCTTTGAAAGACTCGATTTGGAAAGGGAGTTTTTCATTTTTAATGAGGTTGACATAGGAAAAGAACTATCCTCAAGACTCCTTGTTTCATTTTTAACGAGGTTGACACGAGATAAGAACCGTCCTTGGAATCCACCATATTTACAGTATTTGATAGAAAATAAAAAATTGAAGGATGATTAAGGTCATTGGAATAATCTTTGTTGTAATCCGGGAGATGGGAACGATGGTGGTAATCTTCCCATGTTGCCTCCCCTAACATCATTGATTGAATGATTCCTTTGTCTGTAGAATGTACATGTGACCAAGGATCTGAAGAGGTACTATATTCCTTAGACCTATCTATCCAAACACTCGATGAGCATTGATTTGGGTTTGCCCCCCAGGCCAAGAAAATTGATTGCTACAATATTTCTAATATGGCGATGATCCTTGCTGACAAAATGTTTAGGAATCTTCTGAATCCATTAGATATAGAAGATTTCATATTGCGGGTTTCCACTGTGGCCACTTCCGCCAAATTACTCGGAGGTGGTAGGGAAAAAGTACCCGTTAAGGCAGGGTCTTTTAGGAGACCTACTTCGATATTTTGAAGCGAATGATTGCTTCCATGGATCATTGGAATGCTTTCTATAACTTGTGAACTGTTGGGGAGAAATGTTTGTTGGTCGACGATTTTAATTTCTCCTTGAAAGGGAAATGCAATCTTCCCAAAGTAGGTTTACACAACTGCGGCCATGGCATATATCCAGGGCCTTCCCAGTAGGATGTTGTAATCGAGGTTTCCGTCGATTACTTCAACATCAATTTCTACTGTTTTGCCCCCTAGTTCAACTTGCAAGTTACTTAAAATCCCGTATGGAGTGTATGATCGTCCATCAAATGCTTTTAACATTATTGACGATCGCGACAAGGGTGGTGAGCCTAAATTTTTCCAGCAACTCATTGACATAATACATGTAGATGCCCCCTCATCAATAATTGTTCGATGAACAGTTTTGTTGAGGGCTTTCACTTGAATAAGGAAAGTTAGTTGAGCTGGTAACTGAGGGTCATATCCTTTTTGATTAAAGGATACAAGATTGGAATCCGTTGGGTCAATCCCATCTATTACTGATAATAGATCCTGCTTTTGGGAGAGGCAATTTTGTGGTACCTCAAGTGTCGACATAACAGATGACGATTGGGCCAGGTCCTCTTCTATATTATAATTCTGTGCTACTTTGGCATGAGTATTAAATGTCGATTTGTGTACTACTCCCTTCGGCGGCTTTATCATTGGTTCAGGAATGATGGGTGGCACAACTTTGGTCAAAGTTGTTGTCGAACTACTAGGTTGTTCATTAGGCTTGTTATTCGATAGCTGTGGATTATCGTAATCTTTATTCCTTGTCAAAGCATGATTTTGCTGCTTTGAGATAGACAACATAAGCACTTGGGATCGGGAATCATTTTGATTAGCAACCAGTTTGGTTCCCAGGTTTGGAAACGGATCAGTCAATACCGCTGAGGTTTTTGAACTCTTAAAGAGTTTCTTAACTTCAGCTTTATGTGGACAATCTCTCGTCTGATGATCCTCATCGCATATCTGACACCCCACAGGGGGTTTCCTTTGCCTAGAAGGGTTTGCAGAAGGTTTTTCAGGAGATGACTCATCCTGCTTCTTTTTTCTCCCCTTCTTTTTCTTCTTGCCCCCTGGTTGCTTCAGTTGTTTGCCCTTGTCGGTCGACACTGAATTTACTTCTGAGGCAAGAAGTTCCTCATTTGCATTTTGACTTATGGGCCTTTTTAGATGTAGCCTTTGTTGATTTCGTGTTGTAGTACCAATCACGCCATCGCCGGCATGAGAGTCATTATTCGATTTAGGAGGAGGAGGAACGGAAAATTCTGGTCTGGGAGCGTCAGGGATTTTATCGTAGAGCGTGCCAGACTGATTATAAATCAAGTCTAAATATTGCGCACAAGTGATAACTTGCTCTTCGGTAATGACTCCTCCTTTTGCCACATCTTCCGTGATGGAAGGTAATAATGACTTAATAAACCATTCAGCTAAAAGCTGATCAGGAACATACGTTTTTACCATTCTACGACGACGTCGCCACTCATGAATATGATCGGATATGTGAGTGGTCGTTGTTTGCTTGAAATTGGTAAGAAGTTTCGTTCCTATTTCGTACCTTATCGGTAACTGAAAATGGGTTAAAAAGGTTGTGGCTAGGGTACTGAAGTTGTCAAACAAAGCTCTGGGTAATTCGATATACCATTTTGCTACCGGACCAGTTAACGTCCTCTGAAAAAGGTGAAGCCTAATTGAATCATCGTTTAGTGTGTTTGATGAACACCACAAATGAAAGGTCATCACATGATTCGACGGATCTTCACCTGTATTTCCATTAAATTTAGGAATATCTCATGGAAGTTTATGCGGAATCGCTGGCCAACAAGGGGCATAGGCGATTGGATCGTTTGTTAACCAATTTAGATCCGGTAACTCTAAAGTCGCCACGAAGGGTAACTGTTGATTCAGGTTAGGTGAAGCATACCCAGGATAAGATGGAATCGCCTGAGCAGTTGGTCTCTGCATACCAGCATAATGCATTTGATGCTGGTAACTTTGGTAAGGTTGAGGGGCATAACCATTGTAGAATGGTTGATTTTGACCATTTTGAATATATGGTTGCCCACTATTTGCAAAGATTTGTTGCTCAGATCCTTGGTATACCTGTTGGAATTGCAGTTGTTGGTATTGCACCAGCCATGATTGCGAAGCCATGTGCTATTGTCCAATACTGACTGTTTGACCAAGATGAGGGGTAATTGTACCCGTTTGGGCCTGTGTCATTCCACAAGTTGGCGATTGTGGTTGAGTCGCAGGGACAAGAGGCTGTTGCATTACCACCTGAGAAACCTGAGGTTGGCATACAACAGGCAGCGCTTGTACTTGCGACACCGTCACAATAGCTGGCATAGTCGGTATATTTAACATAGGTAAGCATTGTTGCATCGAATATACAACTCTTGGTTGTTGAGGTAGTATCGGAACCCAACCGCTAAATGTAATCCCAGCATAACCTGAATTTTGTTGTGAACTCCCGTATGGTTGTCCTCCCGGAGGAGACAATGAAAGGGTATACTGCCCCCCATATGGCGGTAATCTGGTACTTAAAGGTATGGTTTGCCCTTGAGGACCGGACTGCCCAAATTGACACCCTGAAGGATCAATTTGCTGAGACTCAACATAAGAGTTTCCAGATACTATTCTGGATGAACAAACAGGAACAGACCATACTGTCGAAATAGCACCTGAGTGGGCCCCTTCTAGCGATTGAGAACTAGTTGGGACAGATGGTATACCGGCGAACATTGTTGGAGTGACGGCAAGAAGTTCTGCCATCGCTGTGTCGGACGACACAGTCCTAGATGTTGACGGTTGTTCAGACATTTCTAGTCTATCCAAAAGATTGCCTAGCAATTCTACAGGAGCTTCTGATGGCGGTAGACTAATTTCTGATGAAGAAGGATATAGAGTGATCTCGACTCCAAATTGCGATGGAGTACTAGATGGAGGATCCTCCACAATCTCTTCTATAGCAATTAGATTATGTGGAAGAGGTAGACAGTCTAGTTCGTAAAATATTTCTGGTGCCGAAGAAGGTATGGAATCTGCAGCGACAGATGTTTGGGGAGTAACACCCTGTGAATCAGTTGTAGATGGAACTGGTTCAATAACACAAGTGTTTACTCTCACACTAGGATCAGTGCTTCTATCCTTCAGTGGCTGCTGAACTTCTTCTGTAAAGGTAGGGATACCAAAAATGTTTGGAGTAACCGGAGTCTCTGATGGTGTTGGAACACTTGTTCTAATTTTACCAGGGGATTTGGAACTGGTTAAACGAGTTCGCTTTGTCCGTAACAGTTTTGATTCTGGAGACAAAGACGGTTGACTCATAAGCCTCCGCGAACAATAGGGTTTCAATTGACTTTCTTCCACGATTACATATTACTCGATCAACTAAAAATCAAGGGGAAGTATATTTCCAAATTAGATGAATTTTAGACGCTTTGACACAACTTGTTTTTCAATTTTTCAGAGTCGAGAAAAAACAAAAGATGACTCTAGTCACCTTCGATTTTTAATGAGCCTGAAGTGACAAGTGCTCAGATGGACCTTTTCCATTAAGGAGTCTGAAAAAGAACGAAAGGGATTGCTCTAGAAATCTAGATAGAGGGATTACCAAACCAATCACAAAACTGCAGAATACTTTTTAAGGTACGGCATTCAATCTTCCCGAATGCTGTGTTCAGTGCATTGCGATGGATAGGGCGGGAGACACGGCTTCCTATGGATAAAGGATAAAGTCTATTGTGGTCTCCCAAAATATACTCGACGGTACATGGGAGCACAAGTCCGCACTGGCACTTATCGTCTCAAAGTGGAGGAATCACCCAACCAATAGTGAAAACAACAGTTACCAGGTTTTACGACGCCGGAATACGTCTCTAGCCTAGACTTCTAGATGTTGTGCGTTAGGTTCCAAAGCGTTGTTAGAGTCATTAAATTTATTTTATAGTTGATCTTGCTTAAGAAATTTTCCTTTCAGGTTCACCACGTAATGTAGATGTACAATTCATAAAATTTGATCTAAGATGATAAACAATCATTTTATCTTCTTTGTGCAATGAAAATCCTAGCTACTAAGGAAAGAGAGACAGTATTATTTCAACAAAGAGCAAAGAGCACACACTATATGCACTGTCCTAAATCAAACCAATCAAATAGTCTAAATGTAAATGCACATGCACGTATTTTTTTTTAGCCTTCTTAATATGTGAATGATAAAAAGAAAGCTAATGTGCAAATCTGAATTATTTTTCAAAGCGACAAATACTAACAAGTTTCTTTTCAAAATCAAAATGAAGACAACGACAACACTTTGCGATTTGGAAATGAAAACTTGCTTTCGACACTAGAAAAACTACTAATGCAGATAAAATATAGGAGTAACAATGTAATCGACTATCAGGAACAATAAGATTCTCTTATATGACTGAAAACAACACTTGCGACACTTTCAAATCAAGAAACGACAGTACAATTACGCTACTTCTTTGTAAAGGAGAACTGAAAATGACTCAAAAAATACATAAAAACATTTACAGTTCTTTGCACAATGGAGGCGAAATAACAGCAAGGAAAGGGGTTTCAAACAGAGGTGTACTAACTTCAGGTAGCAAAACTCCTGAATAGATCTGAAAAGAGTGAACACAGAAACCAAAATTTAGGAACAATGCCTTGTCTAATCAGCGCACCTGTAACACAGTGAAACTGAAATGCAGCACACCTACTACACTCGAGAAGTGCGCTGAATTTGAAGTTCATAGAACAGACAGTGCGCTGGACTAGGGACGAGACTTGGATTGGGTTCCGGGTCACTATTTGCAGTTCAGTTCAGGGATTTTGGCCAAGCAAGTGGTAATCAGTAAATCAATCACAGGGGTAGATCTAAGGAGGTTACTAGAGCCACCATGAGGGCAATTAGAAAGCTTGTAAATCAATTGTTTAATTCATAAACAAAACCCAGAGATTGACTGAAGCAGCGTTGATCTACTTTGCACTTGCATAGCAAATGCAGTTCGAAGGCTAGCTGGCTTGACTTCAGGCTCCGTCTGTAAGTTTATAAAGTAAACAAATGTAGATGAACAAACAATCTACTCGCTCCCCAGTGGAGTCACCATTTTGTTACCGGGAATAGTGTCTATGCAGAACTGCTAATCCCACTAAGGCTGGTAGCTACCTTAGAAACAAACAAAGTAAAACTACTTTCGTTTTCCTTTATGAAAGATAGATGAGAGAAGAATAAAGGAGACCAACCTTTGTCTTGCGCTTGGTTCCTTGCTTGATTCCTCTCTCTTCTGATAGTCCTTTGCTACTTGCTTTCTTGTATACCCAGCTTCACAGAGTACCTGTAGAATCAAAGCAGCATAACACTATACGAGAACATAGATCTATTATCATAAGCAATATAGGATCAGATGTATATTAACCATACAAATGCATAAAACATAAATCATACAAGAGTATGGAGGAAAACTTGAATAGCTTTATTGATAATCAAGAAAGAGACAAGAGAGTTACAACCAATTGTTCTGACCTAGCATCATCCTCTCAGCAAGTAAGCCCTTCTTCACCTCATGAAAAGCTTAGATCACCCAACACTATGATGTTGCCTCAAGAAACCAACAACAATTCCTCACAAGATGCAAAATTCCAGCCTCTAGATCTCTAGGATGAGGGATCCATATATAGATGTATGCAAGGGAGATGAGTCAGCTTGTGATTTGATTAGTGTCTTCCCTCTGATAGTTCTTGATTCCACTTGGATATTGATGATCTCTTACTCATCCCTGGTCGAATTCAGATAGGCAAGTGTCACAGGAGAAGTTTCTGGAAGATTCCATGCTTCTCCACCTTGCAGATTGACCCTACCATTTGTCCCTTCTCACCCATCGCACCTCATAGAAGGTATTTTTGAAATGCAACACACCTACTGTGTGTATTTAGGTGGGATGCAATGCACTTTGCCTATGGAGCAGGTGAAATGGTCCAGTTTTGACCAGTTCTGAGTATTTTTCATAGAGAACTTCTGGGAGATGTTGTAATCAGTTGACCTTGTTCTTTTAGGGGTTGGAACAACACCTTTAGGGACTTAGGATCCCTTGGTTTATGGACATTTTATGCTTGGGGTTGCAGTGCCCAAAAATGTCTATATCAAGCCTCTAGATCTCTCAGATGAGGGATCTATTTATAGATGTCTTGCAAGGGTGTGAGTCAGCTCTAGGTTTTTGATTAGTGTCATTCCACTGATAGTTATTGGTTCCACTTGGATATTTCAAGATCTCTTACTCATCCTTGGGTGAATTCAGAGAGGTAAGTGTCATAGGAGAAGTTTATGGAAGATTCCATGATCATCCACCTTGCAAACTATCTCTGCCATTTGTCTATTCTCTCTCATCGTACCCCACAAAAGGCCATTTCAGTATGCATTGCACCTAGCTAGTTTGGCAGTCAGTATGCATCGCACCTTGCCCATGGAGTAGTCTTTATGGTCCAGTTTTGGCCAGTTCTGAGTATTTTTTCAGGAGGAACTTCTGGGAAATGATGTAATCAGTTGACCATGATCCTTTAGGGTATGTGTCATAGACATTTTTGGGAACTGCAACCCAAAGCATAAATGTACATAAACCAAGGGCTCCTAAGTCCCTAAAGGTGTTGTTCCAACCCCTAAAAGAACAAGATCAATTGATTACAGCATCTCCCAGAAGTTCTCCATGAAAAACTACTCAGAACTGGTCAAAACTAGACCATTTCACCTGCTCCATAGTCAAAGTGCGTTGCATCCCACCTAAATACACACAGTAGGTGTGATGCATGTTGAAAATCCCTTCTATGGGCTGTGATGGGTGAGAGAGGACAAATGGCAGGGTCAATCCGCAAGGTGGAGGAGCATGAAATCTTCCAAAAACTTCTACTGTGAACTTGCCTCTCTGCATTCGACCAGGGATGAGTAAGAGATCATCAATCTCCAAGTGGAATCAAGAACTATCAGAGAGAGGACACCAATAAAATCTCAAAAGCTGACTCATTCCCCTTGCAAACATCTATATATGGATCCCTCATCCCAGAGATCCAGAGGTTGGAATTTTGTATCTTGTAAGGAAGTGTTGTTGGTTTCTTGGTGCAATATCATAGTGTTGGGTGATCTAAGCTTTTCATGAGGTGAAGAAGGGCTTTCTTGCTGAGAGGATGATGTTGGGTCAAAACAATTGGTTGTAATCCTCTTTGCTCTTTCTTGATTATCAATAAAGCTATTCAAGTTTTCCACACATTCTTGTATGATTGATGATTTATGCATTTGTGTGGTCAATATACATATGGTCCTATATTCTTTATGATAATAGATCTATGTTCTTGGATAGTGTTATGCTGCTTTGATTCTACAGGTACTCTTTGAAGCTGGGTAGACAAGGAAGCGAGTGGAAAATACCTATCAGAAGAGAGAGGAAACGAGAAAGGAACCAAGCGCAAGACAGAGGTTGGTCTCCTTATTCTTCTCTCATCTATTTCTCATAAAGGAAAACGAAAGTAGTTTTTAGTTTGTTTGTTTCTAAGGTAGCTACTAGCCTTAGTGGGACTAGCAGCTCTGCATAGACACTAGTTTTCACGATAAAAAAATGGCGACTCCGCTGGGGAGTGAATAGATTGTTTGTTTATCTACATTTTTTTATTTTATAAACTTACAGACGGAGCCTGAAGTCAAGCCAGCTAGCCTTCGAACTGCATTTTCTATGCAAGTGCAAAGTAGATCAACGCTGCTTCAGTCTGTCTCTGGGTTTTGTTTATGAATAAAACGATTGATTTACAAGCTCTCTAATTGCCCTTGTGGTGGATCTAGTAACCTCCTTAGATCTGCCCTTGTGATTGATTTACTGATTACCACTTTCTCGGCCTAAATCCCTAAACTGAACTGCAAACTGTGACCCGGAATCCAATCAAAGTCTCGTCCCTGGTCCAGCGCACTGTCTGTTCTGTGAGCTTCAAATGCATCGCACTTCCCGAGTGTAGTAGGTGCGTTGCATTTCAGTTTCACTGTGTTACAGGTGCGCTGGTCAGACAAGTCCTTGTTCCTAAATTTTGGTTTCTGTGTTCACTCTTTTCAGCTCTATTCAGGAGTTTTGCTGCCTGTAGTCAGTACACCTCTGTTGAAACCCCTTTCCTTGTTGTTATTCCGCCTCCATTGTGCAAAGAACTGTAAATGTTTTTATGTATTTTTGAGTCATTTTCAGTTCTCCTTTACAAGGAAGTAGTGTAATTGTACTGTCGTTTCTTGATTTGAAAGTGTCGCAAGTGTTGTTTTCAGTGATAGAAGAGAATCTGATTATTCTTGATAGTCGATTACACTGTTACTCTTGTATTTGATTTGAGTTAGTAGTTTTTCACGTGTCGAAAGCAAGTTTTCAATTCCCAATAACAAAGTGTCGTCATTGTCCTCATTTTGTTTCGAAAAGAAGCTTGTTAGTAATCGTCGCTTTGAAAAATAATTCAGATTTGTGCTTAGCTTTCTTTTTATCATTCACACATTAAGAAGGCTGAAAACAAATACATGCATGTGCATTTTCATTTAGACTGTTTGTTGGTTTGATTTAGGACAGTGCATATAGTGTGTGCTCTCTGCTCTTTGTTGAAAGAACGCCATCTCTCTTTCCTTAGTAGCTAGGATTTTCATTGCAAAAAGAAGATTAAACGACTATTTATCATCTTAGATTGCATTTTAGGAATTGTACATCTACATCATGTGGTGAACCTGAAAGGAAAATTTCTTAAGCAAGATCAACCATAAAATAAATTTAATGAATCTAAAAACGCTTTGGAACCTAACACACAACATCTAGAAGTCTAGGCTAGAGACATATTCCGGCGTCGTAAAGCCTGGTAACTGTTGTTTTCACTGTTGGTTGGGTGATTCCTCCACTTTGAGATGATAAGTGCCAGTACAGACTTGTGCTCCCACGTACCGTCGAGTATATTTTGGGAGACCACAATAGGCATTATCCTTTATCCATAGGAAGCCGTGTCTGCCACCCTATCGATCGCAATGTACTGAACACAACATTCGGGAAGATTGACTGTCGTACCATAAAAAGTATTCTGCAGTTTTGCGATTGGTTTGGTAATCCCTCTGTGTAGATTTCCAAAGCATTCCCTTTCATTCCTTTTCAGACTCCTTAACGGAAAAGGTCCATCTGAGCGCTTATCACTTCAGGTTCATTAAAAATCGAAGGCGACTAGAGTCATCTTTTGTTTTTTCTCGACTCTTTAAAGCTGAAAAAAAAAAAAAAGTTGTGTCAAAGCGTCTAAAATTTATTTTAAATGGAATAAACATCACCTTTCCTGCGTTGGTCTTAGGTTGAGAAAAATGGAGTCCACCAACCAAGGAGTTCCCCTTGGAGGAAATCTTAGTCCCTTCTCCTCTTGGGGAGATGTTGGTGCACCCCATATGGCCACATTGTCTCTTCCAGGATTGGCGATCGGCTTGCCCATATGGCTCTTCTCAACTTCTGTCGTTCAGAATACCGTGATTCCTGAACAGTCGAGTCAACAACTAAACGATACCAGAGTTACCCCCCAACCCTCTACTTCATCCAATTCTTCCTCTCCTCCTTCCTCTTTGCTTGATGAAGCTGGTAAAGCCCAAAATCAAGTAACTGAGAAGAAGAAGGAGCCAAAGGCGAAAAAGGGCAACCAAGCATCATCTAGCGAAAATCCACACACTACATCGACCAGGAATAAATCGCCATGTGTCATTTGCCAAGGATACCACTATCATCGAGATTGTCCTTGCATCCCTCGGATCTTAAGGGACTGGTCTCCTCATTTGCACAATCTGGTGTCATCAACCTCTGACAATCATGTTGAGCATACACCGTCAACTAGTGAAAGTGAAGCCCCTGGACAAAAAGGAAAATATAAATTTCCTTGTAAATTGTGTGAAGGCGATCACGTCGTCCATTGTTGTTCCTTATTAGATGAAGCTAAAAGAGTTTTGGATGACCGTTTGGTTTCACCGTTACGACTTCCTCCTGGATATAAAAAACTCTTGCCGAGTCCGTCACTAGTTGAAAATCTGGCTGACACGCCCTTGTGGTCGGCTGAAGCATCTATCATTGAAGATAAACCATCTGAATCCATACCAGACGAAATTCAAAAGGTTGAGGCGGCAGTTGACCCGGTCTTGCCTTCAGAAGGTCCATCTTTAGATGATACAGTCACCGAAGAGAACAAGAATGACACCGTTCAAGTTCTCTTTGTAAGCACAGACTCCGATAAACATGGGGGCAGTCTACCCGTTCCTTTACCGCAAGAAGGAAGTTCGTCAGAGTCGTATTTGGCTATCTATTTGGTCCCACCTCCAAGCAACCTGGTTGTTTCCTTTGACTGGAATCTACTAGGCAGACCCCGTTTACCGGCTAGTGTACCATTCCGAACCATTGCTCAAATATATAGAATGGTCATGGCCGGTACCATCATAGATGAAGGGGCTTCTGTGAGTATCCTTTCCTCAACTGCTTGGAAAGCGCTTGGTTCGCCATCGCTTTTGCCTGAGATGAGAAATCTAACAGGCTTTGACAAAGGAACCAGTCGACCATTAGGGATCCTTCCCGATGTGCCGATAACATTGAGAAGGAAAACCATTCACATGAACATAATGGTAGCCCAAGGACCCCTGGATTATAATCTACTCCTTGGACGAGACTATATTTATTGCATGGAAGCCATCATCTCCTCACTCTTTAGAGTAATGTGTTTTCTGCACGAAGGAAGAGTGGTCAAGCTCGTAGACCAACTTTCATTTCCTGGTTCACACATAGCAAATAGTCATATACCAACCCTGAATGGTATTTTCACACAAGGAATGTCTCATCAATCCCCAGTCCGTCCTCCTGATGAGCGTGAGTGATTCAGAGGGCATGACTGAAACCCAGGGGGCATGCACCCTGGTCTGCTTCGGCAGGAAAACCTTGGGTATAGTGTAGGTTTCCGCGGAGGATATATGACTAGTCTGACACACCCGTCCGTTTAGGAAAATGGGATTAGGCTGGAATAAGATTCCCTCATCAAAGTTATGTGAGTGGAGGCATCTGCGCCATTCACCTTTGTCTATTTCGGTAGACATCACCGAGGAAGTTTTTTGTCTGTGACACAGATGGAACAATCTTTGGTAACCTGCAAATTTTTCGCTATACCTGGGGGCATGCAAACCTTTTGGCATGCAAGCAAAGAGCGACCATTTATTTTTTAAATTTGTAGGTCCTCTAACCCTTTAAACTCGTAGGATTGGTCGTTTCCTAACTTGCATAAAGAAAGTATGTGGAGCAAAGCTTTGTAAGGTGCAAGCTTCTTAAAACTGGCATCTTAGATGAGACATCCTTATTATACGACTGGATCGAGCAGTTTTAACGCGGAATTCAAGCTCGTTAAAAAATAAACATAAGCAATGAGCAAGTGTTTCCCCCAACATTTAATCTCATTAAAAAATGAACCAATTTCTGGTAAATAACCATCGTGAAAGTATTACTTTAGCCTTTGAAGCCTTGGTCATGTTCTCATCATCACCTCCACTCTGTATTGGCCGATCATTCACCTCCACTTGATTGTTTACCCCTTTTGAGGAACGGCTGTGAAGAGTAATCTTGTTAGCCATCCTTGTGACACTGTCGTGATTGGAAAATTCCAAACCTTACTTGGAATCAGCTGCTACTCGAGTCTATCACTCGTTCCTAAAAAACGAGTCTCCTTTAAGCTCTTTTCAACTGACTCGTAAAATATGAAAAGATTTCCAAGCCAGTGGCCTCTCCAACTCATTAAAGTGACCAGAAGTGCTATCCCTCCTTTAGATTTTAATCTTTTTGGACCTGAGGGATTATTACACAAAAAGATTGAGCGCTTGTTTTGTTCAGCTTGTTAAAATTATCGAAAATTCATCCCTTTTGTATTATTTTATATTGTTTTGGACTTAAGGGATTAGATGAAAAAAAAGGATTTTTGGAGCTTCCTTTACTTCCCTTTTCATACTCTATAAAATTGAAAAGGACTGAGTTATCTTTGTCGTTAAAATCGTTAAAACCTAATAGCGACAAACTTGTCCATAATAGACAAGAACGAGTTTCACTATCGCTAGGCTCGTTAAAACATAGCGATGGGTTTGCCCGAAGGGCAAATTATAGAACAAGCATATGTTATCCTCCTCAAGCTTGACAAAAATAAAGAGGTACTGGTCAGCAATGACTGGGGAAAAATTGGGAAGAAAACTTGAAGAAACTTTGTTGGTAGCAAGTCGCTCTTGAACATGACACTTTCACTCCGCATCCAAGTCGGGTTGGGTTGTTCCATTCACTGGTCACATCACCATGGTTCCATCACACCATCCACATTTGGGGTTAATGTTACCAATCCATCATGTCAGTGTCGCCGATATGTTCAAGAGAAGTCGCTCAGAGAATTCACCTATGTCTCACCCACTATAATACATTTTCACTCCATTCTTTCATGACCGCCACCCTGAACCTTATATCACTAGATCGTTTTCACCTCCATTAAAATCATTTGCTCCATTCTGTGTCATTGATGTGGGATTCACTAAGGCCCTCCTATGACGGATCGCTTCTTGTCGACATCAGCTCATTATCCAAGAAGTCAATCTAGGAACAACCCTTTCAGTACTTTGAAGCTTTGCATGCCTCAATAGCAAGTTTCTCACTTCCGGCGATAGGTTTACATCAATGGCCTTCGACCGAAATATTTTGCATGGTGTTCGATGCCAAGTCCCTTATTCACACCACGTGAATTGTACTGTGGTACGTTGAGGGTCATCATCATTATCGATGATTCCTCTCGCACCTGTTAATAGCTTACATCATTGGTTGGTAATCGGGCGATGTCTTTCCATGTTCGACTCCAGAACATCTCTCACGTGGATCGACTTGTACTTTGAGTGAAGATTGAATGGGATTGAAGACCTCGGATCTAGTTTCATCCATCCAGGCTGCGATATATATTCAGGAAAATAAAGACATCAAATGTACATCATTGTTGCACAGATAATCATCCAATCTAAGGGATGATGGCTCTACCAGAATCATTAGTCTACACTCAGACGATTGTCTGTCCTATGTACATGAAAATGAATTTATAAAGCTAAGCATGGGAATGCCCACCTCACCTAGATCATGAAAATATTATGAAGATAATGTATTGTATTGTATCTTATTACAAGTCGCATTCCAGCTCGAAAAAACTTCGGATCCTCATGATAAAGCATTTCACCCGACATTAAAAGATTAACAACCTCATGCTTCAGGGGGCAACTGTTATAGACATTTTTGGGCACCGCAACCCCAAGCATAAATGTACATAAACCAAGGGCTCCTAAGTCCCTAAAGGTGTTGTTCCAACCCCTGAAAGAACAAGGTCAACTGATTACAACATCTCCCAGAAGTTCTCCATGAAAAACTACTCAGAACTAGTCAAAACTAGACCATTTCACCTGCTCCATAGTCAAAGTGCATTGCATCCCACCTGAATACATACAGTAGGTATGATGCATGTTGAAAAGCCCTTCTATGGGGTGTGATGGGTGAGAGTGGACAAATGGCAGGGTCAATCCGCAAGGTGGAGGAGCATGAAATCTTCTAGAAACTTCTCCTGTGACACTTGCCTCTCTGCATTCGACCAGGGATGAGTAAGAGATCATCAATCTCCAATTGGAATCAAGAACTATCAGAGAGAGGACACTAATCAAATCTCAAAAGCTGACTCATTCCCCTTGCAAACATCTATATATGGATCCCTCATCCCAGAGATCCAGAGGTTGGAATTTTGTATCTTGTAAGGAAGTGTTGTTGGTTTCTTGGTGCAATATCATAGTGTTGGGTGATCTAAGCTTTTCATGAGGTGAAGAAGGGATTTCTTGTTGAGAGGATGATGCTGGGTCAGAACAATTGGTTGTAATCCTTTTTACTCTTTCTTGATTATCAATAAAGCTATTCAAGTTTTCCTCCACATTCTTGTATGGTTGATGATTTATGCATTTGTGTGTGTTGTTGGGAAAAGTATCTATTCAGAACGCCCCTATCCCACTCTAAGGTGTGACAGTGCCTTAGCAACAAACAAGGAAAACTACTTGGGTATTCTTCTTTATGAAATGTAAACGAAGAGGAAGGGTAAACTAACCTGTGTCTTGCGCTAGTTTGTTGATCCAATCGCTCCTCTCTTCGATAGCTCCCAGCTCCCTGCTCCCTTACCGGCCCAGCTTCGCCAAATTCCTGCAAGATCACAGAAGAGAGAAACTACACGAAGATATAGATTTATGTTCATAAAAATCTTAGGATCAGATTAATCTAAACATGCAAATATAACAAAACATCATTGATACACAGCATGTAGGAGAAACTCAAATAGTTTTATTGATATGATAAGAAAGTCCAAGAGGAGATACAACCAAATGAGTCCCGATCCAGCATCTACCTCCCAGCAAAGGAATCCCTTCCTCACCTCCAACAAAGCATAAATCACCCAATGTACTAATCTCAATCTCAAACCAACAACAATTCTCTGCAAAGTACAAAATTCCAGCCTCCTGGATCTCTGGGATGAGGGATCCATATATAGATGTAAGCAAAGAGGATGAGTCAGCTTATGTTTTGACTTGTGGCTTCTCTCTGTCAGTTCTTGCTTCCACTTGGAGACTGAGAGCCTCTTACTCATCACTGGTCAAATTCAGTGAGGCAAGTGTCATTGGAGAAGATTATGGAAGCTTCCATTGTCTCTCCACCTCATTGAATGACTCTGCCACTTGTCATTTCCCGCTCAACACACCTGGGTAGTGCATTCAAGTGCATTGCAATGCACCTAGACAGTGTATTTGGGTGCTTTGCAACGCAGGCAGCTAGTGGAGCATCTGAATTGATCTTGATTTAACTAGTTCTGAGTAGTTTTTGGTGGAGAAATTCTGGGAGAAGCTGTCATTGGTTGACCTTGTTTCTTTAGGAGCTGGAACAACATCTTTAGGGACTTAGGATCCCTTGATTTATGGACATTTCATGCTTATAGCTGTAAGGCACAAAAATGTCTATAACAGTTGCCCCCTAAAGTATGAGGCCGTTTATTGGGTGAAATGCTTTATTAGGAGGATCCGAAGTTCTTTCAATGCTGGGAGGAGACCTGTAATAAGATACAATACAATACATTATTTTCATACTGTTTTCATGATCTAGCTGAGGTAGGAATTCCCATGCTCAACTTTATAAATTCATTTTTATGTACATAGGACAGACAATCGTCTGATGGTAGACTGATGATTCTGATGAAGTCATCATCCTTTTGGTAGGATGATCATCTGTGCTGCAGTGCTGTACATTTATTTTTCCTGAATATATATCACAGCCCGATTTGATGAAACTAGATCCGGGGTCTTCAATATCGTCCGATCTTCACTTTGAGTACAAGTCGATCCATGTGAGAAATGTTTTGAAGTCGAACATGGAAAGACATTGCTTGATTACCAGTCAATGATGTAAACTGTTAACAAGCGCGAGAGGAATCACCGATAATGATAATGACCCTCAAGGTACTGCAGTACAATTCACGTGGTGTGAATAAAGGACTTGGCGTCGAACACCACGCAAAATCTTTCGGTCGAAGGTCATTGATGTATACCTGTCGCCGGAAGTGAGAAACTTGCCATTGAGGCATGCAAGCTTCAAAGTACTGAAGGGGGTGTTCCTAGATCAACTTCTTGGATAATGAGCTGATGTCGACAAGAAGCGATCCGTCAAAGGAGGGCCTTGATGTATCCCACATCAATGAAACGGAACGGAGCAAATGATTTTGATGGAGGTGAAAACGAACTGATGATATATGGTTCAGGGTGGCGGTCATGAAAGAATGAAGTATAATGTATGGCAGTGGATGGGACATGGGTGACTTCTCTGGATGACTTCTCTTGAACATATTGGCGACACTTATATGATGGATTGGTAGCATTTACCCCAAAGGTGGATGGTATGGCGAGACCATGGTGATGTGACCGGTGAATGAAACAACCCAACCCGACTCTGGCACGGAGTGGAAGTGTCATGTTCAAGAGCGACTTGCTACCAATAAAGGTTCTTTGAGTTTCTTCCCAATTTTTCCCCAGTCATTGCTGACCAGTACCTCTTTATTTTTGTCAAGCTTGAGGAGGATAACATATGCTTGTTCTATAATCTGCCCTTCGGGCAAACCCATCGCTATGTTTTAACGAGCCTAGCGATAGTGAAACTCGTTCTTTTCTAAAGACAAGTTTGTCGCTATTAATCTTTTTAACGAGTCTAACGACAAAGATAACTCGGTCCTTTTCATTTTTAGAGAGTCTGAAAAGGTACGTAAAGTTAACTCCAGAATTCCTTTTTCGTCATCTAATCCCTTAAGCCCGAAAAAGTATAAAACAATACAAAAGGGATGAATTTTCGATAGTTTTAACGAGCCGAACAACACAAGCACTCGATCCTTTTGTGCAATAATCCCTCAGGTCCAAAAAGATTTAAATCTAGAGGAGGGATAACACTTCCGGTCGCTTTAACGAGCTAGAAGGCCAAAACTGGGCAATATTTTCATGTTTTACGAGTCAGATGAAAAGAGCTTAAAGAAGACTCGTCTTTTGAGGAACAAGTGATAAAATGGGTAGCAGCTAATTCCAGGTAAGGGTTGGAATCTTCCAATCACGGCAGTGTCACAAGGATGGCTAGTGAAATCACTCTTCGCAGCTATTCCTCAAAATGGATAAACAATCAAATGGAGGTGAATGATCGGCCAATGGAAAAGTGGAGGTGATGGTGAAAACACGACCAAGGCTTTAATGGCTGATAATGTTACATTCACGGTGGTTATTTACCGGAGGATAGTTCATTTTTTAACGAGCTTAAACGCGGGTTGAAACACTTGCTCGGTCTTATGTTTATTTTTTAACGAGCATGAACTATGTGCTAAAACTGCTCGATGATATGTTTGTATGCCCCCCGCATAATAACGCAAAACGAGGTGCATGCCCCCCAAGCTTCATTGCATTCAACTCGGTGGTTGGAATGAAGGTTTACCTTTGAGATTTGAAAAAGGGGATTTGTTTCATTTTTGATGAGGTTGACACAGTAAAAGAACTATCCTCATGACTCCTTGTTTCATTTTTTAACGAGGTTGACACGAGATAAGAACCGTCCTCGGAGTCCAAATCCATTAGATATAGAAGGTTTCATATTCCACTGTGGCCACTTCTGCCAGATTACTCGGAGGCGGTAGGGCAAACGTACCCATTAAGGCAGCATCTTTTAGGAGACCTACTCCGATATTTTGGAGCGAATGATTGCTTCCATGGATCATTGGAATGCTTCCCGTAACTTGTGAACTGTTGGGGAGAAATGTTTGTTGGTCGATGATTGTAATTCCTCCTTGGAAGGGAAATGCAATCTTCCTGAAGTAGGTCGACACAACTGTGGCCATGGCATATATCTAGGGTTTTCCCAATAGGATGTTGTAATCAAGGTTTCCATCGATTACTTCAACATCAATTTCTACTGTTTTCCCTCCTAGTTCAACTTTCAAGTTACTTAGGATACCATATGGTGTATATATCCTTCCGTCGAATGCTTTTAATGTCGTCGAAGATCGCGACAAGGTTGGAGATCCTAAATTTTTCCAACAACTCATCGACATAATGCATGTAGATGCCCCCTCATCAATAATTGTTCGATGAACAGTTTTGTTGAGGGCTTTCACTTGAATAAGGAAAGCTAGTTGAGCTGGTAACTAAGGGTCATATCCTTTATGATTAAAGGCCACAAGATTGGAATCCATTGGGTCAATCCCACCTATTGCTGATAATAAAGCTTGCTCTTGGGAGAGGCAATTTTGCGGTACCTCAAGTGTCGACATAGCGGACGGCGATTGGGCCGGGTCCTCTATTATATTATAAGTCTGTGCTATTTTTGTACGAGGATTAAATGTTGATTTGCACACTACTCCCTTTGGCGACTTTATCATTTGTTCAGGAATTATGGGTGGCACAACTTTGGTCAAAGTTGTTGTCGAACTACTAGGTTGCTCATTAGCCTTGTTATTCGACACCTGTGGATTCCCGTAATCTTTATTCCTTGCCAAAGCATCATTTTGCTGCTTTGAGATAGACAACATAAGCACTTGGGATCGGGAAGCATTTTGATTAGCAACCAGTTTGGTTCCCGGGCTTGGAAACGGATAAGTCAATACTGCTGAGGTTTTTGAACTCTTAAAGAGTTTCTTAACTTCAGCTTTATGTGGACAATCTCTCGTCCGATGATCCTCATCGCATATATGACACCCCGCAGGGGGTTTCCTTTGCCCAGAAGGGTTTGTAGAAGGATTTTCAGGAGATGACTCATCCTGCTTCCTTTTTCTCCCTTTCTTTTTCTTCTTTCCCCCTGGTTGCTTCAGTTGTTTGCCCTTGTCAGTCGACACAGCATTTACTTCCGAGGCAAGAAGTTCCTCATTTTCATTTTGACTAGAAATCTTACAGGCCTTTTTAGATGTAGCCTTTGTCGATTTCGTGTCTGTCGCGCCAATCACGCCATCGATGGCATGAGACTCATTGTTTGATTTAGGAGGAGGAGGAACTGAGAATTCCGGTCTAGGGGCGTCAGGTATTTTATCGTAGAGCGTGC
The DNA here is from genome assembly GCA_031772625.1 of Pinus tabuliformis. Classification (NCBI taxonomy): domain Eukaryota; kingdom Viridiplantae; phylum Streptophyta; class Pinopsida; order Pinales; family Pinaceae; genus Pinus; species Pinus tabuliformis. Next base: position 815,548,393 of record CM062805.1, on the reverse strand, counting down.
CGGACTGAGTGTAAATCAAGTCCAAATATTGCGCACAAGCGATAACTTGCTCTTCTGTGATGACTCCCCCTTTTGCCACATCTTCCGTGATGGAAGGCAGGAATGACTTAATAAACCATTCAGCTAAAAGCTGATCGGGAACATACATTTTCACCATTCTACGATGACGTCGCCATTCATGTATATGATCAGATATGTGAGTGGCCGTCGTCTGTTTGAAATTGGTAAGGAGTTCCGTTCTCGTTTCGTACCTTATCGGTAATTGAAAATGGGTTAAAAAGGTTGTGGCTAGGTTACTGAAGTTGTCGAATGAAGCTCTAGGCAATTCGATATACCATTTTGCTGCTGGGCCAGTTAACGTTCTCTAGAAAAGGCGAAGCCTAATCGAATCATCGTTTAGGGTGTTTGATGAACACCACAGATGAAATGTCATCACATGATTCGACGGGTCTTCACCCGGATTTCCATTAAATTTAGGAATATCTGACAGAAGTTTATGCGGAATCGCTGGCCACCAAGGAGCATAAGCAATTGGATCATTCGTCAGCTGGTTTAGATATGGTAATTCTAGAGTTGCTACAAAGGGCAACTGTTGATTCAGGTTAGGCGAAGCATACCCAGGATAAGATGGAATTGCCTGAGCAGTGGGTCTTTGCATACCAGCATAATGTATTTGATGCTGGCAACTTTGACAAGGTTGATGGGCATAACCATTATAGTATGGTTGTTGATAACCGCTTTGGAAATGCAGTTGCCCATTACTTACAAAGACTTGTTGCTCAGGTCCTTGATATGATTGTTGGAATTGCGGTTGTTGAGATTGAACTAGCCCTGGTTGTTGGACCATTTGCTGTTGTCCAATACTAGATGATTGACCAAGATGAGGAGTCATAGTACTTGTTTGAGCCTGAGTCGCTCCAGATAAGGAGGCACTAACCTGAGGTTGTGATTCAGTTGTCGAGACAAGAGGTTGTTGTATTGCAACCTGAGAAACTTGGGGTTGACATACAACAGGTAGCGCTTGTACTTGCGACGCAATCACCATACCAGGTATAGTGGGAATATTCGACACAGGGTGGACTGGTTGCATTGAATATGCAACCCTTGGTTGTTGAGGCAGTATTGGTACCCAATCACTGGATGTAATTCCAGTTTGACCTGAACTTTGTTGTAAACTCCCATATGGTTGTTCTCTGGGAGGGAACAATGAAAAAGCATACTGCCCTCCATATGGTGGCAATCCAGTACTTAAAGGGTAGATTGGCCTTTGAAGACACATTGGATCAATTTGTTGAGTTTCAACATAAGAAATACCAGATGATAATCCGGATGAAGAAATAGGAACTAACCATGTCGTTGAAACAGTCCCTGATTGGACTCCGGCTTGTTGTTGATAACTTGCCGGGACAGATGGTATACCATCGAACATCGTTGGAGTAGCAGCAGGAGGCTCTGCCACTGCTGCGTCGGATGACACAGTCCTCGATTTCGACGGTTGTTCAGACATATCTAGTCTATCCAAAAGATTTTTAGCGATTCTACAAGAACTAGCGATGAAGGGAGACTAACTTTGAAGACCAACGAGGGAAAGGTGATGATTTTTCCATTTAAAATAAATTTTAGACGCTTTGACACAACTTGTTTTTTCAATTTTTAAGAGTCAAGAAAAAACAAAAGATGACTCTAGTCTCCTTCGATTTTTAATGAGCCTGAAGTGACAAGTGCTCAGATGGACCTTTTTCGTTAAGGAGTCTGAAAAGGAACGAAAGGGACTGCTTTGGAGATCTAGGTAGAGGGTGTGCCAAACCAATCACAAAACCGCAGAATACTTTTTAAGGTACGGGCGGTCAATCTTCCCGAATGTTGTGTTCAGTGCATTGAGATCAGTAGGGCGGCCGACACGGCTTCCTATGGATAAAGGTTTTATGCCTATAGGGGTCTCCCAATATATACTCGGCGGTATGTGGGAGCACAATACGTACTGGCACTTATCGTCTCACAGTGGAGGAATCACCCAACCAACAGTGAGGACAACAGTTACCAGGCTTTACGACGCCGGAACACGTCTCTAGCCTAGACCTCTATGTTGTGCGTTAAGTTACAAAGCGTTGTTAAGTTCATTCAATTTATTTTAGGTTGATCTTTCTTAGAAGTTTGCCTTTTCGGATCACCACGAGATGTAGATACAATTCCTAAATGCAGTCTAAAGATGATAAGCAAGCTTTTATCTCTTTTCAACAATGAAAATCCTAGCTACAAGGGGAAAAGAAAGACACAATCTTTTCTCAAAGAGCATAGAGCACACTGTAAATGCACTTTTCCTAAATCAAACCATACAAACTGTCAAAATGCAAATGCACTTATGCATGTATTTTTTTCTCTTTCTTAATATTGGTGCCTAAAAAGAAAGATGTTGTACAAATTTGAATTCGATTTCAAGTGAAAACACAAACAAGTTTCTTTTTGAAATCAAAAAGACGATTACGACACTTTATGATTTTGAAGTAAACACTTGTTTCGACACTAGAAATTCACAAATTCAAACCAAAAGACAAAAGTAAAAGCGCAATCAACTGTCAACAGCAAACACACTTACTCCTAAGATCAAAACGACACTTACGATAGGTCTAGATCTAAGGGCGACAGTATGACTAGTTTACTTTTGTAATGGGAAACTGCAAATGATGTAACAAATACACAAAAACAAATACAGTTTCTTTTATAAAACTAAGGCGGAATTAAGGCAAAGAAAAGGGGTTTTCAGATAGGTACACACACTGATAACAGGCTGCAAAAATCAGAGATAAAACTGAACAAAATGAAGCAAAGAACCACAGTTGCACAGGGCAAAGGCTGATCAGCGCACCTGTTGCACAGAGAAACTGAATTGCAGTGCAGGTAGCCCTCTCGGGACCTGCGTTGAAATGCAGAACCTCTTCACAGAGCCTGCGCTGAAGCAGAAACGAGAATTTTCTCTAGGTTCTGGGTCACGGTTTGTAGTTTAATCTATGGTTTTTGGCCAGATAAAAGCTATTAGTAAGGTAAAATTAGAGGGATGATTTAAAGGAGGACTAAGAGCTATCACAAAGGGAAATTAGAGCATTTGTGGATCAGCTGTTCAGATCATAAACAGGCCCAGTGAATGGACTAGAGTAGCAGATCTCTACTTTGCATTTGTAAATGGCAAATGCAGTTCGATTCGCCACTCCTAAGTTTATGAGAAGAACAACAATAGAAACACAAATAAACTAACTAGATACGATCCCCAGCGGAGTCGCCATTCTATTGTTGGGAAAAGTATCTATTTAGAACGCCCCTATCCCACTCTAAGGTGTGACAGTGCCTTAGCAACAAACAAGGAAAACTACTTGAGTATTCTTCTTTATGAAATGTAAACGAAGAGGAAGGGTAAACTAACCTGTGTCTTGCGCTAGTTTGTTGATCCAATCGCTCCTCTCTTCGATAGCTCCCAGCTCCCTGCTCCCTTACTGGCCCAGCTTCGCCAAATTCCTGCAAGATCATAGAAGAGAGAAACTACACGAAGATATAGATTTACGTTCATAAAAAGCTTAGGATCAGATTAAGCTAAACATGCAAATATAACAAAACATCATTGATACACAGCATGTAGGAGAAACTCAAATAGTTTTATTGATATGATAAGAAAGTCCAAGAGGAGATACAACCAAATGAGTCCCGATCCAGCATCTACCTCCCAGCAAAGGAATCCCTTCCTCACCTCCAACAAAGCATAAATCACCCAATGTACTAATCTCAATCTCAAACCAACAGCAATTCTCTGCAAAGTACAAAATTCCAGCCTCCTGGATCTCTGGGATGAGGGATCCATATATAGATGTAAGCAGAGAGGATGAGTCAGCTTATGTTTTGACTTGTGGCTTCTCTCTGTCAGTTCTTGCTTCCACTTGGAGACTGAGAGCCTCTTACTCATCACTGGTCGAATTCAATGAGGCAAGTGTCATTGGAGAAGATTCTGGAAGCTTCCATTGTCTCTCCACCTCGTTGAATGACTCTGCCACTTGTCATTTCCCGCTCTACGCACCTGGGTAGTGCATTCAAGTGCGTTTCAATGCACCTAGACAGTGTATTTGGGTGCTTTGCAACGCAGGCAGCTAGTGGAGCATCTGAATTGATCTTGATTTGACTAGTTCTGAGTAGTTTTTGGTGGAGAACTTCTGGGAGAAGCTGTCATTGGTTGACCTTGTTTCTTTAGGAGCTAGAACAACATCTTTAGGGACTTAGGATCCCTTGATTTATGGACATTTCATGCTTATAGCTGTAAGGCACAAAAATGTCTATAACAGTGTGGTCAATATACATCTGGTCCTATATTGTTTATGATAATAGATCTATGTTCTTGGATAGTGTTATGCCGCTTTGATTCTACAAGTACTCTTTGAAGCTGGGTAGACAAGGAAGTGAGTGGCAAAGACCTATCGGAAGAGAGAGGAAATGAGCAAGGAACCAAGCGCAAGACAGAGGTTGGTCTCCTTATTCTTCTCTCATATATTTCTCATAAGGGAAAACGAAAGTAGTTTTTAGTTTGTTTGTTTCTAAGGTAGCTACCAGCCTTAGTGGGACTAGCAGCTCTGCATAGACACTAGTTTTCCCGATAACAGTATGAAACAACACTTTTAGGGACTTAAGGAGCCCTTATTTTATGGACATATGAGTTTGGGGTTGCAATGCCCAAATATGCCTATAACACCTACTCTGCATCTCCTTGCATTCACACTTGGAGACCCCATTTTTGCAAAGACCATTGTGGTGAAGTAAAATTATAAGTGCGGACACAAAAAAATTCCTCTAGCCCGATAATGGGTCTAGCCACAATTGATACATTCTATGGAAGATTTCCTTAGTTTAGAACCAATTAAGAGGGCCTACCTCTTAGTACGCTTATCCCGTTTGATGATGTCCTTGCTTGCTCGCTCCAACTATATTTGTTGGCATTTTGGCACAGGTGTGGCGCTATGGCACAGGTGTTGTCCTTGATGGCAACTCTCTTTGATGACAGATCTCAGTTCAGGTGCTCAGAATGAAATAAATCTTGTATACGCAGGTACACCTTGCAGAAGACGCGTATACACGTGGGTTATACATTCCGAAGTCACGTATGCGTATACACGCACTTTTATGCACATAAAAGCGCGTACATGGTGGGAAACTTACTTTTGGTCCGTGGTTGTTAGTCCTTGGAATTTGAACCCATGGTTGTGGACCATTGTATCTCGTCAGAAGAGTTGACCCCAGGTTTTGGGCCCTTGGTATTGTTTATTATGGTTTTGGCCCGTGGTATTGTGCAAGGCCTATAACTATAAAAGAGGAAGGAGATCATGTGGCAAGGTATCATCTGATTTATTGAATATCTGATATGGTGCTAGATCTGGAATAGGTGTGATCAGGTTATGGTGCAGATCTAGATCTGAATAAAGGAGGAACCTGAGCGCAAGAAGGATAAGGACTAATGATGGATCTAAATCTCAAGGCTTGAACAATTGGTATCTCTGTATGATTTTGATCTGTTATATGTGGCGCACGCTTGATCTATAAATCTGGGCTAACTAATGTCTGAATACTTAAAAGAATAAATTATCCTTTATAGATCTGTACGCAGGTTCAGTGAATTGAAGGTGCGTATACATGCGTTTTCTGTGAATGAAATACGCATATACGCAGGTTTTTTGTGATACAGAAGCGTATACTCGCAGGTTGATGAACAGTGAAGTAGCGTATATATCTTGATTTATGTTCTAGCTGCTTCTGTTTTATTGCTGCAGTGCTCTGGGTTCAGAATTGGTGTTTGATTACAGTTACTGTGTTCTGGGTTCAGTGGTCAGAGAAGTGCTTATTTGTTTCAGCTTTTGATTGGTGAAAAGGAGTTTGGGTTATGCAGAAATTCTTGATGTTTGATTGATGTTACTTGTGGATCCAGTCTGAAAATTTATGAAACGAGGTCCCTGAAAGCAAAGAGAAGGTTGCAGCCTTCTGCAGGTAGGAGCATGCGTACTAGTATCTCAAGCTAGTACAAGAACTAAGGGGGTTGGAGCTCCCTTCTAGGAAAGCTGGAAAACGAGAGAGAGCTATAGCTCTCTGCAGGTTGCAGCCTGTGTACTGGTAAAGTCTACTCCAGTACAAGACATTGTAAGAGAATTTTCTAATTAAAAAGAAGATAGAGATGAATTGCAGCAGGGGGTTTTCACCCACATTGGGTTTGCTCCTTATATCTTGTGTTCTTGTGTGTGACTGTCTTCTGCTCTGTTTCACTGTTTCTGATACTGTTTATGTGCATCTGAATCACAGATTAGTAACTGACATCTGAAATATAATTCAAATTATAATTATGCTTGATATACGCGGGTTTCTTTATCTGTAGTTTCGTATATACGCGGTTTTTATTAACTGAAGTAGCGTATATCTTCTGGAATTTAAAAAGGAAATATTTGGCTTGATAATACTGATTCACCACCCCTTCTCAGTATTATTTCCAACAATTGGTATCAGAGCAGGTCCTTTTGAAACAGCTTGATCGCTTGAAGGAATATCATTCATCATGAGCAACTACGAGAGGGAAGCATCAATCAGGCCACCAATTTTTGATGGGACAAACTTCAATTATTGGAAGGTAAGAGTTACTGCCTATCTTCAATCTCTTGGTACAGAAGTTTGGGATATCATAGATACAGGCTACACTTTTCCTTCAGCTACTCCTACAGATCCGGCCGAGAAGAAGAAATATGAAACAAATGCTAAAGCAGTCAATACTCTGCTGGGATGCTTATCTCAAACAGAATTCGTGAAGGTTATGCAATATAAATCCGCAAAAGAAATATGGGACAAGATTGTCTTGAGCTACGAAGGAGATGAACAGGTAAAGCATGCTAAACTTCAAACCCTCAGGATTCAGTATGAGAATCTCAGAATGTATAATGATGAAAGTGTGGCTAACTATTTCCTTCGAGTAGATGAGATTGTTAATTGCATGAAAAACTTGGGTGAAGAAATAAAAGAGGCTATTGTGGTTGAAAAAGTTCTAAGATCATTGTCCCCCAAGTTTGAATCTAAAGTGTCTGCAATAGAAGAAAAGGAAAATCTACGAACTCTTACTATGTCTCAGCTACACGGAATTCTAACTGCTCATGAAATGAGAAAAGTAGGTCCATCAGACAGGAGAGAAGTTGCTTTCAAGGCTTCAGGCAAAGGAGACTACTATGAAGCAAGTCACGTGCCAGAAGAAGAAGAAGAATCAAATTTTGTCAGACATCTTCAACGGGGTACTGGAAGGTTCAGAGGTAAGTTACCTTTTAAATTTTTTGCTTATGGAAGAGTAGGTCATTATGCTGCAAAATGTCCTCATAAGGATAAGATTGACAAAGGAAAGGAACCTGCTAGATGGAACAAGAAACAGAATAAGAAAAGCTACTATACTCATGAAGACAGTGATGGTCTATCAAATAGTGATGAAGATGAACGAGGTAATGACTATAAACTTTTAATGGCATTTGAAGATGATGATTACATGGATGCTATAGATGTGGATAGCTTTTATGAAGAGATTTCTAGACTCAAGACATGTATAGAAGAAAAGAATGTGATCATTGATACTCTACAATTTCAAATTGATGAAAAAGAAAAATTTCTTGAAAAGTTAGAATGTGAAATTGTTGGCCTTAGAAAAGAAATTGAGAAAACAAAGGCTATTAATCTTAAGTTTGTCAAAGGATCTGAAACTCTAGATGAGATCATCAATATACAACGTTCTCCACTAAACAAGACAGGTCTGGGGTATAATGGAGAAACATCTCAAGCATCCACCTCAAGGAATTATCTTGATGTAGTAAGAAGGAATGAGCAAAAGCACAATGGAGATCACCAGGTAAAGCAGGGACGAATTATATCAAGAAAAAACAAGGACTATCAGGTAAACCAGGGGCAATCCATCTTAAGGAACAAAAGCTACAACCAACCACAGGTAAAATCTTCTCAATTTGCTTCAAGAATCGATTTAAATAGAAAGTACAATCATTTGGCCGGTAGATTTGATAATCGTAGAAGTTTCTTCAATGGACAATGTTTCTCTTTCCATAACTTTGGTCACAAAGCAGCTCAATGTGTTGCATATAAAACAATCATGACTAGAGAAGCTCAAAAACAAAGAAGTATGACCGGGATTACAAAAAGGACCTATAACAACTTTTCGGCTCTTGAAAATGAAGTTGAATGTTCTATTTGCAATAACTTTGGTCATGAAGATTCTGAATGCAGGAGCAGGTTTCAGCAGACAAAGGAACAAGCCTCAAGCACCAGAACATGGAGAATAAAGGAACCACAAACAGAAGGATGTGGGATAGCATTTTATGCAGAGGGACAGGAAAATCTATGGTACATCGACAGTGGATGTTCTAAGCATATGACAGGTGATAAAGAAAAACTTGAATCATATTTTGCTTTAGAAAAGGGAAAGAAAGTTTCCTTTGGAAATGATACTCCTGCAGCTATAAAAGGAAAAGGCACTGCTCAGTTAAAGGAAAAGGTCAAAGCTGGAAATGTTTTGTATGTTGATGGATTGAAGCACAATCTTCTGAGTGTCAGCCAGATTTGTGATCAAGGAACCGAGGTAATATTTAGATCAAATGGATGTCGTGTTCGTGATCTTAATACAGGTGAAACAGTAATCAAAGGTAGAAGAACTCCAAATAATCTATACATATTTGAAGAAGGACAAAAACAATGCTATTTGAGCAAGGATGATGAACACTGGTTATGGCACCGGAGGTTGGGGCATCTAAGCTTTTCACAAATAAGGAAAGCATGCAAATATCAGGCAGTTCGTGGTCTTCCAGATATCAAAATTCTAGACAACACCATATGAAAATCATGTCAGTTTGGAAAGCAAACCAGAACTAACTTCCCAGAGAAGGAAGGATCAGCTAGCATGCCTCTTGAGCTAGTCCATACAGATGTATGTGGTCCATTTAGGAAAAGGACACATCGAGGAGAAGAATAATTGATATTATTCATTGACGATTTCTCCAGGTTTGTTTGGTTAGGACTTATGAAGCACAAAGATGAAGCATTCGAAAAATTTAAATCCTTCAAAGCCTTGGTTGAAAATGAATCAAGTTACAAAATTAAGTGCCTCAGGTCCGACAGAGGTGGGGAGTTTACCTCAAATGAATTTTTCAATTTCTGTGAAGAACATGGAATAAGAAGGGAATTCTCTACAGCTAGGACTCCTCAGAAAAATGGAGTGGTGGAAAGAATGAACATAACAGTCCAACAAATGGCTCGTGTTATGCTTGATGAGTCTGGAACTCCCGCAACTTTCTGGGGTGAAGCTGCATATGCTGCGGTTTTTATTCTTAACAAAACAAATGTCCGAGTGAACAGCACTCAAACTCCTCATGAGCTCTGGTATGGTGAGACTCCTTCGGTAAAGCATTTCAAAATTTTTGGGAGCAAATGCTATATTAAGAATACTGATGAGCAGCTTGGCAAACTTGAACCTAGAGCAGATGAAGGCATTCTTCTTGGTTATTCTCCTTTCAGGAAAGCATATAAGTGTTACAATAAAAGACTTGGAAGAATTGTTGACAGTATTCATGTAGTGGTTGATGAAAAAGGATACATCCCCAGGCAAGTAAATCATGAAAATATCGATGAGGATGAAGACTACTCTCCAAATCAGGCAGATGATGAAGAAGAACCCCAAGAGGCACCAGAGGAATAGATAAGGATAGAAGAGAAGACTCCATCTAGATATGTTCAAAAGAATAATCCAAAATCTCAAATTTTGGGGCAGAAAGAGGCAGGTACACAAACAAGAAGAACAATAGTAGAAGCTTCAAGCTATTTGGCATTGCTCTCTTCCACTGAGCCGCAAAATGTAAAAGAAGCATGCAAAGATGAGTGTTGGGTTAAGGCAATGGATGAAGAGATTGAGCAGATCGAAAAGAACAACACTTGGGAGTTGGTTCCTAGACCGAAAGACAAGAATGTCATAGGAACAAAATGGATTTTCAAGAACAAGTTGAATGAAAATGGGGAAGTTATTAGAAACAAGGCCAGGCTTGTTTGCAAAGGGTATGCTCAACAGGAAGGAATAGATTTTGAAGAAACTTTTGCTCCTGTTGCTAGACTTGAGGCCATCAGAATGTTCCTAGCCCTCTCTAGCTTTCAAAAATTCAAAGTATTTCAAATGGACGCGAAGTCAGCCTTTTTGAATGGAGACTTAGAAGAAGAAGTGTACATTGAGCAACCAGATGGATTTATCCTTGGAAATGATCCAAATCTTGTATGCAGACTTAAAAAGGCTCTCTATGGGCTTAAACAAGCTCCAAGGGCTTGGTACTATCGGTTGGACAAATACCTTCATCAACAAGGTTTTTCAAAAGGATCAGCAGATAGCAATCTATATATAAAAATTGAAAATAACAAATTGCTAATACTTTTTGTGTATGTAGATGATATTATCTTTGGGAGCAATGAAGAAGCTATGAGTCAAATCTTTGCCTTGGTGATGCAGAAAGAATTCAAAATGTCATTACTTGGGGAATTGACATATTTTCTTGGATTGCAAATCCAACAAAATGAAGGCGGTATTTTCTTGTCTCAAACCAAGTACCTCAAGCAGATCTTGAAGAAGTATGGCATGGAAGATTCGAAACCAGTATGTACCCCCATAGTTACAGTATGCAGCCTTAGTGCAAATGATGAATCAGCAGCAGTGCATCAACCAACCTATAGATCCATGATTGGGAGTTTGATTTATTTGACAGGTACCCGACCAGATATTATGCATGCAGTGGGAATAGTTGGAAGGTTTCAGGCAAATCCAAAAGAAACTCATCTTCAGGCAGTGAAGAGAATCTTCAAGTACCTTAAGGGAACTCAAAACTATGGCTTATGGTATGCTAGAGATACAGATCTCACTCTTCATGCTTACACAGATGCAGATTGGGCCGGAAGCGTGGATGACAGGAAGAGCACAAGTGGCGGTGCATTGGGTTCCAGATTAGTATCTTGGTTCAACAAGAAACAGAGTTCGATTGCTTTATCTACAACTGAAGCGGAATATGTGGCTGCTGCATCTTGTTGCACACAACTCCTTTGGATGATGCAAACCTTCCAGGATTTTCAAATCACTTGTACTCCACCTGTCTCTATCTTATGTGATAATACAAGTGCAATAAGCATTTCAAAGAACCCAGCCATGCATTCAAAGACCAAACACATACCGATCAAGTATCACTTTCTCCGGGAACAAGTGTTGGAACAAAAGGTCAAATTGGAGTATGTTCCTTATAAGGAACAAGTTGCTGATATTCTCACCAAACCACTCCCCAGGGAAAGTTTTGAATATCTCAGACAGAAGCTGGGAGTAGTTGATGCTTCATCCTGCTGTTGAAGCTTGTCTGTTTCAAATAAAAGTTTGTGTACGCGTGTTGGTTGAGGGGAATCCGCGTACATACGCCGATTTATGCAGGTGCAGTCGCGTATATGGAGTTCTGGAGAAAATAAGCAAGGGCAGACTCTGTTTGGAGAGAGTCTTAGATGAGTCTGTCAGATACCATCAGGCACAGGTTCAGGGGGAGCAGTTAATCTTCTAATAATGCATTGTTGGCATTACCTTAGAAGTTCTTGGTTCTAGTACTCAAGCTATTTTGTTTCAGGTGGATCAGCTGTAGAAAGGAGATCAGAAGGAGAACATGATTGCTGATATCTACCGTGATTGTCAGCGCTGCTGATTATTGTTAATGGTGATTTGCATAGTCCTGATATTTCATCTCTATGTCATATATATCTTTTTCTTATCAAGGTCATGTAACGGCCTATTTTGGTTTCCCCACTATGCCTGGGATGATTGATGTGATAGGTTGTCATATGTAAATTTCTGATGTATCCCCACTTGGTTGGGTGGATGATCCCCACTTGGTTGGGTGATGGTTGTATGTATTTAGTCTTTCGGTAGGAAGGTCTTTTATGATGTATAAGTCATGGTTCTTCTTGAAGAACATCTTTTTGCAGATCTTGCCTACAGTCAGGGGGAGCATGTTCAGCACAGCAGAGCAGAGATATCAGCATGTACTCAGGGGGAGCACAGCCCTTTGCCCTTGATGACAAAGGGGGAGAATGACTTTGAGGATCTTGGGGTTGCCATCAAGTCCAAAGGGGGAGATTGTTGGCATTTTGGCACAGGTGTGGCGCTATGGCACAGGTGTTTTCCTTGATGGCAACTCTCTTTGATGACATATCTCAGTTCAGGTGCTCAGAATGAAAGAAATCTTGTATACGGAGGTACACCTTGCAGAAGACGCGTATACACGTGGGTTATACGTTCCGAAGTCGCGTATGCGTATACACGCACTTTTATGCACATAAAAGCGCATACATGGTGGGAAACTTACTTTTGGTCCGTGGTTGTTAGTCCTTGGAATTTGAACCCATGGTTGTGGACCATTGTATCTCGTCAGAAGAGTTGACCCCAGGTTTTGGGCCCTTGGTATTGTTTATTATAGTTTTGGCCTGTGGTATTGTGCAAGGCCTATAATTATAAAAGATGAAGGAGATCATGTGGCAAGGTATCATCTAATTTATTGAATATCTGATATGGTGCTAGATCTGGAATAGGTGTGATCAGGTTATGGTGCAGATCTAGATCTGAATAAAGGAGGAACCTGAGCGCAAGAAGGATAAGGACTATTGATGGATCTAAATCTCAAGGCTTGAAAAATTGGTATCTCTGTATGATTTTGATCTTTTATATGTGGCGCACGCTTGATATATAAATCTGGGCTAACTAATGTCTGAATACTTAAAAGAATAAATTATCCTTTATAGATCTGTACGCAGGTTCAGTGAATTGAAGGTGCGTATACACGCGTTTTCTGTGAATGAAATACGCGTATACGCAGGTTTGTTGTGATACAGAAGCGTATACTCGCAAGTTGATGAACATTGAAGTAGCGTATATATCTTGATTTATGTTCTAGCTGCTTCTGTTTTATTGCTGCAGTGCTCTGGGTTCAGAATTGGTGTTTGATTACAGTTACTGTGTTCTAGGTTCAGTGGTCAGAGAAGTGCTTATTTGTTTCAGCTTTTGATTGGTGAAAAGGAGTTTGGGTTATGCAGAAATTCTTGATGTTTGACTGATGTTACTTGTGGATCCAGTCTGAAAATTTATGAAACGAGGTCCCTGAAAGCAAAGAGAAGGTTGCAGCCTTCTGTAAGTAGGAGCCTGCGTACTAGTATCTCAAGCTAGTACAAGAACTAAGGGGGTTGGAGCTCCCTTCTAGGAAAGCTGGAAAACGAGAGAGAGCTATAGCTCTCTGCAGGTTGCAACCTGCGTACTGGTAAAGTCTGCTCCAGTACAAGACATTGTAAGATAAGTTTCTAATTAAAAAGAAGATAGAGACGAATTGCAGCAGGGGGTTTTCACCCACATTGGGTTTCCTCCTTATATCTTGTGTTCTTGTGTGTGACTATCTTCTGCTTTGTTTCACTGTTTCTGATACTGTTTATGTGCATCTGAATCACAGATTAATAACTGACATCTGAAAGATAATTCAAATTATAAGTCTGCTTGATATACCCGGGTTTCTTTATCTTTAGTTGCGTATATACACGGTTTTTATTAACTGAAGTAGCGTATATCTTCTGGAATTTAAAAAGAAAATATTTGGCTTGATAATACTGATTCACCCCCCCCTCTCAGCATTATTTCCAACAATCTTTCGCTTCCTTCTTCAAGCACCTGAAACAAGTAAACAACAAAAAACAACAACCATGATAATAGACAAATTGTAATTCAACCTACTTAACAAGTCAAGAAACATTAAGCCATGAACATGTAATGACAAATCATGTAGGAAATCAATCAATAGTTTCATATATATTGAATCAAGAAGAGATTACAACTATTGTCTTAATGTTTCCGTTCTCCTCTAACAAGACGAGGTTCCCACACACTTCTGCTAGCATTCCATGATGGACTCAACAACAATAGTTTTAAGGCTCTTCCTTTAGGCTTCACACTAAACCAAATTCACACTTCTCCCTCACACAACTAGAGAGATACAACTAAATAGCTTGTTATTTATTCCAAATTTAATTAGAGCTAGCACACCAACATTAACACTAGCTTGTGCTTGGGAAAAAGGGAGGTTTATATAGGATGAATGGATGGGAGATGGATCCTCTTCTCATGGGAGAAGGTCTTATCTCTTGAATTAGTTCCATCATTATAGAGGAAAGGAGCCCAAACTGACATCCTCGACCCCATCTAGCCAAACCATTTACCAGACTTTCGTTACAAAGCTTCTAGAGCTGGAAGCTTTGGCTCTTTATTTAAAAAACTTTTGATAAGAGGATCAGGGTGACTAGAACACAACTCAGTCACTCCGGTCGGTGCTAGGATCAGTGTTAATCCCTGCATATTGGCACGAGGAAGACAAGGGACATTAGCGTCGGTCTTGTAAACTAGGAAAAACAGAAGTTTTAGGGGAAATGGTGCAAAAGGGAATTGTTCTACTCATCAATAAGGACACAATGAGAGTTTCTTCATGAAAGGAAAGAATGTAGGGTTCACTGTAGAGGTCCTCTAGGATCAAGGAACGGGGAGTACAGGGAGAGTGACAAAATGTTTTGTAACAGATGCCCCCTAAAGTGTGAAGGCTAAACTAGAGTGAGGGGTGAAATGCTTTATGAATCAGTGCAGGGAACCATAGTGTGCTGCCAGAAAACTTGCAAGCAAGTACAAATACATATACATAATTGAGAACTTTGTCAAATGATACATGAATCATGGCATGGATGCAACCATCCAGAGAATGATCATGTAAATGGATCTAGTTATGGGTGCAGCCATCCATCAGAGAGGAACATAATGAAACCAAGGTATGGTCGCAACCATCCAATAATGAGAAGGATCACACATGATAACTCATGGTATGGTCGCAACCATCCATCTGAACGAGACATGCATATCAACATAACCATGTCACATCACTTCACAACCTAGACTTTTGTGATCTGAGTCCAGGCTCTTGCGCTCCAACGCGACCCATTCAAAGCACAAGTTCTAACATGTGAATAGATGTGTTGACGTCGAACATGCTAGAAAATCACTTGACTACCAGTCAATGATGTAAACTATTAACAAGCGTGAGAGAAACCATCAATACTGAAAATGGTCCTCAAGGTAATATCATCATAATCCATGGAATGTGATTAGAGGAATTGAAGTCGAACACTTGTGAAATCACTCGATCGAAAGCCAATGATGTGAACTTTCCATCGAGTGCGAAGAACTTACCATTAGGGCATGCAAGCTTTAAGGTACTGGATGGGAGTCCCTCGATCAACTTCCCTGATAATGAGTTGAAGTTGATAGAAAGAAACCATGTCGATGGAGGGCCATAATGAGTCCCACATCATCGATGCGAGAAAAAAAGACGCAAAATGATTTTGGGTGATATAGAGAATCAAAGGTAAGTGTAACTGTAGAAGGAAAACTCTTGAACATATCGGCGACGCGACTGGAAGTTTGGTAGCTTTTGGATCCATAGGATCAGTGGTCATGATGATGTGGTAGAGATAAAATGGAAGGAAAAAATGAATGGCCCAACCCAGGGAGGTCAATGATACAAAGGAGGATATCCCAATCCGATAGGAAGCATAAAGTGTCATGTTCAAGAGTGAGCTGCCAACACAACTAATTATATTTCCAAATTCCCCCCAACCATTTCTGGCAAGTACCACAATTATTTCTAATTGCAAGCTTGAAGGGGATAACATATGCTTGCACTGTAAGTTCATCCTTCAGACAAATATGACATAGTAAGTTTAATATTCCCTAGGAAGGAGAAGCTCATGTTCATCATGACAACTTATCTAATTATGGATTTGAGACTTCTACGATTTATATTTTGTGTGGTTGTATCTTCCGGATTCATCGCATCTGTTGTTTTTAGTGCATCGATGTTTCGAACCAGCCTCTGTGGTTCATCATCAGGATGAGAATTATTTGAAGAAGTTAGAGATGGGTGATGGTGAATAAATAGGTGAAGATGAGGGATAGTACATGGCCGACAAGATCCAGATAGGTGGTTTATTAATTAGATTTAGAATTTATTACTATTTTTTTTTTTTTTTTTATCATTTTATTTGTTTGAATTGTGTTTAAATAGGTTTAACCTAATCATGTTTTTTAGTTATGAAATAGACTTAGTTCATTTGTATATGAATGATTTATGTATAATGATTGATTAATGTATTAAGATATGTATATATATTATAGATTTAATATATGTTATGATTGTATTTAATATATATTTTGATTTTTATATATCTTATGGTTTGTTTTATTGTATTATGATATATATATATATATATATATATATATATATATTCACAATGTATTATGTTTATATCTTTTTATACTTATATATATCTTGATTAATGTTAATGTGATAGGATATGCATATGTTGATTTATTATGTTATGATATATATATATTTTAGATTTTATATATGTTTATGATTTGATTTAATATATATTGATTTTTATATATTAAGGTTTGTTTTATATATATATATATATATATATATATATATATTGATTCACTGTGTATTATGTTAATTTCTTTTTATACTTATATATATATTGATTGATGTTAATATGTATATATTTATTATATTATGATATAAATGTATATTTTGATTTAATATATATTATGTTCTGATTTATATATTGATTTAATCTATATTATGTTTTTGATTTATATGTTTCTTTAATATATATTATGTTTAGTTTTATTTGAGATATAAATTTATTTGTTTAATATGTATTATGGTTTGTTATAACTACAAGTGCATTGTGAATTTGAATGCTTAGTATATTTCTTATTTATATGTATATTGGTTGATTTAATGTCTTCTCATATATATATGTATTGAATTAATATGTTATGATATATATTTTTGTATATATATACTTATTGTATATAGTTATGGAGTTAAATTAATTGGATAAGGTGAAGGGTGTTTAATATATTTGATTTAATAAATATTATATTTTGATTTACATATTGATTTAATATTTATTATGTTTTTTGTTTATATGTTGAATTAGTATATTTCTTATTTATATGTATATTGGTTGATTTAATATAATCTCATATATATGTATATATATTGATTTAATATGCTATGAATATGTATATCTGTATATATATTTGATATATATAGATTTTTATTATGGATTTAAATTAACTGGATATGGTGAAGGGTATATTGCATTATGAAGGAGAGGGAAATTGATCAGACAAAGGGAAGAAGGGGAACGGGGGACTAGGAGGTGGCGGCATCCTCTAATATTGTGGGAATCCAGTTATCGCTTATCTTCCAACCGTCATCGCGATTTAGGTTATTAGGGTGTTTTCTTATCTCAATAGCTTCTCTGAATTTCCTATGGTGGTAATGCTCAATTTTGGCCATGACACAGGAGTCTTCGATGCAATATTTAATATTTAATATCTAATGTCATTTAATATTTTAACGAGTCCGACAAAGGTGTAACTCAATATATTTTTCATGTTTAGAGAGTTTGAAAAATACATGTAAAAGAAAAATCCACATGGTCCCTTTTCGTATGTTTGTGTCTCTCGAGCCTAAAAAGGTAGTAAACAATACTTGAGAGAAACGCTTTACCATTTCAGTCAAGGAGTACCTTTTTCATAAATAGTGCATCCCAGCCCAAAAAAGGGGTAAACTTATACTAGGCACACAATGTTTTGCATTTGTTAACGAGTTAGAAATGACAAGGGCTCGGTTATCATTTTGTTTTTAAAGGGTCGGAAAAGATGTTGAAATCGGACCCCCCATTTTATTCTCTTTTACGAGTCAAAAGGGAAAAATACTCGGAAATATTTTCTTATCAGTTTAACGAGTCAAGAAAAGAGCTGAAATGTGACTCATCATCATTGTCAAACATCCATCACTTGTCGATGTGCAAAAAAGGTAAAGTGTATTATCTAGTTCGCGAGGAAAAATAGGTTAACATATTTACAAAAAACTAATATTTTCATGAAAAAATGAATAAAAAGGAGAAAAGTAAATATATTTTTACCATTTTCCATTTTACCTTGCTAGGAAGACGTTTTACTCACTTTTTCCCTAATTGTTCCAGAGAAGATTGCGGGAAATCCGGGAGGTCATTTCCCAAGCCGCCAATTACAGGGAAGAGCCAAAGCCCTGAGCTCCATTTTCATGTCTTTTATTCATGTTTTAAACCATTTTTAGGTTTTTTGAGGGAGGTTTTATTTTAAAAAATTCACCCTCGGTCGGCGCAACTTCAGGGCATGGAATTGTGCCAATCGAGGGTGATTAACACGACCTATTGTGACATCAGCGCAACTATTTTTAAAACAGGATTGTCGATGCCGTGAATAGGGAAAAACCCGATTTCCTCACAAAATCACCGCTAAAACTTGAATTTTATGGGCCAAGCATGATTGTTGACTCAAATTAATGGCTTTTGCAGGAAATAATCGCTGAAAATGGCGGACTAGAAAGAACGAGAACATGAGGATGTGGACACCCAGGAACTGAATGATCCAAATTGCCTGGAAGCTTTGAGGGCTTGTGGGCTCCTCAAATTCTTTCTCACGCCATGGATGTGGGCCCAACCTGAGTTGCTTCAATACCTGATTAGTCTTTGGGACATAAATCGAGAAATATTTGTCATTGTTGATCAAGAGCTGGAGTTGGAAACTTCAGACATATACTTCATCACTGGTTTGTCTCGAAGAGGGGAACCAGTCAACTTGCATGGGTCACGATTGATTGGGGTGAGCATATCCTCATTTTTTGTTGAACATTTCCCTGAGGCCTTGAAATCCAATAGTTGGAAGATTGCGATTTCCACTATTCAGGATCTAACACTAAGAGTGCTCTTGTTGACCATCAATAGAGTGGTGGGGTCCCATGCAGTGCATGAGACCAACAAGTCAAAGTTCCTGTACATTATTGACTGCACAACGCCTACGATATTCTACTGGGCCAAGGCCATGAATATCAACATAAAGCGCCAGCTGATCAAAGCTAAGGTAGGGAAACTGAAGCAATTTTTCTTTGGATCTGTGCTCGTGAACTTTTTCTTAGAATGGGTGCCACTGTTCCAGTACCAGCTGATTGAGGTAGATCCTCCCATGCCACGAAACACACGGATTGCCTGCTGGAGACGTTTGATGCCCAGGATCACTGGTGGTCAGCACATGTCGTACAAACCTGCATTCTTTTCATGGCTACGACGACAGAAGATCATCGTGGAGGACTGGCCATATAGTGGCACTGACTTACATGGAGATCCGGACATGACGTTACCAAATGGAGAGGATTTTGACGATGAAGGTAAAAAATAAATTTTTTAATTTCGATATTTTTTAATTCTTTTTGGTGATGATGATGATGATGGTGGTGGTGGTTAACGTCCACTGAGACCAAATTGGTCTATTGGACCTATAATTTTCTTAGTTTCTAATTCTCTGGTTCCTTGTCTTTCTTGGTGAGATTGGTGCTATAGCTTTCCTTTTTTTCTCTCCGGTCTTCCAACTTTCTTTATCTTGCATCTCCTTCATCTCTTCTGGTTCTTGGTACATTGGTGTCTTAGCTTTGCGATCCATTGTGTTCGTCCTTTTGAAGATAGTCGGAGAAGAAGTATGGTCTAGGAGATCTTCTTTGCTGTTAAATGAAGATTTATTTTGTGCGGTATTTGAGTCCTCATAACTGTTGATGCTTGAGGGGTTGTCGAGTTCACTCTTTTGTTGTTGGGCGGGGCTTTCCCCCTACTTGTCTTGAGAGATGTTTCTCTCTTGCCCGATTTCTTGTGATTCAGAGTCTTCTCAAGAGTATTCCTCTTTGATGACAGTGTAGTGTTCTTTTTGTGCTCCTTCCCACCATGTAGATCTGTGGTGATTTTTTCTAGCAGAATTTTTCTGGAAGGCTTTTGGGCAATTTTTTGCTAGGTGGCCTGTCTCAAAGCAGGATCGACACCTGAAGGGGACACTTTCATAATCGAGTTTCTGGTTCCACACATAGTCTTTACTTGTTAGATGTATTTCAGCTGGGAATCTGGCGCTGAAGTCCATTTCCACATAGATGCATGCATAGGTGGTTCTGGCATATTCCTATGTTTCTGGGCACCTGCAGTAAAATTTTCCAATTGCATTTCCAATGGCTTTTAGCGAAGAGAAATTCTAGAGATGCAAGGGTAGGTTTGGCAATCTCACCCAAACTGGTGCTGAGGTTATGACTGTTGTTGAGGGATCGAATGATGGGTTCCATGGCCTCATGAATAGGCCTAATTTTTCCCAAAACCAAGGGCCGGAATCTAGAATACATTGTTTTCTTTCAGGATTTTCAAAATATACTATAAAGAAACCCCTAGCACAGGGATAGATATTAATTGCATAAGGGATTAGATACTTCCATACCTCCAAGATCCAACTGTGTAGAGCTGTCAGCCGCGGCCAAAAACCACTAAATCGATAGATTAGAGAACTTTCAGAGAACTTCAAAGCTTCACTGAGTGAGGCCTGGACCACCTGGACGATGGGAGCTTGGGCTTCACTGATGATATGGGCAGGAGCTTGCCCCCCAGAGGTAGACGGAACTGAGCCAGCAGCCATTTTCGTGAAGCTGGGAGCCATCTAGAGAATGCTCTCGTGCTGAGTATAAAATATTGTCGAAGAGAAGGCCACAGGAGCTAACCAAATCTATGGTGATCTGACATATAGATCTATCCAATAAATAAATTGTACACAACAGCAAGAGCCGCAAATCTGCTCATGTAGAGACAGAAGAAAGAGTAGAAAACACCTCTAATAGCTAATAGGTAATAGCTCATAGATCTGGGTTCTTCTCATGCATATATAGCCAAATCTACGGTGATCTCGCATAAAAGAAGCTAGCCACCGTTTGGAAGAAACCGCAGATATCACACCGCAGATATATAGCCCACGTGTTTGGAAGTGATATATCTGGCCACCATTTGGACGAAACCACAGACTTGGAGCAGATCTAGAAGAAATCGCAGAGCAGATCAGAAAGAAACCACAATAAAAAGAGAATGTATGAGAAGAAGCTGGCCACCGTTTGGAAGAAACCGCAGATATCACATCGCAGATATATAACCCACGCGTTTGGAAGATGTATAGCTGGCCACCATTGGGAAGAAACCACAGATCTGGAGCAGATCTGGAAGAAATTGCAATAAAAAGAGAATTTATGAAAAGAAGCTGGCCACCGTTAAGAAGCTGGCCACCCTTTGGAAGAAACCACAGATATCACACCGCATATATAAATATAAGAAAATTACAGTGGTTTTCAATCATTTTGGACCAGGCTGCGGTCAATGCATGCCCAGGTAAAATATCAATTCAGTGTCTGGATGAAACCGCAGTATAGCTGGCCACCGTTTGGAAGAAACTGCAGATCTGGAAGAAACCACAAACCTGGAGTAGATCTAAAAGAAACCAGAGAGCAGATCGGGTATATATGTGCTTATAACATTTCTCTTGTTAATGTAGATGTTGGACCAGAGCGGCCTACTGGGATGTTCCCAATAGCCAGGTGCATCCTCCGCCCGATTGATGTTTTCACTCGTTATCAAGAGGGGAGTGACAGTGAGGAGGAGATCATGAGGAACCTTGAGGGGTTGACTCGTGGTATCCTAGAGTATGCATGGGTAGGAGATATTATTTGCTAGCACTAGAGACACATGGTTGGAGTCTTGGATCAGATCCGCCGATTGCTAACTCGTGTTGCATGAGTTGTATCATGCTACCACAATCACCATGTTGATTAGTTCCTAGGTTGAGCACTTACATTTTTTTGAGGCCTACGAGCCACGAATATATGAGGCCTGTGAGCCGTCGATGTTATTTTGGACACACGTATTATTTTTGGGGTTTTGATGTATTAAACATTATCACCATATATATATATGCTGTATTCTCTTACTTACTATGGTACAAATGGTTTGTTTTATCTTTTCACATGTTTTGTAAATGTGTATCCAACGCATAATTTGCTAATGCATCTGTCAATGTATTCATGCGTCTAAGAATATGATGATATGTAATATAATAAAAATGGCTTTCCAGTAGATGAATACAGATATACATTCTTAATATATGAGGGTTTTTGACGGAATATTTCCCGTTGAGTTGAAGGATGACAAGCTGTGAATCCAGGTTGAAAACCAACTCCTGAATGTCAAGAGCAATGGCTTTTGATAACAATTCGATGACCGCACTGTACTCAGCAATGTTTTTAGTTGTACGACCTAAACATATACCTTGAAGGTCAATAAACTCACCGTTAGGGTCATAAATAACCCATGTAGTGGATGATAGGTTCGGGGTACTATGACAGACACCATCAATGAAACCAATGTGAGGAGTCATAGACATCTGAAAAGCAAGGAAAGCATAGTAAACAGGAAAGATGTTTGAAAACTAACACACCAAACCACACTGCATAAAAATGAATGACACACTAGTGTACACAAGTAACCATGCAAGATGACCTAAGCATAGTACTTCTTTTGGAAAATCTCATTTCGAGGCTTATCCAGAAGATTTCCTTCATAATCAACAAGCTCATAGGCCCCTTTCTGTAAAACATGTTTCACAATGTAGGGCCCATGCCACATGGGTTTGAACTTTCCTACCCCCAGCTTATCATTAGCTTGGTCATATAGTAAGACCAAATCACCCTCAAAGAACGCGTGAGGGGAGACTGACTAATCGAAATGGGACTTGACCCATTTCTTTTGTGCTTTGATGACCAAGACAATAGGATGACGAGTCTCATCCAGTCGTTCTAAATATAAGAGGCATTCCTCCTTAGGTGATGTTTCAGGGAGGAGTTCAAACAACTAACTTGAGTGAAGGAATCTCACATTCGATCGACAATGTTTCTTCCAGACCTTAGACTAGCTGGAATGGTGTGAAACCAATTGCGTCTTTGGTCGAGGTTCGGTAAGCCAACAAAGCTGAAAATAGGATGAGATGACAATTTGACTTGTGCATCCCAATAGTATGCTGAAGCATTGTAACCAAAACCTTGTTCACAGCTTCAACTTGGTCATTGGCCTTAAGGTAATATGGGGTCGAGCCATCATGGCACAAGCCCAATGCAGATGTTAGCTCAACCATCATGTAATCTCTGAAATGGGAGCAATGGTCTATGACAATGGCTTGAGGTACACCGAACCTAGAAATAACATGGTTGAAAAGGAATTGAGTCACCATCTTACCATCTGTAGAGTATGTAGGCATCACTTCAGCCCATTTGGTGAAATAATCCACAATGACGATAATATAGCCATGCCCCTCGGTGGAACGAGGGTTACATGTATATAATTGATGCCCCATTTGGCAAAAGGACCAATGGTAATGATGGGGTGTAGGTGAGTGGGTGGGGCACACATCTTGCGTTGGTAAATTTCGCATTCATGGCACTTGCAAACAACAAGGATGTAGTCCTTGAAAATGGACGGCCAGAAATAACTAGCATGAAGGATTTTTTGAGTGGTAGCGTAACCAGACATGTGACCACCACACGCCTTGGAGTGGCAATCATTGAGAACTCTTTCAACTTCCTCGATTGTAAGGCATTAGCGAAGAACTGAATCGACACTGACACGATATAAAGTATCACCAATAATACGGTAGGGTTGGGAGTGATGCCGAATCCTTCGACGACCATCCTTAGTCAATGCGGACCAGAATGTGGATGTCTAGAGATACATGATGATATCACCATACCACGGATCAAGGGTGCTAATCAGGAAGAGAGTCTTGTCCGGAAGTTTTTCATCTCCATGGAAAATTTTAGGGGCGAATTTTCGCCCTTGGGCTAAATTAAGGGGTTTTATATTTTTATTGGGCGAATATTTTGTATGACAGTACATTGTTACAAATCGCCTCAAATTTATTTTATAAAAAAATTAGGTATGGAGGTTAGCCCACCTTATTTTAAGGGAGAGGGTAAAAAATGTAAATTTAGCCCTTGAAATTAGGAGTTACAATTTTCCATTCGCCCTCATTTTCAAGAAAATGTATTTATGATAGTTATAAATAAAAATATAAATACAGTGGAGGTATGTTAAATAAATAAAAGCTCTTTTTATACTTACTCCAACGGTATGGTAAATAAATAAAAATACAAATAAACTAGATGTATGGTAAATATATAAAACCTCCTTTTATATTTAGTCCATAACCCTCTTTCTATTTAAGAAGGCTCAAAAACGAGGTTTCATTTAAGTGAATCCTATGGCCCAAATACCATATCTATTAAAGAGGTATGGTAAATTAATAAAAATATAAATAAACGAGAGGTATGGTAAATAAATAAAACATTTTTTTTTTATATTTACTCCATATGTCACCTTATATTTATGAACACGCAATATAAATAAATTGGAGGTATGGTAAATAAATAAAACCTCTTTCTATATTTAGTCCATAACCCTCTTTCTATTTAAGAAGGCTCAAAAAAGAGGTTTTATTTAATTGAATCCTATGGGCCAAATACCATATTTATAAAAAAGGTATGGTAAATTAATAAAAATATAAATAAACAAGAGGTATGGTAAATAAATAAAACATTTTTTATATTTACTCCATAAGCCACCTTATATTTACGAAAACCCAAAAAATGTGTTATATATAGGTGAAGCCTATGGGCCAAATTATTATTAATACCATGAAAAAAACATTATTAAACCTAATATTAGTGTTAATAAAAATAAAGATGGCACATGGTATTGACCCATGGCATTCACATGGAATGCAGCCTATTTAAAGTGGGGAATTAAACTAGTATAGATCCATCTTTACTCTGGATCAAATATCGTGATATGCAAACTAACATAGAGTGAAAAAACATTTGATTCCTCTCGAGGCTTGGTAGATCAAGAGTAAAAATGGATATTGTAATTTAATGTCACTTAAACATTTTAATTTGGTTAAAATAAAAAATAAAATAAAAATCAATTATTAATTTTATTAATTTTTATAAATGATTAATAGTAGTTTTTAAGCTCCAGGTTTAAGATAACCCATGGTATTGACCCATGGTAATACCATGGTATTCATGTGAGCATAGACTATTTAAAGGGGAAATTCTGTCAGCTTAGATCCATCTTAATTCCGGGTCTACCAAGTGCTGGGAGGGATAAATAGATTTCATCCCTCTAAGAGTGGTAGATGTGGAGTTAAGATGGATATAGGTTGGTTTTTATGATAATGAAGATATTAAATAGACTTAGGAAATTATATTGTAAAAAAAATCTTAAGGTGAATGGTTAAAGCTACATTTAGTCACTTCACAAAATTTAGTAAAAAACACCGATATCTCCATTAATATTGGTTTTTCTGATTTAACAACAAAAAATTCCAACAATGAAATCTTAACTCTTTCCGCATCACCCTCGTAGAAGAGAGATAGTCGCTACCCAAATTTTCCACCATTTTTCAAACATTCTCAATATGATATCTTCATGAAAAAGTTGAGGTACTGATCTTGGATTAGTTGTTTGAAAAATATGCTGGTTTGTACAACCTTTCATCTTCTCTTCTATTCTTAGTTTGTCATAATGATCTATAGGGGTTGGGTCACTCACCATATTTTCCTAGAAGGCGGAGATTGTGCACCAAAAATGAAATTAATCCACATGATACAATGCTGTTAAAAATGGTATGAAGGTAGTGAATTATGCTAATAAGAAATTTAGATTAGGAGAGACATAATTAAATTTTATTATATAATTGAAGATTTACAATTAAAATAATAATAAATCTACATTTATATATTTATATATTGATTGGAAGGCTTCTGACAATGGTCACTTCTTTCCATTAGATCCCCTTCAGGCCTTTGGGGTACCTACTACTTCATTATATTATATAGTTGGGGCTTGCTACTTGTTGGTGCGTTGGGGTAAACAAACTTGATGTGTTTTTTTTTTATCTCGTAATTGGAGTCAATGGAATAAGAAATAAATTTGATAGCTTGGCAAAAGTGGTAGAGAAAACATTAATCTCTCCTACCATGACAAACATGGCCACTATAACATGCAACATTGTTTGTAGGAAGTGAAAATTATGTTTCTTTTTTCCAAACATGTATGTTAATATATTATAGTTTAATGAATATGTTTTATTATTATCATATATGGTTTCATACTTTAACAAAACATTCACCAAGGCTTCACAATGTTTTATTATTCAGTGAAAGATTTTCCAAGATCTTACAAGATTTTATAATTCAGTGAAATATTCGCCATGACTTTACAAGATAATATAATCTGGTGAGAGATTCGCCAAATATATATATACATACATACATACATACATACATATATATACATATATATATATATATATATATATATATACATATCATATTAGTGATAAAATCGCCTCCCATTTTTCCTATGTATCATGAGGATTCGCCCATTTATTATACATATAAATTTAGGGTGGTTCTTAAAATTTTCCCTGTTCATATCCACTAGTAGGGAGGGACTTAGAAGGAAGGAACAAATCAATTCGGTGAAAACGAGTGACTTCTTAGATCTAGTAGTAGTAAATACCAAATTAGATTCTTTCACGATCATGATTCATTTAGAATACTTGCTCAACTGACGAGTCAGGATGTAGGTCATGGGGTTGCATTCAGAAATCACCGTAGTCATGTGTAAGAGAATATAGTGCGAAAGCATTGAACAACATGGACGACAGCCAAAGCCAACTTCTTGACATGAGCATAACATGTTTCAGTGTCAAGGAGATTACGACTAAGGTAGTAGATAACATGTTCGTTGCCTTTGTCGTCATCTTAGACCAAGACCATAGCAATGGTGCTAGGGGCTTCAGCTAAGTAAAGGAAGTAATCTTGATAATAATATGGAGGATGCAACAGTGGGGCATTTACGAGGACGACCTTGAGATCGTCAAAAGATTTTCGGGCCACCTCATCCCATACAAAGGGCGTTCCTTGTTTTAGCAAAGGGGTGAATCCTATAGCTAGCCCAACATAATTGGGTATAAAATGACAGAGAAAATTTTCCTTTCCTTATAGGCTCTAGAGTTGGTGCAATGAAGATGGATGGGGTAAATTTACAATGGCCTCGACTTTGAACGAATCAAGGCGAATACCGTCCATGGAAACCATGAAGCCGAGTCATCCGATTCTATGCAGCAAACACATTTATGTGGGTTTATCCAAATGTTATAGTGTCTACAGCAGAAAAATCTACCGAAGATGGTCCGGGTGATCTTAGCACTTACGAGAATGAGCTGGAAGGTCATCCAGGTAAGGTTGGACAATGTTGTGAATATCATGAAATGCATAGGACATTGCCCGTTGAAATGTAGCTCTAGTATTTTTGAGGCCGAAAGGGAGCTTTTTGTACGCAAATGTACCCCACAGATAGATAAAAGTTGTCTTTACTTGATCGGTCGGTGCAATGTTGATCTGGTTGAAACCAGAAAAGCCATCCATAAAGAAAGAGATATCACTCTCGGCACATTCATCAATGATTTGATCAATGAAGGGAGTAAGGTAGTTATCTTTAGGACAAGCATGATTTAGATCTCGACAATCAACGCAAACGCGGATCGTGCCTTCTTTTTTGTTACCGGGACAATATTGGACACCCAATCTGTGAGAGGGATGGGATACATGAGCTCAAATTTGAGAAGTTTTTCAGCTTCACCCTTAATAGCGGCGACCTTCCTAGGGTGCACCAGGTGGAGCCATTGGCGAATGGACTTCGTGTGTGGATAAGTCAGTATTTCGTGCACAACAATGCCAGGATCAATGTCTGACATTTCTTCGTAGGACCATGCAAACATATCACAAAATTCTTGAAAAAGACAAGTATAAATCTTGATCTCATCTGGAGAACAAGATACCCTAATATGAACATGTTCAACGATATCAGGTTTGATAGAAATATTAATCTGTATCGTTTGGATAATATTACCCAAATTTGGTTCTGATCATACTTCATGAGTCATGATTGGTGGCGAAAGAGGGAGGGAAGGAAACGGAGAAGAGGACTCTTCGAAAGTGGTAGACATGACTATCGGATGAGGCAGGAATGAGGAATGATGATGAGTATTGGTCCAAGGTGGTTCCTCGAGAGACATGACTTCCATGATAGCTTCATCAGCAAGGAAAGTCTCAGTTAAGGGATCAAGTGATTCCAAAGTGCCAAGACACGGGAATTGAAAGTATGTATCGAGAGAGGTCTTCTAAAAAGAAGAATTAGAGGATGAAAAACTTGAAGCCAAAAAAATTTCCACGTAATTAACTTCAGCGGGACTAAGTGGCATAACCTCGCCCCAAGTATCAACAATATTTGGTGAAGGTATGACCCAAGGATCAGATTTAACTGAGACCATGTTGATAGAGGCAACATGAGGAGGTCGGAGTGGAAAAATTCCCATTAAGGAAAAATATTTAAAAATTCCTGCCCCCACACTCTCATAGGGAACACCAATGTGCTTGACATGAACATTGCCATCCAAAGAGGAAGAGCCAAAGAAATATAGCTAGTCGACAGTGACGATCTTCCCTTGATGGGGAAAACGAATCACGCAAATAGGGAGGAGGCTACAACATGCATAGCATGTGTCCAGCTCTGACCGAATAGAAGATTGTAATTAAGATTAGCATCAACTATTTCTACCTCGACTTGCATTGTCTTGCCTTCCAACATAATGGCAAGGTTAGGTAAGACACTGAAGGGTCACGAATCACGCCCATCAAAAGCTTCTAAAGTGTCAGAGATTGGTTCAAAGAACCAATAGCCTTCCAGCATGCAGTTGACATGATGTAGGTGGAAGCACCTTCATCAATGACAGTCTAGTGGATGGTCTTATCATAGATTATTACCTAAATGAGAAAGGAAATCTAATGTGGGAGATGCGGAACATGGTTCTCTAGATCGAAACATATCAAATTGGAATCGGTAGTATCGATGCCCCCGATAGCTGAAAATAAGTATTTTTGTTGTGATGGGTAGCTTTGGCGCACCTCGAGAGCCTACATAGCTGATGGCGCCTGAGCCAAATCATAAACAATATTATAGTGCTGAGTGGCTCGGGCGTTAGGATTGTATGAGGATTTCCGTAGCACGCCTCGAGAGGGTGGTGTATAACGAAATCAGGGTTAGGGCGCTCGATATGAAGAGGGCCAGAACTCGGGGCAGAAGAAGAAGGGGTGGCTTCTTTCTCTTTCCTAGCTATCGGAGCAGGAGTTTGGTAATATTTCGATCTAGTATCCACATTAATAGGCATACTCATCATGAACACTTGAGATCCTGAGGAATCATATGATTGGGGTTGGTCTACCATTTGGGTTTGCTAAGATGGAAATGGATCTTTGAGGACAATGGGTTCCCTTTGAGCAAACGAATAACTTTAGATCATTGGGGACAATCCTTAGTGTAGTGATCTTCCTCGCAAATGAGGCAGGGATACTTAGGTTTCCATTGTGAAGATTCACTAGTAGACGATTTGGGAGGACCCTATTTTGGGGCATCGGCTTTACCCTTGCCTTTGCCTTTCTTCTTACCTTTCGAGGATTTTTCCACTGTGGTGGAATGGAAAAAACGTGGACCTCTAAGGTTTTACCAGGGCCAGGTGGATTCTAGGAAGAGCTATTAGGAGCAGCATTCGAGACTGACTTCTGTTTGGAAGAAGATTTAGTAGGGGTCTGGGATACTGAACCAATAACTCCATCGACAAGAGGTATAACTTGTGACTTTGATGTTGTGGGATTAGATGACAGCCGCGAAGCATCGGGTAATAACTCATACAAAGTGCCAGACTGAGAGTAAACTAGATCTAAGTACTGGGCACAAGCAATGGCTTGCTCTTCAGTAACGCATCCACCCATAGCTATATTGTGAGAAATTGGGGCCACGAATGATTTAGTGAACCATTCAGTGAGAAACTAATCAATAATCTCAAATTTGATTAGGCGACGTCTACATCTCCATTCATGGATGTGATTAGAGATGTGTGTCACGGTATCTTGCTTAAGCGATGTGAGCAAATAGGTGCCAGTTTCATAGTGAACCGACAACTGAAAATATGTGAGGAAAGCCATGGCTAAAGAGTTAGAGTCATGGTAAGTACTTCGAGGAAGCTCGAGGTACCACTTGGCTATAGTGCCTGTGAGGGTTCGTTGGAAAAGACAGAGATGAATGGAATCATCAATGTAAGAATTCGAAGAGCACCAAAGGTGATATGTCATCACATGGGCTTGAGGATCTTCTTTTGCTTTCCCATCGAACTTTGGACAATCACTTGGTATATTGGATAGCACCAGAGGCCAGTATGATGAGTGAAGGATTAGATCGTTTGTAAGGAGTTGTGGGGAATAATGCCTATGCAGAATGATCCTATCCACCTAAGGTGTGACAGTGCCTTAGCAACAAACAGAGACAACTATTCTAGTATTCTTCCTTTATGAATTAAGAATGAAGAGAGATGGATGGACTAACCGGTGTCTTCCGTTTGTCCCTCGATCCGGTTTCTCTTCTCTTTGAGAGTTCCCAGCTACTTGCCTTCTCACTCGCCCAGCTTCAACAGGTTCCTGCAAGATCACAAGAGGAGAACACTACACAAAGACATAGATTCATATTCATAACTAGTTCAAGATTAGAAACAAACTAAACATACTAATGCAATCATACATCAAAGATACATCAGTATATAGGAGAAACCAAGATAGCTTTATTGATGAATAACAAGGTTAAGGAAGAGATACAACCCAGAGGGCTCCAATCCAGCATCTCCTTCCCAGCAAATGAAATTCCTATCTTCACCTTCCTTCAAAGCATTAAGCACCCAATGATTCCAACCTCAAACCAACAGCAATTCTTTGCAATAACAAAATTCCAGCCTCTAGATCTCATGGAGGAGAGATCCATATATAGATGTTTGGAGAGAGGATGAGTCAGCTTGAGATCTGACTAGTGTCCTCTCCCTCTGTCAGTTCTTGCTTCCACTTGGAGGTTGAGAACCTCTTACTCATCACTAGTCGAATTCACTGAGGCAAGTGTCATTGAGGAAGGTTCTGGAAGCTTCCACGGTCTTGAAACCTCGTTGAATGAACTTGCCATTTGTTAATTCCCACTCAGCGCACCCTGGTAGTGCTTCTACCTGCGTTGCAGTATAGGTAGCCAGTGCAAACTTTGCATTTCAGCGTAGACACCTAGTGGAGCCTCTGAATTGATCCTGAATTGACTTGTTTTTGAGCAGTTTCTGGTGGAGAACTTCTGTGAATTGTTGTGGTTTGTTAGCCTTGTTCCTCTAGGGGTAGGAACAACATGTTTAGGGGCTTTGGATCCCTTAGATTATGGACATTTCATGCTTATAGCTGTAAGGCACAAAAATGTCTATAATAGTTGCCCCCTAAAGTATGAGGCCGTTTATCGGGTGAAATGCTTTATCAGGAGGATCCGAAGTTCATCCAATGCTGGGAGGAGACCTGTAATAAGATACAATACAATACATTATTTTTCATACTGCTTTCATGATCTAGCTGAGGCAGGAATTCCCATGCTCAGCTTTATAAATTCATTTTTCTGTACATAGAACAGACAATCGTCTGATGGTAGACTGATAATTTTGATGAAATTATCATCCTTCGGGTAGGATGATTATCTGCTGCAATGATGTACATGTCAATGTCTTTATCTTTCCTGAATATATATCGCAGCCCGGATGGATGAAACTAGATCCGGGGTCTTCAAACTCGTTCGATCTTCACTCTAAGTACAAGTCGATCCATGTGAGAAATGTTCTGAAGTCGAACATGGAAAGACATCGCTTGATTACCGGCCAATGAGGTAAACCGTTAACAAGCGCGAGAGGAATCACCGATAATGATAATGACCCTCAAGTAATGCAGTACAATTCACGTGGTGTGAATAAAGGACTTGGCATCGAACACCACGCAAAATCTTTCGGTCGAAGGTCATTGATGTATACCTGTCGCCGGAAGTGAGAAACTTGCCATTGAGGCATGCAAGCTTCAAAGTACTGAAGGGGTTGTTCCTAGATCCACTTCTTGGATAATGAGTTGATGTCGACAAGAAGCGATTCGTCAAAGGAGGGCCTTAATGAATTCCACATCAATGACACGGAACGGAGCTAATGATTTTGACGGAGGTGAAAACTATCTGATGATATATGATTTAGGGTGGCGGTCATGAAAGGATGAAGGATAATGTATGGCAGTGGATGGGACATGGTTGACTTCTCTGAACGAATTCTCTTGAACATATGGCGACACTTATGCGATGGATCGGTAGCATTACCCCAAATATGGATGGTATGGCGAGACCATGGTGATGTGACCGGTGAATGAAACAACCCAACCCGATTGTGGTACGGAGGAAAAGTGTCATGTTCAAGAGCGACTTGCTACCATCAAAGTTTTCTTGAGTTTCTCCCAATTTTTCCCCAGTCATTGTTGACCAGTACCTCTTTATTTTTGTCAAGCTTGAGGATGATAACATATGCTTGTTCTATAACTTGCCCTTCGGGCAAGCCCATCGCTATGTTTTAATGAGCCTAGCGATAGTGAAACTCGTTCTCGTCTAAAGACAAGTTTGTCGCTATTTAATGCATTTAACGATTCTAACGACAAGGATAACTCAGTCCTTTTCATTTTTAGAGAGTCTGAAAAGGTACGTAAAGTCAACTCCGGAAGTCCTTTTTCGTCATCTAATCCCTTAAGTCCGAAAAAGTATAAAACAATACAGAAGGGATGAGTTTTCGATAGTTTTAACGAGCCGAACAAAACAAGCGCTCGATATTTTTGTGCAATAATCCCTCAGGTCCAAAAAGATTAAAATCTAGAGGAGGGATAGCTCTTCCGGTCGCTTTAACAAGCTGGAAGGCCAAAACTCGGCAATCTTTTCATATTTTACGAGTCAGATGAAAATAGCTTAAAGAAGACTCGTCTTTTGAGGAACGAGTGATAAAACGGGTTAGCAGCTGATTCCAGGTACGGGTTGGAATTTTCCAATCATGGCAGTGTCACAAGGATGACTAGTGAAATCACTCTTCGCAGTTGTTCCTCAAAATGGGTAAACAATCATATGGAGGTGAACGATCAGCCAATGGAAAAGTGGAGGTGACGGGCAAACACGACCAAGGCTTTAATGGCTGATAATGTTACATTCACGGTGGTTATTTACTGGAGGGTAGTTCATTTTTTAACGAGCTTAAACGCGGAAAAACACTGCTCAGCCTTATGTTTATTTTTTAACGAGCATGAACTATGTGCTAAAACTGCTCGGATCTTGCATTTATTTTTTAACGAGCATGAACTATGTGCTAAAACTGCTCGAATCTTGCGTTTATTTTTTAACGAGCATGAACTGTGTGCTAAAACTGCACAAAAACCCAGTCATATGATAATAATGTCTCATTGAAGATGCTATTTTTTATGGAGCTTCATCTTACAAAGCTTTGCTCCGGATCCTTTCGTTATGCAAGTTTGGAAACGACTAATCCTACGAGTTTAAAGGGTTAGACCTACAGGTTTAAAGGGAGGACCTAAAAATTTAAAAAATAAATAGTCGCCCCTTGCTTGCACTCCAAAAGGTTTGCATGCCCCCAGGTATAAAATATGATTTCAAGGTTACCCTTACTTTGTCCGCCAAAACATTTGTTTAAGCAGGAAAGGCCTACCTCTTTCAGGCTACCCAAAGATTGTTTCATTAATCTTTCAAACAAAACACTTCTTCGGCGATATCTACCGAAATAGACAAAGGTGAATGACCTTAGTGCCAAACATGTAGCTTTGACAAGAGAATCTTATTCTAGAATAACCCTCTTCCAGCATGGGCGGGGTACAGACTAGTCATATTCTCCCGCGGAAACCTACCCTATACCCAAAGTTTTCCTGCCGAAGCAGACCAGGACGCATGCCCCCTGGGTTCTAGTCATATCCTCCCGGATTACTCGCGCTCATCAGGAGGATGGACCGTGGGTCGAGACATTTCTTGTGTGAAGAGACCATTTAGGGATGGTATATGACTATTTGCGATGCGTGATCTGGGAAATGAAAGCTGGTCTACGAGCTTGACCACTCTTCCTTCGTGCGGAAAACACACTACTCTAAAGAGTGAGGAGACGATAGCTCCCATGCAATATATAGTCTCGTCCAAGGAGTAGGTTATAATCCAAGGGTCCTTGAACGACCATCACGTTCATTTGAACGGTCTTCCCTTTCAATGTGGTGGGCACATTGGGGAGGATCCCTAAAGGTCGACTCGTTCCTTTATCAAAGCCTGTCAGATTTCTCACTTCAGGCAAAAGCGCTGGCGAACCAAGCGCTTTCCAAGCAATAGAGGAAAGGATACTCACAGATGCCCCCTCATCAATGATGGTGCCAGCCATTACCATTCTGTATATTTGAACGATAATTCTGAATGGTATACTTGCTGGCAACCGGGGTCTGCCTAGTTGGTTCTAGTCGAAGGACACAACCAGGTTGCTTGGTGGTGGGACCAAATAGATGGTCGGGTATGACTCTGACAAAGTTCCTTCCTACGATAAAGGAATGGGAAAATTGCCCCCTTGTTCGTCAGAGTCTGTGTTGATGAAGAGAATTTGGACGGTATCGTCTTTATTCTCCTCTGTGATGGTATCATTCGAAGATAGAGCCTCTGAAGGCAAAACCGGGTCAACTGCCGCCTCAACCTTTTGACTTTCGTCAGGTATGGATTCAGACGGTTCATCTTCAATGATAGGTGCTTCGGCTGACCACCTGAGCAGGCCAGTCGGGTTCTCAACTAGTGAAGGACTTGGCAGGAGTTTTTGATATCTAGGAGGAAGTTGCACTGGTAAAATCGGGCGATCTTCCAAAACTCTTTTAGCCTCATCTAAGAAGGGACAACGGTGGATGGCATGGTCGCCTTCACACAGTTTACAGGGAAATCTATCTTTCCCTCTCTGTCCTGTGACTTCACTTTCACTAGTTGACGGTGAGCTGTCAACATGGCTATCAGAGGTTGACACCACCGAATTGTGCAAACGGGGAGACCAGTCCCTTAGTATCTGAGGGATGCAGGGACAATCTCTGTGGAAGTGGTCTCCCTTGCATATGACACATGGCGATTTAGGCCTAGTCAGTGCTGTGTGTGGATTTCTGTCAGACGCCACTTGTTTGCCCTCAGTCGCTTTTGGCTCCTTCTTCTTCTTCTCTTTCTTCTTCTTTTCCTTCTTCTCCTTAGGAACTTGGTTTTTTGCTTTACCAGTTCCGTCAAGCGAAGAGGAAGGAGGAGAGGGAGAATTAGATGAAGTAGAAGGCTGGTGGGTAACTCTGGTCTGGTCTAACTGTTGATTCGACTGTTCAAGAATAGTGGTGTTCTGAACGACATTGGTTGAAAAGAGCCAGACCGGCAAACCAATTGTCAGTCCTGGAAGCGACAATGTGGCCATATGGGGCGCACCAACATCTCCCCAAGAGGAGAAGGGACTAGGATTTCCACCAAGGGGAATTCCTTGGTTGGTATGCTCCATTTTCTCAACCTAAAGATCAATGCAGGAAGAAGGGGTGATTGTTCCGTTTAAAATAAATTTTAACGACGCTTTAGACACAACTTGCTTTTCCAATTTTAAAGAGTCGAGAAAAAGCTAAAGATGAATCTAGTCTCCTTCGATGTTTTAATGAGCCCGAAGTGACAAATGCTTGGATGGACTTTTTCCGTTATAGAGTCTGAAAAAGGCCAAAAGGAACTGCTCTGGAGTTCTATGTAGAGGGTGTGCCAAACTTTTCACAAAACCGCAGAATACTTTTTAAGGTACGGGCGGTCGATCTTCCTGAATGCTGTGTTCAGTGCATTGCGATCAGTAGGGCGATCGACACGGCTTCCTAAGGATAAAGTTTTTATGCCTATAGGGGTCTCCCAATATATACTCGACGGTACGTGGGAGCACAATCCGTACTGGCGCTATCGTCCCTCAGGAGGAATCACCCACCATCAGCGAGATCGACAGTCACCAGGCTTTACGACGCTGAAACACGTCTCTAGCCTAGAGCTCTATGTTGTGCGTTAAGTTACAAAGCGTTGTTAAGTTCATTCAATTTATTTTAGGTTGATATTTTTAGAAGTTTGCCTTTTGAGGTTCACCACGAGATGTATGATACAATTCCTAAATGCAGTCTAAAGATGATAATCAAGCTTTATATATTTTCAACTATGAAAATCCTAGCTACAAAGGGAAAAGAAAGACACCATCTTTTCTCAAAGAGCAATCAGTACACTCTAATGCACTTTTCCTAAATCAAGCATGCAAACTATCAAGATGCAAATGCACAATGCAGGTGTTTGTTTTCGGCTTTCTTAATATTGATGCCTAAAAAGAAAGCTTTTTGTACAACTTTGAATTTGATTTTAAATGACAAGTACAAACAAGTTTACTTTTTTGAAACCAGAAAGGGTAGAAGAGAATACAACACTTTACGACTTTCGAAATGAACACTTGTTTCGACACTTAAAAGAGACAAACTCAAACCAAAACCAAAAGTAAATGTATAATCAACTGCAAACAGCCAATGAACTCTCTCCTAAGATCACAATCAATAGATCTGAATCAAGGGCTACAGGATGATTATTTCACTCTTGCAAAGGAAAACTGTAAAGGACGCCACAAACACATAAAAACACTCACAGTATTTTTGTACAAAAGGAGGCAGAATTTAAGCAGAGAAAAGGAGTTATCAGATGGGTACCTATGCTGGTTACAGGCTGCAAAAAACAAAGATCAAAACAAGGCAAACAGAGCAGAGAACCCCAGTTGCACAAGGCCTAACTGGATCAACGCACCCTCAACACAGGGGTTTTGACATTCAGCGCAGGTAGCCTTCACGGGACCTGTGTTGAAATGCAGAACCTCTTCATAGGGTCTGCGCTGAAGGAGAAACGAGAGTTTCTCACTGGGTTCTGGGTCACAGTTTGCTATTTAATCTACAGTTTCAGGCCAAATCAAAGCAACAAGCAAGGTGCAATCAAAGGGATGCTTTGAGGAAGGGCTAAGATCTATCACAAAGGGTCATCAAATCATTTGTGATTCCATTGTTCAGATCATAGACAAATCCAGTGATTGGATCAAAGCAACAGCTGTCTACTTTGCATCTGAGAATAGCAGATGCAGTTCGATTGTTGCTGTTGAGTCTATGAAACAAACAATGATAGAGACACAAATAAAATGACTAAACAGATCTCCCCAGTGGAGTCGCCAATTTGTTGTGGGGAAAAATGCCTATGCAGAACGATCCTATCCACCTAAGGTGTGACAGTGCCTTAGCAACAAACAGAGACAGCTATTCTAGTATTCTTCCTTTATGAATTAAGAATGAAGAGAGATGGATGGACTAACCGGTGTCTTCCATTTGTCCCTCGATCCAGTTTCTCTTCTCTTTGAGAGTTCCCAGCTACTTGCCTTCTCACTCGCCCAGCTTCAACAGGTTCCTGCAATATCACAAGAGGAGAACACTACACAAAGACATAGATTCATATTCATAACTAGTTCAGGATTAGAAACAAACTAAACATACTAATGCAATCATACATCAAAGATACATCAGTATATAGGAGAAACCAAGATAGCTTTATTGATGAATAACAAGGTTCAGGAAGAGATACAACCCAGAGGGCTCCAATCCAGCATCTCCTTCCCAGCAAATGAAATTCCTATCTTCACCTTCCTTCAAAGCATTAAGCACCCAATGATTCCAACCTCAAACCAATAGCAATTCTTTGCAATAACAAAATTCCAGCCTCTAGATCTCATGGAGGAGAGATCCATATATAGATGTTTGGAGAGAGGATGAGTCAGCTTGAGATCTGACTAGTGTCCTCTCCCTCTGTCAGTTCTTGCTTCCACTTGGAGGTTCTTGCTTCCACTTGGAGGTTGAGAACCTCTTACTCATCACTAGTCGAATTCACTGAGGCAAGTGTCATTGAGGAAGGTTCTAGAAGCTTCCAGGGTCTTGACACCTCGTTGAATGAACTTGCCATTTGTCAATTCTCGCTCAGCGCACCCTGGTAGTGCTTCTACCTGCGTTGCAGTGCAGGTAGCCAGTGCAGACTTTGCATTTCAGCGCAGACACCTAGTGGAGCCTCTGAATTGATCCTGAATTGACTTGTTTTTGAGCAGTTTCTGGTGGAGAACTTCTGTGAATTGCTGTGGTTTGTTAGCCTTGTTCCTCTAGGGGTAGGAACAACATGTTTAGGGGCTTTGGATCCCTTAGACTATGGACATTTCATGCTTATAGTTGTAAGGCACAAAAATGTCTATAACATAAGGTGAGATACATCTGGCAACTTAAGTGTGGCCAAGAATGGCAATTGAGTATTAAAAGGCATATGCGGTTGGTAAGCGGGTCCAAATGGAGGAGCCCGTCCCTATTGGTAAGAATTTTGGCCCCACAGTGGGGGATTTTGGCCATATGGCATCTGATGTTGCCCCATTGCAGGTTACCTTGACCATAGGGAGGAATTTTACCTTCAATACCTTGGAACTGTCCGACCATAGGTTGTTGATAAGCAACGTATGGGTTAAAAGGTTGTTGAGCTTGTTGACCTTGGACATATTGATATTAGACCTGTTGTCCTTAAATATATGAGATGTGAACTTGTGGTCCCTAAACAAGAGGATTTTGGACCTGATTTCCTTGGGAATAAGGTTGATAGACTTGTTGACCTTGGATGTAGGGGTTTTGCACCTGCTTCCCTTGACCAAAAGGATTTTGAACCTCTTAACCTAGGGCATTATGGTTTTTCACCTACTACGCTTGGCCACAAGGATTTTGAACTTGTTGACTTAGGACATTAGGATTTCGGGTCTGCTGCTGCAGGACTTGACCCTTGCCTTGCACTTGCAAGGGTTGACCCCCCTGATAGGTATACAAGGGTTTCTGCTACCCTAGTTGGTTTTGATGCTGTAAGGGTTGACCTTGCGGCTGCAGAATTTGTCCCTAGAGCTATAGAGGTTGGCCTTGTGAGGACATGGGCTAGGAGGTATGCAGAGCATATTGCATCTATTGCTACACGGTTTGCTACAACTGTAGCAAGGGTTGATCCCGCGGTTGTTGTAGGTGACCTTGCTGTGAAATCATTTGCCCTTGTTGTTGTGCGGATAGCCCTTGTTGCAACAAAGGTAGCCCTTGTGGTAACAAAGGTTTCCCTTGTTTTTGTAGAGGCTATCCTTGCTGTTGCAAGGGTACTTGAATAGTGCCCAACAAATTTCCGAACTGAATCTAGCCATAGCCACCCTAGAAAGTGGATTAGCCAAGCTGAATGTATTGCTCAGACTGAAGGGTGTAAGGTTGATTAACCATTGCTTGAGAACCATATGGAACGTAAGGAGTTTGGTATTGGAATTGAGCCTCATAGGGCTACTGATACTGGACATTGCTTAGCCCAGATGGATCAACGAGATTCTGAACCTATTGGTACTAGACATTGCTTGATCTAGTAGGATTAGTAGGGTTGTGAATAACACCAGAAGAAGGCTGGTTCATACCAAGCATGTGAGCTTGTGAGCCACTCACATTGGTGGCGCCTGACATCATAAAAACATTCGGGTTTCCCCCCCCAGGTGGTGGCACAACTTGGCCACTGACTAGAGGGATGGAGGAACTGATAGAGACATTCCTTGAAACCGTCAATTGGGCCAGACAGGTGACTGGGACTAATGATACAAGGGTGTTCAGAACCGTGGCCTGCACTGGGACTGAGGTAACAAGATGTTGGGAGGTCGTGTTTGCAATAAATGGACTTGAAGTAGGCATGGTGCTTGATGCCCAAACAGGGTTATGGTAAAGTGATGAGGCACTAGGTGTACCTGAAACCAATTGTGCCAAAGACACATAATTGGGTGGAAAATTGGAGGGAATACCCCCCGTATAGGGGAAACCCTCAGGGGGGAAAGGATGTTCTTCTTCCTTGACAATGTGTGGAGTAGAAATTTCTGACTCCTTCGTAGAGGTGATTGGAGCATCGCCTTCAGGTTCCATATCCAGGTACAAATGATGACAAATGGTCAAAGAAGTACGAGAGGATTGTTCCAAAGGAGCACTCGATTGGTCGTATGTACTTTAAGGACACTATGGTGATATCACAACAAGGTCAAACAGTGGCTTTAGAGGATAGATAACCAGTCCAAGTTGACTGTCAATGGTCGGTGAATTCTCAGGAGTTTGAATAGGATTGTCCAGAGATTCTAGGCCAAAATCAACAGATGACCCAATATCGAAAGTAGGCGGAGGACGAGATGAAAAAGGTTGAATGCTTAGAACAATTCTGAGTTCAACACCTTAGTCCTCGAGTGACTCTGGTAACTCAGGAAATGAATCATCAGACAATCTTTCAGATGGGGGAGAGGAAGAGGAACTAGGTGTTGAAAAGTGTGCAACAAGAAATGTAAAAATAGAAATTGCTAAAAATAGCAGTTTGGCCAGTGTGGAATTTTGGCCACCTTGGGTGAGAGGTGAAATTGCTAAAAATAGCATTTCTGGGTCCCTTCCTATTTATAGCAATCCCTGGTCTATTTGTAGGAAGTAAATTCGAATTTTATCTTACCAATAGTTTGGAATATTAATTAATTAATTCTCCATGAGTTAATTAGTTAAGGAAAAGAAAACTTGAAGTCTTTGTGAGAACATGCAATTATTTCTCCACTAATTGGGGAATGTGTCCTTGATTTACTCCATTGATTGAGGAATTAAGGATGAGTTCTATATTGAGAGGATCAGTTGACTTAGTTTAACTTAGTCAAGTTCAGTTAGATTAATTTAACAAGTTGTTAAATTAATGAGATATAGTTTGTTGATACTTTCATGCATGTGACAACTATTATTTTCAGATAACTGTGTATTCACTCATGGATAATTGATGCATGTCAGTTCTGTCAGAGAGCCAGTTGAGATCAGATGTGGGACAATGTACTGTCAGATGCTAGGATATTTCTAGTAAGTATTCCTTGCATGGGGAAGGAAGCTTCTTCCTTATATGAATGCATAGTTGTACCTGAGGTGACAACAGGTATGATCGGGCCAATTTACATGTGTTTTGTAATTGGACCCAAATCAAAATTGTGCAACGAAATAGGAGATTGGACCTGAGGTGCAGCCTTTATATACAGGGCTAGGTAGTTCATGAGCTTCATCATCAGAATACAGAGAGAGCAGGATACCCTTTGAGCTGATTCTTATTGTATGTTGTTGAGGATTTCCACTTGATTGATAATACAGTGTTTGGGTTTTATGCTGGTGCTTTCCCTAGTGATATATTTTGTGTTATGTGTGATTGATTCATTCTTATCAGTTATATGTGTTCATGCTTGATGTTGCTCATGGTTGATTAGCTTCCGCAAAGTTTATGGTAGATGTAGATCTAGTATTATGCTTTAGTACATTCATATTTCAGTTTGATCAGCAGGTGAAATTTCTACATGATATCAGTGAGCTAGCTGATTTGTAGAGAAAATTTTACATGGTATCAGAGCAGAGGTGATCAAGGAAGAACAGTATACGGGAAAGAGAAATTCAAAGTTTATTATTCGAGATATAGATCTTAGTTCTTATCACATCTATTTCACCAATGGATTTCTATGGTTTGAGGCTTGAGTATGCCCTTGATGGCAGATCAAACTACATAGCTTGGAAGGATCGCATGGAGGCATTATTGGAAGATAACGACCTTAAGGACTTCATTGATCAAGAATTCCCTAAGCCTATTGATGCTACTCAACTGGCCGAATGGAAGAAGTGTGTGGATAGAGCTAGGAGAATCATCCTGGAGGAGTTCGATATCACATAATTTCGAGCCTCGATGGAAAGGAGACTCTGCATGCAATGTGGAAAACATTGAAAGATTTATATCAGAATAACAATGATCAGAGGAAGATGGCACTAAAAGAAAAAATTCGAAAGATCATGTGTGAAAAGGATGAGACGATCTCTATGTTTCTGACCAAGCTCATCACATGCAGGGATGAGCTTGCAAGTGTGGGGGTCGTGATAGTTGATGATGATATGGTGAATCTAGCACTCCTTGGCCTTCCTAAGAGCTGGCATAGCTACTAGGACTCGGTTAATGGAAGGGAGAAATTTCCATATTGGGAACGACTATGGTTGGATTTGATGCAGGTAGAGATTAGACAGAGCACCAGAGATAGTTCTTCATCCATGGAGGATGAGGAGAACTGTGCCTTAGTGAGTAAGGCAAAGAAGGGGAAGGAGAAGGTTTCTCTTTTCGAATCCAGTTCTTCCAATGGTGGGAAGAAGGTTGACAAATCAAAAGTGCAATGCTTTCATTGTCATAAGGTGGGCCATTATGCTGCAAATTGTCCACAGAGGAAATCAAAGAAGGGATCTGGGGAAGGATCTGAAGGTGAGGCACTTGCTTCATAGTTCAAGTTGGATTTCACACTCTTCGCATGCATGGTTTCATCCATGGTGGGAAGTGGTTGGTTTCTTGACAATGGAGCTTCTTTCCACATGACCGGCGACAAGAGTTTTTTCATTACTTTGGAGGAGAAAGATTTCCAGACACTCATAGCGATGGGTAATGATGAGAAGCATAGTGTCTCAGGTGTAGGCACGGTTATTTTTTAGAGGGAGCATGGAGCTCGCCTTACCTTGACCAATGTCAAGTATGTACCAGGACTGAAGAGAAACTTGGTGTCAATCGTGATGCTGGAAGACAGAGGCTATGATGTAGTCTTCAGTAAGGGAAAGGTTTTCCTTAAACACATCAACACTAGACAGGTGAAGCAGATTGGTTCATGGATCAAGAACCTATATGCTCTTGAGGTTAAAGATGCATGCAAAGCCTTGACCAAAAAATCAAATGATGGAGACTTGGTGGTTGAGAGGAAGGGTATGTTACCTCTCAACATGCATCGCCAGAAGAAGTCTCAGATGATTGTGGAGGAGCCATGATTGGTGCAACAACTTCAAGAGGTTGTGGAGCAGCCACAATAGGGGAAGCTGAGTGGAGATTGAGTAGAGACATCTACTAATGCAGAGACCTCCAGTAGGGGGAAACTTCAAGCCAGGTGGGCAGAGGGATCACATGCAGCCATACCTCCAAGTAGGAGGTGGGGCAATATAGAGTGATTGTCCCAAGGAAGAGGGGCATGATCTTTGAGGTACCCAACCTCTTGGGTGAGACCTTGCTACGAGAGCCCCAATGTGGAGTAGCAAGAATTGATTGATTGGGTAGAGATAGATGCGGATGGAGCAATAGAAAG
This sequence comes from Pinus tabuliformis, assembly GCA_031772625.1. Lineage (NCBI taxonomy): Eukaryota > Viridiplantae > Streptophyta > Pinopsida > Pinales > Pinaceae > Pinus > Pinus tabuliformis. The sequence goes on along the minus strand of CM062805.1, from coordinate 815,505,006 downwards.
AGTTACAGTGCAGGGAATCCCAGGACATCGTAGAGCATGCAGGTTGCAGCAATGCAATTATGTGTGATTGATTCCTTCTTATCAGTTATATGTGTTCATGCTTGATGTTGCTCATGGTTGATTAGCTTCAGCAAAGTTTATGGTAGATGTAGATCTAGTATTATGCTTTAGTATATTTCATATATTAGTTTGATCTGCAGATGAAATTTCTACATGATATCAGTGAGCTAGCTGATTTGTAGAGAAAATTCTACACTAGGTGAACCAGATGGTTCAGCCACGATGACCTTGTCTTAGTTGACAAAAAAATAAACTTCAAGGCTTTAAATTTTTTTTTAAAGGAAACTCATGATTTGGTATAGCAAATACTAATAGGATGTTATCGCATCATGGGCAATCAATTATTAAGACGCATAAAAAGATTGGTGCTCTTTCATTTTTTAAGAGTCAAGAAAGCAAAAAGATGACTCTATCGCTTTTGATTGGAAACTAACTTGAAAGGACAGGTGCACGAATGATCTTTTAAGTTTAATGAGTCAAAAAGATCAAATTACTGCTCTGGATGATTTAGCTAAACATGATTACCAGGCAACCGTGAACTGCAGAGTACCTCCCAACAAACCGAGAAGTATGAGCAGGCAATCTCCCCGAATGCTCTGTTCAGTGTATCACATTTGAAAGGCGGTTGACTTGGCTTCCTATGGATAAAGGATTGCAGCCTAGAGGTGTCTCCCATTATATACTCGATGGTACAGGGAGCACAAATCCGTACTGGTGTTGTCTAATGCCGAAGCTAACGACAATTGCTAGGTTTAAAGATGTCGGAACACGTCTCTAGCTTAGACCTTCTAGATATGATCATTAAATGTAAAATGTGCCTTAGGTTAATTGAATTCATTTTAAAGAAGTTATGTTTGAGTTTTTAGGACTTAACGATGCAACTCGAAAAACCTTAAATGCAACTAAATGAGACAATACCCTTTCAATTCGATGAATTGCCTACACTAGAGAGGGTAGAAACTACACAATCAAATGCAAACAAACAAGCAACTGAAAGTAAAAATGATCTTTCACTACTTCACTTTTTGAAAAAATAAACTAGAGAAAAATGCATTCCAATTCCTAATTTCCTGACAAACACACTTCTAAGAGTCCTTTAAAAAGCAAAAAAGAGTTCTTTTCATTTTTCAAATGCGAATGCAATCCTAGTCTTTAATGATGTAGTCTATTGCAGCACAATGATGTAACAAAGTAGAATTTCATACTTTTCATGAAACAACGAAATGATTTTTTCACATACAACACTTCAATGAAAAATTTTCGAGACAAATAACTCTTCAAGAAAATGAAAACATGAAAAGAGAGGCTCATTTAGACCAATGAAGCACCGACTTTACCAACAACAAGACAAGCAATGTAATCCATGCCAGAAAAGAGACGTTTAAACAAGAAAACAAAACTTTTCAAACTTGTGTAATGGAAGTCAAAGTCGTAAAAGGACTGAAAACGAAATGCAAAGGAGTAAGTACACCTAAAACTCGACTCACTCAGTTCACAAAAAGCTAAATGGACGAAAATCTAGATGCACTAGTATTCCTGACCACCCAATGACTCAAGAAATCAAGCAGAAAGATATTCCAACAAGCAAACAAAACCAAATGAAAAGAAACTTTCTAGTTAGGGAGAAAACAGTTTAAAAGGCTTACAGGGTTGAAATCATGAGAGCAAAACACACTGGCCAAGATTGGGGACAAACCCTAATCTTCACTTACAAGCATCAACGCGACTGCCTAACTAAAAATGAGTGGTAGAGGCTGGTCGGCATGACTGTTTCTCAGCATATCGCGTTGATTGGCGCGACTGTCAGCGGATTAAACATGCTGATTGAGGGAGCCAAGAAAAAAAATAATTTTTTTTTGAAATAGGGACCATATCTGCTACTATGAATTTCAAACTCAAGCCAGTAAGTAGGATAAAAGAAATATAACCAAATGGAAAAAGTGGAACTAGAAAAGTTCACACAAAATCATGAAATCTAAGACCAAAAAAAGGATGGGTTCCCCAGTATGGTCGCCAATTTGTGGTGAAGTAAAATTATAAGTGCAGACACAAACAAATTCTTCTAGCCTGATAATGGGTCTAGCCACAATTGATACATTCTATGGAAGATTTCCTTAGGTTAGAACCAATTAAGAGGGCCTACCTTTTAGTATGCTTATCCCGTTTGATGATGTCCTTGCTTGCTCACTCCAGCTATCTCTCGCTTCCTTCTTCAAGCACCTGAAACAAGTAAAAAACAACAAACAACAACCATGATAATAGACAAATTGTAATTCAACCTACTTAACAAGTCAAGAAACATTAAGCCATGAACATGTAAGATGACAAATCATGTAGGAAATCAATAGATAGTTGTCACTAAGTTATTTGTTCAGACAAGTTAGGATTCTCTTCTTTTCATGAATTAATCTAAAGGAGAACACATATGAAAAAGAAGGAAACAATGAGGCTTTGGATCAACCCCGCCAAAGCGAACACGCAAGTTCTTACCTCTCCTCTTACCATTTTATCTTTGCCCCCAAGTTGTCCCCGTAACTAAAATCACGTAAAAAAATTGTGAAAACAACTATCCTATAATCAATTTAGCACATCCCCAACAACATCGCAAAAAACATTAGTGGAATTATATGTATTCTAATTCTAACATTTAATTATTGAATCATGGATCATAAGATATTATGATGTAAGCTAATGAAATGCATGATTAGATCCTATTCTAAGATTTGTTATCAACTAACACTAGAAATAACCAATTGCTAAGGATTATAACTTGTCACTAGACTATGCGACTCTAATGATTTTCCGATTCCAAACCATAATATTTCATTACCAAGAGACAATGTTCATGTGGTGTAGCTTATTAGGTCTTGAGATTTCAATGGTTCTAATCTTACAATGATGCATACAAAAATTTCTTAAACATGATCCATGTTGTCACCTACTCTGCATTTCCTTGCATTCATGCTTGGAGACCCCATTTTTGCAAAGACCATTGTGGTGAAGTAAAATTATAAGTGTAGAAAAAAACAAATTCCTCTAGCCCAATAATGGGTCTAGCCAAAACCGATACATTCTATGGAATATTTCCTTAGGTTAGAACCAATTAAGAGGGCCTACCTCTTAGTATGGTTATTCCGTTTGATGATGTCCTTGCTTGCTCACTCCAACTATCTCTCACTTCCTTCTTCAAGCACCTGAAACAAGTAAACAACAACAAACAACAACCATGATAATAGACAAATTGTAATTCAACCTACTTAACAAGTCAAGAAACATTAAGCCATGAACATGTAAGATGACAAATCATGTAGGAAATCAATCGATAGTTGCATATATATTGAATCAAGAAGAGATTACAACCATTGTCTTGATGTTGCTATTCTCCTCTGACAAGACCAGGTTCCCACACACTTTTTCTAGCATTCCATGATGGCCTCAACAACAATATTTTTAAGGCTCTTCACTTTAGGATTCACACTAAACCAAATTCACACTTCTCCCTCACACAACTAGAGAGCTACAACTATGAATAGCTTGATGTTTACTCCAAAATTAATTATCACTAGCACACCAACATTAACACTAGCTTGTAAGGAGTGCAATCAATAGGAGCTTCTCGGGCCAGCGAGAGATGAGCTAGGGTAAGCGAGCGCTCTGAGAACTTCGGCAACGGCGCCGACATTGCTTCTGCCCAGCACACAGGTACAGTAACAGTCTGAAACCGATAGCCAAAACTAAGTTGCAGAGGGCCTGTCACATGGCTCATCTGATGGGGGGGGCGTCAGGGCCCTCCCTGTCACATCCGGAGACGGAGCACGGGGTAGTCTTCGGCACTGTGGATGACGAAATCCTGCATGCACAACAGCATCCCAGCAAGGACGCCAGAGGAAACGACAAAAATGAAAGAGGAAAAAGCGAGGTTCAGAATGGATCAGACGAGCCTGAAAAAGGGCAAAAGGTAACATCTTCCACCTGCAGACCAGTGGCTAAGGAAAGACCCCGTATAGAGTTACCAGGAGAAAAAATAGAAGCACGAATACAGTTCATGCAGGATCATGCCCTCATAGGGAAGTTCATTGGGTTCTGGCCTACGGAGAGAGCACTCCAGGGATGGATAAAGGCGAAATGGAAACCGAAAGGGGATGTCACACTTCAACTGGGACCAAAAGGATTCTTCACGGCTATCTTCTACTGTTTGGAGGACAAGCTTCGGATTCTAGTGGAAGGCCCCTATTTCTTCAATGCAGCTGGGCTTTATCTGAGGGACTGGATCCCTAGATTCAACCCAGATAAAGAAGACTTAACCCTAGCACCTGTATGGATAAGGCTATACTCCCTACCAGCAGAATATTGGGAGGAGGACTCTCTCAAAAGGATAGGCGATGGAGTGGGAACTTACATCAGATCCTCTGATGAAACAAAAAGTAGTAAGTTTGTTTCTTATGCCCGCATATGTGTGTTTATCCGCCTAAACGAAGCCCTTCCCGACTCTGTTACCCTCTCCCATTGGGATGAGGAGTATATCCAGCCTCTTGATTACGAGCATGTACCTTTTAGATGTCGAAAATGTCACTCTCTCGGGCATTTATTCAGAGACTGCCCCCAAAATGCCCAATCCATCAAACCCAGCTCCTCAGACTCACCCTCTCAGGATGGCTTTACAAAAGTTCCCAATAGAAGGCGCGCTCACAAAAAACCCCACTCTGGATCTCAAGCTCATGCACCCAAAACCCATGGTCCCGTAACCAAGAACAGTTTTGATATATTGGGCGAGAACCCAGAGATTCCTTTGCCTGACTCTACGACCAATACTAATATCCCATCTTCCTCAGCTTCTCCTCCTGGATCTAACCCCCCTATTTCCCCTCCGAATGTCTCATCCCCCTCCTCGCATCAGCGAAGAAGATCTGAATCCCCTGCCAAGGATAGGCATACGGAGAACGAAGGGGAGAAGGAGCGCTCTCAAAACCAGGAATACCCTGGGGAAGAAGAAGAACAGGTGCAAAATATGGAAGAGGAACCGGAGAGTTTCGATTTACACGGATTGGATATCATAGAGCTGGAAATAGCATGTCAAAAACAAGCATTTGATAAAATACCAGAATTCACGCTCAATAAGCTCGAAATGGTCATTTCTCGAGCCTACCACCAAAGTCAGCTGGGAATACAACCTGACAACCAATGGGATGGAAATCAGTACCTAAAAAATCCCAAGAAAAGAGGCAGAAAAACAGATTTGCAAAGAACAATAGAGATAGGTAAGATCCTGGTGGATTCAGGGAGATGTGCTCAGCTCACAAAGTACTTCAAACCCACCATCAATTGATGATGATGAAGCTAGTTTCATGGAATGTAAGAGGGCTCAATAGCCCAGGGAAACTCAGGATGATCAAACATATGATTAGAATGGAAAAACCACAGATGTGCTTTCTCCAAGAAACAAAGTGTAATAGTGAAATGCTAGGAAGCATTCTTTCAAAAGCATGGCAAGGATGCAGGTCGGTGGCTGTTGATGCCTCAGGGGCTTCTGGAGGCTTGGCGATTGCTTGGAACCCGCAGGCAGTTTCCCTCTCAGATTTCCACGCCTCGCACCACCTCATCCAGGCAACGTTTCACATCCTGGGCACCAATGTCTATGGCAACCTGTCCAATGTTTACTTCCCTCAAGAATCAGGCAGCAAGATGGCGCTTCTAGACACTATAGAAGACCTCAGCAATAATAGAAAGTACCCGCTTTGGATGATAGTGGGAGACTTCAACATGATAACGCAGACGACTGATAAGCAAGGAGGTAGAAGCCGATTGGAACCAGAAGACGCCCATTTCCGAAGTTTCATTCAATCCTCCTCCCTCATCGATATGCCCTTCAGCAACGGCACCTTCACCTGGAATAATCGAAGATCAGGTAAATATCAAATTGCCTCCAAGTTGGACCGCTTCCTCCTTTCGGACAATGCAGTTCACCTAGGCGGCGATTTCTCGGCAGCAATCCTCGCCCACACAGGATCGGATCATTGGCCAATCGCCCTCCAATGGCAGAGGCCAGGTAACACACTCAAACGCCCTTTTCGTTTTGAAGGCTTCTGGCTCACTCATCCCGCCTTTAAAGAGTTTGTTAAATCAGTCTGGAATGCCTTCATCCCTCCCGAGGGCTCCAAAATGTTTCAATTTCAGCGAAAGCTACGCTTTCTCAAAGACCACCTCAAACGCTGGAACAAGGATACATTTGGCAACATCTTCCAGGATCAACAGAAGCTCGCTCAGGACATGGAGAATCTTCATCAACAAGTCATTCAGAAAGGGCATACTGAAGCCAGCCTAGAACAGGAACGCCGTCTGCACAGTCAGATGGATAACAGGAGAAAGCAAGAGGAGATTTATTGGAAACAAAAGTCAAGAGTGCGATGGTTAAAAGAGGGCGAGCGTAACACAAAATTCTTTCACAACACCACGGTGCAAAGAAGAATCCACAACAAAATCCCGTTTTTACAAAAAGCGACAGGCGAGAAGGTGGAAACGCACGAAGGGATTGAAGAAGTCCTACTAAATCACTTCAAGCAGATCCACATGGAAGGAAAAGAAGACAGGAGACAGGCTATCCGAAAAATCACAGACAAAATACCAAAACTCATCTCAGAGGAACAAAACGAGCACCTCATGCGACCCATTCTTCCACAGGAAGTAGATGACGCCATGAGACAGCTAAAGGAAGGCAAGGCCCCAGGACCAGATGGCTTTTCTACCACCTTCTTTCATGCCTTCTGGGATATGATAAGGGAGGAGGTATGGCAAATAGTGGAAGAATCCAGAGCAATGCGATGGCTCTTGCCAGCTCTCAATGCCACTTTCATAGCGCTCATTCCCAAGGAGGAGGATTCCCTCACACCGGACAAATTCAGGCCCATTGCGCTATGTAATGTGATATATAAAGTAATTTCAAAAGTGATAGCTAACCGTCTGAAACCTCTCCTCCCTGGGCTCATCTCCCCGGAACAATCAGGGTATGTGGAGGGGCGGAACATTATGGATGGCATCCTTCTTTCTCACGAAGTAATTCACTCCCTCAAGCACTCAAAGCAATCAGGTATGCTTCTTAAACTTGACCTTTCCAAGGCTTTTGACAAATTGGACTGGAATTACATACAGGAGATGCTAAAAGCCTTTGGTTTCTGTGCTCCCTGGATTCGCTGGATTATGAATATGATCACCTCTGCTCATTTCTCCATTCTTGTCAATGGCTTCCCCTCAAGTCCCTTCAACCCTTCTCGAGGCATTCGTCAAGGCGACCCCCTTTCCCCCTTCCTTTTCGTCTTAATGGCAGAAGGATTAGGAAGGCTCATTAAGCATGCTCTCCACTCGCATCTGATTAAAGGCATCTCTATTCATAACTCCCCTGCTCACTCCCACCATCAGTTTGTGGATGACACTATGCTTTTTGGTTATCCCTCAGTGCAAGAAGCCCGTCGCCTCAAAGCTCTCCTTAATTCTTTCTCGGAAGCCTCAGGAATGAGTATAAATAATGCCAAATCCCAAATTTTTTTCTTCCACACTCCTCCTTCTGTTAAAAGGGCTGTCTCCCGCATTTTGGGCTTCCCTGAGGCTTCTCTGCCGTCCAAATATTTGGGAGCCCCCCTATCGGCCTCTGCCCTCAAACTTCCTGCCTGGCGATTCCTCTTAGAGAAGTTGGAAAATCGACTCTCTCAATGGACCTTTAGATCCCTCAACTTGGCTGGACGCATTGTCCTTATTAAATCCGTCTTGCAGGCCATGCCTCTGTACTTATTCTCAATTTTGGCAGCGCCTAAATGGGTGTTAAAAAGCTTAAGGAATCTTCAACGCAACTTCCTCTGGAGCAGCGCAGCGACCAATCGCAAGTGGGCACTAGTCAAATGGTCCACTGCCTGTATGCCCAAGGAAAAGGGAGGAATAGGATTGAGGGACCCTGAGTACAGCAATTCCATAATGAATGCCAAGTTATGGTGGCAGTGGATCACCTGCCCAGAAAAACCTTGGGGGAAAGTATGGAAAACCAAATATGCAGAAGACAGGCCTCAAGAGGAGCTCATTCGATTCATTCCCAATGCAAAGGGTTCTCCTATATGGAATTCGGCTAAGCAACATTATCTTCTCATCCAACAGCACAGTTTTTGGGAGATCAGGAACGGACGCATGGCTCGTTTTTGGACTGATGCTTGGAACCAGCAGCCCAAGCTACAAGACACTCTTCACCAGGATATCGTACCAGATGAACCAAACCAACTGCGCAAAACGGTTAATCAGTACTGGTTAACAGATTCGGAGAACAACTTTCGACAATGGAAGGGCAGCGATCGAATCCTCCACCACCCTGGCACTCAAAGACAAGAGGAGCTCACCATTGAACTCAGCAAAAGAAGGATAAGGCATGATGATGGCAGTGATATCCTTAGATGGGGTTATTTGCCAAAAGGTACTTACTCCACATCGGAAGCTTACAATCTGATGAATAACTTCCCCTCTCCCCCAGACTTGTTGTGGAGCAAAATCTGGAAATTGGGACCGTGGCCGAAAATTGCTTACTTTCTGTGGTTGGTAAGCCATAGAAAAATTCTTACTTGGGATAAGCTTAGGAAACGGCGTTATAAGGGCCCTTCAATATGTATGAATTGTGCAAAGGACGAAGAGACTCTCAACCACCTCCTAGTTACCTGTCAATTTGCCAAGAAAATATGGGACAAGGCCAGCTTCCGATGCCAGAAAAGATGTATGGAAGAAAATGATATAGTCTCTTCTTTAAGACTTTGGCCAATGCAACCTTTTGAATGCCAAATCCTCAACCATCTATGGAGCATTATTCCGGGCATTGTTCTCTGGAACATCTGGAAAGAACGCAACCAGAGAATCTTCAGGGACAAACACTCACCCTTAGAAGAAACTTGGAGGAAAATTCACCAGAACATTCAGGAAACTATGGCTCTCCAGAACTGGTCCAAGGAAGACTTCCCTTCCACTGAGGTTGAGCGAAGCATATTAGGCAACTGGCAGCTTCAATTTTCTTCCAGCTCTCTCCTCAGCAAGTCTCCTCCTTATTCCAAGAAGGGAGACTGTAGGTGGAAAGCTCCCCCTAGCAACACCTTCAAAATCAATTTCGATGGAGCCTCCAAAGGGAACCCGGGGGAGGCTGGATATGGAGGTCTCATTCGAGATTCTACAGGTAAAGTTATCAGGATATATTATGGTAACCTAGGGTGGGACACCAACAATTCTGCGGAGTTGGAAGGTCTTCTGCAAGGAATGCTGCAAGCAGAGATTCTCAGTCTTCAATCTGTGATCATCGAAGGGGACTCCCAAATACTGATCAACTTAGCCATCAGGCTACAGAATGGTTCAAAAGCGAGAAGAGTAGCGCCAAGTTGGAGGCTGGAGGCAAGATTGAATGAGGTTGCAAGGCTTATCAGCAATTTCAGAGCCATATCCTTCACTCATACTAAACGGGAGGGCAACAAAGTTGCGGATCTCCTGGCCAACATAGGAGTTGAATCGAGCAAACCTCTCCTTGCAGGGGATAAAAGCATCCTTCCTAACAGGCAGCAACTTCAGGACTATCAAAATCTCATCATTGCTGATGCTCAACCCCCGGATGCGGGTGATGAGGTGGAGGGCATGGAGCCACACGCCGGGAGGCCGACGCCATTTGCCGCGCGAAGGGAGCCACGTGATGGAGGGGACGGAAGCTTAAATAACATAAGCCTCTGCCCAAGAAGTCTTAATGACCATTAATGCTGGTTGCAGGGGAGAGTGTAGAGCATTCATGGCGCTCTGGTGCCGAGGGAAGGAGGAGGAATTTAAGAATGAAGTGGGAATGTGGCAGAGACATTCTGGGCAAGTTCAGGTTCTGCGGAAGAGTGGGAACATTCTCTGTGCTTGGACGCTTCTGGAGATTTGGTTTTGGGTTTGTAGTGTGGACAGCTTCTCTGCTCCCATGGCGAGAACCAGAGAGAGGCAGCCATGTCGAAGGGGACCTGGACGTGGGGCACCTTCTCGCTCCCCAGCAATGGCAGAAAGGCAGCATCAGTGTTGCTGCTGTTGCAGTCTTCGTCGGGCAGGAATTCCCCATTTGCAAGTTTCTCAATTCCTGGACACAGAGGATCCGCATGAGAAATCGCCAAGGCAGACTGAGAGCCCAGCATTTGGCTCTGCAGTATTCAAGTTGGGCAATTTCAATGCCCACGTTACCATCCTCTTTGTCAGAGATGAAACGATGGACCTTGAAGGGGCAGATAAGCATGAATTGCCCTCAGAGAACCAGAGGGACCAAAACAAGGTTCAGGGGGAAGAAACAAAAGGCAAGGAGCCTCTCCAGAACATGGCGCAGGAGGCGTCATCCTCCAAAGCGGCAGCGGACGAGGACCTGGACTTTCCCTTTGGCTTCGGGTATCCAATTGTGGAGATGGACCCGGCTGACCTGGACGACCTGGACGACCTAGGGCCAGGCGCATAACTGCATCACTCGCTTGCCGTTCAGGTCAGATTTTGTTGTTTGGTCTCTTGGTCTCTGTCGCTTGGTCTCTGTCTGGTTGGTTGCTCATGTTTGTTTTGGTCAATGTCTCTTTGTTTGGGTCGAGCGGGCATGCGCTGGTTTATTACGTAATCTTGTTAAGGTGCAGGGTCGCCCCTGCGTGGGCAAGGTCTTCCGGGTCTTCGCCCCTGCGTGGGTGGTGGTTTTTGAGTTTCTGCCCCTGCGTGGGTATGGTTTTGGGTCTCTACCCCAGCATGGGTATTGTTTTTGCATCTCAACCCCTGCGTGGGCTATGTCTCTGATTAATCTCGGGTTTTTCTGGAGGAGGATATTGGCACTCAGAGCTCAAAGCAAGCCACAGTTGGCTACATTGTCTCAGTGCCATAGCTGGACTGAAAACGTGCTACACTGTTTGTAATTTCTCCTTGTAAATAATATAATTTCTTAGAGTAGTTTTATCGATAAAAAAAAAACATTAACACTAGCTTGTGCTTGGGAAAAAGGGAGGTTTATATAAGATGAATGGATGGGAGATGGATCCTCTTCTCATGCGAGAAGGTCTTATTTCTTGAAGTAGTTCCATCATTATAGGGGAAAGGAGCCCAAACTGACATCCTCGACCCCATCTGGCCAAACCATTTACCAAACTTCCGTTATGAAGCTTCTAGAGCTAGAAGCTTCGACTCTTTATTTAAAAAAGTTTCCATAGGAGGGTCGGCGTGACTGGAACATAGCTTAGTCACTCTAGTCGGTGCTAGGGTTAGTGTTAATACCTACATATTGATGAGAGGAAGACAAAGGCCATTAGCGCTGGTCTTGTAAATTGGGCAAAATAGAACTTTTAGGGGAAATGGTGCAAAAGGGAATTGTTCTGCTCATGAAGAGGGACACAATGGGAGTTTCTTCATGAAGGGAAAGCATGTAGGGTTCATTGTAGAGGTCCCCCAAGATCAAGGAACGGGGAGTACAGGGATAGTGACAAAATTCTATGTGACAGATGCCCCCTAAAGCGTGAAGGCCGAACTAGAGTGAGGGATGAAATTATTTATGAATTAGTGCGGGGAATCGTAGTCTGCCGTCGGAAAACTTGCAAGAAACTACAGATACATATACATAACTGAGAACTCTTTCAAATGATACATGAATCATGGCATGGACGCAACCATCCAGAGAATGATCATGTAAATGGATTCAGGTATGGGCACAGCCATCCGTTAGAGAGGATCATAATGAAACCAAGGTATGGTCTTAGACATCCAATAATGAGAAGGATCACATATGATAACTCATGGTATGGTCACAACCATCCATATGAAAGAGACATACATATCAACATAGCCATGTCACATCACTTCGCAACCTAGATTTTTGTGATCTGAGTCTAGGGTCTTGTGCTCCAACAAGACCCAATCAAAGTACAAGTTCTAACATGTGCATAGATGTGTTGACGTCGAACATGCTAGAAAATCACTTGATTATCAATCAATGATGTAAACTATTAATAAGCACGAGAGAAACCATCAATAATGACAATACTCCTCAAGGTACTATCAACGCAATCCATGGAATGCGATCAGAGGAACTGAAGTCAAACACCTGTGAAATCACTCGATCGAAAGCCAATGATGTGAACTTGTTGTCGAGTACGAAGAACTTTCCATTAGGGCATGCAAACTCTAAGGTAATGGAAGGGAGTCCCTCAGTCAAAATCTTGGATAATGAGCTGAAGTCGATAGGAAGAAACCATGTCAAAGGAGGGCCATAATGAATCCCACATCATCGACGTGAGACAAAAGGATGCAAAATGATTTTGGGTGATATAGAGAATTAGAGGTAAGTGTAATTGCAGAAGGACAACTCTTAAACATATCGACAACACGACTGGAATTTTGGTAGCTTTTGGATCCATAGGATCGGTGGCCATGATGACATGGCAGAGATCAAATGGAAGGCAAAAATAAATGGCCCAACCCAGGGAGGTCAACGATACATAGGAGGATATCCCAACCCGATAGTAGAAAGTGTCATGTTCAAGAGTGAGCTACCGACACAATTAATTAGATTTCCAAATTTTCCCCCGCCATTTCTGGCAGGTACCCTAATTATTTTTAATCGCAAGCTTGAAGGGGATATCATATTCTTGCACTATAAGTTCATCCTTCAGACAAATCCGACCTAGTAAGTTTAATGAGCCCTGAGAAGGAGAAGCTCATGTTCGTCATGATGACAGATTCGATGTTGTTTAATATTTTAACGAGTCCGACAAAGGTGTAACTTGGTATCTTTTGCATGTTTAGAGAGTTTGAAAAAGACACATAAACGAAAACTCCACATGGTCCCTTTTCATATGTTTGTGTCTCTCGAGCCTGAAAGGGTAGAAAATGATACTTGAGAGAAGCGCTTGACAATTTTAGTCAAGGAGTACCTTTTTTGTAAATAGTGCATCCCAGCCTAAAAAAGGGGTAAACTTATATAGGGTGCACGACGTTTCACATCCATTAACAAGTTTGAAACAACAAGGGCTCGACTATCTTTTCATTTTTAAAGGGTCGGAAAAGAGCTTGAAAGCGGACCCCCCATTTTATTCTCTTTTATGATTCAAAAGGAAAAAATAATTGACAATATTTTCATATGAGTTTAACGAGTCGAGAAAATAGCCGAAATGTGACTCGTCATCATCGTCGAACATCCGACACCTGTTGTTGCGTAAAAAAGGTAAAGTGTATTATCCAGTTCTCAAGGAAAAATAGGTTAACATATTTACAAAAACCTAATATTTTCATGAAAAAATGAATAAAAAGGAGAAAAGTAAATATATTTTTACCATTTTCCATTTTACCTCGTTGTGAAGACTTTTTACTCACTTTTGCCCTAATTGTTCCGAAGAACATTGAGGGAGATCCAGGATGTCATTTGCTAAGACGCCAGTGACAAGTAAGAGCCCAAGCTCTAAGCTCCTTTTTCATGTCTTTTATTCCTGTTTTTAACCATTTTTAGGTTTTTTGAGGGAGGTTTTATTAAAAACAATTCGCCCTCAGTCTCCACGACTTCTGGGCACGAAATCACGCCAGCCGAGGGTAATTAACATGGCCTATCGCACCATTGGCGCAATTGTTTTTAAAATAGGTGTGTCAGCACCGTGAATAGGGAAAAACTCTATTTCCTCACAAAATCACCATTAAAACTTGAATTTTATGGGCCAAGCATGATTTTTTACTCAAATTAATGGCTTTTGTAGGAAATAATCACTGAAAATGGTGGACTAGAAAGAATGAAAACATGAGGATATGGACACCTAGGCACTGAATGATCCAAATTGCTTGGAAGATTTGAGGGCTTGTGGGGTCCTCAAATTATTTCTCATGCTAGGGACGCAGGCCCAACCTGTGTTGCTTCAATACCTGATTAGTCTTTGGGACATAAATCGGGAAATAATTGTCATTGGTGACCAGGAGCTGGAGTTGGAAACTTCAGACATATACTTCATCACTAGTTTGTCTCGAAGAGGGTAACTAGTCAACTTGTATGGGTCATGACTGATTGGGGCGAGCATCTCCTCATTTCTTTCTAAACATTTCCCTAAGGCCGTGAAATCCAAGAGTGGGAATATTGAGAATTCCACTGTTCAGGATCTAACACTAAGAGTGCTCCTGTTGACCATCAAAAAAGTTGCGGGGTCCCAGGCAGTGCATGAGACCAACAAGTCAAAGTTCTTGTACGTTAACAACTACACAGCGCCTACAATCTTCAACTGGGCCGAGGCCATGAAGATCAAAATAAAGCGCTAACTGATCAAAGCTAAGGTGGGGAACCTGAAGAAATTTTGCTTCAAATTTGTGCTTGTGACCTTTTTCTTGGAACAGGTGCCACTGTTCCAGTACGAGTTGACTGAGGTAGATCCTCCCATGCCATGCAACCCACATATTTCCTTTTGGAGTCTTTTGATGCCCAGGATCACTGGGGGTCAGCACATGTGGTACATACCTACATTATTTTCATGGCTAAGATGACAAAAGATCCTCATGGAGGACTGACCATACAGTGGCACTGACTTTCGTGGAGATACGGACATGCCGTTACCAGATGGAGAGGATTTTGACGACGAAGGTAAAAAATCATTTTTTTAATTTTGATATTTTTTAACTGTTTTTTGCATATATGTTCTTATAACATTTCTCTTGTTAATTTAGACATTGGACCAGAGCGGCCTACAGGAATGTCCCTAATAGCCAGGTGCGTCCCCCACCCGATTGATGTTGTTGCTCCTTATCAGGAGGGGAGTGATAACGAGGAGGAGATCATGAGGAACCTTGAGGGGTTGACTCGTGGTATCCTGAAGTATGCTCGGGTAGGAGACATTCCTCGCCAGTACTAGAGACACATGGTGGGAATCTCAGATTGGATCTGTTGATTGTTGACTCGTGTTGCACGAGTTGTATCATGCTACCATGATCACCATGCTGATTAGTTCCTACGTCCAACACTTACATTTTTTTGAGGCCTATGAGCCACCGATGTTATTTTGGACACATTATTTTTAGGGTTTCGATGTATCAAACATTATCACCATCCATATATATATATATATATATATATATATATATCTATATATATATATATATATATATATATATATATGTTGTATTTTCTTGCTTACTATGGTACAAATGGTTTGTTTTATCTTTTCACATGTTTCGTAAATGTTTATCCAACACATAATTTGCTAAGGCATCTCTAAATGTATTCATGCATCTAGGAATATCATGATATGTAATATAATAAAAATGTCTTTCTAGTAAACGAATATGGGGATACATTCTCAATATTTGAGGGTTTCTGATGGAATATTTCTCGTTGAGTTGAAGGATGACAAGCTATGAATCCAGGTTGACAACCAACTCTCAAATGTCAAGAGCAATGGCTCCTGACAACAGTTCGATGACCGCACTGTACTCAACAATGTTGTTAGTTGTATGACCTAAACAGATACCTTGAAGGTCAATAAACACATCGTTAGGGTCATAAATAGCCCATGCCACAGATGATAGGTTCGGGGTACTATGGCAAGCACCATCAGCGAAACCAATGTGAGGAGTTGCAGACATCTGCAAAGCAAGGAAAGCATAGTAAATAGGAAGGTTGTTTGAAAACTAACATGCCAAACCACATTGCACAAAAATGAATGACACACTAATATACACAAGTAACCATGCAAGATGACCTAAGCATACTACTTCTTGAGGTAAAGCCTATTTCACAGCTTATCTAGAGAATTTCCTTCATAATCAATAAGCTCATAGGCCCCTTTCTGCAAAACACGTTTTACAATGTAGGGCCCATGCCACATGGATTCGAACTATTCTGCAAAACACATTTCACAATGTAGATCCCATGCCACATGGATTCGAACTTTCCTGCCCCAAACTTATCATTAGCTTGGTCGTATAGTAAGACCAAATCACTCTCAGAGAATGCGCGAGGGGAGACCGACTGATCGGAATGGGACTTGACCCGTTTCTTTTGTGCTTCAATGACCAAGGTAGCGAGATGATGAGTCTCATCCAATCATTCTAAATATAAGAGGCATTCCTCCTGAGGTGATGTTTCAGAGAGGAGTTCAATAGCTAACTTGAGTGAAGGAATCTCGCATTCGATCGGTAATGTTTCTTCCAAACCGTAGACTAGCTGGAATGGTGTGAAATTAGTTGCATCTTTGGTCAAGGCTCGGTAAGCCCACAGAGCTAAAAAGAGCATGAGATGCCAATTTGACTTGTGCGTCCCAATATTACGTTGAAGCATTGTAACCAAAACCTTGTTCACGGCTTCAACTTGGTCATTGGCCTGAGGTTAATATGGGGTTGAGCTATCGTGGCGCAAGCCCAATGTGGATGTCAGCTCAACCATCATGTAATCTTTGAAATGGGAGCCATGGTTTGTGACAATGGCTTGAGGTACACCAAACCTGGAAATAACATGGTTGAAAAGCAATTGAGTTGCCGTCTTACCATCTGTATAGTATGTAGGCATCGCTTCGGCCCATTTGGTGAAATAATTTTGGGTAGTGTTATTCTTTCCACGACTAGCCCACGTAGTTATTCTTTGGACCCTATATTAGGTTGGGCAGGCCTACCTATGGTTTTGTGCATGATTTTCGCACATGGTTTTTTATGTGATGGTTTTCGGTCCATGGTTTTGGACGTGATGGTTTTCGGTCCATGGTATTGGATGCTTCGACATGTATAAATATGTATTGTAACATTGAAAGGAAAAAAATGAAAAATCAAGCTAGTAGTCCCGGTTTTGGGATCTAGGGGAAATCTCCGTGTATATGAGTTTTATGTGTTATTCTCTCGGATTGTTTATTTTCTGTGTTTTAGAATTCGTATGCAAGTAATTTATGTACGGGGTTAAAACCTACATTTGGTATCAGAGCTGCTTTGGCTTCAAGGGGACACGTTTGTTATTGAGGCGTTTTGTTCGGGCCTGTGGTAGAACCAGTTTAGTGGGAGATTTGCGGGATTGACTATGGTAGTGAAAGAAGATGGCGACAAGTGGAAAGATAGAGATCGAGAAATTTAATGGTCATAGTTTTGAGTTGTGGACACTCAAGATGGAGGATCTGTTGGTGGATAAAGATCATTGGATCGTGGTAGATCTGGGTACTAAACCAACAGGAGTGTCTAATGAAGAATGGAAGAAGCTGGATCGGAAGGCAAAGAGCACAATACGATTGTGTGTCTCAGATCCAGTATTGTTGAATGTATCAGGGGAAGCTACAGCGAAGGCTTTGTGGGACAAGTTATGGACTTTGTACCTGTTAGAGCCTAAATCTGGCTTAGGCTGAAGGAAGGAAAAATTTAGGATAACCACAAACCACGCTCAGTCTGGTAGCTAACCCTACCAGAACAGGAGAGGGCTCTCTCTGGGGCACGCTCAGTAAAAAATAGACAATATGGTCTTAGATGACTCAAAATGAATACTGATTTAGGCTAGTAAATAAATATTAAAGAGGTAATTTAATGAATGACTGAATTTTCTGGGCTGTATGGGACAAAGGATAGCATGAGCTAGGAAATTGAATCAAAGATGCAGAGTATTTCGTGAGGCAAGATAGGCAAGAGGTTTAGCAATCAAATTGAAGTAATATGGAGTGGAAACACTGTTGAGTGGTTGAAAAGGGCATAACCAATGAATCCTTTTCAAACAGAAGAAGACACACAAAGGATGAATGCTTTTCCAAGCAGAGCAATAAACTGGATTCTATCTTTCTTACTTAAAAACATTCAACTAGAAATGATTATGAATGAACTGTAAAACATAACAAGATATGCATGAAACAGAAAGAAGGACATATGCTAAACTCATACCACATGAATCTCATGAATCAAAGCTGCATCATTTTATTAATTTCCTGGCCAAACTGTACAGTGAAGCGCTGAGTTTTCTTTCGCACCTTTCCCAGAAACTCCAACCCTTTACAAATGATTTTCAATACAATAAATAAACTTAGAGGTGGGAAAACAAATCGATGAAGATAGGGAGTTGTTTAATCATCATTAACAAACTAAAGCTGAAGAGCCAACCATTTGTTCTGAAAGAGAGCAGCGTTCAATTGATGACCAATGAGTAGGCATAACCTGTAGCGCAAACCCTTTGAATCATAACTGAAGTCAAAAATAGGTAATCGAATACTATTTCTCTTCCATGGTATATATCTAAGTTTTAAATTTAGGCGTTTCGGTCTTTGACTGTTCACCTTTCTTTTGCCGTTTGAAACCAATTTTTATAATTAGCATCCTTTGCAACAGATCCATCAGTATTAACAAGCGCCATGAGACGCCGAAAAGAACCTTGTCTCTGAATAAGCTTAAGCATACCCTTTGAGCTAATTGAATTTGCAGCACAGACATCGTGATACTCTTCATCTACTACCTTTACTGTATTTGTCACCGGATCATAGAGGTGTTCACCTGTATCTCTTCTGCATAAACAGCTAAATATTGTAGCATGTATAGAGGCAACACTTTTATCCACATTAGTATTATTGACCTTTGGAACTCTATGTTTGCCAACTCATTTACACAGGTAATCCTAAATTTCCCGGATATTACAAATGTACTTAACGTACTTGTTCTTTGCAGGATCTAAGGTCATATACTTCGCAACGACTTGAAAAGCGCTCTAAATGCTTCACTTCATTTGCAATGTATAATTGATGGATGTCTTTTCATGAGCCCCATCGCAAAGTTCAGACTCAAATGCACACCTTGAACCACAATAGATTCCTCCCTTTCTTCCCACGCACTGATCAATCTGTCAAGACTTTCAATCACCATCTCACTTTGTGCCTTGTACCCCTCAATAGCCAAAGTTTTGTGTCCAACTATATCTGGAACAGTATTAGCATAAAATCATTCCTTCTCAAGATTGTCTGATTTGAATTGATCATCTCCTAGAGTCTCATCTGGCAAATGATACTCAGTTTTACCAGCTGTCTTTGAAGATACCCCAGGCTGTCTGCTGATGGACTGTCCATTTGGAGGTCGATCTGCACATTTTTAGCTTTCTTTTTAGCCTTTGCTTCAGCCACAACAACCAGATCTAAACACTCACCAGCGTGATATGTTGAGATCCATTATAAAGGTTTTTCCTTTTCATCCACAAAACTCCTCATCATGTGGTGTATTGAGTCAGTAGAAACAACAGTTGTAATGCCAAGTCTGCTAGCTAATAACGAAGATAATGTCAACTTGCCACATCCACTAGTTCAACAAAACAAGATAGTCATTGATTCCTTATGCTCACATATCATCGAAATCTCTAAAAGTAACAGCTTTAGATGCATCATGGTTGTCAAAGACAGCAACAAAACATTAGTATATTTCCCAGGTTCACTACAAAGACGAGAATCAAATAAGTGGACTGCTGCGTTTGATTTTTATTGAAGCTGTAATGAATTTTTGCCTTGGAGGCTCTGTGCACCACGCGCAAGCCCAGTGCGCCGCGCCTCCTGGATGCGCCGTGACAGTGTATTTTTACACTGTGAAAATTGGCCCAATGCGTCGCGCGGCCTATGTGCGCCGCGCCTTCCTCCAATGCGCCGCGCAGCTGGTTTCAAAACACAATTCGGCCTTAAACAATGCCTTCGCTCCTCCACGTTTCCACTTTGGCTCTTTGATGTGTTTAGTATGCAAATGAACTCTTGGAACACAAAAATGATATATACGCCAAGGATTTAACTCTTGATTTCAACAACCAATTTGTCATGTTGCAAACTTTGACACTTCACTTTGAAACTCTGTTTTGCTTCTTTGTTGCTCTTTAGACTGAATGGTTTGATTTTTTCTTGTCTTGCAGGGATGAATGGCCTGGAACTTTGCAAAGGATGACCAGGGCTGCGCCTGGAACATTTCATGTTTGAAAACTTTAAAAATTACATATCCATTTCAAAAAACAAATTTGACGATTTCTTCTTCAAAACAGAGTTTTGAAGAAGAATCATTCTCGAGCATGATTGACGATGAAAATTCTGAAATGAAAACTTATTGGAGACATCCTCATGGCCTGCTGGAATTATTTGACATTCTGAAGACCAAAACCTAGACCTAATGACTAAAATGACTCTTGTTTGACCAAGAGACCATCCATGACTGTAAAGGACTGAAATCAATTTTGATGAATTTTGACCAAACCAGCAGGTACAAATATGAGGGGTAATGAATGACAAGGCCCTTCCATCAGATTATGGCATGCCCCTAGCGGAATGAAACTGAGTGAATCGAGAGAGACACCTAAAAATGAAATGCAAAAAGAGAAATGATCTCTGACGGAGGGATGACCAGACTGACCCTAACAGTACCAATCTAAGTCTCTGGTGAATAAAATGTTCCTACGGAAAAAGTTTTATAACCTGAGGATGAAAGATGGAGACTCGATGATAGAGCATCTGAATGCATTTAATGCTATGGTAAGTCAGTTATCATCTATTGATATCAAAATTTTTGATGAAGATAAGTGCATCAGTTTATTGTGTTCTCTACCAGATTCGTGGGATAGTCTAGTTATTACAATAGGTAGCAATGCAACTTCCTTGAAGTTTGATGAAATAGTATAATCCTTGCTGATGGAGGAGATGAGACAGAAAAATATGGAGAGCCAGAATGGTGATGCCTTGTTTGTATGATGATGGTCCCAGTACAGAAACAAAAATAAGTCATCGAGTGGGAGATCTAAATCTAAAGGGAGATTTAAATCTCCAGGAAAACCTGTAAAGGTGGTGTGCTGGAAATGCGGAAAGGAAGGGCACTACAAAAGGGACTATAAATATAAAGCTCTTGAGAAAGGAAATGGATTTGATGATGCTCCTTCTGTAGAGGCGAAAACCACCTCAGATGAAGGTGGGGACATGTACTTGTCTTCTTCAAGTACACATGTAGATCATGAGGCATGATTGATTGACTCAGGTGCATCCTTTCACTTCACTCCCCATAGAGAGTGGTTCTACGAGTATGAGAGATACGATGGTGGTGTTGTCTTCTTAGGGTATGATAGGAAGGCTAGAATTGTTGGTCATGGAAAAGTAAATTTTAAGTTGCAAGGTGGAAGGGTTAGAACACTTCCGGGTGTTCTACATATTCCTGCATTGGCTAGAAATATGATTTCTGTAAACAGGCTAGATGATGCAGGTGTAAAAATAGTGTTTGAGAAGGATACCTGCAAGATGGTTCAGGAAGCACTGGTATTGATGTGGGGAGTTTGGATTGGAACTCTGTACAAGCTACAAGGTAGCATTATTGCTGATGGGTGCAACACTTCTGTGGTTCCTGAAAGCAGAGCAAAAAATCTAGTGGTCTCTGGAGAGAAGACCATCCTGTGGCATCAAAGGTTTGGACATATTGGAGAGAAGGGCGTTCGAATACTTCATGGTAAAGGTATGGTAGAAGGTATGAGTAATAGCTCTATTGATTTTGATTTCTGTGAAAATTGTGTATATGGGAAGCAGAATCGAGTGAGTTTCTGCTCTAGTGTTAAGAGGGCGAAATAGATATTAGAGCATGTGCATAGTGATGTGTTTGGACCTATGAAGGTTGCATCACTGGGTAAGTCTATGTACTATGTATCATTTATTGATAACTTCTCAAAGAATACATGGATATATTTCCTTAAGAATAAATTTGAAGTCTTTGAAAAGTTTAAAGAATTTAAGGCTTTGGTGGAAAACCAGACAGAGAAGAAGATAAAGGTGCTGAGGATAGATAATAGTGGAGAGTTTTGCAGTAAGGAATTTGAAGAATTCTGTAACATGTGTGGTATAGCATGACAGAAGACTACTCCATATACACCTCAGCAAAATGGAGTTGTAGAAAGAATGAACAAGATGTTTATGGAAAGGGCAAGAACCATGTTCAGTGGTGTCTGGTTAGGACAGGAATTCTGGGCAGAGGCGATGGCGACATCATGTTACCTGGTCAATAGATCACCTTCATTAGCGTTGGAGGATAAGACTCCACAAGAGGTATGGACTAGTAAGAAACCCTATCTTTCACATATGAGGGTATTTGGATGTGATGCATATGTACATTTTCCAAAGGAGAAACGAACCAAGTTGGATAGTAAATTTGAAAAGTGCATCTTTATTGGGTATAAGGATGGTTTAAAGGGTTATAAGCTTTGGAACCCAGTAACAAGGAAAGTTGTTTACAATCGAGATGTGGTGTTTAGAGAGGTGAAAGATTTTATTAAACATGAATTCCAACCAAAGGAACCTGAGAAGATAGAGTTTGAGCTAAAGGAGGAAGAATCAGACTCTACAGCAAAGGAGGAATTACAAGATGAAGAGCCACAAACTCTGGGTGTGAGAAGATCAATTCGAGAAAGAAGGCATCCAGAAAGGTATAGCCCATCTACTTTCTATTAAAAATTTTCTTGATCTATTACTGATGATGATCCTAGAACTGTGAAGGAAGTAGTAGATTCAGGTGATGGAAAACTCTGGAAAGAGGCCATGGTTGATGAAATGGCATCTTTGCACAAAAATGAGGCTTGGGATTTAGTGGAGTTACTGGCTGGAAGGAAACAC
This sequence comes from Pinus tabuliformis, assembly GCA_031772625.1. NCBI lineage: Eukaryota > Viridiplantae > Streptophyta > Pinopsida > Pinales > Pinaceae > Pinus > Pinus tabuliformis. The sequence goes on along the minus strand of CM062805.1, from coordinate 815,482,369 downwards.
ATTGGCAGCAAATGGGTGTTCAAGAAGAATACAAATGCAGAAGGAAAGGTGGAGAAATACAAAGATCGGTTGGTAGCAAAAGGTTATTCCCAAGTGCCAGGAATTTGTTTTGGTGATATTTTTTTTCCTATTGCTAAGGTAGTTTCTATTACATTAATTTTATCTATTGTTGTTGCTTTTTATTTTGAGGTAGAACAGATGGATGTGAAGACAACATTTCTTCATAGGGATCTGGAAGAGGAGATCTACATGAAGCAACCTGAAGGCTTTGCAGCGAAGGGTAAGAAAGAACTGGTATGCAAGTTAAAGAAGTCTCTGTATGGGTTAAAACAGTCACCAAGGATGTGGCATCAGAAATTTGATACATTTATAGGGGGACTTGGCTTCACCAAAAGCAAAGCAGATCACTGTGTGTATTTTAAATTAATTGGTGACTGTGTTACTTATCTGGTCTTGTATGTGCATGATATGTTGCTAGTTGAAAATGACAAAGAAATTATCCAGGATTTGAAGACCCAATTGTCCTCCAAATTCGACATGAAAGATCTTGGTGCTGCAAACTATATTTTGGGCATGGAAATTAAATGAGATCAGGAAAAGAGGAAGCTCTGGTTAAACCAGAGGTTTAATATGCAGGATAGTAAACCGGTGAAGGTTCCTATTCCTGTAGGTGTAAATTTATATGTTGAACAGTGTCCCAAGACACGAGAAGAGGAAGAGGATATGTCTTGTGTTCCATATGCAAGTGCAGTCGGTAGCCTAATGTATGTGATGGCTTGTACTAGACCAGACATTACACATGCAATGGGAGTATTGAGTAGGTTTATGTCAAAACCGGGGAAGGAGCATTGGACAACAGTGAAATGGGTTTTCAGATATTTGTGTGGCACTAGTGATTATTGTTTGTGCTATTAAGGAAGACCAGGATTGGACAGAGTTTTGGATATTCATGGTTTTGTTGATGTGGACTGGGCTGGAGATCTGGATCAAATAAGATCTACAAGTGGGTATGTGTTTAACTTATTTGGAGGTGCAGTCAGTTAGATGAGTAAGAAACAATATGTAGTGTCACTATCAAATACAGAGGTAGAATACATGGCAGCCACTCATGCAAGAAAGGAAGCAGTTTGGTTGCAGAGATTGTGTTCAAGTATGGGGTTAGTACAGGGAGCTATAAGGATAGGCTATGACAAACAAAGTGCAATTTTCTTGGCGAAGAACGTTGCTTACCATTCAAAGACAAAGCACATTGATGTTCAGTATCACTTTGTGATGGATATGATAGAAGACAAAAAGGTTTTGCTGGTAAAGGTGGACACTTTAAAGAATACTCCAGATGCATTGACAAAATCTATGAGCTCTGAGAAGTTCTCTTGGTGCAGAGAAACAATGGGCATTGCAGGGATAGATAAATGACTAAGCTCTCTTGTGGCCCCTTGTGGAAAGAAAACAACAAGTGGGAGAATGTTGGGATGTGTTATTCTTTCCACGACTAGCACACGTAATGAACTGAGGGGTTAGAGGGGTGGCAGAGCCCCCCCCTCTATGGGGTCTGTGGAAGGGTGCCAAGATTTTTTTTTTTGGACCCTATATTAGGTTGGGCGGACCTACCTATGGTTTTTTGCATGATTTTCGCACATGGTTTTGGACGCGATGGTTTTCGGTCCATGGTTTTGGATGTGATGGTTTTCAGTCCATGGTATTGGATGCTTTGACATGTATAAATATGTATTGTAACATTGAAAGGAAAATAATGAAAAATCAAGCTGGTAGTCCCGATTTTGGTATCTAGGCGAAAATCTCTGTGTATATGTGTTTTATGTGTTATGCTCTCACATTGTTTATTTTCTGTGTTTTAGAATTTGTATGCAAGTAATTTCTGTACAGGGTTAAAACCTACAAATAATCCACATCGACGATAATATAGCCATGCCCTTTGGCCAAACAAGGGTTACATGTCATATAATCGATGCTCCATTTGGAAAAAGGACCAACAGTAATGGCGAGTGTAGGTGAGCAGGTGGGGCACGCATCTTGCGTTGGTAAATGTGGAATTCATGGCACTTGTGAACAACAAGGATGCAGTCCTTGAAAATGGACAGCCAGAAATAACCACCGTTAAGGATTTTTAATGCAGTAGTGTAACCAAACATATGACCACCACATGCCCCGGAGTAACAATCATTGAGAACTCTTTCAGCTTCCTTGATTATGGCATCTGCGAAGAACTGAATCGACACCAACACGGTATAAAGTATTGCCAATAATATGGTAGGGTTGGGATTGATGCCGAATCCTTCAGAGATCATCCTTAGTCAATGCGTACTAGAATTTGGACGTCTGGAGGTAGACGATGATATCACCGTACCACGTATCAAGGGTACTAATTAGGAAGAGAGTCTTGTCCGAAATTTGTTCATCTGCACCAACAGGGAGAGACTTAGAAGGAAGGGAACAAATCAATTCAGCGAAAACGAGTGACTTCTTCGATTTGGCAGTAGTAAATACCAAATCAACTTCTTGTGGGATCATGATACATTTGGAATACTTGCCCCCCAGCAACTGACGAGTCAAGATGTAGGTCATGGGGTTGCATTCAGAAATCAATATAGTCGTGCGTAAGAGAATATAGTGTTGAAAGCATTGAATAGCCTAGACGATAGCCAAAGCCAACTTCTCGACATGAGTATAACGTGTTTCAATGTCGAGGAGATTACGACTAAGGTATTAGATAACATGTTTGTTGTCTTCGTCGTCGTCTTGGACAAAGACCATAACAATGGTGTTAGGGGCTGCAACTAAGTAAAGGAAGTAATTTCAATAATAATCCAGAGGATGCAATAGAGGGGCATTTAAGAGGATGACCTTGAGACCATCAAAAGATTTTTGGGCCACCTCATCTCATACAAAGGGCGTTCCTTTTTTTAACAACCGGGTAAGCTAGCCCAACATAATTGGGTATAAAATGACAGAGAAAAATTTCCTTTCCTTGCAGGCTCTGGAGTTGGTGCAATGAAGATGGAAGGGGTAAATTTAAAATGGCCTCAACTTTTAGTGGATCAAGGAGAATACCATCCATGGAAATGATGAAGCTGAGGAGTTATCAAGATTCTATTCAAAAAACACATTTATGTGGGTTTAACTGAATGTTATAGTGTCTACAACGTAGAAAAGTTTGTCGAAGATGGTCCGGATGATCTTGGCGCTTACAAGAATGAGCGGGAAAGTCATATAGGTAAGGCCAGACAACATTGCAAATATCATGAAACGCATAGGACATTTCCCGCTGAAACGTAGCCCCAAAATTTTTGAGGCTGAAAGGGAGCTTTTTGTATGTGAACATATGCCATAGACAGATAAAAGCCATCTTTTCTTCATCGATCAGTGCAATGTTGATTTGGTTGTAACTAGAAAAATCTCCACAAAGGAAAAGATCTCACTCTCGGCACATTCATCAATGATTTGATCAATAAAGGGAGTAGGATAGTTATATTTAGGACAAGCACGATTTAGATCTCGATAATCAACACAAACGCAGATCGTGCCTTATTGTTTTGTCACCAGGAAAATATTGGACACCCAATCTATGAGAGGGATGGGATAGATGAACCCAGCTTTGAGAACTTTTTCAACTTCACCCTTAATGGCGGTGGCCTTCCTAGGGTGCACCGGGCGGAGCCGTTGGTGAACGGGTTTCGCGTTGGATAAGTTGGTATTTCGTCCACAACAATGCTAGGATCAATGTCAGGCATTTCTTCGTAGGACCACGTACACACATCACAGAATTACTGAAAGAGACGAGTATAAGTCTTGATCTCATCCGGAGAACAAGATACCAAGGTATGAAAATTTTCAACGATACCAGGTTTGATAGAAATATCAATCGGCATCGTTTGGGTAATATTACCCAAATTTCATTTTGACCATAATTCATGAGTCGTGATCGGTGGCAGAAGTGGGAGGGAAGGAAATGGAGAAGAGGACTCTTCGAAAGCAGTAGACATGACCACCGGATGAGGAAAGAACGAGGAGCAATGACGAGTATCGGTCCAAGGTGTTTCCTTGGGAGACATGACTTCCATGATACCTTCATCAGCAAGGAAGGTCTCGGCTAAGGGATCAAGTGATTCCAAAGCGCCAAGCCATGGGGATTGAGAGTATGTATCAAGAGAGGTCTTCAAAAAAGAAGAATTAGAGGATGTGGAACTTGAAGCCAAAACAATTTCCACGTAATTGACTTCTATGGGACTAAGCGGCATAACCTCACCCTAGGTATCAACAATATTTGGTGAAGGTATGACAGAAGGATCAGATTTAACGGAGGCCATGTTGACAGACGCAACATGAGGAGGTGGGCATGAAAAATTCCCATTAAAGAAGAATCTTTAAAAAGTCCTGCCCCCACACTCTCATAAGGAGCACCAGTGTGCTTGACGTATGGAACATTGCCATCCAAAGAGGAAGAGGCAAAGAAAGACAGTTGGTCAACAGTGACGAACTTCCCTTGATGGGGAAAACAAATCACATGAAATAGGGAGGAGACTACAACATGCATAACATGGGTCGAGCTCTGACCAAGTAGAAGATTGTAATTGAGATTGGCATCAACAATTTCTACCTCGACTTGCAGTGTCTTGCCTTCCAACGTAATGGAAAGGTTAGGTAAGATACCGAAGGGTCGCGAATCATGCCCATAGAAATCTTCCAAAGTGTTGGAGATTGGTTCAAAGCAGGAGAACCAATAGCCTTCCAGCATGCAGTTGACATGATGTAGGTGGAAGCACCTTCATCAATGACAGTCTAGTGGATGGTCTTATCATAGATGATTACCTAAATGAGAAAGGAAATCTAATGTGGGAGATGCGGAACATGTTTCTCTAGATCGAAACATATCAAATTGGAATCGCTAGTATCGATGCCTCCGATAGCTGACAGCAAATATTTCCACTACGATGGGCAGCTTTGGAGCACCTTGAGAGCCAACATAGCTAACGGTGCCTGAGCCAGATCCTCAACAACACTATAATGTTGAGCAACTCAGGCATTAGGATTGTACGAGGATTTCCATAGCACACCTCGAGAGGGTGGTCGTATAGCGAAATCAGGGTTAGGGCGCTCGATATGAAGAGGGCTAGAACTCGGGGTAGAAGAAGAAGGGGTGGCTTCTTTCTCTTTCCTAGCTGTCAGAGTAGGAGTTTGGTAATATTTCGATCTAGTAGCCACATTAATATGCATACTCATAATGAACACTTGAGATCCTGAGGAAGCATATGATTGGAGTTGGTCTACCATTTAGGTCTACTGAGATGGAAATGGCTCTTTGAGGATAGCGGGGATCCCTTTAAGAAAATGACCAACTTCGGATCATCGGGGACAATCCTTAGTGTAGTGATCTTCCTCACAAATGTGGTAGGGATACTTAGGTTTCTGTTGTGAAGATTCACCAGTAGACGATTTGGGAGGACCCTATTTTGGGGCATCAGCTTCACCCTTTCCTTTTCCTTTCTTCTTACCTTTCAAGGATTTGTCCACTACGGTAGACTAGACAATGTGGATCTCTAAGGTTTTACCAGGGCCATTTGGATTCTAGGAAGAACTATTAAGAGCAGCATTCGAGACCAACTTCTGTTTGGAAGAAGATTTAGCAGGGGTCTAAGATACTGAACCAATAAATCCATCAACAGGAGGTACAGCTTGTGACTTTGATGTCATGGGATCAGATGATGGCCGCAGAGCATCAAGTAATAACTCATACAAAGTGCCAGACTGAGAGTAAACTAGATCTAAGTACTGGGCACGAGCAATGGCTTTCTCTTCAGTAACGCATCCACCCATAGCTATATCATGAGAAATTAGGGCCACAAATGATTTAGTGAACCATTTAGTGAGAAACTGATCAGCAATCTCAAATTTGATCAAGTGATGCCTACGTCTCCATTCATGGATGTGATCGAAGATGTGTGTCATAATATCTTGCTCAAAAAATGTGAGCAAATAGGTGCTAGTTTCATAGCAAACTGGCCGCTGAAAATGCGTGAGGAAAGCAATGGCTAAAGAGTTAAAGTTACGGTAAGTACTTCGAGGAAGCTCAATGTACCACTTGGCTGTAGTGCCTGTGAGGGTTCATTGGAAAAGACGGAGATGAATGGAATCGTGAACGTAAGAATTCGAAGAGCACCAGAGGTGATATGTGATCACATGGGCTTGAGAATCTTCTTTTGCTTTACCATTGAACTTTGGACAATCGCTTGGTATCTTGGACGGCACCGAAGGCCAGTATGGCGAATGAAGAATTGGGTCATTTGTAAGGTGAGATACATTTCGAAACTCGAGTGTAGCCAAGAATGGAAATTGAGTATTAAAAGGCATAGGAGGTTGGTAAGCGAGTCCGAATGGAGGAGCCCATCCCTGTTGGTAAGGATTTTGGCCCCACAGTGGGGGATTTTGGCCATATGGCATCTGATACTGCCCCCATTGTGGGTTACCTTGACCATAGGGAGGATTTTGTCCTTGAATACCTTAGAATTGTCTGGCCATAGGTTGTTGATAAGCAACGTACAAGTTAAAAGGCTGTTGAGCTTACTGACCTTGGAAATATATATATTGGACTTGTTGTCCTTGAACATACGGATGGTGAACCTGTTGTCCCTAAACAAGAGGATTTTGGACCTGACGGCCTTGGGCATAAGGTTGATACACTTGCTTCCCTTGAACATAGCGTTTCTGTACTTTCTTCCCTTGACCAAAAGGATTTTAAACCTGTTGACCTAGGGCATTATAGTTTTTCACCTGCTGCCCTTGGACAGAAGGATTCTAAACCTGTTGACCTAGGACATTAGGATTTTGGGCTTGCTGCTGCAGGATTTGACCCTCGCCTTGCCCTTGCAAGGGTTGACCCTGCTAATAGGTATACAAGGGTTGTTGCTACCCTTATTGGTTTTGATGTTGCAAGGGTTGACCTTGTGGCTACAAAATTTGTCCCTGGGGCTGCAGAGGTTAGCCTTGTGAGGACATGGGCTGGGATGTGTGCGGAGCATATTGCATCTAATGTTGAAAGCTTTGCTACAACTGTTGCAAGGGTTGACCTTGCGGTTGTTGTAGCTGACCTTGCTGTGGAATCATTTTCCCTTGCTATTGTGAAGATAGCCCTTGCTGCAACAAAGGTTTCCCTTGTGGTAACAAAGTTTTCCCTTGTTGTTGTAGATGTTTTCCTTGTTGTGGCAAGGGTACTTGAATAGTGCCTGGAAAATTTATGAACTGAATCTAGCCATAGCCACCCTGGAAAGTGGATGAGCCTGGTTGAATGTACTATCCAGACTAAAGGGTGTAAGGTTGATTAACCATTCCTTGAGAACGATATGGAATGTAAGGAGTTTGATATTAGACTTTAGCCTCATAGGGCTGCTGATATTGGACATTGCTCGACCCAGACGAACCAACGGGATTTTGAACCTATTGGTAATGGACATTACTTGATCTAGTAAGATCAGCAGGGTTGTGAATAACACCAGAACAAGGCTGGTTCATACCAAGCGTGTGAGCTTGTCAGCCACTCACATTGGTGGCACTTGACACCATAGAAACATTCAGGTTTTTCCCCCCAGGTGGTGGCACAACTTGGCCACTAACTAGAGGGATGGAGGAACTGATAGAGACATTCCTCGAAACCATCAATTGGGCCAAACGGGTGACTGGGACTAATGATACACGGGTGTTCAGAACAATGGCTTGCACTGAGACTGAGCTAGCAGCCTGTTGGGAGGTCGTGTTCGCAATGAATGGACCTGAAGTAGGCATGGTGGCTGACAACCAAATAGGGTTATGGTAAAGTGATGAGGCACCAGGTGTACCTGAAACCAACTATGCTAAAGACACATAGTTGAGCAGAAAACTGGTGGGAATACCCCCCCGTATAGGGGAAACCCTAAGGAGGAAAAGGATGTTCTTCCTCCTCGATAGTGTGTGGAGTAGAAACTTTTGACTCCTCCATAAAGGTGATTGGAGCATCGCCTTCGTGTTCCATATCCGGGAATAAACGACGATGAATGGCCGAAGAAGTACAAGGGGATAGTTCCAAAGGAACACCCAGCTAGTCATACGGACTGTAAGGATGCTGTGGTGGTATCACAAGAGGGTCAAACAAAGGGTTCAGAGGATAGATAACTAGTCCACGCTGATCGTAAGTGGTCAACGAATTTTCAGGAGTTTGAACAGGATTGTCTGGAGATTTCGGGCCAAAATCAACAAATGACCCAGTATCAAAAGTAGGCAGAGGATGAAATGACAATGGTTGAATGCTCAAAACAATTCTGAGTTCAACACCTTGGTCCTCGAGTGACTTTGGTAACTCAGGAAACGACTCCTTAGACAATCTTTCAGACGGGGGAGAGGAAGAGGAGCTAGGTGAACCAGATGGTTCAGCCACGATGACCTTGTCTTAGTCGACAGAAAAATAAACTTCAAGGCTTTAAAATGTTCTTTAAAGGAAACTCATGATTTGGTCTATAAAATACTAATAGGATGTTATCAGATCATGGGAAATCAATTATTAAGACACATAAAAAGACTGGTGCTCTTTCAGTTTTTAAGAGTCGAGAAAGCAACAAAGATGACTCTATCACTTTCGTTGGAAATGAGCTCAAAAGGACAAGTGATCGAATGATATTTTAAGTTTAATGAGTCAAAAAGATCAAATGAATGCTCTAGATGATCTAGGTAAACATGATTACCAGGCAACTGTGAACTGTAGAATACCTCCTGGCGAACCAAGAAGTACGAGCAGGCAATCTCCTCGAATGTTGTGTTTAGTATATCATGTTTGCAAGGCAGTTGACTCGACTTCCTAGGGATAAAGGATTGCAGCCTAGAGGGGTCTCCCATTATATACTCAACGGTACGGGAAGCACAAATCCATACTAGCATTGTCTAATGCCAAAGCTAATGACAACTGCTAGGTTTAAAGATGCAAAAACATGCATGTATCCTAAACCTTCTAGATATGATCTTTAAATGTCAAATGCACCTTAGGTTAATTGAATTCATTTTAAAGATTATCTTGAGTTATGTTTTAGTTTTCAGGCCTTAACGATGTGACTCAAAAAACCTTGAATGCAACTAAATGAGACAAGACCCTTTCAATTCTATGAATTGCCTACACTAGAGATGGTAGAAAATACACAATAAAATGCAAACAAACAAGCAACTGAAAGAAAAAATGACCTTTCACTACTTCACTTTTCGAAAAAATAAACTAGTGAAAAATGCTTTCCAATTCCTAATTTCCTGACAAACACACTTCTAAGAGTCCTTTCAAAAGAAAAAAGAGTTCTTTTCATTTTTCAAATGCCAATGCAATCCTAGTCTTTAATGATGCAGGCTATTGCATCATAATGATGCAACAAACTAGAATTTCATACTTTTTATGAAACAACGAAATGATTTTTTTACATACAATACTTCAATGAAAAATTTTCGAGACAAATAGCTCTTCAAGCAAATGAAAACATGAAAATAGAGGCTCATTTAGACCAATGAAGCACCGAATTTACCAAAAACAAGACAAGCAATGTAATCCATGCCGGAAAAGAGATGTTTAAACAAGAAAATGAAAACTTTTCAAACTTGTGTAATGGAGGTCAAAGTCGTAAAAGGACCGCAAACGAAATGCAAGGAGTAAGTACACCTAAAACGTGACTCACTGAGTTCACAAAAAGCTGAATGGATGACAATCTAGATTCCCTAGTGTCACTGACCACCCAATGACTCAAGAAATCAAGCAGAAAGATAATCCAACAAGCAAACAAAACCAAATGAAAAGAATCTCTCTAGTTAGGGAGAAAACGGTCTAAAAGGCTTACGGGGTCAAAAACCATCAGAGTAAAACACACTGGCCAAGATTTGGGACAAACCCTAATGTTCACTTACAAGCATCGGCATGACTGCCTAACTGACAACGAGCACTAGATGCTGTTCGGTGCAACTGTTTCTTAGCATATCATGTTGATCGATGCGACTGTCAGCTAATTAAATGCGCTGATCGAGGGAGCCAAGATGTTTTTTTTCTTTTTAGAAATAGGGACCAGATCTACTACTATGAATTTCAAACTCAGGCCAGTACGCAGGATAAAGGAAACATAACCAAAGGGAAAACATGGAACTAGAAAAGTTCATGCGAAATCATGAAATCTAAGAAAAACAAAAGGATGGGTTCCCCAGTATGGTTGCCAATTTGTGGTGAAGTAAAATTATAAGTGTGGACACAAACAAATTCCTCTAGCCTGATAATGGTTCTAGCCACAACTGATACATTCTATGGAAGTTTTCCTTAGGTTATAACCAATTAAGAGGGCCTACCTCTTAGTACGCTTATCCCATTTGATGATGTCTTTCCTTTCTCCCTCCAACTATCTCTCACTTCCTTCCTCAAGCACCTCAAACAAGTAAACAACAGCAAACAACAATCGTGATAATAGACAAATTGTAATTCAACCTACTTAACAAGTCAAGAAACATTAAGCCATGAACATGTAAGATGATAAATCATGTAGGAAATCAATCGATAGTTGTCACCAAGTTATTTGTCCACACAAGTTAGAATTCTCTTCTTTTCATGAATTAATCTAGAGGAGAACACATATGAAAAAGAAGGAAACAATGAGGCTTTGGATCAACCCCGCCAAAGCGAACACACAATTTGTTACCTCTTGTCTTACCATTTTATCTTTGCCCCCAAGTTTTCCTCGTAACTAAAATCACAGAAAAATTGTGAAAACAACTATGCTATAATCCCTTTAGCACATCCCCAACAACATCGCAAAAAACATTGGTGGAATTATATGTATTCTAATTCCAACATTTAATTATTGAATCAGGGATCATAAGACATAAAGATGTAAGTTCATGAAATGCATGATTAGAGCCTATTCTAATATATGTTATCAACTAACACTAGAAATAACCAATCACTAAGGATTATAACTTGTCACTGGACTATGTGACTCTAATGATTTTTTGGTTCCGAACCACAATATTTCATTACCAAGAGACAATTTTCATGTGGTGTAGATTATTAGGTCTTAATAATTCAATGGTTCTAATCTTACAATGATGCATACAAAAAATTATTAAACATGATCCATGTTGTCACCTACTCTGCTCTCATTGCATTCATGCTTGGAGACCCCATTTTTACAAAGACCATTGTGGTGAAGTAAAATTATAAGTGTGGACACAAACAAATTCCTCTAGCCCGATAATGGGTCTAGCCACAACTAATACATTCTATGGAATATTTCCTTAGGTTAGAACCAATTAAGAGGGCCTACCTCTTAGTACACTTATCCTGTTTGATGATTTCCTTTCTTGCTTGCTCCAGCTATCTCTCGCTTCCTTATTCAAGCACCTAAAACAAGTAAACGACAACTGTGATAATAGAAAAATTGTAATTCAAACTACTTAACAAGTCAAGAAACATTAATCCATGAACATGTAAGATGACAAATGATGTAGGAAATCAATCAATAGTTACATATATATTGAATCAACAAGAGATTACAACCATTGTCTTGACATTGCCATTCTCCTCTGATAAGACTAGGTTCCCACACACTTCTGCTAGCATTCCATGATGGCCTCAACAACAATAGTTTTAAGGCTCTTCCCTTTAGGCTTCACACTAAACCAAATTCACACTTCTCCCTCACATGACTAGAGATCTACAACTATGAATAGCTTGTTGTTTACTCCAAACTTAATTAGCACTAGCACACCAACATTAACACTAGCTTGTTCTTGGGAAAAAGGGAGGTTTATATAGGATGAATGAATGGGATATACATCCTCTTCTCAGGGGAGAAGGTCTTATCTCTTGAATTAGTTCCATCATTATAGGGAAAAGGAGCCCAAACTAACATCCTCGACCCCATCTGGACAAACCATTTACCAGACTTCTGTTACGAAGCTTCTAGATTTGGAAGCTTTGGCTCTTTATTTAAAAAATTTCTATAAGAGGATCAACGTGACTGGAACACAGCTTAGTCGCTCCGGTCGGTGCTAGGGTCAATGTTAATCCCTGCATATCAGCACGAGGAAGACAAGGGCCATTAGCGCTAGTCTTGTAAACTGGGAAAAACAGAATTTTTAGGGGAAATGGTGCAAAAGGGATTTGTTCTGATCATGAAGAGGGACACAATGGGAGTTTCTTCATGAAGGGAAAGAATGTAGGGTTCATTGTAGAGTTCCTCTAGGATCAAGGAATGGGGACTACAGGAATAGAGAAAAAATGTTGTGTAACAACCATGCAATAGGGTGCATGCTTGGGAAGGAGGACCTAAGAAGCTTAAATATTAGATTGAAGGGAAATAGATTATGTATCAAAGATAAGGGATGATCTCTCAACGACTTGGAGGTCATCCTTCTTTGTCTATTCCCCTTGTTACACATGGCAGCAAATGATAGGTGCACAAATTCTCTAATGGACCTCGGGACCGTGGAGAAAGCTTACAAATAAAAAGTGTGCAAGTTTTAGGCAGATCACTGTCCATTTGTACCTTTCCACTTTTTGGAGTTGTTCAGGGGGGGGGGGAACCTACGTGGATGATAAATCTCTCCACCCCTCTGGACTTGAATAGGTAACTTCTGTTCCAACGATGGAGATTCATTCTAGAGGGGATGAAGAGATCCCCGTCCCGTCGCTGCTCGACCTCCAGAACCAAGTGGGGACCACGCCAGTTGGCAGGGTTTCATTCATCGGTGTAGTAAAAGGTAAAGTATGAAGTTCGTAATGGTAACCTCATCCTCCCCTTGCTCCTATCTACCACCTCACCCCGCATTACTGAATCCCATTGCGACATGTGTCCGACCCCACGACATCATCATGACATCACCTGGCCATTGGCCCCCAATGTCTATAAAAATGACTTTCCCCGCTCAAATTTCAAAATTCCTTCGTTGTTTCCCAATGCTCCTCCCTCCTGTGACCTGCTCTAAACTCTATTTGCACACCCCCGTCACCCCTACAACTCATCTCAGTGTCGGTTTCATCCTCCTTTGCGATGACCAGATAATTTGTTCAAATGTACTCTATGTTTTTTTAAAGGTAAAAGTAAAAAAAAACTAAGAAATGATGTCTTCGATGTCTTGAAAACCCACGAAGGCCCAAAAAACTTGTGAGCTTAAGACCTAATTGAGCCTTGACCCCTTCATCGATATGGAAGTGCAAATCACTGACCCAACCTGCTCCTATGACCTCACAAGTTTCTGAGATGACCTATTCGATTAGTATATCAGGGGAGAAGACCCTTTCTGAGTTGTGGACTCAGTCCTGTACTATCGGATTTTCCGCACAGTGCTATACTTCCCAGAGTTTTTCCCAAGGGGTTAAGATCCTAGAAATCACCCGAACACTGATTCAGAATGCCTTGATGTAACCTTCTCCCCTAGAATTAATGAAATTCACTAACATGACCTTGATGTAGTACTATTACTCCACTCCCCCAACTACTGAGAAACAATCCTTCCTAAAAATTATCCTAGCCCTTGGGCTAGATACCTTACTTGTTGCTTATAGTTTCTCCCTCTCCCTCTTTGCAGATCCATTTCAACCATTCTATATGTTATTACTCACCTACTGGGAAAATAGGATGCCACCATAGCCAATAAGGCCACCTTAGGCTTCCTCAATCAAATGCTATAGTCTGGCTCTATGTTAAAGTCATCAAGTTCCATATGCATCACTTCTCCACTACCTCATATTTCAGATACTACTCCTTGTTGTTTTATATTTTTCTATACTCTCATGTTAAATAATTTGAGTGTCTGGGCCTAAACTTGGTCTCTAGGGACAAGAAGGGCAACTCAGTTTTTCATTGTGATGTGGCTATAGAAAAATACTATATTCTCATAACTTTTTACTACTTATCTCCACCTATATGGCCATCACCTATAGGATCAATCATGGTGTGCCTCCTCCCAAAGTTCTCCCCCAGTTGAAAGAACTCCTTCACCTTGATAAGAACACCAGGGTGGGGGAATGATATTTGTATGAAGACCACAGAGAGATCAAGATCTATGGGTGTGAGGTCCCCCCTACCACCTACCTGTCTTCATGCCCATGAGGATATTTTATTCAAAGTTCATTAGACAAACTCTAGCTACAGACCAACTCCATTTTGTTCCTGCAAAGAAGGGACATCTGTTCAAATTAGGAATGCATATGGGACCTTTTGTTGTTAATGCCAGGTATGCCTCTGGAGCTATTGAGGCCTTGCTCAAGGAGATGAATTTTCAAATAGGATAGGTTTGGCACTATGACCCTCATGGTGTAATTTCTCAGAGGATAGAAATGATAAAGGCTTTGACTTATTTGCATGAGTCTAAACCTAAGGTAGAATGGAAAACTAACTCTGAATCATGGACTCTTGACACAGAGATGGAGATCGAAACTCCAATGGATAAAGGCAAAGCACAAAAGAGGCCTATGGTCCAGATTACATATATCTGGAGATTGACACTCTGACGGATAAAGGCAAAACACAAAAGAGGCCCATGGGCAAGATTACAGATATCGAGATGGTAGGGGCTTCCTCATCCAAAAAGACTAAGACTCAAAAGGTAGAAGAAGAAGAGTTGGAGGTAATCCTAGTGGAGAAAGGTCCATATCAACCCATTTTTCATATCTCATTTAAAGATTTGTCTCAGTCTGATGCCTCGTCTTCTTCACAGGTAGATGTTTTAGGTGCAACTTCTAGCACATAGTCCCAAGGTCAAGTTGTTCTGCATTCAAGGCCATTGAAGAAAGCAATAAGAAAGTAAGAGAGGATATGTATCAGTAGGTAGAACCTTATTCAACCCCCTATCACACCAGGATGCTGAAAACAATGGATTTGGAGAGGAATAAAATGAGGTTTTCCTTGCAGGATGCTTGAGCCTAGTTCTTTCCCTCAAGATCCAAATTCAAAACTCTAGATGTGTATTTGGATATGGAAAGTATTCCCCTCCCAGATAAAATCAATTTCCATAAGAAGGTTGGGGAAATGCTATACAATATGAGTTGAATAAGAACTCCTTAAACATCAACAAGGAAAAAACACCACTAGAGAAAGCTACACACGAGCTGAAGCAAGAGAAAGCCAATTCTCGTGCTCTCCACATATAAAATGAAAACTTCGAGCTGGTGGTGAAGCTTGGGGTGAATCTTGAAGACAGGTTAACAGTAGAGACTCCACTCAAAGGTTCCCAAGCAAATTTTTAAGAGCTAAGACACAAGTTCAAGATGTCAGGTAGTGAACATATCCATACCAAGGAGCTAGTGCGGGTAGAGGCAAAAAAAGATATCTTGGCCAATGAGATCATTGACACAAACAACGAGGTCGTAGCCCTCAAAAAAATGATAGTTGAGATTCAAAAGAATATTGAATCACACATGTTCACAGTCATCATCCCTGTGGACCCCCAAAATCCTACTGAGCAACTAACCAAGACCCTTACTGAACTCCAACTTTCAGAGTGGGGTGGTTAAAAAAGATATAAAGAGACCTAGAAAATGCCCATAAAAACTTGGCCCAGAAGGTGAAACAAGTAGATATCAACAAGACTAATGATGAGATCCTCAGCAAGGACCTATAAGAAGCCAACCAAGAGATCTCAAAGTTGAAGGGTAAGATAAAACGAAACATGTCACTGTTTTAGGCCAAACAACTAGTATGAGATGAGATTATTGAGGAGATGGAAAATAACTGGGAGTTTACAAGCATGATGCATGAATACAAAATAACAGTTAAATATTTTAAATACTCCATCATGACAGCTAAGGAGGATGGGGTAAAGAACTCCCAAATTTCCCAAAAGTTCATCAAGTTCGTGAATGATACGCCACTCAGTGAGTTGAGGCCTATTGTTGTGGTGGACAGACTGGAGGCCATCATGGAAATTACTAAAATTGTTGGATTGTGTTATATTATTTCCACGACTAGCCCACATAGTTAACCGGGGGGTTAGAGGGGGGGAAAAGCCCCCCTTCATTGCGCCGATTGCGTAGTGTGGGGAGTCACAAGGGGTTTGAGGTGTGCAGGTAACCCCACCCTATGGTTTTGTATGCGATGGTTTTTTGGTCCATGGTATTGGATGCTTTGGCATGTATAAATATGTATTGTAACATTTAAAGGAACATAATGAAAAATCAAGCTGGTAGTCCCAGTTTTGGGATCCAGGGGAAAATCTCTGTGTATATGTGTTTTATGTGTTATGCTCGCATTGTTTATTTTCTGTGTTTTAGAATTGGCATGCAGGTAATTTCTGTACAGGGTTAAAGCCTAAATTTGGTATTAGAGTTGTTTTGGCTTCAAGGGGACACCTTTATTGTTGAGGGGTTTAGCTTGGGCCTGTGGTAGACCCTATTCAGTGGGAGATCTACGGGATCGATTCTGGTGGTGAAAGAATATGGCGAGTTGTGGAAAGATAGAGATTGAGAAATTTAAAGGTCATATTTTTTAGTTATGGAAACTCAAGATGGAGGATCTGTTGGTGGATAAAGATCAGTGGATCGTGGTAGATCCGGGTACTAGACCAACGGGAGTGTCCGATGAAGAATGGAAGAAGTTGGACCGGAAGGCAAAGAGCACAATACAATTGTGTGTCTCAGATTCAGTATTGCTGAATGTATCAGGGGAATCTATGGCTAAGGCTTTGTGGGAAAAGTTAGGGACTTTGTACCAATCTAAGTCTCTAGTGAATAAATTGTTCCTGCGGAAAAAGTTGTATAACCTGAGAATGAAAGATGGAGACTCGGTGACAGAGCATCTGAACACATTTAATACTGTGGTAAGTTAGTTATTGTATGTTGATATTAAAATTTCAGATGAAGATAAGTGCATTAGTTCGTTGTGTTCTCTAAAATATTCATGGGATAGTCTGGTTATTGCAATAGATAGCAATGCAACTGCCTTGTTGTTTGATGAAATAGTCTCATCCTTGCTAATGGAAGAGTTGAGACGGAAAAATATGTAGAGACAGAATGGTGATGCCTTGTCTGTAACAGGACAATCCCAAAATAGAAACAAAAATAAGTCATCGAGTGGGAGATCTAAATCGAGAGGGAGATCTAAATCTCCAGGAAAACTTGTAAAGGTGGTGTGCTAGAAATGCGGAAAGGAAGGGCACTACAAAAGGGACTATAAATATAAAGCTCCTGAAAAAGGAAAAGGATCTAATGATGCTCCTTCTATAGAGGCAAAAACCACCTCTGATGAAGGTGGGGATGTGTACTTGGCTTCTTCAAGTACACATGTAGATCATGATATTTCACTTCACTCCCCATAGAGAGTGGTTCTGTGAGTATGAGAAATATGATGGTGGTGATGTCTTCTTAGGGGATGATAGGAAGGCTAGAATCATTGTCCGCGGAAAAGTAAAGTTGAAGTTGCAAGGTGGAAGGGTTAGAACACTTCCGGGTGTTCTACATATTCCTGCATTGGCCAGAACTCTGATTTCTGTAAGTAAGCTGGATGATATAGGTGTAAAAATAGTGTTCGAGAAAGATACTTGCAAGATGGTTCGGGGAGCACTGGTATTGATGTGGGGAGTTCAGATTGGAACTCTATACAAGCTACAAGGTAGCACTGTTATTGATGGGTGCAACAGTTTTGTGGTTCCTGAAAGTGGAGCATAAAATCTAGTGGTCTCTGGAGAAAATATCATGCTATGGCGTCAAAGGCTTGGACATATTGGAGAGAAGGGCGTTCAAATACTTAATGGTAAAAGTATGGTAGAAGGTATGACTAATAGCTCTCTGGATTTTTATTTCTGTGAAAATTTTGTATATGGGAAGCAGAATCGGGTGAGTTTCCCCTTTGGTTGTAAGAGGGCGAAACAGATATTAGAGCCTATGCATTGTGATTTGTTTGGACCTGTGAAGGCTCCATCACTAGGTAATTTAGTGTACTACGTATCATGTATAAACGACTTCTCAAGGAATACATGGATATATTTCCTTAAGAAGAAATCTGAAGTCTTTGGCAGGTTTAAAGAATTTAAGGTTCTAGTGGAAAACCAGACAGAGAAGAAGATAAAGGTGTTGAGATCAGATAATAGTGGAGAGTTTTGTAGCAAGGAATTTGAAGAATTTTGTAAGAAGTGTGGTATAGTACAGCAGAAGAATACTCCATACACACCTGAGAAAAATGGAGTTGCAGAAAGCATGAACAAGATGTTGATGGAAAGGGCAAGAAGCATACTCAGTGCTGTCGGGTTAGGACAGGAATTCTGGGTAGAGGCGGTGGATACAACATGTTACCTGGTCAATAGATCACCTTCATCAGCGTTGCAAGATAAGAATCCACAAGAGGTATGGACTGGTAAGAAACCCTCTCTTTCACATCTAAGGGTATTTGGATGACATGCATATGTACATGTTCCAAAGGAGAAAAGAACCATGTTGGATAGTAAATCTGAAAAGTTCATCTTTATTGGGTATAAGGATGGTTTAAAGGGTTATAATCTTTGGAACCCAGTAACAAGGAAGGTTGTGTACAACTGAGATATGGTGTTCGGAGAGGTTAAAGATGTTATTAAACATGAAGTCCAACCAAAGGAACATGAGAAGATAGAGTTTGAGCTAAAGGAGGAAGAATTAGACTCTACAACAGAAGAGGAATCAGAAGATGAAGAGCCACAAAATCCAAGTGTGAGAAGATTAGTTCGAGAAAGAAGGCAACTAGAAAGGTATAATCCATCTGCTTTCTATTCAAATTTTGCTTTATCTATTAATGATGATGATCCCAGAACTGTGAAAGAAGTAGTAGATTCAGAGGATGGCAAACCCTGTAAAGATGCCATGGTTGATGAAATGGTATCTTTGCACAAAAATGAGGCATGGGGTGTGGTGCATTTTTCGACTGGAAGGAAACCCATTGGCAGCAAATGGGTGTTCAAGAAGAAGACAAATGCAGAAGGAAAGGTGGAGAAATACAAAACTTGGTTGGTAGTAAAAGGTTATTCCCAGGTGTCGTGAATTGATTTTGGTGATATTTTTTCCCCTGCTACCAAGGTAGCTTCTATTAGATTACTTTTATCTATTGTTGTTGCTTTTGATTTTGAGGTAGAAGAGATGGATGTGAAGACAAAATTTCTTCATGTGGATCTGGAAGAGGAGATCTACATGAAGCAACCTGAAGGCTTTGTGGTGAAGGGTAAGAAAGAACTGGTATGCAAGTTAAAGAAGTCTTTGTATGGATTAAAATAGTCACCAAGGATGTGATATTAGAAATTTGATAAATTTATACAAGGACTTGGCTTCACTAAAAGCAAAGCATATCATTGTGTGTATTTTAAATTAATTGGTGACCGTGTTATTTATCTGGCCTTGTATGTGGATGATATATTCCTTGTTGGAAATGACAAAGAAATTATCTAGGATTGGAAGACCCAATTGTCCTCCAAATTCGACATGAAAGACCTTGGTGCTGCAAACTATATTTTGGGCATGGAAATTAAAAGAGATCAGGAAAAGAGGAAGCTCTGGTTAAACCAGAGGGAGTATGTCGAGACAATACTGCAGAGGTTTAATATGCAGGATAGTAAACCGGTGAAGGTTCCTATTCCTGTGGGTGTGAGGCTATCTGCTGAACACTATCCCTAGACACAAGAAGAGGAAGAGGACATGTCCCATATTCCATATGCAACTGCAGACGGTAGCCTGATGTATGCAATGGTCTGTACTAGACCAGACATTGCACATGCAATGGGAGTATTGAGTAGGTCTATGTCAAAACCAGGGAAGGAGCACTAGACAACAGTGAAGAGGGTTTTCAAGGATTTCTGTGGTACTAGTGATTATGGTTTGTGCTACCAAGGATGACCAGGATTGGACAGAGTGCTGGATATTCGTGGCTTTGTTGATGGAGACTGGGTTGGAGATTTAGATCAAAGAGGATCTACAAGTGGGTTTATGTTTAACATATTTGGAGGTGAAGTTAGTTGGATGAGTAAGAAACAATCTGTAGTGGCACTATCAACTACAGAGGCAGAATACATGGTAGCCACTCATGAAAGCAAGGAAGCACTTTGGTTGTAGATATTGTGTTCAAGTATGGGGTTAGTACAGGGAGCTATAAGGATAGACTGTGACAGCCAAAGTGCAATTTTCTTGGCAAAGAACCTTGCATATCATTCAAAGACAAAGCACATTGATGTTCAGTATCACTTTGTGAGGGATATGATAGAAGACAAAAGGGTGATGCTGATAAAGGCGGACACTTTGAAGAATACTGCAGATGCATTGACAAAATCTGTGAGCTATGAGAAGTTCTGTTGGTGTAGAGAAACAATGGGCATTGTAGGGCTGGATAAATGGCTAAGCTCTCTTGTGGCCCCCTGTGGAAAGAAAACAAGTGGGAGAATGTTGGGTTGTGTTATATTCTTTCCACGACTAGCCCACGTAGTTAACCAGGGGGTTAGAGGGGGGGCGGAGCCCCCCCCCCCTTTGTTGCACTGATTGCGTAGTGGGGGGAATCACAGGGGGTTTGAGGGGTCCAAGTAACCCCACTCTTGGGTTGGGTGGACCTACCTATGATTTTGTGCATGATTTTCGCACATGGTTTTGGACGCGATGGTTTTTTGGTCCATGGTATTGGATGCTTTGGCATGTATAAATATGTATTGTAACATTAAAGGAACATAATGAAAAATCAAGCTGGTAGTCCTAGTTTTGGGATCCAAGGGAAAATCTCTGTGTATATGTGTTTTATATGTTATTCTCTCATATTGTTTATTTTCTGTGTTTTAGAATTCGTATGCAGGTAATTTTTATACAGGGTTAAAACCTAAAAAAATGGTCTGAAAGGAGGAAGCTAGAGTGAAAGATGAAGAATGCCTAGGAGCAGTGGCAAGGAAGGTGGATGCTTTCAATCAGGAGTTTAAAGCACTGGTAAGGGTAGGGTTACCTAGCTATTAGGAATTGGGTGATTTAATCCCCAGGGATCAGTACAAATAGTGACTGGTGGAGGCCAAAAGTAGAGCATACTCCTCCCATGAGAAGATGACCACTCTAAAGGGGATAACAATGGTCAATTGTATTAAGAAAGACTTTGAGCTTCTTGGACTGATAAAAATGATATTTAGGGCAAGGTTGGACTACTCAGACTTCACCAGTTTGAAGATCTCACATCAATTGTTCTTCCAGTATCATCTCTCAAATCCAGTGCTATGACATAGGTGTCAACAGTTCATCAACACACGTATGCTCTAGGTCATCGACCCCTTGATGAGGCCACCACCTCCTTCTGAACATCAATGAAGACATTGCATATTGTATCAATCATGATACTTTTAATTTTACTTTCATGTAACTATTTTATTTCGTTAGTCAGTTATATTTTTTGTTATAGATAGCTACTACGAGGCACGCTTAATTTTGATATGATGTCTCTCTAAAACCTAATCAAGAAGGAATATTTTTGTATCGGGTTTTCCTCCAGGAGCCCTATAAAGACTATGGGAAGAGACTCTAAAAGGGTTCAGAAATTTGTGATATTTTTTCTTTCCAATAGAAAAGCTCTGTACATTATGGATGTATTATGGCTCTGTTGAAAATTAATACAAGATTTTTAGTGATTCCAGCTCACCTAGTTTTATAGTACATGTTCTGGCTATGTTCCCTCATATATGTTTCATTTTCTTCTTAGATTGTATCATAAGTATCGCTAGATGTTTTTATCATGAACATATAGATTCATTGAGGTCAAGTATTGATGTGTAGTGTTTGTATAGACATGAAAATAAAATCCTTAAAGAGCATACTATGTATCTTTGCACTCCATTTTTAATCTCTTCTTTCTTTGCTTCATTCTGATTATACTATACATGATTCTTATGGACAAGCCTTGTGTATTGAAATTCCTCAAAATTTTAATTCCTCTATTCCATATACTACAATGATTAATTAAGTTGCAAACCCATGTGATGAAGGTTGCTATATAGTTGTGTTAAGGTTTCCACAAGTTGATTCTCCATTTGATGGTTATATACTTCTTCTGGAGGAGTGTTCTGAATCACTTCTTTTCAATGAAATTTAAATATTGAGTGTGTGTGACAACTCTTGAAAATATGCAAGAACTCATTTATGATGTCCTAGGCACTAGTCCTCTTTCCAACTCGGGAGATGTCTCTAGGAGGCTGATTCTAGTCACAACACTCCAGAAAAGAAAATGGTAGAAAAGTAAATGCCAAAAACTATAAACCAAAGTGTGCGAGTTAAGACAAGGAAATACACCACAGAAAAATAATAACAGGAAATGCATCACTGAAATATAAAAAATAATTACTAAGTGAGCTTAGAGCCATAATGTGATACTGTAGGTTCTTTCTCGTTGTAGAATAAAAAATTTGAAATTACAACCTATAGTTTTTTCAGTACTATGATTTAATACAAAACCTGGGTACTAAATTATAATAAGGAACCTACATATTTTCAGTACAAAACCTTGATATCAATTTTGGTGCAAAATTTGGGTATTGGTACTGAATTGAGTATAAAAATTCTGGAATTAAAATTATGGATACCAAAACATATTATGAAACCAAATTCAAGTTTTCTTAAATTTTAAGTCTGATAAAATCAATTAGAACTTGATCATCATATGTTCTACTAAGAAAATGAATATATATATATAAAAGAAAATTATAAATTTCTTACTAATACTATATTCTACGAATGAAAACTAGGAAATTACCTGAGTTGAGGAGCCCTTCTTGACTTTGCAACGTGCATAGACAGTAAATTAGATCAGAACAATTTGCAGAACTGAACAATAATTAAATATCCATTAAAAGAATATCACTTTTGGATATAAACAAAAGCTAAAATGTCCATTACAAAAATTCCATTATAATAATCAATATTTATTACAAGAATTCTTCTTTGTGTTTCCTTTTTCTCCTCTCCCTCCATGCTGCTGCACAAATATATTTTATAGCATCATATGGCAGAGGAAGAAATGGTCAAAAGACAACGTTGACTCCCAAAAACTATCACTCCATACTATGATTAAATTAACAAATATTTTTTAAAATAATCTTGTTGTGATATAGGATTATGTTAAATCATTCATTGGAGAATGAAATGATGACACTTGGCATTAGTTTGAAATTCCTCCAAATATGGACGTAACTATGAATCTAGACGTAACTGCCTATAGTTGTTTAGTCTAGGTGCAGAATTAGGTGTAGAAACTTGTACTAAAATTCCATATTGGAATTGAACTGGTACTAAACTAGCATACTAGAACTAAAATGGTATAGAACTGTCAAACTGGAATTGAACTGGTACATGAATAGATTTTTTTTTGTATTTAAACATGCTTCATGGTCACATAACCACATTAGTAAATGATCATCTATAAAACCATATTAAAAAAATGTTTATTCATTAAAAAGATAATAAATCCATCATAAATAACGACGAGGTAGAAAAGGTGCATTTAACGAAAGTTGGTGATATAATTTCTACAAAAGTGTCATAAATGTAGGAATATGGCTTATGAATGGAGAATTTATATACTGAATATTATGACTTATTCAAGGCCCAACAATTTTTATCTATAGGTTGCTAAAATTTTGAGGTCCATAACTGAAACAATATTCAAGTGTTATATCATGGTGGAAACCATAGTTGGATGTGGATAAGGAGTTCAAATCAAATGTTTGGGTGATGTGACGGGAAAAATTGGGATATTTGACTTTTTTTTTTGTAAATTATCTTGAAATGTAGGACTTTACATCTTCATATTCTACTTATTCATCTTTATTACAATCAATATTGATGAAAAATAGCATAGCAAAAATAGAAGGAAATAAATGGAATGTGTTAAGATTGTCAAACGTTTTCAGTTATGCTACCATTTCCTTAATGTCTCAACTAACCAGCTATGCTCCCACTGATCCCTGACACCTATGCCTTCCTTCTAGATCCATGTCCCCTATGTAGTTCTCTCTGGTGGGAGGCCATCCCCCACCACCTCCATCAAATAAAATAGAAATGGCCTTCCTTTCATTTATTTTCTCCCGTAGCCCTCCATAAGAGCATTCTATTGTCCTAAAATTTGTAAAACACCTAGAATTCATCCTTGAATTTTCTTACCCCTAATAGTTCTTAGCAAGGAAACTATATCCCTTGCTAAGTGAGGTCTAGTTAGGAAGTCTATTGGACAGGGGCCTTCTTCAAAATCAGTTAAGAGATGTATTGAGCGTAGTTAGTCTACAAAATCAAAGGATATATCTCAACCCATTTATGTGGAAAAGGGTTTTAAACCTTCTACTTCAAAAAATGAAGATATAGATCTAATCTTAAAAAATGGGCAATACTTCATGCATTAGGAAGGCCTCTACTTGAATAGTTGGATGCAAGATTTTGATCCAAAACTTGATATTACCAGCGTAGTCTTTGTTTAGGTCTATGTCCCTCAGCTCCCTCTCCATTGTTGGGGAAACTAATATGCAAGAGTAATAGGGTATGTGATTGGAAAATTCATAGATCAGAGCGAGCCAAAGGATAACTTGCATGCATGTATAAGGATTTTCATGGAGGTCAACTTAAGTAAAGGCCTCCATGAAGTAGTAAGGATAAAGGTCGATGACTGGTCACGCATTCAACAACTAGACCATGAAAAATTTCCCTTCAAATGCAAGGTATGTTATGAATACAATCATTTTGAAAATAGATTCCCTAAACAACTAGTATATGAATCCTAGAAAACAAAGAATAAAAATGGTAAATAATAAGGTGTAAATCCAACAACTCTAAGAAAAACCCATTCTCTAATGGGAAACTCCATTCTGGCTCCATTCCTTCATCCCCTCAACCCCTTCCTTCTATTCCTGAACCCATCACCTCTATTATTTTAGGTCCATTAGGATCCTTAATTCCCAACCCTTCCAATCCCTTTGAAATCCCAGTAAGTGCATGCTATAATATAGATGATCATCAAAACATCTCTCCTTAAATAGAGGATGGTGAAGTTCCAGAAGAAAATCCTCCCCTTCCTCACTTGAGCCCAAAATATCATTCAAATACTCTTGATCATATAAAATATATTCACATTCTCCATTGAATTAATGAAGAACCCATAAGGCCTCTCGAACCATAGCTTTCATATTTATATCTCTCTCATTTTGATTTGATTATCACTCTATACCAACATACTCCGAACTTTGTTGGAATTTTGACCTAAACCAAGGCCGAAGGATTTTCAATGCCACCAAAGGGGTGCCAAAAAAGAATAGGTAGTAAATTTAATAAGGAAGTTTGAGATGAGGAAGCATAAAATATATGACACTAGGCATTCAACAACCCATGGATCAATTCTTACGAAAAGGAAAAGAAATAAAATAAACTCTAACCTTGGTAGGGATATTTAAGTGCTATGCCACCCATCCCTAAGGTGAATGATGATAATGGTCTCTTGGAACTGAAGAGGATTGGAATCCATTCCAAAAATAAGTTCCTTAATAGATTTAGTTCAAATATAAAAACCTACAGTCCTTCTCATATAGCAGACCAAGTTAAGTGAGGAAGAAATGACACCAAAAATCAAAAGAATTGGTAAACATCTAAAAGGAATAATGATCAATGCTATTGGAGCATCAAGAGGTGTATGTACAATATGGAAGCAAAAAATATTATATGATTTTAAAAATATACATCAGAATCAACATCGGTTGAAGACCAACTTCATGAACAAAGAAGATGGAAATGAGTTCATTATCTACAACATATATGGGCCAACCCATTATAGAGACAAAGAATAGTCTTGGCATTCCATGGCCTCTAAATTAGAATTAGAAGGCATCCATTCCTCAATACTTGCACATGATCTAAATCTGGTGATGAACAATGAAGAAAAAAGAGGTGCGCATTATCTCCTCGATTGATGTAGAGACAAGTTGGAAAGCATTATGGTCAATCACAATTGCATAGACATTAAGCCAATAAATGGAAAATTTACTTCGAAAAACAAGTGTCTCAGTCTCAAAAACATCAAAGAATGAGTGGGTAGGTTCATCATCGACTCCAATCTAATATCATGGTGCATCAATACATATTCAAAACTACTATCAACAACAATATCATATAATAATACCGTAAGCATCACCTTTTAAGAAAAAAGTAATTTTGGTCCTCTTCCATTTAGATGCAATCCTCTTTAGTCCAAGAATAAGGAAATGTTACAGCTCGTCAAACAAATTTGGCACACTAAGATAGATGTATCCCCAAGCTATATTTTGGAATCGAAACTAAAAATTTTCAAAGCCACCCTTAAGACATGGGTAAAGAATAACTATAGAGAGCCATCTTAGGAAAAGAGGGCTACTCAAAGGGAGTTAGAAATAGTTTAGTTAAGAATGGATGTTAGGTCCCTATAATACTAGTGATTACCCCATTACTATTGTACTTGTATCCCTTATTAATATTTTTGTGCCCCTATTGTCCCCATATTGTTATTATTGTGCCCCATAGAATCCCTTTATTGTTATTTTTGTGCCTTTATATTATTATTGTTAGGTTGGCTGGGTTATATTGTGACTCCTTAGACTCATATATATAGAAAGGAGGTTTTGTCATTTGAATCATCAAAGAATCATTCATTTGTGTAATGTAAAGGAGGTCTCCCCCTCGAAGAGGCTGAATTTTTAAGGCGTTGATCTATCTTTTCTATCTTTTTGTGAGCTAGTTTCATAACATTTGATAATAGAGCTTTGGATTCTAGGGTTTCGCTACTCCAAATAGGTCATCGTGGCATTTTCGCTATAATTTTTTTTCTGCAACGTTTCAGAAGCAAAAAAAAAAAAACCATTTGAGAAGAAATTTCACTGAACCTTGGGTCCGAAATTCAGATCTTTTCACACTATATTTGTGGAGATATGATCTGACGAAGTTGGTCTTTTTGTAGAATCCTGAATTACATTCCAAACAGGTGAGCTAGGGAAAATCGTCATAACTTTCTCTCTAATCATTGGATTGAAATTTTGTAAGAAGGTATAGAAAGAGTACGGACTTTGGTTTCTTGTATATGTTTTTCAAAGCCAAAGGTTGAAACAGGGACACGTGGCACGTTGTACAAGTTCGCTCTACTAAACTAGTCTATAATCAAGTCACTGTAGGAGATTTGGCATAACTCTTCCTTGGAGAATCCAATTTGTATCAGACTAGTGGCATTGGAAAGAGGACACAAAGGGATACTACAGATCGCAATTTCAGAACTGGATGATCCAAAATTACAGAGATACATCAGAGGCAATATCGAGCTCCTACAAAGTGAAAAAAGGTGTGTAGATTTTTTTTAACTTTTTGCTTAAGCTTGGTTTGAAAAATTATTTTTAAGGAATTCAAAGGACATAGTAGAGCATTATTATTGGTAACTGATGCTCCGAGGAAAGAAAATGCAAACACCTAAGCAACCTGAAAGCTCTAGCATGACTCATGAAGAAGAGGAAGAAATGCTACATGATATATCAAAATTACAAGACCAAGTGCAACAAATGTCACTCTCACAAAAGCTAATAGAATCTAAGATAAATGGCGTGGAATCTAAGATAAAGGAAGAGGAAGCTAAGATGAATGGCGTGGAAGCTAATATGGATGATTTGAAGATAGATTTGAAGATAGATTTAAAGACAAGCATGGCAGGTTTGAAGATAGGCATGGCAGATTTTCTACAAGAAATACTTATTAATGGTGAAAGGGTAGTAAAGGAAACTCATGATGCAAACAAAATAAATGTTAATCATGATTTCATAGACTCTAACGTTGGATCGAAGACCCACCATATTCCAAAAATCGATATAATGAAGTTTGATGGCAAGGATCCCGCAACATGGATATTACATATGGAGCAATTTTTCGATCTCAATAATGTGTAAAACACACAAAAGGTACGTATTGCAACTTTATATTTGGAACCAAATCAGTTTGTATGGTATCAATGGCTTTACTCTCGTAAACAAATTATCACATGGGAATTTTTTACGGAAGAATTGATAGCACATTATGAGGATACAAAAAGCAACATTTTTTTTAGCCAATTGATAAGTCTCAAACAAAAGGGTTCAATAATGGAGCACATTGAGGAGTTCCAAAAATTGAACATAAGGGTAAAAAATATTCTAGAGGAGCATAGGATTGATGTGTTCATAGGGACTTTAAAGGATAATATCCAACATGATGTTCACCTTTGGGAACCTGATTCATTAGAGAAGGAATTCAGGTTAGCAAGAAAAATGGAAAACAAAATTATGGCAACCAGGAAGCATACCACTCACAACTATAAAGATGGAAGTGTTGTTGCCCCTAGTCTTCCACAAAATATAAGTTTGACACCACAAAAATTGGAAGAAAAAATAGCAAAAGGGTTTTGTTACAGTTGTGATAGCAAATACACTAAAGGTCATAAGTGTGCTGGGAAGAAATTATTCTACATAGATTGTGAAGAGGAAGAAGAAAAGGAGCAAGAAAGGTCAAAAGAAGAGGATATACTCCAGGAACAAAAACTATATAAAGAAGAAATGAATCCGACCATATCTTGTAATGCATTAGTTGGAATTACCACTCCTCAAACCATCAAGATAGAAGGACAAATCAAGAAGAAAAAGGTAATAGTGTTGATTGATTCAGGAAGTACCCACAATTTTATTCATTGTAAGGTAGCAAAAGAATTGAATTGCTTCCTATATCAAGCACCAGAGCATCAAGTAATGGTTGCAAATGGAGGAACAATAAATTTCTCTAGAAAGTGCCATAATATCAAGCTATCCATGGGAGAATATGTATTGACTAGCCCAATTTTTTCCATTCCAATGGGAGGTGCTAATGTTGTACTAGGAATCTAATGGATACAATCCTTGGGTACAATACCTTTTAATTTTCAAGAACTTTTCATGAAATTTTCTGCGGAAGGAAAGGAAGTTGAATTAAGGGGCATCGCAGGGAAACTAGGAAATATAATCGGCTCTAACGGTATGACAAAGCTTCTAAAAAAGGAACAAATAGGTGTAATTGCACAATTATGTTCGCTAGATGTTTCCACATCAAAATCATCTGTTTCTCCAGATCTCCAAAAAGTCTTGGACAATCATTCCAAGGTATTTGAGACTCCCAAAGGTCTCCCACCTATTCGTGATCATGATCATGCTATTCATCTGATTCCAGGAAGTGTTCCTCCAAACATCAGGCCGTACAGATATCCATATGCCCAAAAGAGTGAAATTGAACGTATGGTTGCAGAAATGCTAGAGGCTGGTACAATTCAACCTAGTCAAAGTTCTTTCTCTACTCCAGTAGTATTGGTGCACAAGAAGGATGGATCATGGCGCATGTGTCCAGATTATAGGGAGCTCAAAAAGCTCACTATTAAAGATAAGTTTCCCATTCCTGTCATTGATGAATTACTGAATGAATTGCATGGATCAATTTACTTCACCAAGTTGGATCTTCGTTCAGGATATCATCAAATCAGAATGAAGACTGAAGACATTCTGAAAACAACATTTAGAACTCATGAGTGTCATTATGAATTTTTGGTCATGCCTTTTGGCCTTACCAATAAACCTTCAACATTTCAAGGTTTGATGAATTCCATTTTCAAGCCCTTAGAAAATTTTTGTTAGTATTTTTTGATGATATACTAATCTACAACAAGTCTTGGAAGGATCATGTTGAACATGTTGACAAGGTGCTACAACTATTGGAGGAGAAACAATTATATGCAAAAAGATCCAAATGTTTCTTTGGAGTACAAGAGGTGGAATATCTGGGTCATATTATGTCTCATGAAGGAGTTAAGGTAGACCCTAGCAAAATTAAAGCCATTAAGGAATGGAAAATCCCCACATCCATAAAGCATATGCGAGGATTTCTCGGGTTGATAGGGTATTATCGCAAGTTTGTTAAGAATTATGGGAGAATAGCATCACATCTAACAACATTATTGAAGAAAGATGCATTTTCATGGACTCCAGAAGCAACAAAGGCCTTCGAACATCTTAAAGAGGCAATGTGCCAAGCACCGGTCTTAGCTACACTGGACTTCACAAAAACCTTTATTGTGGAATGTGATGCTTTAGGAAATGGAATTGGTGTTGTTTTAATGCCAGATGAAAGACCCATTTCTTTTGAAAGTCATCCAATCAAGGGAAAGTTTTTACACAAAGCTATTTATGAGAAGGAAATGTTGACAATACTACATGCACTTAAGAAATGGTGACCCTACCTAATGGGAAGACACTTCAAGGTAAAAACGGATCATGATAGCCTTAAATACCTTTTAGAACAAAGATTATCCTTTGAAGAGCAACAAAAGTGGGTCACAAAGATGTTGGGATATGACTTTGAAATCATCTACAAAAAAGGGAAGCAAAATGTGGTGGCAGATGCACTCTCAAGAAAGGATGAGGATGTGGAAGCATTGTTGTGTGCCATTTCTATTATCCAACCAGATTGGATAAACGAAGCAAGGGAGGAATGGAAGAATGATGAAGAAGTGTGGGCACTTATTCAAAGTTACAACAAGATCCTAGTACATCTGATACATTTAGCTGGCAAAATGATTCGTTATGGTACAAAGATCACTTATACCTCTGTAAGAATTCCCAACTCAAACAAAATATTCTTATGGAATTGCACACTTCTCCCTTAGGAGGGCACTTAGGATTTTTAAAAACTTACCACAGGGTTAAGAAGGAAATTTTTTGGGATGGCCTTAAATCTAATATTCAAAATTTTGTGGTGGAATGTTTGGTTTGCCAACAAAATAAAGTTGAAACAATTAAGATCCCGAGTTTATTACAACCTTTATCCATTCCAAGGCAATGTTGGGAGGAGGTTTCAATGGACTTTATCACAGGTTTACCCTAGTCTGAGGGAAAGAGTGTCATCATGGTGGTAGTTGACAGACTTACCAAGTATGCACACTTTTGTGAACTATGACATCCATTTAAAGCCAGTACAGTTTTTACTGCATTTATGGAAACAATTCAAAAGCTACATGGAAACCCAAAGATTTTCACTAGAAATTTTTGGACAGAATTATTTTCTTGTCTTGATACTCAGTTAGCTCATAGCTCATCTTATCATCCTCAATTTGATGGGAAAACTGAGATAGTAAAAAAATGTTTGGAAGGATATCTTCGTTGCTTTGTATCTGATAAATAGACACAATGGGTCAAATGGTTGCCTCTGGATGAATGGTGGTATAACACTTCCTTCCATATAGCAACAAAAATGACCCCATTTATGGCACTTTATGGATATCAACCACCATCCATCACATCATATTTAAGAGAAAATTCTAAGGTTCAAGCAGTGGAACATCACATCGAACGTCAACAACAAGTCCTCCAACTCTTAAAGGATAACCTCGTGTTGGCACAGAATAGAATGAAACAACATGCAGATCAAAATCGTAACGAAAGATGTTTTGATGTAGGTGATTGGGTATTCCTATGGCTACAACCATATAAACCAATGTCCCTCAAGCAAGCTAAGAAGGATAATAAACTATCACAAAAGTATTATGGTCCGTACAAGGTGTTGCAAAAGATTGGTACTATGGCATATAAATTGGAGCTTCCTGCGGCTTCTCGAGTGCACCCAGTTTTCCATGTTTCATGTTTAAATAAGGTTATAGGCAACAAGTTCCCAATTCAAACAATATTGTCAAAACGTGATGAGGAAGGAAAAATTATATTGGAACCAGAAGAAGTCACAGAAACAAGAACTCGATAGCTACAAAATCGAACAATTTCAGAGTATCTCATCAAGTGGAAGAACTTATCCGCTAAAGATTCCACATGGGAGGATGAGAATTTTATATAGAAGCATCCAGAAATACTCAACCTTGAGGACAACACTTTTTTCAAGGAGAGGGGCATGTTAGGTCCCTATAATACTAGTGATTACCCCATTACTATTGTACTTGTATCCCTTATTAATATTGTTGTGCCCCTATTGTCCCCATATTGTTATTACTGTGCCCCATAGAATCCCTCTATTGTTATTTTTTTGCCTTTATATTATTATTGTTAGGTCGGCTGGGTTATATTGTGACTCCTTAGACTCCTATATATAGAAAGGAGGTTTTTTCATTTGAATCATCAAAGAATCATTCATTTGTGTAATGTAAAGGGGGTTGCCCCCTCAAAGAGGCTGAATTCTAAGGTGTTGATCTATCTTTTCTATCTTTTTGTGAGCTGGTTTCATAACAATGGAGAACTGAGTAGAGACAAAAGAACTTAAAATACAAGAAAATGAACTCTATTGGAAGATCTACAAAACAAACATAAAAGAGGAGGAATACTGCAAAATAATATCAAGAAGCCTTTGGATATGTGAAGGAGACAAAAACAAAACATTATTTCACAATCAAATGAAGGATCGAAGAAATAAAAACTATGTCCAATCTATTTGTAAATAAAGGAATATTTTGGTTGAGGAGGTGGAGGGGATAAAACAAGAATCCCATAATCACTTTAAAAGGCTCCTGACACTTGATCTAGAGCCAGGTGATTTTGAGGAGATCCTAAGTAAAATTCCAAAAATAGTTACTACATAGCATAATGCAATTCTTTTCAAGTAGATAATAGATGAAGATACACAAAAGATAATCTAGAGTTTGCACCTAGAAAAATCTCCATGACATGATGGCTTCTCTATATCCTTCAACAAAACCTATTAGGAGGTTATAGAGAAGGACCTCCTTAAAATGATAAAAGATTCCCATAAGAAACTAAAGATTCAAGGACAGACCAACTCAACATTTATGGCATTAATTCCTAAAGAATCGAAACCCACATCCTTCAATTGAGTCAGACCAATATCATATGTAAATCCTCTTACAATATTCTGACCAAAATCTTAAACATTAACATCAAATATTTTCTTCCGATCTTGATATCTAAGAGGGTTCATTAAACATAGACATATAGTGGAAAATATACTCCTCGTCCAAGAAGCTATACACTACAACATATTTAGAGAAGAACAAGGCTTTATCCTCAAATTAGACATAGAAAATTCTTTTGAGAGGATAAGACACTCTTTTATTTTTGCAATCTTGCAATAATTTGGTTTTGCTAACAAATTCATTAGTTTGATCAAAGAATGTATAAGCAAGGGGTTACAATTTTAGTAAATAGAATACCATGATAATTCTTCCAAATATCCAAAGTGATAAGGCAAGGATGTCTTCTCTTTCCCTTTTAATATGTCCTCATGGAAAATGATCTTAGTAGAAAAATAGAATTTGAAAGATAAAGAGGAATAATCATTAACATACAATTTAGTAGAGGAACAAAAGGTCTAAACTACTCTCAGTTTGCATATGATACCCTCATAATTGGAGGAGCCTTTCCCACAATGGAAAGAAGTTTCAAATCAAACCTAGACATATCTCTCAAAGCATATAGAGGTGTTCTCAACAAAATCAAAAGAAACATATATGGTTGGAGCATCCCCCAAGAAATCTAAGAAGAATTTCTAAAACCTTTGACATCTTCTACAAATAAGATTGGATGCACTTCAACTATTTGGGAATGCCTATATTCAAGAGAGCAGTTCAATTAGGGCTTTGTACTAGGATAGTGGATAGATGAAAAAGAGAATGCAAAACTAGGGGCACTAATGGCTCAATCTAGTAGGTTGTACAATTTCAATCAAATCAATGTTGCCAAATCTTCCTCTTTATCAATAAGAAATCCTTAAAGCTCTGGGAGGAATTATACAAAAAATTGAAATCCTCCTTAGAAATTTCCTTTGGCAAGGAGGGAATACAGAGACCAAAAAAAAAAAAATTCCTTAATTGGAATAAGGTCATAGCCCCTTATGACAGAGGAGGAATTGAAATTCAACAACATGATCTCATGGATATTTCCTTGGAAGTGAAAATTATCTAGATATTTATCATGGAAGGATAAGCCTAGTGGAAATAGGTTCTGAAAGCTAAATATCTCTCCACTCCTCACAAACACTTTCTGAAATTGCCTACACCCCTCATCCCTAGAAATGGAGTTGATATCAACTTATAAGAAGAAAGCATCCTTTGAAATATTGTAAATCATATTTTATCCACCATACTCGTCCTTCAACCTCTTAGGATTTGGTGCGCTACTAGAGGCATCTTCCATTTGGAGAAAATTTCTCTCTGGCAGTAGGAAGGAATTATTTGAAAGGCGTTGGGATGGGGTCCCCTGGGTCAGTTTTGGGGTTAAGATAACCCAAGTTTTGATACAATTTTGTAATTAATGTAAATTCTCCATGATTTGTGGATGTGGAGCGAGTAGGTGATTAGGATTCAAAGGGGTTTAGCCCCTTGTTTTAAGTAAAGTTTGAGTTGATTTGGAGATCCACCCATGGTATGCAGACCATGGCATTGTATGAAAAGGTTATAAATAGGTGTGTCTTAGAGACTCTAAGTCATGGTTTTGATAAGCAATGGGTAGATAGAAGAGAAGTGATAGCAAGAATAAGTGGGTTAGTTAGGAGAAGGAAAGGCTCTGTAGCTGCATGCGTAGAGGCCTAGGTAGAGTTTGTAGTTGAGTGCATGGACCCCTACAGCTGAGTGCGCAGGGTAGTTTTGAGTCTATAATCTTGAATTGAAGATCAATGAAGATAGTTACCAAAGTATTCTTGTGTATATATGTTTTATCTCTATTTCCGCTAATGCTATATGTTGTCTATGAATAATGCATTTTATGGAATATTGATTGAATGTTGCACGAATTTGTTGATTGATTGTATTGGTCCTACTTCTAATAATACGGCTAAGTACAATGCTATTATCAATTTACTATTTGAAGCAATATCTTATGGTATTGAATCATTAGTGGTTTATTTGGATTCACAACTATTTGTGTCTCAATTAAATATCATTTATTGTGTGAGGGATCCTTTATTACATCACCAATTTCTAAGAGTGAGATTATTGCAACGATCATTCACTTTTATTATTTCCATTCATATTTGATCCGAATTTAAACAGGAACGCAACAAATTACAGAGATAACCATATACACAAAGATGCAGCGGAAATAATACTTCATTTCATTAATGGAAAATACTGAAATATGCTTACAACCAGAAATGGAAATAAACCAGCTAGGGCGATGGTAGCTTATCTCTGAGAAGAGATGTGGTGGCTACATGCCTCTGAATTGTCTTACAATGAGGCTCGAAGGCCTATTTATTGTTGAGAAACAATGGAAAACCCTTAACATTCCAAAACCTAACCCTAGGAGATGAAACGCCAAACTATGGGCCCCGTTTGGGTAAATTGGTACATCAACTTCCCGGGGTCGTAACTTTGGCATACGATCTCCGTTTGATGCATACAATAGCTCATTAGAAAGATCTATCCGAGCACTACCACTTTGGGAAGGGAAACATCGGTCCATGGACCCATGTTGCTCCCATATTTCCCAAAAAATGTCGTTTAGGGCCTCAAAACAGCTCCAGAAGTTCAGGACCCGAAAAACTGCTAAAAATAGTAAGTTCTGCTACAATTAAGGAAACTGAAAATGCTGAGAGAAAAAATGGTGGGGGTCCAGGTGGACTTGGAAGGTGGCCACCAATATCCACCTGGATCATTCCTCCCCCCTTAGGAAGCAATGGTCCCCATTGCGTTGAGTTCCTCCATGAGATGAGGAAACTTTTGTTGAACTTGTTCCCAGGTGAGCCACTTGCTCTGCTGAAGGAGTTGGCCTGCTTTGACAACTCGATACAGTTGGATATTCTGTTGGCGAGTGTTCTTGATCTGTGTGTCCATGATCCGATCAGTTGCAGCTTGTTCCATGCAATCTGGATTTAATTCTGTGGGTTTGAGCTGTTCTGCAATGTCGGATGTGTCTAGCAACAGTGGAAAGTATGGCAGAAGGCGGTCCACATTGAACACTGGGTGCAGGCCAAGGAATGGGGGAATGCTGAGCTCAAATGCATTGTCTCCCATAGCCTTAGTAATGGTGTAAGGACCATATTGAAGTGGTCTCAATTTCCGATAGGCTCCAGTAAGGCGTTCCTTTTGCAAATGCAACCAGACTTTTTCGCCCACCTGAAACTTGTGTGGCACCCGATGTTGATCATGTCGCTGCTTGTACTTGGCATTTGATTTCTCCAGAATGTCATGGACCTGCTGGCGAATATGTTGGATGTGCTCAATGAAGCTAGTGGCCTTATCTGTTTCGGACTGGACATGAGCTGAATTTATGTGAGTAGCTGCAAGTGGCATGGCCACATCAATGGGGCATAGTGGCTGGAAACCCAAACCCACCTGAAAAGGGCTATGGCCAGTGGAGCTGTGAAGAGCTCGGTTGTAGCTGTGCTGAACATAGGGGAGGCTCTCGTCCCATGTGCGTGGATGCTTTGAGTTATACATGCGCAGAATGTGCATAATCATCCTATTGACAACCTCTGTCTGGCCATCAGTTTGAGGATGGAAGGCTGTGGACTTCATGATTTTGGTGTCCAGCATTGACCAGAGACTGGACCAAAATGTGCTGAGAAACCGACTGTCCCGATCTGAGATGATAGACTGTGGGATCCCAAAGTGCACCCACACTCGTTCAAAAAAGAGTTTAGCAGTGGCTTCTGCTGTGATATTCTTCTTGCAGGCCGCCATAATGGCCATCTTTGAGAACGTGTCGACGACCACAAAAACACAATCATTTCCATGCTTAGTGGAAGGAAGGCCTGACATGTAATCCATGGAGATGGATTCCCAAGGTCGACTAGGGGTAGGAAATGGGGTATAGAGGCCGTTCTTCTTAATGGTCGTTTTGGCAATGGCACAGGCAGTACATGATCTGATGTCCTTCCCAACATCTTGTTAAAGATTCGGCCAATAGAAATAATTTTGCAGTACTGCCACTGTTTTCTCGACCCCGAAATGCCCAGCAGCCCGACTGTAGTCTGCTTCCCAAATCATCTTGGCACGCTCACTTGAAGGAACACAAAGGTGACCCAGGTGGCATAACAGGGCATCCTGGAGGTGAAAATCTGGAACATGCCGACCCTCCAAGAGTGCCTGATATGTGTGGCCAAATTCTGGGTCGCTTTTGTAGAGAAGTGGCCAATCAGAAGTCTCGTGCCCACAAGAGTTGAGCACGGTGGTTAACGCCATGATCGGTGGTCGACTGAGGCAATCTACAACATTATTGGTGCTGCCCTTCTTATACTTGATATTCAAGTGGAACTGTTGCAGGTATGTAGACCACTTCTGATGGTGATCATTCTGCAATTTCCCTTGGGTCTGTATGAACTGCAGGGATTGGTGGTCTGTGTGGATGACCGTTTCTTTCCCCAAAATGTAATGCTTCCATTGTCGGCAGGCCTGTACAATGGAATACATCTCTTTATCATAAGTGGGGTACTTCCGGACTGTGTCTGAAAGTGTTTCACTGTGATATGCCACTGGATGTCCATGTTGAGTAAGGACTGCCCCAATAGCATAGTCAGAGGCATCTATCTCGACCTCAAATGGTTGTTGTAAATCTGGTAACACGAGCACTGGTGTCGTGCAGAGGCGATCCTTCAACTCCATGAACGCCTTCTGCTGAGATTCAGACCAAAAGAATTTTGCTTTCGCCCCTCCCTTGGTGACTTGACTCAAGGGCCAAGTAATATGAGAAAACCCCAACACGAACCTGCGGTAGAAGTTGGCAAGACCTAGAAAGCTGCGGAGCTCTGTTAGAGTGGTTGGAGATGGCCAATCCCGAATGACTTGGATCTTGGCTGGATCGACATGCACCCCCTGTTCATCAATGATGTATCCCAGATACTGAACCTGGGTCATGCCAAAAGTGCATTTCTCCAAATTGGCACATAGCTTGTGTTGCCGCAGTGTTTGGAGAACCTGTTGGATGTGGTGGAGGTGCTCTTCCCAACTCTGGATGAAGATCAGAATGTCATCCAAGTATACTACTACAAAGGAGTTGGTGAATGGCTGCAAGATGTCATCCATTAGCCTCATGAAGGTTGCAGGAGCATTCGTCAATCCGAAAGGCATAACCAACCATTCGAAAAGGCCCTCCTTGGATTTGAAGGCAGTCTTCCACACATCAGAGGGTTCGATTGGTACCTGGTGATATCCTGACTTCAGATCCTGATATTTCGCCCCCTTTAGTTGGTCCAGGAGGTCATCAATCTGCGGGATCGGGTACCTATTACGGACAGTGATCTTGTTCAGCACCCGATAGTCAATACAGAGTCTCCACGTCCCATCCTTCTTCTGTACCAACACGATCAGGCTCCCACAAGGCGATGAACTCGGACGGATGTGACCTTTCTGCAGGAGCTCCTGAATCTGCCTCTTGATTTCATTGTTCTTCAGAACCGAGCACCGATAAATTGGTCCATTGGGTAGCGGCACACCTGGGGTCAGATCGATGGAGTGCTTGACCTGACAGTGTAGAGGAACCCCTGCATGGGAGGTGAAGATGTCCTCGTACTCCTCCACAACCTTGTCCATCTGTAGTTGTCGTGCAGAGGGCCACTGTTTTCTTCTTTCCTTGAGGGCGTATCATTAGGAAAACAAATTTCCTGGTTTTGGAAATGATCTTACTGCATTTTTTTGCTGTAATCAATGAGATGGCGGTAGCTGGTGCTACCTCTGGTATCCTGTACAACTTATTTCCCAATGTAATAATAACAGCATGGGGCCTTGATTCATACACAGCATGTCGCTTCCACAAGTATGGTTGTCCTAATAATACATCACAAACTTCAAGGGGAGCAATGTCACACAATACCTCATCCGTGAAGGGCTTGATGTTGTATGGAAGGCGACACTGCTGGCTCATGTGAAGATCTCATCCTTGGTGAAGCCACCCAATGGTGTATGGTTGTGGATGTGCTGTGGTCGGTAAGCCTAACCGCTTCACGACCTCTGCCGAAATGAGGTTCTTTTGACTCCCGCTATCAACAATGAACTGTATCGGGGAGCCCTTTACCCACATCTGGGAGTGGAAGAGACGCTCCTCCTCCTCTGGATCTTCGAGTTCATTTTTCTGGATCTTGGTGGTAGCAACAGTGGCGTTGGGATCCGCATCAATGATCTGCTTCCCTTTGTCATTCCCCTTATCGGGTTCTGACTCAGAGTCGGAACATGCATCTAATTCTGAAACCTTTAGCTCAGCCACCAGTGACTGCTTGGCCCGACACTCACTTGTGTTGTGAGTGGAGCTCTTATGGAACTCACACCATTTTCCAGTGTCCTTTTTCGGCTTCGCGGCGTAGTTCTTTGCTTGCAGCTTCGACGGGTTATCTTGGGTTGTCCCGCCTTGGCTTTGTCCTTTGTTCTGTGGTTTAGGGGCACCTTTCCCCTGCTTTGGATTCGCAGATCCAAAGTCTCGCTTCTTTTGTTTAAACTTCTGCTCGACCTTGACGACATACCGGTATGCTGCGCCGAGCGAGGAGATGTTCAGGAATTGTATTTCTTCCTGGATGTACTTGTGCAGGCAGCCACGGTATTTGAGTATCAAATGTTGCTCCGAATCCTTGATACCCAACTTTGTGCGAAGGGTATGGAAAAGATTGGTGAACTCCGGCACGTCTTGGTCCCTTCCCTGCCGCAGCGTGGTCCACTTTATGTATTCATCCTCATAGCTTCCGACAGGGTAGTATTGCTCCTTGATGGCATCCCGGAATGAATTCCAAGTGGGTGCGGCTGAAAATAGTGAGCCAGTACTTTCATCCTTCTGCTCGCAGTAGGTTTCCCACCAGTCCTTGACGTGGGGGGCTGCTTTGAGAAGAGCGAAAACAATCTTTTCCCGACTCGAAAATTCATGAACAGAAAAATAACCCTCTAGCAGATTTAACCATTTATCTACGGCATCTGCGTCTATCTGACCCTCGAATATGGGGATTTCAAAAATTAACTTGTACCTTAAAGGGCGTGGAATTTCCAGAGTAGTTGCTGCAAGCCGATGCGTCGCTTCTGGGTAGCCGCTGAAGGATCTGGGCGAAGCTGTCCATCATCGCGTTCCGTTGTCGCTCGAGGGCTTCTTCGAGCAAGATTTTGATGGGATCTCCTGCCCCCTCGTCTTTCTTCTCATCCGCCATGGGAGGCCGTCGGGATTTGCGAGGCTGGTCTTGCAAAGGTTCGACCAATTCAAGCCCTAACTCCTTATATCCCGACCTTGTTGGGGACATGCAAAGAAAAACAGAGAAAAAGTAGACCGCTCTGATACCACTGATCCGGATTTAAACAGGAACGCAACAAATTACAGAGATAACCATATACACAAAGATGCAGTGGAAATAATACTTCATTTCATTAATGGAAAATACTGAAATATGCTTACAACCAGAAATGGAAATAAACCAGCTAGGGCGATGGTAGCTTATCTCTTAGAAGAGATGTGGTGGCTACATGCCTCTGAACTGTCTTACAATGAGGCTCGAAGGCCTATTTATTGTTTAGAAACAATGGAAAACCCTTAACATTCCAAAACCTAACCCTAGGGGATGAAACGCCAAACTGTGGGCCCTGTTTGGGTAAATTGGTACATCAACTTCCCGGGGTCGTAACTTTGGCATACGATCTTCGTTTGACGCGTACAATAGCTCGTTAGAAATATCTATCCGAGCACTACCACTTTGGGAAGGGCAACATCGGTCCATGGACCCATGCTGCCCCCAGATTTCCCAAAAAACGTCGTTTATGGCCTCAAAACAGCTCCAGAAGTTCAGGACCCGAAAAACTGCTAAAAATAGTAAGTTGTGCTACAATTAAGGAAACTGAAAATGCTGAGAGAAACAATGGTGGGGGTCCAGGTGGACTTGGCAGGTGGCCACCAATATCCACCTGGATCAATATTCCACAATCATATAATGCATTTGTTTATTTTATAGCTAACCGAGTATTGGATTAGCATATTAGTCATTCATCACACAATCAAAATATCACAAAATCATTGTGATCAAAACATCACGAAATCTCTATATATAGATAGATATAGTATCTCAAATATTACTTCATCGCTGAAAGGGGTTAGAAATGGATCATGCACACATGCATTATTGAGACTACGATAATGAACACATACCTGGATTTCATCTGAATCCTTCTTATCTTGGATGACAATGGGACTTATCCATTCAACTTCATTAGTGGGAATATAAGGCCAACAACCATTATTTTGTCAATTTATTTTTTGACTTTCTCCTAGACTTGTGGATTCAACCTGTAAGGCCAATGCTTAACAATTTTTTCATATGGCTTCAATGGTATTTTTGTTTCTCCCAAATCACCATTAATTTCCTTCAATTCTCAGATGGAACAGGGAAATACGTCCTCATATTCTTTAAGCATATCAAAAATTTCCCACGTGATCTAATCGTCTGAGTAATCTCCAATGGAGGCAAGCTTCGAAATATCTTATGTGCCAATATATTTTTTTCAACTAAAGCAGCTATAGATGTGAAGCATCACATACAAGACACTCTTTAATTTTCCACTCCTCTTAAT
This sequence comes from Pinus tabuliformis, assembly GCA_031772625.1. NCBI lineage: Eukaryota > Viridiplantae > Streptophyta > Pinopsida > Pinales > Pinaceae > Pinus > Pinus tabuliformis. The sequence goes on along the minus strand of CM062805.1, from coordinate 815,440,871 downwards.
ACTCTTTGAAATATAAGTTCCTTAACTCCTTTAAATTGTCATATGGGTCTTTTTTAACTTTACTACAACAATAGCTTCATGAAACCCTAAGTCATACTGGTGTGAAAAGTCTCCATACCTGCTGCATTCTGCTAACACATCCTCACCTGAAAATAAGACTCCTCTTCTAGCTCTAAGAACTCGCACCATCTTTTCATCAAGAAAATAAAAGTCTCTACAAAACTGAGCTGTCAATACATCTTTATCTACTTTCTAGTTTGTAGCTCCTCGTGCAAATACCAAGCTTATGGAATATTTCCCGAAGAATGAATAACTAGATGTGGCCACATTTCAACTACCAGGCCATCAGCCCTCCATACAGAAGAACAATGCGCAACATGGTCTTGTAGAGAAGTACAACCTTTATAAATAGGAATGTTTCTTAAACGCTCATTCGATGGCGAAAATCGATATAACAAAACAAACTTAACAGTGTTCCATTATTGCAGCTAACCTTATTGAGCTTCCCACCACCTTGCGGGAGTCACTTCCAAAGCAACAATCATTACAGGGATCTCTTGACATTATTCTATGCAAGAATCAATATAGAGTTAGTACCATTAAAAATAGGATACTCACGTACCTCAGTACCAATCCCAGAGATACATCGAACGATAGCACAATGTTGAGAGTCAATTTCATGAGCACATTGTTTCCAATCTTCCATCATAGCCTCAGAGCCGACCTAAGTACTTTGAATACTCCGCTAATTGATAGAACCAACTGTTGTGGGGCTAATATAATCTTCTCGCTTCCCAGTGGTCAGTTGAGACAATTTTTCCACTAAATTAGGGGATTTGACATCATCCACTGGTTCGGTAAATCTTGGACCTTGGGAAGGATCAAGAGGTTGTATAACACGCATACCATCCACTTCAATAGTCATAGTCTCCTCCTTAAAATAAATGACTCCATAATTCTCGAAAGCCCAATCAATGCCCAATAAAGCCAGGTATGGATCTTTATCCCTAATAATATCAATAACTTCAAAATATACATAAGTTTTATAACCATCTATATCAAGATCAACATCTTCTAATCTTCCAACAGGAAGAATGTAGTATTGGTTTTCCATCTGCAACTAAATAGGGGAATATACCAACTTGGGTTTTCCGAGAGCTTCCCAAGTTTTTCTCACCAAGATATTAACATCTGACTGCAAATCTAGCATGGATTCCTTGATTTGAAACCATAAAATCCGAGCACCTACCTGAAACTCAATTCCAATCCACTTCTTATTCCCCCATACTTGTCTGGAATATGTCTTAGGTAAGTTTCAAGAAATCGGTTCCTCAAAGAACACATCATCCTTAACAATAGTCTTCAACCTTTTCTGCAATTGACCAGTGAGCTACTCATCATTCATAATGTGTATAGGTTGGGAAGGTTCTTTGTAATGCTTCTCCTCACGATCCTTTACTTTCTCCTGTAGTTCATTGTGAGATATTTGTGAAGACATTAACTGCTTGAAAAGTTTGGTTTCATCCCTATAATACTCCTTTTGCTAATTTGGATCATAAAATTTCTTTGGAGATGTAGGTCTTATAATAGTTGGTTGATCATGAATTCTACTATCAACTCCTGTCTTCTTTCGTCCTCTCATGAAAACATTGATATTGGCCTGTGTTGAAGGACTATGATCTCGGGTCTCTACAAAAACTAAATTAACTCCTTTAGCCCAGTTTCACTCCTCCCATCAAGTAATAAGTTTAGGTAAGTCTTCAGTTGCACGGGTATTTACTCGAAAGTATGAACACCATGGTCTCCATGGCAAAGGACATTCCCTCACAACATGGCCTTCTTGATCACAATTATAACACCTAATCAGGCCTCTTTCACATGTCCTTCCTCCTGTCGGAGCTCCTCTTCTTTGCCCTCAAGGAGTCTCATTAACACAGAAATAACAATAGTCAAGGTGGTTCACTAGAGCATCCAAGGACCGACATTGATCTGTATGGTGATTGGGTGATCCATAAAGCTCACAAAACAAGTTATTTGGAACACTGGAATACTTCTATAGAATAGGACACAACCGGGGTAAATGACAAAAACTTCGATATTCATAATAATTGGTTGTAGACATACCTTGAGGGATGGAAAATGATTGGAATTGTGTATGACTCGAATAAGGAAGAGTAGAGGATAGTTGTGAAACTATGGGAGACTATAGTGGTGGAGGTCCCATAGAAGCACTACATAATCCTGGCCCTCTCAATCGCAGGAACTATGTAACATGATATCCCTCAACCTAAAAGTGGGTACACCAAACATGAGGTCTCATAAGATGTAAAAGTGCCTGATATTTTATCCTATATATCAATGTAGAAATATGATTTTGGAGGCCCATAATTGCAAGATCTGTTGAAGCCCCATCGACTCTGCAATCTTGCGGATAATGAACCATAGCCTCTATTTTAACTGATTGCTCCAAAGCATCTTGAAGTGTGTTGACCTTCTACTGAGATAGCAGAATATGAGTCATTTGTAATAGAGACTTGATAAAAAAATCTCTTTGGTGATGGGGATCAATAAGATAAGATAATTTACTAATAGCATCTTTGAATCACTGCATGCATTGCCAAGAAGATTCTCCTTCTTGTTAGCAAATATCCAACAATTCTACCAGTCCTTATTGATTCGACTACAGTAACTTAAACTCTCAAATTCTTGTTTAACTTGATCGATCCTAGCGTTGGGGTTAGCATCGATCCATTCTATAAACCACCTCAATTCTTGATCCTACAATGTAGTTTAGAATTCAATGAGCTTAGTAGCATCGAAAGTCTGAAGATCTCTTCAAACAACTTCAAAAAAATACTAATGTTTCTCAACATCCTCAACCCCCTTTCCTGTGAACTATGGGTATCTAGTAAGTGAATCGACTCCGACTCCAGCCATAGTTTCTTGTGTTGAAGAAATAGCTATGAATCCTTGGGAACCTGGTTGAGAACAACTAGCTGTACTTGATTAACTAACACCACTAGAACTACTTTTACCCTTAAGCTATAACTGAACTTTAATGAACTTTCATGCCTTTGAAAAGAGAAAATATGAACTTTGATATAGCACCAAGGGAAGGCCATGGAGAGGAGGAGTCGTGCTACTAGGGTGTGGAGTTCTACATTCGGGTATTGATTCATCCTTAAAGAAAATATGCCTCATCAAAGAATTAAAATCATTGTTTATTGGCGTATCTTTATTTGGTATTCTAATTATTTGGGCATTTCGCTCAGGCGTTCAAAATCCTTCCATCTCCTCGTGCATCAGAGTAACCACTTTTGATCCTTCCACTCTTGCTTTCACTCACTACACCTATTTCTCCAAAAAATAAACTTCTCCCTTTCTTCCATTCCATAACTCTGGAGTTTCCATTTCTCTATTCATCACCGCTAAACTCCTCACATCATCAGTAATGCACTACAAATCAATTCTTCTTATCCTAACTCCCCACAAATTTCTTTCATGCCACTATTCAACTATTCTTCCCATTCAAAAAGCTCTGAAATATCTCACATTTTGAAAATCCTCTTGATTAATTATAGGAACTCCTTCATACTCCCAAAATGACATGACATTCCTCTCTGCTAATCCATTACCCCACTTAACGGATCAAGGAGCATTAAGATAAATGATGCATTAACACACACATTTATGGAAAATGAACCAATAGTTGTATATATTAATAGAATAAAGGAGGAAGCATACAACCAAGCCTTGATGTCAATAATCTCTCCTTGAGTGAATGTCCAAGTCCAAGCTCAAGCTCTCCAAGCACTCCTTCTCCAAGCCAAATGAATAGCATGTAGGCACTATCTTAGCATAAGGGTGCAAATAGCCAAAGACCAACCAATTGGGAATGGGAGAAGATGAATATATAGGTAGGGTATGGGAGTTAGGATCTCTCGAAAGATAGGAAATGACCCTCATCTCAAGGAGGTAGCTCATAGGGATAATACCAAAGGGCCAAGTTGAGAGAACTCAACCTCATCCACGTTGAACAGTCTCGAGCAGGTCGTTCTGGAAGCCTCTAGATCATGAAGCTTCTTGTCCTCTTTGGGAAAATTGCCTTTTAGGGATCATCGTAGATATCCAAGCGTGAGGCTAGTGAAGTGCAGCTAGAGACCAGCACAGATTGTCAATGTCAGGGGAGCTATGATCCTCAAATTATGGTTTTAGAGACCTTTCTCCAGGGGAAGATTTAAGGCAATTTTCCATCATTTTTTTAGGGAGGATCTAAGCTACAATATCTCGATGAGTACACTGCATGATGGTCATGTTTCGGGCACTTCAAGGTATGTCACAGGGAAGTGTAGGATGTGTGACAAAATATTGTGTAACATTCGTCCTCCTAAAATTTCTCTCTCATGAAATTTCAAACATGTGGAGAGAGAGAGGCCCAGAAATCCGTACCCAATCAATGAGGAGAGAGAGAGAGAAGTGTGAAGATGAGTATGTCCAAATGAGGCTAAGTCACCTATTTATATGCAACGTTGAGGATGAATAGCCATGCATGTTGGGCTTCTGAGCCTACATAAGTTTGTTGGCCGACCTTGACAATTTAACCATAATCAAAACAAATTCATAACTTCATTTGTACATGTCATAATCGGATGATATTTAGGTCAATCCTACACTTATTAGAGAGAGGAATCCAAGAAAAATATCAGTTTTCATAAATAAGATGACCCACGTGGAGTTTGGCCCTAGTTTCCAATTTTAACAATTTCAAACAAAAAAATTTATTAAGTAGAAAGGCATTTCGTGCTCTCTCATTTCTGCAAAAGGCAGTGGTGAGTCAAACAGTTTTGTGAGTTCTCAAATAGAGGGAAATTATGATGGGTTAAAGATTTGGTTGCCGCATTCTGATTTCCACACCGTGGGATACGATTCTCCACCTTCTGGTGTGGCGACACACTCAAGTCTTGGAGTGAGGGCGCACTGCACAGTGTTAGAAGGAGTGCACCCTTGGCATTTATCAACACATGATGGCGATGCATAGTTAATAGTGTATAATGAGACCTCGCTTCTACCCTCTCCCATCCCCTTCATTTGTAACTTATTTCATGTATATGACTTTTTTCAAGTAGTTTCCAGAGAGCCAAAATAGCTAGAATGGGGTTTTCAAGCTCAGAGTTCTGGCAGTTAGGAATCGACTCATGATTAAGAGTGTTGGCAGTTCAAAATCAATTCAGGATTGAGGTGGTTGATAGTTTAAGCAGTTGTCCTTTGTTGGTGGTGGGATATAATGGCCAAAATTCCTTCAATCGTCTAACAATTGATCGAAGTATGAAGAAGGGTACATAGTGGCAACCTAAGAGAGTTCTTCCCATAGGAATGCCTTATGACGTAATAAACTAAAGGCCCCTAAAAAATAAGAGTCTTCTTATGGCTAGTACTAAGGAACACGGTCTTAACATGAGATAGATTAGAAAAGAGAGGAAACATGGTCTTAATATTTGTATGTTATGTATGTGGGATGTTGAAAGAATTTCACATTTAATTATACATTGCTCATATACACAATATATACGAGAAAATATGAAAAGATGTTTGGAATAAAAAAAATTTATAGGGGATATTCAATGGAGAAATGTCTTCAAGCTTGATTTTGAAAGAAGGAAATAAGAGAACTTACAACATTACCATGCATTATATTACAAAGTATTTGGATATTTTGAAATGCATAAAGTTTTGAAGGTAAATAAAATCCCACTTTTCAACTATACAAATTAGGTTTACAAAATTTTGTATGGTTGCAAAATGATCATAGAGATAAGACAACCAAGGTACTAGGTTGGTGACTTCTTTATTAACTAATCCCTTAGGTATTCTTTGATGGTGAAAGGCAAGGACAAAATAATACCAATAGTGTAGGTAGTGTTATGTTGGTCTCTAATGAGAAATTCAATAAGTTCAAGGTTTGCTTGAGAGTTGGATCGAATAATTATTCTGAAATAATGGCCTTTTCTCTTTTATTAAAAATTGTCATGGAGAAAAGGGTTATGAAATGTAGATTTCTTGGGATTCTTCCACGGTTATAAACTAAATGAAATGAATAGACAAATGCAACTCCACTATATTTTGTTGGAATATATTTTGTAAACTAACTTAAGGAGGCATCATCTTGTATGAGTCTATCCCTTTCCCTCATGTTTATCATGAGAATAACATTTTGGCGAAATAACATGTTGGCTGATGCTCTTTCCAAAGAGGCATAAGAGTTGAAGAGTCTTTTGATGAAAACTTGAGATATTGAAGGCCATCCGCTTATATATTAGATGTTAGGGCACCTCTTTATTTATTTAGATTACAATATATAATGTTCATTTCGCTTGTCACGAGACCTTATTTTTGTGGAGATTTATGCTCAAAACTGTGGTTTTGTGGAGGATTAGAGAATTAGAATCTATCCTTTCGATGCAAATGTATAAAAAGATAAAAGAAAAGGATGAGAGATTTTTTCTTTCATTTATTTACGCATTCATAACCACAACAACATTAAAAGCAAAAATTATTTCACTTTTCCTTTTGAATAGAAAGAAATACCATAAATTTACGGTTAGTTTATCAAATAAAATTAGTGAACAAAACACAACAAATTTACAAATAACATAATGGCCATAGTCGAATAAGTAGTTGTGAATATGGTTAAACCGTTAATTCGGTCATGTCAAAGTAATGGAAGATGGTATATTACATATGTTTTGGATAAGATCAATGTAAATTTAAATTTTGCAAATTGATGTTGGTTGAATAATCAAATTTTTTATTTTATTAAAAATAATAATGATGTGGTTTAATTGTTTTATAATTTTGAGTTTTTTTCCAATTATTTTTGATGTTGTTTAAAATCTATTTTAAATATATAAAAAGATTCAACTCTTTAAAAAATCATTAGAACATCTAAATTGTATGAAATTCACAAAACTGGCAATTCTAACAAATTTCTACAAAATTTTAAACAAATTTAACTAAAATATATTTTGAAAATATCCAAAACCTAAACCAATTAAACTATAACATAAAAAAATAACATACTTTAAAATAATTCACCATAAATCTACAATTTTGAAATACACAACCTGAAAAATAATTATGTGAAAATTTTAGAAATAATCAAGGTTAAAATTTAAATCCCATTGTGAAAAAACAAACAACCAACCTCCTTTGATCCATTAACGTAAAAAGATTATGTATGAACAACTTGATTTAATCATTTTTTAATTTTTTTTTAAACAAACAACCAACCTCCTTTGATCCATTAACGTAAAAGGATTATGTATGAAAAACTGGATTTAATCATTTTTTTTAATTTAAATTAAAAAAATTTAAAGTACGGAAGATTACGCATAAATAACTATGTAGAAGAGGATTTAATCATTTTTGAAAATTTAAATTAAAAAATCCATTAACGTAAAAGGATTATGTATGAAAAACTGGATTTAATCATTTTTTTAATTTAAATTAAAACAATTTAAAGTAGGTAGGATTACGGTGTTAAGCTCCATTAAGTTTTCTCAACTGCTGCCTACAATTACGAAAGTGAACTGTAGTTATTTCCTTAATTTCTGGAAACCAACTGCAGTGATTTCCTTAAATTACGGAAATCAGCTGCAGTTAATTAATTTGTTGTTGGGAGCTTCTAAAGTGGAACACCTGACACATAGCCAACAGAATCTTGATGGAAGCTTGGCTATATATTTCTCTGTTTAGTTCCTAAGCTTCCATCTCAATCCCCTTCAGTTTTACACCATCAAGTTGAGAGAGCAAAGCTTGGAAGTGCCCAGATTTTAGAATTCATTTCTCTCGTTTTCATGCTGCCATGAGCCTATGAATTACAAGTTAATTTCAGGGATCCCGCTGGTGCTTGTACGTTTACGTAGACAGATAATGTGCTTATAAAGCTCACGGTACCATCGTTCCAATACGCTGTTGTTTGTTGCATTGAGGAGTGTGCCTACTCTTGGAAGCGTGGAGGATTACTTCCGCATGGTGAAAATTGCCTTCAATTTGCAATTCGATTTGCGAGAGGCCAATAGACCAGATTGGCGATTGTGAAAGAGGCAGAACTGCGCAGGTTTCGCTTCCCCGTAAGAACATATGAAGGTCAACGTTTGTGGAGAAAGCAACAAGCAAACATAACAGCTGGACTGAATTGCAACGCATGGGTTTTGTGGAAAATAAAATAAGAGACTCCCTCAAAGCTTAGCAGAAAGTTTGTTCTCTGAAGTGTGTTTAGCATCAATGGCTGGAGGTATTTTTCTTCGGAGTAAAAATTTATTCCGTATTAAAGTTCAGATTTAGCATTGTTGAAATTCGATTTTTAATTAGAATAATCGTTATTGCTGCTTACATTTGGTATCAGAGCATACACCGTTGTTTACAGTAATGCTGACATTTATGGCAGTGTAAAAAGAAAACAGTTATGTGGAGTTTATTTAAAATATCATTTTGACTTATTCCTTTCACGAAACATTATTTTTACTCTGGTTAAGATTTGTTTATAATTTTATAAGTAAATTTTTAAGTGTTTCGTGAGTGCGGTAATTGTTTCCGCTTTTCATATTTTTTAAATTGCTTCATATTAAACTATGTATACACCATTTCACTTAGCATGAAATGCGAAGTACTATGTATAGTTTTGTTTATGCAATTTATGTAAGAAATAATGTCTTGTGATCCATATAATTTGAATTAATTAGAGAATAGCCACAACATCTCTAATTAAATAAAATTATATATTATGATTGGTTAGGATCACATAAAGATTATTTAGACATTAAATTGTAATTAATTATACTAAATATAATAAATTTTATCCCACAGGAATTTTTATTATTTATGTAATTAATTAGGATAAAATTTCATAACTTACCGATAGGAGTTATGAATTAATAGTTTTATTATAAAATTCAAAACTATGAATAATTGAATAATTGAATCTGCTTGAATTGAAAATTTAGCCCACAGGCAATTTTTATGTCATTAGATTCAATTTTGAGCATGATTTACATTGGTAAAACATGAAATTTTATTTAAGCCTCAATTTTAACATAAGCATGTGATTTTTAATTTTGATGCAGTTGTACAACCTGCAAATTTCTCTGAAATTCGTTGTGATATCCCTGAACTTAAGGCAGATAACTATAAGGTCTGGAAGGAGAGGGTTCTCCTTCATTTGGGGTGCATGGACATAGACTATTCTATTAGAAAAGATGAACCACCGAAACTCACTAATACCAGCACTGCAGCGGACATCACGCTTTATGAACGATGGGAGCGATCCAATCGCCTAAGCATGATGTTCATTAAGACTAAAATTTCAGCTAGTATTCGTGGTTTCGTTGATCAGCATGAAAAGGTCCGCTTGCTGGAGGCCATTGATGATCAATTCGTCACTTTAGACAAGGCACTAGCAAGCACCCTAATCATGGAGTTCTCATCCCTAAGGCTCACCAGTGTGAAAGGTGTGCGCGAGCACATCATGCAGATGAGGGACATTGTGGCTCAATTGAAGAAACAGGAGGTTGAAATATCGGAGTCTTTTTTGGTGCATTACATTTTGAACACTCTTCTACACCAATATAGACCTTTCAAAATCTCATACAACACACATAAGGATAAATGGTCAATTAATGAACTCATGACCATGTGTGTTCAAGAGGAAGAGAGACTGGTGATGGAACTGGGAGAAAGTGCAATGTTGGCAACGCGTGGAAAGGGCAAATCTCAAGCCAATCGAAAAGGGAAAGGTAAAGTACCTCCCCAAGCTGATATCAAAGAGGATTCCAAGTGTTTCTTCTGTAAAGAGAAGGGACACATGAAGAAGGAATGCGCCAAATTTCAAAAATGGCTTGTAGATAAAGGTAATTTAATCTCGTTTGTTTGTTATGAATCTAATATGGTTAACGTCAATATTAACACATGGTCGATTGATTCTGGATCTACAATTCACATTTCGAATTCCTTGCAGGATTTGCAAAACCTAAGGAAGCCGGTGGGAAGTGAGCAAAGCATCTTATCAGGAAACAAGATGGGTTCGCATGTGGAAGCTATAGGAACATGTTATTTAACTTTAAGTAGTGGCTTTGTTTTAGAATTAGAAAAGACTTTTTATGTTCCAAGTTTTTCTAGAAACTTAATTTCAGTCTCAAGGCTTGTACCTTTTGGATATTCCATTAACTTTTTAGAAAAATATTTCAGTCTATTTTATAAATCTAATTATGTTGGGAATGGTATTTTGTCTAATGGTATTTACTGCATTAATTTACAAAACAATGTCACTTATGATTCAATGCATGTTCACACTAGCACTAAAAGTTGTGTTATTAATGAAGATCCCTCTAAATTATGGCACCGGAGACTATGTCATATCTCTATAGAAAGAATTAAAAGATTGGTAAATGAAGGGGTACTTAATACTCTGGATTTTACTGATTTTGAGACTTGTGTGGACTGCATAAAGGGAAAGCAAACCAACAAGTCAAAGAAAGGTGCCAATAGGAGTTCGAACATATTAGAGATCATACATACTGATATATGTAGTCCAGACATGGACTCACATGGTAAGAGATACTTCATCTCCTTTATAGATTATTACTCACGATATATGTATCTCTACATGCTTCATAAATAGAGCGAAGCATTAGATGCCTTTAAGATCTTCAAGGCTGAAATAGAGAAACAATGCAGCAAGCAAATTAAGATCATGAGATTAGATAGAAGTGGAGAATATTATGGTAGATACACAGAAGATGGACAAGTACCTGGGCCATTCGCTAAATTTCTTCAAGAGCATGGGATTGTTGCCCAATACACCATGCCTGGTTCACCCGACCAGAATGGTGTAGAAGAAAGAATAAATCAAACATTATTGGACATGGTGCGGAGTATGCTTAGCAGCGCCAATCTTCCTAAATCCTTGTGGACTGAAGCACTTAAGACGACAGTGTATATTAAACCGAGTTCCAACTAAGGCTGTTCCTAAAACGCCATTTGAATTATGGAAAGGTTGGAAACCGAGTTTGCGACATATGCATTGTTTGGTCAATTTAGTGTGATCTAAATTGCTATTTATAATGTCAACCCGGGGTTCGTAAACTGACGAAGTGAAGTGTACTATATGTACTAGATAACCATTTCCTTAGTCTTTTGTCGTTTTTAGTTTTTTTTAAGTTTGTTTTTGGATTTATCTTTCCCTAATGTGAGATGATGAAAAGGTGATAAAGAAAGTGAAATATGGATGATTATGGTGATCTCTAAGTGGTTTTTCAAAACTTAAAAGAAAGAAAGCTTTTAAAATAACTGCAATGAAATCAATTCTTAAAAAGAAATAAAGACATCAAACAATGAACTAATGACATCGGCCCAGTATCTTTGTTGCTGAATGAAAATGAAAGTGAAATCTACACTAAACGCAATTAAAAGTAAGAACAACTAATCCACACTATTTCAACTCTTCAACTCAATCTTCCTTGTGAAAAGATATCATGAAATGTTAAGCAATGTGAAATCTAAAAGAAGTTAAACTGCATAAAAGAAACTAATCACACTACTTTAACTCTCTTGACCTTTTGCCTTTCAGCTTAATTTACCCTGTGAGAAACAATCATGAACAAGTCAAGCAATGTGAGATCTAAAGCAAACTAAATCAAGCTATAATGAGTGATATTCTGGTTCCTAATAAAGTTATTTGATTATAGAAAGAAACCGTTAACAGATGAATAGCATGATATCTAAGAGCAGAAAATAAATGTACAACTTATGGAAATGACAGTACTGGAAATCAAACTTCAGAAAACAAGAGTCAGTGACAAAGACAAGATGATCTCGTATGCCAATAGTTATAAAAAGAAAAGGTGAAAAATTGCCCCAGGCTGCCTAAGAAAACCTGCAGAAAACACTGATCAGTTGTAACCATAAAAGAGCAGCAATGAAAATGTAAATCAACATAAATCAAAAAGCTTTGTTATGTACAACTAATATACATGATGAAATAAAACGCATCATTTAAATGACAACTGTACAGCTAATATACATGAACAGGAAAAAAGTAATGCAAGAGTTAAAGGACAACTGTACAAGGCTTTAGTGAGCAGGGGCCCTCTGCCACTTCTGCCGATTCAACGAACAGCTACAAGCTTAATTTTAAACCAGTCTTCTCATATATTAAACAGCAACGTAAAAGTGCAGTGGGGAAATACAACAACTTCGAATTACATTACCAAATATTAACTTTTACAGCGTTCATGGACGCGTTATTTATAAGGAAAGAAAGCTAAACAAATTAACTAAATCTATGCTATTAACCACGCTACCAGAGACACGTAAATCCTCTTCAGACCGGATCTAGGTAACTGTCATCATGTTTATTAAATCTGAGAGGTATGGTTGTTGGATTCACGCTATCAGGATGTCTTCGTGGGCAAGGACTGTGCCACGTAGCTTCACGTGCTCAAAAACAGAGCTACGCAGAGTTGTGCCACCGTTGAACACTTTTGTTGACTATCCTTTGCCCCTTGTTTGACTGCGGGCTTTTATGGGCGTGCTGGATGATCTGGAGGGACACGTTCCATTTCCTTGACTCCTGTAACTTGCCCATGTGGCTCGTTTCTTAAGAGGACACCTGTAGCATGGTGTTTGACAAAACGGCTGCGGAATCCTGTGCTGGCTGCAGAAACCTGGGTCGGCTGCGGAAACTGAGAAGCTTCCGCAGCTGTCTGAACAAAATTCTAAACCAAACAACAGTCATCAGTGTAGTTAGAAAACCATGTCAAAAGCTCCTTTTTAAACTAAAATACAATGATTTAATCAACTTGGTGGATGAAATGAGTGGAAAAAGAAGGCTGAGAGGGTGTATAGGAAGGTGCAGGTTCGAGGCTCAACATACCCCCACTGTGAAGGTGTTGCATGTCCTCATGCAACCAAAACTTAGTTATTTTCCCTTAATCCATATGCTCTGAGGCTTTTGCAGGAACATCTAGCCCTCTTCTCTTTCTCTTTGATGCTAAAATGGTCCTTGGTTTCCTGACTAGACATTTGAACTTAAGATTAATCAATGCCTTGCTCAACTTTTTACACTTTTTCTTCAGCTTCATGTTCTTCTTTTGCCACAGTCCTAAATGGAGCATAGTGTTATCATGGACAATCTTGTCTACCTTACTTTGCTCTTTGAGTGCTTCGTTTTCCTGTTTGATGTTCCTATTTAGGACTTCCAATTCAAACACTTCCTGTTTTAAAGACTGTACTTGTGCATCAAGTGGCAAGGTGGTGCTTGGTCCTGCAACTGATTGTTCCAAGGACTCTAGGTAGTTATATACTTCTTGCTGATTAGAATCTACCTCAGGTGTCTTTCTCGGCCTGAACTCAAATTCTGGTGAAGGAGGACTGCTTTCTCTTTTCGGCCGAAAAGGGCTTTCCTCACATGGAGGACTTGGCTCAATGCTTGGCTGAGTTGGAGATTTCTCAAGTGTCTCTTTATCTAAATCAATAAAGTGAGACTGTTTTTCTTTGGTTTTATTCCCCTTCCCTTTTAGCCTAGTGCTCCTTCTTAGGTATGAACTAGTACTCTTTTCTTGTGCAGTCTGTTTTCCTCTTTGCTTTTTCTTGGTTATGGTAGCAGCTTGAAGATCTATTAATCTCTCTGACAGAGGTTGATAATCTTCTTCTATGGATTGCTCAGGGGATGGATAGATTTCTTGGATAGTCCTTTTACCTTTTTCCTTTTTCTGTTCCTTATTTCTAGCTCTATCTTCTGTTCCTTTTTGGACTGTTTCTTGAATTTCTATTGTAGGGGAGTCTTGGATTGTAATGCTTTTTTCTTTCCTCCTACTTTTCCTTGGAATTTTTTGGGAACTGCTTCCAGAGGCTTCAGTCAGTTCTTGGAAGTGGTTTTTTGTCAAAAACTTTTCCCAAGTATCCTTAGTGTTTTTCAACTGATCTTCAATAAGGATTTTTATGAACCCATGATGGTAAAGATGGGGTTCAATATTGCCTACGTGTTTTTGAACAGTAGAGCTCATTTTCTTCAAGCTTGATAACAGAAAATAAGGAAAATTAAGGGTATAACCTTCCATAAAATTCATCATTAGCCTGGCATGATACATGTACATGGAACCAAAACGACCCTCGCATGTGATAAATTTCTGGATAAGTAATAACAGAGTGGACCATTCTTCTTTTATTGCATGCACAGAGATTCCTTTTGTAAATACAGAGGTATCCATACCTGGGTTTTGGAGCATGATTCTCCATCCTTGATCGTCCACACTTCTGTTTTTGAACCACCTTTCACCTTCTTGTGGAAGACTTTTTGCAGCTGCTATTGTGGCCTCGGTCACTGTAAATTTTAAGTCTCCTATCTCCACTGCGTGTCCATTAAAGGACTGTGCAAAGGCTTTAGTCACTTCTTTGTTATAGCCCCTGAACTTTTGAATGAATCTCAGCCACCTTGCTTTCTTCAACGACTCCTTCATTTGAGGATAACCCTCCAGGTATTTTGGTCCTTCCGGTTCAGCTCTTAGTAGTTTTCCCATTCTCGGCTTTAAATTCTGACTGAAAATTCTACTGCGTATGAAGGTTCAGGAAAAAAATGGGCTGATTACGGGATTCTTAGGGTAACTGGAGTGGCCGTAACCGAAGTTCAGGATGTATGTGGTGACTGTAGCCAGGGTTTGGAGCAAGCTGTAATGGATGCAGCAAAAATGGAGAACAGGGAATGGTATGAGTACCGAGGGAGTAAAGGGTAAGTTGTTGGCATTATGTTTCTGGTATAGCTATATGTTACAAATGTTGTACTTGATGGCAACTCCCATGGCAAGGCTCTCAATTTGTTGAAAATTAAGAAGGACGCAGGAAAGCAGTTCAGAAGGTGCGTACCCGCAGGTACACCATGCAGGGACTACGTCCAGGTACGCAGGGCAGCCGTTCAGGAGGTGTGTCCCCCCAGTGCACACATTTCAAGGCAGAGAAAAGCACACATGGGGTTTCTTATGTTTTACTCTTGGTATTTAGCCGACGGTATTGGGTTATTATGGTGTCGGCTCGTGGTATTATTCCATGATTTTAGGAGGAGCTTGCCTATATAAAGCAAAGGAGATCATTTGGTTTGAGCATGGTTTTGGTTGAATATCTTATGTGGGCTAGATCTGGTCTAGATCTAAACAAGGCGAATCTACTGATGGACCAAGATCTCTTTGGCGCATGTTCAAATCTGTAGATCTGACTGTCTGGGTTACTTCTGAAGTCTTGAAATCATCTATGCCCGCCGGGACGCAGGTGCAGTAAGGGTTCAGGTGCTGGGACGCAGGCGCAGAAGGGTTCAGGTGCGCCGGGACACAGGCGCAGAAGGGTTCAGGTGCGCCGGGACGCAGGCACAGAAGGGTTCAGGTGCGCCGGGACGCAGGCGCAGAAGGGTTCAGGTGCGCCGAGACGCAAGCGCAGAAGGGTTCAGGTGCGCCAGGACGCAGGCAGTTCAATAGACTCAGAGCGAGGGACGCAGGCTAGCAGTTGAGCAGGGTGCGTCCGGGACGCAGGCTAGCAGTTGAGCAGGGTGAGTCCGGGACGCAGGCTAGCAGTTGAGCAGGGTGAGTCTGGGACGCAGGCTAGCAGTTGAGCAGGGTGCGTCCGGGAAGTAGGCAAGCAGTGGAGCAGGGTGCTTCCTTCTCTTAAAATCTTTGTTTATCATTGTTGTGTTCTAGGTTTGGTCCTATTACTGTTGATCTGGTTACTACAGTTGATTGGGTGATTCTCTCATACTTGATGATCAATTGATGCTTATGGATCCAGTTTGAAAATTTATGAAAAGTGGTCCTTGTAAGAAAAGAAGTAGGGGGTTGTAGCTCCCTTCCAGGAGAGACTGGAAAACGAGAGAGAGTTGTAGCTCTCTGCAAGTTGTAGCCTGCGTACTGGTAAAGGACTGCACCAGTACAAAACCATTGTAAAAGGAGTTTCTAATTTGAAAGAAGATAGAGACATATTGCAGCAGGTGGTTTTCACCCACATTGGGTTTCCACCTTACATCTTGTGTTCTTTGGTGTGACTATCTGTTTTCTTTTGTTCATGCTCATTATTTTATGGTACTGACATGCAAAGATAATTCAAAGAACAATTAAAGAAGATTTATTAAAAGTATTATATAATACTGATTCACCCCCCTCTCAGTATTATTTCCAACAATTGGTATCAGAGCAGGTCCTTCAGAGAAGCTTGATCGCTTGAAGGTAGATCGTTCATCATGAGCAACTACGAGAGAGAAGCATCAATCAGGCCACCGGTTTTTGATGGGACAAACTTCAATTATTGGAAGGTAAGAGTTACTGCCTATCTTCAATCTCTTGGTACAGAAGTTTGGGACATCGTAGAGATAGGCTACGCTTTTCCTTCAACTACTCCTACAGATGCAAGCCGAGAAAAAGAAGTATGAAACAAATGTGAAAGCAGTCAGTACTCTATTAGGATGTATATCTCAATCAGAATTCATGAAGGTAATGCACTATAAATCTACAAAAGAGATATGGGACAAAATTGTCACAAGCTATGAGGGAGATGAACAGGTAAAGCGTGCTAAACTTCAAACTCTCAGAATTCAGTATGAGACTCTCAAAATGTATAATGATGAAAGTGTGGCTAACTATTTTCTTTGGGTAGATGAGGTTGTTAATTGTATGAAAAATTTGGGTGAAGAAATAAAAGAGGCTATTGTGGTTGAAAAGGTTCTAAGATCATTGTCCCCCAAGTTTGAATCTAAAGTATCTGCAATAGAAGAAAAGGAAAATCTACGAATTCTTACTATGTCTCAGCTACATGGAATTCTAACTGCTTATGAAATGAGAAAGGGAGGTCCATCAGACAGAAGAGAAGCTGCTTTCAAGGCATCAGGCAAAGGAGATTATTATGAAGCAAGCCACGTCCCAGAAGAAGAGGAAGAAGAATCAAATTTTGTCAGAAATCTTCAAAGGGGTTCTGGAAGGTTCAGAGGTAAGTTACCATTTAAATGCTTTTCCTGTGGAAGAGTAGGTCATTATGCTGCAAAATGTCCTTATAAAGATAAAGGAAAAGAACCTGCTAGATGGAACAAGAAACATAACGCAAATAAGAAAAGCTACTACACTCATGAAGATAGTGATGGTCTATCAAACAGTGATGAAGATGAACAAGGTAATGAATATAAGTTGTTAATGGCATTTGAAGATGATGATTATATGGATGTTGTAGATGTGGATAACCTTTATGATGAAATTACTAGACTCAAGAGATGTATAGAAGAAAAGAACATGATTATTGATACTCTACAATTTCAAATTGATGAAAAGGAAAAACATCTTGAAAAATTAGAAGGTGAAATTGTTGGTCTTAGAAAAGAGATTGAGAAAACAAAAGCTATTAATCTCAAGTTTGTCAAAGGATCTGAAACTTTGGATGAGATTATCAATGTGTAGCGGTCTCCTCTAAACAAGACAGGTCTGGGCTATAATGGAGAAACTTCTCAAGCATCCACCTCAAAAAGTTATCTTGATGCAGCAAAAAGAAATGAGCAAAAGAACAATGAAGATCAACAGGTAAAGCAAGAACGAATTACAAACAGAAACTATCAAGGGCAATCCATCTTAAGGGTGAACAAAAGCTACAACCAGCCACAGGTAAAATCTTCTCAAATTAGTTCAAGAATATATGAAAATAGAAACTACAATCAGTTGGCTGGTAGATTCAATAACCACAGAAGTTTCTTCAATGGACAATGTTTTTCTTGCCACAACTTTGGTCACAAAGCAGCTCAATGTGTTGCATATAAAACGATCATGACTAGAGAAGCTCAAAAGCAAAGAAGTATGACAGGGATTACAGAGAGAACCTATAACAACTTTTCGGTTCTTGAAAATGAAGTTGAATGTTCTATTTGCAATAACTTTGGTCATGAAGACTCTGAATGCAGGAGCAGGTTTCAGCAGAAAAATGAACAAGCCTCAAGCACCAAAACATGGAGAATAAAGGAACCTCAAACAGAAAGATGTGGGATAGCATTTTATGCAGAGGGACAGGAAAATCTATGGTACATTGACAGTGGATGTTCGAAGCATATGACAGGTGATAAAGAAAAACTCGAGTCTTATTCTGCTCTAGAAAAGGGAAAGAAAGTCTCTTTTGGAAATGATACTCCTGCAACTATAAAAGGAAAGGGCATTGCTCAGTTAAAAGAAAAGGTCAAGGCTGGAAATGTTTTGTATGTTGATGGATGGAAGCATAATCTCCTAAGTGTCAGCCAGATGTGTGATCAAAGAACCGAGGTTATATTCAGATCAAATGGATGTCTTGTTCGTGATCTTGATACAGGTAAAACAGTGATCAAAGGTAAAAGAACTCCAAATAATCTGTACATATTTGAAGAAGGACAACAACAATGCTATCTGAGCAAGGATGATGAGCACTGGTTATGGCATCGGAGGTTGGGACATCTAAGCTTTTCACAAATAAGGAAAGCATGCAAATATCAGGCAGTTCGTGATCTTCCAGATATCAAAATTCCTGACAACACCATATGCAAATCATGTCAATTTGGAAAACAAACCAGAACTAACTTTCCAGAGAAAGAAGGATCAGCTAGCATGCCTCTTGAGCTAGTACATACATATACATGCGGTCCTTTCAGGAAAAGAACACCTCGAGGAGAAGAATACTTGATATTATTCATTGACGATTTCTCCAGGTTTGTCTGGTTAGGACTTATGAAGCACAAAGATGAAGCATTCGAAAAATTCAAATCCTTCAAAGCCTTGGTTGAAAATCAATCAGGTCACAAAATTAAGTGCCTCAGACCTGATAGAGGTGGGGAATTTACTTCAAATGAATTTTTCGATTTTTGTGAAGAACATGGGATAAGAAGAGAATTCTCTACAGCAAGAACTCCTCAGCAAAATGGAGTTTTGGAAAGGATGAACAGAACAATCCAACAAATGGCTCGTGCTATGCTTGATGAGTCAGGAACTCCCGCAACCTTCTGGGGTGAAGCTGCACATGCTGCGGTTGTTATTCTCAACAAAACAAATGTCCGGGTGAACAGCACTCAAACTCCTCATGAGCTCTGGAGTGGTAGGACTCCTTCGGTAAAGCACTTCAAAATCTTTGGGAGCAAATGCTATATCAAGAATACAGATGAGCATCTTGGCAAACTTGAACCTAGAGCAGATGAAGGCATTCTTCTTGGTTACTCTCCACATAGCAAAGCATACAAATGCTACAATAAAAGACTTGGCAGAATTGTTGACAGCATTGATGTAGTGGTTGATGAAAAGGGATACATTCCTAGGCAAGTACATCATGAAGACATCGAAGAAGATGAAGGCTACCCCCAACGACAGAATGATGAAGAAGAAGAACCAGAGGAGCAAACAAGAATAGAAGAAAAGACTCCATCCAGATATGTTCAGAAGAATCATCCAGAATCTCAGATTATGGGGCAGAAAGAAGCAGGTGTACAAACAAGAAGAACAGTTGCAGAAGCTTCAAGCTATTTGGCATTACTCTCCTCTACTGAACCACAAAATGTGAAAGAGGCATGTAAATATGAATGTTGGGTGAAAGCAATGGATGAAGAACTTGAGCAGATCGAAAAGAACAACACTTGGGAGCTGGTTCCTAGACCAAAAGATAAGAATGTTATCGGAACAAAATGGGTCTTCAAAAATAAATTGAATGAAAATGGAGAAGTAATTAGAAACAAAGCCAGACTTGTTTGTAAAGGGTATGCGCAGTAAGAAGGAATAGACTTTGAAGAAACCTTTGCTCCTGTTGCAAGACTTGAGGCCATCCGAATGTTCCTTGCTCTCTCAAGTTTTCAAAACTTCAAAGTATTTCAAATGGACGTGAAATCAGCCTTTCTGAATGGAGACTTGGAAGAAGAAGTGTACATTGAACAGCCAGATGGGTTCATTCTTGGAAATGATCCAAATCTTGTATGCAGATTGAAAAAGGCTCTCTATGGTCTCAAACAAGCTCCAAGGGCTTGGTAGTACCGTTTGGACAAATATCTTCATCAACAAGGCTTTTCAAAAGGATCAGCAGATAGCAATCTTTATATAAAAGTTGAAAATGACAAATTGCTAATACTTGTTGTATATGTAGATGACATTATTTTTGGGAGCAATGAAGAAGCTATGAGTCAAAACTTTGCCTCTGTCATGCAGAAAGAATTTGAAATGTCCTTGCTAGGAGAACTGACATATTTCCTTGGTTTGCAAATCCAACAAAAAGAAGGAGGAATCTTTTTATCTCAAACCAAGTATCTCAAACAGATTTTGAAGAAATATGGTATGGAAGATGCAAAACCAGTATGTACACCCATGGTCACAGGATGTAGCCTCAGTGCAAATGATGAATCTGCATCAGTACATCAACCAACCTACAGATCTATGATTGGAAGTTTACTTTATTTGACAGGTACCCGACCAGACATCATGCATGCAGTTGGAATAGTTGGAAGATTTCAGGCAAATCCGAAAGAGACTCATCTTCAGGCAGTGAAGAGAATTTTCAAATATCTTCAAGGGACTCAAAATTATGGCTTATGGTATCCTAGAGATACAGATCTTACACTTCATGCTTATACAGATGCAGATTAGGCCGGAAGCGTGGATGACAGGAAAAGCACAAGTGGCAGCGCGTTCTTTATGGGTTTGAGACTGGTATCTTGGTTCAGCAAGAAACAGAGTTCAATTGCCTTGTCTACAGCTGAAGCGGAATATGTTGCTACTGCGTCTTGTTGCACCCAACTCCTTTGGATGATGCAGACTTTGCAGGATTTTCAAATCACTTGTACACCACCAATCCCCATCTTATGTGACAACACAAGTGCAATCAGCATCTCAAAGAATCCTGTTATGCATTCAAAAACCAAGCACATACCAATCAAGTACCATTTTCTCCGGGAACAAGTACTTGAACAGAAGGTCAAGTTGGAGTATGTTCCTTCTAAGGAACAAGTTGCTGATATTTTCACCAAACCATTGCCCAGGGACACTTTTGAATACCTCAGGCAAAAGCTGGGGGTTGTTGATGCATCATCTTATTGTTGAACCTTTTCTGATTGATGGCACAGGTTCAGGGGAGCATATAATGCATTGTTGGCATTATGGAGGATGGTCAGAAGGAGATCTTGGAAATAGCTGCAATATGTCTCTATCTCTTTCATGGTGGATTATGGTTCTTTGTTGCAGATCTGGTTCATTTTCAGGAGGAGCATGATCTTAGGGGGAGCATACCCCTTTGCCCTTGATGTCAAAGGGGGAGAATGAAGCTGAAGTTTGTGAGGTTGCCATCAAGTCCAAAGGGGGAGATTGTTGGCATTATGTTTCTGGTATAGCTATATGTTACAGATGTTGTACTTGATGGCAACTCCTGTGGCAAGGCTCTCAATTTGTTGAAAATTAAGAAGGACGCAGGAAAGCAGTTCAGAAGGTGCGTACCCGCAGGTACACCATGCAGGGACTGCGTCCAGGTACGCAGGGCAGCCGTTCAGGAGGTGCGTCCCCCCAGTGCACACATTTCAAGGCAGAGAAAAGCACACATGGGGTTTCTTATGTTTTACTCTTGGTATTTAGCCGACGGTATTGGGTTATTATGGTGTCGGCTCGTGGTATTATTCCATGATTTTAGGAGGAGCTTGCCTATATAAAGCAAAGGAGATCATTTGGTTTGAGCATGGTTTTGGTTGAATATCTTATGTGGGCTAGATCTGGTCTAGATCTAAACAAGGCGAATCTACTGATGGACCGAGATCTCTTCGGCGCATGTTCAGATCTGTAGATCTGACTGTCTGGGTTACTTCTGAAGTCTTGAAATCATCTATGTCCGCCGGGACGCAGGTGCAGTAAGGGTTCAGGTGCGCCGGGACGCAAGCGCAGAAGGGTTCAGGTGCGACGGGACGCAGGCGCAGAAGGGTTCACGTGCGCCGGGACGCAGGCACAGAAGGGTTCAGGTGCGTCGGGACGCAGGCGTAGAAGGGTTCAGGTGCGCCGGGACGCAGGCGCAGAAGGGTTCAGGTGCGACGGGACGCAGGCGCAGAAGGGTTCACGTGCGCCGGGACGCAGGCACAGAAGGGTTCAGGTGCGTCGGGACGCAGGCGTAGAAGGGTTCAGGTGCGCCGGGACGCAGGCGCAGAAGGGTTCAGGTGCGCCGGGACGCAGGCAGTTCAATAGACTCAGAGCGAGGGACGCAGGCTAGCAGTTGAGCAGGGTGCGTCCGGGACGCAGGCTAGCAGTTGAGCAGGGTGAGTCCGAGACGCAGGCTAGCAGTTGAGCAGGGTGAGTCCGGGACGCAGGCTAGCAGTTGAGCAGGGTGCGTCCGGGAAGTAGGCAAGCAGTGGAGCAGGGTGCTTCCTTCTCTTAAAATCTTTGTTTATCATTGTTGTGTTCTGGGTTTGGTCCTATTACTGTTGATCTGGTTACTACAGTTGATTGGGTGATTCTCTCATACTTGATGATCAATTGATGCTTATGGATCCAGTTTGAAAATTTATGAAAAGTGGTCCTTGTAAGAAAAGAAGTAGGGGTTGTAGCTCCCTTCCAGGAGAGACTGGAAAACGAGAGAGAGTTGTAGCTCTCTGCAGGTTGCAGCCTGCGTACTGGTAAAGGACTGCACCAGTACAAAACCATTGTAAAAGGAGTTTCTAATTTGAAAGAAGATAGAGACATATTGCAGCAGGTGGTTTTCACCCACATTGGGTTTCCACCTTACATCTTGTGTTCTTTGGTGTGACTATCTGTTTTCTTTTGTTCATGCTCATTATTTTATGGTACTGACATGCAAAGATAATTCAAAGAACAATTAAACAAGATTTATTAAAAGTATTATATAATACTGATTCACCCCCCTCTCAGTATTATTTCCAACATAAGCAACAATAACGAGTTCAACATCGAATGCATGCGGGAGTGAAGTGATAAATGGGCAGAATAACGGCTGAGTCCTTTTGGATCGGATGACTTGCGCACACGTCTCAGCAGATGGCTGCGGAAATTATGGTGAAGGAGAGCCATAGTACAGTAGGTCATGTCTCAAAAGTACGGCCAATAAATGGGAGAGCAGTCCATCTCGAGTTTAAATTTAGAATGATCATGGGACCGTTAGAAATGAATAAGGTGTGTGTGGAATGACATCGTGGAAGATGAGTGGTATGGGGCTTGCCGTATCAAATCATTGCATTTAGTGGAACTTGCCATGGTTTAATAACTATGCATAATAATGACATTGAATTGTTATTTGGTAGAGATTTTTTATCATACCTTTGGAAGTTTATCATTTCTTGATTAAGGCTTCTGACCCATTGTTGTTCTTTGATCTTGAAGATGCCCCATGTCTTTGCTGCACTTGGTGATGATGACACTAACCTTTGACAGTGATTTTTTTTTTTTTTTTTGAAAACAGAGTGATGCTAGCTGCGGAAACGGTTTCCAGCTGCGGAAACTAAGACAACACCCCTTTAACTGCACAAAGATAGTTAGAGAAGAACTAACTAAATAAAATAGTCCTGAGAGGGACTTTTATTGATGGAATGAAATGAAATGAGTGGAATGAGATGGAAATGAAGTGGAGTGAAGGTGGAGATGGAAATGAGATGGATGAACTGAAATGGCAAATGAGGTGGAGTGAAGATGGAAAGAGAGAGAGATTTTTTTTGGAAAATATAGAGTGTCAGGTGCCCCTGATTTTCACTCTACATTTTCTGTATAAGACTGCCAATCTGTGATTGGTTTTCAGACTTATACAAAAGATTTTTTTTTTTTTTTCAAAAACTGAAAGAAACAAAGACTAGGCTGATGGAGGAGAAGGATTCCTCTCCACCAGCCTCATTGCAGAATTTCCTTGAAATATTTTGACAAATTGCTCTTTTGAGAGTGGCTTATAATAAATTTTCAATCGGTGGCCATTCACAATGAGAGGAGTTTGAAACTCATCAATGGTCTTCACTCGAACTGCTCCATTGCTAAAGACTTCGTCAATCTCATATGGTCCAAGCCAATGAGTCTGAAATTTTCCTTTGAAGTCTTTAAACTTGGAATCAAACAGTAACGCCCAATCTCCCTTTTGAAACTTTTTCTCTTTGATATATCTGTCATTGGTGCTAAACTAGATCAGTCCTTAAAATTGCATCTTGTCTTATTTCATCTAGCTCATTCAGCTGCTCCATTCTGTGTTTTTGGGCTTTTGATAGATTCATCCCCAACTGAACTGCCATCTTGAAAGTCTTGACTTGAAACTCAATGGGGAGCTGGACTTCTTTCCCATAAACAAGTTCATAGGGAGAATGTCCTGTTGTATTCCTCCATGTAGTTCTATAGGCCCATAAGGCTTCAGGAAGCCTTTCTGCCCAATCTCTTCTGTGGAGATGAACAGTTTTGGTGATGATGCTCTCAAGAACTTTGTTTGTAGATTCCACTTAACCATTTGCTTGCGGATGGTACGAAGTAGATTTTCTGTGCTTGATTTTGTATCCTTCCATCAGCTTCTCCATCAAGTTAGATGTAAATTGACTTCCCTGATCTGTCACAATTTCTCTTGGGACACCAAAACGAGTAAAAATATCCTCAAAAAGAAATTGAACAACTGGATTTTCAGTGGCAGAAGGCAATGCCTTGGCTTCTATCCATTTAGTAACATAATCAGTGCAAACCAATATATACTTCTTTTGTCTAGATGGTGGATTAATGGGTCCAATGAAATCTAAAGCCCATTTTTCAAAGGGTTCGATGAGTACCTGTGGTTGTAATGGCATTTCATTTGAAAGAGTCGGTCTCCCAACTCTCTGGCAGCTGTCAGACCTTCTAACATATTGTTTTGCATCTTTGAAGAGAGAAGGCCAATAATATCCTAAAGAAAGGATTTTATAGGTTGTCCTCTTGTCAGCAAAGTGTCCACCGCATGGTTCATCATGACATGCCTTGAGGATGTCAGGCATTTCATCTTCCCGAACACATCTTCTGATCACACAATCTAGCCCTGTTTTAAAAAATTCATTAGAAATCCATGAATAATTTGAACTCTCCTGAATAATTTTCCTTTTCTCATTAGGAAATAAGTGTGGAGGTAGCTTCCCTGTAACCAAATAATTAGCAATATCTGCATACCAAGGAGTTTTAGTATTTACTGCAAACAAATATTCATCTGGAAACTTATCCTCTACAAGAGAATCTTCGTTAGTATTTTGGATTCTAGACAAGAAATCAGCTACTGTATTTTGTTTCCCTGGTCTATCTAACACAGTAATATTGAATTCTTGTAAAAGTAAAAGCCATCTTGTAACTCTGCCATTAGTAATAGGTTTGTTCATGAGATATCTAATTGCAGAATGATCAGTATGGACAAAAGTTTCATAGCCTGTTATATAATGTCTAAATTTATTGATTGCATGAACAACAGCTAAGAACTCTTTCTCAGTCGCAGTATAATTTAACTCAGTGGGAGTCAGATTTTTACTGGTGTAGTAAATGGCATAAGGAACTAAATCCTTTTGTCCCAATACAGCTCCTAGGGCTGTATCTGAATCATATGTAGAAATATGGAAAGGAAGTTTCCAATTTGGCCCTCTCAAAATGGGTGCTTCAGATATTCTTGTTTTCAAAGTTTCAAATGCAGATTGACAGTCAGGATCCCAATTTAATTCACAGTCTTTTGTAAGTAATTTGAAGAGCGGAGATGCTATCTTGGTGAAGCTTTCAATAAATATTCTATAATATCCAGTAAATCCAAGAAAACTTCTAACATCTCTTTGACAATTTGAAATAGGTAACTTGGAGATGACTTCAACTTTTGATCTATCAATTTCAATCCCATCTCCCGAAATATGATGTCCTAAAACAATCCCTTCAGTAAACATCATAAAACATTTTTCATGACTTAATGAAAGATTTGTTCCTTTACATCTTATAAGGACTTTTTCCAAATTTTCTAATGCCTCTTCAAATGAATTACCATAAACTGTAAAATCATCCATATAAACCTCTACACAATCATGAATTAGATCAGAAAAGATTCCTAGTACTGCCCTTTGGAATGTTGCGGGTGCATTACATAATCCAAAAGGAAGTACTCGGTAAGCAAAAGTTCCCCATGGACAGGTAAATGTGGTCTTGTCCTGATCTTCAGGTGCTACCTGAATTTGATTATAGCCACTAAAACCATCCAAAAATGAGAAATAATTTTTGCCTGCTAAAGTATCTAATACATGATCAATAAAGGGTAGAGGAAAGTGATCATTCAAAGTTGCTTTGTTCAATTCCCTGTAATCAATGCAAACCCTCCATTTACCATTCTTTTTAGGTACTATAACCAAAGGAGAAACCCACCGGCGATCTGAAATGGGGTAAATGAAGTTTACATTAAGTAACTTTTGGAGCTCTTCTTTCAGTATCTCCCTAAGGTTTGGATTCATCCTTCTTTGAGGTTGTCTAATTGGTTTACTTTTTTCCTCAATGTAGATGTGATGAATGCAAGTCTTAGGGTCAATACCTTTCATATCGGTATACTCCCATGCAAATGCAGTAGAATGTTTTTGCAAGATTTTGGTTAGCTCCTCCTGTTGTGATTTTTCCAAGTTTTTGTTGATATTCAATGTTTTTCCTGGAAAAATCTCAATGGCAGAACTACCAAACTCTTCCATAGAGAAAAGAGACATTTGTCTAGATGATAGACACTCAATGTCAAAATCCAACTGAAATTGTGTGGTCATATTCTGAAGATGGTTCAAAGTTTTCTAATGTGTTCAAAATTTGACTATCTTCACTGATCTCAGAAATGGTAAAGACTGGTTGTATAGTATCTTCATCATCAACCCACTCATTATCTCCTATTTCTGTAATTTCTTTTGCTGGAGGATACAGATCGAACTCCTTTGTCGAATTACCATCAGAAATATACATATCCCCAGACCTACAACTGATGAAAGCATCAGCTGTGGCTAGCCAAGGTCTTCCTAAAATAAGAGGATGTCCTCCTAGATTACTCTTGGGAGTAAAATCATGAAATCGACTGGATATTCCCAAGAGTCTAAGGAGACTGGAATGTCTTCTAATACACCATCTGGTTTGATAATTGATCGATCTGCAAGTTGCAGTAAAGTAGGTGTAAAGAGAAGATTAGGAAGTTTTAGCTGTTCCATAGTCTGTCTACTCATAATGTTGATAGAAACCCCTAAATCAATCAAAGTATTTGGTATTTCTACCCCATTGATATGTGTTTTGACAATTGGACTACCGAGATCTACATATTTCTGCATAGTAATTTTTCCCATCATGATATCTGCAATTTTCCTTACCAGGTGGATTTTTCTTGTATCTCTTGGTTTCCTTCCTGGTCTTTTAAGACTCAACTCCTTTATTGTTTTTGCTAGAATAGGAATCTCTTTAATGGCTTGTAACAAGGGAGTCTTGATACAGACATTCTTCAATTCATCTAGAAAATTATAGTCAGGCAACCAAATTTGTTTTTCCACTCCTTTGTCAATTTGTAATCTTTCAGGAAAAGGAGGTGTGGATAAAGATGCAGGTTGCTCAACTATGGGAGTTGTGGGGGTTAACTCTTTTTCTTTTTCTTTTTGAGTGTTTGGGTTTTGAAGAGATGCTTCAGAACCTTTATTGTCTTCAAGAGAATCTTCCTCAAAAATGCTTTGCTTTTGAGCATTTATAGAAGGCTTATCTAGAATTCTACCAGATCTGAGTTGTACTTCATTGAGAGGAACAATCATATAGGTAGGAAATTGTTGTCCTTCTACCATATAAGCATTTTGAGGGTTTTTATTATTGGGGTTTGGCAATGGCTGGGAAGGAAGTTGATTTGACTTCTGTTGGAATGGAAGCAAGAGTTGAGAATTTGGATTCTGTTGAGAAGGTTGTTGTTGTTGTGGAAATGGCAATGATAGTTGTGGATTTTGATTTGGAAGTTGTGGAGCTTGTTGGTTTTGAAAAGATGGGGGATATTGATAAAATTGAGCAAATCTCCCATAAGGATTTTGCATACCTTGTACCCATGATTGAAAAGGATTTTGAGGTTGGGACCAAGGTTGTTGCCAAGGATTCCAATTTGGTGGGGGTTGAAAGTTCATAGAGTTGCTAAACCCTTGATTTTGTTGCCCCTGCCAAGGTCTCCTTGCAACAAAACAGAGAGATTCGATTGTATTTGGATCTTCTTGAAAGACATCTTTGAGCCCAGGAATTGAAGGACAATCCTTGGTCTCATGATTCTCTTAACAAATTACACATGTTTCTACAACTTTTGCATCCAAGGGACATTCCCTTAGAGCATGTTTCTTCCTACACTTTGGGAAAAAGATGGCCAAAGCCTCAGCTTCTGCTTTCTGCTTATTGTGAATCTTAAGGGTGTCTAGTTGCTCACTAAGACTCCCTAAGATGTCAGTTTTGAATTCATCAAACATGTTGCCAATCTCAGCCCTACTTACTGATCCAGTTGCAGATTTGTTTGCTCTGATGAGAGAAGGATCTCTAGGCCCTTTTTGAGTTTTAGATTTCCCCCTTAAGAGATGGACACATAGCTCTGCTATATCATGAAGTGGAAGTTAAGATATGTCTCCTTTTCCCATCATGTTCAAAATATCTATCCATTCATCTCTAATGGCTTTTAATAGAAGAGCTTTCAAGGTCTCCTCATCTAAGTTACTCATTTTTGCTCTTTTCAGATTGTATTGAAACCTTTCAAGTAAATCCTCCAAGTTTTCATCTTCTCTTTGCACCATTTTGAATACCTCATCCTTGTGATTGGTGGGCATACAATAGTCCAGGTACCTATCCAAAAATGTTTGTTTCATATCATTCCAAGTCCTAATGGATTGAGTGAGTAATCCCATGAACCATTTCAAGGCTGCTCCTTTCAATGTTGAAGGAAACAGTTTTAGTTTTTGAGAGTCTTCCAGATAATCATAATTTCGACACACGACTTCAAACTCAAATAGAAATGTTTCAGGGTCCTCATTCCTTAACCCATAGAAGTTTGGGAGGACAGATGGTGAGATGTTTTTCATTGTGGCTCGGGAGTCCTCATCGACTATAGGAAATCTGAATGAGTTATCTCCATCCCTATTTCCCCCAATGTTACCTCTACCTCCTCCATTGTTTCCTCCTCCTCCTCTACCTCTACCTCTACCAAATCCAGTTGCTCCTTCCTCTGTCATGGTAGTTTCCCTGGAGACTTCAGAGTCTTCTGGTTCTTCTACTAAGGGTGAACGAGAAGGAATTTCTCCTTCTTCTTCTTCAGATGATTCTACTTCTTCAATTACAATTTGTCTCTCTGTAGAAGGAAGGAAATGATCTCTTTCTAATTCAGATTCGATGGAAGGTGTGGGAGAGTCGACTCCTGCCTCTTGAATTCCAGGAATCCTAGGGCTAGGAGTGTAAGTTGGAGATGATGGAGGTGTCTCTTGTCTATTCCTTGAAGTAGATGGACTTGTAAAAATCGAACTCTTGGCTCTAGCTAAAAACCTTCCCCTAGAATCTCTTGCTCTATGCATGTCATTTTTTTTTATTTTTCTTCAAGTCGGGCTAATAATTCTCTTTCTGATCTTCCAGGTCACTCTAGGTGCAAGAAGAGAGCATACTCAAGAAACTATTAAACCAATAACTTTCTCTTTTCTGATCCTCCAGATCACACTAAGTGCAAGAGGAGAGCATACTTTGAGAGGTTATCAATTTTCCTTCCTTGAAATTTTCTTGTTTTTTTTTTTTTAAGAATTTGGCTGCCTAATTTCACTTCCCCGGTAACGGCGCCAAAATGTTTGGTCAATTTAGTGTGATCTAAATTGCTATTTATAATGTCAACTCGGGGTTCGTAAACTGACGAAGTGAAGTGTACTATATGTACTAGATAACCATTTCCTTAGTCTTTTGTCGTTTTTAGTTTTTTTTAAGTTTGTTTTTGGATTTATCTTTCCCTAATGTGAGATGATGAAAAGGTGATAAAGCAAGTGAAATATGGATGATTATGGTGATCTCTAAGTGGTTTTTCAAAACTTAAAAGAAAGAAAGCTTTTAAAATAACTGCAATGAAATCAATTCTTAAAAAGAAATAAAGACATCAAACAATGAACTAATGACATCGGCCCAGTATCTTTGTTGCTGAATGAAAATGAAAGTGAAATCTACACTAAACTCAATTAAAAGTAAGAACAACTAATCCACACTATTTCAACTCTTCAACTCAATCTTCCTTGTGAAAAGATATCATGAAATGTTAAGCAATGTGAAATCTAAAAGAAGTTAAACTGCATAAAAGAAACTAATCACACTACTTTAACTCTCTTGACCTTTTGCCTTTCAGCTTAATTTACCCTGTGAGAAACAATCATGAACAAGTCAAGCAATGTGAGATCTAAAGCAAACTAAATCAAGCTATAATGAGTGATATTCTGGTTCCTAATAAAGTTATTTGATTATAGAAAGAAACCGTTAACAAATGAATAGCATGATATCTAAGAGCAGAAAATAAATGTACAACTTATGGAAATGATAGTACTGGAAATCAAACTTCAGAAAATAATAGTCAGCGACAAAGACAAGATGATCTCGTACGCAAATAGTTATAACAAGAAAAGGTGAAAATTTGCCCCAGGTTGCCTAAGAAAACCTGCAGAAAACACTGATCATTTGTAACCATAAAAGAGCAGCAATGAAAATGTAAATCAACAGAAATCAAAAAGCTTTGTTATGTACAACTAATATACATGATGAAATAAAACGCAGCATTTAAAGGACAACTGTACAGCTAATATACATGAAGAGGAAAAAAGTAATGCAAGAGTTAAAGGACAACTGTACAAGGCTTTAGTGAGCAGGGGCCCTCTGCCACTTCTGCCGATTCAACGAACAGCTACAAGCTTAAGTTTAAACCAGTCTTCTCATATATTAAACAACAACGTAAAAGTGCAGTGGGGAAATACAACAATTTCGAATTACATTACCAGAGATTAAATTTTACAACGTTCATGGACGCATTATTTATAAGGAAAGATAGCTAAACAAATTAACTAAATCTACGCTATTAACCACGCTGCCAGAGACACGTAAATCCTCTTCAGCCCGGATCTAGGTAACTGTCATCATGTTTATTAAATCTGAGAGGTATGGTTGTTGGATTCACGCTATCAGGATGTCTTCGTGGCCAAGGACTGTGCCACATAGCTTCACGTGCTAAAAAACAGAGCTACGTAGAGCCGTGCCACCGCTGAACACTTCCGTTGACTATCCTTTGCCCCTTGTTTGACCGCGGGCTTTTATGGGCGTGCTGGATGATCTGGAGGGACACGTTCCATGTCCTTGACTCCTGTAACTTGCCCATGTGGCTCGTTTCTTCAGAGGACACCTATAGCATGGTGTTTGACAAAACGGCTGTGGAATCCTATGCTGGCTGCAGAAACCTGGGTCGGCTGCGGAAACTGAGAAGCTTCCGCAGTTGTCTGAACAAGATTCTAAACCAAACAACAGTCATCAGCGTAGTTAGAAAACCATGTCAAAAGCTCTTTTTTAAACTAAAATACAATGATTTAATCAACTTGGTGGATGAAATGAGTGGAAAAAGAAGGTTGAGAGGGTGTATAGGAAGGTGCAAGTTCGAGGCTCAACATGCATGTTTGGGGATGCCCGTCTGCACAAGACTTGACATTGTATTTGTTGTGGAAATGTTGGGACGATATCAGAGTGATCCAGGTTTAGACCACTGGAGAGTTGCAAAGAAAGTAATGAGGTACCTTCAAGGAACCAAAAACTACATGCTTATGTATAGACGGACAGACAACTTGGAAGTAATTGGATACTCAGATTCTGACTTTGTTGGATGTGTTGATTTACATAAATCAACATCAGGATACATTTTTATGATGGCCGATGGAGTTGTATCATCGAGGAGTGCCAAGCAGACCTTGATTTCCACTTTGACTATGGAAGCCGAGTTCGTCTCCTGTTTTGAGGCTACTTTACATGGTGTATGGCTTAAGAGTTTCATTTATGGGCTTAGAATTATGGATTCTATCTCTAAGCCATTGAGAATATATTGTGATAATTCAGCTGCTATTTTTATGGCTAAAAACAACAAAGTGGGAGTCGAAATAAACACATCGACATTAAGTATTTAGCTATAAGGGAACGTGTTAAAGAAAAGAAAGTGGTCATTGAGCACGTCAGCACTGATTTGATGATCGCTGATCCTTTGACTAAGGGCATGCCACCGTTTAAATTCAAGGATCATGTAATGAATATGGGACTTGGTTCCATTATGTAGTTTCTCATTGTATGGACAATGTTATTTTAATGAAATTCTTAATTATTGTGATGTTTTTCTCATATTTATGTGCACCTTAATTTGATTTGAGAAAACTCATTTGTGTAGGACCAGGAATAAACATAAGGTTTATTCATTAAGAAATTGTTGCCACATAAATTATAATAAGAATAAATACATAGTAATACATGGAAGATAATACTCGTCATTAGAGGACTTATCACCATGATTCATGTATCTATTACTTAATACAAATTATCAATGGGTTTTAAGATGAGACATTAAGTTTGGAAGTATGGACCAAGTGGGAGAATGTTAAGCTCCATTAAGTTTTCCCAACTGCTGCCTACAATTACGAAAGTGAACTGCAGTTATTTCCTTAATTTCTGGAAACCAACTGCAGTAATTTCCTTAAATTACGGAAATCAACTGCAGTTAATTAATTTCTTGTTGGGAGCTTCTGAAGTGGTCCATTACTCCATCTAGAATTGTCTACCATGATCTGATAGAAGCTTGATAGAAGCTTGGCTATATATTTCTCTGTTTGGTCCCCAAGCTTACATCTCAATCCCCTTCAGTTTTACACCATCAAGTTGAGAGAGCAAAGCTTGGAAGTGCCCATATTATAGAATTCCTTTCTCTCGTTTTTGTGCTGCCATGAGCCTATGAATTACAAGTTAATTTCAGGGATCCCGCTGGTGCTTGTATGTTTACATAGATAGATAATGTGCTTATAAAGCTCACGGTACCATCGTTCCAATACATTGTTGTTTGTTGCGTTGAGGAGTGTGCCTACTCTTGGAAGCGTGGAGGATTACTTCTGCATGGTGAAAATTGCCTTCAATTTGCAATTTGATTTGCGAGAGGCCAATAGACCAGACCAACGATTGTGAAAGAGGCAAAACTATGCAGGTTTTGGTTCCCTGTAAGAACATATGAAGGTCAACGTTTGTGGAGAAAGCAGCAAGCAAACATAAGAGCTGGATTGAATTGCAGCGCGTGGGTTTTGTGGAAAATAAAAGAAGAGACTCCCTCAAAGCTTAGCAGAAAGTTTGTTTTCTGAAGTGTGTTTAGCATCAATGGCTTTTGTGGAAAATAAAAGAAGAGACTCCCTCAAAGCTTAGCAGAAAGTTTGTTTTCTGAAGTGTGTTTAGCATCAATAACTGGAGGTATTTTTCTTGGGCGTAAAAGTTTATTCCGCATTAAAGTTCAGATTTAACATTGTTAAAATTCGATTGTTAATTAGAATAATTGTTATTTCTACTTACATACGGATAAAGAACTATGTAAAAGAAGATTTAATCATTTTTTAAAATTTAAATTAAAAAATTTAAAATACGTAAAAGGATTAGGCATAAATAATTATGTAAGAGAATATTTAATTATTAATTTTTTAAATAAATTAATTACACATTAAAATATAATAACACGGTTAAGAGTGTGTTTTTTTTAATAGAATCAAGGCAGAGGTGACATTATTTTCCTTGATAAATCACAATAGCAATTAAAAATAATTATCCACAATACTGATTTAATAACTAAAATATGATAATTTTTCTCACTGTTAAAAAAGAAAAGTAACATGTAAACTTTTGAGAATGTTGATATATTCTTTAAAATATATAGTGGCGAGTTATGGATCATAATTCCATATCCAGTTGTAAATTACTTTCTTGAGCAACGCAATATTAACTTGGGTCATAGGTGATGAGCCTTAAAGAACTTAGATAAAAGTGGGATGACTCGAGATTACCGAGTCATTGAACTACTTAAATATGTAAACCCAAATTGTGTTGAGCATATCAAACTTTCTAAGAGATTTAGGATGATAATGGAGATTTTAATATAGTTAGATTCTAAAGTGATAAATAGATATTATGGATGAAAATAAAATATATTTCTTTTTTATTATGGTGGTTGGTAGATTTGAAAGCTAACTTATAAATATTATTGTTGTTTGTAGATTTGAAAGTTAATTTATAAATATTATTAATATAGATTTGTTTTAATTTAGAATTTACTAAATGTGATTAATTTTTTAAAATGTAATTTTTTTAGTATTAAATTTTAGAAAAAGTTTATTTATATTTTAAGAGATTTTTTTAGTCTTGATATTTATTAGAAACAAAATTAAGATGATTTATGTTTATTTTTAACAATTATATTTATATAAATTTCAAATTACTTGAGATTGTATGTGTTTTAGGCTACACCTATCTTTAGTATGATTGGATTTTTTTCCATCACCACTTACTCTATGTGCCATGGGTATTTTGAAATATCATAGGCACCAATATAAATTATTATTATCTTAATTTATTTTAATGTAATATGCATATCATAAGTTTTCCCCAATAAAAAATTGTTTGTAATTTTAGGAACAAAATTATAATATAATAAATTCAATTGAATTGATTTATTATTTTATTACACTTTTAATTAAATTACATTATGTTTTATTATTATTGCTACTCTTTTATATAATGTTTCGAGAGAGGCGCTCTACAACCCCGTGTAGGTTAGATCTGTAGATTGAATGTATGTATGTAAACAATTTTAATTGTTAGCCCAATTAAATTAAAAAAATGAGGTTAAACGTGATGAGTGTAAACATTTAAATGTTGGCTCAAATACTAATAAAAAGTTAAAAGTAATAAACAAGAAGTTAAAAGGGATAAATAAAAAGTTAAAAATAATATAAACCTAATATTGAGGATGAATGCAAACATTTAAATGTTGACTAGATTCATACTAAAAAATTAAAGTATTAAAAATAATAAAATTCAATTTGTTATATTTTGATTTTGTTATTAAATTTCGAATAAGTTTTGTTACAATACCATGGGTCAATACAATGGTTTATCAATACCACATGCCCAAAAACCATAACCTATTTCACAACCAAAATATTTTATAACAATATAAGATTCTTAACCATGTATATTCATTTGCACTTTACAGTGGATATTATTAACTTGTAAAATATAGGCTTTGTTACAATACCATGGGCCAATACCGCATGTCTTATCAATACCACATGTCCAAAACACAACTTATTTCACAATCAAAATATTTTATATCAGTATGAAAATATTCTTAGCCATGGATATTCACTTCCACTTTATGTATATTATTAGGTTACAAATATGCTTTGTTCAATACCATGGGCCACATGCCCAAAAACATAACTTATTTCACAATCAAAATATTTTAGAACAATACGACAAGATTCTTAACAATAGATATTTACCCCACTTTTTCCATTGATACTTGTGAATAGGCTTTGTTATAATACCATGGACCAATACCATGGGTTATCAATACCATATGCCCAAAACTCATAACTGATTTCACAATCAAAATATTTTATAACAATATGACAATATTCCTAACCATGGATATTATTAACTTGTAAATATGTTTTGTTACAATACCATGAGCCAATACCATGACTTATCAATACCACATGCCCAAAAACCATAAATTATTTCACAATAAAAATATTTTATTTAAATTTAATTTTATAACATTTTTTTAGTTGAATCTAAAAGGAAAAAGTTATAATAACTTTTGAGATATATCTAAACCTTGTATCCTCATGACTACTAAATTAAATTAAAGTTATAATAAAGTTAAAAATGAGAATGTTTTTATATATAAAGACATTAAATTTATATATTATAAATAATATTATTAAAAACCAGTATAGATCCATCCTAACTAAGGATCTAGGCGAGCAAGCATAGTAGCTAACGATAATAGAGGAAAGAGAATGCATGATAATAGAGGAAAGAGAGTGCATGATTTTTTTAAGTTTTTCATTATTGTATTTTAGTTGACATTTACATACTTCCCTAAACATAATACAATTGGCTGAAATTTAAGAGACAAAGAGAAGGGGCCAGGGTGAGAGAGAGAGGGGGAGGAAAGAACAAATACATATAGAGATAGGGGTGGACAGAGAAAGAGAGGGAGTGAGAAGGGAGAGATGGAGAGAGAGTGAATGAGAGAGGAGAGAGGGGAAGACAAAGAAGGGGAGAGGAGAGAGAAAGGGAGAGAAGGGGAAGAGAGAGGGAGGCACAAAGATGGAGAGGAGACACAAATGGAGAGAGGCAGGGAGATAGTGACAAAGTTGGAGGGAAGAGAGAGAGGGACATATAGATAGATATAGAGAGAGAATATGCATGTTTGGGGGTTGAGATAGAGGGAATAAGAAAGAGAGAAATAAATACAAATACAAATATTATATAGTATTCTATAACCAACATAGATCCATAGTAACCCTTGATCTATCAAACATCCAGAGGGATCAAATCTGTCGAGGTGCAATCCTTTCCTCAAATTTTGCACTCAAAAAATAAGTTTGCACTTCGATAGATTAGATCCCTCTCGGTGCTTGATAGATTGATCTAGGCTGATTTTATAAACATTACAATAATTTCTCATATTAAATGCACACTGAAATATTTATACTCATTTACAATCACTCTAACATCTCAAACACCTCACTATAACATCTCAAATACTTCTTAACACAACAATTATATTTTAAATAACATTAAATTAAACTAAATATAAATATCATAAAATTAATATTTTATTGTATCCCTTCCACATCGAACTTAATTAAATCTTTGGAATATCAATAAAACAAATTAACACTAAACAATAAGCTATAATATCTTAATGAGCTATGAACTTGATTTAATAGTAAATTAATTAAAATAAAAATTATTATTACCCAAAGTGAGCGAATACCGCAAATTAAAATTTAAAATTATTAAAATATATAAACAATTCCAAAGTTTACGTTCAATTCATTGTATAAAAGGAAACGCATGAAAAGACCTGAACAATTTGAACGAATAAAGGAATAATATTTGGTAGAATATATGGTGCACATTCAATGACTAAAAATGAAACCATCTCCGTCTAACCATTCATTGTACCACTAAAAATGAAACAATCTCAATCCATTAATCATGACATCAACGCTCCATTGAAATAATAATAATAATAATAATATTTACAACTGAAGAAGACTATTGTGGATGGATGGAGATTATAAATATTACAAAAGTACCATGGCGAAGAATCCAACACAACATTGAATATTATGCTTTGAAAAAAAAAAAAAATTAATTTACAAGTGAAGTGAAGACTATTGTGGATGGATGGAGATTAGAAACATTACAAAAGTACCATAAGGCATGACACCAACACACCATTGAATATTATGCTTTAAAAGATAGAATAATTAATTTACGAGTGAAGTGAAGACTATTGTGGATGGATGGAGATTAGAAATTTGAGATAAAGAAATTAAGAAAGAAATGAGATGTAGATATTATGCAAGGAAAAGAAAAGAACAGACAGACCGACCTGAGTTCAAACTGGAATAATCTTCGTGGTAATCCGGAAGATGGGAGCAATGGTGGTAATCTTCCCATGGTGCCTCTCCTATCATCATTGATTGAATGATTCCTTCGTCTGTAGAATGTACATGCGACCAAGGATCTGAAGAGGTGCCATATTCCTTAGACCTATCTATCCAAACACTCGATGAGCATTGATTTGGGTTTGCCCCCTAGGCCAAGAAAATTGATTACTACAATATTTCTAAAATGGCGATGATCCACGCTGACAAAATGTTTAGGAATCTTCTGAATCCATTAGATATAGAAGATTTCATATTGCAGGTTTCCACTGTGGCCACTTCCGCCAGATTACTTGGAGGCGGTAGGGCAAAAGTACCCATTAAGGCAAGGTCTTTTAGGAGGCCTACTCCAATATTTTGAAACGAATGATTGCTTCCATGGATCATTGGAATGCTTCCCGTAACTTGTGAACTATTGAGGAGAAATGTTTGTTAGTCGACGATCGTAATTCCTCCTTGAAAGGGAAATGCAATCTTCCTGAAGTACGTCGACACAACTGCAGCCATAGCATAAATCCAGGGCCTTCCCAGTAGGATGTTGTAATCGAGGTTTTCATCGATAACCTCAACATCAATTTCTACTATTTTGCCCCCCAGTTCAACTTGCAAGTTACTTAAAATCCCATATGGAGTGTATGATCATCCATCAAATGCTTTTAACATCGTTGATGATCGCGACAAGGGTGGTGAGCCTAAATTTTTCCAGCAACTCATCGACATAATACATGTAGATGCCCCCTCATTAATAATTGTTCGATGAACAGTTTTGTTGAGGGATTTCACTTGAATAAGGAAATCTACTTGAGCTGGTAACTGAGGGTCATATCCTTTGTGATTAAAGGATACAAGATTGGAATCTGTTGGTTCAATCCCACCTATTACTGATAATAGAGCCTGCTTTTGGGAGGGGAAATTTTGCGATACCTTAAGTGTTGACATAGAAGATGGCGATTGGGCCAGGTCCTCTACTATATTATAATTTTGTGCTACTTTGGCATGAGGATTAAATATCGATTTGTGTACTACTCCTTTTGGCGGCTTTATCGTTAGCTCAGGAATGATGGGTGGCACAACTTCGGTTGAAGTTGTTGTCGAACTACTTAGTTGATCAGTAGCCTTGTTGTTCGACAGCTGTGGATTCCCGTAATCTTTATTCCTTGTCAATATCAAAGCATCATTTTTCTGTTTTGAAATGGACAACATAAGCACTTGGGATCGGGAAGCATTTTGATTAGCAACCAGTTTGGTTCCCGGGTTTGGAAATGGATTAGTCAATACCGCTGAGGTTTTTAAACTCTTAAAGAGTTTCTTAACTTAAGCTTTATGTGGACAATCTCTCGTCTGATGATCCTCATCGCATATCTAACACCCCGCAGGGGGTTTCCTTTGCCCAGAAGGGTTTGCAGAAGGTTTTTCAGGAGATGACTCATCCTGCTTATTTTTTCTCCCTTTCTTTTTCTTCTTGCCCCCTAGTTGCTTCAGTTGTTTGTCCTTGTCGGTCGACACGGCATTTAACTCCGAGGCGAGAAGTTCTTCATTTGAATTTTGATCAGAAATCTTACGGGCTTTCTTAGATGTAGCCTTTGTCGATTTCGTGCTTGTCGTACGCCATCATTGGCATGAGAGTCTTTGTTTGATTTAGGAGGGGGAGGAACAGAAAATTCCGGTCTGGGAGCATCAGGGATTTTATCGTAGAGCGTGCCAGACTGAGTATAAATAAGTCTAAATATTGCGCACGAGCAATAACTTGCTCTTTAGTGACGACTCCTCCTTTTGCCACATCTTATGTAATGGAAGGTAATAATGACTTAATAAACCATTCAGCTAAAAGCTGATCAGGAACATACGTTTTTACCATTCTACGACGATGTCGCCACTCATGAATATGATCGGATATGTGAGTGGCCGTTGTTTGTTTGAAAATGGTAAGAAGTTCTGTTCCCATTTCGTACCTTATGGGTAACTGAAAATGGGTTAAAAAGGTTGTAGCTAGGGTACTGAAGTTGTCAAACGAAGCTCTGGGTAACTTGATATACCACTTTGCTGCTAGACCAGTTAACGTCCTCTGACAAAGGCGAAGCCTAATTAGATCATCATTTAGGGTGTTTGATGAACACCACAGATGAAATGCCATCACGTGATTCGACGGGTCTTGTTGTA
This sequence comes from Pinus tabuliformis, assembly GCA_031772625.1. Classification (NCBI taxonomy): domain Eukaryota; kingdom Viridiplantae; phylum Streptophyta; class Pinopsida; order Pinales; family Pinaceae; genus Pinus; species Pinus tabuliformis. The sequence goes on along the minus strand of CM062805.1, from coordinate 815,400,964 downwards.
GGGAAAAGTATCCGATTCGGATGACCCTATCCCACTCTAAGGGTGATAGTACCTCAGCAACAACTGTAAACAAAACTACTTAAGGTTTACTTCTTTATGAAAGCAAGAGAGAATGAAGAAATGCACTAACCGTTGCCTTGCGCTTAATATTTGCTCCAATCTCTTCTCTTTGCTGCTTGCTCCTAGCTCTTTGCTCTTTTGCTGGCCCAGCTATAATGAGATCCTGCAAAATAACGAAGAAGGAAACTACAAGAAGCATGCATTCATAACTGATTCAAGGATTAGCATAAATCAAATATACAATCATCACAATACATCATTGAAACAAATGCATATAGAAGAACCTCAATAGCTTTTATTAATGGAAGAAGTAAAGTTCTGAGAAGGTTACAACCATTGAAGGCTCCAATCCAGCAACACCTCCCAGCAGAAAGAATTTCTCCTCTTCACCTCCTTCAAGCAATCACCCAATAGTTCTATAGTGAAACCAACAGCATATCATTACTTTGCACAAAATTCCAGCCTCCTGAGCTCATAGGAGAGAGCTCAATATATAGATGAATTGAGAAAGGATGAGTCAGCTTGCAACTGATGTGTAGCTACCTTGTGTCCTCTCTCTCTTCAGTTGATCTTCAGTTCTTGAGTCCACTTGGAGAACCTTGCTTCCACTTGGAGAAACAGAGCCTCTGACTCATCACAAGGTGAAATCCCTGATCCAAGTGTCATTTTTGGAAGATTCCAGAGCAATGACTCAGTGTGCCACTTGTCCCATCTCGCTCAGCGCAGGTGGCCTTTGTTCTACCTGCTTTGCAACGCAGGTACACCATGGAGGAGTTGAGTTTCAGCGCAGAAGCCTAGTGGAGCACCTGCTTTGATTTCAGGATTGCTTGTTTTTGAGTGTTTTCAGGTGGAGAACTGATCTGAGAGCTGTTGGTTTGCTGACCTTGTTCCTCTAGGGTAGGAACATCATGTTTAGGGACTTTGGATCCCTTGGATTATTGACAATTCATGCCTGATGCTGCAAGGCACAAAATTGTCTATAACAGATGCCCCCTAAAGTATGAGGTCGTTTATCGGGTGAAATGCTTTATTAGGAGGATCCGAAGTTCATTCAATCTGCTGAGAAGTGTCCTATAATAAGATACAATACAATACATTATTTTTCATACTTTTTCATGATCTAGCTGAGGCGGGCATTCCCATGCTCAGCTTTATAAATTCATTTTGGTACATAGAACAGACGATTGTCTGATGGTAGACTGATAATTCTCTGCTGAAATTATCATCCTTTGAGAAGGATGATCATCTGCTGCAATGATGTACACATCAAATGTCTTTATATCCTGAATATATATCGCAGCTCGGATGGATGAAACTAGATCCGGGGTCTTCAATCTCTTCCGATCTTCACTCGATGTACAAGTCGATCCATGTGAGAATTTCTTGAAGTCGAACATGGAAAGACATCGCTTGATTACCGGTCAATGATGTAAACCGTTAACAAGCGCGAGAGGAATCACCGATAAGGATGATGACCCTCAAGGTACAGCAGTACAATTCACATGGTGGGAATAAAGGACTTGGCGTCGACCACCATGCAAAATCCTCTGGTCGAAGGTCATTGATGTATACCTGTCGCCGGAAGTGAGAAACTTGCCATTGAGGCATGCAAGCTTCAAAGTACTGAAGGGGTTGTTCCTAGATCAACTCCTTGGATAATGAGCTGATGTCGACAAGGAGCGATCCGTCAAAGGAGGGCCTTAATGAATCCCACATCATTGACACGGAACGGAGCTAGTGATTGTGATGAGGTGAAAACAAACTGTGATGTATGATTCAGGGTGGCGGTCATGAAATGGATGAAGGACAATGTATGGCAGTGGATGGGACACGGTTGACTCTTTGCAGAACAACATCTCTTGAACATATAACGACACTGATGTGATGGATCGGTAGCATTACCCCAAATGTGGATGGTGTGGCGAGGACCATGGTGATGAGACCGGTGAATGAAACAACCCAACCCGATGTGATACGGAGGACAAAGTGTCATGTTCAAGAGCGACTTGCTACCATTAAAGCTGTGAGGTTCTCCCAATTTTTCCCCAGTCATTGCTGACCAGTACCTCTTTATTTTTGTCAAGCTTGAGGAGGATAACATATGCTTGTTCTATAACCTGCCCTTCGGGCAAGCCCATCGCTATGTTTTAACGAGCCTAGCGATAGGGAAACTCGCTCTCGTCTAAAGACAAGTTTGTCGCTATTTAATCATTTTAACGAGTCTAACGACAAGGAAAACTCGGTCCTTTTCATTTTTAGAGAGTCTGAAAAGGTACATAAAGTCAACTCCAGAATTCCTTTTTCGTCATCTAATCCCTTCAGTCCGAAAAAGTATAAAACAATACAGAAGGGATGAATTTTCGATTGCTTTAACAAGCCGAACAAAACAAGCGCTCGATCTTTTTGTGCAATAATCCCTCAGGTCCAAAAAGATTAAAATCTAGAGGAGGGATAGCTCTTCCGGTCGTTTAACGAGCTGGAAGGCCAAAACTCGGCAAACTTTTCATATTTTACGAGTCAGGAGAAAAGAGCTCAAAGAAGACTCGTCTTTTGAGGAACGAGTGATAAACAGGGATAGCAGCAGATTCCAGGTACAGGTTGGAATTTTCCAATCACGGAAGTGTCACAAGGATGGCTAAGTGAAATCACTCTTCGCAGCTATTCCTCAAAATGGGTAAACAATCATATGGAGATGAACGATTGGCCAAATGAACGGTGGAGGTGATGGCTGCAGCAAAACACGACCAAGGCTTTTATATGGCTGTCAAAGGTTACATTCTTTAAATGGTTATTTACCGGGCAGTTCATTTTTTAACGAGCTTAAACTTGCTCAAAAGCTTATGTTTATTTTTTAACGAGCATGAACTATGACGCTAAAACTGCTCGGATCTTGCGTTTATTTTTTAACGAGCATGAACTGTGTGCTAAAACTGCTCGAATATTTTGCATGCCCCCAGCATCATAATAACGCATGTCAAAGGAGGGTGCCCCCCAAGCTTCATTGCATTCAACTTGGTGGTTGGAATGAAGGTTTACCTTTGAATTTTGAAAAGGGGATTTGTTTCATTTTTTAATGAGGTTGACATAGTAAAAAGAACTATCCTCATGACTCCTTGTTTCATTTGTTAACGAGGTTGACATGAGATAAGAACCGTCCTCGGAGCCCACTGTATTTACAGTATTTCCATTAGGGCGATGATCCATGCTGACAAAATATTTAGGAATCTTCCGAATCCGTTGGATATAGAAGATTTCATATTGTAGGTTTCCACTGTGGCTACTTCCGCCAGATTACTCGCCGGCGGTAGGGAAAAAGTACCCATTAAGGCAGGGTCTTTTAGGAGACCTACTCCAATATTTTGGAGTGATTGATTACTTTCATGGATCATTGTGCTGCTTCCCGTAACTTGAGAACTGTTGGGGAGAAATGTTTGTTGGTCGAAGATTGTAATTTTTCCTTGAAAAGGAAATAAAATCCTCCTGAAGTAGGTCGACACAACTGCAGCCATGGCATATATCCAAGGCCTTCCCAGTAGGATGTTGTAATCGAGGTTTCCGTCGATTACTTCCACATCCACTTCTACTGTTTTGCCCCCCAGTTCAACTTGCAAGTTATTTAAAATCCCGTATGGAGTGTATGGAGTGTTCTCCAAGTGGACTCAAGAACTGAAGATCAACTGAAGAGAGAGAGGACACAAGGCAGCTACACATCAGTTGCAAGCTGACTCATCCTTTCTCAATTCATCTATATATTGAGCTCTCTCCTATGAGCTCAGGAGGCTGGAATTTTGTGCAAAGTAATGATATGCTGTTGGTTTCACTATAGAACTATTGGGTGATTGCTTGAAGGAGGTGAAGAGGAGAAATTCTTTCTGCTGGGAGGTGTTGCTAGATTGGAGCCTTCAATGGTTGTAACCTTCTCAGAACTTTACTTCTTCCATTAATAAAAGCTATTGAGGTTCTTCTATATGCATTTGTTTCAATGATGTATTGTGATGATTGTATATTTGATTTATGCTAATCCTTGAATCAGTTATGAATGCATGCTTCTTGTAGTTTCCTTCTTTGTTATTTTGCAGGATCTCATTATAGCTGGGCCAGCAAAAGAGCAAAGAGCTAGGAGCAAGCAGCAAGCAGCAAAGAGAAGAGATTGGAGCAAATATTAAGCGCAAGGCAACGGTTAGTGCATTTCTTCATTCTCTCTTGCTTTCATAAAGAAGTAAACCTTAAGTAGTTTTGTTTACAGTTGTTGCTGAGGTACTATCACCCTTAGAGTGGGATAGGGTCATCCGAATCGGATACTTTTCCCTACAACAAACTGGCGACTCCACTGGGGAAACAGAGCCTCTGACTCATCACAAGGCGGAATCCCTGATCCAAGTGTCATTTTTGGAAGATTCCAGAGCAATGACTCAGTGTGCCACTTGTCCCATCTCGCTCAGCGCAGGTGGCCTTTTTTCTACCTGCTTTGCAACGCAGGTACACCATGGAGGAGTTGAGTTTCAGCGCAGAAGCCTAGTGGAGCACCTGCTTTGATTTCAGGATTGCTTGTTTTTGAGTGTTTTCAGGTGGAGAACTGATCTGAGAGCTGTTGGTTTGCTGACCTTGTTCCTCTAGGGGTAGGAACATCATGTTTAGGGACTTTGGATCCCTTGGATTATTGACAATTCATGCCTGATGCTGCAAGGCACAAAATTGTCTATAATAGATCTTCACCCGGATTTCCATTAAATTTAGGAATATCTGATGGAAGTTTATGTGGAATCGCTGGCCACCAAGGGGCGTAAGCAATTGGATCGTTCGTTAGACGATTTAGATCTGGTAACTCTAAAGTTTCCACGAAGGGTAACTGTTGATTCAGGTTTGGCGAAGCATACCCAGGATAAGATGGGATTGCCTGAGCAGTTGGTCTCTACATACCAACATAATGCATTTGATGCTGGTAACTTTGGTAAGGTTGATGGGCATAACCATTGTAGAATGGTTGATTTTGATCGTTTTGAATATACGGCTGCCCACTATTTGCAAAGATTTGTTGCCCAAATCCTTGGTATACTTGTTGGAATTGCAGTTTTTGGTATTGCACCAGCCATGGTTGCGAAGCCATGTGCTGTTGTCCAATACTGACCGTTTGACCAAGATGAGGGGTAATTGTACCCGTTTGGGCCTATGTCATTCCACTAGTTGGCGATTGTGGTTGAGTCGCAGGGACAAGAGGCTATTGCATTACAACCTGAGAAACCTGAGGTTGGCATACAACGGGCAACGCTTGTACTTGCGACACCGTCACAATAGCCGGTGTAGTTGGTATATTTGACATAGGTAGATATTGTTGCATCAAATATACAACTCTTGGTTGTTGAGGCAGTGTTGGCACCCAACCGCTAGATGTAATTCCAGCATAACTTGAATTTTGTTGTGAACTCTCGTATGGTTGTCCTCCCGAAGGAGACAATGAAAGGGTATACTGCCCCCCATATGGCAGTAATACGGTACTTAAAGGAATTGTTTGCCCTTGAGGACCGGACTGCCCAAATTGACACCCTGAAGGATCAATTTTCTGAGACTCAACATAAGAGTTCCTAGATACTATTCCGGATGAACAGACAGGAATGGACCATACTGTCGAAATGGCCCCTGGGTGGGCTCCTTCTAGCGGTTGAGAGCTAGTTGGGACAGATCGTATGCCGGTGAACATTGTTGGAGTGACAGCAGGAAGTTCTGCCATTGCTGTGTCGGATGACACAGTCCTAGATGTCGATGGTTGTTCAGACATTTCTAGTCTATCCAAAAGATTGCTTAGCGATTCTACAGGAGCTTCCGATGATGGTAGACTAATTTCTGATGTAGAAGGATATAGAGTGATCCCGACTCCAAATCGCGATGGAGTACTAGACGGAGGATCCTCCACAATCTCTTCTATAGCAATCAGACCAGGTGGAAGAGGTAGACCGTCAGGTCCGTAAAATATTTCCGGTGCCGAATAAGGTATAGAATCTGCAGTGATAGATGCCTGGGGAATAACACCTTCCGAATCAGCTGTAGATGGAGCTGGTTCAGTAATACAAGTGTTTACCTTCACACTAGGATCAATTTTACTATGCTTTGGTGGCTGCTGAACTTCTTCTGTAAAGGCAGGGATATCAGAAATGTCTGGAGTAACCGGAGTCTCTGATGGTGTTGGAACACTTGTTCTAAGTTTACCAGGGGATTTGGAACCGGTTAAACGATTTCGCTTTGTCCATAATAGTTTTGACTCTGGAGACAAAGACGGTTGACTCGTAAGCCTCCGCGAACGACGGGGTTTCAATTGACTTTCTTCCACGATTGCGGATTACTCGATCAACTAAAAATAAAGGGGAAGTATGTTTTCGAATTAGATGAATTTTAGATGCTTTGACACAACTTGTTTTTTCAATTTTTAAGAGTCAAGAAAAAATAGAAGATGACTCTAGCCGCCTTCGATTTTTAATGAGCCTGAAGTGACAAGTGCTTAGATGGACCTTTTCCTTTAAGGAGTCTGAAAAGGAACAAAAGGGACTGCTCTGGAAATCTAGACAGAGGGATTACCAAACCAATCGCAAAAATGCAGAATACTTTTTACGGTACGGTAATCAATCTTCCCGAATGTTGTGTTCAGTGCATTGCGATTGATAGGGTGGCAGTCACAGCTTCCTATGGATAAAGGATAAAGCCTATTGTGGTCTCCCAAAATATACTCAATGGTATGTGGGAGAACAAGTCCATACTGGCACTTGTCGTCTCAAAGTGGAGGAATCACCCAACCAACAGTGAAAACAACAGTTACCAGGCTTTACGACGTCGAAATACGTCTCTAGTCTAGACTTCTAGATGTTGTGCGTTAGGTTCTAAAGTGTTTTTAGATTCATTAAATTTATTTTATAGTTGATCTTGTTTAAGAAATTTTCCTTTCAGGTTCACCACGTGATGTAGATGTACAATTCCTAAAATTCAATCTAAGATGATAAACAATCATTTAATCTTCTTTTTGCAATGAAAATCCTAGCTACTAAGGAAAGAAAGATGGTGTTCTTTCAACAAAGAGCAGAGAGCACACACTATATGCACTTGTCCTAAATCAAACCAACAAACAATCTAAATGCAAATGCACATGCATGTATTTGTTTTCAGCCTTCTTAATGTGTGAATGATAAAAAGAAAGCTAAGCACAAATCTGAATTATTTTTCAAAGCGACAATTACTAACAAGTTTCTTTTCAAAACAAAATGAGGACAATGACGACACTTTGTTATTCAGAATTGAAAACTTTCTTTCGACACTTGAAAAACTACTAATTCAAATCAAATACAAGAGTAACAGTGTAATCGACTATCAAGAACAATCAGATTCTCTTCTATGACTGAAAACGACACTTGCGACACTTTCAAATCAAGAAACGACAGTATAATTACGCTACTTCTTTGTAAAGGAGAACTGAAAATGACTCAAAATACATAAAAAATTTTACAGTTCTTTGCACAATGGAGGCGGAATAATGGCAAGGAAAGGGGTTCCAACAAAGTTGTACTGACTACAGGCAGCAAAACTCCTGAATAGAGCTGAAAAGAGTGAACACAGAAGCCAAAATCTAAGAGCAGAAGAGGTCTGATCAGCGCACCTGTAGCACAGGGAAACTGAAATGCAACGCACCTACTACACTCGGGAAGTGCGATGCATTTAGGTTTCAAAGAAGACATAGTGCGATGGACCAGGGATGAGACTTTAGCTGGGTTCCGGGTCACAGTTTGTAGCTCAGTTCAGGGATTTAGGCTGAGCAAGTGGTAATCAGTAAATCAATCACATGGGTAGATCTAAGGAGGTTACTAGAGCCACCACAAGGGCAATTATAGAGCTTGTAAATCAATTGTTTAATTCATAAACAAAACCCGGAGATAGACTGAAGCAGCATTGATCTACTTTGCACTTGCATAGCAAATGCAGTTCGAAGGCTAGCTGGCTTGACTTCAGGCTCCGTCTGTAAGTTTATAAAGTAAACAAATGTAGATAAACAAACAATCTATTCGCTCCCTAGCGGAGTCGCCATTTTGTTATTGGGAAAACTAGTGTCTATGCAGAGCTGCTAGTCCCATTAAGGCTGGTAGCTACCTTAGAAACAAACAAACTAAAAACCACTTTCGCTTTCCTTTATGAGAAATAGATAAGAGGGGAATAAGGAGACCAACCTCTATCTTGCGCTTGGTTCCTTGCTCGATTCCTCTCCCTTCTGATAGGTCTTCGCCACTCGCTTCCTCATCTACCCAGCTTCAAAGAGCACCTGTAGAACCGAAGCGGCATAACACTATCCAAGAACATAGATCTATTATCATAAACAATATAGGACCAGATATATATTGACCACACAAATGCATCTAACATCAATCATACAAGAATGTGGAGGAAAACTTGAATAGCTTATTGATAATCAAGAAAGAGAAAAGAGGATTACAACCAATTGTTCTGACCCAGCATCATCCTCTCAGCAAGAAAACCCTTCTTCACCTCATGAAAAGCTTAGATCACCCAACACTATGATGTTACACCAAGAAACCAACAACACTTCCTTACAAGATACAAAATTCCAGCCTCTGGATCTCTGGGATGAGGGATCCATATATAGATGTTTGTAAGGGAGGTGAGACAGCTTCTGAGATTTGATTAGTGTCCACTCTCTGATAGTTCTTGATTCCACTTGGAGATTGATGATCTCTTACTCATCCCTGGGTGAATGCAGAGAGGCAAGTGTCACAGGAGAAGTTTCTGGAAGATTCCATGGTCCTCCACCTTGTGGATTGACCCTGCCATTTGTCCACTCTCACCCATCGCACCCCATAGAAGGGATTTTCAATGTGCATCGCACCTACTATGTGTATTCAGGTGGGATGCAACACACTTTGACCATGGAGCAATTGAAATGGTCTAGTTTTGACCAGTTCTGAGTAGTTTTTCATGGAGAACTTCTGGGAGATGCTGTAATCAGTTGACCTTGTTCTTTTAGGGGTTGGAACAACACCTTTAGGGAGTTAGGAGCCCTTGGTTTATGGACATTTATGATTGGGGTTGCAGTGCCCAAAAATGTCTATAAGACATAGCAAATTTAGAATATGTGAGAAATCATTCAGCAATATAAATGCTTATGGAACTTATAAAATAATGTTATAAAAAAAGTTTGTGGAAATATAAAAGAGAGGTAAGAAATATTATAAAAAAAGTTTGTGGAAATATAAAAGAGAGGGTAAGAAAGATTATGTTTGACAATTGCAATCATTTAAAAGAAATAAGATAGGGAGGACAAGCAACAATATAGAGAGGTTAGATAGAGGAATTTCAAACTAAATGAAGAAGGAAAAAGTAGAATTGAATATGAAGATGTTTTAATATGGTTGATGAAATTTTGGAAGAATAAGAGGGGAGTAAATGTTTGTTGGCACCAATAGTGTTTGGTTGGTTGCAAGTGTTTTCCTATTGTTGTAGATGGTTGGAATGGTGTTATTTAGTCCAATGATGCAATGTTCAGAGCGGAAAGGAAAAACCACGAGCAATTACACAGGGTTTTGCCCATGGTATTTGGTTTGAGAGCTTAAATGATTAATTAATTTTTATTTTATTTGATATGGTTATCATGAGGTATGGAATGTAATTAATGTTTTTTATTTAGTTCATTGTGATGAGAATAATTATTATAAATGTATTATGCTAGTGTTAGAGGACTAAAGTTAGCTACAATGCATAATGATGCTTCATGTACATTTGTAGCATTGATGAGTGGTTAGAGAGTCAAAGTTTAGTTGTAAACTTGAGATGTTGATGTAATGTTTGTGTTGAGGAGGTTGGGGCCTCAGGCAAGTGGTGACTTGCCAAGATTGGAGTATGGCTTCTTGTTCATAGTGGCCAACAAACAATTGTTAGGAGGTTGGGGCCTTATGTTGCAGGAGCATCCAAACTTCCAAGTCAAAATATATTTTGACTAGAGTAGGGACTTTTTTATTTATCAATAGAATTGGTTCCCTAACCGATTGTATTAATTATTTAAATGTATTTCCCTCTAATTTTATGAAAACTCATATGAGCTGGAAAATATCTAAGATTTCCAAAAGCTATAGAAAAGTGTGGTTGTTAGGATATGATTAGTTTTAGAAAATTTATGGATAGCTAAGATTTTGTCTATAAGGCAAAAGATAATCTACCTTGAAAAGAATGAGAGATTTAGAGAATAAATCATGAAAGATTAAGGGAATAAATCATGAAAGTGCTTTTAGAATTTAGAAAATATATTGTATTTCTTAATTCTATTTATTGTAAGCCTACGGGAAATGAGAACTAATGGCCAAATGAATGTGGAATCAGGCCAAGAGAGAAATGTATGATTGTGAGGTTATGCATGTACAAATTTTCTTTGTTTATGGAAATGTAGATTTTCCAAGGGCTCTGCATATGACTCCTTGTATTATATTGTGTTATGTTAAATGCTTTGAGTATGCATGAACTCATTAAAGTGGAGCAATTTATGTGAATTGTTGGAGAGGTGCGTGGAAGTGGACATTGTAGGAAGAGGTGAATTATTTGCTGCATTAAGTGGTATCAAAGCTGGTACGCTCCTTGGAATTGAGGATAGAAACTAGAATAAGGACGACTTCCAACAAGTAACAATTGGGTAGAAGTTATCAGAGGGAAGTTCCATAGTGAGTGTGGGTAGAATTACCAAGCGAAGGTTCTAGAGAAGGAACCATAAATACCAAAAGGCTAAGCTTGGGAGAAAGTTTGGTGAGGTATTAGTAGAAGGTACAAAATTTTCTATGAGGTAAAGACTTGGTCGTAGTTTACAAGTGAACAAGGCGAGTTCACAAGAGAAGAAGAAGAAGGAAAAGATGGCTATTGGTAGTCATTTGATGGGTTCAGAGAAAAGTTACAGTCAAAGAAGGAAGGAGGTTGAGACAATTGGAAAAGGGGAAGTGTATGATGAAGAAAGGGAGAATGAGATATATGAGATAAACAAAGAGATCAATAAAATAAAGAAGCATCTACAAGAGAAAACAAAGCAGTGGCTAGGCATCGAGGGTGTTGGACCCACCAACATTCAGGGGATCACCCCAATATGAAGTCCCAACTAGACCTCACACCATTTGGTGTGGGAGTCCCATCCGGTATGATGGCCCAATTGCCATTGTCTTAAGGATTTGCCTCAACTCTTACTTGTCAGCACATGAGAGTGGTTTTATTCGTCTTCAAGAAGTGAGGTTCGCATGCCTAGTGAGTGTAAGTGTACTTGTGTCAATGGATCACTCCACTCGAATGCAACAATCACAACATACAAGGTTAGATAACATGCACAACACTCATGGATCAGTCCGAATGAATGCAATAGTTTGTTACAGGGAAAAGTGTCTACACATAACTGCTTATCCCACTAAGGTGTGGTAGCTACCTTAGAAACAAACAAAGTAAAGCTACTTTTGTTTTTCTTTTATGAAATATAGATGAGAGACGAACAAAGGAGACCAACCTCTGGCTTATCTCCTAGTTTGATTCCTCTCTCTTCTGATAGTCCTTTGCTACTTGTGTCCTTGTACGCCCAGCTTCACAGAGTACCTGTAGGATCATAGTAGCATAACACTATACAAGAACATGGATCTATAATCATAAACAATCTAGGATCAGATGTAAATTTCCCATACAAATGCATAAAACATAAATGACACAAGAGTATGGAGGAAAACTTGAATAGCTTTTATTGATAATCAAGAAAGAGCCAAGGGAGTTACAACCAACTATTCTGACCCAACATCATCCTCTCAGCAAGTAAGCCCTTCTTCACCTCATGCAAAGCTTAGATCACCCAACACTAAGATGTTGTCTCAAGAAACCAACAACAATTCCTTACAAGATGCAAAATTCCAGCCTCTGGATCTCTGGGATGAGGGATCCATATATAGATATCTGTAAGGGAGATGAGTCAGCTTGTGATTTGATTAGTGTCTTCCCTCTGATAGTTCTTGCTTCCACTTGGAGATTGATGATCTCTTACTCATCCTTGGTCGAATTCAAAGAGGCAAGTGTCACAGGAGAAGTTTATGGAAGATTCCATGCCTCTCCACCTCGCGGATTGACACTGCCATTTGTCACTTCTCGCCCATCGCACCCAATAGAAGGGATTTTTGAAATGCATCACACCCACAGAGTGTATTTAGGTGAGATGCAACACACTTTGCCTATGGAGCAGGTGAAATGATCCTGTTTTGACCAGTTCTGAGTAGTTTTTCATGGAGAACTTCTGGGAGAAGTTGTAATCAGTTGACCTTGTTCCTTTAGGGATTAAAACAATACTTTTAGGGACTTAGGAGCCCTTGGTTTATGGACATTTTATGCTTGGGGTTGCAGTGCCCAAAAATGTCTATAACAGTTTCCCCCTAAAGCATGAGGTCGTTAATCTTTTTTTTGATGTCGGGTGAAATGCTTTATTATGAGGATCCGAAGTTCTTTCAAGCTGGGAGGAGACCTGTAATAAGATACAATACAATACATTATCTTCATAATTTTTTCATGATCTAGCCGAGGCGGGCATTCGCATGCTCAGCTTTATAAATTCATTTTCATGTACATAGGACAGACAATCGTCTGAGTGTAGACTGATGATTCTGGTAGAGCCATCATCCCTTTGATTGGATGATTATCTGTGCAGCAACGATGTACATTTGATGTCTTTATTTCCCTCAATATATATCGCATCCCGGATGGATGAAACTAGATCCGGGGTCTTCAATCTCGTTCGATATTCACTCGAAGTACAAGTCTATCCATGTGAGAGATGTTCTGGAGTCGAACATGGAAAGACATCGCCTGATTACCAGCCAATGATGTAAGCTGTTAACATGCGCGAGAGGAATCACCGATAATGATAATGACCCTCAAGGTACTGCAGTACAATTCACGTGGTGCGAATAAAGGACTTGACGTCGAACACCACGCAAAATCTTTCGGTCGAAGGCCATTGATGTAAACCTGTCACGGGAAGTGAGAAACTTGCCATTGAGGCATGCAAGCTTCAAAGTACTGAACGAGGTGTTCCTAGATCGACTTCTTGGATAATGAGATGATGTCGACAAGAAGCGATCCGTCAAAGGAGGGCCTTCATGAATCCCACATCAATGACACAGAACTGAGCAAATGATTTTAATGGAGGTGAAAACGATCTGGTGATATAAGGTTCAGGGTGGAGGTCATGAAAGAATGGAGTGTAAATGTATTGTAGCAGATGAGACATAGGTGAATTATCTGAATGAATTCTCTTGAACATATCGGCAACACTGACATGATGGATTAGTAGCATTAACCTCAAATGTGGATGGTGTGATGGGACCATGGTGATGTGACCGGTGAATGAAACAACCCAACCCGACTTGGATGCGGAGTGAAAGTGTCATGTTCAGGAGCGACTTGCTACCAACAAAGTTTCTTCAAGTTTTCTTCCAAAATTTTCACCAGTCATTGTTGACCAGTACCTCTTTATTTTTGTCAAGCTTGAGGAGGATAACATATGCTTGTTCTATAATTTTCCCTTCGGGCAAACCCATCGCTATGTTTTAACGAGCCTAGTGATAGTGAAACTCGTTCTTGTCTGCTATGGACAAGTTTGTCGCTATTAGGTTTTAACGAGTTTAATGACAAAGATAACTCGGTCCTTTTCAATTTTAGAGAGTCTAAAAAGAGACGTAAAGGAAACTCCAAAATTCCTTTTTCGTCATCTAATCTCTTAAGTCTGAAAAAGTATAAAACAATACAGAAGGGATGAATTTTCGATACTTTTAACGAGCTGAATAAAACAAGCGCTCGATCTTTTTGTGTAATAATCCCAGGTCCAAAAAGATTAAAAGCTAAAAGAGGGATAGCACTTCCGGTCCCTTTAACGAGCTGGAGAGGCAAATGGCTTGACAACCTTTTCATATTTTACGAGTCAGTTGAAAAGAACTTAAAGAAGACTCATTTTTTGAGGAACGAGTGATAAAATTGGGTAGCAACTGATTCCAGGTAAGGTTTGGAATTTTCCAATCATGGCAGTGTTACAAGGATGGCTAGTGGGATCACTCTTCACAGTTGTTCCTCAAAAGGGGTAAACAATCAAATGGAGGTGAACGATCGGCCAATACAGAGTGGAGGTGATGATGAGAACACGACCAAGGCTTTAAAGGCTGAAGTACTACATTCACGATGGTTATTTACCGAGAAATAGTTCATTTTTTAATGAGCTTAAACACGGGGAGAAACATTTGCTCATGACTTATGTTTATTTTTTAACGAGCTTGAACTATGTGCTAAAACTACTCGATTAATCCAGTCGTATAATAAGAATGTCTCATATATGAAAACGGAAATTTTTAGAATTTTGCCCCACATCCTTTCTTTATGCAAGTTAGGAAACGACCAATCCTACGAGTTTAAAGGGTTAGAGGACCTACAAATTTAAAAAATAAATAGTCGCTCTTCGCTTGCACGCCAAAAGGTTTGCATGCCCCCAGGTATAAAATAAAGCTTCAAGGTCACCTTTTGTTCTACCGACAAAACTTTTTTTTTATCAGGAAAGGTCTACCTCTTTCAGGTTACCAAAGATTGTTCTATTCACAGCGCAAACAAAACATTTCCTCGGCGATGTCTACTGAAATAGACAAAGGCGAGTGGCGGAGATGACTCCACTCGCATAACTTTGATGAGGGAATCTTATTCCAGTCTAACCCCCTTTTCCAATCACGGATGGGAGTACAGACTAGTCATATATCTCTCGCGGAAACCTATCCTATACCTGAAGTTTTCCTACCAAAGCAGACGAGGGTGCATGCCCCCTGGGTTTCAGTCATGTCCCCCTAATCACTCGCGCTCATCAGGTGGACGGACTGGGGATTGATGAGACATTCCTTGTGTGAAAAGACCATTCAGGGATGGTATATGACTATTTGCTATGCGTGATCCGGGAAATGAAAGATGGTCTACGAGCTTGACCACTCTTCCTTCGTGCGGAAAACACATTACTCTAAAGAGTGATGAGACAATGGCTCCCATGCAATAAATATAGTCTCGTCCAAGGAGTAGATTATAATCCAGGGGTCCTTGGACTACCATTACGTTCATGTGAATGGTTTTCCCTCTCAATGTTATGGGCACATTGGGAAGGATCCCTAACGGTCGACTGGTTCCTTTGTCAAAGCCTGTTAGATTTCTCATCTCAGGCAAAAGCGATGGCGAACCAAGCGCTTTCCAAGCAGTCGAGGAAAGGATACTCACAGAAGCCCCTTCATCTATGATGGTACCGGCCATAACCATTCTATATATTTGAGCAATGATTCAGAATGGTACACTAGCCGGTAAACGGGGTCTGCCTAGTTGATTCCAGTCAAAGGAGACAACTAGGTTGCTTGGAGGTGGGACCGAATAGACGGCCGGGTACGACTCTGATGAACTTCCTTCCTGCGGTAAAGGAATGGGTAAATTTCCCCCATGTTCATCGGAGTCTGTGCTTACGAAAAGAATTTGGATGGTGTCATCCTTATTATCTTCTGTGACTGTATCATCTGAAGATGGAACCTCTGAAGGCAAGACCGGGTCAACTGCCGCCTCGACCTTTTGACTTTCGTCTGGTATGGTTTCAGATGGTTTGTCTTCAATGATAGATGCTTCGGCCGACCACCTGGGCGGGTTAGCCGGATTTTCAACTAGCAACGGACTCGGAAAGAGTGTTTTATATCCAGGAGGAAGTCGTAACGGTGAAATTGGACGATCATCCAAAACTCTTTTAGCCTCATCTAAGAAGGGACAACGGTGGACGGCATGATCGCCTTCGCACAGTTTACAAGGAAATCTATATTTTCCTTTTTGTCCTGGGGCTTCACTTTCACTAGTTGACGGTGTGTTTTCAACATGATCATCAGAGGTTGACGACACCGGGTTGTGCAAACCAGGAGACCAGTCCCTTAAGATCCGAGGGATGCAGGGACAATCTCTATGATAGTGGTCTCCTTTGCAAATGACACATGGCGATTTAGGCCTGGTCGGTGCAGTGTGTGGATTTTCGCTAGACGATGCTTGGTTGCCCCCTTTCGCTTTGGCTCCTTCTTCTTCTTCTTCTCTTTCTTCTTCTTTTCCTTCTTCTTCTCAGATACTTGTTTTTTGGCTTTACTAGCCCCATCAAGCGAAGAGGGAGGAGGAGAGAAAGAATTGGAGGAACTAGAGGGTTGGGGGGTAACTCTGGATTCGTCTAGTTGCTGACTCAATTATTTAGGAATTGCAGTGTTCTGAATGACAGAGGTTGAGAAGAGCCATATGGGCAAGCCGATTGTCAATCCTGGAAGCAACAATGTGGCCATATGGGGTGCACCAACATCTCCCCAAGAGGAGAAGGGACTAGGATTTCCTCCAAGGGGAATTCCTTGGTTGGTGAATTCCATTTTCTCAACCTAAGATCAACGTAGGAAAGGGTGATGATTATTCCGTTTAAAATAAATTTTAGACACTTTGACAAAACTTGTTTTTTCAATTTTAAAGAGTCGAGAAAAAACAAAAGATGACTCTAGTTGCCTTCGATTTTTAATGAGCCTGAAGTGACAAGTGCTTAGATGGACCTTTTCCGTTAAGGAGTCTGAAAAGGAACGAAAGGGATTGCTCTGGAAATCTAGGTAGAGGTATTACCAAACCAATCGCAAAACTGAAGAATACTTTTTACGGTACGACAGTCAATCTTCCCGAATGTTGTGTTCAGTGCATTGCGATCGATAGGGAAATAGAGACGGCTTCCTATGGATAAAGGATTAAGCCTATTGTGGTCTCCCAAAATATACTCGATGGTACGTGGGAGCACAAGTCCGTACTAGCACTTATCATCTCAAAGTGGAGGAATCACCCAACCATCAATGAGAACAACAATTACTAGGCTTTACGACGCCGGAATACGTCTCTAGCCTAGACTTCTAGATGTTGTGCGTTAGGTTCCAAAGCGTTGTTAGATTCATTAAATTTATTTTATAGTTGATCTTGCTTAAGAAATTTGCCTTTCAGGTTCACCACGTGATGTAGATGTACAATTCCTAAAATGCAATCTAAGATGATAAACAGTCTTTTATCTTCTTTGTGCAATGAAAATCCTAGCTACTAAGGAAAGAGAGACAGTATTCTTTCACAAAGAGCAAAGAGCACACACTATATGCACTGTCCTAAATCAAACCAATCAAACAGTCTAAATGCAAATGCACATGCATGTATTTGTTTTCGGCTTTCTTAGTATATGAATGATAAAAAGAAAGCTAATGCGCAAATCTGAATTATTTTTCAAGTGACAATTACTAAGCAAGTTTCTTTTCAAAATAAAAAATGAAGATGATCACAACACTTTATGATTCAGAAATGAATACTTGCTTTCGACACTAGAAAAACTACAAATTCAGATCAAATACAATAGTAATAGGGTAATCGACTATCAAGAGCAATCAGACTCTCTTCTATGACTGAAAATGACACTTACGACACTTTCAAATCGAGAAACGACAGTACAACTACGTTACTTTTTTGCAAAGGAGAACTGAAAATGACTCAACAAATACACAAAAACATTTACAGTTCTTTGCACAATGGAGGCGGAATAACAACAAGGAAAAGGGGTTTCAAACAGAGATATACTGACTACATGCAGCAAAATTCATGAATAGAACTGAAAAGAATGAACACAGAAACCAAAACTGAAGAAAAATGCCTAGTCTGATCAGCGCACCTGTAACACAGTGAACTTGAAATGCAGCACACCTACTACACTCGGGAAGTGCACTGAATTTCAGATTCACAGAACAGAGCCTGCGCTGGGCCAGAGACGAGACTTTGCTTGGGTTCCGGGTCACAGTTTGCAGTTCAGTTTAGGGGTGCAAATGGTAATCAGTAAATCAACAATCAGGGGTAGATCTAAGGAGGCTACTGGAGCTACCACAGGGGCAATTAGAGAGTTTGTAAATCAGTTGTTTAATTCATAAACAAATCCCGGAGATTGACTGAAGCGACATTTATCTACTTTGCATTTGCATAGCAAATGCAGTTCGAAAGCTACCTGGCTCGACTTCAGGCTCTGTCTGTAAGTTTATAAAATAAACAACAAAGAAGATAAACAAACAACCTAGTCACTCCCCAGCGGATTCGCCATTTTGTTACAGGGAAAAGTGTCTACACAGAACTTCTTATCCCACTAAGGTGTGGTAGATACCTTAGAAACAAACAAAGTAAAGCTACTTTCATTTTTCCTTTATGAAATATTGTTGTGGGGAAAAATGCCTATGCAGGACGATCCTATCCACCTAAGGTGTGACAATGCCTTAGCAACAAACAGAGACAGCTATTCTAGTATTCTTCCTTTATGAATTAAGAATGAAGAGAGATGGATGGACTAACCGGTGTCTTTTGTTTGTCCCTCGATCTAGTTTCCCTTCTCTTTGAGAGTTCCCAGCTACTTGCCTTCTCGCTCGCCCAGCTTCAACAGGTCTCTGCAAGATCACAAGAAGAAAACACTACACAAAGACATAGATTCATATTCATAACTAGTTCAGGATTAGAAATGAACTAAACATACTAATGCATTCATACATCAAAGATACACCAGTACATAGGAAAAACCAAGATAGCTTTATTGATGAATAACAAGGTTCAGGAAGAGATACAACCCAGAGGGCTCCAATCCAGCATCTCCTTCCCAGCAAATGGAATTCCTATCTTCACCCCCTTCAAAGCATTAAGCACCCAATGATTCCAATCTCAAACCAACAGCAATTCTTTGCAATCACAAAATTCCGGCCTCTAGATCTCATGGAGGAGAGATCCATATATAGATGTTTGGAGAGAGGATGAGTCAGCTTGAGATCTGACTAGTGTCCTCTCCCTCTGTCAGTTCTTGATTCCACTTGGAGGTTCTTGCTTCCACTTGGAGGTTCTTGCTTCCACTTGGAGATTGGGAACCTCTTACTCATCACTAGTCGAATTCACTGAGGCAAGTGTCATTGAGGAAGATTCTGGAAGCTTCCTGGGTCTTGACACCTCTTGGAATGAACTTGCCATTTGTCAAATCTCGCTCAGCGCACCCTGGTAGTGCTTCTACCTGCATTGGAGTGTAGGTAGCCAGTGTTGACTTTGCATTTCAGCGCAGACAACTAGTGGAGCCACTGAATTGATCCTGAATTGACTTGTTTTTGAGCAGTTTCTGGTGGAGAACTTCTGTGAATTGCTGTGGTTTGTTAGCCTTGTTCCTCTAGGGGTAAGAACAACATGTTTAGGGACTTTGGATCCCTTAGATTATGGACATTTCATGCTCACTGCTGTAAGGCACAAAAATGTCTATAACAGTTGCCCCCTAAAGTATGAGGCCGTTTATCGGGTGAAATGCTTTATCGGGAGGATCCGAAGTTCATCCAATGCTGGGAGGAGACCTGTAATAAGATACAATACAATACATTATTTTTCATACTACTTTCATGATCTAGCTGAGGCGGGCATTCCCATGCTCAGTTTTATAAATTCATTATTCTGTACATAGAACAGACAATCGTCTGATGGTAGACTGATAATTTTGATGAAATTATCATCCTTTGGGTAGGATGATTATCTGCTGCAATGATGTACATGTCAATGTCTTTATCTTTCCTGAATATATATCGCAGCCCGGATGGATGAGACTAGATTCGGGGTCTTCAAACTCGTTCGATCTTCACTCTAAGTACAAGTCGATCCATGTGAGAAATGTTCTGAAGTCGAACATGGAAAGACATCGCTTGATTACCGGTCAATGAGGTAAACCGTTAACAAGCGCGAGAGGAATCACCGATAATGATAATGACCCTCAAGGTACTGCAGTACAATTCACGTGGTGTGAATAAAGGACTTGGCGTCGAACACCACGCAAAATATTTCGGTCGAAGGTCATTGATGTATAACTGTCGCCGGAAGTGAGAAACTTGCCATTGAGGCATGCAAGCTTCAAAGTACTGAAGGGGTTGTTCCTAGATCAACTTCTTGGATAATGAGCTGATGTCGACAAGAAGCGATCTGTCAAAGGAGGGCCTTAATGAATCCCACATCAATGACGTGGAACGGAGCTAATGATTTTGATGGAGGTGAAAACGATCTGTGACATATGATTCAGGGTGGCGGTCATGAAAGGATGAAGGATAATGTACGGCAGTGGATGGGACACGGTTGACTTTTCTGAACGACTTCTCTTGAACATATGGCGACACTGATGCGATGGATCGGTAGAATTACCCCAAATATGGATGGTATGGCGAGACCATGGTGATGTGACCAGTGAATGAACCAACCCAACCCGATTGTGGTACGGAGGAAAAGTGTCATGTTCAAGAGCGACTTGCTACCATCAAATTTTTCTTGAGTTTCTCCCAATTTTTCCCCAGTCATTGCTGACTAGTACCTCTTTATTTTTGTCAAGCTTGAGGAGGATAACATATGCTTGTTCTATAACCTGCCCTTCGGGCAAGCCCATCGCTATGTTTTAACGAGCCTAGCGATAGTGAAACTCGTTCTCGTCTAAAGACAAGTTTGTCGCTATTTAATGATTTTAACGAGTCTAACGACAAAGATAACTCAGTCCTTTTCATTTTTAGAGAGTCTGAAAAGGTACATAAAGTTAACTCCAAAAGTCCTTTTTCGTCATCTAATCCCTTAGGTCCGAAAAAGTATAAAACAATACAGAAGGGATGAGTTTTCGATTGTTTTAACGAGCCGAATAAACAAGCGCTCGATATTTTTGTGCAATAATCCCTCAGGTCCAAAAAGATTAAAATCTAGAGGAGGGATAACACTTCCTGTCCCTTTAACGAGCTGGAAGGCCAAGGACTCGGCAATCTTTTCATATTTTACGAGTCAGATGAAAAGAGCTTAAAGAAGACTCGTCTTTTGAGGAACGAGTGATGAAACAGGTTAGCAGCTGATTCCAGGTACAGGTTGGAATTTTCCAATCACGGCAATGTCACAAGGATGGCTAGTGAAATCACTCTTCGCAGCTGTTCCTCAAAATGGGTAAACAAACATATGGAGGTGAACGATCGGCCAATGGAAAAGTGGAGGTGACGGTTCAAACACGGCCAAGGCTTTAATGGCTGATGATATTACATTCACTGTGGTTATTTACCGGGATAGTTCATTTTTTAACGAGCTTAAATGCGGGTGGAAACATTTGCTCGATCTTATGTTTATTTTTTAACGAGCATGAACTATGTGTTAAAACTGCTCGGATCTTGCGTTTATTTTTTAACGAGCATGAACTGTGTGCTAAAACTGCTCGATTACCCAGTCATATGATAAGAATGTCTCATTAAGATTCTATTTTTTATGGAGCTTCATCTTACAAAGCTATGCCCCGCATCCTTTCGTTATGAAAGTTCGGAAACGACTAATCCTACGAGTTTAAAGGGTTAGACCTACAAGTTTAAAGGGAGGACCTAAAAATTTAAAAAATAAATAGCCGCCCCTTGCTTGCACTCCGAAAGGTTTGCATGCCCCCAGGTATAAAACAGAGTTTCAAGGTTACCCCTACTTTAGTCCGGCAAAACAATTGTTTTACCGAGAGAGGCCTACCTCTTTCATGTTACCCAAAGATTGCTCCATTCGCGGCCATGAATAAAACACTTCCTAGGCGATGTCTACCGAAATAGACAAAGGTGAGCGACGATGCCCGCCAACTCACATAACTTTGACAAAAGAATCTTATTCTAGAACAACCCCTCTTCCACTCACGGACGGGGTACGGAATAGTCATATTCTCCCGCGGAAACCTACCCTATACCCAAAGTTTTCCTGCCGAAGCAGACCAGGACGCATGCCCCCTAGGTTCCAGTGATATCCTCCTGGATTACTCACGCTCATCAGGAGGACGGACCGTGGGTTGAGACACTTCTTACGTGAATAGACCATTTAGGGATGGTACATGACTATTTGCGATGCGTGATCCGGGAAATGAAAGTTGGTCCACGAGCTTGACCACTCTTCCTTCGTGCGGAAAACACATTACTCTAAAGAGTGAGGAGACGGTGGCTCCCATGCAATATATATAGTCTTGTCCAAGGAGTAAGTTATAATCCAAGGGTCCTTGAACGACCATCACGTTCATTTGAACGGTCTTCCCTTTCAATGTTATGGGCACATTGGGGAGGATCCCTAAAGGTCGACTGGTTCCTTTATCAAAGCCTGATAGATTTCTCATTTCAGGCAAAAGCGCTGGCGAACCAAGCGCTTTCCAAGAAATAGAGGAAAGGATACTCACAGATGCCCCCTCATCAATGATAGGCCAGCCATTACCATTCTGTATATTTGAACGATAATTCTAAATGGTATGCTTGCTGGCAACCGAGGTCTGCCTAGTTGGTTCCAGTCGAAGGACACAACCAGGTTGCTTGGTGGTGGGACTGAATAGACGGCCAGGTATGACTCTGACGAAGTTCCTTCCTGCGATAAAGGAATGGGCAAATTGCCCCCTTGTTCGTCGGAGTCTGTGTTGATGAAGAGAATTTGGACGGTGTCGTCTTTATTCTCCTCTGTGATGGTATCATTCGAAGATAGAGCCTCTGAAGGCAAAACCGGGTCAACTTCCGCCTCAACCTTTTGACTTTCGTCAGGTATGGATCCAGACGGTTCATCTTCAATGATAGGTGCTTCGGCTGACCACCTGGGCGGGCTAGCCGGGTTCTCAACTAGTGAAGGATTTGGCAGGAGTTTTTGATATCCAGGAGGAAGTTGCGCTCGTAAGATCGGGCGATCTTCCAAAACTCTTTTGGCCTCGTCTAAGAAGGGACAACGGTGGATGGCGTGATCGCCTTCACACAGTTTGCAGGTAAATCTAGCTTTCCCTCTCTGTCCTGTGGCTTCACTTTCACTAGTTGACGGTGTGCTGTCAACATGGCTATTAGAGGTTGACGCCACCGAATTGTGAAAACGGGGAGACCAGTCCCTTAGTATCCGCGGGATGCAGGGAAAATCTCTGTGGAAGTGGCCTCCCTTGCATATGACACATGGCGATTTAGGCCTAGTCAGTGTTGTGTGTGGATTTTTGTCAGACGACACTTGTTTGCCCCCAGTCGCTTTTGGCTCCTTCTTCTTCTTCTCTTTCTTCTTCTTTTCCTTCTTCTCCTTAGGAACTTGGTTTTTTGTTCTACCAGTTCCGTCAAGCGAAGAGGAAGGAGGAGAGGAAGAATTAGATGAAGTAGAAGGCTTGTGAGCAACTCTGGTCTGGTCTAACTGTTGACTCGACTGTTCAGGAATAGTGGTGTTCTGAACGACACTGGTTGAAAAGAGCCAGACCGGAAAGCCAATTGTCAGTCCTGGAAGCGACAATGTGGCCATATGGGGCGCACCAAGATCTCCCCAAGAGGAGAAGGGACTAGGATTTCCGCCAAGGGGAATTCCTTGGTTGGTGGGTTCCATTTTTTCAACCTAAAGATCAACGCAGGAATAAAGGGTGATTGTTCCGTTTAAAATAAATTTTAACGACGCTTTAGACACAACTTGCTTTTTCACTTTTAAAGAGTCGAGAAAAAGCTAAAGATGACTCTAGTCTCCTTCGATGTTTTAACGAGCCTGAAGTGACAAATGCTCGGATGGACTTTTTCTGTTATAGAGTCTGAAAAAGGCCAAAAGGAACTCCTCTGGAGTTCTAGGTAGAGGGTGTTCCAAACTTTTCGCAAAACCGCAGAATACTTTCTAGGGTACGGGCGGTCGATCTTCCTGAATTCTGTGTTCAGTGCATTGCGATCAGTAGGGCGGCCGACATGGCTTCCTAAGGATAAAGGTTTTATGCCTATAGGGGTCTCCCAATATATACGTGACGGTACGTGGGAGCACAATCCGTACTGGCACTATCGTCCCTCAGGAGGAATCACCCACCATCAACGAGATCGAAAGTCACCAGGCTTTACGACGCCGGAACACGTCTCTAGCCTAGACCTCTATGTTGTGCGTTATGTTGCAAAGCATTGTTAAGTTCATTCAATTTATTTTAGGTTGATCTTTTTAAAAGTTTGCCTTTCTGGATCACCACGAGATGTATGATACAATTCCTAAATGTAGTCTAAAGATGATAAGCAAGCTTTATATCTTTTCAACTTATGAAAATCCTATCTACTAAGGGAAAAGAAAGACACCATCTTTTCTCAAAGAGCAATCACCACACTCTAATGCACTTTTCCTAAATCAAACATGCAAACTATCAAGATGCAAATTCACAATGCAGGTGTTTGTTTTCCGCTTTCTTAGTATTGATGCCTACAAAGAAAGCTTTTTGTACAACTTTGAATTTGCTTTTAAATGACAAATACAAACAAGTTTACTTTTTCCGAAATTAGAGAGGGTAGAAGAGATTACAACACTTAACGATTTCCGAAATGAATACTTGTTTCGACACTTAAAAGAGACAAACTCAAACCAAAAGCAAAAGTAAATGTATAATCAACTGTAAACAGCCAATGAACTCTCTCCTAAGATCACAATCAACAGATATGAATCAAGGGCTACAGGATGACTATTTCACTCTTGCAAAGGAAGACTGTAAATGACGCCACAAACAAATAAAAACACTCACAGTCTTTTTGTACAAAAGGAGGCGGAATTTAAGCAGAGAAAAGGAATTATTAGATAGGTACCTATGTTGGTTACAGGCTGCAAAAATCAGAGATCAAAACAAGGCAAAACAAAGCAGAGAACCCTAGCTGCACAAGGCCTAACTGGATCAACGCAACCTCAACACAGGGGTTTTGACATTCAGCGCAGGTAGCCTTCACGGGACCTGCGTTGAAATGCAGAACCTCTTCACAGGGTCTGCGCTGAAGGAGAAACGAGAGTTTCTCACTGGGTTCTGGGTCACAGATTGCTGATTAATCTACGGTTTCAGGCCAAATAAAAGCAACAAGCAAGGTGCAATCAAAGGGATGCTTTGAGGGAGTACTAAGATCTATCACAAAGGATCATCAAATCATTTGTGAGTCCATTGTTCAGATCATAGACAAATCCAGTGATTGGATCAAAGCAGCACCTGTCTACTTTGCATCTGAGAATAGCAGATGCAGTTCGATTGTTGCTGTTGAGTCTATGAAACAAACAATGATAGAGACAAAAAAAATGACTAAACAGATCTCCCCAGCGGAGTCGCCAATTTGTTGTGGGGAAAAATGCCTATGCAGGACGATCCTATCCACCTAAGGTGTGACAGTGCCTTAGCAACAAACAGAGACAACTATTCTAGTATTCTTCCTTTATGAATTAAGAATGAAGAGAGATGGATGGACTAACCGGTGTCTTCCGTTTGTCCCTCGATCCAGTTTCTCCTCTGTTTGAGAGTTCCCAGCTACTTGCCTTCTCGCTTGCCCAGCTTCAACAGGTCTCTGCAAGATCACAAGAAGAAAACACTACACAAAGACATAGATTCATATTCATAACTAGTTCAGGATTAGAAATGAACTAAACATACTAATGCAATCATACATCAAAGATACACCAGTATATAGGAGAAACCAAGATAGCTTTATTGATGAATAACAAGGTTCAGGAAGAGATACAACCCAGAGGGCTCCAATCCAGCATCTCCTTCCCAGCAAATGGAATTCCTATCTTCACCCCCTTCAAAGCATTAAGAACCCAATGATTCCAATCTCAAACCAACAACAATTCTTTGCAATCACAAAATTCCAGCCTCTAGATCTCATGGAGGAGAGATCCATATATAGATGTTTGGAGAGAGGATGAGTCAGCTTGAGATCTGACTAGTGTCCTCTCCCTCTGTCAGTTCTTGATTCCACTTGGAGGTTCTTGCTTCCACTTGGAGATTGGGAACCTCTTACTCATCACTAGTCGAATTCACTGAGGCAAGTGTCATTGAGGAAGATTCTGGAAGCTTCCTGGGTCTTGACACCTCTTGGAATGAACTTTCCATTTGTCAACTCTCGCTCAGCGCACCCTGGTAGTGCTTCTACCTACGTTGCAGTGCAGGTAGCCAGTGTTGACTTTGCATTTCAGCGCAGACAGCTAGTGGAGCCACTGAATTGATCCTGAATTGACTTGTTTTTGAGCAGTTTCTGGTGGAGAACTTCTGTGAATTGCTGTGGTTTGTTAGCCTTGTTCCTCTAGGGGTAGGAACAACATGTTTAGGGACTTTGGATCCCTTAGATTATGGAAATTTCATGCTCAATGCTGTAAGGCACAAAAATGTCTATAACAAATATAGATGAGAGAAGAACAAAGGAAACCAACCTCTGGCTTATCTCCTAGTTTGATTCCTCTCTCTTCTGATAGTCCTTTGCTACTTGCTTCCTTGTACGCCCAGCTTCACAGAGTACCTGTAGGATCAGAGTAGCATAACACTATACAAGAACATGGATCTATAATCATAAATAATCTAGGATCAGATGTAAATTGACCGTACAAATGCATAAAACATAAATGACACAAGAGTATGGAGGAAAACTTGAATAGCTTTTATTGATAATCAAGAAAGAGCCAAGGGAGTTACAACCAGTTGTTCTAACCCAACATCATCCTCTCAGCAATTAAGCCCTTCTTCACCTCATGCAAAGCTTAGATCACCCAACACTATGATGTTGTCTCAATAAACCAACAACAATTCCTTACAAGATGCAAAATTCCAACCTTTGGATCTCTGGGATGAGGGATCCATATATAGATATCTGTAAGGGAGATGAGTTAGCTTGTGATTTGATTAGTGTCTTCCCTCTGATAGTTCTTGCTTCCACTTGGAGATTGATGATCTCTTACTCATCCTTGGTCGAATTCAAAGAGGCAAGTGTCACAGGAGAAGTTTCTGGAAGATTCCATGCCTCTCCACCTCGCGGATTGACACTGCCATTTGTCACTTCTCACCCATCGCACCCCATAGAAGGGATTTTTGAAATGCAATGCACCCAGAGAGTGTATTTAGGTGAGATGCAACGCACTTTGCCTATGGAGCAGGTGAAATGATCCTGTTTTGACGAGTTCTAAGCAGTTTTTCATGGAGAACTTCTGGGAGAAGCTGTAATCAGTTGACCTTGTTCCTTTAGGGGTTAGAACAACACTTTTAGGGACTTAGGAGCCCTTGGTTTATGGACTTTTTATGCTTGGGGCTGCAGTGCCCAAAAATGTCTATAACATAGTTGTTAAAGTAAGGTTCATGTGAAAGGTATGTCAGATGTCCAGCAGTGTAATCGACACAGACGAGACAACATTAACAACATATTCAACATATTTCCATTAATAGATTATGCATTACAATAAGTAAATCAGTTTAGATGTAGAACATAGGTTAAAGTAATATGCATTACAAGTGTTAAAGTTCATTCTTATAACAAATACAACACGTGTAAAAGCGTGCTAGCATGTTAACAAGCTTCTGAATTAAGCAAAATTTCCAAGACACATTGTTACACCATACATCACTAACCCCATTAGCGAGGTGTTGGAGCCACTACTTACTTCTCAAAGGAACGATTACAGACTCTCTTGGCTATGTGGGAGGAGCTGAGGTGAAAAGTCCTTTCATGTACAAATGAGGGGGGTATTTATCTCCAAGGGTGAAACTGATCCTTGTGGTTGTTCGACTACCCTCATGACCATTCGACTTCCATGACTTTTCGACTTACATGACTCTATGTTCAACACGTGGGTATCTTGTACTTCCACGTTACATCAAATTGATTGGCAACAAGCCCATATTGGAGATGTGGGAAACATGACTCATGACTTGACTCAACATGACTTGACATGAAAATTCTGGTACATTCGTGCTGCTACTTTAGTGCATGTCAAGCTACAGTGTTGTTGAGTGAGGATGTCTTCATGGTGTATCATAGCTTCACCTCTACATGGCGAAGTGTGTAGAGTCTTCGACGATCCTTGGTTCGCTTGATGAAGCTTTAGCACGATGATCCTTGCTTTCATGCTATAAGTCTTGATAGGCTCACTTGTTAGCGAAGGTACATGTTTTCTGCGTTCGTCCGCTTCGCATGCTTCAATCATTCGTCCTTTGGTGAACCTGTCCATCTTCATAGGCTCCCTTCGTTCATCCCGTTCATTGACTTGACATGTTTGTTGGTGCACCTGTACCTGCAATCACTCATGACGAGACAACATCAAATCCAAAACCTCCTTAGCCTACCATGACACATGATCATACAGATGTAGGTGACTGAGAGAGGCAGCAGGGCAGTGATGCAGGATGATGGCTTCGGGTGACTGCTGATGAAAACTACGCAAGAGTCACTGAGGTATGGATATAGACAATCTGAGTCGACAGTGACAGTTTGTAAGGTTTGGCTCGGCTGGGAGGCAAAATTGTGCAAATTTGGGGAGGGATAGTCCGGACTGCAAGAGGGAAAGGCAGGCATACTTTGCACATTTTTCGGAATGAACAATCAATAGGGGCTGGATAGCCAAATTTGTGCAATTTTCCAGAGGAATGGGTTGGGCTGCATGAAGGGTCAGTAAGTAGGGATTGCACAATTTTTCTGGGGACTGCCCGGGAGACTGGCATCCAGAATTGCACAATTCCCAGAGGGAACTTCCAGTTGGTTGCTAGGTCACTAGCACCCAGAACTGCGCAATTCCGAGAGGGAACTGCTAGTTGGCTGTTGGGGTCACTGGCAGTCAAAACTGCGCAATTCCCAGATGGAACTTCTAGTTGGCTGATGGGGTCACTGGTAGCCAAAACTGTGTAATTCCCAGAGGGAACTGCCAGTTGGCTACTGGGGTCACTTGAAGCCAAAACTATGCAATTCCAAGAGGGAATTGACAGTTGGATACTCAGCCATTGGTGGTAGAAACTACGCAATTCCTGGAGGGAACAGGTAGTCTGTTGCTAGGAGCTGCTGGCTGGGAAAACTGCACTAAGGCTGGGAGGCCTACCTGCTGATCATCTCTATGCAATTTTTGAGCTGCGCTGACTGATGGACAACAAAAGGCCTGCTCATGAGTACTGCACAATTTCTGAGATGAACAGTCAGTCAACTGTCTAGATGACTGGCTAGGAAACCTGTGCAAGTTTCTGAAGGAGACAGGGACGGGATATTGGTGTCTGTCCGACCTGTCTGTGAAATTTTCTTAGTAAGTTGAATGGGTGAGGTCAATGGCCTCTGCGCAATTTTTGAGGGGAGTCAGTCCCGGGGTGATTTTCGGGTCCGATTTTCTGAGTGGCCAACATGAGAGTTGATTGAGTTGCTTGCGAGCAACACAGCTTGAAGGGATTGGCTTGGTGCTTCTGCGTTGTTCTGTTTGACAATCGATTGAGTCAAAACTAGGGTGATAGTCTGACTATCAATGAGGAGTTTAGTTGTCAAAACGTCAACAAAAATGACTAAGTGTGTGAACAGTCAAAATATGCATAGGTGATCATACGAACACACACTGGCAAGCGAGAAGCGTGAAACTCTTTGTTGATCGTTCATGATCGAGACAACGCTTGCGCAATAGTGAATGTGACTCCTTGTGTGAGCTCAACAGATGCTTCCATGGTGAACACAACAAACACATATGAAGCAAAGACTTTGAGCATAACCAGAACACAGTCGCAAGCATGACTTAGACATCAACATTCAGGGACTTGAATGCAATAAACAAGCAAGGCAAATTTAAAGACTCACACGAGCTCACGGAGTGAACCTGGGTGTGTACAGTCATGAAGTGAAACTCTTCAAGGGAGGCTCTGAAATTGGTGCAGGCCAAAATTTTGGAAGGTGGTTGTAGCCTCTACAACACTTGGCGACACACTAGTAGAACATTAGCTTCTTTGTTTTGGTTTATATCTAGCACATTGCCTTGGTCATTCAGAGAGTGTTGAATCATTGTGCAGGTTACTTTAGTTTCCCCACATAAGCTATGGACATACATGGTTCACCCCTTGCCAACCCAGTCAAACAAAATAAAAAATTCAGCTTAGATCTCAGTGTTTCAAATCTAGGAACGGTAGGTTAGTTCACGAGTTAAATATTTTCAGAGTACAAGTTTTTATCTCTAGTTTTTCTTTGCTGCCAGCTAGCCTGGACAGTACCCCGACAGAGTCATGTAGAAACACACACATTTCTCCACTACTAGTGAGCCTGGTCAATACCCCGGTGGAGTTTCATGCTTCACCTCTCTGCATAAGAAGCCTTTCTCTTCTTTCACATTTGTATTTTTTTAAGAGAACTATGCATAGGCACTTATTTATTTTTGGGGTAGAAGAGGGATCCTAACTTACTGAGAGTAGAAGAGGTTGTTCCTTTAGAGAAGCATGTAAGACCTTTGACATAGGTTTTCTCATTTAGATTTTTCCCTTTCTTCATTTCTACTAGTTGGATTAGCTTAAACACACAGAGCATAAGGCTGAGTACATGCATGGGGCTTCCCAGTGTGGACACAGGTTCCCGGTTGGACCAAAGCTTCCCTTACAGATGGTTCGTATTTTTGGTCAGGACTTCATCAGCCAAAGGTTGTAACCAAGCACAGAGAAAATGGACATAAGACTGGCAAAGTGCTGTAGTGTCACAAGTTTCCTTAAATTTTAGCCACATACTCTATTCAAAAGCCAAAATGTAGTAGCTAGCAACATTTATTTATGGAAACAAAAATAGTAATATATCAAACAAACAAAATGAATGTGAACAAAAATAGTAGGCAGAATCAAACAAAGTGAAAGCAAAGATATAAGAAAAACAAACCAAATGAAACAATGAGCATTAAGCAAACTATGTACATGGCATGTGGGCGGCCCGACCTACTGAAACTAGTGTTTGAGGACTTGGTCATTGATCAAAAGATTATCAATCCTCTCGTCAAGTGATTGCAAATTATACATGTGTGATCCAAATTTCTCGTGGACCAGTGCCAGTCCACCAGGCTCTGCTATCGGAACCAGGTGGCATTCCAGAAGACCTTCAAGTGAAGACAACACCACTATTTCAGGTATTGTGTGAAAAATGGGATTAGATGATGGCACATGGTAGTTGTTTTTACTTCGGGAAGGGTTCAATTTTTTGAAGTCAATGCATAAGTGGATCTTCCGAGATTTCTTACGTGCAGGATTTCAATTAGAAAGCTAACTATGATGATGAACTTTGCAAGTAATCCAAACACTTAAAATGTTAGTCAATCTTTTCGGCGAAAGGAGGACAAACAACATATATGTGTTACATGTTCTTTGCTGCAATGGCTTGTCTTCTCCTTTACGTGTAAACTCATGTTGGATTATTCACATGTGGTGGGTACTTAGGTCATCATCTACTCGTGCAGACCCTTCTTGGTGTTGTTCGATCAAGCAGTCAACGACTGATCGCTGTTGTAGTGTGTAACTTGTACCGAGATTGGCCATCTTCAGATCATGGTGGATTCCCAAGTTGCTCTGTTCGTTCATAGTGTTGTTCCTTCATGTGTTCAACACAAGTGCTTCAACATCATAGTTTGTTACTTCGGACTTCAAAAAACTTGAAATCATGCATGGTTCATTGTTTTGGATGGCTGAGATACACTTGTTCCTTGAGCCATCATGTGTTCCTGATTTGTCAAGACTCATGGCCCACATCTTGTCTGTACATGGACTGTTTGGCATGATGGTACTCCTGCTACTACTGTTGTTGCTACTATCAGAAAAACAAATTGTACAAGTTTCATTATCATCAGTTGGGCGAGGAAGGAGTCCCAACTGCTTGTCTGATGAGGTTAGAGTAGGCCGTGTAGGATGACACTCCAATGTCTTTCTAGGAGGCAGTTGCCAAACATGAGTTATGTAAAGGCCAACAATTCCTTCTCACCATTAAGGGGAGTGACATTGTGTTTCATATACCTCTCGGATAACACCTGAATTTGGTTGCATCTACCCTTGTATGGAAGCCACATGTGAGACCAGTCTGTAGCAAAATATCCATCTAGCTCGCTGGACCACTCTCTATTAAGTAGCAGGTCATATGCTTTTGGTATTTCTACAACCACTATGTTGATGCATTGGTGGAATCGACTGTCATGAGATAGTCGGATGATCATGTCTCATAGTTCAACAATGGCTGGTACCGATGTTCAATCAAGTTGGATGATTCGCGCAAATGTTTTTCTCCATCGTGCATTGATATTTTTCACAATGGAGTGCTGCATGACGTTAGCTTCTGCAACGAAATCAATGAGACAGTTGTGAACATTGCAGTTTAAAATTTGAAAATATAGTAGAAATGGGGGGAAACCTGAGTGTGCTTCTTCCATCTGAAGTGTATTGAGCACAGTGGAAAGTGATTCAAGAGGTGTGCTTTCTCCCTTCCTGGTATAGGTTGTGCTGTCTATTGTTCTCTGTCCCAGTGCGCATAGTGGGATATCTCACTGACTCTAGATCTTAGACAACTTGAACAAGCTAATGTTTGCTCGAGTTTTCTTCATTTCATAAAAATTGTTGTAGTCCAGAGGTGGTAGAATTACCGAGATGTCCCGGGTAGAATAGATGTTCATGTCGTCCGACAGAGTGTTTTGTAGTTTTCTGCTCATGGAAGTACTCTTGCCCGCCACTATCTTCCTGGACTTGTCTTGTGTTTTCTACTTTGGGACGGCTGGTGGATCAAATTTCCTTATCAACAATCTAATCTTCTCTTGCATTTCCCCAAGTGTAGGGGGAGCCCCTTTACTCCTAAGATTGTAACTGTAATTTTGTCTTGGGGGATTATTCTTGGTGTTTGTCTTTGACACTACTTGTGAGCACTGATATGCATTCACCACATGCCCAAAACTTGATGCTTCAACAGGTGCAATACCTTCATCATAATCTCTGTCATCTGGCTGCTTGTGCATATCGCTCTCTGCATCGAGTGTATGACTGGATACCAAGTTTTCAACTCGCTTCCAGTCCGAATAGAATTTCTCAGGATGATGTTCTTTATGGAATGAACATAACTCAAGATCTGCGCACTGATTGGCATTGAACAAAAAGCTCTGTGCATTTTCTTAAGAGGACTAGTTGCTTCCTGATGAGTTGCTCCCCTATCTCTATCTAGGCGGATAGCTCCTTGCAAATGTGTCTGTTTTCCATTGTTTAAGCTTAGACACTTCAGTGGTTAAGTTCTTGACGAGGCAAGTGAGGGTTTCAATATCATTTGTTTCATTGTCTCTACCCTTGCTCGCCATCATTTGGGACTTCATGCTCGCGTCTTTGGAGTCCTTTGCTAATTCATCATCCTTGATGAGTCCAATCGCGCGTAGGTATTTTTCAACAACAATAGCCTCTTCGCAGTTTTCCAAGAGTGTTGGTTTCGTAGCTCACTTGACGAACTGCACAATGCTGGTTGGCAGTGTGGACGTGTAGTAATCAACAGTGATGGAGTCATGAGGTTTGGTGTCCGTTGCAATTTTTTTCAATATGCATGTAAACCTTTGGTTGAAATATTTTACCTTTTCTTTCCCCTCCATCTTCAGGCTACCCAATTCTTTTAGTAACATAGCTGGGGTCTCGTCATCAGCAAAATTTTCAAGGAACATGCGTTTAAAAGCACCCAAATTCTGTATGGAGTTTGGCGGAAGGTTGTGATACCACAGAGCTGCGCAATTGTCTAAGGTACATGGGAACAATCTACATGCTACGTCGTCATAACATACCTTAAGGGTCTACAACTGTAAGTATAAATTATCTAAGTGGTCTTCTGCCTTCCCGCGCTGTCAGGGTTGAGCTTGATGTTCATTCTCTCTTCTCACTTCGGCATATTGTGCAGAACAGACGGGAGAGCCAATGGTCCTTGAGTCATCCATTCAAGATTTGGGTCAGCCATCTCTTCTTCCTCTTCGTCCTCTTTGTCTTATTCCTATCCTTCAGAATCTGATGGTGCCGGATATGAGTTTATCAGTTTGTCTCTACCTCCACTTCCTCTGCTGCCTTCCCCTCTGCCTCCTATAATGAAGTTCGATCCCAAGACCACAAGAGTGCCTTATTTGTCTTCAAAGAAGATTGGAAGTTCCTCTCCGTATTCAATAGCTTCTTCCAAACCTTCAATAGTAGCAAGGACTGCTTCTTCCACCGATGATACAACGACCCCTATGGGAGTGGCTTTTGGCTTCTTAGATGTGCATGGAAGATACTGTACACCTAGGATTAGCCTGACTTCTTTCGCAAACTAGAGAGTGATGGGATGGACAGAGCGAAGGTGTTGATATGAAATCTCATGTTCAATTCTGGGACGTGAGGAGTAACCAACTGCTGAGTCGTGAGAGATGGAGTGTCAATTACTACATTGACCAGATGGTTGATGAGTGAGTGTGAGGGGAATTTTAGCCATGTACAACTGGATGCCCTCCTTCTAGCGCCAAAAATGTTGACAGTACTGGACCTGCCAATATTCAGGGGATCACCCCGTATGAAGTCCCAACTAGACCTCACACCATTTTGTGTGGGATTCCCATCCAGTATGATTGTCCAGTTGCCATTGTCTTAAGGATTTGCCTCAACTCTTGCTTGTGAGCACAAGAGAGTGGTTTTCTTTGTCTTCAAGAAGTGAGGTTCGCGTGCTTGGTGAGTGTAAGTGTACTTGTGTCAATGGTTCTTTCACTGTGAGGGGAAGAAGGTGAAGGTGAGTTCCAGGTTGAAAGGGATCAATCCCAACTCAGTTAGGATCACACAACACAAAAGGACATATACAACTTTCGGTGGAGCAATCGACTTAGATGCGACAATCACAACATACAAGGTAAGATAACACATACAACACTCACGGACCAGTCCGAATGAGTGCAGCTTTGTTACAACAAGGTTCATGTGAAAGGTTTGTTTGATGTTTGGCAGAGAAATCGACACAGATGGGACAAAATTAACAACATATACAACACATCTCCATTAATAGATTATGAATTACAACAATTGAATCAGTTCATATGTAGAACATAGGTTAAAGCAACATGCAT
Organism: Pinus tabuliformis; assembly: GCA_031772625.1. NCBI lineage: Eukaryota > Viridiplantae > Streptophyta > Pinopsida > Pinales > Pinaceae > Pinus > Pinus tabuliformis. The sequence goes on along the minus strand of CM062805.1, from coordinate 815,365,981 downwards.
TACAAGTGTTAGAGATCAGTCTTGCAACAAATACAACACATGTGTGAAAATGTGTTGACCTGTTAACAGGCTTTTGAATTAAGCGAAAGTTCCAAGACACATCATTACACCATACATCACTAACCCTGTCAGCGTGGCATTGGAGCCACTACTTACTCCTCAAAGAAAATATTACAGACTCTCTTGGCTATGTGAGAGGAGATGAGGTGAAAAGTCCTTTCATGTACAAATGAGGGGGGTATTTATATCCAAGGGTGAAACTGACCCTTGTGGCTGTTCAGCTACCCTCATGACCATTTGACTTCCATGACTTTTCGACTTACATGACTCTATGTTCAACAAGTGGGTCTCTTATACTTCCACGTTACATCACATTGATTGACAATAAGCCCATAGTGGAGATGTGGGCAACATGACTCATGACTTGACTCGACATGACTTGACATGACAATGATGGTACATTTGTGTTTCTACTGGAGTGCATGTCAAGCTACAGTGATGTTGAGTGATGGATGTGTTCATGGTGTATCATAGCTTCACCTCCGCATGGAAAAGTGCACGGGGTCTTCAATGGTCCTTGGTTCGCCTGATGATGCTTAAGCATGGTGTTCCTTGTTTTCATGCCAGAAGGCTTGAAAGGCTCACTTGTTCGTGAAGGTGCATGTTCGTCGCGTTCGTCCACTTTGCATGCTTCAATCCTTCATCCGTTGATGAACCTGTCCATCTAAATGTGCTCCCTTTGTTCATCCCATTCGTCATCTTGACATGTTTGTTGGTGCACCTGTACCTGCAATCACTCATGACGAGAGGACATCAAATAAAAAACCTCCTTAGCCTACCATGACACATGATCATTTGGATGCAGGTGACTGGGAGAGGAGACAGGGTAGTGATGCGGGATGATGGCTCCGGGAAACTGCTGATGAAAGCTATGCAAGAGTCACTGAGGGATGGAGATAAACAATCTGAGTCGATAGTGACAGTCTACAAGGTTTGGCTCATCTAAGAGGAAAAATTGTGCAAATTTTGGGAGGGATAGTCTGGGCTACAGGAGGGAAAGGCAGGCATGCTCTATGCATTTTCCTGAACAAAAAGTCAGCAGGGGCTGGACAACCATATTTGTGCAATTTTCCAGAGGAACGGGTTGGGTTGCATGAAGTGTCACTAGGTAGGGATTGCACAGTTTTTCTAGGGAAATGCTTGGGAGATTGGCAGCCAGAACTGCGTAATTCCTAGAACTACCAGTTGGCTGCTGGGTCACTGGCAGCCAGAACTACGCAATTCCCAGAGGGAACTACTAGTTGGTTGCTAGGGTCACTAGCAACCAAAACTGCGTAATTCCCAGAGGGAACTGCTAGTTGGTTACTGGGGTCATTGGCAGCCAAAACTACGCAATTCCCAGAGGGAACCGCCAATTGGCTGCTGGGGTCACTAGCAGCCAAAAATATAGAATTCCAAGAGGGAATTGGTAGTTGGATGCTCAGTCACTAGCAGTAGAAACTGCGCAATTCCTGTTGGGAACAAGCAATCTACTGCTAGGAGCTGCTGGCTAGGAAAACTACATTGAGGTTGTGAGGTCGACTTGTTGATCATATTTGTGCAATTTCTAAGCTAAGATAACTAATGTATAGCGGAAGGCCTACTCATGAGCACTACACAATTTCTAATATGAATAGTTGGTCGACTGTCCAGATGACTGGCTAGGAAAACTGCGCATGTTTGTGAAGGAGACAGGGACGGGCACTTGGTGTCTGTTCGACCTATCTACGCAATTTTCTCAGTCAGTTGAATGGGTGAGGTCAATGGCCTCTGCACAATTTTTTAGGGGAGTCAGTCCCGAGGTGACTGCTGGGCTTGATTGTTGGGTGGCCAGCATGAGATTTGATTGAGTTGCTTGCGGGCAGCGCAAATTGAAGGGACTAGCTTGATGCTTCTGCGCTATTCTGGTTGACAGTTGATCGAGTCAAAACTAGGGTGATGGTCTAGCTATCAATGAGGAGTCTGGTCGTCAGAACTTCAGCAAAAATGACGAAGTGTGTGAACAGTCGAAAGATGCATAGGTGATCATACGAACACACACTCGCATGACTTGATGATGAAATGACCAAACCATCCAAATACACATATTCAACATGAATGACCGATGGTTCAAGAAACAAGTGCAACACTCTTGGTTGATTTTTCATGATCGAGATGACGCTTCCGCGACAGTGAATGTGACTCCATGTGTAAGTGCGACAGATTCTTTCATGGTGAACACAACAAACACATATGGAGCAAAGAATTTTAGCATAACCAGAACAAGGTCACAAGCATGACTTAGATATCAACATGCAGGGACTTGAATGCAATAAATAAGAAAGGCGAATGTAAAGAGCCACATGAGCTCATGGTGTGAACCCAAGTGTGTGCAGTCATCAAGTAAAACTCTTCAAGGGAGGCTCTGAAATTGGTGCAGGCCAAAATTTTGCAGGGTGGTTGTACCTACTACAACACTAGGAAAAGTGATGAAATAATTAAGGAATGGAATTTATGTTGGAAAAAGAATCCAATGGTCGATTAATAAGTTGCATGCAAAAAAACAAAGAAGAAGGACGAGGCATTTGATTAGAGATTGGTTAAGGATGCTTGGAGAAAGTGAGGAAAGAGAGTTGGAAGTACCAAAAGAGAATTCAAGGTCTCGTGTTTTTACAACTAATGAATGTTTTCTATATGAAGGGAATGAAGAAATGGCAGCTCAGGATTCTTTCATTTCAATGGAGGAGACAGGATTGTCATATCTGACCAATAAGGAGGGAAGATGTGTAAATACAATGTGTGCAAGTAATGGAAATTATCAAAAGGATGAGGATGTGTCAAGAGCAAAGAGTTGGCTTAGAGATACTTCAAATGATGAATTACAAAACCCATTGGAAGAGAATGTGAAAAGTTGGAAAGGAGTGGACATGAAATTTATTGTTGTAGAATTGAAGGTTTTAGAAGATTGGTTGAACAATTCGAGGATAAAGAGTATATTGAATTGTAGCAGTCCAAGAAATGATAAGAATGAGTTTCCCATGGAAAAAATGTAACAAAAAGGGGACAATAATGATGATGAGTTTCAACAGAAAATGCAGAGAATGATGGAAGCAACTCTAGATAATTGGTATCCTAGTAATTTAGTGGAAGAAAACAACAAATTCCAACAAGGAATGGGTGACTTGTGCCAGCTAGAGGACAAACTAGACATAGATATTGAGGAGATAAGGAGGATGATGATTAAAGTGTCCCAAAAGAGGCATGTTGTAGGAAAGAAAGAACATAACAGATGTTTGGCATTGACAGAGCAAGTATACATCAACAAGGAAGGAGGAGAATTGGAACATAAGGTCTAGAAGCCTAGAAGAATGAAGAATATGACAATAAAGCAACACCAACATGACAAGGAAAAGGACCTATTGCAAAACAAAATTTTAGATCCGAGAATATTTTCTTCATTAATAAATGGTCAGGAGAAAATGATTCTTTTTCACCTTGGGAGTCTAATGCAAGAGCATCCAAACTTCCAAGTCAAAATATATTTTGACTAGAGTAGGGCTCTTTTTATTTACCAAAGGAATTGGTTCCCTAATCGATTGTATTAATTATTTAAATGTATTTCCCTGTGATTTTATGAAAAATCATATGAGCTGGAAAATGTCTAAGATTTCCAAAATCTATAGAAAAGTGTGGTTGTTAAGATATGATTAGTTTTAGAAAAATTATGGATAGCTAAGATTTTGTCCATAACAAAAAAAATAATTTACCTTGAAAAGCATGAGAGATTTAGGAATAAATCATGAAAGATTTAGGGAATAAATCATGAGATATTTCTCGAATAAATCAGGGAGTGCTTTTAGGATTTAGAAAAGATCTTATGTTTCTTAATTCTATTTATTGTAAGCCTACATGCAATGAGAACTAATGGCCAAATGAATGTGGAATCAAGCCAAGAGAGAAATGTATGATTGTGAGGTTATGCATGTACAACTTTTCTTTGTTTATTGAAATGCAGATTTTCCAAGGGCTCGGCATATGACTCCTTGTATTATATTATTATATTATGTTATGTTAAATTCTTTGAGTTTGCATGAAAGCATTAATTTGAGCTTGCATGAACTCATTGAAGTGGAGAAATTTGTGTGAATTGTTGGAGAGGTGCCTCGAAGTGGATATTTTAGGAAGAGGTGAAATTTTTCCTGCATCACCTTCTATCGAGTTATGGCTAACAAAATCTAGTAGAGGTCGAGTCTCCTAGTTCGTAGTGGATAAATAATGGATGTAATGAATATTTTTGACAAATAACAGAAGAATCAGAGCAACGCAACAACAACATTGTGGTTTTTGTCCCTTGGTGGTTTGCACCAAATATACTTCTGTCTTCTTGTGCATGTTTGTCTTCATATTTTTATGGTGTTTATTTATTAACATATTAAGATCTATTATGTTATGTTGGGTTACTAATCATTAGAATTTTGGTGAATTTTTTATAAAAAATTGCATAAACCCTAGCACTACTAATTCACCCCCCTCTTAGTAGTGATATGATTTCGAGCAAGTGGTATTAGAGCTAGGTTTCCTTTTTTGCAGCTTAATTGTGGGAACTGGTGGATCTGGGTGAATCATGAGTTATCAAAGTTCTCCACTGCTTAGTCCTATAAATTTTCAAGAATGGAGAGAGAAGGTGAAATCATAAATATCTTCTTGTGGATTTGAATTTTGGAAGTTGATGATAAATGATTATGGTGGAAAACCCCCTTTAAACAAGGATCGGCAATAGGATGCACAAGACATGTGTGAGTTGTATGATAATATTCACAATCAAAACATTGAGAAAATCATGAATCTCAAGATTGCAAAGGAGATGTGGTAGAGGTGGCATGCACTACATGGAGAAGAAATCAATAGTGGTATTGGGGAAAAGGAGATACCAGTTGAAGATCAAGCTCAACGTAGCTTTGAATTAGAAGAAACAGAGGGACTCTCAAGAGAAAACAAAGATCTAAAGAGGCTTAGATCTGAAGAGGCTTCTTAAAATACTTGAATAAAGAGAGTACAATTTCAAGAAAGAAATTGCAGACCTACCAGTTGGAGGAGGGAAGGAGAACTAAAGAGGAGATTGGTAACCAACTCAAAGATTAAATCAAAAATTGTGAGAGATTATAGGCTAAGGTGGTTTCAACAAGAGAATAGATAGAAAAGAGTATATCCAACTCAAAGGGAGCTCTAAGGTGCTTTCAACAAGAGAAGAGATAGAAAAGAGTATATCCAACTCAAAGGGAGATATAAGGTGGTTTCAACAAGAGGAGTTAGAAAAGAGTATATCTAACTAAAAGGGAGCTAATGAAGTAGTAGTAAAAAAGACTAAAATAGAAGCTTGTAGCAACAAGAAAGGAAACCAACATAAAAACTAGGAGCCAAAGACCATGTCAAGAAAATGCATTAGATGTTTCAACTGTAAAAAACCTAGACACATTTTTAGCTATTTGTAGAAGGAAAAAGTTCAAATATTCTAAAGAAAACAAGCAACTCAATAAGGAGCATTCTTAAGCAATCAATCAAGGAATATCACTCTCATTATTTTTGAGGTACAAAAATCTCTTTTATGGCTATTGTTACTTTTGTAATGATTTTGGGCATAATGCTATATATTACATTACAGGTATGATGTAAAGAAGAAGAAGATTAGAAAGTTGTTCTTTCCTCCATTCCTTGGGAACATAAGGTGTTTTATCTCTGATAATATTCTTCATATGGCAAAAAATTGCAAACTGCTCAATTCCTTTGTGTGATCTAGTCAGAAGGAGAAGCTTATGCATAACAGATCAAAAGGGAAGTTTGATAGATATTCTCAAATTAGAAAACAACACATCATGGCTTAGAAGAAAAAGGAGCACCAATAGCCCTTAAATAACTATTGAAGCTAGCTCAGCCTTAAGGGGAGCATGTAGTAGAAGGTGTATGAGCTCACCGGAAGCTCCTCCAAGAAAATAAGGCGCTCCTCCAAGAAAATAAGGTTTCTTCAATTTTGATATAATTTGATTCAGTATAAAAGGTTTTGTTTTGGTACTAATATATCTTGATTTTTCTCTTGAAAGTTGTTTTCATGTTTCTTTGGTTGATGTAGTTGTGTTGTATAAACCCTCGATCTTTTATGATAGCTTATTTTTTATCCATTTTAGAAGTGTTTCAATAAATAGATATACTTGAAATCCTCCATCCAGATATAATAGATCTAGAATAATATGCTATTGATTTGATCTTTGCATTTTGAGCGCCTATGTGATGATGGAGAGTGAGAATGCCATGCTAGTAACTCCCATCAGAGTAAAGAATGGTTATCCATTTGAAGACAAAAGGAATATAGCATGGATAACATTTTTATAAGGCTAGATCGCTTGCCAATATGATGAATCCATTAATCAATTTGGTTATGAAGGTAGTGGAATAGATTTGTTCTCGAGATCCTTCACTCAACGGTTGAGTTGGTTTCCATTTCTTAATCTAGTCATGCATTGATCTGGTCATTGAAAAAGTGTGAACGAGTTGATGGTGCTTGTAGTATTAGTAGTTACTATAGTGGATCGCCACTAAAATTTTGACAGGGCCAAAGTAGTATTCAATCAAATTTTTTGGTGTGATCTAGTCTAGTGCACAACACAGGAGGAAAATTGGCATATATCTCTTATAGTGAACATTGCTATGTTTTGGTTGGGCTTAGTGTCTATGATGTGTTTTCATAGTGCACATGATAGAAATAAGCCAATACACATATCTTAGAAAGGTTTAAATAATTTTATTGCAATGGATCGATCTACTCAATCGATCTATTTTCCTACGTAGAAGTGGAATGGATTATTTTAATCTATGTTGATTTAGTCATGGAGTGTTCAATTGAGTCAAGCTTGGCACTTGGACTGGTTATGTGTTGACCTAGTTGTGGAGTTTACATTTGATTCGGTCTCTAGGACGTTATGAACACAATTTGTGATGGAGCTATGTCATTGTATTGGATGATGGAGCTATGTCATTGTATTGGATGATGGTTCAAGTTTAATGAACATGGATTTGGTCTTCAATTAATCATATTTTAGTTGTTCGTTAGTCTCTTAAATGGAATCAAGTTTAATGAACATGGATTTGGTATTCAAATAATCATATTTTCGTGGTTCTTTAGTCTCTTAAATGGAATCAAACCTCGAGTATATTTGGAACACAGTTATGTTATGTGTGGTCCAATTTAGCTTTTGAAATGGTCAACAACAATCAAATTGATATTGTCCATGCGACTTGATTTTGTTTAATTATTGAACATTTTCAAAATTAGTTCAAAATGGTGTGAACACATTAACTTTTTATTTCTGTTGTCTATGGAACTGATCTGGGTGTGATTGGAATTGTAAATGCTTTAATAATACCTATAGTGGAGTTGATCTAGTCCTCTAGAAAATGTTTTGGTCCATGCGTTGAATTGAACAATGATGGTTTGGTCCCTGTTTATTGAGAATGCAACATGGTGTGATTTGTTGGTTGATGTAAGATTGGTCTACGTAGAAGAATAGTTTATGCATGACCAATGTGATGGAGTGATCAAATGTCAAGAGTTTTATTTTAGTTACCTGGTTCATGGTTTAGAAAGTTTGTTAATGTTCAGTTCCATCTAGAGTTTGTTGGAGGTACTACACACCTACGACCTTCATTACTGGCACATGCGGACACTTAGTTAGAGCATGGGACTACATGCAAGATCCTTTCTGCATGATTTACTCCCTAATTTTCTCCTTCTTTAACTCCGCAACTAGCTAGTTCTTCTACATGATTTACTCCTTGATTTTCTCCTTCTTTAACTCCGCAACTGGCTAGTTCTTCTGCATGATTTACTCCATGATTTTCTCCTCCTTTCACTCCACAACTGGCTAGTTCTCTCCAAAACTCGTTGTAGGTGTTGAGTCCTATCATTGATCACCACTATGGTGCATTACCTTGGGATCTTCACCCAGTAATTCTATATCATGAGAATTGTAACCTATTTTCTAATTGAATCATTATTTTTGTTCTTTCGATTTTCCTTTTAGTGTTTTTTCTCTGCAAAGCTGTGTGTTCTAACTTTACTAGATAGATTCATCTGTGCAGGTTTTCTAACACATTTACATGGTATCAGAGCCCACAGGTTGCTATATAAAAGGCACATCAATACTTCATTTTGTAGGTATTATAGCTTGGAGATCGAAGATCGACAGAAAAATGGAGTTTCCCAAAGCATCGATCCTAACACCGTACAACTATCACGAATGAAAGGACCAAATGGCTTGATACCTTCAGTAGAAATGGTTGTACAGGATTACCATGGCTGCAGAAGTGGAACCCACTTCAGCCATAGATAAATCCAAGTACCTCAACTGCATGGATGAGGCCCACGGATCCATATGCATGTGCATCTCCCTAGAGTTGCAGTTTCATCTATTTGCCTGCAATACTCCCAATGAGATTTGGAAAAAGGTTGAAGAACTCTATGGGAAATAGGATGAGATGAAAGGAAATCTGCTCGAAGTGGAGTTGCTGTCATTGGATCCACAGAACTATGATAGAATTCAAGACTTCTTCACCAAATATAATGATTTATTGCTGCAACTCAAGGGTTGTGGAATTGACAAATTCAAGGAGGAGAGTCAAAAAGTTCTCTTTATTATGTCAAATCTCGGACCAGAATACTCCTTCTTTGTGTCTACATTTCATTTAGTAAGGCTCGCAATAGGTGAAGCCTACACTATACCTTCTCTCAAGGAGTTCATGGAGCCCCTTACTTTTGAGCAAGATAAACTCATTGGCATGGGGGAAATAAAACCTCCAAAATCACATGCACTTGCTGTGCATGATGGCAGCCACAATAAAAATCACAGATCTGATTCAAATCATAAAAATCAACAATAAAAAGACAAGGGAAAAGTGCATTCCCATCCAAAGAAGGAAGGGTACACCAAGCCCTTCAATGACTCCTCTGGCTCCAGAAATGAGAAAGGGAAGAAAGGAGACAAATGCACCTACTGTCACTGAGGATTCCATCTATAATCCTCCTGCATGAAGAAACAAATTGACCAAATGGTAGAAATTCTTCATAAGCACAACCTTGGGGACCACATCCCTCAGGGTGCCAAGAAGAAAACTGAGGATCTGTCACATGGGAAAGGTAACGATTTTCATCCTTTAGTTGCAATTAATTCTTCCCCTGATGCATGGATTATAAATTGTGGTGCATCACATCATATGGCTTCTACAAAGGAAGTCTATTCCTCTTTGGATGCATGCAAAGGACCTCCCATCCTCATGGGAGATGACTCAACTATTGAGGTCACCGAAAAAGGCAGAGTGAAACTTTTACACGGAAGCTTTGAAGATGTGCTTCATGTTCCAAAACTTTCAGTAAGCCCGCTTTCAGTTTATCAGATCACTCATTCTGGCACCAGAAAGAGACTGGAATTCACTCCAGATGTATCGAACATATATGACCTACATAGCAGCTCCAAAATTGCAACCAGTGAGGTAAACAATGGAGCCAGACTGTATACATTTTTTGAATTTATTGAATCTCAATCCTTCTTATTGCTTACACATGCTGATGATAGTAGTAGGCTTTGGCACAAGAGGTTTGGTCACTTAAATTACAGGTATATGTAGTAGCTAAGCAAGCATGAGATGGTGTAAGGCTTGCCAAATATCAGTTTCTCCAAAGGATTTTGTGAAGGGTGTGTCCTTGGCAAACATCCTATAGAAAAGTTTGACACGGGCAAGACTGACAGAGCATCCTCTCCTCTAGATATGATCCATAGTGATCTCATGGAGCGTTTTCCTCATCCTTCCATCAACAAAGCAAGGTATGTGCTTACATTTATTGATGATTTCTCATGGTATACTTGGGTGTATCTTCTGAGGGACAAATCTGAAGTTTTTGCGCACTTTGAAGATTTCAAAGCACTAGTTGAGACACAGTCAGAGAGAAAGATCAAAGTCCTCTGTACAGACAATGGGGGCGAATATGTTAACACAGCACTTCAGAACCTTTGCCTTGAGTCTTGTTATAGACATATTTTGGCACTGTAACCCCAAACGCATATTTCCATAAAATAAGGGCTCTTTAATTCCCTAAAAGTGTTGTTTCATACCCTAAAGGATCATGGTTAGTTGATTACATCATTTCCCAGAAGTTCCACCTGAAAAACTACTCAGAACTGGCTAAAAATGGACCATACAAACTGCTCCATGGGAAAGGTGCGATGCATACTGACTTCCAAACTGGCCAGGTGCAATGCATACTGAAATGGCCTTCTGTGGGGTGCGATGAGCGAGAATAGACAAATGGAAGAGACAATTTGCAAGGTGGATGATCATGGAATCTTCCAGAAACTTCTCTTGTGACACTTGCCTCTCTGAATTCACCCAGGGATGAGTAAGAGATCATGAAATATCCAAGTGGAACCAAGAACTATAAGTGGAATAACACTAATCAAAAACCCAGAGCTGACTCACACCCTTGCAAGACATCTATAAATGGATCCGTCATCTGAGAGATTTGGAGGCTGGAATTTTGTATTTGTAAGGAAGTACTGTTGGTTTGTTGGTGAGAAGAGACATTTCATTGTTGGGTGATTTTCTTGTTCATGAGGTGAAGAGGGCTTCTACAACTGGGAGGATGATGTTGGATCAGACAGCTGGATTGTAATCCTCTCTTACATTACTATTAATAAAGTTCTTTGGGTTTTCCTCCATATAATCGTGTATTTGTGAATCTTGTTTATGAATGCAATTGTATGGTCAATGTGTTTATGATTCTGCATTGTTTATGATGTTTTAGATAGAGATGCTTTTATAGCTTGCTGTTACTTTGACTCTACAAGTGCTCTTTGAAGCGGGACAAGTAGGAGAGAAGTGGAAAATTCTATCAAGGAAAGGAAAAATCAAGCTAGGATCAAAGCGGAAGATCCAAGTTGGTCCTCTTTTCTTCTCTTCCATCTATCACACTTAAAGGAACTCTTGAAAAGCTTTCATTGTTTGTTTCTAAGATAGCTACCCGTCTTAGTGGGACTAGTAGTTCGAATCAATACTAGTTTTCCCTAAAACAAAATGGCGACTCCACTAGGGAATGAATAGTTTGTTTTGTTTGTTTATTGTTTGCTTTATAAACTACAGACGGAGTATGAATTTAGCTAGCTAGCCTTTGAAATGCCTTTGTTATGCAATTTTGAAGTAGATAAATGCTGCTTCAGTCAATCTCCGGGTTGGTTTATGAACTGAACATCTGACTTACAAAGCATTCTAAGTGCCCTTGTGGTAGCTCAGAACCTCATCAAATCTTACCCTTATGCTTTGTTTTTATTGTCCATCATTACTCAACCTAAATCACTGAACTTAGCTGCAAATTTTGAGCAAAAACCAAGCTCAGTTTCGCTCCTTGGTCCATCGCACTATCTGTAACTGTGCAACCTGGATTCATTGCACCTCCTGTGTGTTGTAGGTGAGATGCATCCCTGTTTCCTTGTGTTGCAGGTGCGATGATTGAGTGATACTACTTTCTTCTATGAAAGTTGGTTTTTTCCTCTTTGTTTTCAACTTTATTCAATAGTTTTGTTGTTCATGATCAATACCTTCTTGCTGAAACCTTCTTCCTTCACATATTTCAGCCTCCATCAGTTAGGAATTGTAATTTTTTTTGTGTATTTGTCAATCATTTACAGTCTTCCTTTGTCAAAAGTAGCCTAATCGAACTGTCGTTTTTGATGCAAGTGTCGTAATTGTCATTCTGAATCAAAAGAAGAGTGTCGTAAAGTCTTCCTCTTCTAGATAGTTGATTGTACTTTTGTCATTGTACTTGATTTGAGTTATTAGTATTTGAAGTGTCGAAAATCATTTTTTATTTCAAAATTGAAAAGTGTCGTCTTAGTCTTCCTTTCATTTTGAAAAGAAATTGTTAGAAATGTCACTTTGAAAGAAAATATTTCAGATTTGTACTTAGCTTTCTTTTTGGCATTCACACATTAAGAAAGCGGAAAACAAAAACATGCATGTGTATCTGCATTTTGACTGCATGCGAAATTTGATTTAAGAAAGTGCATTTAGTGTGTGCTCTATGCTCTCTGTTGAAAGAAAATCGTTATCTTCTTTCTTGTGTAGCTAGGATTTTCATTGCTAAAAGAACATAAATCGTTTTTTATCATTTTAGATTGCATATTTAGGAATTTCACATCTACATCATGCGGTGAACCTTGAAAGACAAACTTCTAAGCAAGATCAACTCTAAAATAAACCACAATGAACATAAAAATGCTTTGGAACCTAACGCAACACATCTAGAAGTCTAGGCTAGAGATGTGTTTCGGCGTTGTAGAACCTGGTAACTATAGTTTTCATCAAAGGTTGGGTGATTCCTTCTCTTTGATATGACAAGTGCCAGTATGGACTTGTGCTCCCCGTAGCATCGAGTATATATTGGGAGACTACAATAGGCTGATATCTTTTATCCTTAGGAAGCCATGTCTGCCGCCCTATCGATCGTAATGCATTGAACACAACATTCGGGAAGATTGACTGCCGTACATAAGTCCTTGGTAATTTCTCTATCATTTATCACCAAGGTGTATTTTTTAGTTTTATGATCGGTTTGGTAAACCCTTTGTCTAGACTTCCAGAGCAATCACTTTCATTCATTTTCTACTCCTTAAAAGAAAAGTTCCATCTGAGCACTTTTCACTTCAGGCTCATTAAAAATCAAATGCGACTAGAGTCACCTTTAGCTTTTTCTTGACTCTTAAAAATTGAAAAAGAAAGTTGTGTCAAAGTGTCTTAAAATTTATTTTAATCAGAATAAAATCCTTGTTTCTTCATTGATCTAAGGTTGAGATAATGGAGTCTACCAACCAAGGAATCCCTCTTGGAGGGAATCCTAGTCCTTTCTCCTCTTGGGGAGATATTGGTTCTCCATATATGGCTACATTGTCCCTTCCAAGAATCACAATCGGCCTACCGGTATGGCTTTTCTCGACCTCTATCGTTCAAAACACTGTAATTCCTCAACAATCTAATCAACAACTAGACGATACTGAAGTTACCCCTTTGCCTTCTACTTCGTTTGTTTCTCCTTGCCCTTCTTCCTCTTTGCTTGGTGAAACTAGTGACACTAAAAACCAAGTAACTGAGAAGAAAAAGAAAGGAAAGGAGAAGAAGAAGAAACCAGCTAAACAAGGGAACAACAATGCATCATATGGCGAAAATCCACACACTAAAGTTTCCAAACCAAAAACTCCATGCGTAATTTGTGTTGAGTCCCAAACTTGCATCTTCCCTATATACCTTTTCAGCCTTCTTTTCCATTTACTTGATCCACCAAGCTGTCAAATCATTGCATATTAGTCTAAAAAGAGCTTATAAAATGGTTTCCTAACTATGTTTGTGACTGCTGTTTGATTTAGATTTTTGTTCAATCAGCTACGGAAACTTGTCACTTTTCGTAGCCAGCTCAAGTTTCCACAGCCATTTTGTTAAAGACTATGTTACAGGTGTCCAATGGAGAATCCGACCACATGGGCAAGCTGCAAATGACATGTACATGGAGCGTGTCCCCTTGGTTCAGCCGAATCACTCACAAACAGCCATGGTCAAAGACGGTCAAAGGAGTGGTCAAACCAAGAGTTTTGCGGTGGCACGGCTCTGTTTTGCCCACGTGAAGTTTTGCGTGGCAAGATACTCAATCTCCGGAGGTGTGCTAACACCTGTGGATCAATCCGTGAACCAAATCAAACAGCCACCACTCCATGGATTTATTTGTCATGATTACCATACTGCTAGATCTCAGGCCGTGGAGATTTACGTGTCTGTTTGGCAGTGTAGAATTTAGGAATCAGTTATAGCATTTTCACTTATAAATAACGCGTTATCATACGCTTGATAGCTAGCTTTTACATGTAATCTTGACTGTGTTTACGAGGCCACTATGTCGTGCTCTATTTTTATGTTTTTACTGCACTTTAATATATGAGAAGACAACATTCTTAAGTTCAATTTGTGACTAAGTATTGATTGGCCGAGGTTGCAGAGGGCCCCTGTACACCAAGGCTCTGTATCTACTGTATAGTTTCTCGCTTTCTTTCATTATGTTACTGCTTTTGTAATCAGTTGCTTGTATATATTTCCTGATATTTATACTAACTACTGTTCATCTTTTCTTTTATGCTTTCTCATGGTTGCTAGCTGATCAGTATTTTTCTTTCAGGTTCTTGTAGGCAGCCCAGGAAAATTACATAGTTTTAATGACTAATGACATGAGATCATCTTGTCCTTTCTGTTGATTCATTTACTGAGTTTTAATTTCAGCATTGTCATTTCTTTCAGTTTTGCTTTGCTTATTTACTTTTCTGCAACTAAGATATCATATTACTCATTTGTTTATGATTTCCTTCCTATAGCCAAGCGACTCAAATAGTGAGGAATCAGAATATTACTTAAATGTAGTATGATTTAGTTTACTTTCCTGCAAGTTAGTGATTAAATTACTTATGTCATTTTCAGGAATTGAAATATGAATGAGTAGTTAAATCTTAGTTTCATTTTATGCAATTTCATTTCCTGCAATTTAGATATCATATTACTCAACTTGTTTATGATTACTTCCTATAGCCAGAGCGAGTTGAAAGGTGAAGGGTCAAAATATGGGTTGAAGTAGTGTGATTTAGTTTACTTTGCTTTCAGTCTTTGAATTGATTTGAGTTCAGTTTTTATTTTCTTTTTATATAGTAGTAAGGATACTGGGCTTCACTGTCACTAGTTCACTGTTTTGGTACATTTTTATTTTCTTTTGAGAATTGATTTCATCACAGCCAGTTTGAAACCTTATTTTTGAGAACTTTAAACTTTGGAAAATCATTGTAGAAATCACCATTACCATCCACACTTGACCTTCAATTTTTCCATCTCACACTAGGGAATCCACAGAAGATAAACCCAAAAACAAACCAAAAACTCAAAAACGACAAAGAACTAAGAAATCGGTTATCTTTCATATACATTGCACTTCACTTCAACAGTTTATGACTCTTGGATTGACATTTTAAATAGCAATTTAGGACACACTAAATTGACCAAACATTTTGGCGTTGTTCATAGTGGGGGTATGTTGAGTCCCAAACTTGCATCTTCCCTATATACCTTTTCAGCCTTCTTTTCCATTTACTTGATCCACCAAGCTGTAAAATCATTGCATATTAGTCTAAAAAGAACTTATAAAATGGTTTCCTAACTATGTTTATGACTGCTGTTTGATTTAGATTTTTGTTCAATCAACTATGGAAACTTGTCACTTTCCGCAGCCAGCTCATGTTTCCACAAACATTTTGTTAAAGACTATGTTACAGGTGTCCAATGGAGAATCCGGCCACATGGGCAAGCTGCAAATGACATGTACATGGAGCGTGTCCCCTCGGTTCAGCCGAATCACTCACAAACAGCCATGGTCAAAGACGGTCAAAGGAGTGGTCAAACCAAGAGTTTTGCGGTGGCACGACTCTGTTTTGCCCACGTGAAGTTTTGTGTGGCAAGATCCTCAATCTCCGGAGGTGTGCTAACACCTGTGGATTAATTCGTGAACCAAATCGAATAGCCACCACTCCATGGATTTATTTGTCATGATTACCATACTGCTAGATCTTAGGTCGTGGAGATTTACGTGTCCGTTTGGCAGCGTAGAATTTAGGTATCAGTTATAGAATTTTCACTTATAAATAATGCGTTATCATACGCTTGATAGCTAGCTTCTACATGTAATCTTGACTGTGTTTACGAGGCCACTGTGCCGTGCTCTATTTTTATGTTTTTACTGCACTTTAATATATGAGAAGACAACATTCTTAAGTTCAATTTGTGACTGAGTATTGATTGGCCGAGGTTGTAGAGGGCCCCTGTACACCAAGGCTATGTATCTACTATATAGTTTCTCTCTTTCTTTCATTATGTTACTGCTTTTATAATCAGTTGCTTGTATATATTTCCTGATATTTATACTAACTGCTGTTCATCTTTTCTTTTATGCTTTCTCATGGTTGCTAGCTGATCAGTATTTTTCTTTCAGGTTCTTGTAGGCAGCCCGGGAAAATTACATAGTTTTAATGACTAATGACATGAGATCATCTTGTCCTTTTTGCTATTTCTGAGTTTTAATTTCAGCATTGTCATTTCTTTCAGTTTTTCTTTGCTTATTTACTTTTCTCGAACAAAGATATCATATTACTCATTTGTTTATGATTTCCTTCCTATATCCAAGCGACTCAAATAGTGAGGAATCAGAATATTACTTAAATGTAGTATGATTTAGTTTACTTTCTTGCAAGTTAGTGATTAAATTACTTATGTCATTTTCAGGAATTGAAATATGAATGAGTAGTTAAATCTTAGTTTCATTTTATGCAATTTCATTTCCTGCAATTTAGATATCATATTACTCAACTTGTTTATGATTACTTCCTATAGCCAGAGCGAGTTCAAAGGTGAAGGGTCAGAATATGGGTTGAAGTAGTGTGATTTAGTTTGCTTTGCTTTCAGTCTTTGAATTGCTTTGAGTTCAGTTTTTATTTTCTTTTTATATAGTAGTAAGGATACTGGGCTTCACTGTCATTAGTTCACTGTTTTGGTACATTTTTATTTTCTTTTAAGAATTGATTTCATCACAGCCAGTTTGAAACCTTATTTTTGAGAACTTTAAAGTTTGGAAAATCATTGTAGAAATCACCATTACCATCCACACTTGACCTTCAATTTTGCCATCTCACACTAGGGAATCCATAGAAGATAAACCCAAAAACAAACCAAAAACTCAAAAACGACAAAGAACTAAGAAATTGGTTATCTTTCATATACAGTGCACTTCACTTCAGCAGTTTACGACTCCTGGATTGACATTTTAAATAGAAATTTAGGACACACTAAATTAACCAAACATTTTGGCATCGTTCACAGTGGGGGTATGTTGAGTCCCAAACTTGCATCTTCCCTATATACCTTTTCAGCCTTCTTTTCCATTTACTTGATCCACCAAGTTGTCAAATCATTGCATATTAGTCTAAAAAGAACTTATAAAATGGTTTCCTAACTATGTTTGTGACTGCTGTTTGATTTAGATTTTTGTTCAATCAGCTAAGGAAACTTGTCACTTTCCGCAACCAGCTCATGTTTCTGCAGACATTTTGTTAAAGACTATGTTACAGGTGTCCAATGGAGAATCCGGCCACATGGGAAAGTTGCAAATGACATGTACATGGAGCGTGTCCCCTCGGTTTAGCCGAATCACTCACAAACAGCCATGGTCAAAGGCGGTCAAAGGAGTGGTCAAACCAAGAGTTTTGCGGTGGCACGGCTCTGTTTTGCCCACGTGAAGTTTTGCGTGGCAAGATCCTCAATCTCCAGAGGTGTGCTAACACCTGTGGATTAATTTGTGAACAAAATCAAACAACCACCACTCCATGGATATATTTGTCATGATTACCATACTGCTAGATCTGAGGCCGTGGAGATTTACGTGTCCGTTTGGCAGAGTAGAATTTAGGAATCAGTTATAGCATTTTCACTTATAAATAACGCGTTATCATAAGCTTGATAGCTAGCTTTTACATGTAATCTTGACTGTGTTTACGAGGCCACTGTGACGTGCTCTATTTTTATGTTTTTACTGCACTTTAATATATGAGAAGACAACATTCTTGAGTTCAATTTGTGACTGAGTATTGATTGGCCGAGGTTGCAGAGGGCCCCTGTACACCAAGGCTTTGTATCTACTGTATAGTTTCTCGCTTTCTTTCATTATGTTACTGCTTTTATAATCAGTTGCTTGTATATATTTCCTAATATTTATACTAACTACTGTTCATCTTTTCTTTTATGCTTTCTCATGGTTGCTAGCTGATCAGTATTTTTCTTTTAGGTTCTTGTAGGCAGCCCGGGAAAATTACATAGTTTCAATGACTAATGACATGAGGTCATCTTGTCCTTTCTGCTGATCCATTTACTGTGTTTTAATTTCAGCATTGTCATTTCTTTTAGTTTTGCTTTGCTTATTTACTTTTCTGCAACTACGATATCATATTACTCATTTGTTTATGATTTCCTTCCTATAACCAAGCGACTCAAATAGTGAGGAATCAGAATATTACTTAAATGTAGTATGATTTAGTTTACTTTCCTGCAAGTTAGTGATTAAATTACTTATGTCATTTTCAAGAATTGAAATATGAATGAGTAGTTAAATGTTAGTTTCATTTTATGCAATTTCATTTCCTGCAATTTAGATATCATATTACTCAACTTCTTTATGATTACTTCATATAGCCAGAGCGAGTCGAAAGGTGAAGGGTCAGAATATGGGTTGAAGTAGTGTGATTTAGTTTGCTTTGCTTTCAGTCTTTGAATTGCTTTGAGTTTAGTTTGTATTTTCTTTTTATACAGCAGTAAGGATACTGGGCTTCACTGTCACTAGTTCACTGTTTTGGTACATTTTTATTTTCTTTTGAGAATTGATTTCATCACAGCCAGTTTGAAACCTTCTTTTTGAGAACTTTAAAGTTTGGAAAATCATTATAGAAATCACCATTACCATCCACACTTGACCTTCAATTTTGCCATCTCACACTAGGGAATCCACAGAAGATAAACCCAAAAACAAACCAAAAACTCAAAAACGACAAAGAACTAAGAAATCGGTTATCTTTCATATACAATGCACTTCACTTTAGCAGTTTACGACTCCTGGATTGACATTTTAAATAGAAATTTAGAACACACTAAATTGACCAAACAATTTGCAAGGAGAGACATTACCATCAAGATTTCCCTTACATCCTGCAGATCTTGAGGGAATGGTCTGCTCGGTTGCACCATTCGGTGTCATCAACCTCTGACAGTCAGGTTGACAGCACACCATCAACTAGTGAAAATGAAGTCAATAGACAAAAAGGAAAAGTCAGAGTTCCATGTAGGTTATGTGAAGGTGAGCATACTCTTCACCATTGTCCTTTTCTGGACGAAGCCAAAAGCATTTTGGATAATCGTCCTGCTTCACCACAGCAACTTCCACCTGGATACAAGAAACTCTTGCCAAGTCCTTCACTAGTTGAAACCCCGATTGACATAACTCAATTTTCGATTGAGCCGCCTATCATCGAAAGAGAACCTTCTGAGTTTGTACCAGACCAAAGTCAACTAGTCAATATGGCAGTCGACCCAGTCTTGCCTTCAGAAAATCCACCTTTAGATGATATAGTTTCCAAAGAGAATTAGAATGACACCGTTCAAATTCTTTTTGTCGATACAGAGTCTAATGAACTTAGGGCAATCCACCCATTCCTTCACAACTAGAAGAGACCCCCCCAGTTCATGAAACTTATCCGGACATTTATCCGATACCTCCTCCGAGTAGTCTAGTCATTTTCTTTAATTGGAATCAACTAGCGAAACCTCACCTTCCATCTAATGAACCATTCCGAATCATTGTACAAGTTTACAAAATGATCGTGTCTGGCACAATCATAGATGAAGGGGCTTTGGTGAGTATCCTTTCCTCAACTACTTGGAAAGTGCTTGGTTCACCATCGCTTTTGCCTGAGAAACAAAATTTTCCAGGCTTCAACAAAGGAACCAGTCGACCATTAGGGATCCTTCCAAAGTTACAAATAACTTTGAGAAAGAAAACTATTCATTTGAATGTGATGGTAGTCCAAGGTCCACTAGATTACAATCTACTCCTTGGACGCGAATATATATATATATATATATATATATATATATATATATATATATATATATATATATATATATATATATATATATATATATATATATATATATATATATATATATATATATATATATATATATCATGGAAGCTATTGTTTCCACATTC
Source organism: Pinus tabuliformis (assembly GCA_031772625.1). Lineage (NCBI taxonomy): Eukaryota > Viridiplantae > Streptophyta > Pinopsida > Pinales > Pinaceae > Pinus > Pinus tabuliformis. Next base: position 815,346,033 of record CM062805.1, on the reverse strand, counting down.
TTCCGAGTGATGTGTTTTCCACATGAAGGCAGACTAGTGCAACTTGTCAACCAAATTTCATTTCCTGGTTCAAACATAGCTATGAATCAACCATCATCCCTAAATGGTCTCTTCTCATCAACAATGTCTCTTCAACCTTCATTCCTTCCACCTAATTACAGCGAGTAGTTCGGTGAGTGCAATGAAGGTTAGGGGGCATACACCCTAGTCTGCTTCGACAGGTGAACCCAGAGGAAAAGTGAGATTTTCTTGAAAGGTAATAATACTTGGACCGAAAAAAATTCTTGTATAGGTTATGTGATCAGCCTGACACAATTATTTCCTTTGTACAATTGTGAGTGGAAGCTCACAGCATTCACCTTCGTATGTTATGTGATTGGAAGCTCACAACAATCACCTTTGTCTATTTCGATGGAAAAAGTGAAGGAAGAGTCTTTTTTCTGACAACAGAAACAATCCTGCCTAACCGCAGGAACTTCCATTTGATAACCTGGAAACTCTCCTTTTACTGAAAGACCTGGGGGCATGCAAACCTTTACATGTAAGTGAAAAGTGACCTTTTATTTTCTTAGTTTGTAGGTTCTCAACCCTTTAACCTCGTAGCTCAGTCGTTTCTAGCTTGCATAAAAAGGTCATAAGCACATGTTATAGTAGTGTTCAAGCTCATTAAAAAATAAATCTACCAAGAGACATTATCAAAAGATTGGTAAGAGCAATGTTCCTGCAAGGTTCAAGCTCGTTAAAAAATCAACCTGCACTAAGCACATGTTGGCACAAGGTTCAAGCTCATTAAAAAATAAACCCACCTTTGGTAAATAACCTTTGTGATCGCTTTGCTATCAACCCTTTTGAACTTTGGTTGTGTTCCTTCCGTCACCTCCATTTCATTTGGCCGACCATACGCTTCCACTTGATTTTTTACCCTTTTGAGGAACATCTGCGACGAGTGATTCTGATTGCCACCCTCTTCACACTGCCATGTTTTGAGAAGTTCCAAACTTACCTGGAACCAACTGCTACCCAGAAATACCACTCATTCCTCAAAAACGAGTCTCTTTTAAACTCTTTTTAGACTCGTTAAAAATAAAAACATTGTCGAGCTATTGTCCTTTCCAGCTCGTTAAAGTAAAGGGAAAACCATCCCTCTCATATATTTTAATCTTTTTGGACTTGAGAGATGATTAGAAAAAAAGATCGAGCGCTTGTATTTTTTAGTTCGTTAAAACTATCAAAAATTCATCCCTTTAGTATTATTTTACACTTTTTCGGACTTAAGGGATTATACCACAAAAAAGGACTATTGGAGTCTCCTTTTCATCCCTTTTCAAACTCTCTAAACATGAAAATGACCGAGTTATCTTTGTCGTTAAACTCGTTAAAACAATAGCGACAAACTTGTCCACCCAGACAAGAACAAGTCTCACTGACGCTAGGCTCGCTAAACACAAAGCGATAGGTTTGCCCGAAGGGAAAGTTATAGATCAAGCATATGTTATCCTCCTCAAGCTTGTAAAAAATAAAGAGGTACTGGTCAACAATGACTGGGGAAAAATGGGAAGAAAACTTGAAGAACTTTATTGGTAGCAAGTCACCCTTGAACATGACACTTTTACCCCATCATTGTGATTTAGTTGGGTTGCGTTTTTCCGCTCGCCGTCACCATTTGTCCGTTGTGCCATCCATGGGGTTAACGCTACTAGTCCATATCAGTGTCACCAATATGTTCAAGAGAATTCATTCAGAGAATTCACCATCCAGCAAACGTCTCATCCACTGCATTACATCCACCCTTCATTTTTCATGGCCGCCATTCCTGAACCTTATATCATCAGATCGTTTTCACCTCCAAAAAAATCATTTGATCCATTTTGCATCGTAGATGTGGGATACATCAAGGCCCTCCTATGACAGGTCACTTCTTGTCGACATCAGCTCATTATCCAAGAAGTTGACTTAGAAAACAACCCTTTCAGTACTTTGAAGCTTGCATGCCTCAATGGCAAGTTTCTCACTTTCGGTGACAGGTTTACATCAATGACCTTTGACTGAAAGACTTTGCATGGTGTTCGACATCGGCTCATATATTCACATCATGTGAATTGTACTGTAGTACCTTGAGGGTCATCATCATTTCGGTGACTCCTGTCATGTCTGTTAATAGCTTACATTATTGGCTGGTAATCAGGCGATGTCTTTCCATGTTCGACTTGAGAACATCTTTTCACATGGATCAACTTGTACATCGGGTGAAGATTGGACGAGTTTTGAAGACCACAGATCTAGTTTCATCCATATGGGCTACGATATATTCAGGAAAATAAAGACATCAATTGTACACAGAAGCTGCACAGATAGTCATCTAAGCCAGGGAAGATGACTCTTCATGCGAAGAATCACCAGTCTACAACAGTAGACGATTGTCTGTCCTATGTACATGAAAATGAATTTATAAAGCTGAGCATGGGAATGCTCACCTTAGCTAGATCATGAAAATAATATGATGATGATGTATTGTATTGTATCTTATACAGGTCACCTTCCAGTATGAATACCTCAGATCCTCATGATAAAGCATTTCACCCGACATCAGAAGATTTACGACCTCATGCTTTAGGGGGCAGCTGTTATAGACATATTTGGGCACTGCAACCCCAAACTCATATGTCCATAAAATAAGGGCTATTTAAGTCCCTAAAAGTGTTGTTTCATACCCTAAAGGATCATGGTCAGTTGATTACATCATTTCCCAGAAGTTCCACCTGAAAAACTGCTTAGAACTGGCCAAAAATGGACCATACAGACTCCTCCATGGGCAAGGTGCGATGCATACTGACTACCAAACTGGCCAGGTGTGATGAATACTAAAATGGCCTTCTGTGGGGTGCGATGAGCGAGAATAGACAAATGGAAGAGACAGTTTGCAAGGTGGTGATCATGGAATCAAGTAAATGGCATTGATTATGATGAGACCTTTGCTCCAGTAGCAAAGATGGATTCCATATGCCTTGCACTTACCATTGTGGTTGCCCAGGGGTGGGAAGTACATCAGATGGACGTGAAGAATGCCTTTCTTCACGGAGACCTATTTGAGGAGATCTACATGGAGCAGCCACATGGTTTCATTCAGGATTCATCTTTGGTTTGTAGACTGAAGAAGTCTCTCTACGACCTTAAGTAGGTCCCGAGAGCTTGGTATGTGAAGATGGATTCTTTTATCTTATCACAAAACTTCGAAAGATGTAAGTCTGATCTGAATGTTTACATGCTCAGGGCACAGGATTCTCTTCTTATCTTAGTTTTGTATGTGGATGATCTCCTGATCACCGGCAGCTCAGCTTCAGCCATTGCTGCAGTCAAGAGGGCCTTGCATGATAGGTTCTTGATGACAGAGATGGGTCCATTACACTTATTTCTTGGTCTTGAGATCAGCCAAGATGCCACAGGTATCAAACTATCTCATGCTAAGTATGCATAGGATCTCCTCGAGAGATTTCACATGATTGACTACAAGCCAGCACCGACTCCTTTTCTGTCTAGGGTCCACCTTCAATATGGAGGTGACACTCCATTAGTTGACAGTAATCTCTACCGACAGCTAGTGGGGAGCTTATTGTATCTCACCCACTCCAGACCAGATCTCTCATATGAAGTAGAGGTAGTTCCAGATACATGCAGGAATTGCATGAGCTACACTGGAATGCTACCAAGCGCATCCTCCAATATGTGCAGGGCACCATAACCTTCAGGATTCACTATGTAGTAGGCATTGCATTGAATCTCCTTGGCTTCATAGATGCTGATTGGGCAGGCGACAACATTGATCACAAGTCCACCTCCAGATATTCACTCAGTCTAGGGTCTGGCCCTATGTTGTTGGGAAAAGTATCCAATACGGAATGACCCTATCCCACTCTAAGGGTGATAGTACCTCAGCAACAATCAAAGCAAAGCTATTTGAGATTACTTCTTTATGAGATGTAAGAGAGAGGAGGAAGAGATCCACTAACCGATGTCTTCCGCTAATGATTGATCCAATCTTCTCTCTTTGCTTCTTGCTCCCAGCTCCTTGCTCTTTCACTGGCCCAGCTACACCAAGATCCTGCAAAATCACAAGAGAGGGAAACTACAAGAAGCATACATTCATAATTGATTCAAGGATTAGAATAAATCAAATATACAAGTATAACAATACACCATTGAGACACATGCATATAGAAGAACCTCAAATGCTTTATTAATGGAAGAAGTAAAGTTTAGGAAGTGATACAACCATAAAAGGCCCAATCCAGCATCACCTCCCAGCAGAAAGAAATCTCCTCTTCACCTCCTTCAAGCAAATCACCCAATAGTCCTATACTCAAACCAACAACACTTCTTTACATTCACAAGATTCCAGCCTTCTTTAGACCTCATGAGAGAGATCTATATATAGGATTTTTGGAGAAAGGATGAGTCAGCTTGAGCTTGGCATGGAGCTGACTAGTGTCCTCTCCCACTTCAGTTATTCTTCAGTTCTTGAGTCCACTTGGAGGTTCTTGCTTCCACTTGGAGATGTAGACCCTCTTACTCATCACTAGGCGAATTCTCTGATCCAAGTGTCATTTTGGAAGCTTCCTGGGCATTGACACCTTGAGGAATGACTGTGCCACTTGGCCAAACTCGCCTAGCGCAGGTAGCCTTCTTTACAGTTGACATTCAGCGCAGGTACAGAGTGGAGCAGTTGACATTCAGTGCAGATGCTCAGTGGAGCAGTTGACATGATCCAGAATTAGCTTGTTTTTGAGTGTTTTCAGGTGGAGAACTGATATTCAGTGCTGTGGTTTGCTGACCTTGTTCCTCTAGGGGTAGGAACAACATGTTTAGGGACTTTGGATCCCTTAGATTATTGACATTTCATGCTTCATGCTGTAAGGCACAAAAATGTCTATAACAGTTGCCCCCTAAAGTATGAGGTCGTTTATCGGGTGAAATGCTTTATCAGGAGGATCCGAAGTTCATTCAATCGCTGAGAGGTGACCTGTAATAAAATACAATACAATACATTATTTTTTCATTCTGCTTTCATGATCTAGCTGAGGCGGGCATTCCCATGCTCAGCTTTATAAATTCATTTTGGTACATAGAACAGACGATCGTCTGATGGTAGACTGATAATTCTCTGCTGAAATTATCATCCTTTGAGTAGGATGATCATCTGCTGCAATGATGTACATGTCAAATGTCTTTATGTTTCCTGAATATATATCGCAGCCCGGATGGATGAAACTAGATCCGGGGCCTTCAAACTCGTTCGATATTCACTCTAAGTACAAGTCGATCCATGCGAGAATTGCGCTGAAGTCAAACATGGAAAGACATCGCTTGATTACCGGTCAATGATGTAAACTGTTAACAAGCGCGAGAGGAATCACCGATAATGATAATGACCCTCAAGGTACTGCAGTACAATTCACATGGTGTGAATATAGGATTTGGCATCGAACACCACACAAAATCTTCTGGTCGAAGGTCATTGATGTATACCTGTCGCCGGAAGTGAGAAACTTGCCATTGAGGCATGCAAGCTTCAAAGTACTGAGGGGGTTGTTCCTAGATCAACTTCTTGGATAATGAGCTGAAGTCGACAAGAAGCGATCCATCAAAGGAGGGCCTTAATGAATCCCACATCAGTGACACGGAACGAAGCTAATGATTTTAGTGGAGGTGAAAACAATCTGTGAAATATGATTCAGGGTGGCGATCATGGGTGGATGAAGGATAATGTATGGTAGTGGATGGGACACGGTTGACTCTTTCTGAACAACATCTCTTGAACATATAACGACACTGATGCGATGGATTGGTAGCATTACCCCAAATGTGGATGGTTTGGCAAAGACCATGGTGATGAGACCGGTGAATGAAACAACCCAACCCGATGTGATACGGAGGGAAAGTGTCATGTTCAAGAGCGACTTGCTACCATTAAAGCTTTGAGGTTCTCCCAATTTTTCCCCAGTCATTTCTGACCAGTACCTCTTTATTTTTGTCAAGCTTGAGGAGGATAACATATGCTTGTTCTATAACCTGCCCTTCGGGCAAGCCCATCGCTATGTTTTAACGAGCCTAGCGATAGGGAAACTCGTTCTCGTCTAAAGACAAGTTTGTCGCTATTTAATCATTTTAATGAGTCTAACGACAAGGAAAACTCGGTCCTTTTCATTTTTAGAGAGTCTGAAAAGATACAGAAAGTTAACTCCAAAATTCCTTTTTCGTCATCTAATCCCTTAAGTCCGAAAAAGTATAAAACAATACAGAAGGGATGAGTTTTCGATAACTTTAACGAGCCGAATAAAACAAGCGCTCGACCTTTTTGTGCAATAATCCCTCAGGTCCAAAAAGATTAAAATCTAGAGGAGGGATAGCTCTTCCGGTCCTTTTAACGAGCTGGAAGGCCAAAACTCGGCAAACTTTTCATATTTTACGAGTTAGATGAAAAGAGCTCAAAGAAGACTCGTCTTTTGAGGAACGAGTGATAAACAGGAATAGCAACTGATTCCAGGTACAGGTTGGAATTTTCCAATCACGGCAGTGTCACAAGGATGGCTAGGTGAAATCACTCTTTGCAGCTGTTCCTCAAAATAGGTAAACAATCATATGGAGGTGAACGATCGGCCAAATGACAGTGGAGGTGGCAGGTGCAAACACGACCAAGGCTTTTATGGCTGATAAATTTACGATCACAGAGGTTATTTACCGGAATAGGTTCATTTTTTACTTAAAAATGAGCTTAAACTCTGGGGGAAACATTGCTCACTGCTTTTATTTATTTTTTAACGAGCATGAAGACCGCGTTAAAACTGCTTGAATATTGCGTTTATTTTTTAACGAGCATGAACTTTATGCTAAAACTGCTCGAATCTCGCTTTTCTATTTTTTAACGAGCATAAATTCCGTGGTAAAACTGCTCGATAATACCAGTCATAAGATAAGAAATGTCTCCTGTGAGATCTCTATTTTTTAAGGAGTTTCATCTTCACTAAGATTTACTCCATATCCTTTCTTTATGCAAGTTCGGAAACGGCTAATCCCAAAAACAGATAAATAACTACTCTTAGCTTGCACTCCAAAAGGTTTGCATGCCCCCAGGTATAAAGTACAATTTCAAGGCTGCCCCTACTTTTCCGTCAAAACATTTGTTTTAAAGGGTGAGGCTTACCTCTTTCTAGTTACCCAAAGATTGTCTCGTTAATATTTCAAACAAAACACTTCCTCGGCAGTGCCTACCGAAATAGACAAGGGTGAATGACTGTTGTCAAACGCGTAACTTTGACAAAAGAATCCTATTCCAGAACAACCCCTCTTCTATCCACGGACGGGGTACGGACTAGTCATACTCTCTCGCAGAAATTCTACTTTATACCCAAGGTTTTCTCTGCCCGAAGCAGACCAGGATGCATGCCCCCTGGGTTCCAGTCCCATCTTTCCGAATCACTCGCACTCATCGGGAAGGAGGACTGGGGTTGGAGACATTTCTTGATTGAATAGACCATTCAGGGTTGGTATGTGACTATTTGCGATGCGTGATCCCGGAAATGAAAGTTGGTCTACGAGCTTGACCACCCTTCCTTCGTGTGGAAAACACATTACTCTAAAGAGTGAGGAGACTATTGCTCCCATGCAATATATATAGTCTCGTCCAAGGAGTAGGTTATAATCCAATGGTCCTTGAACGACCATCACGTTCATTTGAACGGTCTTCCCTTTCAATGTAACAGGTACATTGGGTAGGATCCCTAATGGTCGACTGGTTCCTTTATCAAAACCCGAGAGATTTCTTATCTCAGGCAAAAGCGCCGGGGAACCCAGTGCTTTCCAAGCAATAGAGGAAAGGATACTCATAGACGCCCCTTCATCAATGATAGTGCTAGCCATTACCATTCTATAAATTTGGACTATGATTCTAAATGGTATACTGGCTGGCAACCGGGGTCTGCCTAGTTGGTTCCAATCAAAGGATACAACCAGGTTGCTTGGTGGTGGGACCGAATACACGGCCGGATATGACCCTGACGATGTTCCTTCCTGCGATAAAGGAATGGGCGCATTGCCCTGATGCTCATCAGAGTCGGTGTTGATGAAAAGAATCTGGATGGTGTCATCCTTATTCTCTTCAGTGAGGGTGTCATTTGAAGATGAATCTTCAGTGACGGTGTCATTTGAGGATGAAACCTCTGAAGGAAGAACCGGGTCAACTGCCGTATCGACCTTTAGACTTTCGTCTGGTCTGGATTTAGTAGGTTCATTTTCAATGACTGACGCTTCAGCTGACCACTTGAGTGGGCCAACTGTATTTTCAACCAACGAAGGACTCGGCACGAGTTTTTTGTATCTAGGAGGAAGTCTCAACGGTGAAACCGGGCGATCTTACAAAACTCTCTTCGCTTCGTCTAAGAAGGGACAACAGTGGATGGCGTGATCGCCTTCACACAGTCTGCAGGGGGATCTTGCTCCCCCTCTTTGTCTTGAACCTTCACTTTCGCTGGTTGACGGTAAGCATTCAACATGGCTATCAGAGGTTGATGCTCCCGAATTGTGCAAACGAGGGGACCAGTCCCTTAGTATCCGGGGAATACAGGGACAATCTCTATGGAAGTGGTCTCCTTTACATATGACACATGGTGATTTAGGCCCGGTCTGTGCTGTGTGTGGATTTTTGTTAGATGTCTTTTGCTTGCCCCCAGTCGCCTTAGGCTCCTTCCTCTTCTTCTCTCTCTTCTTCTTCTCCTTCTTCTCCATGGGAGCTTGGCTTTTGTCGGCTCTACCTTGCGAAGATGAAGGATCAGAGGAAGAGTTATAGGAAGTAGAAGGCTGGTGGGAAGCTCTAGACTGATCTAACTGTTGACTCGACTGTTCAGGAAACATGGTGTTCTAAACTACATTGGTTGAGAATAGCCAAATAGGCAGGCCAATTGTCAGTCCTGGAAGCGACAATGTGGCCATGTGGGGCGCACCAACTTCTCCCCAAGAGGAGAAAGGACTAGGATTTCCATCATGTGGAATTCCTTGGTTGGGGCGTTCCATGTTCTCAACCTACAGATCAACGCAGGAATAGGAGGTGATTATGTTCCGTTTAAAATAAATTTTATAACGACGCTTTAGACACAACTTGCTTTTTCACTTTTTAAGAGTCGAGAAAAAGCTAAAGATGACTCTAGTATCCTTCGATGTTTTAACGAGCCCGAAGTGACAAATGCTCGGATGGACTTTTTCAGTTATAGAGTTTAAAAAAGGCCAAAAGAAACTACTCTGGAGTTCTAGGCAGAGGGTGTGCCAAACTTTTCGCAAAACCACAGAATACGTTTTACGGTACGAGTGGTCGATCTTCGTGAATGCTGTGTTCACTGCATTGCGATCAGTAGGGCGGCCGACACGGCTTCCTATGGATAAAGGCTTTTTTCCTATAGGGGTCTCCCAATATATAGGCGATGGTACGTGGGAGCACAAGTCCATATTGATACTTATCGCTTCACCGTGGAGGAATCACCCAACCACTCACGTTTAACGATGCCGGAACACGTCTCTAGCTTAGACCTCTATGTGTTTGCGTTATGTTTCAATGCGTTGTTATGTAAATTCAATTTATTTTAAGGTTGATCTTGTTCAGCAGTTTGCCTTTATGGATCACCACGAGATGTATAGTAACACTCCTAAATGCAGTCTAAGATGATAAGCAAGCTTTTCAATCTTTCAACTTTGAAAATCTTAACTACTGAGGGAAAAGAAAGACATCATCTTTTCACACAGATCATAGAGCACACACTAATGCACTTTTTCCTAAATCAACATGCAAGCTGTCAAAATGCACATGCACAATGCAGGTATTTCTTTTCTCTTTCTTAATGTTGATGTAATACAAGAAGAAAGTTGTTGTATAACTTTGAATTCAATTTCAAGTGAAAGCAAACAAGCTTGTCCAAAATCAAAAGACACCTTAAGAGTTACTTGTTTCGACACTAGAAATATATAAATTCAAACCGTATGACGAAAGCGAAAGCTCAATCAGCTATGAACAGCAAATAAACTAACTCTTAAGATCATAACGACACTTTATCACAGGTCTAGATCTAAGAGGCCACAGCAAGACTAGTTCACTTTCGTTATGGGAAACTGTAAATGATATAAGAAATACACAAAGAACAAACACAGTTTCTTTATACAACCGAGGCGGAATAGTGGCAAGGAAAGTTGGTTTCAGATAGGTACATTGACTGGTAACAGGCTGCAAAAACAAGGGTGAAAACAGGGCAATAAACAGGAGGGAACCCCAGTAGCACTAGGCAAAACTGGTTCAGCGCAGGTAGTACACTGGCAGTTTGACCTTCAACGCAGGTAGCCCCTTCGGGAACTGCGCTGAAATGTAGACTGCCTTCACAGTGCCTGCACTGAAGATTCAAACTTTCGTTTTTCTCAGTTTCCGAGTCACAGATTGCTCAAAAATTCACAGTTTTTGGCCAAATCAGAAGCTATCAGTCAAGTACACACTAAGGGATGAAAAGGAGGATGAAAAGCTATCACTAAGAGCTATTTTGAGTCCTTGTGAATCAGCTCTTCAAATCATAAACATGCCCAGAAACTGAGCTAGAGTAGTTGCCCTCTACTTTGCATTTGAAAGATCCAAATGCAGTTCGATTCGGTACTCCGTGTGTTTATGAAATGAATAGAAAAAACACAAACAACCAACAAGATACGATCCCCAGTGGAGTCGCCAATTTGTTGTTGGGAAAAGTATCCAATACGGAATGACCCTATCCCACTCTAAGGGTGATAGTACCTCAGCAACAATCAAAGCAAAGCTATTTGAGATTACTTCTTTATGAGATGTAAGAGAGAGGAGGAAGAGATCCACTAACCGATGTCTTCCGCTAATGATTGATCCAATCTTCTCTCTTTGCTGCTTGTTCCCAGCTCCTTGCTCTTTCACTGGCCCAGCTACACCAAGATCCTGCAAAATCACAAGAGAGGGAAACTACAAGAAGCATAGATTCATAATTGATTCAAGGATTAGAATAAATCAAATATACAAGTATAACAATACACCATTGAGACACATGCATATAGAAGAACCTCAAATGCTTTATTAATGGAAGAAGTAAAGTTCGGGAAGTGATACAACCATAAAAGGCCCAATCCAGCATCACCTCCCAGCAGAAAGAAATCTCCTCTTCACCTCCTTCAAGCAAATCACCCAATAGTCCTATACTCAAACGAACAGCACTTCCTTACATTCACAAGATTCCAGCCTCCTTTAGACCTCATGAGAAAGATCTATATATAGGATTTTTGGAGAAAGGATGAGTCAGCTTGAGCTTGGCATGGAGCTGACTAGTGTCCTCTCCCACTTCAGTTATTCTTCAGTTCTTGAGTCCACTTGGAGGTTCTTGCTTCCACTTGGAGATCTAGACCCTCTTACTCATCACTAGGCGAATTCTCTGATCCAAGTGTCATTTTGGAAGCTTCCTGGGCATTGACACCTTGAGGAATGACTATGCCACTTGGCCAAACTCGCCCAGCGCAGGTAGCCTTCTTTACAGTTGACATTCAGCACAGGTACAGAGTAGAGCAGTTGACATTCAGCGCAGATGCTCAGTGGAGCAGTTGACATGATCCAGAATTAGCTTGTTTTTGAGTGTTTTCAGGTGGAGAACTGATATTCAGTGCTGTGGTTTGTTGACCTTGTTCCTCTAGGGGTAGGAACAACATGTTTAGGGACTTTGGATCCCTTAGATTATTGACATTTCATGCTTCATGCTGTAAGGCACAAAAATGTCTATAACACCCTATCTGTTGGTTGAGTAAGAATCAAGCTACTATTGCTCCCTCTTCAGCTAAGGCTGAGTATGGAGGAGTAGTCAACATCACCATTCAGGCTCTGTGGCTAAAACACTTCCTCACTGAGTTGTGCATCCAGTTCCACCAGCCCATTGTCATCTGGTGTGACAACTAGAGCACTCTCAAATTTTGCTGGGATCCAGTACAACGACAGTGGACGAAGCACATAGAGATCCATATGCACTACATCAGAGACTTAGTACATGAACGGGTCATTGATTTGTAGTTCTGTCCTTCAACAGAACAGACTGCAGACATCTTCACCAAGACATTCACTGAGCAGAAGTTTCACTCTCTGCGCGATAGGCTTGGAGTGAAGGACACAGTTGCTTAGCAACTGTCTTTTCTTCCTCTTTTATTTTGATTACATTGTATTTTGAGGGGGGGGGGGGTTTCCCACGAGGTTTTCCCTCTTTCCTCAATTTAAGTACAATTTGCACTGTATTTTGCGTGACCTTTGGCCTTAGTTGCTAAGGCCCATTTTCTATTTTTCCCATAGTGGTGTTCAGGGGGGTGTTGGAGGTACTACACACCTAGGACCTTCATTACTGATACATGTGGACACTTAGTTAGAGCATGGGACTACATGCAATATCCTTTCTACATGATTTACTCCTTGATTTGCACCTTCTTTAACTCCGCAACTGGCTAGTTCTTCTACATGATTTACTCCTTCTTTAACTTCGCAATTGGCTAGTGCTTCTACATGATTTACTCCATGATTTGCTCCTCCTTTCACTCCGCAACTGGCTAATTCTCTCCGAAACTTGTTGTAGGTGTTGAGTCCTCTCATTGATCACCACTATGGTGCATTACCTTGGGATCTTCACCCAGTAATGCTATATCATGAGCATTGTAACTTATTTTCTAATTGAATCATTCTTTTTATTCTTTCGATTTTCCTTTTAGTGTTTTTGCTCTGCAAAGCTGTGTGTTCTACCTTTACTAGCTAGATTTATCTGTGCAGGTTTTCTAACACATTTATAGAGTTGAGGGTTGAGCATTATGTTTAATATCTTCTACATTGGTTAGTGCACATAATGAAACAAAATGATGGTGTGAAAATTGATAAGTGTATTTTTTTTGGCCGAGAATGCAATGAAATGTGCAAATAGAGAGCATATGATTGTGGTTGTGTACATTGAGTTCATGGAGAACCTGTGCATTAATAGAAATATTACATAGGTTGATTGAATTCAGTATATGCATGAGTTGTGGATAGAGAGCCATATAGACGGTGCAATGGACATATGTGTAGTTGGACTGTGCATTCCATCACAGGAGTGATTAAAGTAGAGGTTAAATCAAGTAAGTTGTGTATGGTGTGCATTATGCAAGTGTAGAGTGTGATGGGATGACGAGGTGTTTGTGGTGCAAAGGATATTAAGACTAATGCGATATTAAGACAAAGTTCAAGAGCAATCATTGTAGCTGAGATGAATGAACAAGTTTAGCTTATCCATAGAGAAAAGGGATAGATGAGGGATCACAAAGATCGGTCTGAGTAAATAATACCAGTCAATTGAAGTATAGTGTGCACCTCCAGCTTATGAAAAATAAGAGTGATCTAAGTCAAGTTGGATACTAGTGTGCAGGGAAATAATTTGTGGTTTCTAGCGTGTTGGATAAAACTTGTATGCATTATGTGTTTTTCACAATTTGATGTCAATAGAAAAGAGTGGGATGGATATTTGTGTGTGTAGTGCAATAATGAGAAGTGATTTATCTTTAATTAAAATCCTTATAGCAATGTGCTCTTGTAAGGTACTTGTGCACATGGATTTGAGATTATTGGGTGAAGGAGTTATGGATGTTGTATTTCTATTATGTTGAGCTAGAGACCAGAGCATGATGCCACATTGTGTAGCTGATGTAAATTTCAGATTTGGAACCTGAGCATATAATAGAGTGATGGATAGAAGATTGTCGAGCTGAATTGTTTGTGATTGTAGAGGCTAATATGGATTATATTCTGACACTACATGCCAGGTATCTTATTGATTGTAGTTTTCATATACAGGCAATTCTTATGTTTAAAAATATCCAATGATTTCATGTGTCTATATGGTTTGTATGTTGACATGTGCTGAGTGAATGTTTATGTTGTTGAGTGTATAACTTCTATAGTCTTAGAGTCACATCTTGTAATGAGAGTTGAGTCTAAGTGAGAGATGTCTTGATGATGCTAGAATATTGATGTGAGGAAGTATGCCATTATCTTGTTGCAAGGGTCAAGAGTGTGAGTCATGAGTCTTGGCATATTGATATCTATTTGCTTGAGTGATCTAGGCATGGATTATAGTGATCCATATGAATATGCCACATAAGCACTTGTGTGTGCAGTATTATAGCCCTATAAAAATGTTTCCTTTATTGTTTGGGTGATGATGGAATGGTCTTGTTGAGAGTCTAGATTCTCGTTGTAGCTATATATGGGTTGTTAGTATAATCTTGTAATTCTTAATGAAGCCCTTTATTTCATGTACATCATTCGGTATTGGATTTGTTGGACTAGTTTATGGCCATTTGCATGTGGCAAGGAGGTAAAATTCATTGTACAACAACCATTGAGACGTTTTCTACCCCAATGTCAGTTTAGGGGGAGTATGTTCTACAGAAGAGAAGATCTTGACTAACATATTGATTGTGTTGGTGAAGTATAGTGTGGAGTTGTGGATCAAAGATGGGCATAATGGTATTGTTGTCAAGGTTTCATCAACTTGTATTTCCGATAATGAGAGAGTATAGCTGAGGGTGAAAGGTCATGTTAATGACTTGTAATTTATGCTATTGTATTGGTACTCTAATTTTGTGAGGATAATATTGTTCCCCAAATTTTGTTGCTGCTACGAAAAGGACATAGTTGTAGTGCTACCTTAATGTGTTGTTACTTAAACCTAGCTTTTTCGAGGGGGAGTTTATTACACATCTTCACTAGTTATATGATAAATGGACTATTGTTGGCACCATTGACATTGATGTCATCTTTTCAGCCATAACCCTTTTCCATTGATGTCAAAGGGGGAGCTTGAGATCAACCACTTGAGCAATAATGAGATTAAGAAGATGAGTTTTGTGTGGTTGTAGTTTGACATCAATTCCAAAGGGAGCTTGTTTGCACAAATAGTGTTTGGTTGGCATTGATGTCAACATTGTAGCATGTGTTTAGTTGGTTGCAGGTTCTTAGCTATTGTTGCAGGTGGTTTTTGTCCGTTTGGAGTTTCCACCAAAAATACTTGTGTCTCCTTATGCATGTTTATATTGATATTCTTATGGTCTTTCTCTGTTAACATATTAAAATTTATTATGTTATGTTGGGTTATTTATCATTTAGAATTTTGGTGATTTTTTTTTAAAAATTGCATGAAAGCTAGCACTACTCATTCACCCCCCACCCCCCGTCTTAGTAGCGATTTGATTTCCAATAGTACTGATGTTTTCTTATATAATTGATATTTTAAGTTAAAAAAAGAAGAAGATAAATTACTTTATAGACCTAGAATGATATTTGGAGTTTGAGAGAATGTAATAGCTTAAGAATGAAAATTTTCATTACAATATTAAATTGTCATTATAAATGATGTTTGTTTATGCAATAAGAGAAAATTTGGAATGGAATTTAGGAAATTTGAAGTTGGAGAAATATGGTCGTAAAAGTATAATAAATTTTTTTCCTAGGATTTCTTTAAATATAGTATACAAAAATACATAATATAGTTTTACAAAATTTCAATTCCATCTACTAATGATGTCGATGGATGCCAACGGGTATTATTGTGTTAATGTCTTCAATTTTAAAATTCAATACAAAATTATGTTGAATTTATATGGAATAGGTTTATTAGTTCATATTAAAGAGAGATGAATAATTGGTGTGTAAGAAAAATAAACAAAACTATCATAGAATAAGAGGTAATCACAACAGATCTAAATTCCACATAGAAGGTGGAATATGCACATAACAACCATTCTAAAAGGAAAAATAGAAAATAAAACAAAATAGGTTGATATAGAAGATATAAACGATTTAAAGGAAGAGGAAGAACATGTTATGGAACTAGCTCACAAAAAGATAGAAAAGATAGATCAATGCCTTAGAATTCAGCCTCTTCGAGGGGGAAACCTCCTTTACATTACATAAATGAACAATTCTTGGATGATTCAAATGACAAAACCTCCTTTCTATATATAGGAGTCTAAGGAGTCACAATATAACCCAGCTGACCTAACAATAATAATATAAAGCCACAAAAATAACAATAGAGGGATTCTATGGGGCACAATAATAACAATATGGGGACAACAGGGGCACAACAATATTAATAAGGGATACAACTACAATAGTAATGGGGTAATCACTAGTATTATAGGGACCTAACATTCCCCTCTCCTTCAAAAAATTGTTGTCCTCAACACTTGAGTAGTTCTGGATGCTTCTATATAAAATTCTCATCCCCCATGTGGAATCTTTAGTGGATAAGTTCTTCCACTTGATGAGATACTCCGAAATTGATCGATTTCGTAACTGTCGAGTTATTGTTCCTATGATTGCTTCCGGTTCCAATATAATTTTTCATTCCTCGTCAAGTTCTGGCAATATTGTTTGAACTGAGAACTTGTCGCCTATAACCTTCTTTAAACATGAAACATGGAAAACTAGGTGCACTCGAGAAGCTACAGGAAGCTCCAATTTGTATGTCATAGCACCAATATTTTGCAACACCTTGTACAGACCATAATACTTTGGTGATAATTTAATATCCTTCTTAACTTGCTTGAGTGACATTTATTTATATGGTTGTAGCCGTAGGAATACCCAATCACCTACATCAAAACTTCTTTTGCTGTGATGTTGATCTGCTTATTGTTTCATTCTATTCTGTGCCAACACGAGGTTATCCTTTAAGAGTTGGAGGACTTGTTGTTGATGTTTGATGTGATGTTCCACTGCTTGAACCTTAGCATTTTCTCTTAAATATGATGTGATGGATGGTGGCTGATACCCATAAAGTTCCATAAATGGGGTCATTTTTGTTTTTGTATGGAAGGAAGTGTTATACCACCATTTAGCAAGAGGCAACCATTTGACCCATTGTGTCTGTTTATCAAATACAAAGGAACGAAGATATCCTTCCAAACATTTGTTTACTATCTCAGTTTGCCCATCAGATTGAGGATGATAAGATGAGCTATGAGCTAACTGAGTACCAAGACAAGAAAATAATTCTGTCCAAAAATTTCCAGTGAAAATGGGATCTTTGTCACTTACAATAATCTTTGGGTTTCCATGTAGCTTTTGAATTGTTTCCATAAATGCAGTAGAAACTGTACTGGCTTTAAATGGATGTGATAATGCACAAAAGTTTGCATACTTGGTAAGTCTTTCAACTACCATCATGATGACACTCTTTCCCTCAGACTTGGGTAAACCTGTGATAAAATCCATTGAAACCTCCTCCCAACATTGGCTTGGAATGGATAAAGGTTGTAATAGACCCAGGGTCTTAATTGTTTCGACTTTATTTTGTTGGCAAACCAAACATTCCACCATAAACTTTTGAATATCTGATTTAAGGCCATCCCAAAAAAGTTCCTTCTTAACCCTGTGGTAAGTTTTTAAATATCTTGAGTGCCCTCCTAAGGGAGAAGTGTGCAATTCCATAAGAATATTTTGTTTGAGTTGGGAATTCTTACAGAGGTATAAGCTATCTTTGTACCATAACGAATCATTTTGCCAGCTAAATGTATCAGATGTACTGGAATCTTGTTGTAAGTTTCGAATAAGTGCCCACACTTCTTCATCATTATTCCATTCCTCCCTTGCTTCGTTTATCCAATCTGGTTGGATAATAGAAATGGAACACAACAATGCTTCCACATCCTCATCCTTTCTTGAGAGTGCATCTACCACCACATTTTGATTCCCTTTTTGTAGATGATTTCAAAGTCATAACCCAACATCTTTGTGACCCAATTTTGTTGCTCTTCAAAGGATAATCTTTGTTCTAAAAAGTATTTAAGGATATCATGATCCGTTTTTACCTTGAAGTGTCTTCCCATTAGGTAGGGTCGCCATTTCTTAAGTGCATGTAGTATTGCCAACATTTCCTTCTCATAAATAGCTTTGGGTAAAAACTTTCCCTTGATTGGACGACTTTCAAAAGCAATGGGTCTTTCATCTTGCATTAAAACAACACCAATTCCATTTGCTGAAGCATCACATTCCACAATAAAGGTTTTTGTGAAGTCCAGTGTAGCTACGACCGGTGCTTGGCACATTGCCTCTTTAAGATGTTTGAAGGCCATTGTTGCTTCTGGAGTCCATGAAAGTGCATCTTTCTTCAATAATGTTGTTAGAGGTACGGCTATTCTCCCATAATTCTTAACAAACTTGCGATAATACCCTGTCAACCCGAGAAATCCTCACAAATGCTTTATGGATGTGGGGATTTTCCATTCCTCAATGGCTTTAATTTTGCTAGGGTCTACCTTAACTCCTTCATGAGATACAATATTACCTAGATATTCCACCTCTTGTACTCCAAAGAAACATTTGGATCTTTTTGCATATAATGGTTTCTCCTCCAATAGTTGTAGCACCCTGTCAACATGTTCAACATGATCCTTCCAAGACTTTTTGTAGATTAGTATATCATAAAAAAATACTAACACAAATTTTCTAAGGAAGGGTTTGAAAATGGAATTCATCAAACCTTGAAATGTAGAAGGTGCATTGGTAAGGCCAAAAGGCATGACCAAAAATTCGTAATGACCCTCATGAGTTCTAAATGTTGTTTTTGGAATGTCTTCAGTCTTCATTCTGATTTGATGATATCCTAAACAAAGATCCAACTTGGTGAAGTAAATTGATCCATGCACTTCATCAATGACCGGAATGGGAAACTTATCTTTAATAGTGAGCTTGTTGAGCTCCCTATAATCCAGACACATGCACCATGATCCATCCTTCTTGTGCACCAATACTACTAGAGTAGAGAAAGAAATTTGACTAGGTTGAATTATACTAGCCTCTAGCATTTCTGCAACCATACATTTAATTTCACTCTTTTGGGCATAGGGATATCTATACAGCCTGATGTTTGGAGGAACACTTCCTGGAATTAGATGAATAGCATGATCATGATCACGAATAGGTGGGAGACCTTTGGGAGTCCCAAATAGCTTGGAATGATTGTCCAAGACTTTTTGGAGATCTGGAGAAATAGATGATTCCGATGTGGAAACATCTAGTGAACATAATTGTGCAATTACACCTCTTTGTTCCCTTTTTATAAGCTTTGTCATACCGTTAGAGCTGATTATCTTTCCCGGTTTCCCTGCAATACCCCTTAATTCAACTTCCTTTCCTTCTGCAGAAAATTTCATGAAAAGTTCGTGAAAATTAAAAGCTATTGTACCCAAAGATTGTATCCATTGGACTCCTAGTACAACATCAACACCTCCCATTGGAATGGAAAGCATTGGGCTAGTCAATACATATTCTCCCATGGAGAGCTTGATATTATGGCACTTTCCAGAGCAATTTATCGTTCCTCCATTTGCAACCATCACTTGACACTCTGGTGCTGGATATAGGAAGAAATTCAATTCTTTTGCTATCTTACAATGAATAAAATTGTGGGTACTTCCTAAATCAATCAACACTATTACCTTTTTCTTCTTTATTTGTCCTTCTATCTTGATGGTTTGAGGAGTGGTAATTCTAGCCAATGCATTAAAAGATATGGTCGGATTCATTTCTTCTTTATCTAGGCATTTTTCCTGGAGTATATCCTCTTCTTTTGACGTTTCTTCTCCTTTTCTTCTTCCTCTTCACAATCTATGTAGAATAATTTCTTCTCAGCACACTTATGACCTTTAGTGTATTTGCTATCAAAACTGTAACAAAGCCTTTTTGCTCTTTTTTCTCCCAATTTTTGTGGTGTCAACCTTATAGGTTGTGGAAGACTAGTGGCAACAACACTTCCATATTTATAGTTGTGAGTGGTATGCTTCCTGGTTGCCATAACTTTGCTTTCAATTTTTCTTGCTAACCTGAATGCCTTCTTTAATGAATCAGGTTCCCAAAGGTGAACATCATGTTGGATATTATCCTTTAAAGTCCCTATGAACACTTCAATCCTATGCTCCTCTGGAATATTTTTTACCCTTATGTTCAATTTTTGGAACTCCTCAATGTGATCCATTATTGAACCCTTGTGTTTGAGACTCATCAATTGGCTAAAAAAAGTGTTGCTTTTTGTATCCTCATAATATGCGATCAATTCTTCCGTAAAAATTGTCGAAGTGATAATTTTTTTGTGAGAGCAAAGCCATTGATACCATACAAACTGATTTGGTTCCAAATATAAAGTTGCAATATGTACCTTTTGTGTGTTTTGCACATTATTGAGATCGAAAAATTGCTCCATCTGTAATATCCATGTTGCAGGATCCTTGCCATCAAACTTCCTCATATCAATTTTTGGAATATGGTGGGTCTTCGGTCCAACATTAGAGTCTATGAAATCATGATTAACATTTCTTTTTTTCTCATCATGAGTTTCCTTTGCTACCCTTTCATCATTAGTAAGCATTTCTTGTAGAAACTTTGTCAAATCTGTCTTCAAATCTTCCATGCCTGACTTCAAATCTGTCTTCAAATTTATCTTCAAATCGTCCATCTTAGCTTCCATGTCATTCATCTTAGCTTCTATGCCTTTCTTTAAACAATCCATCTTAGCTTCTACATCTTTCTTTAAACCATCCATCTTAGATTCTGTTACTTTTTGTGCAAGTGACACTTGTTGCACTTGGTCTCGTAATTTTGATATATCATGTTGCATTTCTTCCTCTTCTTCATGAGTCATGCTAGAGCTTTCAGGTTGCTTATTAGGTGTTTGCATTTTCTTTCCTCGGAGCATCAATTACCGATAATAATGCTTTACTATGCCTTTCGAATTCTTTCAAACTAATTTTTCAAACCAAGCTTATGCAAAAATTTAAAAAACTGCACACCTTTTTTCACTTTGTAGGAGCTTGATATTGAATTTGATGTATCTTTGTAATTTTGGATCATCCAGTTCTGAAATTATGACCTGCAGTAGCCCTCTACGTCCTATTTCCAATGCCACTAGTCTGATCCAAATTGTATTCTCCAGGGAAGAGTTATGCCAAATCTCCCATAGTGACCTGATTATAGACTAGTTCAGTAGAGGGAACTTGTACGATGTGCCACGGGTCACTGTTTCAACCTTTGGCTCTGAAATATATATACAAGAAGCTACAGTCCGTTCTCTTTCTGTACCTTCTTACAAAATTTTAATCTGATGCTCAGAGAGAAATTTATGACGATTTTCCCTAGATCACTTGTTTGGAATGTAATTCAGAGTTTGCAAAAAGACCAACTTCCTCGGATCATATATTCGCAATATAGTGCGAAAAGCTCTAAAATTTGGACTCGAGGTTCAATGTGATTTCGTCTCAGATGGTTTTTTTTTTAGCTTTTGAAACGTTGCAGAAAAAAGTTATAGTGAAAATTACATGATGACCTATTTGGAGCAGCGAAACCCTAGAATCCAAAGCTCTGATACCAAATGTTATGAAACCAGCTCACAAAAAGATAGAAAAGATAGATCAATGCCTTAAAATTCAACCTCTTCTAGGGGGCAACCTCCTTTACATTACATAAATGAACAATTCATGGATGATTCAAATGACAAAACCTCCTTCTATATATAGGAGTCTAAGGAGTCACAATATAACCCAGCCGACCTAACAATAATAATACAAAGCCACAAAAATAACAATAGATGGATTCTATGGGGCACAATAATAGCAATATGGGGACAATAGGGGCAAAAAAATATTAATAAGGGATACAACTACAATAGTAATGGGGTAATCACTAGTATTATAGGGACCTAACATAACATGTGGTGGTTATAATTGATTATTTTATTATTACAAGTTGATATAAAGTGCACAAATAGTTTAAATGTCCATAAGGAGAAGATGATTCATTAATGGATCAATGAAAAGTGATAATAGAAGAAAAACATGGATAAAATATAATCATATGTAGAGGAGTAATCATGTTGGGTAAGTAACACTAATGCTAAAAGAATATAGGTGGTAAAGAAATCACTTTTTTATAACGAAATATATTTTGCTAGGTAAGTGTTGTGGTCATTGCTGATTTTGGTAGTACAAAATACAATGTATGGATTTTGAACTCTAAAATAAATTATGGCCACCCATTATGGGGGGAAAGGTGTAAGCATCTTCTATTCCATGTTCATGTGTAGCCCATTTAATGATGATACCATATCTTTCTACACTATTCTTTTACGATGGAACTGTAGTACCCCATTTTATATTGGCATTGAGATAGACACTTTCTACTTTTATTTTAATTTTGAGACAGATACTTTAGACACTGATGATCTGGTCATTTATCTTATATGATGAGTGCACTCGTTATATATTTTATTGATTATCAATACGGATCATATTGATGAATCTGTTATTAGATGATGATATTTGTTGATGATAGAATAAATTGCTATGTATAAATTTATATGATAGTTAGTCATTATGATGATATTTTACTAATGGTATCTTGAGTGCACTCGTTATATATTTTATTGATTATCAATATGGATCATATTGATGAATCTATTATTAGATGATGATATTTGTTGATGATAGAATAAATTCCTATGCATAAATTTATATGATAGTTAGTCATTATGATGATATTTTACTAATGGTATCTTGAGTGTGGTAGAGGACCACGATGTTGCATAAGTGCGAGATTGAGTAGAGATTCTAGTTTGATTATTGAGTAATTTTGATGTTGAATTTGAATTGTTAATGGTGAATATGTTTACAGAACATTAATGACTTGTATAGTGGATGTAGCTATAAGGAACATTCTTATTGAATAACATATATGGGCAATGGGTCTATATGAAGTGATTTGGATACTTTTGGAGGGGTGGAAAAGCATCCTCAATTCCACCCACTATTACGTATAACCATGACATAGGTTGGAAAGTGTAAGCCAATTTAACCTTAAATCTAGACAATGTTGTGAGGGATAGTGTGGATTCAATCACCCACAACGCATAATTGAGGGATGCATATTAAGGCAAACACCTTAATCCTTAGTCACCATTAATCTCTTAACAATGGCTACCTGAGAATTAAAGGTTGTCTCCATTGTTGCACTAATGTTCCCCTCAACTACTCATAAGTATTTGAAGGGTAAGTTTTGTGTCACCCTTGGAACTTTGTGAGGTAATCCTTGAAGGGCATAAATGAATTTGAACCCTTGGTACTAGAAAAATGGAAAGGTAATTCAAACTTAAATTAGTTAATAAATTAAGAAATTTGAGTATAACCTTATTCGAGTAATTTTGTTAATTAATAAATTTTTAGGTTCCTATGAAAAAGTGATAATGTTAGTAAACAATATCAAAGAGGATTTAATTGAATTAAAAAAAAAAAACTAAAAATATTCAAGTAAACAAATAAACCATATGAAATACATCCCTCTAAGTAGAAAACAGATTGACAAATAGACTTAGGTATCAACTCTTAAAGGTGGAGTGTGAATAAAATTAATATAAATTAATTAATTAATTAGGAATATTATTTTCAAGAGAACTCCTTATGGTGGTGGAGGCATAGAAATGACATTTCAACAAAAAAAAATATATTTAGAGAGAAAAAAGGGGAGATTAGAGACATTACTTGACACCTAGATAGCTAGCTCAAGTTAAAGAAATTAATGAGCACCAACAAAGGAAAATTGAAAGATGATTAAGGGATAATTAAGAGAAAATCTAGGAAACTTGTCATGGTTGATGGAAATTAGTCCT
Organism: Pinus tabuliformis; assembly: GCA_031772625.1. Classification (NCBI taxonomy): domain Eukaryota; kingdom Viridiplantae; phylum Streptophyta; class Pinopsida; order Pinales; family Pinaceae; genus Pinus; species Pinus tabuliformis. The sequence continues at coordinate 815,322,277 of CM062805.1, read as the reverse complement.
TTTAAATAAAATAAGAAAATGAAATTCATGAGCACAAGGACACAAAATTTACACATGGGTACAAGAATAATAAGGATTTTTAAATTTAAGAAGTTGTTAAATTTGCATGGTGCTAGGTTCCTATACCAATAGGAATCATAATTTTGAATGACTAAAGTTAAGCCTTGTAATATTGTACATACCTTTGCTTTCTGCAAATGTTTTCCATATTAAAAAATTAAAAAATGTAAAGAGGGTATGTCCTAAAAGAAAAAAAAAAAGGATAGAAAGAATGAAAAAGGTCAAAAAATGAAGATATATGAAACCCCCCCCCCCCAAAAGAAAAAAAAAAAAAGAGACCATGAAAGTGTGCAAGTCAAAATGTCATTGCTATTTACTTTTATGCATAATAATCATTTTATGCAATTTGTTATTCATGCCACAATCCATGGTAATCAATTTGTTTAAAATTGGTTATTTCATGCTTTGAATTTTATGTTCGTAGTTAGAGAAAAAAATATGACCAAATAGTTTAATCTTGGCAGATCATTAGACAGGTAGAAAAAATAAAAGGAGCTCATCAGTTTAATCTAAGCCCTTGGATGATATAAGGTTAGAATTAGATAGTCTACCTTGTAAAAGAAAAAGGATTGATAAGGGTTTGCTAGCCTAAATGCACCCAAATAAAATGAAGGAGAAAATGGTAGGGTAAGTAGAACAAAGGTTGCAAAAATATCAAGTGATTACACAAAAGCACTTACGTCATGTTTAAATACATCTTTCAAATGTGCATAAGCGGTAAAAAAAATGAAGGACAATGGTTTACAACTTGGTTTATTTAACATCCCCTCAATCATTTCACCCCTCTACTTGCTAATTTCCCATAAATAAGTTCTAAGTACTTAAATCCTTTAAGTCAAAGAGGCTCAAATCATTTCTCTAACTTTTGGAGGGACCGGACCCTCGGCTTAATGACTAATGGACACAAGTGCTATAATCCCCTTCATAAAATTCATCTCCATTCATTTCCCCTCATTAGCTTAATAAAATCCCTTTTCCTAAGGAAAAAACTTAATTTTCCTAGGGAAAGTAAAGACCACCATGCAAATTATATTTCATTCAAAAAACCCACAAAAAAACCTTTTATCCTAAGTATTGAGTAAAGCATGCAAATATTACATGTTACATTATTCTTAAAGCATATTACTCACTCTACTCATTCACTTCATATTAATTTTTAATTTTTATTATATAATCCCCGAAGTTCCATTATCCTGTATTAATTAATTCCTTTATATAAATAACCCAACTGCTAGTTTGGTTATAAACTATACACTTTACCCCATATCCCAACAAAATTAATTAATCCCGCCTGATCGCCTAATCTTGTCATTAAGAAGTGCCCGATTTTCTAACTCAGGATTAATTTCTAAATTAATCCCAAATCATTGTGATTAGAACCTTCCCCCCCCCCCCCCCCCCCCCCCCTCAACTCTCGCTCATTTCCTCCACACATCTTCTCCGCCCGACTATCGTCAGATCACAAGAGCCCAAATTTAACGACCTATAGCATATCAGTCGAACCCGATTGTCGACCTTTACCCGCTTGATATGGCAGTTTTCCCTGACCCCCCGAATGCTACATGTCATGCTCTAAGGTAGATCGGGTGACCCCTCCTAAAAAACACCCTCGCCATAAAAGCGGTGGGATGGCCAAGCAAAACTGCTTCCCTGCTTAACCGAAAAAACGCCAACTATTCATTCATAAATTAACCCGCCAAAAATAATTATTTTTCTATAAAAGGCCGCGAAGCCCTCTTTTCGCCCTTTTCTGTCATTTTTCTCTATAAACTGTGAAAACCTTTTGTGACTCCTGCAAATGCTGAACTTGCCACAGACCTCCAAATTCACTCCAGAAGACGTTATAGACAACCCAAATGACCTCTCAGTCTGTACCAGAATTGTACAAACCTTTGTAGCTGCCATGAACCATCAACTTGAAGCCAATTCGCCCAATTCCAGGTATTTCACCATAGAATACCACTCCACATTCAAAATTGGAAACGTTCAGCCTGTCAAGTATTTTCATTAAGTAAAATTAATTGAAAAATAACTTAAATTAAAAAAAAAACCTGTAGCCAAACCCTCTGATAATTTTCCAATTTCCATTTTAAACCTTTGAATAAACCGCCAGTGTCTAATTCAAATCCACAAAAACTGAATAATGGATGCTCCTATTGCCTTGGATGTCAGACCTATCAAAACTCCCCATTTGGACCTCGACCACCTTCCCTTGGCTGACAGGGGCTTCCAAATCAAAGATACATCTACTCAGGGCCACCTGCTTAAAATCCATTGTTTAAGTAGGGACAAATACCTCAACCCTACTGATGATATTGGCCTTTGGGAGTCAAATTTTCCAAAATATCAGTTCCCCCAAGTACATATCTTTCTAGAAATTGTCCATATGTGCCATGCATGCTGCATCCCTAGTCATAGAACCATAATGTCTCATGACCAAAAGGTTTTGTTTACTATCATAGTTGAATCCATTAATGAAATGTTAAAACTCCAACCAATACCAAACCTAACTCCACTCTCAATTGGAGATTTGTTAGACCAATATTCCAAATTAAGTCCCTCCACACTGGATGAGTTGTTCCAAGATTTCATTATTGAGGAGCAATACATTCCTAAAAATACCTCCCCATATCTTTATGCCATGTTCTCTACAAGGGTAAAACAAATCATCACCATGATATCATGTATCCTAGGCTTCTATGCTAATGAATTTTTTGATGAACTTGTCCTGCCTGTCATGTCAATCTATACCCCAGGACAACCTCCTGTTGTTGTGTACAATTATGCTGAGTTCATATCTAAGAGAATGCATGAAAAGTTCACTAGGATGAACAATGAAAGAGTGTTCAAATACTCATCTGTCCTCTACCATATGTTCTTATATTATCAGCTAGACAGATTTCCTTTTGCCCTCCAGAAGTTGGACACCAAAGGCCAGCCCAGATTTGTCATCTTTTGGACCCCATTATTCCATAAGTATGACTCACCATATACCTATTCAGATTTCATATATTATTTTTTTGATCCAGTCATGACTATGCTGGAAGGAAGCCCTCCTCCCAGGATAAGTCTAAAGATAAAAAGGGTCCTTCAATTGTCTAAACAAAGGTAAATGGGAGATTGGTACCTTTACCAAAACCACATAGAGATAAGGATTTATGGTTGCAAGCTTGCACCATATAAACTACCCAAATACCTCCCCATGAGGTTATTTTCTCTAGAGTACTATAGACAAATAATGAACTCTGATGAGATAAATTTTGTCTTGGCCAAGAAAAGATCACAATTCAAAGTAAAAAACCAGTTAGGCTCCTTCATCTGCTATTCTAGAGAGGCAAGGAAGGAAGCAAACCAAATTTTGCATTAAATGAAGTTCCAACAGAGTTTCATGTGGAGGTATGACCGTCAATAATTCATGACCAAATTGAGAAAAAAGGCCAAGTTGGGACCTTATATCCACCACCCCATACTAGAGATAGAAAGATATGCAAATCAATTTGAGTGGGTGGAAAACACTCTTGTAGACAGAGATAATACAAAGGTAGATGTAGAAAATGCCTTATGTAATTTAGAAAGGCAACTTGATTATAGCTCGTTTTTGCAGGTACCTGAACAACAAGAACCAGCCATGAGTACCCTTCCTATCATGCAGACTCCCCAAAATGAAGAAAGAAATCCTAAGAGAAACAGAGAGGGAGCTTCCACTTCAGGCATGGATACATCTAATGTATAGTGTGAAACCAGTCACAGCAAAAGGCAAAGGCTCAATCCTGTTTCTGAATAGGAAGATACAGAAGGATCAACATAGGTGACCAACACTGATTTGGACAGAAGCAAGGGCACAACCCCATCTGGGGAGACATAGGAACCATCCACATCATAAACTCAGATGTTAGAAAGGCAGCTAAGTGTGGAAGTGTCTTCATTTAGTAGGCTTGCTGACAAGGACCAAGACATAAAGGACAGATATAAAGAAATCAAAATGAGGAATGAGAAGCTCAAAGCTCAGACATATGCTCAATATCTAAAAATCACTCCCACAAATCAAACAAGGTTGATGTCAGCTTTTGACATCAAGGAGGGAAAGCTTCAAATGTCCTTTATCAAACCTACAACACAATAGCCCAAGACATCTTCAGACTTCAAGAGGTTTGACTTTGAAGTATTGGAAAGGGATATTCATCCCATAGACCAAATAGAACTACATAAATAGGTTGGAGAGATGATATACTCCACCCTTACAGGTAAATCCATAGCTGCCCATCAGCTACAAAACTCATTGAATAATATCTCAGCACAGTTTCAGTTGGAGAAGGCCTCCTCACATGCCAAGGATACCAGGATTAAGTCTTTGGAAGACTTAGTTATTGAGTTGGGACATGATCCCAAAGATATTAAAGCTACAGAGCAGATCATAAAGAAGAAAAATGATGATATTTCTGCACTTAAGAAGCAATTAAAAATACCCCCGCTGCAACATCCTCAAACACAGGAGGTCATAGAAATCCAAACCAGACACGAGGAGTTGATGGACTTGGTCCTACAACTCAATGATCAACTAAGGGGTCAGAGAAATAATTGGATAGCTTGATCCAATTAAAACAAATTGACATAGCCACAACTTCCTCAAATGTCATCCCTACAGTATCTACAACAGTCCCTTCTGTTAGAGTCGGTCTAGTAGCCCTCCATCAGTGATAAAAGCTCTTTGCATTTGCATGAGTAGGTGTCTCATCAGTGTCATTTCATTGCATTCCATTAGGCATGCCATAACCCCGATGGAGGAGCTGGTGTCTTTATTCCCCTCTTAGAACTGTTGGGTCAAATTGTTTCAGTCAATAAACTATTTTAAAGTTGCTTGTCTTGTCTTGAGGTCAAAAGTCTTAGGTCTAGGGTTTAGGTCCAGTTTGTTTTCAAGGTCATGTCTCTAAAGGTCAATAAATGCCCAGCAGGTCAGAGGGATGATTATCAAAGTGTTTCTTTAAAAGATTTCATCTTGTACAGCTAATTTTTTTAACTTGGATTTAAAAACCCTGTTTTTAAAGCCAAGGTCATTTCTCAAAATTTTGTAAAAATTGTAAAAATTCAAATATTTCAAAAGACAACAGGCAGCCCTGGTCCCCTTTGCCAAGACTCCTCAGAAGCTATCCCTGCAAAAAATTATCAAGGAAAAACATCAATTCAACCAATTTCAGGACAAAAGGAAACCAAAAAGTCAACAGCATTTAAAGTTTAAAAAGTGTCATGAAAAACATTAGAAAGAGGGTTTTGACATGAAATTAATTCAAAACAAAGCTATAAAGTCTCTCTTTCCCTCCATTAAGCTTCATTGTGCCTTCAAGCAATAGAGAAATCGATTTCAAGAGCAGTTGGGCGAATTTGGTGAAGTGTGAAGGCGCGCGACCCGTCAAGACTGGTGCGCGACCCGTCAAAGGCGCGCGACCCATCAGGGCACCTCCACCAGTGTAAACTTTACACGGGCGTGACCCGTCAAAGGCGCGCGACCTGTTGGGTAATGCACGCGACCCGTCAGGGTTTCCTCCACAAAAAATTACCAGCAAGCTGCCAAGTGACCACAAATTGTTCAAGCTTGTAAGGTAGGCCTTCAATCATATAAATTATGGTTTGCTAAAGCTTGAGAAAATCATGATAATTGTTTTAAAGGCCTTCATTTGCAAGTAAAGACTCCATGTGCTTTTGCTTGAAAATGTCAAAGTTGCTAGGGTTTGTTTTGCTATTTTAAGGTATTCCTTTTCATTCCTATTGTTCCTATATTTTCCCACCTTCCATTTCTTACTCCCTTATCACTGTTATTTAATTTCCCTACCAAAAATATTAAAAAATCAAAAATAAAAAAATCAAACCCTAAACTACACTTCCCATAACATCCTTGCAAATGAAATTGTATGATGATGTTGATGTCATGATTCCTCCCTTTAACCCCTGTTTCATATGTTTTTCCCAATTTCCCTTCCAAGTCTCCCTTCCCTAACACTTCCCTTGTGCTATTTGTCCCCTTGAAACAGCATCTCAAACAGTTAAAACAACAGATTTTAAAGCAGAAGCAGCAGTACATTTCAGCCACTTTGCTCCTGAAACCATGTCAGAAACCGAAACCGATTATGAGCAAAGTGATGACCATGAGTCAGCTTCAGAGTTTGAGGTACATAGGAGGCCTCACAAGGGTGGTAAGAGCGGTCACCATAAGAGAGAGGAGCCCACCTCTCTGACCGATTTGCTGGCTTGTCCAATGGCAGTTACATGTTTCCGTTACCTGTCATGTTATGAGTTTTGCGAGAGGATCTCTCAGATTCAGCATCACAGGGAGTTGGCTCGCTTGTTTGTTTTGCATTTACATGATGGGCATGTGAACCTTGCAGGGGTGGATTTTACATTGACACCTGAGATGATTGCTCAAGCAACAGGGATACCAAATGTTGGAGAAGTGTGGAATAAGCGCAAAATGTTGGACAGTTTTCAGTTCGAGCCTTACATTAAACCTGCATTTATGAGACTCATGACGGGTGTATTTCCTTTCAGATTTTTGAGGAATGAGTATGCTCCTATGATGAGGCTTATCATGCGCTATTTCACCTGTGAGGGCAGATTTTCACGTGTGTATTCATACCATATTCGCTTGTTGATGCATTTCACACGAGTCCGGATGATGAACATTCCTGTTTTCTTCTGTCAGAATATTGAGAGGATGGTGCCCTTGATGCAGAGGAAGAGCCCAGCACAACAATATAGGAGCCTTTATCATTATGGTTTGATCCAGCTTGTGGTCATACATCAGTTGGCTCAGCATGGCATCCCATGGGAGGAGTTTATCTCTCATGAGTTTTTCACAGCACCACCACCACATCCTGAGATTGTTCATGAGGAGGGAGGACCATCACAGCAGCATGATATCCCTGAGGCTAGACATGACAGTTCTCCTCCATTGGTCACTTATCAGAGAGGCCACAGGGCCTTATTTGCAGCAGCTAGGCGAGTATTTTCTCCACATCAGGTGGAAGGGGTCTCGCCTTCTTCATCAGCTCAGCGAGTGTTATCTCCACACCAGGTGGAAGGGGCCTCGCCTTCTTCAGCAGCACAGGTACCAGAGAGAGGCAAACAGCCCAAGATTGATGAGGGGCCATCAGGTATTCCAGGCATAGAGGTGGTTGATCTTGACATTATTTCTCCTAGCCTAGAGTCAAAGGAGATCATTCAGCACCTTAGAGCTGAAAATGATTCATTGCAGCGAAGATTGGAAGGGGCACAATGGACCATCACCTACTTGGAGCAGCGCAACAAGCAACTTGAGGAGGAGCACACTCTAGATGAGTTGCGGAGGATCCATGAGGACCGCAACTTGGCTCGAAAGAGACTCGGCGATTTGGTACCCGTTGAGCGAGAGGCCATGCTTCTTCGGGTCAATGCTCATTTGGAGAGGTTGCTGGCTAAGGCCAACCAAGATAAGAACTTGCTCAGGAACATTAAAAATCAATATTGGGCGCGGATGCACGTATGCAAGGCAAGAATGAAAGTGCTCCAAAGACGGTTGGTCAAAGCACAAAAACAAAGGAAAAGGTCCGACCCCCTCCATATCTTAGCTGAGGCTTCTTTGAAGGAGCATGATACTAAATAACTCAACTCCAGCACAAATTTCAAAAAATTTTGAGCATTTTGGGTCATTTTTTATTTTTTCTGGCAAAAAAACAGGTTTTCTTCACCGAGGGGTCGCGTGCCGCGCGCGACCCTTTCATTTGGCAACACCATTTTGGGAAAACTCAGCATTTCTGGATTTGTCATGGAAAGTTACACATGCTCAGCCATTACTAGGAAATTTCACCAAGTTTTGGGTCTCCAGAAAGTCAAAAAACAAGCAAAAAATGACTTTCTGCCACATTTTTGACACACAAAAAGCAGTCTTGGGAGATTGCAATTTTGGAGGGGCAAATGACAACCAAATTCAGAAATTCCACTTGGGTTGGAAAGTAGACATCAGACCTTTCCAACAAGCCCACTCTTGCCTCATTTGGACACCTGGAAGTGCCTCAAAAGTGCCTCCAAAGGCGCGCGACCCGTCCAGGAATTGCGCGCGACCCATCAGGCAGTTTGTACAGGAAATCAACCTACAGCTCAGCAAAGCGCAGTTTGACTGGATTTGACTTTTTGGGAGTTGATTTTCATCCTCCTTGCTGTAAATGATGTAATTTTATGATGTTTAGGCACTTATTTATCTCTTCTAGAAGATTCATTCATCAGATAGGTAAAATGTAATGAATGAATTGGTTTCCTAGCTTATAGAGGCAAGTTGTTTTGATTGCCTAGTTTTCAGTGCTTAGTTTAGAATTGGTTGAAACAGCTCCTAGGATAGTGATATCGACCCCTAGAGGCAGGGAAAGATGTTAGATGGCCTATATTATGTACTTTCTTGCTCATTTTCATGGTTGGACTCTTGAGGGAGAAGCTCTTATTGTATTACTCACTGTATCTCTGCAATTTTTGGCAAAGGAAGACCAGGTTTTGCAGTCCTTTTTGGGATTCTTGTGGTCACATGTATTGATGGTGTGTTTCTCTTTATACTTGTAAGTGTGTTATGTGAATCATTTCCTTACTTTTCCTTCTCCAAATTAGGCAAATGAAGTGTTAAAGTAGAATTCATGACTGTCATGCTCTGCTTTTAAGTTTGCTTAATATCAATGTTTTCAACTGTTTAAGGGGAATTCAAGGTTATTGCTTGCTCTCCTTAACTCCTCACCGGTCATTCTCATCCATCCACCTCTATCAAAGGCATCAATACTTTCTGCTACCTCTCCCCAAAGAACCCCCTGCAAAAACTGTGTCCAATCCCCGCACCCGAAATTGCCATTCCCCAATTTTCCACCAAAAACCTAAAAATCCAAAATCAAACCTTTTTATCAGTTTACTAGCCTAAAATCAGTGTTTCCTTATTGGTTATCTCGCCCGTTTGAAGATCTTTACCGAGATATACCGGAGAGAGCCCTCTCCTGCCCCGTAGGGCTAGCTACGAGGCTAAGTGGTTTGATGTTGCCTTGGAGTTTGCCTTTCTCAGCCTGAGGTGAAATTCCAAGAGCTAACACCTTCCACACTAGCAGCTTCACTAGCACCTAAAGCTCTACTTGCCACAACATTGCAAGTCACAATAGAGTCTACAACAGCAAGTGCATCAGGAGAAAAAGCAGCATAGTTGGTTAGAGCCATGGAGGAAATGTCTATTCAGGCTACAGAAATGAACAAACTGAAAGAAAAGGTGGCAAGTTTAGAAACTGACTATAAACTTTCCCAAATCATGCAAAAGGAAGAGGCACAAAAGGCTAGTAGAATGAGTGAAAGAGTCAAAGCTAGGGAGAAAGACTTAACATTGGAGAAACCCCTTGGGCTAGACAAGGAACTGTTATGGGCCAATATCATTGACTCTATCAATGATATTTGGCCATCTATTCAAGTTATTTTTGAGTAGACATAATTTATAAAGATAGCTACAGAAGCTGTCCAAAACGTCAAGGAGGAATTGGGAGACATGCCTGAGGATTCCAATAGACTCATCCACTTCCTTAACAACAAAAATAGGTATGAGCTTCATGACCTAGATATAGAAGATAGAACTGAAACCATTTTGGAAATAAGGAAGGTCCTTTCTAAGAGAAACCTAATGCTAAACTTAAAAGAAAAGTGCTAGAACATGCAGGTAGCTATTGATAGATTCATAGCTAAATTCCAAATTTTGAGGGAGAAAGGATTGCCCAGTCCATTGGTCATTAATGACAAACTTATGACACAGTAGGACTATGATAAGAAAATCAGGTAGTTGGCTAAAGAACAAGAAAGTACTTCAACAATAAAAGCACTGCCAACAGGTAAAGTTTTGTATAATACATTTGGGAACTTATTTTTTCTCCAGCATGAGATAAAACATTTGTTCATCACCAAGCCCAATTTTTCCAAGTGTACCGAGGCTGATGAGATATATAGGCGAATGATGAATTTCAAGTTACCTGATGCTGAATGGTGGGTAAAGATGAATGATTTACTGTTAGTAATTTACAATGAAAAGGTTACTGCACAATAAAGTAGAACAGTCAGGTAAACAGATGAAAATAGGTCAGCATGGTTAAAGAGTATCAGTGCCAAAGAGTATTAGGTGAAAGATAAAATTTAAATAAGATTCCAGCATAAAATATCATAACATCAAACCAACATAAAGGGATTAGATCCAACCATAAAATCCAGCAGTACCACAATAAAAGGGACATCATGAAACAATTCAATAGCTGTCTCTATCTTCTTGCAAGAAGATATTTTGTATTTCCTAGATTAAATCTCAAGTTTGTTTTGAGATATTTTGTAAATAATTTATGTATAAATAATTCATAATTCGAAGTATGTAGGGTGGACTCTTAGACATTTCTATAGACCTTTTTGATCAAAAGACTGTAAAGCTATTGTATCACTGACTGGACTAGCAAGCTGGATTGATGACTAAAGACAAGATATTTCACAGGATTCATGTGTAGAGCGAAGTACATAAAAGTATTTTCTCTTATTGTTGTTATCTTTCTTAAAAGTTTTTCCACAATATTTAATGTGTTTCTATATCTGAATGCTATAATATGGAATGATATCTCAGCAGTTTCTTCATTGCACTCTATTGTAACTGTTATGCATGTAAATGTTTTCTATTGATTATCTAAGTTAAGGAATCCTTGATTCCTCAGTTTAGGTTGTCTCTTTGTAATCTATAGAAAGGATTCTTAATTGCCCTTTGTTTCTAGTTATCCTTTGTTCCTCATTTTAATCCCGGTCTGTGAATTCTCAATTGCTCTCTCACCTTGGTTAAGAGCTTTTCACCCATTTGGCCCAAAGACCTACACTGTAATTTGCTAGCTTGCCCTTTGAACACTCCCTTTAGTGAGTTAATTCCAGCTCTGCTGCCCTTCTACTGACTCCATATCCCAATGGTCCAAAGACATCATTATATACATCTGTTTTAAGGATTCCACCATCCAATATTCAATACAAATCAAAAACCCCCTTAAACCTTCAGAACTAGCCTAAAATCCCAACAAACAAATATAAATCATATAGAGAGAGCCCTCTCTGAGCCATAGGTTGGCTAGAGCCTATGCTTAAAAGCTAGTTTGTGGTTACCTAGGTCTTTTTCTTTCTTCTGATAAATTCTAGAGAAAATTCTGAGTGATAACATAGTGGCAACTCCGCTGGGGAATTTGAATCCTCAGTCCTAATAAAGCTTTAAGGAAATCCTAAATCTTCATTCTAAGCCTCTTAAGTTCATTTGTTAGAAGTTATACTGAAAAATGTTACAAAAACAATTAAAACGTTTGAAATTCTGGCTTCTAAGAAGACTCATTTTACTAGGGCTAATCCAGATCCAAACCCTGCCCAAGTAGTTGATAATCCTAACCTAATTTTAAGAAAATCGAAAAAAGAAGAAAGTTTAGTTAGCCAGATACCATTAGTTAAAGCTAATTCATGTCCTGATGAGTGGTTATTTTTAGAAGAACTTCCCTTTGATGTGTCATTTGATCTTTCATTATTTAGAATGAAATCTGAAAGTGCACTCAGTGAAACTGTTATTGATCTTGAATTCATTGCATGCCTTGAAGTTCAACAAGAAAACAAATCAATCGATGAATACATTCTGAAATCTCCACAATCATCCATTAATATTGCCACAACCCCTGAGCTTTCTGAACAAGTGTCCATTACTTTGAGTTCACCATTATTCCCTTCAACTTCATCAATAATACCTCCTGAAGTGCATTCTTCACCACCATTTATACCTACACTCGCTAACAAAACCATCATCACCCATTCATCCCCTACTAGCCTTGGTTCTTCATCCACTACTACATCATCTTCGAGTAACTCAACCCCACATATTAGCCCCTCCCAGCTTACATCCATGGAAAATAGATATGCTCCTCTTGTTTTACCTGCCCAACTTGGTGCTATGCTAGCAGACTACCAAAGTAAAATTATTTAGTTTGATGGCATAGGACATTACACTGCACATCATCATGTCAACCAGATAACATATTACTTTGAGTTGCATGAAATTGACACAAATAATGTTTAAATGAGACTATTTGCACAGAATTTGGCTGCTGTTGTTAGGAAATGGTTTAGAGCATTGCATGTTAATAGTATTGATAATTTAGAAGCATTTCACCAACAATTTTTGAACAGATGGGAAAAGAAAAAGAATCCCCTACAAATCCTTTCAGAATATGAGAATATCATAAGAGGACCTAATGAAACTATTCAATATTACTGCACCAGATTCAATTTATATATAACGCCATTCCAGTTAATCTTAGACCCCCAACTGACTTAGCATTAATAAATTTCCCTGATGGTTTTGACACAGATATGGCATACCAAATTAGGGAAAGAAACCCCCCAACATTAGAAGAAATGCAAAGTGTAGATGTTAGTGTTGAAGCTAATTTATTAGCCAAGAGGGCTAGAGTTAGAAATGAAAGAATAGGAACTGCAAAGGATGAAGCTTCACCCTTTGATATTAAAATAGATAGTTTAGCCAAAAGTATGGAAAAACTAATTGATATAATAGACAATATGGAGAGGAAACCTCAATGGGATAACCAACAAGTTCCTCCAGTTAGAAACCCAAATTTTAGAAAAAACCAAAACGTTGGGAAAAATGAATCATATCAGAACATTAGGCCTCCTTTTCAAGAAAATTATGTAAAAACATCCCAGCCAGAAGATGTAGAACAAGATACACAAATTAACCTAATGGGATTAAATGATGAGGACATTGTTTTTCTAACGCAAGATGAGAAGGAACTACATATGCTATAGCAATTACAAATCCAGTCTAGAGAGTCATTTGATTATAAACAAGGGTATGATTTTGCCATTTTTGAAGTACATAAACAATATAATATAAGAAGAAAAAAGAATGCTGATGTCCCTGACCAAACCAAGAGAACAGTACAACGTCAACCCAAGAAAATAAAAGAAGCCCATGTTTCAAAGATCCTCCAAATTATCCCTAGGCAGAACCCAAATCCTTCTAGTCCCACCATTGTAGATATAACCTCAGATCAACCATCCACCTCAATTCCACTTAAGGAACCAATGGACCAAGCTCAAAACATTAGATTTGAAAATCCATCTAAGGAGATCCCTAATGAAGGAAAAGAAGACAAGTCCACTCAAGTCCCTACTACAAAAATTCAAGACCTTCAAATAGAAAAAGCCTCTTTTGCATTCAATCTGGGAGCAGAGATAGCAAAGCTAAAGATTTCAATTCCCTTAACAAAACTAATCAAGAATGAAGCTTACAAATCACAGATAAACCGGACCTTAAACATTGCTAAAAATGAGGATTCAGTCAACCTGTTTGATGACCAACCAAAACTCATATTTGGTCTAGATGTTAATGGAAAACCATTAGAAGGAGGAGTCCCACTAGTTTACATCAGCCTTAGCATCCATGATAAAATCCTACACAATGCAATGTTGGATTCTGGGGCCTCCCAAAACTTAATGCCCAAATCAATGATGGAGAAATTGAACCTAGACATGACAAGACCTTATAAATACTTATTCTCATTGGACTCCAGTCAAGTAAAGTGTCTAGGCTTGATTAAAGACCTGTGTGTTACTTTAGTTCAATATCCTACCAAAAGCATCCTTATGGATATTGTAGTTGTTGACATCCCAACGAAGTATGACACGTTGTTATCCAGATAATTGGGAGCCAAAATTCAGGGATCCTTACCACTAGATATGTCATATGCAACAATCTCTATTTTTGGACAACCTAAGAAACTATACTGAGAGACCTTAATGAAATATATGGTCAGTAGCCAGGATCAGCCTCAAAACTTTCCTATCTACTCCATGCACTCAGATATCGATTCTTTTATCCTGTATAATGTTGATCAAACACTAAAATAAATTTTAGACAATATTAATATAGAACCAAAAGAAATTTCAGTTTCTACACAAAACGAAACTAACCAAACCTCAGAACTTTTCAATAAACAAGATGATCAAACTACTATAAATGATGAAAATTTTGTTGCACCAGATATTGAAAATTATGAGCATAAGATATTATGGCATTTTGAATTTGATGGGTCATTCAATAAATTTGGAGTAGGAGCAGGAGTGTGGATATATAATTTGGAAAATAACCACTTAGAAGGCCATGCATATAGATTGAATTTTAAATGTACTAATAGTATGGCCGAATATGAAGCATTAATTTTAGGTCTTAACTTAGTTAGGAATCTAGGAGCAAAAAGAGTTTATGTCATGGGAGACTCTGAACTAATTATAAATCAAATTGATGCTGTGTATATGACAAAGGACCCTAGATTAAGTTGTTATAGAGGAACTATTGTAGAAATACTCAATAATTTCCTAGAAACAAAGCTTGCAATAATCCCTCGAAAACACAATATGCAAGCTCATAGTTTAGCAATGTTTGCCAACACCTGCAAATTACCTTTCCAACCTAACCATCAGTACATTGCTAAAGTTAGGCACAGACTTGCAATTCCAGAAAATTTGAAGAATTGGAAAATATTTTCCAATGAAAAACAAACAAATAACTTTTTAATTTCAGAAGAAGAGTTTGTAAATAACAATATAGATACTAATACATCAATAGATCTTGACACTAAGAATGAAATAAAAATAAATGAGGTAGAAGGTGAAGAAATAGATAGATTTAACCCTACTAAATTTACCAATTTAGATGTAGATAACTGAGAGAAAGTTGAGATTGATGAAATAATCAGTGAAGAAAATGAAGTAATTAATCTCAAAGATAATTTCTTACCTAAGGGATTAACCCCTCTGGAAGATTTATTTGATTCAAATGATGTTCCTAGGAAACCTAAAATGGAACCTTTGAAGTCTGATATAGAGGAATGTAATATAGGCACCGATGAAAATCCTAAATTGGTCAAACTTTCAAAATCATTACTCCCAACTGAAAAAGTGAAATACATTGAGTTGTTGAAAGAGTTTCAAGATGTCTTTTCTTGGAGTTATGAGGACCTCAAATCCTATGACACCAACATCATCCAACACACAATTCCCATTAAAGAAAATCAAAAGCCTTTCAGACAAAAACTTAGAAGGATTAATCCTGTCTTATTACCTTCAATTGAAAAATAAATTCAGAGAATGTATGATGCCAAAATAACTACACCAATCAGATTTTTTGATTGGGACTCAAACTTGGTGCCAACTAGAAAGAAAACTGGTGAGATCAGACTCTGTGTGGATCTTAGAAACCTCAACAAAGTGTCACTAAAAGACAATTACCCTCTCCCAAAAATGGACAACATTTTACAGAAAGTAGTTGGATCGACTAGAATCTCATTGTTGGATGGGTTCTCTGGTTATAATCAAATCTTGGTTCATCCTAATGATCAACACAAAACTACCTTTACTACTCCATGGGGCACATATATATATATATATATGAAAATGCCTTTCGGGCTAATGAAGGCAGAAGCCACTTTCCAGAGGGCTATGGATATAGCCTTTGCAAAATAAATTCATGATTTCGTTATGATATATCTAGATGATATTACTGCATTTTCAAAATCTGACAATCAACATTTGGATCATCTGAGACAAGTTTTTATTAAATGCAGGAAATTTGGAATCTCCTTGAACCCCAAAAAGTCTTTGTTTGGGTTAGAAGAAGGAAAGTTGTTAGGTCACATAATTTCAAAAGATGGTATAAGAATATACCCTCTGAGAATAGAAGCCATCTTACAAATACAACACCTGAGGAACATTAGAGAGTTACAAGATTTTTAAGGAAAAATTAATCTTCTTAGAAGATTTATATCTAATCTGATAGAATTAATTAGATCACTAAACAATATGCTGAAAAAATATTCCACCATAAAATGAACTGTTGAGGCTAAAACATCCTTTGAAGACATTAAACTGGCCTTAACTAAAACACCTTTGTTAATCAGCCCTAAATTTTATAGAGATTTCATCTTGTTTTCCTTTGCTTCTGAGCACATAATAGCTGCAATTCTATTGCAGAAAAATGGCCAGGGCTATGAACAACCCATTTCTTTATTTAGCAAAGCCCTGAGAGATGACCCCTTGAGATACAATACAATGGAAAAACAAGAATTGGTTTTAGTCAAAGCCGTTAAGGACTTTAGGGTACACATCTTATATTCTCATATAGTAGCCTACATTCCAAATTCAGTAGTCAAAGACATCCTAACTCAGGATGGTCCTGATGGAAAGAGGGGAAAGTGGATTACTACTATTTTAGAATACGATATAGAAATCAAACCTACTAAGTTAATCAAGGGCCAAGGTTTAGCCAAACTCATGGCTGAATCGAACTGTCAGGCCTTGGATATAAACTTTATTGTAGAAATAGATAATGAAGAGGATATGGCGACTCCACTAATGAGCCAGGCCTTTATTGAATCACCTTGGTATGCTAATATTATTTATGTTTTACTAGACTTACAAGCTCCTCCTGAATTATCTAGGACTAAAAGAAGGTTTTTGAAGATGAAATCCTTGAAATTTTGTATATTAGACAATGCTATTTTTTGGAGAGATCATGAAGGTATTCTTCTCAATTTCTTATTAAAATATGAATCTGACAAAGTTTTGCAAGAGTTTCATGCAGGGGATTGTGGAGGACACCTTTACTGGAAGACCACTATAGATAAAATCCTTAGAGCTGGTTTCCACTGGCCTACTTTGTTTGCTGATGTCAAAAAATATTTTACCTCCTATCACAAATGTCAAATTTTTGAGGGGAAGAAAAAGATATTACCTTTACCCCTCAAGCCAATCTCTGCTGAAATACCTTTTCAACAATGGGGTTTAGAATTCATTGGTGAAATTCACCCACCCTCCTCTGCCTAACACAAATGGATCCTCACAGCCACAGACTACTTCACAAAATGGATAGAGGCCATACCTTAAAGGCAAGCCACAACTACTGTTATCATAACCTTCCTTGAAACCAATATTCTATCAATATTTGGATGTCCAACTAAGCTCATTACTGATAATGCAACAATGCTTAAATACAAAAGAATGATAGATTTCTACAATAAATATTATATCACCCTGGGTCATTCTATAGCCTATTACCCTCAAGGAACTGGACTGGAAGAATCCTCAAACAAAAGCCTGGTAAACGTCATCAAGAAGTTACTAGAGGACAATAAGAAAAATTGGAATAAGAATCTAGTCAATGCCTTATGGGCAAACATATTGACTATTAAGAAATCAATTGGTACTTCTCCCTATCAACTAGTTTATGGGATGGAAGTTGTCTTTCCATCCTCTTTGGGAGTACCAATAATGAAGATACTTCAAGAATTTCAGGTTGAACCAAATAGTATTCAAAGAAGAATCAACCAAACTATTCATCTACAACAAACAAGAGAAGAGGTCCATATCAGGTCTCAAGTTGTGTAGGAAAGGGTTAAAAAGATTTTTTATAAGATAACCAAGGCTGAATATTTCTACCTTGGTGATAAGGTGCTCAAGTGGGATTTGAGGAGAGAAGACAAAGGTAAACAAGGGAAATTTGATTTCCTATGGAAAGGTACCTATGTCATTTATGATTTCAGAGGAAATAATGTTTTCTTCCTGAGAGAAATTGATGGTACAGATGCAGAAGGTGGGCCAGTGAATGGTCAGATGCTAAAACACTACTTTGAACCTAGTTAGTAATTTTCATTTCCAATTTGTACATATTCTATTTTCAAAATTCTAGTTTGGATTGGATGGTGATTTTTGAAGTTTAAGCCTAGAGAGAAGGCCCTAAGCTTTGAAAGATTCACTGTCATAAGTATCAATAATGCAGATGCATGGAAGAACACTTTACAAGGTAACATCAACAGCAATTCAAAGGCCACTGATCTTAAAAGTTCTTGACATTTCACTAGAAAATGCCATCCCCAAGTGGAGCCACTGTTAGGTTCCTATACAAATAGGAGTCATAATTTTGAATGACTAAGGTTAACCCTTGTAATATTGTACATATCTTTGCTTTCTGCAAATGTTTTCCATATTAAAAAATTAAAAAATGTAAAGAGGGTATGTCGTAAAAGAAAAATCAAAGGACAAAAATAATGAAAAAAGGTAAAAAAATGAAGATATATGAACCCCAAAAAACAAAAAGAGACCATGAAAGTGTGCAAGTCAAATGTCATTGCTATTTACTTTCATGCATAATAATCATTGTGTGCAGCTTGTTATTCATGCCACAATCCATGGTAATCAAATTATTTAAACTTGGTTATTTCATGCTTTGAATTTTATGTTTATAGCTAAAGAATAAAATCTGACCAAATAGTTTAATTTTGGCAGATCATTAGATAGGTAGAAAAAATAAAAGTAGATCATTAGTTTAATCTGAGCCCTTGGATGATATAAGGTTAGAATTAGATAGTACTTTGTAAAATAAAAATGATTGATAAGGGTTTGCTAGGCTAAATGCACCCAAATAAAATGAAAGAAAAAATGGTAGGGTAAGTAGAACAAAGGTTGCAGAAATATCAAGTGATTACACAAAAGAACTTATGTCATGTTTAAATACATCTTTCAAATGTGAAAAAGCAGTAAAAAAAGAAAGGAAAATGGTTTAAAACTTGATTTATTTAACATCCCCTCAGCCATTTCACCCCTCTACTTACTAATTTCGCATAAATAAGTTCTAAGTACTTAAATCCTTTAAGTCAAAGAGGCTCAGAGCATTTCTCTGACTTTTGGAGGGACTGAACCCTCAGCTTAATGACTAATGGACACAAGTGCTAGAATTTCCTTCATAAAATTCATCTCCATTCATTTCCCCTCATTAGCTTAATAAAATCCATTTTCCTAAGGAAAAACTTCATTTTCCTAGGGAAATTAAAGACCACCATGCAAATCATATTTCATTCAAAAAACCCACAAAAAACCTTTTATCATAAGTATTGAGTAAAGAGCGCAAATATTACATGTTACATTATGCTTAAAGGATATTACTCACTCCGCTCATTCACTTCATATTAATTTTTATTTTTTATTATATAATCCCCAAAGTTCCATTATCCTATATTAATTAATTCCTTTACATAAATAACCCAACCCCTAATTTGGTTATAAACTATACACTCTACCCCATATCCCGACAAAATTAATTAATCCCAACATTTAAGCAACGCCCAATATGCTAACTTAGGATTAATTCCTAAATTAATCCCAAACCGCTGTGATTATAACCATGGGCCCCCTCTCAACTCTCATTCATTTGCTTTGTGCATCTTCTCTGCCTGACTACCGTTAGATCACAAGCACCCAAATCTAATGGCCTATAGCCATACCGACCAAACTTGATTGTCGATCTTTACTAGCCCGATAAGGCAGTTTTCCCCAACCCCCTGAATGCTACGTGTTGCACTCTAAGGTAGATCGGGTGACCCCTCCTAAAAACCACCCTCGCCACAAAAGTAGTGCAATGGCCAAGCAAAACCGCTTCCTCGCTTAACCAAAAAAACCACCAACTGTTTGTTCATAAATGAACCTGCCAAAAATAATTGTTTTTCTATAAAAGGCCACAAAGCCCTTTTTTCGCCCTTTTCACTCATTTTTCTCTGTAAACTGTGAAAACCTTTGCGACTCCTGCAAACACCAAACTTGCCACAGACCTCCAAATTCGCTTTAGAAGACGTTGCATATAACCCAGCTGACCTCTCAGTCCATACCAGAACCATACAAATGTCTGTAGGTGCCGTGAACCATCAACTTGAAGCCAATTCAATCGATTCTAGGCATTTCACCATAGAATACCACTCCCCATTCAAAATTGGAAACGTTCTGCCTGTCAAGTATTTTCATTAAGTAAAATTAATTGAAAAATAGCTTAAATTAAAAAAAAAAAAATGCGGCCAAACCCTCTGATAAGTTTCCAATTTCCATTTTAAACCTTTGAATAAACCCCCAACGCCTAATTCAAATCCACAAGAACTGAATAATGGCTACCCCTGTTACCTTGGACGTTAGAATTATCACAACTCCCCATTTAGACCTCGACCACCTTCCCTTGGCTGACACGGACTTCCAAATCAAAGATACATCTACCTAGGGCCACCTGCTTAAAATCCATTGTTTAAGTAGGGACAGATACCTCAACCATGTTGATGATATTTGCCCTTGGGAGTCAAATTTTCCAAAATATTAGTTCCTCCAAGTACATATCTTCCTAGAAATTATCCATATGTGCCATGCATGCTACATCCCTAGTCATAGAACCATAATGTCTCATGACCAAAAGGTGTTGTTTACTATCATAGTTGAATCCATTAATGAAATGTTTCAACTCCAACCAGGACCAAACCTAACTCCACTCTCAATTGGAGATTTGTTAGACCAATATTCCAAATTAAATCCCTCTACACTGGACCAGTTGTTCCAAGATTTCATTGTTGAGGAGCAGTACATTCCTAAAAATCTGCCCCAATATCTTTATGCCATGTTCTCTAAAAGGGGAAAACAAATCATCACCAGGATATCATGTATCCTAGGCTGCTCTGTTGATGAATTTGTTGATGAACTTTTCTTAGCTGTCATGTCAATCTATACCCGAGGACTACCTCCTGCTGTTGTGTAAAATTATACTGAGTTCATAGCTGAGAGAATGCATGAACAATTCACTAGGATGAAAAATGAAAGAGTGATCAAATACTCATTTGTCCTCTACCATATGTTCTTATATTATTAGCCAGACAGATTTCCTTTTGCCCTCCAGAAGCTGGATACCAAAGGCCAACCCAGATCTGTCATTTTTTGTACCCCACTATTCCATAAGTATGATTGACCATATACCTATTCAGATTTCATAGATTCTTTTGTTCATCTAGTCATGACTATGGTGAAAGGAAGCCCTCCTCTTGGGATAAGTCTAGAGATCAAAAGGGTCCTACAATTTTCTAAACAAAGCAAAGTGGGAGATTGGTACCTTTACCAAAACCACATAGAGATAAGGATTTATGGTTGTTAGCTTGCACCATATAAACTACCCAAATACCTCCCCATGAGGTTATTTTCTCTAGAGTACTATAGACAAATAATGAACTCTGATGAGATAAACTTTTTCTCAGCCAAGAAAAGATCACAATTCAAAGTAAAAAACCAGTTAGGCCCCTTCATCTGCAATTCTAGAGAGGCAGGGAAGGAAGCAGACCAAATTTTGCAGCAAATGAAGTTCCAACAAGGTTTCATGTGGAGGTATGACCCTCAAGAATTCATGACCAGATTATGAAAAAAGGCCAAGTTGGGACATTATATCCACCACCCCATACCAGAGATAGAAAGATATGAAAATCAATAAGAGTGGGTGGAAAAAACTCTTGTAGACAGAGACAGTACAAAGGTAGATGTAGAAAATGCCTTATGTGACTTAGAAAGGAAGTGTGATGAGATCTTGTTCTTACAGGTACCTGAACAACAAGAAGTAGCCATGAGTACCCTTCCTATCATGCAGACTCCTGAAAATGAAGAAAGAAATCCCAAGAGAAACAGAGAGGGAGCTTCCATTTCAGGTATGGATATATCTAATGTACAGTGTGAAACCAGTCATAGCAAAAGCCAAAGACTCAATCATGTTTCTGAACAGGAAGATACAGAAGGATCAACACAGGTGACCAACACTGATTTAGACAGAAGCAAGGGCACAACCCCATCTGGGGAGACACAAGAACCATCCACATCGCAAACTCAGATGTTGGAAAGGAAGCTAAGTGTGGAAGTGTCTTCATTCAATAGGCCTGCTAACAAGGACCAAGACATAAATGATAGATATAAAGAAATCAAAATGAGGAATGAGAAGCTCAAAGTTCAGACATATGCTCAGTATCTAAAAATCAATCCCACAAATCAAACAAGGCTGATGTCATATTTTGACATCAAGAAGGGAAAGCTTCAAATGTCCTTTATCAAACCTACAACACAGCAGCCTAGGACATCTTCAAACTTCAAGAGGGTTGACTTTGAAGTATTTGCAAGGGATATTCATCCCATAGACCAAATAGAACTTCATAAACAGGCAGGAGAGATGATATACTCCACCCTTACAAGTAAATCCATAGCTGCCCATTAGCTACAAAACTCATTGAATAATATCTCAGCCCAGTTTTAGTTGGAGAATTCCTCCTCACATGCCAAGGATACTAGGATTAAGTCTTTGGAAGACTTATTTATTGAGTTGGGACACGATCCCAAAGATATTAAAGCTATAGAGAATCTCATAAATAAAAAAAATGATGATATTGTTGCACTTAAGAAGCAATTAAAAATACCCCCACTGCAACATCCTCAAACACAGGCAGTCTTAGAAAGCCAAACCATACACAAGGAGTTGGTGGAAAAATCAATGATCAACTAAGGGAGACAGAGAAAGAATTGGATAGCTTGATCCAATTAAAACAAATTGACATAGCCACAACTTCCACAAATGTCATCCCTATAGTATCTAGAACAATCCCTTCCACACTAGCAGCTTCACTAGCACCTACAACTCCACCTGCCATAGTATTGCAAGTCACAACAGAGTCTACAAAAATAGGTACATTAGGAGAAAAAGTAGCAGAGTTGGTTAGAGCCATGGAGGAAATTTCTATTCAGGCTACAGAAATGAACAAACTGAAAGAAAAGGTGTCACATTTGGAAATTGACTATGAACTTGCCCAAATTGTGTAAAAGGAAGAGGCACAAAAGGCCAATAGAATGAGTGAAAGTATCAAAGCTATGGAGAAAGACTTAACATTGGAGAAACCCCTTGGGCAAGCCAAGGAACTGTTATGGGCCAATATCATTGACTCTCTCAATGATATTTGGGCATCTATGCAAGTTATTTTTGAGCTGACAGAATTGATAAAGATAGCTACAGAAGCTATCCAAAAAGTCAAGGAGGATTTGGGAGACATGCTTGAGGATGCCAATAGAATCATCCACTTCATTAATAGAAAAAACATGTATGAGCTTCATGAGCTAGATATAGACGATAGAATTGAAACCATTTTGGAAATAAGGAAGGTCCTTTCCAAGAGAAACCTAATACTAAACTTGGAAGAAAAGTGCTAGAAAATGTAGGTAGTCGTTGATAGATTCATGGCTAAATTCCAAATTTTGAGGGAGAAAGGATTGCACAGTCCATTGGTCATTAATGACAAACTTATGACACAACAGGACTATGTTAAGAGACTTAGGTAGTTGGCTAAAGAACAAGCAAGTACTTCAGTGATAAAAGGACTGCCAACAGGCAAAGTTTTGTATAATACATTTTAGAACTTGTTTTTTCTCTAGCATGAGATAAAACATTTGTTCATCACCAAGCCCAATTTTTCCAAGTATAACAAGGCTGATGAGATATATAGGTGAATGATGAATTTCAAGTTACTTGATGCTAAATGGTGGGAAAAGATGACTGATTTACTGTGAGTAATTTACAGTGAAAAGGTTACTGCACAGTAAAAGTAGATCAACCAGGTAAACAGATGAAAACAGGTCAGCATGGTTAAATAGTATTAGTGCCAAAGTGTATAAGGTGAAAGATAAAATTTAAAGAAGATTCCAACGTAAAATACCACAACAACAAGCCAACATAAAGGGCTTAAATCCAACCATAAAAGACAGCAATACCACAATAAAAGGGACATCATGAAACAATTCAATAGCTGTCTCTATCTTCTTGCAAGAAGATATTTTGTATTTCCTAGATTAAATCTCAAGTTTGTTTTGAGATATTTTGTAAATAATTTATGCATAAATACTTCATAATTCGAAGCATGTAGGGTGGATTCTTAGACATTTATATAGACCTTTTTGATCAAAAGATTGTAAAGCTATTATATCACTGACTAGACCAGCAAGTTGGATTGATGAATAAAGACAAGATATTTCACAGGATTCATGTGTAGAGCGAAGTGTAGACAAGTATTTTATCTTGTTTTTGTTATCTTTCTTAAAAGTTTTTCCATAATATTTAATGTGTTTCTATATTTGAATGCTATAATATGTAATGATATCTCAGAATTTGCTTCATTGCACTCTGTTTTAACTGTTATGCATGTAAATGATTTTTACTGATTATCTAAGTTAAGGAATTCTTGATTGCTCCTTAGTTTAAGTTGTCTCTCTGTAATCTATAGAAAAGGATTCTTAATTGCCCTTTGTTTCTGATTATCCTCAGTTCCTTGTTTTAATCTCGGTCTGAGAATTCTTAATTTCTCTCTCACCCTGGTTAAGACCTTTGCACCCATTTTTCCCAAATACTTGCACTGTACTTTGCTATCTTTCCCTTTGAACACTCCTTTTAGTGAGTTAACTCCAGCTCTGCTGCCCTTCTACTGAATCCATAGCCCAGTGGTCCAAAGACATCATTCTATCCATCTGGTTTAAGGATTCCACCATCCAATCTTCAATACAAATAAAAAAAACCCCCTAAACCTTCATAACTAGCCTGCAATCCCAACAAACAAAGCTAAATCATATAGAGAGAGCCCTCTCTAAGCCATAGGTTGGCTAGAGCCTATGCTTAAATGTTGGTTTGTGGTTACCTCAGTGATTTTCTTTTTTCTGATAACTTCTAGAGAAAATTCTGAGTGATAACACATGGAAATACAAGTGTCAACAATGAAAATTCCTATAAAAAGAAGACTAAACTAAGCGAAAATGATATTATTCACCATATTGTTGGGCAATTGTTCTAATGCAAAAATTTCTATTCAGTGAATACATGAACATTTTTGAGATTTTATTGAAGTAGAGCATTATAATAAAGTGGGAACCTCTTGAGATTGATTAGGTTCTCTCTCCTTGGGTAGTTTATTCATTCCATTTTACAACTCAATTATATCTCAATGGTCTACAAGGAAGGAGAGTACTAGGGAGTTGGCAAGGAGGTTCACTAATCACATCAATGATCGATTAACTTACATGGATATTTGCAGTTGCAAGGATCTCACAAATTTGACTTATTTCCTTTGTAGATACACCTTGACATTGATTCAATTTGAAACCAATATCATTTACTCACTGATACACTTATTTTGATAGATAAAATTTTCATTTGTACACTTACAAACTTGTTCATGTAAATTAAGTTGGAATTGAAAGACTTATGATTTTAGTAAATTTTATTTTAGTTTAAGTGAATGTATAAGTTGGAAATTTTATTATTATCCATTACACAAATTTCATTTATTATCATCAAGGTGGTTTAATTCATTAAGTACATTCAACATATTCAATTCTAACTTGGGAGGAGGATGCTCTGTGTACTCTGCATCTCAACATTGATTCGTAAGTATAATCAAATCTCAATGCACTATTTAAGCTTTTGTTCGATGCAACATCATATTAGAAGTTAACTTTGAGTGCGTAACTTAAACCAAACTATTATTGTCCCTTGATAGAGGTTCCATGACAAGAATGTTGATAACCATGTTGTTGATCTACCAATACTACACCTCAACCAAATAATAAACCCTTTGAGTATGTCAATTATGATTTTTTGATCTAGGTGGTATCTGTGGCCACCCACCATTTCCACTATCTCGATGGTTCTCTATCTTCTTGACATTCATTTTATGATTTTTTGGTTCCAAACTTCTAAGGATATTTTGAGTCCTAAAACAATGTTTTCTGGAACTTCAGGGGGGAAATGGTTGCCATGGTATATCCTAGCCCCAATCAAATGTTGTAGTCAAATAGTTCTTTCCAAAAAATTATTGTTCACCCCAAATGGATATTGTATGCAAACGTTACATTCCCAGGAAGTTTATGTACCAACTAACCAGCTTGTGACCAACAAACGTTTTGGTATTTCCACTTCTACAATTATGGTTTTTGACCTTTCGGGTCATTTCCTTATGTTAAAATACAATTCGTTCAACCTCTTCTAATAGATTTCGCGAATGTGCATAATTACCATCTCTACCTATTCATATATAACTACCACCATTATTGCTAGTTTGTAATCTATAATATTCTACTATTTCATTTATTAATACAAGCTATATTTTCACCATATTACAATGATTTCTATTATATTTATTTATGTGTGCATATCCATGATGAGGTCAAGGTATAAAGAGTTTGGTATCAAGAGAATTTCACTTGGGAAACAATTTCTCTTTCCAAGCCAAGTGGCCTCCCATGGAAGAAGAAAAGAGAGATGATGGAGCAGGTAATCCTATAAAAATGTTGCTCGAGGAAACACACACAGTATAGGAATGATATTATGGACATTTTTTCTTAGATCCTTTGATGACTTCCAATAGTAGCCAAGGAACCTTCCAAAATTAGAAATTTTAGAGGTGTGACACTATTCAAGGTACAAGATAAATTTGATATCCACATATTTCAAGGCCAAATAGATGCCAATGGTTTGGAAAAATGGTTAAATCTGTTACAGGGATATTTCTCTATCCAAAATTTCTCCAAAAATGAAAATATCACCTTCACACTCCTAAAATCCCTTCCCCATGTCAAAGAATGGTGGGGAAGGTTATTAGCAGAGACACAACAAAGATGAATTTGGGAATATTCAATATAGGAACTGCTTATATTGATTTTTTTGATGACATTAATGAGGAATTCTACCTTCTAAGAAACTGTGATGACCAATACATGAGATAGAAAACCATGTGATAGGAAAGAGACTAGTGAGTGACAAAGTACACTTGTATTTTCAATACCTTGCACTCAAATACAAGTATCAATGACTCCAAGTGGAACCTAGTTTCAAAGTACTCTAGTGGTCCACATAAAGTATATACAAACATAACTGGTTTTCTTAGACATCTCCCAATGGGATTTGTTTGTCGATATGCCATTAAAATTGAGTAGAAATTGAAGCACATGATTTAGAGAAAAAATATATTTTATCTCTTATCATATGCCTTGAACATCCACTATCTAAATTCCATTTTCTATCATTTGTTTTTAACACATAGAGCTAGAGAACATTCTTCCTGCTTCTCCTACTTTCTTATCCATACCTTTGTTCTTTGACTTCCATTTTTGACAACATCTTCTTCTCCATGTCAATTTAGAGGGATCAATATATTGCTTCTACAATCTTGGTATTTGTTCCAAAAATTATTGCACTTGAAACTTTTAACATGATCTAATAAGGGGAAAAATAATTTTAATTCATGAGATCATTCTCATTAAAAATTCTAGGATTGCTACTCACACAACCATTCCTTGAGATGTTATATGTTTCCCTACTCATATTCCTCATATAATCATTTCTTTACATATGCTCTTCAATCTATTGCCTTATGACCAAAACTATTATATGAGACGCAATAGGCATAAAATAGATTTTGATACCTAGAAGTAAAAGGCCTTCTTTGGGAAATCATTCACCTGAATCCATTCCTAGCTCTCAAATGGTCTTCATTTCCATTCATAATACTTCTTTATTTCATTGGAGGATTATATCTCTACTAATCTTCTCCTTCTTTCCTACTATTATTTTTGTTGATATATAATTTGAAAAAATTAACATAACATTTAGGTTCCTTTTCACATTTCTCTTTTGATCACATTGAGCTTGATTTTTCCTTAGAAATTTCATGATATCCAAGACTTGTTTTAAAAGATAATATCTCTAGAAATTGATAATATTATCTAATGATTCAATCCTTTTTACAAACTATAATTTTAGATTCAAATAAGCATTTTACTTCTCTAGATCCTTTCTTCAGGATACAACCTCTACTTCTAGCTTATCAAAATTTATTTCATTTTCTTTCACTTGACTTATCAGTGTATCCTCCATTTTCTTAGATTCTTATAATTATTTCTTTAGGGAAATAATTAATGCTTCATCAAAATAATGATATTTCTCTTTCATGTAATACATTTTTTAGCTTTTTTAATTTTAATTTTATTTTTTATTTTTATTTTTATTTTGAGTCTATTTGTTTATTTTAAGACATTGATAAGTTCTCCCTCAACATCTACCTTCCCATCAACACCTTCTTCCTATGCATATATTTCTCTTGCTCAGTATATTAATCCTCCTTGGCCATGATTCGGATTTTTGTTTTGTCATTATTGGATGCATATTCATTACTTTCTTCTAATGAAGCACATATTTTATTTTGATACTCATTGAGATTTCATCTTATCTTCATGTTCTTTTTTATCGTTAATGTTTTCAAAATTTACATGTGGACATCTAGAAGCAAGATGACCTATTTTGCTACAATTATGACACAATAGTGGCTTACCTTTTTTGTTTTCCAGATCTTATTTTCATGGATTTCACTTCTTTTACATCTACTTCACCTTCAACTTCTTCCTCCAAGTTCGAATCTTATTTTTGATGATAAACAACTTGATCATTCCTGCATTTTCCTTTGCTAGTTCCTCTTGATATAGAATACAACTCTTCTACTTCTCATACAATATTGGAGTAATCACAGGCTTTGCACTCCCTTGTCTTAATTGAATCTTTGGAAGTTACTTCCTTTTGAGATGATTTTTTTGTCATTTCATATGTAGTGTGAATTCCATCTCCCTCATAAATTCTGTGTATCTTATCCAATTCTTTCACAATGAATCGCCTTATCAATATCTAATTTTGATATCCAACTCAAGATGACATTCATGAATTCTAAATTATTCTTATCATCCTTCCTTCCATATAATACAAATTTCCCAACATCAACACCAAAAGGCATCAAATATGCCCTCATCCTTTTCTTCTAGAAGGTATAATTTGATCCATCAAACTTAGGAGCTTTAATTAAACCTTCATGAATAGACATGGTCGCTCATAGATCTTCCTTCTAGTGGCTAAAGTAAGTTTGAATTAACTTTATATGATACCAATTGTCATAATTCAAAATTATATTGAGAGGGGAGATGAATCAACATAATGAAATTTTTACCTATTAAATCCACTCAAACATCATAAAACGTTAATCTCATACACTGAATAAGTAACACAAGACATACATGGAAATTTTTATGGGAGAAAACCATAAAACTTATTTATATAAAAGATATTGTAGGAACCAACCTAATATTACATCAATTTGTAGGAACCAACCTACATGAGACATCAATCCACTTTGCTACTTTATAGGGACCAACCTATAGGAGACACCAATCCAATCTATTTCTTTCTTGTCACTAACTTACCAAAGAAACTAATCCCCTATGTTTCTTTGTAAGACCCAACCTAAAAGAGACACCAATTCCCTCTTCTACTTTGTAGGCACCAACCTATAGGAGACACCAGTCTTCTCTACTACTTTGCAGCACCAATCTACAAGAGACACCAATCTACTTCACTCATTTTGTTTTCTTATTCACAATATCTATAACTAATTTTAATTTCACTAAGTCTCCTTGATTCTTCTTCCT
This sequence comes from Pinus tabuliformis, assembly GCA_031772625.1. Taxonomy (NCBI): domain Eukaryota; kingdom Viridiplantae; phylum Streptophyta; class Pinopsida; order Pinales; family Pinaceae; genus Pinus; species Pinus tabuliformis. Next base: position 815,292,772 of record CM062805.1, on the reverse strand, counting down.
TCACTAGGTCTATCAGTGTCTTCTTCCTTCACCGGGTCTACTTGTTGCTTTTTCCTTCACCAGCGCTACTTCTCCCAAAACTTATCACTTTTAGTTTCTTCGCAAGAACATACCTACACAACATGCCATATTCAATTTTGAAATAATGGTTATGAAATTTCTACCATAGGCACCTTGATATATCTTATTTTCTTCCTCCATATTTGGTATTTTAAAACATCTCAAAAGGAAAGTTATAGCAATAATGACCAACTAACTTGTTTAGAGCACATTTTAATAGAATTAAGGAACACTCACTTCTTCAAATCTTATCTCCAAAATCATAATGAAACAAGGTTTGAAAGTTTTGTCATAGGCACCTTGATATCTCTCCTCTTTTGCCTCAAAATTGTGTATTCTTAGAAAATATCACAGAAATAATGTTATAGTGAAAATACCATGTTGAGTTGTTTGAAGCAAATTTCTAGGGCATTTTGGAAGCTTAAATTCCTCAGATCGTATCTCTGAAATTATATCAAACCAATGAATTTAGTTATAACCATAGAGATGTGGATATATTCTATATGTATCCTCAAATTTTCATGTTCTGAAACATCCCAAATAAAAGTTACAGTGAAAACACCAACCTGTAACATTAGCAGAATATTTCTAGAGCATTTAGGAAGCCTAACTTCCTTATAAAATCTATGAAATTATAGGGAAAAAGGGTATAATATTTGAACATAGGTACATGACGATAATATATATTTATACTCCACTTTTCATAGTTTGAAACATCATAGAAGAAAAATTATAATGAAAATTCCAAGATGACTCATTCACCCCATAAATCACATTTTTACTTCCACCTTTAGACTATAAGAATCACCTTCCTTAATTCCTATTGTGACCTAAAATATCTTCTTGATTATATTGGTGTTCAAATGAACTCATATTCCCTTTATTTATAATGTTTTATGTTCACTTATGGGGTTGACTTGTAAAATGGATTGGGTCAGCCTCCCCTTCTACTTTGGTTGAGTCATCTTGATGAGATCTTCCATATCTCCTCATTCCTGTGAAGTTAGAGGGAGTATCATATATCATTAGAGAGTTATTAGAATAATATTTCCAACATTATATCATACAATCAAATTTTATCTATGAAATTAGAGCAAAAATGTCTTAAAAAATAAGATATCCAAGTTGGGCATCAAAAGTCCAAAAACAATATTTCCAATAATATCCATTTTCAAATCTTTATGTTGGACATATATAGCCTTCCCTTATATTTCACATCAATGAAAATAATATTTCCAACAAAGCCTCCTCCCCTATTTTCTTTCGAACTAGGGGAGCCTTTATTTTCTATATTAGATTCATTTTGTGGAAGCCCTATTAAGGTTTCTTTAGTGTAACACCCTCCTCCCACATCTACCTAAGTAACCAGCCAACCGGGGTAAACATGCGACGAGAGGCTATTATAATTGGATTCAACCTCCTATGTGACCCTAAGGAAGTGGAAACGATGAAAACATAACAAATACATTAAACATCAACTTCAGGACCCTAAGGAACTAATCCAACACTTTAGATAGCTTACCCTTGGGTCCTACTGAAGTTTTGACTATCTTAAGCCTCATTCTCTCTCATGGCATGACAACATCCAAAACCCCAGATTTTCTATCATAGGTTTTCCTACCAACATCTAGAGACTCATTTTTCCAATTTTGTGCCAACGTCCTCAGGATTTGAGCCACGTTTGAGGCCCGTAGCTATAGAGTTGTAACAAGGGTCTCTTTCACCTCTAGTTATGCCACATTAATAGGTCAATCCGGGAATGCTTTGTTATTTCAAAGAGTATCTCAATCCGAGGCTATTCGTCAGAGTAATGCTTAGTAGTACAGTGTTCAAGAAATACAAGGGTAAATGGATGCTAGACTAGATTACTTTAAAGGCATAAAATCACACAAGGCAGCTTATCAGTCAAGGGTGCGGAAGCGATAACCCATCCCTCTAGAAACTGATGGAAAGGAAATTAGAGCATGGACCATAGGTCTGGGAGCTAGGCAGCGACAGCTGAGGCTCTCTACAGCCTTAGACCTTCTCTCACACCAAAGCAGCAATTGCAAGTAAATAGAACGGTAGAAAGTAAAATGGAACAGCAAACAGGAAATGGAACAGCAAGTCTGAAATAGAACAGCAGTAAATGGAACAGAAATCAAATAAACTAAGTCTCGCGAGTCAGAACTAAACTTGTTCTATTCTGCAATAAAATAGCAATATTTTCTCTTAAAGCAAATTGGATGGAATGTAATTTACTGATAAATTATGGAACAACAATCATCAACCATATATACACACACCACACTAATATATCAATCTGATGGTTAAAGAAGATATGACTATGTTTCCAAATAGAACAACATTACTTCCAGATTCCAATGATTGGGATTTCACATGAATCCAATAACAATAATACAAATGCTCTATAGCAGAAATAGCTGGCTTAGACTGATAACATGCAATCAACTCTGAAAGGATTCACTCATATGATACAGAGTCACTATATAAACCATTAACGAATTAGTCGGAATAGAGCATGGAATAGCATATAAAAAGTATGTCAGATTGCTGAGCAATACAGATAAGCAAATCACGCAAAAATCAAATTATAATGATACAAAAGCAAGTGTCCTTCGGAGCCGGGCCCTTAGCTTCCAACGATACACCGCCTTAGATTACTCCAGATGCAAAGATGAAATAAACACCAAGTCTTTTATATTAACGCATCAACAAACGTACAACAAACCAAGTCTCAGTGAGAGTGGATGATCAAAGTTTAGTCTGAAACTTAAGATTACATAAAAAAAGTCCCTTTGCTTAACGATGTTGTCCCTTTTTATAAAGGTAACGACGGAGGTATCTAGGTGACAAAAATAAGCAAAACAACGATCCCTCATGATCAAATATCCTGAGGGATTCGCCAAGCCGTTAATCCTTTACTTTTCTTTCCCTGTTCCTCCGAATTGGTAACCCTTCTTTCTTCCCTGGGTCATTCTGCTTCGATCTGTTCGATCTCGTTTGCATCCGGTTTCCTTCTAGAGGGACAGCAATTATTCCTCCTTTGTCTTTCCTTTTTGGACGGAAGCTCTCCATTTCCACCTTTTCCTGCATAGAAAAATGACAATTATCAGCGATTAAGCTTTTCATACTAATTCTCACACATTCTATTAAAATTCTTTATTTCTCTAAGTTCATTATGCAGAAAGGGTTACAATTGTTACTGAAAAGTCACTAAATTGTTCGTAAAAAACATACCTTTCCAGTGCTCCACACACCCCCCTACTTACCCTGTTTCATGCCCTCATGAAAACATTACAGTTGACATGCAAGGCGGTAAGAGAATAGGCTGGAGAGGGAACCTCGTGTGGAGGCCAACAACCGTGATGAGTGACTAGATCATCAAAGAACTGATTTGTTTGACCTTCAGGCATTTCATACAAGGCATGATATCCGAGTGCAGGGTGCCAAATGATTGGACTACGAAATCGATACCCTAACGAGGATGGCCCTGCTTGCAAAATACGCTCGCCATAAAGGTTCAATCGGCTGGTAGCTAGCTCAAAATTTTCATATTTGAACAGTTCCCTGAGCTGGATGTTTGGGTTAGAAGTCTGGTATCGGAATTTTGCAGCATCGATGGCGAGGTCTTTAATAGTCAGAAAATATTCCATACTGTGTCGGATTAGGTCCTCGTGCATGGGTCCTAATGTCTCAATAACACCCGGGGTTCTCATAAGGTTCCTATGTGCTCTCCATAACAGCACTGGGTCTTTAGGCTCGACTCTTACCCACAAGTCTAGGCTATTTTCCTGTCTCTGAAAAGTGTTATAAGCCCTGAGCCATTTTAGCTGATTAACCCCGAATGAAACGAAGGCTTGCAATTGTATGTCCCCAACAAAAGGGCCAGGATTTAAATCAGTTTCGTGGTCTAACATGAGGTTATGCAAGTAAAATTCACACAATAATATTTGAACCTTAATTCCATAATGCTTGCAACAATCTATAAAATCATTAACAGTATTGATTTGTATAGGGGCACCCGCCCTGACAGCTTTTATCTTTAATCGTAAATATCGTTCAAGAAAAAATAAAGCATAGTTTTTAGCAGGGGCCCTACAGGCCAGAACGTCATTATACAAAGAACACACAGTGTCCATCTGCCTAACAACAATATCTAATCGACGAGTTACCTTGGCAACCTTTTCTTGCTCCTTTTGCCAGCCTTCGAAGGCCTGGCTCTCGGACTGACTCATATCCCGAAGTTGTTGTTGCAACTCTTCATATTTCTCCCGAGGGACTGTTTGTTCTCTCAGCTGTTCAGTTTCTTGCTGAGCTTGCTTCATCATCTTGTGCAAGGTCCTTATTTTCGGATCCTTTTTCCATAGAGCCGTAGAGGCCGGGAGTTTTACCTGAACCTTTTTGTTATACTGTTTGGAGTTCAGAACCCGAATTACCCCTGAGGGTGGTGCCTCTGTTTGGATCTCTTTATTCTCTTTCTCTTTCTTAACGCGAATGAAAGGTTGCTGTGGTTCCCCTGTCAATGGAACATCATCCTGTCCCTCTGCCTCAATTGGAACGACAGTCCGTTCCTCAGTGTCAATTGGAACAACTGTCTGTTCCTCAACGTTGTTTGGAACGACTGTCTGTTCTTGAGTGTCAATTGGAACATCAGTCTGTTCTTCAACATCGTTTGGAACAACAGTCTGTTCTTCAACGTCATTTGGAACAGCAGTAGGTCTTCCAGCAGGGTTTTGACCAACAGGGCGGCTGTAAGTCCTTCGTCTTCTTGTTCTACGGGATTTTGCTGCAGTGGCCCTTTTTCTTTTCCTTGTGGTCCTTTGTATCCTCAGATTGGCTTTCAAAATCCGAATTTGCTGTCGGAGCCGGGCTATAGTGCTCAGCAGCCTCTGTTGTTTTCTCCTTAATTTCTTGATTTCCCTTGCCTCAGCAGAGGGCTTATGACTGGCCCTTAAATCTGCTCCTACTCCGTCTAGAATTTCTTCTGGTGCCTTGGGAACAGATTGTTCCCGATTGGTGTCCCTTATTTCTTCCTCATGAACGGGCGGGTTTTCTTCTCCTTCCTTTTATGCATGTGAATTCTCAGGTATGTCTTCCTCTGGAGGTCCATCGGGAGGACCTGCTGGGCTAGAGGGTTGGCCATATTCCCCCATATTGGCCAGGATTGCGGCCAATTCATCTTCGCCCACAGGGTCTCGCAGCGGGCTGCTCTCTGGCTGTACTACTTCCTCCTCCTGATTGTCCTGCTCAGTGACTGCCTTGGAGTGTTCAGCTTCTATTTCTGTTTCGGAGTGCACTTCTCCCTCCTTGCCTCCTTCTCCGGCTTGCTCAGCCTCGCCCCCAGATTGTCCAGCATTTTCTTCGAAAGGTCCTCCTTCTGGTTCTGGAGGTTCGTCTGTAATCTCGATTGGCTGGGTGATGCTTTCCCGAATCTTTTCCAGCCTCCATCGTATTTGAGCTAGCCGGGCTGATTTTCTTGGTTTCTCAAGTTGTTCAGGTGTACAAGCAACAGGGTTTTTTGCTACCAATTCTCTATGTTTTTCTGGTCGCTCCGGTGTACTTGAAGAATGTTTACGTTTTGGAGCAACACGTTTTTCTGCTGCCAATTCTCTGCGTTTCTCGGATCGTTTCGGTGTGCTAGAGGAATGTTTAGGTTTTAGGGATGGTGCAGCCAATCCCCCCTCGATCAATGCAATGAGCTCCTCCCATGGTTCCACTAAGAATTTCCAATGTAATAGCAACTGCCTGTACTATTTTGAGACGCAAAGAAGGTGATCGTCGTAAAAAAACAGAGTATGCAACAAAAACGGATTGTGGATGGCAACTTTGCGTAAAATAGAATTATCATACCGTTAAACCATGCCATACCTTCGTACACTATCTACCCCAAATGATGTGCTGACACGTAACTCATGGAGTAATGAGATTACCTTCCCCCCCGCGATGTGATAGGCTGCTCCAGCCGTCAAATAGAGGAGTAGTAGCCATCATGTAACTAGTCATAAAGGAACAACATATAAAATTACGCCATGTTTTAGATGGAAAACGAAATACCGAAATCGAGGCAAAAAGGTGGATCGTGTTTTACATAAGAGCCTGCATAATATGATGCGAGGCCGGGGGATGGGACGTCTGTCAATCGTACGAAGTCTCCAGAGGTCATTGTCAGTTCCTTTGCCATGATTGGTGGTAATGAGTTCATGCGATATATTCATTGGGACATAAAATATGAATTATTTATAGGATATAAGAGACAAATAAGTATTAATATCATACCTATTGGTGTAACCATTATGACTTCGATACCATTAACAGAGCTCTGCTGCTGACAGGTGTTCATAACCTTGGCAAAGTTGTTTATTTCACCCTTGGAACCATGATCCTTTGTGTGTATTTTGAAAAATATTTTGTCGAAATGCAGGCCATTATGCTGGCTTGGTAACCAGGTAGCCATAATGCCATTCACAAGGAAGGTGCGAAACGTGGACAGGTCGGCTTGTGATGAGACCCCCTGTTCCAAGGTCTGTTTATTTAGTGTACCTTTTGGACCATATCCCTGGTGTGGTGGCCATACTGGGAATGCCACTTCGCTTCCATCCTGATGATCATGGTAGGCTGGCTCGTGATGAGACCCCCTATCCTGCATTTGACAATCCAGATTCATTTTTTTCTTTTTGTAAAACACTTTTTCTTATTTATTTACACATAAGGGTGGTTCAGCACTCCTTAAGAGTGGGAATGGTGGAAGAAGTCTTATCATCCCAACAGGAAGATATGAATCCTCTGCTCTTATCCCTAAGTAATAATCAAAGAAAATTTTTAAGGAAATCGCCATGATAAAGATAACCAATCAAAACAATGGGAATAAGTCAATGACAACGGAGATGAGAGGTAAGTATGTCCCTCCTCTTGTCCTCTTATCAATACTAGGCTCTATAAAGATAGCGATCTTATGATCTGCTGACTTCGGTATGTCGTAATTTATGTTCATTGCATAAGTGCATAGCTGTATCTTAAAGACTGGAGAGAACATGGCTAAAAGCATCCTCAATATAAATCATCACAGAGAGCAAAAACATGGCTATGGTGTTCTTTTTGAAAAAGGAACCGGAGAGAAGAATCCATGCAAAACAAATAGTTGAGATGCCGTTCTTTGAGAAGGAACAGCTGAAGATCATAAATGTTGTCTCCTTTGAAAAAGGAGCAGCAAAAACTCTCAAATGTTGTTCCTTTTCAAAAGGAACAGCAAAAACTCACAAATGTTGTTCCTTTTGAAAAGGAACAGCAAAAACTCACAAATTTTGTTCCTTTTAAAAAGGAACAACAAAAACTCACAAAGGTTGTTCCTTTTGAAAAGGAACAGCAAAAAACTCACAAATGTTGTTCCTTTTGAAAAGGAACAACAAAAACTCACAAATGCTGTTCCTTTTGAAAAGGAACAACAAAAACTCACAAATGTTGTTCCTTTTGAAAGGGAACAACAAAAACTCACAAATGTTGTTCCTTTTGAAAAGGAACAGCAAAAACTTCACAAAAGCTGTTCCTTTTGAAAAAGGAACAACAGAAAATTACAAATGCTATTCCTTTTGAAAAGGAACAGCAAAAGCAAATGCTGTTCCTTTTGAAAAAGGAACAGCAAAGACACGCTGAATGCAAAAATCAAAATTAAAAAAGAAAGATCAAAGAAATGTTAAGAAAACGTATATACAAGAACTTATGTACAAGTCATAGGAAAAAAAAATGCATTCCTTACTGAATTACAGGTGAGGAAGATTTTACTTCCTCTCCTAAAATTTCCATATCAGTGTCTTGACGTAGCTGCTGACAGAAGGATTCCCGAGTGAGTGGCCTACGATAGAGATGAACTCGGTGGCCATTTACCTTGAATGCATATTCAGAATCGTCGATTGTGATCAGAGTAAGGGTCCCATTATCATGTACTTTCTGGATTTCATATGGTCCCAACCAACGAGTCTGCAGTTTCCCCGGGAAGTCCTGAAACCGAGAGTCATATAACAGAGCCCAGTCCCCTTCGTGAAAGACTTTGTTCTTGATAAGTGCATCATGCCATTTAGCTCGCTATTGTTGAATGAGTGTTGTATTCTGTAATGCAGAGAGCCTTATTTCGTCCAATTCATTAATTTGTTGTAATCGATTAATTTGTGCCTCACTTAAATCTAGGCCAACTTCCTGTGCAGTTCGTAACGTTTGGATTTCGAATTCTATGGGGAAAATAGGTTGTTTTCCAAACACTAATTGATAGGGTGAATAACTGGTGGTACTTCTCCATGTGGTTCTATAAGCCCAGAGTGCTTCAGGTAGTCGGGCGGCCCAATCACGCCTATGTGAAGCAATGGTTTTTGTTAAAATTGATTCTATTACCTTATTGCTACTTTCTACTTGCCCATTCGCCTGCGGGTGATATGGGGTAGTAATTTTATGCTGGACGTGATAATTGTTAAGTGTTGCAGCTAATTTGTTTCCGGAAAATTGTGGTCCTCCATCTGTAATTATTTCTCTCGGAAGGCCATAACGTACAAACAAATGGAACAGGAACTGTATTACAGAATCTTCTGTAGCTCTAGGCAACGCTTCGGCCTCAACCCATTTAGTGACATATTCTGTGGCTACCAAGATATATGTTCTCTGATTTGATGATGGGTTGATGGGTCCAACGAAATCAAGAGCCCATCGTTCAAATGGTTCAATGACTAATTGTGGCCTCAAAGGCATTTCGTCGGCTTGACCAGGTCGTCCTGCTCGCTGGCAACTGTCACAGATTGGACAAATTTCTTTGCATCCTTAAAAATTGTAGGCCAGTAGTATCCTGTCTGCAATACTTTATGTGTTGTTCTTTTTTCAGCGAAGTGTCCCCCACATGGTCCGTCATGACAGGCTTTTAAGATGCCGAAAATTTCATCTTCTCGAATACATCTCCTAATTTGCATGTCTGCCCCTGTGTGGAACAAATGGCCCCCAATCCATGAAAATCGAGTGCTCTTCTGAACAATCTGCTTAAGTTCATTAGGGGTTAAGTGTTTTGGTAGCTTACCTACTGCAAGGTAATTGGCAACATCAGAATACCAGGGTGTTTGAACAGCAATGGCAAACAGGTGCTCATCCGGAAATTAGTCTTCCACTGCTGCTGCTTCAATTGATTTTGGTATTCGAGAGAGAAAATCAGCTACAGGGTTTTCCTTGCCGGGTTGATCCTTGATTGTGATATCGAACTCCTGCAATAAGATCAACCATCTAGTTATTCTAACATTTGTAACAGGCTTATTTGCTAAATATTTAATAGCAGAATGATCTGTATATAAAACAACGGGATAGCCTGTAATATAATGTCTAAACTTATTGACAGCATGTATTACAGCGAGGAATTCTTTTTCAGTAACAGTGTAATTCAATTCAGCAGGGGATAAATTTTTGTTGATATAATAAATAGCATATGGTTTTTTATCCTCTTCTTGCCCAAGGACTGCACCGATTGTTGTATCTGAGGCATCAGACGAGATTTGGAATGGTAAATTCCAGTCTGGTCCTCGAAGGACTGGAGCTGTTGATACAAGCTTCTTTAATTCCTGGAAAGCACGGTCACATTTTTCTGTCCACATGAAATCAACATTACTAGTTAGTGCATATAGAGGTGCAGCAATGTGTGAATAATGTTCTATGAATCGTCTATAATACCCAAAAAATCCAAGAAAGCTGCGTACTTCTGTTTGAGTAGTGGGAGTGGGGATAAGCAAAAGTATTTGAATTTTGGCCGGATCTACCTGAATGCCAGCTGCTGAGACAAAGTGTCCTAGAATAAGCCCTTCAGTCATCATCATATAACATTTTTCGTGGCTTAAGCAAAGCCTGGTAGCAATGCAACGCTGTAGGACTTTTTCTAGAGTATCTAAAGCTGGGTCAAAATCATCTCCATATGGTGTAAAGTCATCCATGTACACTTCAAGTCCATCATTTATTAAATCTGCAAAGATGCTAAGAACAACCCTTTGGAATGTGGCAGGAGCATTACATAGGCCAAAGGGTAGAACTCTATAGGCAAACGTTCCCCAAGGACAAGTAAAGGTAGTCTTATCCTGGTCCTCAGGGGCAATCTGAATCTGATTGTATCCACTGAAGCCATCCAGGAAAGAAAAGAATTTCTTTCCTGCTAAAGTATCCAATACTTGGTCTATGAATGGGAGAGGGAAGTGATCTTTTTGTGTGGCTTTGTTTAACTCCCTATAATCCACACAAATCCTCCATTTCCCATTCTTCTTGGGTACAACCACAAGCGGAGAGACCCATTTACTATCAGAAATAGGGTAAATAAAATTAACATCTAAAAGTTTCTGAAGTTCAGCTTTTACAACATCTTTTAGATGAGGGTTGAGTCTTCTTTGCGGTTGAAGGACATGTCTTGCATCTTTTTCTATATAAATATGGTGGGTGCACAATTTGGGATCAATCCCTTTCATATCAGGGTAATCCCACGCAAATGCTTCTTGATACTTCCGTAACAGATGGATGAGTTTTATTTCTTGGTCCGGTGTAAGGTTGGCATTGATGTTTAGAGTTTTTCCCGGTTCAATTTCCACTACTTTACTATTGGCAACAGAAGTCACAAGTATCGTTTGGTCATGCGCATCTTTCAAGGGATCTTCTTCTAGTTCGCTATCGAATGCAGCTTCTATCATGAAACACTGTGTGTGAGGTCTAGATTCTGTTTGACTAATGAAGTTATTGATAACATCATCTTCTATTTGGTCTTTAAAGTCTAGGGCCTTCTGTATAGTCAATGGTGATCTGATATTGTCAGTAAGATATGATACAGGGTGCTGGTTAGTTTTTATCATTGTCAGACTTGGCTGTGCTAGAGGGTATAGAACTAGATTTTTAATATCTGGTCCTCTGGTTATGGTCATGTTTCCCTGCCGGCAACCAATGTAAGCATCGGCGCTAGCAAGCCAAGGTCTACCTAAAATTAGCGGGTGTCCATCCAGTCGGGTTTTTGGATTAATTACCAGGAGATCGGTTGGGTATTCCCAGGAATCTATAGAAACCATGATATCGTATAGAGTACCTTCTGGTCGAACTACAGATCGATCGGCCAATTCTAACAAAGTAGAAGTGGGTTCTACCGATGTAATGCCGAGCTTTTGGCAAGTAGAAGTTGTCAAAATATTAATTGCAGCTCCTAGATCAACTAAAGCATTAGTCAGGGTCTGACCATAGATTTGAACAGTTACGATTGGATTTCCCGGATCTTCATATTTAATGGGTGTTCCTGATAACAGGTCAGATAAAGTGCCGACTACTTGGACTCTTGGGTTAGTGGTTGCATTCCTCCTTGATTTTTTTATGCACAATTCTTTTATAGTTTTTGCATATATAGGGATGTCTTGAATGGCTTGGAGGAAAGGAATTCTTATGTACAGATTTTGTAACTCTCCCAGAATATCAAAGTCTGGATATTGTACAGGTCGTGGTATGACTAATCGTTCTGGGAAGGGAGGGGAGGATGTACTTGCTTGCTGATGAGTTTTCTCTTTATTTACACCCTCTTGTTGTAACGGCTGTTCTTTTGGTAACTGATCTTCAATGTGAACTGTTTTATCTCCCTCTGTTTCTATTATACGTCCAGATCTTAACTGAAGATCATTGCACTCCCTCAGATCAGGTCCGATTTCTGATGATTCTATGATTTGGAGGGATTGGACCGGTCTATTATTTGGATTGGGATTGGGTTGGGCTGGGAGTTGCGGTCTTAGATTATACTGGGGATTTTGTTGTAAAGCTGGCAGAGTCGGTTGAGGGAGCGGAATAGTTCCTGTTGGCTGATATGTCGATTTTGGCCAGTTTGTCTGTCAGGGTGAACCTTGTGAAGTAGGGGGGGTCCATTGTGGAGGATATGGGTTATTCTGCCAATATGGTGGAGCATAGGGAAAATTCGGCCAACCAAATTGGCTTGTCTGATTCATCCACGGATTTGGAGAAGGAAAGGGTTGTGATGACCAGTTCGGAAATGGGGGTTGAGATTGGTTTTGCCACATACTATATTGCTGAGTATTATATTGCGGAGGCTGGAAAGAAGAAGTTGGATCTGAAAACATACCAGATTGCCTTGGTTGCCATTGGCGACGCTGGTTAATGAAGTATGCTGATTCTGGCTCTTCTTCCGCTTCCTTATATACTGCCTTCAATCCAGGAAGTGAGGGGCAGCTCTCAGTAAGGTGGTCTTTTGTACAGATAGCACATGTTTGAACTGCATCCAGTGGACATTCATTATGACTATGTTTTCTCCTACATCGGGGGCAGAAGATCACCAAATTTTGTTCTGCCTCCATCTGCTTCTGTTTAGCCTGCACAATATCAAGTTGTGTAGTTAATGTCCCCAGAATATCAGTTTTAAAATTTTCTAATAAATTTCCAAGTTCTACACGTGTTACTCCTTCTGTTGATATTTTGTTATCTCTGACAAACCGATCATATTCTGCTGGTTTTATCCTTGTGCTACCTCTCGAGCTCCTGATACATAAGTCGATGATGTCAGCAAAATTCTCTTGATAAATATCCCCTTTTCCCATGATATTCAATGTTTCAATCCATTGTTCCTTCATGCCTCTGATCAATGCTGTTTTTAACACATTATCAGGCAGAGGTAGTGATGCATATGGAGATCTTTGTAAATTATACTGAAAACGTTCTACATATTCTTCTAATGTTTCATTTGGTCTAGCTATCATCTGAAATATTTCATCTTTCAGTTCTCTAGACCTACAGTAATCTTGATATTTCTTTAGGAAAGATTCCTTCATTTGCTCCCAGTTATTTATAACTCCACCACCTAAACCCATAAACCATCTTAAAGCTACCCCTTTCAAGGTGGAGGGGAACAGTTTTAATTTCTAGGGGTCAGTGGTGTAATCATATCCCCTGCATAACACATCAAATTCAAATAAGAATGCATCAGGGTCCTCTGATGTAAGTCCGTGAAATGTAGGAATGTGTTGAAGGGGAATTGCTTTCATAGGAGCATTTGCTGCGGAATCCACTATAGGATATTGTAATGTAGAGGTTTGAGTATTTGGCTGATTCTGCGCCATAGGGTCGAATATGTGCCAATAACCTTCCGGGATTTCTAGGAGGGTATTCCTAGGCTAAGAAGGAACGGCCTTGATAGGGATTGTTTTAATAGCACTTCCTTTGTCTGGAATAATAGAAGTCCCTACTGTTTGAGGAGATTGAATCCCCCCAACAATGATTTTTGCAGTGCTCCCTTTATCTGGGCTATTTAATGGCTGAATTATCCTAGAAGGAGATCTTGGCTCTTCAACTTCCCCTGTTTCCCCTTCTCCTTCACAAAGATTGCTTAGATTCCCTTCCTGCAGTCGTTCTGGAATAGAATTTTCAATTTCTTGAAAGTCCTGTTCATCAGTCTGACTATGCACCTCAGCGAAGGCTACAGATGGTGATCCTGCGACCTGAAGGGAACTAGTAGGCTGTTTAGAATTGGTTTTCCTGGGCCCTACTGATGGCTGAGATTCAGTTTTCTTATAGATTTCGTCTATGAAGGTTGTTCGGCCAAGGGTCACCGGCCCTTTGGCTTTTTCGGGTTTGAATGGAGGTTTGATAATTTTTTCTGGCTTTTTCTGCTTAGTCATGCACTCTATAAACTACCAGATCCTATTCAACCCACAATTCTGCCAGGAAAGCGGACAGTGGAGCAGGGCTTTTACATGCTCCGTACGCAGGTTCTTACCTTCCGTTTTTAAAATCCAACTCTCCCCTAGCAGACTCGTACACTACTCTGTAAAAGACAAATGGCTATACTCTTTCCCCGGCAACGGCGCCAAAATGTAGAGCTGTAACAAGGGTCTCTTTCACCTCTAGTTATGCCACATTAATAAGTCAATCCGGGAACGCTTTGTTATTGCAAAGAGTATCTCAATCCGAGGCTATTCGTCAGAGTAATGCTTAGTAGTACAGTGTTCAGAAAATACAAGGGTAAATGGATGCTAGACTAGATTACTTTAAAGGCATAAAATCACACAAGGCAACTTATCAGTCAAGGGTGCGGAAGCGATAACCCATCCCTCTAGAAACTGATGGAAAGGAAATTAGAGCATGGACCATAGGTCTGGGAGCTAGGCAGCGACAGCTGAGGCTCTCTACAGCCTTAGACCTTCTCTCACACCAAAGCAGCAATTGCAAGTAAATAGAACGGCAGAAAGTAAAATGGAACAACAAACAGGAAATGGAACAGCAAGTCTGAAATAGAACAACAGTAAATGGAACAACAATCAAATAAACTAAGTCTCGCGAGTCAGAACTAAACTTGTTCTATTCTGCAATAAAATAGCAATCTTTTCTCTTAAAGCAAATTGGATGGAATGTACTTTACTGATAAATTATGGAACAGCAAGCATCAACCATATATACACACACCACACTAATATATCAATCTGATGGTTAAAGAAGATATGACTATGTTTCCAAATAGAACAACATTACTTCCAGATTCCAATGATTGGGATTTCACACGAATCTAATAACAGTAATACAAATGCTCTGTAACAGAAATAGCTGGCTTAGACTGATAACATGCAATCAACTCTGAAAGGATTCACTCATATGATACAGAGTCACTATATAAACCATTAATGAATTAGTCGGAATAGAGCATGGAATAGCATATAAAAAGTATGTCAGATTGCTGAGCAATAGAGATAAGCAAATCACGCAGAAATCAAATTATAATGATACAAAAGCAAGTGTCCTTCGGAGCCAGGCCCTTAGCTTCCAACGGTACACCGCCTTAGATTACTCCAGACACAGAGATGAAATAAACACCAAGTCTTTTATATTAACGCATCAACAAACGTACAGAAAACCAAGTCTCAGTGAGAGTCGATGATCAAAGTTTAGTCTGAAACTTAAGATTACATAAAAAAAGTCCCTTTGCTTAACGATGCTGTCCCTTTTTATAAAGGTAACGGCGGAGGTATCTAGGTGACAAAAATAAGCAAAACAGCAATCCCTCAGGATCAAAGATCCTGAGGGATTCGCCAAGCCGTTAATCCTTTACTTTTCTTTCCCTGTTCCGTCGAATTGGTAACCCTTCTTTCTTCCCTGGGTCATTCTGCTTCGATCTGTTCGATCTCTTTTGCATCCGATTTCCTTCTAGAGGGACAACAGTTATTCCTCCTTTGTCTTTCCTTTTTGGACGGAAGCTCTCCGTTTCCACCTTTTCCTGCATAGAAAAATGACAATTATCAGCGATTAAGCTTTCCATACTAATTCTCACACATTCTATTAAAATTCTTTATTTCTCTAAGTTCATTATGCAGAAAGGGTTACAATTGTTACTGAAAAGTCACTAAATTGTTCGTCAAAAACATACATTTCCAGTGCTCCACAGTAGCCTAGGTCACTGCCCATAATGGAATGATAACTTAGTAGTAGTGAAAGAACAGGGAAACAATGATGCAAAAGAAATAAGTTAAACAATACCTTAACCAGACCCTACTAGCTATGATAGGCATTTCATCAACATATGATAAACATGAACCTATAGGTGTAAACATCATAATAAAGTGTAGGGATTTCATAATTATTTGATAATCACTAGGAACCATTATTCCCTCATGTCATTTTGCTGGATTACGATCTATTAGACCATAGATACATTATCCATTCACTTACAAGTAAAAACATTCTGAGATCCATACATAGCTGCTATTATAGAACATTCATATAACCAACATAATAGGGACAAAAATATCATAAGCATATTAGCCATAAAATCCACATATACATCAGTACATTTACACATGAAAACCAAGGGAATGAATGTCTCATTAATGAATGCAATAAACAAACTGGAGATTGGACTACCACGTTCCACCCAACCACAGAATGGATGAGCCAAATATCTCTTTAGCCATTCACCCCCATGCCATATTCCAAGCATGAATGTAGACTCATAGAACAAACCAAAAGAACCAAACAAGCATGGAAGCCACTAGAGTTCTCCACCTACACTGTGAGGTATTTGAGTGCCTCGTAGTCTCTCAGGCTTTACCGTAATCCATAGTCTGATCCAGGGATCACTAGGCCAACACCAAGACATACTTTCTAGGCTTTACCATACATTCCATCCCGGGACTAATAATACCAATGGAGAGAAATCCACCTCTTGGATTTACTGTATATCATGTCATTCACTGACAATGATTCCTAGGCTCGCCAAGGCACATCATCCTCACTTTACTGCAACCCATAGTCTAGATCAGGGGTTACTAGGCTAGTGGATTTACCGTGATGCATAGTCTGGTTCGGGGACCACTCGGCCATGTGTTTTTCATTTTGGAGATCCACCCCACTCAGCTTCGAATGCATCCAACCATCCCAAATCAATTGAAGTATGAGAACCCATTTCATTAAGGCTATCCATAAATGACAAGGTTAGGCTGAAGAACATTGTTACATCTGGAAAAACCCATGCCATGATAGAAAAGAACCACATGCAATACCATGCATGCAAAATCTAGTAAGAAAAATACACATGCAAATCTATACTAGCAATGAATATTGTTGTAGCTACTTGATCTTACCTTTCCTAGCTTGATCTTTGCTTCCTCTTGCCTTCTTTGCGTTTCTCTCCAATGCCAAAGTGCTCCAAGAAAAATCTAAGTGTCCAAGAGTGAGAGAGAGGGAGAGAATAATAGGAGAGCTCCAAAACTAAACTGATCAAGCAAGCTAATTGATCCTCAAGGTCCTTTTTATGAATGAGGTCTCTATTTTCTTCATTTTCCATTATTTTCCTTTAATTTCCTCCTCACATGCCATCATGCGGAAAGAGTCAATTTTGCGGACAAAACCAACCTCCCTAGAAGCTAAGGCTTTCTAGTGACAAACAAGACAAGTAAACACTACCTTTCTCTAAATATGCATTTAGAATACAAGTAATCAGGTGTTTATAACATACCTTTAGTCCAACGCTTTGTAGTAGTCCAGCCTCGCCGATCCGGATGAGCTCCTCCTTCTCTTCGAAACTTGCATTCACTAACAAGCCAAAAGATTACATAGCACCTGAATAACTTATAAAATAAAACATATTCATCATACAGACCAAGGAGTATATGAAACAAATCATGTATAACAATCTGTTGAGAAAAGTGAGTTTATTTGCATTAAGTGGAAACAAAAGAAACCATTACAACCTGAGCCTTGGTGTTGTGCAGGTCCCTCCTAGGGTCCAGCAAGAGTTTTCCTTTACTTTGATCAACTCACCCACTTCCAAATAAGGCTAGGAAAGGATGGGAATCTCTCCTCTCAAGCTCTATAAGGGAGTCCTAATTCCAGCAACATCTACCCTTAGGAATGTTCAGCTTTCAACCTCCCCTCCCTTTGGCCCAATGCCTGTATTTATAGTGCTTTAGAGGAAGTTAATCAGGTCCACCATCAATGGGATAAGCCCCTCTTTGAATGGGATAGCTCCCCTCTTGATGGGATAAGTTCCTCTTTCATAGGGATACATGAACCATCTGGAGGCGCTCAATACACGTCAAACAAGCTTCTAGAATGCTCTAGAAATGACCAAAAGTAACTTTTTTGAAGTGAAACTTGCGCCTTTTGACCTTTACAGGAGTACGCACCCACCTCTTTACAGACAGAGCGTACAAGTATGCAGGTATTGTGAACTTGGGGTGCGTACACGCAGGTAAGGCTAAGAGAAACTGCGTACCCAGAGTTATATAGATTTTTAAAGACTTTCTCTCTTTTTTGGAGTTTGACATGAAGAGCAGAGGTATGAGACTTGCCAAGGAGGATAGTATGACAGTTGACGGAGCCATACTAACTGCAAATAGTCATGGTGACAAATTTTAGTGTAACAGATTGCCCCCTAAAGTGCGAAGCCTGTAGTAGATTAGGGTTTCATATTATCTAGGAAGGGTGAAGTACTTTATCATTTCAAGGATTATCTTGTGGAGAGCCCAGTCGGAACCTGCAAATATTCAACACAAAATACATATATAAGATCATATCATCGCTGAGGTAGGCATTCCCATACTTAGATCAAAAACTTTAACTAACAAACTAACTACTGCTCTGATATAGGAATGATTTCGCAGTACATCATAATAATAGACTCATGTAGACACAGTATGGATGCAACCATCTGTTTATGATTAGTCTACCGTATAATGAATACAAAACTCCTTGCAGCCTGGATGGTGGAAACTAGATCCAGGGTCTTCATTTCTACTTCCCGAAAAGGTACGATTCTATCCATGCGAATAAATGAGTTGATGTCGAACATGGTAGAAACCACTTGATTACCATTCGATGATGTAAACTGTTAACAAGTGTGAGAGAGACCACCAGTGATGTCAATGGTTCTCAAAGTACCCAGTACAATCCATGAGATGTGAATGAATGAGTTGATGTCGAACATTTCACGGAATCCTTCAATCGAAAGTCAATGATGTAAACTGTCGTCAAAGGCGAGCAACCTGCCATTGATGCATGCAGATTTCAAGGTACTAACAATTTCTAGGTCATCTTTCTAGATAATGTGCTGATGTCGATAGAAAGCGACCCGTTGCAGGCAAGCCCACAACAGGAAATCATAGATCAAGTTGAAGAAATGTAGCTGTAAGGACTGACTCAGGGATGGTCAAGATGGATGACGGGTATTTTGAAGATGAATGGTTTATTTGCAGTGACCTCTTGAACACATAATGACACGACAGATGGCTTGGTGACATTTGACCCAAAGTTAATACCCGGCTAAAAACTTTCAATGTGGTTCAATCAACTGTGAGGCAAAGGATTTCCCAACCCAGGTGAATGAAAAGTGTCGTGTTCAAGAGTGGTGATAAGGCTTCTTCTCAGACAAAGGATAACAAATAGGCTCATTTTTCTCTCTTTTCCCCCACCATTTCTGGCAAGTACCTCTTTATTTTTTACAAGCTTGAGGAGGATAACATATGCTTGATTATAAGCTCATCCTTCGGATGAGTCCAACTTAGTTTAGATTCGAACCCTAAGAAGGAGTGGTCCGTTCCTGTTTGTAATCGAACAGGTCCTTTACTGTGAAATTTTAACGAGTCCAGTATAGGAGAAACTCAGAGTTTTTCAATTTTAGAGAGTCTGAAAAAACTTAAGAAGACTCCAGGGTTGAACTTTTTTGTAAATTTGTGTCTCCCAAGCCCGAAAAAGTATAAAATAATACTTGAGAGAACCGCTTGATATTGCGACCAAGAAGTACTTTCATGATTAGTGCCTTTGACGTGAAAAGTAAAAAGCGATCAAGGACATGTCGTTTTATTTCCAGTATCGAATTTGAAACGACAAAAATCCGACAATCTTTTCCTGTTTTTACGGTCAGAAAAGGGATATAAGGGGACCGTCTTTTAATTCCGTTTTAACGAGTGTAAAAGAAACACTCGACAATCTTTTCATGTTTTAGGAGTCTGAAAAGGGCTTAAAAGAGAACTCCAAGGTTTCACTTTTTTGTAAGTTTTAGCGAGTTCGAAAAAATGATAAAAATGTACTCATGGCCGACTTTCAATTTAATTTACGAGCAGGAAAAGACGGAAAGAACTCGGCATTTTCATTTGTTTTACGAGAATGAAAGATAGAAAAATAATCTCGGTATTTTCATGAGTTTAACGAGTCTTGAAAATAACTAAAATTGACTCTAGATAGGTTTCATTTTTACAAAATCTTGAAACAGAGAAAAACTATGCTTCAAAGTAGTTTCATTTTTACACAAGCTTGAAACAGAGATAAAACTGTGCTTGATGCCCCCTAAGCATAACTGCTAGAGCGCATGCCCCCCAGCTTCATTTCATTCAACCAGTTGGATGAAATGAAGGTTCAGTTACGAGATCATTTGAAAGACTCAATCTAAAACTGTAAGAAAATTATGCAAAAACTAAAATAACTAACCTAAATATACAACTTAACATTTATGAGATCTAGTCAAACTCGCGACTCGATTAAAGGAGGATTTTTTTCATTTTTTAACGAGCTTGACACAGGAAAATAACTATGCTCGGATTCGGTTTCATGTTTACGCAAGCTTGAAACGAAAAACTATGCTTGTTATAAGTTCACATGCCCCCAGCATAATGACGCAAAACGAGGGACATGCCCCCCAAGCTTCATTGCATTCAATGAGGTGGATGGAATGAAGCTTTACTTTCAAGATCTTGGAAAGACTAGTGGGAGTTGTTTCATTTTTTAGTGAGGTTGACACAGGAAAAGAACTATCCTCAAAACCCTTGTTTCATTTTTTAAACGAGCTTGACACAAGATAAGGAACTATGCTCATAACTACTCTCTACAATCTACCTAACAAAAAAATTTACTCTAAAATACCTTGATTCATTTTCTAAGGAGCTTGACACAAGACAAGGAACTATGCTCTAAAATCCTTGTTTCATTTTTAATGAGCTTGACACAAGATAAGTAATTATACTCATAACTACTCTCTACACTCTACCTATATTAACCTATCCTTGTTTCATTTTTTAACGAGCTTGACACAAGACAAGGAACTATGCTCCAAAAGTTTTCATGCCCCCAGTATAATGATGCAAAGCGAGGTACATGCCCCCCAGGCTTCATTGCATTCAACCAGATGGATGGAATGAAGGTTTACTTTCAATATTTAACTTGAAAAGGGAGTTGTTTCATTTTTAAAGAGGTTGACACAAGAAAAGAACTATCCTCATACCTGATTCATTTTTTAACGACGTTGACTCAGTAACAAGAACTATCCTCAAAATCCTACTTTCTACAATCTACCTATATATCCTAAAATCTACCTGATTCATTTTTTAATGAGGTTGACTCAATAACAGGAACTATCCTCTGGCCAACTGATTCATTTTTTAACGAGGTTGACACAGGAAAAGAACTATCCTCATAACAGCCTATTTCATTTTTTAACGAGGTTGATACAGGAAAAAACTTTCCTCGTCCCTGATTCATTTTTTAATGAGGTTGACTCAGTAAAAAGAACTATCCTTGTACCTGATTCATTTTTTAATGAGGTTGATACAGGAAAAAACTATCCTCGTCCCTGATTCATTTTTTAACGAGGTTGACTCAGTAAAAAGAACTATCCTCGTAATAGCCTGTTTCATTTTTTAACGAGGTTGATACAGGAAAAAACTCTCCTCGCGTCTACTGATCATGGCTTCCAACTGGAAGAAAGACATGTCAACGGACACACCTTGATCATGGCTTCCAAAAGGTCTTCATCAGAAGGAAGAATACTTCTCTGGAAGGAACACATGTCAAGGGACTCAAAAGGGATAAGAACATCCTATTCAAGTAATCCCATAGAGTTTTCCATGTCAATTACCGTATCTAAATCAAAGGAAGATGAGAAAACAGTGAGAGGCTCACTTACATCGGTAACTGAAAACATGGGACCAGTTGTCACATAATTAACCCGTGGCAGGGTAGATACCACTTTAGAATCAGGAACATTTAAGGTTGTCATATTATTGGTAGTTGAAACAAGACTCGGGAATGAAAGCTGGTCTACAGTCACAATACTGCCATTGTGAGGGAAAGACATCACGCGAAAGAGTGTCGATACGATAGCTTTCATTGCATAAGCATAGTCTCGCCCAAGGAGTAAATTGAAATCCAAGGGACCTCGAACTACCATAAGATCAATACAGACAGTTTTACCTTCCAAGGTAATAGAAAACTTAGGAAGGATCCCTAAAGGTTCACTAATGGTTATGTTAAAAGCTTTCAGATTCTGCGTAATAGGCGCAAGCTGAGGGGAACCCAAAGCTTTCCAAACAGTTGAGGATAAAATACTAACAGAAGCACCTTCATCTACCTGAGTACGATGTATGTCCCTACCACCAGCCTTGACGATGATTTGGAAAGGGATGGAGGAAGGAAGACGAGGTTCTGTCAGTCTATTCCAATCAAAGGAAAAGACCTCAGTACTTGGAGGGGGTTCTGTAGAAACAGGTGAAATGCCCCCCGGCATAGAAGAATCTGATGTAACAAGAAGAACCTGAGCGGTATGAAGTTCACTCTCTAAATGGAAAGTGGGATCGACCGAATGTGAAATTGAATCGACCACTTGATCAACTAATGGATCATCAACCTGAGTCAATGGGAGAGTGTGATCGACTGTACTTGAATTTAGATCAATCACTCTGCCAGTTGACGGTAGGTTGGGAGAAAGTTTACGGTAACCAGTTGGAAATTCTTGCTGTGGAACAGTAAGGTTTTCCAAAAATGTTGAGGCTTCATCCATGTGAGGGCAAATGTGAGTTTGATGACTCCCTTTGCATAACTTACAAGGAAACCTAACTTTACCCTTTTTCCCAGGAACCTGACTATCACTGGTTGATGGATCAATGGAAAGTTGATGAGATTTTTCTGACCATACTTCCAAGACCTTCGGAATACCAGGACAATTGACAAGGAAGTGGTCACCCCTACAAAGCTTGCAAGGGTATTTGGGTTTACGGTGCATGTTGGAGTTTTCCTCAACACAACTAACACTTACAACCATGGTTGGTTGGTTGACTTCTTTCTTATCTTGCTTCTTCTTCTTCTTCTTCTTCTTCCCTTTCTTCCTCTTCTTAGACACCTGGTTACTAGCGTCAAGGCTTTTACCAAGCGAAGAGGAAGAAATGGAGGAAGAAAAATTAGGCGAAGAAGGTAAAGGGTCAACAGAAGGTTGGTGATGTTGAGATGGTGAACTCTGTTGAGGTTGAGATAGAACAATTGGAGTATTTTGGGATAACGAAGTTGAAAATAACCATATCGGTAAACCTATTGTAAATCCAGGTAATGACAAAGTAGCCATATAAGGAGGACCAACATTTCCAAAGTAAGGAAAAGTACTAGGATTCTCGTTAGGAGGGTTCCTAGGTTGGTAAATTCCGGAATATTTGCCATTATATTCAACTTCAGTGAATTTTATTAACAATTTATAACTAAAATTAACAATTCACAATTCACACCTAACAATTAAAATTCACAATTCACACCTATGGTCTCTAAAAGTAAAAACAAACAAATTAACACGCGCTATCAAATCTAGGAGTCAAACCACACACAAACAGTAACCTTCCGGAATGAAAACACTAGTTGGTGATGAAATCCAACATCGCAGAATTCAGTACAAAAGTGGCGGGTGGAACAGTTACCCCGGCAACCTGCTTAATGAATAGACTGGACCAAGTTGCTCCACTTTAACCGTCATGAGTGAAGTGAACCCCCCGGAAAATCCAAGTGAGTCTAGCCGACGTCTGCTCCAGGTACAGTGGGATCTTCCCTCCACCATCACCTCGGGTAGAATCCTAAAGATAATGGTCACTAAGGTTACCAACAACAACAAATATACCTAGGGGAACAGTCTACGACCCGATAGCACGCAAGGGCAGAGTAACAAGCTCAATCCCCTTGCCGGCTCCTTGACAATAATCCAAGGTTTACCGACAAGTGACCCCAGGCTCCTCGACAATAATCCGAGGTTTACCGTTTGTAGTACGTGCGTATCTGGCGTCTTTCCCAATGAAGGAGGATTGATCCCCTCACTGGTTTGGACACGGTCTCGTGCTTCTCCTTTAAGAGGAGCTTTCCCAGAGCATAAATGTAACAGTTGGATTTATCCTACCACAAGATGAGCTACTTGTTTGGTTTTACTGTCTTGGAGAGTTAATTACTCTCCTACTCCAAGACACTAGCCTAAGCTATGTTGGTGTATCAGAGCCCTAGAAATGTAAAAATTACTAGATGAATTTTAATTAAGCGTTGTGTTATTAAGGTTGTTATTACTCGAATGGGTAAATGGATATGAAACCAACGGTGTTATGACCCCACTCAACTGAATGCAATCGAATATGATAATGTAATCTTTTCAATTCGATGAATCCTAACTAAAGTAAGGAGAGAGTTTCCATTCACTTCCAACAATGCAAAAAATTGATCACTAAGAGAAAATATAACAAATTCTCTAATGCACTAATTTTATCAAGAAAACTAATGCAAATCAATTCCAAACCATTTTTTATTTTTTTATTTTGTGTAAATTCAAATCAAAGAAAACTGATCTAAATCTACGATTGATTTTTCAGAATGTAAACTATGCAATTGTAATCTATGCACAATTCACTTGAAAAGTATGCAAATGTAATCTATGCACATTTTTCCTTCATATTCTGAAAATGAGAATTCTAATTATGCAAATGTGATCTATGCAGGAGAATCCTCAAACACAAGATGATTCTAATGTAATCTAAGAACCAATCAAGTGCAAGTCGAGAAAATCGGGTGAGAGTTCCAAAGATCAAAAAATAAAAACACTCAAAGGCGATTAACACTCATACACAATTTAGGGCCCCCCCCCCCGGCGAATGAGGGGGAAATTTTTTTGCAAAAACAAAAGCAAAAAGATGCAAAATTGTGAAAAGACTGAGACAAACCTCCAAGTAATGACCAAAGGAAATCAAATTAAGAATTTCTCAAAAAGAGACTCAAAACACCCAATTGATGAAAGCTTAGAGTAGGAATGCCAATGAAACAAGCCTAGATGAAGACTTCTGACAGGTAACTAGTGGATCTGGGCATCAAAAGCAAACTATAAACAAAATCTAATGGGTAAAAAGGAAAAAATGGAATTTTCTAAACTTTTGACAAGGGTACGCAGGCAGCCTGTGTGCACAGGTGCGTGTACGCTCTGTGTACAAAGCTGCAGTGCGTACAGGTACGCACTGTGCTCAACGCAGAGGCTACGTACTTCTAGAAAAACCAAGAAAAACTAAAATCTAATTTAACCCTAAGCTATCCCACCCAAATGCACAGTCAAACAGCCAAAAACCAGAAAACAAACGACTTTTCTCAAATCAAAGTTTCACACAAAGGAAAAATCATTCACATCAATGGAGTTCCCCAGTGGAGTCGCCATTTTGTCATGCGGAAAGAGTCGATTTTGCGGACAAAACCGACCTCCCTAGAAGCTAAGGCTTTCTAGTGACAAACAAGACAAGTAAACACTACCTTTCTCTAAATATGCATTTAGAATACAAGTAATCAGGTGTTTATAACATACCTTTAGTCCAACGCTTTGGAGTAGTCCAGCCTCGTCGATCCGGATGAGCTCCTCCTTCTCTTCGAAACCTGCATCCACTAACAAGCCAAAATATTACATAGAACCTGAATAACTTATAAAATAAAACATGTTCATCATACAGACCAAGGAGTATATGAAATAAATCATGTATAACAATCTGTTGAGAAAAGTGAGTTTATTTGCATTAAGTGGAAACAAAAGAAACCATTACAACCTGAGCCTTGGTGTTGTGCATGTCCCTCCTAGGGTCCAACAAGAGTTTTCCTTTACTTTGATCAGCTCACCCACTTCCAAATAAGGCTAGGAAAGGATGGGAATCTCTCCTCTCAAGATCTATAAGGGAGTCCTAATTCCAGCAGCATCTACCCTTAGGAATGTTCAGCTTTCAACCTCCCATCCCTCTGGCCCAATGCCTGTATTTATAGTGCTTTAGAGGAAGTTAATCAGGTCCACCATCAATGGGATAAGCCCCTCTTTGAATGGGATAGCTCCCCTCTTGATGGGATAAGTTCCTCTTTCATAGGGATACATGAACCATCTGGAGGCGCTCAATACACGTCAAACAAGCTTCTAGAATGCTCTAGAAATGACCACAAGTAACTTTTTTGAAGTGAAACTTGCGCCTTTTGACCTTTAACGGAGTACGCACCCACCCCTTTACAGACAGAGCGTACAAGTACGCATGTATTGTGAACTTGGGGTGCGTACACGCAGGTAAGGCTAAGAGAAACTGCGTACCTAGAGTTATATAGATTTTTAAAGACTTTCTCTCTTTTTTGGAGTTTGACATGAAGAGCAGAGGTATGAGACTTGCCAAGGAGGATAGTATGATAGTTGACGGAGCCATACTAACTGCAAATAGTCATGGTGACAAATTTTAGTGTAACACATACGGCTCCTGATATTTCACCTTTATTTTCTCCTAATTTCCATTATTTTCATAAATAAAGTGCCAATTAATGCCATTTTTACTTTCCAAAGCCTTAGCCATTGCCTTTGCCAATTTCCTTAGCCACTAAATCTATGAACACTCGCACTAGGATTTTTTTCCCAACATTCAACTTGGAATACGTGTCCCATCAACCGTTGCCTTATATAAATTTACATGGAATTTTAAACAGGGATGTTAGAGAACCCTCCCCCTTGTTGAACACCGACCTCGGTGTTAAACCACATCAAGAACTCAAAAAAACGACTAAAAAGAAAACATAATGCCCATGGAACTTTATAACTTAGCTCATTGTAGTATTTACAATGAAAGACTTGCTCAAAAGCAAAACATAATGACAACATGACAATATAACAACTATACCACATATTGGAGCTTTATAACACAACTCATTACGGTATTTACAATAATCACATATACACATATGCACATTTGCTAATCCAACAAATAAAAGGATACAATGCCCATATTAATCAACAAGGGAGTCAAGAGGCCCATAACTCCACCGTCAAAGTAATACTAGGATTCTCCTCCTTCCTAAGAGGTCTAGAATCCACTGCCACAATCAACCTACATCTAATGTCCAACGTTATAATCCAACGCATCTTGTCCTCTCAGTGAATATTTATCAGTTCATTTTTCTAGGGCACACTCCCAATGTGCATCTAATTCCATTTGGCAATGCTAATGACCAAAAAAAATCCATCCCTGTTCTTCCCTTCTCTGTTACATAGTCCTTCAGGTAATCCGGTCTACCCTTCCATGTAGTCATTCACCTTCCAAGTTCTGCCAGCACCCCCATCTTGGGCAGTCCATCTCTTGGCAAGGCTTCCTCACATCGGAAGATATAAAAACCAAGGCATATCCCTACCTTAAAACCATCATACGAGTCATAGCATGCTCATGGAAATCAATGGACACTATTGGGTAGCATTGTCGCACAATGGCCCTACTCCTGAAGTGGTCTACCAGGATATTGATGCATGTTCCAATTTCTTTCACTCCTGCTGCTAATTCTTGTAGTCAATTTCAGCCACTCAACTAGGCATGCTCATGCATTCCTATAATAAGCACATAATTTCCATTATATTTAAAATAAATCGGTCAAAGTAACATCTTTGACCAAATCATTATGTACAACATATCACATTAGGTTAGCTTGAAACACAACCATCATAGATCTAAACCATAAATCATAATCATAGATCACATGTAATCATCATAAACTAGAATCATAATTCACATGCATAATAAAATTGAAGTAAAATACTGATACTTATCCTTTAATCAAGCCTTAGTTTCCACCTTTGTATTTACTCTATACACACTCTAGATCGATTTCTACATTCGACAAACACCCAGTGCCTTCTCCTCAACCATGTGCACACACACATAGGTACATCCCACACATACAACCATGCACGACATACCACACCATGCAATACATGCATCTACACTTGACATACAACACATACACCTACACCCAATGTACAACACAACATGATACATACTCCTACATCAAATGTATGACACAACACAACACGTATACTTACACAATGCACATCACAAGATATACATCAGCACACAATGCATGACATCAAAATATGCTTATAAATACACTTGATATATAAGACAACTCATATATATACCCAAGGTACAATGCCACACAATACATGTACCTACACTTGGCATAAAATACAACAAAATACATGTGTTACACAAAGTACAACACAAGGAATACACATGTCACAATGTCGTGACTACATAATTCACATGCATAGTATCGCATGCCCACAAAACATCATGTACAACATGAAAATTAATACCACATGTACACCAGTACCATAGGTACAACATATACATAGTAACACCTATACACTGCATAACCTACACAATGTGTTCATATCATCACATGCACATGGCACCACTTGCACAATGTGTGCATAACATCACATGTACAAGACACCATCTGTACAACATGTAAACAAAGCCACATGTACACTGCACCTTCTCTACAATGTGTAGATATTACCACATGCATGACATGTACATGACACTACATGTACAAATAGCCACATGCACGACATGTACACAACACTACCTACACACAGCATCACTTGAACAACATGTACACAACACTACATGCACACAACACCACAGGTACATAGCACTGCATATCCAACATGTAGATAACATCATATGTACACAACATTGCATATACAACCTATACATAGCATTGCATAAACAACATCTACACACACTATATGTGCACTACGCCACATGCACACAACAACACATATGAAACATGTACAACATATACAACATATGCACAACAATAGTACCACACATCCAAAATCACATTGTCTTTGCCAAGCAACTTTGCTTCCAGTGTCTTATCCATGCTTGTACTAGCATGCCATAAACCACATTTCTTTCCTTTCGCTAATGTATCCCTCAAGTTACCTATCCATAGAATATACATAATATAATCACATAATATCAACTCATAACCACATGATACTGACCTCATATATTTGTCAAGATTACTCTTCCCACTTGATTCCTCATAAACCAGGAACCTCTCCATGTCATTCACCTGCGTAAGAAATCATTGTTCCACAATAATGATTCCTAACGACCTTGTTAGAAAACACATGAATACATACATATAAACATTAAAAAAAAAAAAAAAAAAAATATTGATCCTTTTAGACAATGACATACATACATATATACATACAAACATCAACATAATCATGATCACAACACAATTGCCAGATATCATTAGGTCAAGGTTAAGAGAACTTCCTTATTTGTGCACACCATGCGCAACATTGAGAGCAATAGTTCCCATCATGGCCAAGGCATATGACATCTCAAGTCCATTCACCTTACCTTTCTCATGTCTATACTACCACTGTCCATTTACAACAATGGACCCAAGCAATCCAACCAACTGCCATAGTCTTACCTTCCACTGCATTTACTCATCCACCAAGCTTCATCAGTGTCTTACATTACCTATTGGGTACCACACATCTCTAACCAAGCTCCATTAACTTTCCTCCTTCCCAACCAATTCCCAAGACTCAAAACATAAAAAAAGATAAGAAACAAACAAGAAGAAAACCATGAAACCAATAACAATACGACACCACAACCCAAGTGGCATAGCTATGCAATAGACACACGTAAAATCAAAAATCAAGTGCAACAATCACAAAAGACCAAAAGAAAAAGACTAACAACAGACACCATGACTCAATCCCCATGGTTCCCAAGGAAAGCTCAACCTAATCCTTCTTCAAGATTTCAGGGCAACCTATGTTGCCATGCAACTCCCTGGATCATACTACCATCAACACATAACTGTTAATGCATAAATAAACATAACAATACACCAGTTACCTTATCTTTTTGTTCCAAGCACTATTGGGCATGGAATCCCCCCACAACAAGTTTTGGGGCTCAAAGCCCAAGTTTTGAGTGATATTACTGTAAAAGTTCCGCGAATTACAGGCGTGAAAGGTATGTTAGAGTCATAGGGTTGTCCGCCCTAAGTGTGAATGTAATGTCGGCCTACCCACGGTCCACGGACCATGGGATTGTATAAATAGGGCGAGGCTCTAAGTTGTAAAGAGATCATCAAGAGATCATATGAGAGAATCTAATTGATAGAATGAGATAGTGAAGCATAGAAGAAGAGTCTAAGTGTGTCTTGGGTCATAGTAGTAGGAAGAGGCTCTGCAGTTGAGTGCGCAGAGACCTAGTAGAGTCCGCAGCTAAGTGCGCAAACCCCTACAACTGAGTGTGCAGGGTAGAGTCGATTATGTAACCAGAGAAGAGATTAATAAAGAAAATTTTTGTTACCAATTCTGTGCATCTGTTCTGAGTTGTTACATGTTTGATATCATTTGCAATTATACTATTTATTTACTGTGCGCACTTGTATGAATCATGAATATTGTTAAGTATAACTAAAAGCATACAAATAAGCTAAGTTAATCAACTAATAGTGGATGATTAGTAAGGACGTGGGTAATAACATTGTTTGGCCCCCGAGTAGGGCTACATGAAGGCAATATCTCAGGCTACGAGGCAAAGGGAAGTGTGCATAGCAATGTGCAGAACCGTAGACCACTTGAAACCATCAGACATCTCCAAGGTGTGGAAACCTAGTTCTAGCACCCTCCCATACTACTTCTAGTGAGACCTCAGTCTGCGCTCCGTGGACTGTTGCCGAAAGGGAAAGTAGTGCTGGGATTTGTTTGGCTAAATCACCTCCAAACCTGGGTCAGGCCCCAACGAGCCAAAAAATGGTTTTGTTGCGAGGATTGGGATCTTCATAAGGGATGTCTAATGTCGTGTCATTGGAATCCAACAAAGAAAGAAATTGAAGGGTGGTTGGACAAAAAGATTCATGAGTTCGTGGCACAGGAAAACAGGAATCTGTGAGTATCAAAGGAACAATGGTTGGAGCACTACTTATATACGGAAATCCACGAAAGTTTCTTTACATCTTTCCCCTTTGAGTTGTATGAGTGGATTGAGAAGCTAGAAGATAGTCAGGGAAGGTGCAGGCTCAACAAACCGATTGTGTGGACCCCAGAATTGGTGCGCAGACTAGAAGCATCAGAAGATAAGATTACGCGTGCTGTGGACCTTTGGCTCAATCAAATTATAGGAGGGTTTGTCACTGAGTTACACTGTAGACACAATTTTTAGCTACAACGAGGGGGAATGATGCTTCCTCAAAGGACTGCGAGGTAAGTACATTAAATCGTTGAACACTTGGATTAAAATGCTATTGTGTGAAAAGTGGGTGATGTGAATAAATTGATGTTTGGGGCTACGCGAAGTGGGAAGATATGTAGAAACGAAGGTAGCACAGAGATAGAAAATAGCCCTTTGATTTCACCTTGGTGGGAAAGTGAGGAAGATCTCGTGAAAGTTTCTTTGAGAAGCGAGATCAATCTGACAAGGAAGTGCATTCCGTGCATACCACCCACACCTACACCACAACTGGTTTCACCATCGTCACCCCCATCTTTTCCCACACCACCTCTGCCACCACCACAGTTCAATATGGCGAGTTCGATAAAATTGTTGGTATTCAGAGGAGTAGGGAACAAAGATCTGAACCAATTTTGGTTCATAGTAAAGGCTATATGGGAAGCACAAGGAGTCGTGGATGACAATATAAAGAAGGCAACGTTGCTAAGCGCATTGCAGGATCACGCACTGACATTGTACATTAAGCATTCTAATGACCATCCAAATGCAGGGATCACAGATATCCAGGCTGTGCTGAACAGGGAATTTAGTAGGCCAAAATCGGGGACACACTCAATTATCGGGTTTAAGGAAATTGTGATGCTTCCAGGCGAGACCCCATGGGATCTGGACCAGAGACTAAAGAGTATGATTCATGAAGCCAACATGACCTTGATGGATGGACAACACCACGCATGGTTTGTAGCAACACTAACGTCACATTTAAGGATGGCGACGTCGCAACAGAAGTTATCCACCTAGGCTGAAGCTTTAGATATTGCAATGAGACTGCAGGAGACCCCTATACAATATCCTGGCCTAGGAGTCCAACAAATCCATGCGCAACTGCAAAATTTGTGTCTGGAAATTCAAAGTTTGAAACAGGATAGGACAACTCGCCCAGAAGCGCGCGAGGAGATATGGTGCATAAAATGCAATGGCCAAGGGCATGGAAAGGACCATTATCCAGTCTTCATGAGCTAATTGGTGGGAGGAGGGCCAATGCCATTAAGACCAGAGGCACAAGCAGGATCGAGCAGGGTGCCTGCATTATGATGCACAATTTTCCAGATAGGAGGAAAACACACTACATATAACTGTCACCTATTACAAAAGTATACACAGACGTCCCAGAAATTGTTCTGTAATTTCTACAGGTCGGTAGGCCATGATGAGCAAGTTATGAGCTGATGATGGATCAGATTCCTGCCTATAGAGTACATACCGAAACGCGAGCCCTTGATCCAAATGCAGGGATGGCGCGCACTGGATTTCAGGGGCGCGGATGAGGTCGAGGTGGAATGGGACCAGGAAGAGGTCACGACAACTGATTTGTTAAAATTGCGGAGGGACAGGGCATTATGCTCGTGATTGTACAAATCCGATGAAAGCATCATGTTTATATTGTACCCAATTTGATCTTGAGATAGAGGACAACCATACACTGCTAGCGAGGTTGCGTGATAAGGGAGTAATCCAGCCTCCCCTGACTCAGAACGTACAAATGATGAGGTCTAAGCCACGTGAAGAGGACCCAAATGTAAACATCGTGCTTCGAAGTGGTATCACGACAGGAGATGACAAAGGTAAGCAGCCTAAAGAAAGTGCATGGGTCTGCAAGGCTCCTATAAAGGAACCTGAATTTGATTTGGAGCACACGAAGGAGACATTCATGGAGGCTAAGTAAAGCTTCACGAAGGTTTCCACTTTAGGTAGTAAGGATCAACTAGAATCGGGGATAGATCCTTCAATTCTCACTACCTTTCTGGAGAAATGTATGAAACTGTTGTGCGACAGCAAGGCTATAAAAGGACTGCATGAACTGATCACTACGTATGCTGGGTTAGGAGAATCGCGCATAGTCCGAAAGCTTGAGAAGCAGACATCGTGAACAGGAAGGGAAATGAGACTGAATGCACAATCAGATAGTATGAAATGGATCAAGTAATTCTAGATTTAGGATTGGATGCGAATGTACTGCCAAAGCAGACATGGGAACACATGGGCAGGCTCGTGTTGTAGTGGTCTCCTATTCAATTGTGAATTGCGAACCAACAAAAGATCCTACCTATGGGAAGATTGCATGGGATAATGGTACATCAAAGGTGAGAGCACGCTTGTAGATTTCAAAGTGATAGAGATTGTCGATGACAACAATCCCTATCCCACGCTACTGGGAATAGATTGGGCCACTGACATGAACGAAGCGATAAATCTAAAGAAGTACAAAATGATTTTTGAGAAAAAGTCATTGTGCATAGTGGTACTGTTAGACTCCGCGGAAGGATTGCGTTACACAAAACCGATGCAGGACGATGATAGTGATGACAATCTTGAATGTATCTACAAGATAACTATGCGAGAGAAGGATTGGGTGAATCCAAAAACAGATGGTAGGATTTCGTGGGAGTGCAAAATCTCCTGCATTTCGGATTCAGATGAAGAAATAGAATGATGGCAGAACCAATTACACAAGGTAACTATGCTCAATTGAAAAATGATGGTAAGATCACTGCGCTGCATGGTAACATAGCTAAGGGATCTGCCTATGTATGACAGCAGCTGGATGAATTCCATAAAAAATTTGAAAGAGAGGTGCCAGAACAGCAATGGTTCAATGCTCTGAAATGGGCACTGTGCGCTACGCCCGCAAGGTGGTGGGGTACGCACCAATAGAGTTTCAGGGATTGGTATGAATGCAGACAGATGATGCGCTTACGATTTGGGAAGCCTCAAATGTGGATGAAAGCCAGGCATGATGGAAGAAACAGCCAACACACCCACCCTTCCAGATGGGTACAGGTATATGGTACGCGGCCCACACGAATGCACAACACTCTCACAATAGGAGAGAGGAACAACAAGCAGAAGCAGGAAAGACAAGTGTGCGAATGACGAAGTATGATATAACCTAGCATGCCAAAAACCATACACGGGGAAGCCTTTGACAGGGTGTGTGAAGTGCTGAACAGGGTCCACCATGTGAGATGCACCGACTGGGACCTGTGTGTACCAGCGGTTGTATGGGCTTATAGGAGTATGTGCGAAACTTTGACCACGCAAGTGCTTCCGAAGCTAAAGTATGTAGTAGGGGTTGTAATCCCTATGGGGCATGCAAAGCTAAGTCCGTGCATAACAAAACCTGTAGATATGATGGTCTGCGCAGACTGAAATGAAAAAAATCACACAACTATGAGAAACAAAACATATAAGACTCGAGGAAGAAATCCGGTAGGGAAACTTTAGACTTCGCGAACATGAAAAAGACAGGGTACAACTAAGGGAGAAAAGTGCTTTAATGGACACAGAGGTCAAGAAGATGGAAAATGAAATAAAGGAAGCATTTCTCGTCAAAAAACCGAGGATGGAAAGGCAAGGTGTGTATAATCATACTGACAAATTGGAAAACTATCATCGTGAATTGGTTAGTCTGCTTC
The DNA here is from genome assembly GCA_031772625.1 of Pinus tabuliformis. NCBI lineage: Eukaryota > Viridiplantae > Streptophyta > Pinopsida > Pinales > Pinaceae > Pinus > Pinus tabuliformis. The sequence continues at coordinate 815,258,427 of CM062805.1, read as the reverse complement.
CTTGGCTTGGATCACATATCGCCAAATGTAGTGACTAGGGTAACACATTGCAAATAGTAAAGTGCATGATGCCGATCATCACAATGGAAGATGGGTATTCTTTGTGAACCATGCTGGAGGACGGGATGTAACACTGCATGGGTGGTGCGACCACCTAACTAGCTGTAGGAAGAACAGTCTTAGCACTCTAGGCAGTTGAAAGCGAGTGCAAGACTATAAAATACTCTACCTGGGAGCTGTGCGATAGTAGAAATGTGCATAGAATCAGAATGTCACAGGGTTCGCGACCGCACATGGAGGGTTGCGCTGCTGCGTGGGTTGGCTAGGAAGTGACTGTTGGTGTCACTATTCACGATGGGATGTTCGATTTGAGGCCAAATGGAGCGGGCGGTGGGCATTTAAGATGCGAGGCATGGGCAATATTTGGGAAAATCTGCTGCCAAGAAAGCATTAATGGCCCGAAATTGGGGGGAATGGTTGAATTCGAATTCGAAAGGCACTATAAAAGTTAGAGGGCTAGCCAGTAATCAAAACTTGGTCATCTGAGAATTGAGCACTTGAGCAAAGCATAGAGCATTGAGAGTCGAGCGATAATTGATCCCCTAAGTTCAAGAGAGACAAAATACAGCCTAGAGATGATGACGACCACTAAGGATGGGTTGGGAATTGAAGAGGTAACCGTTGGCGAGGCCACGCAGACCCAAATGATGGAGGATGTTCCAGAAGGTGCAGGGGTGGTGAGAGAAATCCCCAAATCACCGCAAACACCAAGGCCCAAGAAGGATAAACAGGTAATGGGTCCAGTACGCATGTCCCCAAGGAATCCGTGGCACAAAAAACTATCCATGGAAGAGAAGGGGAAAGCAGTCACAATAGAAACAAATAAGGAAGGAGAAGACTTACAGGCCCTGATCGCCACAACAGAAGAAGAAGAAGACATGGAGGAGGATATCCAACCGTTGTGCTCTGTAACAAAACTGCCAATGTATGTCCCTTCGTGGAAATTGAAAACCAAAGTGACGAAGAACCTGGATGAAATGAAAAGCTCACTCCAGACCCCACTCCTTCTCGTTGACATTTTATTTGAGGGCATGCAACTAGGCCGTGTACCAACCATGAAATTTGAAGACTGGGACCTCGCTGACAGCAAGAATTTCTCGCAACTAGAGACCAGAAACTCAATGAAGTAGAAAACTGAGGGGGCAGTGATAACGTTAGAGTCGCGAAAGTGGTTGTGCAGTGTGGAAAAGGCCGGGTTGTTGCACTTGTTATGGATGCCACATTTCCACCGCATGCCCATCACCATTTTCGTCATCAGGCAGCTACTCTGCCTAGTGCATGATGAGTATCTATGGCTGGAGGAGCCTATTACCATCATGGTAAACCTCATTCACCGTATCTCTCGGCTCCCCTATAAAGGAAAGAACCTCATGACTATAGCTGGAAAAGGTAACGATTTGAATCTTGCAGAAGCCATGAAGGTAAAATATAAGATGGAGAAGAAGAAGAGGGGCTACGCCATCTCCAACATCAAGGACAAAGGGGTGTGTGTAGCAACCCAACTCCTAGCTGACAAAATTATGAGAAAGTGTTGCGCCGATGAGGTACCAGCATCGGTGGTTGCGTTGGTCGAGCAATGCATGGAGGGGGCTCAGTTGAACTGGTTTGAATTCCTCTGTGAGGAATTTTTGACAACTATCGCAAAGCTCAGGAGCAGGGTAAAGCTTTCCACTACGCATGGTTGCTAATATCCATATTGCTAGTAGCGGGAGAACTGTCGGAGGACGATCAATTCCCCAGTATTGACAGAGAGTTACTAGAGGCCACGAAGTATGCTTCGCTTTGGGCCACAAAGTCTATGGAATGGATTCACGACACAAAAATTTTCTGAGTGCTCATGGAGGCGAGCATCCGAATCTGGATCAATCGGAGGCTGCGCTTGTCACCTACGGTGCACAATAGTCTGCAGAGTTTTGCAGACTTCAAAGCTGATATGCACAACATTTATATCAAGGCACAAAAGGATCCAGTGAAGTAGTGGATGAAGCTACCATTTTTAGCCACTAATGACATGATTTTTACTGTCTTGGAGACTTGGCCTCCCGAATGGTGCTCTCCAGACCTGGAATAACTGGAGAAGGCGACAGCCTAGAAGAGAAAGGACAATGCTAAGCTATGCGTCACTTAATTGGCAGAGGAAAGGTGATATGAAAAATACGCAGCTGAAGTAAGGGTAGTGTTAGTGCCTAAATCTACCTCGGGCTGAGAAAGGTAGGATCTAGGACAACATCAAACCACGCTTAACCTGGTAGCTAGCCCTACCAGGTTGGGAGAGGGCTCTCTCCAGGTCAATCTCAACAAAATATGATCACTAAAGGCTTGATATGACTGATATAACTACTGATATTAGGCTAGGTATATGTGCAAAGGGTTTGATTGAATAAAATGATGTGTTTGTTGGTTCTAATGGAAAGACAGATTTTGGGTGCAGGGAATGAGGCTCAGTCTTGCAGAGATCTCAATGGGGCCAGGTAGGCAACTGATTTTGTCACTTTAAATCGAATGAGATGGAGGGATTAGAAAGGTGAGGAGCTGAAGAGGGCAAGAGGAGCCATGGATCCTCTCCAAACAGCTGAAAACATCAAGAAACTAAAGCAAACCTCAAGTAGAGCACTGCAATTTCAATGGATTCTACTTTCACTCTTGTTTGATTTAGTTAAGAAGAAACAAGATAGATAATGTCACACATAACACATAAGTAAATTCACAAATACAGAAGAAAGCATTGTACCAAAACAAAATTCCACAGGGATCCCAAAGATTGCTGCAAACCCTGGTCTCAATTCCTTAGCCAAAATGATGATATGAGTGTACAACAAAGCTCCTTGCTTTCTCAAGAGTCCAACCATGATAATGACTAAAAAACCACATAATATAGACAAACCATAGCTCATCCTAGCCTCTATGGGTTGATCTCACATGTTTAGGAGCTGTTCCAACTAATTCTAAACTGAGAACTAGAAATTAGGCAGTGGAACAACATGCCTCTAGAAACAAGGGAACTAATTCATTCAGTTTCAAACAACTATTTAACAGATGAATCTACCTCCATAAGTGAAAATTTGACATATTTACATCATGATCCATCAATGTACATTAAATTACATCACAAATTTGACATTAAGATGGTGAAAAAGTCAAACTGGCAAAAGCTAGGCGAAAAACAAAGTATACTTGGTAAAATTGAGCAAAATTTCCTCTATGCGCCGCGCCTGATTCTCTATGCGTAGTGCCTGTTTGAAGCCACTTTTGAAGGCCTTCCCGATGTCCAAATTTGCTCCAAGTGTGCTTGTTGTAAAGGTATTCGTATTTAATTTCCAAATCAAGTGGAATTTTCCAATTTTGCCTCCATTTTCCCCTCCAAAAGTCATTTCTCCCAATACTACTTCTTGTGTGTCAAAATAGGGGCAGTAAGGTCATTTTTTGAGTGTTTTTGACCTTTTTGAGGGCTCAAAACCTATCCAAATTTTTTGGCCATTGGTAGGCAAGCATATTTTTTCCGTGCCAAATCCAAAAATGCTGAGTTTTTTTCATTTGGAGGCTCCTATCAAAAGCGAGCGCCAGGTGGCGCGGCGCATAGAGCAGAAAATCCTGTTTTTTGTGCCAAAAATTCCAAAAATGAAAAAAGCGCCCCAAATTTTTTGAAATTTGGGCTGAGTCTTCTCCATCAAGCATTCTTTTGGGCCAAGGAAGCCTCAGCCAATATCTGAAGTCTATCATTCTCCTTTCACCTCTTTGATGCCCTTTTCAATTTTGCCTTTAGGCTCCTGATATCTCGCCTTGCAGACTTTGTTTCTCTCCATGTAATGATATGTCATATGTCTCAACAATGTCTTCTCCTTTTTTGCCTTCTCCAACAACCTCTCTAAGTGGATATTGGCTCTTTCAAGCCATGACTCCTGATCAGCATTGATCTCTTGCTCAAGTGAAGTGAGCTTCACCCTCCTCCTTTGGGCAGCTTGGTGATTCTCTTGAATGTTTTGCAACTCCATAATCGCTTGCTAATCTTCAAGCTTCTTATTTCTTTGCTCAAGGTACTTTATTATCCATTTAGCCCTCTCCAAGTTGAGGGACAAGGCATTGATGTCCGCCTGCTGCTCTTGGATGATTTATTTGAGATTTGTGCTTTGCGAGCCCACATCGGTATCATCACCCTCAATGAGAATGAAATCAGTCTCCTACTCACTTGATGGTTCCCTCATCCTGAAGTGGTCTCTTGCCTTTTTCCTGAACCTGTAGTGCTGATGATAGAAGTGAGACCCCTTCCACCCTGGTGGAGATAATACTCGCTTTGTTGCTGCGAACAACTGTCTAGTGCCCTTCTGATAAGTGATAAACACTACATACTAGTAGTATATGTCTCATGACCCTCATGCTGATATGAAGGTTCACCTGTCTCATGTAAAACCTCGGGAGGTCCCTGACGAGCTGTGAAAAACTCATGAGAAATGAAGTCCTCCCAAGTGATGCCCTGCAAGCCAAGCTGATGGATGACCACAATCTTAATGAGAGCAAAATGGTAAATACTATTGAACTGCTGCTGAGGAGACTTGTGCTATAATAGGGTGGTCATTATCTCAATATTTCGGCACATGAAGTAAGGGAGGTTCATCATCCTCACTCTGGTAAAATGCATCAGCAGCTTGATATGATAGGCATATAAACGGGAAAACTGGCCCTCACAGCTGAAATACTTCATTATCAGTTTCATTAAAGGAGCATATGAATCTTTGAGGTACCGAAAAAGAAATACTCTGCTGAGTTGTCTCAAATAACTGGGTTTGATGTATGGTTCATAATGCTGTCTGTCAATTTGCTGCCTCTTGTTCCATTGCTCTCCAATGTTAGGAATACCGGTTGCTAGTGAAATAGATTCTGGTGTTAAAGTGAATGTGACACCAGCTAGAGTGGCTTGACCATCATGTAAATGAAGCACAAACAAACGAGCCAACTCATGATGAAACTGAATTCTAGCAACCATCTCACAAAATTCATACAGGATTGGTGTTGGAAACAAGTGATGGCAAGAGGGCAATCCTGTAATTCAGCAAGAGTGATAGGTTCTTCTCGAATGTGTTTGCCACCTCTATGAGGTCTCCTGGGTGCCTGTACCTCTGTAAGTGAGTCCCTGTGTGTCTCCTCTTCATGATCATATGAGGGATCAGAGTCCATCTCTACTAGTGGGTGAGCTGTCTTGATGAGGAATAGGAATTTATGGTATTTCTTGATTTTCTGCCACCAAGGGAAAAATATGTGAGGGACTGTGGAGGGAGGAAACAATGAGGATTTTGGGACTGTTAGGACAGGGTTTAGTTAGGTAAACAGAGGATTAGGAAATTATTTGGGAGTTTTGGGTATAGCACTAGGGTTTGGGGATTTGTAGTAAGGGTTTGGGAAAATGGGAATGGGGAATAGGGATTTATGATTTTTTTTTGGGGAATATGGGAGTTAGAGAATAGGGGAATAAACTGGAAAATGAGTGAGGGAGTGGAAAGGTGAGGGAATGGGAAAATGGACTTGGTAGCCAAATAATAAATGCAAACCCTAGGCACTGTTTTCTTTAAGAGATGCAAAGAGGTAGGGTTTGATTTTTTTTTACACAATCCACCATAAACTTTGTAACAAACTCTTTCGTTAACCAAGAGGAGAGTTGCACTTACTTGTTCAGTGGAGGATTTGGGCGATTTTGGCGTTTTGAGGGACTTGTTGAAGAAACTAGGCTTGGAAGCTCTATGTTCTGCGCCTCAAAACCAATGCGCTGCGCCCTTTATATGCGCCATGCCCGTTCAGTTTTACACTAGAAATTGTGGCCCTATGCACCGCGCGTGCTATGTGCCACTTGCCTAGTGCGTCGTGCCTCTGAATTGGGGCAGATTTCTCCAAATTTCTCTTGCTTGCTCTCAAACATGGCTTTTATTTTCTCAAACTTTGTATTTTGAATACAAATGGGATTTTCAAATTGAATAAATCATTTATATACAAGGAGCTTTTAATTTTTGATGCATAAAAACCCACTTTTACAATGTTTGGAACATGACTTGACTTTTTAACTCTGTTTTTGAGCTTTTTCACTTTATTTGAGCTTGTGATGAACTGAATGACTTGTGGTTTGTTTTCTTTGCAGGGGATTGGAGCTACTGAGGCTAGGGAAAGTGACCAGGGTTACAGGTGAAGTGATTTACATATGAAGGAAATAAAATTACATGAATTTATACAATAAAATATGAAATACTCTATTTTTCCTCAAAACAGAGTTTTGAGGAAAAATACATTTCTGAACAATTGGTTATAAAATTTATTGGTGCTGGAACCTCCTCATGTACCTGCTGATTGTTATTAGACATTTTGCAAACCTATTTAATGAAACCCTAATGAAACCTTAGACCTAATGACAATGAAACCCTAGAAAAGACTTTTGCAAACTGTAAAGACAAAAAGGTGACTGTATATGATTTTGATGAATTAACATGGGCCAGCAGGTAAATGACATGAGGGAAACTAAAGGAGAAGCCACTGCCATCAGATGATCCATGTGCCTAATGGAATGCAGCTAATTGGGCGGGACACCTAATATGCAATGCAATAAGAGGATTTGATCTCTGATGGAGGGATGAAGATATCGACACTAACAGGCAGTGTGAGAAGCGGCACAGAAAGCCATGGAGTAGAAGAAGGCTGCAGAAGCAGTAGCAGCAGTGCAAGCAGGAGAGGCAGCAACAACACAAGCAGACAAGGGCCAAGCAACATCCTGAGGGCAGGAGGTAGAGGAAACAGAAACAATAGAAGCGAGCACAAACCCGAGGGACGCATCCACACAGTTAAAGCGCTATTGCATCGCAGAGAGATTAGGCCCAAGGAAGAAGGTCAAGGCCTCGAAGTTGGCCATTGACTCTATCACCTTAACCGAAGGTGATATCCATGACATTGGTGAACAGTCTTCAATGTCACAAGTGAAGCGCTTCAGGAGTTCATGCAGGAGCATCAGAATGTGTTGGGGGCCCTTAGGGTGCAACTGTAGGAGTTACAGGTGTGGCCCCCTTAGGAAGGTACCCTGTCAACACATGTCACAGCAGGGACTTCAACAGTAGAGCAGATGTTGTGCGCAAGGATGGAAAACACAATAGTGTTGCCAGAGGGAGCTCTAGTGTCATCCAATGCGATGGATCGGTTGTTGATTAGCATGATGAAAGGCCATGGCCTTAACCTGGCTACCCTTCCCCGGGAAATGTTGTATCAGTTGCAATATGGGATAACGGCAGAGTTGCGGGGTAGGGAGAGTCGCGTGATCCAAGTTCTTAGTGAGCCAAAAATAAAGGTAGAACAACTCATCTTGCAGCGCGACGAGTTGGTGTCACAAAATCAACATTTGGTGCACACAGTAGATGACACTTGTTGACGTGTCTCAGAGTTGGCCATCACAGTAGATCTACCGGTAGAAGTGCGGATCCACAGTTTAGCAACTAGAGTCTGCGAGGCCAGAGAAGAGATGACAAAGGTTCAGCTGGAGCCATATCTTCAAATCACCGAGTTGTGGTTGAAGGCACAGCCTTCCACTTCCTTGGAAGTCCGAGAAGAGCGCGCTAGCACTATCACAGCAGGGTTGGAAGAAATTGGAGGTGTAGTGTGAGACTGTGCCAACATGTTGGAACAGGCACTTGAGGTCCTCACGACTTTGTAGGAGGACCCCAACATCCAGCGCCTGGAGACAGAGGCGTGCAAACTCTAGTAGCAATACAACAACATCAGAGGGACTGCATAGACGGTAGTCCTCACTCAGTGGCTTGTAAGGATGCAGCAAGCTAAGGCATTAAAGGAACAGGTGGACGTGGCGCACCATAAGGAAGCAGTTATCAAAGTGTGCATTCAGCCATGGATTGATGAGGCTTTCACAATAATGATGAATATTAAAGGGAAGCTCAGGCACATTCAGGGGATGCATGCAAAGATGCAGGGAAGCACGCTAGACACATAGGTCTCGGAAGAACGGATACAACAGGTTCAATAAGCCACAGCTCAGTGCATTGCAAACATCAGGACTATTTGAGACTAGTTGGAGGGACTCCACACCAAGATCGTCGTGCCGACCAAATGACTCGAGGGCTAGTCACGATGTTTGTGACGGGGGACTGTTGGGCATGGAATCCCCCCACAACATGTTTTGGGGCTCAAAGCCTAAGTTTTGAGTGATATTATTGTAAAAGCTCTGCGAATTGCAGGCACGATAGCTTTGTTAGAATCATAGGGCTATCTTCCCTAAGTGTGAATGTAATGTCGGCCTACCCACGGTCCGCGGACCATGGGATTGTATAAATAGAGTGAAGCTCTAAGTTGTAAAGATATCATCAAGAGATCATATGAGAGAATCTAATGGATAGAATGAGATAAGGGAGCATAGAAGAAGAGCCTAAGTGTATCTTAGGTCGTAGTAGTAGGAAGAGGCTCTGCAGCTGAGTGAGCAGAGGCCTAGTAGAGTCTTTCGCTGAATGCATGGACCCCTGCAGTTGAGTGCGCAGGGTAGAGTTGAGTCTGTAACTAGAGAAGTGATTAATAAAGAAAAGTTTTGTTACCAATTCTGTGCATCTGTTTTGAGTTGTTACATGTTTGATATCATTTGAAATTATACTGTTTATTTACTATGCGCACTTGTATGAATTGTGAATATTGTTAAGTATAACTAAAAGCATACAAATAAGCTAAGTTAATCAACTAATAATGGATGATTAGTAATTGGGTAATAACATTGTTTGGCCCCCAAGTAGAGCTGTGCGAAGGCAGTATCTCAGGTTGCAAGGTAGAGGGAAGTGCACATCCGCAGACCACCTGAAACCATTAGACATCTCCAGGGTGTGGAAACCTAGTTCTAGTACCCTCCCATGCTACTTTGGGTGAGACCTCAGTCCACGGAGCGCAGACTATTGCCAAAAGGGATAGTAGTACCGAGATTTGTTTGGTTAAATCACCTCCGAACCTAGGTCAAGCCCCAACAGGCTTACAAGCGCACGGCCTTACAACCAAACGTATCCATGCCATATCTCAAGTGACTCCAGTCCCCTTGATAGATCCACTTGTAATTAGATACTAGCCAATATATCTATCAAGTACATGCTGATGAATCTATCACATATCTACATAATGTCAGATAATATTAAGGTCAAGAATACTTCCAGTATGCAAAGAAATCATTCGTTTGGAATTAGGGTTTCCAAACATAACCAAAGGAATGCTTGCCCAATTCCTTTATTTTACCTTCTTACCTTATTGCAATCGAGGCTAAGTATGTACTATCACATCACCCAATTGTTAGTTATGTAAACACATCAACTATCACCTTGTCACGCTAATACCAATCAACTGCCCACACATGTCAACCACATGTTCAAAATGTCAAGACAATCATATCTATCAGTTTAAAATCAACCTTCAGTAAGACTAACGATCATGTCATACCCATAATCAACTCATAGTCATAATACATAATGCTACAACTGTCACCTATTACACTCAAGTACATATCAACTATGTCAACACATATTTTAGTACAATCATCTTAAAATAAAATCATTTGAACACATACTTATATTATGCAATTCATCAAACATTCAACCAACTTGCAAACATACCATGTCAAATAAATCAACTAGACGACGTAATAGACACCAAATATTCGAATGCCAAATAGATGACATAATCAAACAATAATGCACCAAATATACGACGTAAGTGAACTCATATCTTAATGTATCTCAGGGGAGGAAATCTTGTTTGCACAATCAATCTAGTTAGCATGATATAACTTCACAAAATATCAACCCAAACATAAATAAGATCATGATATCTATAATAGTCACTATCTAACATGCTCACATAATAACCTCATACAAATTTTTCGTTCATGCATAACAATCACAAATGTAGGATCAATCTAGATTAGTACAACCCAATGTCACAATAATCTGACTCATACCTGAATGTCGTACCCCTAACCATATGCATAGGCCAATCAAATTTAGAATGATACATGTAACATCAATATATTAATGTAATAACCCCAATCATCAAGTTACTAGAATATAACAACAACAAGCTAACCTATAACATAGTCATCAACAACATATAACATAATCATTAAGTTATCTAACATAAAACTGCAATAGCAATGCATACAACTACATGTTACTACCATTTTTGACTATCTGGCACATGCGCTTATGACTATACTAATCAACTATCATCTATCATGTATCTAACCATAACATGAAAAGACATGTACACAAACCTAATTTATATAAACCTAATGCATATATCAATCCTTAAATTACTTACCTTTATGCCCAACATGCAAACCTGTATGATGATCTTCTCTTATCCCAAAGTTTAATGCTGCAACCTCATTATCATGATTTGCATCCCCTACTCTATCTCATCCAACACATTAGCATCATAACAACCAATAGCACCAGGATGACCTAAATTTCATACCATGATCCAGGTGGATGTTGGTGGCCACCCACCTATCCCATTTGGACCCCCATAACTGTCTCTTTTAGCTTTTTCAGTTTCCTAAATTGTAGCACAGTTTACTATTTTTAGCAGTTTTTTCGGGTCCTAAACTTCCAGAGCCGTTTTGAGGCCCTAAACGACTTTTTTGGGAAATCTGGGGCAACATGGGTCCATGGACCCATGTTGCCTACCAATGTGGTAGTGCTCAGATAGATCTTTCTAACGAGCTATTGTACGCGTCAAACGGAGATCATATGCCAAAGTTACGACCCCGGGAAATTGATGTACCAATTTACCCAAACGGGGCCCACAATTTGGCGTTTCATCTTCTAGGGTTAGGTTTTGGAATGTTAAGGGTTTTCCATTTTTTCTCAAAAATAAATAGGCCTTCGAGCCTCATTGTAACACAGTTCAGAACAGTTCAGAGGCATGTAGCCACACATCTCTTCTCAGAGATAAACTACCATCGCCCTAGCTGGTTTATTTCCATTTCTGGTTGTAAGCATATTTCAGTATTTTACAGTAATGAAATGAAGTATTATTTCCGCTGCATCTTTTTGTTTATGGTTATCTCTGTATTTTATTGCGTTCCTGTCTAAATCCGGATCAGTGGTATCAGAGCGGTCCGCTTTTTTTCTCTGTTTTTCTTTGCATGTCCACAACGAGGTCGGGATATAAGGAGTTGGGGCTTGAACTGGTCGAACCTTTGCAAGACCAGCCTCGCAAATCCCGAAGGCCTCCCATGGCGGATGAGAAGAAAGACGAGGGGGCAGGAGATCTTATCAAAATCTTTCTCGAAGAAGCGCTCGAGCGGCAAAGGAACACGATGATGGATAGCTTTGCGCAGATCCTTCAGCGGCTACCTAGAGGCGACACATCGGCTTCCAACAGCGACTCTGGAAATGCCACACCCTTCAAGGTACAAGTTAATTTTGAAATCCCCATCTTCGAGGGTCAAATAGACGCAGATGCCGTAGATAAATGGTTAAATCTGCTAGATGCGTATTTTTCTGTTCATGAATTTTCAAGTCGGGAAAAGATTGTTTTCGCTCTTCTCAAAGCAGCCCCCCACGTCAAGGACTAGTAGGAAACCTACTGCGAGCAGAAGGATGAAAGTACAGGCTCACTATTTTCAGTCGCACCCACTTGGAATGACTTCCGGGATGCCATCAAGGAGCAGTACTACCCTGTCGGAAGCTATGAGGACAAATACATCAAATGGACCACACTGCGGCAGGGACGAGACCAAGATGTGCTGGAGTTCACAAACATTTTTCATACCCTTCGCACACAGTTGGGTATCAAAGATTATGAGCTGCATCTGGTACTCAAATACTGCGGCTGCCTACACAGATACATCCAGGAAGAGATGGGGTTCTTGAGCATCTCCTCACTCGGCACAGCATACCGATACGCTGTCAAAATCGAGCAAATGTTCAAACAGAAGAAGCGAGACTTTGGATCTGCAAATATGAAGCCCAAAGGACAAAGCCAAGGTGGGGTGACCCAAGACAACTTGTCGAAGCCGCAAGAAAAGAACAACACCATGAAGCCGAAGAAGGACACAGGGAAGTGGTGTGAGTTTCACAAGAGTCCCACTCATAACACAAGTGAGTGTCAAACCAAGCAGTCGTTGGTGGCTGAGTTGAAGGCTTCCGAATCAGATGCATGTTTCAACCCTGAGCCAAAACCCGACAAGGGGAATGGCAAAGGGAAGCAGATCATTGATGCAGATCCCAGCGCCAAGATCCAGAAAGATGAGCCCGAAAATCTAGAGGAAGGGGAGCATCTTTTCCACTCATAGATGTGGGTGAAGGGTTCGCCGCTTGTTATAGACATTTTTGTGCCTTACAACTCCAAGCATGAAATGTCCATAAACCAAGGGCTCCTAAGTCCCTAAAAGTGTTGTTCTAACCCCTAAAGGAACAAGGTCAACAGATTACAGCTTCTCCCAGAAGTTCTCCACCAGAAAATGCTCAGAATAAGTCAAAACAGGATCATTTCAGCTGCTCCACTGGCTAGGTGCATTGCATTGCACCTAAATACACTGTGAGGGTGCGTTGCATTTCAAAAGTCCCTTCTGTGGGGTGCGATGGGCAAGAAATGACAAATGGCAGTTTCATTCCGCGAGGTGGAGAGACAATGGAAGCTTCCAGAATCTTCTCCTATGACACTTGCCTCACTGAATTCGACCAAGGATGAGTAAGAGGCCTTCAGTCTCCAAGTGGAAGCAAGAACTGACAGAGAGAAGACACTAATCAAATCACAAGCTGCCTCATCCTCCTTACACATATCTATATATGGATCCCTCATCTCAGAGATCCAGAGGCTGGAATTTTGCATATTGTAAGGAATTGTTGTTGCTTTTTTGAGACAAACATCAGAGTATTAGGTGATCTATGCTTTGTTTGAGGTGAAGAGCGGCTTCTTTGCTGGGAGGTTGATGCTGGGTCAGGAACCACCGGTTGTAACTCCTCCTGGACCTTTTCTTGTTTATCAATAAAAACTATTTGAGTTTTTCCTCCATGCTTTTGTATCATTGATGCTTGTTACATTTGTATGGTTAACTTAAATCTGATCCTAAGTTGTTTATGAATATAGGTCCATGCCTTTGTATAGTGTTCTTCTTCTGTGATCTTACAGGTACTTGGTGAAGCTGGGAAAGTAAGGGAGCAAGTAGCTGGAGACTGTCAAAGAAGAGAGGGATTGTATCAAAGGATTAGCGCAAGATGCAAGTTGGTTCTTTCTATTCCTCTCTATCTATAGTTCATAAAGGAAATACAAAAGTAGTTTTTCTCTGTTTGTTTCTAAGGCAACTGTCACACCTTAGTGGGATAGAGCAGTTCTAAATAGACACTTTTCCCTGTAACAAAATGGCAAAGGGTAACTGTTGGTTCAGGTTAGGTGAAGCATACCTAGGATAAAATGGAATTGCCTAGGCAGTTGGTCTTTGCATACCGGCATAGTGCATCTGCTGCTGGTATGTTTGGTAAGGTTGGTGGATATGATCATTGTAAAATGGTTGATTTTGACCGTTTTGAATGTACGACTGTCCACTGTTAGCAAAGATTTGTTGCTCAGAACCTTGGTATACTTGTTGGAATTGTGGTTTTTGGTATTGCACTAGCCATGGTTGTGAAGCCATGTGTTGTTGCCTGATACTAACCGTTTGACCAAGGTGAGGGGTAATTGTACCCGTCTAGACCTGTGTCGCTCCACTAGTCGGCGATTGTGGTCGAGTCGCAGGGTCAAGGGGCTGTTGCATTACAACCTGAGAAACCTGAGGTTGGCATACAACAGGCAGCATTTGAACTTGCGACACTGTCACAATAGCCGGCGTAGTCGGGATATTCGACATAGGTACGCATTGTTGCATTGAGTACACAACTCTTGGTTGTTGAGGTAGTATAGGTACCCAACCACTTGAGGTAATTCCAGTATAACCTGAATGTTGTTGTGAGCTCCCATATGGATATCCTCCCGGAGGGGATAAGGAAAGGGTATACTACCCCCCATACGGTGGTAATCCAGAACTCAAGGGAATTGTTTGCCCTTGGGGACCAGACTGCCCAAATTGACCTCCAAATGGATCAATTTGTTGAGTCTCAACATAAGAGTTTCCGGATTTAAATCGGTTAACGAACGATCCAATAGCTTACACCCCTTGGTGGCCAGCGATTCGCATAAACTTCCATCAGATATTCCTAAATTTAATGGAAATCCGGGTGAAGATCCATCGAATCACGTGATGACCTTTCATCTATGGTGTTCATCCAACACCTTAAATGATGATTCGATAAGACTTCGCCTCTTTCAGAGGACGTTAACGGGTCCGGCGACAAAATGGTACATCGAATTGCCTAGAGCTTCGTTCGACAACTTCAGTACCTTAGCCACAACCTTTTTAACCCATTTTCAGTTACCAATAAGGTACGAAATGGGAACAGAACTTCTTACCAACTTCAAACAGACAACGGCCACTCACATATCTGATCATATACATGAGCGGCGACATCGTCGTAGGATGGTAAGAACGTACGTCCCCGATCAGCTCTTAGCTGAATGGTTTATCAAGTCATTACTGCCTTCCATCACGGAAGATGTGGCAAAGGGGGGAGTCATAACAGAAGAGCAAGTTATCGCTCGTGCGCAATATCTGGACTTGATTTACACTCAGTCCGACACACTCTACGACAAAATACCTGACACCCCTAGACCAGAATTCTCAATTCCTCCTCCTCCTAAATCAAACAATGACTCTCATGCCAGCGATGGCGTGATTGGCACGATAGACACGAAATCGACAAAGGCTACATCCAAAAAGGCCCGTAAGATTTCAGGTCAAAATGCAAAAGACGAACTTCTTGCTTCGGAAGTAAATGCCATATCGACAGATAAAGGCAAAGAAACCAAACAACCAAGAAGCAAGAAGAAAGGCAAAGGGAAGAAGAAGAAATAGGATGAATCATCACCTGAAAAATCTTCTTCAAACCCTCCTGGAAATAGGAAACCAAAAAATCCATGCTTTATATGCGATGAGGATCATTGGACCGCAGATTGTCCACACAGGGCTGAGCTTAAGAAATTCTTCAAGAATTTGAAAACCTCCGCAGTGTTAACTGATCCGTTTCCAACTCCAGGAACAAATCTGGTTGAGAGTGGAAATGCTTCCCCGTCTCAAGTGCTAATGTTGTCGGTTTCAAAACAACAAAATGATGCTTTGATATCGACAAGGAACAAGGATTATGGGAATCCACAACTGTCGAACAACAAGGATAAAGATCAACCAAGTAGTTCGACAACGACTTCGACAGAAGTTGTGCCACCCACCATTCCTGAATTGACGATAAAACCGCCAAAGGGAGTAGTACATAAGTTGACATTTAATCACCGCGCTAGAGCGGCACAACATTATAACATAGTGGAAGATTTGGCCCAATCGCCATCCGCTATGTCGACTCTTGAAGTACTACAAAATTGCCCGTCCCAAAGGCAGGCTTTATTATCGGCCATTGGTGGGATTGACCCAAAGGATTCCAATCTTGTATCCTTCGATCATAAAGGATACGATCCTCAATTACCAGCTCAACTAGCTCTCCTTGTTCAAGTGAAAGCCCTTAACAAAACTGTTCATCGAACGATTGTTGATGAGGGGGCATCTACATGCATTATGTCGATGAGTTTCTGGAAAAATTTAGGATCTCCAACCTTGTCGCGATCTTCGACGACATTAAAATCATTCGACGGAAGGACATATACCCCATATGGTATCCTAAGTAACTTGAAAGTTGAACTAGGAGGGAAAACAGTAGAAATAGATGTTGAAGTCATCGATGGGAATCTTGATTACAACATCCTACTAGGAAGACCATGGATATATGCCATGGAAGCTGTTGTGTCGACCTATTTTAGAAAGATTGCATTTCCCTTTCAAGGAGGGATTACAATCGTCGATCAACAAAACTTCCTCCCCAATGGTTCTCAAGTTACTGGAAGCATTCCCATGATCCATGGAAGCCCCCATTCGCTTCAGAATATTGGAGTAGGCCTACTAAAAGATCCTATACTGATGGGAACTTTCGCTCTTCCACCTCCAATCAATCTGGCGGAAGTAGCGATGATAGGAACCTGCAACATGATATCTTCTAAAAAGATCTCAGAAAACGATATCGACATGGATCGTGCAGTGGTTTTGCCCCCAAGCCCAACGGAAATATTATAGCAATCAATGTTCCTAGCATGGGAGGCAAACCCAAATCAACGCTCATCAAGCGTTTGGATAGATAGGTCTAGAGAATATGGTACTCCTTCAGATCCTTGGTCGCAAGTGCATGTCACCGACGAAGGAATTGTCCAATCTATGGTAATTGAAGGAGCACCATGGAATGATTCCAACCATCATTCTCTTCTTCCGGATTGTGCAGAAGATACTCAAAATGACCTTTATCATCCTTCAGTCTTTGATTTTCTGTCAAATACTGTAAATACGGTGGATTCTGAGTGAAACTTGTCCAACATTGAAGAGACTATAGCCCTAAATATCTCGACCAAAACAGATGTTGTAGAGACTATTTATGTTGGCAAATGTTGTTCTCCTTCAGAACTGGAAATATATAACGCTCTTTTCCGCGAATTCAGAGATGTCTTTGCTTGGTCATACAGTGAAATGCCAGGCATTGACTCGAGTATCGTTGAACACGAAATTAAGATGTATCCAGATGTCAAACCAGTACGACAACGGCTAAGACAGGTGCACCCCAAGAAAGCCGCTGCCATTAAGGCAGAAGTTGAAAAACTTCTCCATGCTGGTTTCATCTACGCGGTTCCTCTAACCGATTGGGTATCGAATATTGTCCCTGTTATGAAAAAACAAGGGACAATTAGAGTGTGCGTCGATTATAGGGATGTAAATCAAGCTTGTCTAAAAGACAACTAACCTACGCCCTTCATCGGCCAGATAATTGATGAATGCGCCGGATGCGAAATCTTTTCATTCATGGATGGATTCTCCGGGTATAATCAAATAAATATCCGCCCACAGGACCAGTCAAAGACTGCATTTATTTGTCCGTGGGGCACATTCGCATATCGAAAATTACCTTTTGGTTTAAAGAACACAGGGGCGACGTTTCAGAGGGTAATGAATTATGCCTTCCATGACATCAAAAACATCGTTCAACCGTACCTCGACGACCTTCCGGCTCATTCGCGAAAGCGGACTGATCATCCGTAGCATTTAAGAGCGATATTTCTACGTTGCCGACACTACAAGATACGACTCAATCCGCACAAATGTGTATTTTGTGTCAGTTATGGTCGTTTAATTGGCTTTGTAGTCTCCAAGGATGGGATTCGTCTCGACCCATGTAAGGTCCAGGCAATCATAAATTTGCCTCCACCTTCGAATTTGCTTCAAATTCAGAAACTCCAAGGGAAAGCGAACTTTCTGAGGAGGTTCATTCCAAATTACGCCGAACTTGCTAAAGGTTATACACGTCTTTTGAAAAAGGAGGTACCCTTTGTCTGGGATTAGGTTGCGCAAGCTTCCTTTGATGCTTTAAAAGATTCCCTAAAGAAAGCATCATTAATGTACGCCCCTGATTATCAAAGAGATTTTAACCTGTATCTGGCTACCGCGGATACAACCATTGCAATGGTTTTAGTTCAAGAAGTCGATGGAATTGAGAATCCTATATATTATTTAAGTAAAAACTTAAATGATACAGAAAGCAAATATTCTTACGTTGAAAAGCTAGCGCTTGCAGCTGTTCAAGCGATACAGAGATTTCGACACTATGTCCTCTTTCGGAAAACTACCATTATGTCAGATTGCAACCCCATGACTTATATATTATCGCGACAATTTCTGGGGGGCAAATACTCAAAATGTATAACAACCCTATAAGAGTTTGATCTGGAATTTGTAAAATCCAAGTCAAAGAAAGCTCTAGTTTTCGCAGAATTATTGTGCGATCTCCCATCATCGTCCAACGATGAAACATCCGAAGAATCAATCGTGGATGAAAGTTTGTTTCTGATATCTACAAGCAATGAGTGGTATGGGGATATAATCATTTATCTCCAAACCCAAAAATTTAGGCCAAACGCCTCCCGCTCTGAACAAAAACGTATTCGATACCAAGCAAAAGACTACATGATCGTCAGTGATACACTTTACCGTCGTGGTATCGATACAGTTCTGAGAAGGTGCCTCACCCATGAGGAGGCCGAAAAAGTCCTGAATGATTGTCATTCAGGCGTGTGTGGGGGGCATCAATCTGGATATGCTACAACACAAAAAATTTTACGAGCAGGATACTTCTGGCCAACAATGTTCAAAGATTGCATAACTGCAGTCAGAAGTTGCCATGCTTGTCAAATTTTTGATAGCAAAACCAGAAGACCACCCGCACCTCTGCAACCAATAGTTGTTGTTGGGCCATTCGCCAAATGGGGCATCGATTTCATGACATTTAACCCCACCTCGACCGGGGGGCATGGGTATATCATAGTCGCAGTTGACTATTTTACCAAATGGGCCGAAGCGATGCCTACATTAGATAATACTGGTGAAACAGCTGCCCTCTTCTTTTTCAATCATGTAATCGCCAGATTCAGCGTACCACAGGCTATAGTCATAGATCATGGATCGCATTTTCGCAATCACATGATGGTCGAATTAGCTGCCAAACTAGGGTTTTCTCACGACAGCTCTACTCCATATTATCCGCAAGCCAATGGACAAGTTGAAGCAATCAACAAGGTCCTGAAATGCATGCTGCAAAGGATGATCGGAGTTCACAAAAGAAGATGGAACCTAATACTGTACTCAGCTTTGTGGGCTTACCGAACATCGGTAAGGAATGCAACCGGGTTCACACCCTTCCAACTGGTATATGGCCTGGAAGCAGTCTTACCAATCCAGTGTGAAATCTCGTCTTTCAAACTCGCAATTGATCTCCTCACCGGGACTTCAGAAGAAGAGGCTCGTTTCTTGGAATTAATCCAATTGGATGAAACTCGTCGTGACGCTGCGTTGGCTAACGAAGCCCATAAGAAACGAGTCAAGGCGCAGTTCGACAAAAATGTCAAACCACGTGTCTTCTCAGAAGGCGACTTGGTCTTGCTTTACGACCAAGAATCTGACAAATTGGGAGTAGGTAAATTTAAGTCTTTATGGATGGGCCCCTATATTGTTAAATGAGTGTTAGCAAAAGGAGCCTACGAGTTAATGGATTATGACGGAATTCCATTGGCGCAACCTCGTAATGGGTTGTACCTCAAGTGTTACTATGCGTGATGGTAACCAACATGCTTTTGTTATGTTTTTGTTTTCGCTAAAGTGTTTGTTTTGGTCAAGTAATCCACTTTTTACATTTATTGCAGATGTCAAACCTATTGGAGTCATGTGTTGGATATGCCGACGGAGCGAGTCGTAGTTCGCGGAACCTGTCCTCCGCAGCCTGGACCATTTTTTATCCAAGCGGCGAGTTAGTAAGTTTCAGAGGTGTATGTATTGGCTGATCAATGAATAACATCGCTGAGTATAGCACGTTGATAGAACTCCTCTCTGATGCCATCACTCATGGTATACGTCGACTAATTGTCAGGCTAGACTCACAACTCGTAATACTACAACTCAATGGTATATATTCTGTCCGAAACCCAGCTATTTATCGCATGTTCCTAAGGGTTAAGATTTTGGAAAAACAATTTGATCTTATTCAATATCGGCATATTTCCAAAAACTTAAACACATTAACTGACTCATTAGCAAACTATGTGTTAGATAGACATTTGCAACATTTATAAAAAGAAACACATCATCAATGTTTTGCATGTGGATCATGTAGCTCAACCAAAATAAAACTTCGAAAATCAAAAATATATATAATTGTTTATGGTTTACACATAATGTTCTGTAGCCAAGACAAAATTGGTCAAACGACCCAAAAACTCAAAATGCTAGGGGGCACCCTAGTCTAATGATGCTCGTGATAACAAGTCACAGCCTGTGCAATCATGCATAAGAGACAAGTCCATCATCTGGGCACACCAGTAGTATGCCGATGTAACCGCAAAGGTAGCTCGTCGGTCCTCACATCCGGAATACCTAGAGTGAGGCCCTCAACCTGCTCCTGCAATGTTGTGAGAGTCTCAGCCACATCGAGGTCACAAAGAATAGCCCTTCCGACGGCCTCTCCTGCTGGGGCAGCAGCTGGTACTCTCAGGCGAACTACTGGACGAACGGGACCGACATCTGCATGTACACATGAGTTTGATTAAAGTCTTGATAGAGTAAAGCACAAGGACATTATAAGCAAAAATGATAAACAGTAATATGGTCAGACATTTTACCAATGGCGCCCCACTGTTCGCCATCCGGCAGTACCAAATCTGGATCACCCCGGAAGTCCATTCCAGCGTATGGATACTCAGAATAAACCATATCCTGACGATCAAACCACCTGAAGAAGGTATCAGAAAATGAAATCTGAGACTGGCCAGCATGCCTAGACATATGGTCAACCCATCTCTGCATACGTGGTTCAGTAGGAGAAGGTAAATCGAGTGCAATGTACTGCGGCTGCATCAGTGGTATCTTCTCCAAGGCAAAGGCGGTCAAAATAGAACCATACCCAAAGTTCTTCAACCTTCCACTCTTTATCTTGGTCAATTGTTCTTTCATCACAAGAAGTACTGCGTCGCACCAGTTGAACACCTTCGGTTGGAGGCATTCCAAGGCATGTTGCATGTAAGATCGGTTGGCTACATGAAGAGCCGCACCACCGGCCATCCTACCAAAAGTAAACAGAATAGTCCTGAGGGACCTGTCAGTGACATCACGGATGATGATCTTGCCGTCTTTACTCGGTTGAGATCCTTCTCTGCAGTACCGGCGGACATAATCTCTCACAGAATCGCCTCCTCGCGCCGAACCTAACAAAGAGATGGGGGCACCCCGCCTCGACAAGCCAGTCAAGAAATAGATGTATACTACAGTCAAGGGGATAGATTTGCCCCTGATCTAGAAAACCTGATTGGTAGGATCCCAAGCATCGAGCGAATACTGCAGTGAGTTGATCTGCTGTCTCATGCTAGAAATGCGGAAGAACTTCAGCAAGCCACAGTTCCGCAGCACGTTTACTGTAACTGGATCATGTAGGGCAAGCATGTCCTCTTCTTCATGCTCACGTTCTTGCCATGTAATGGCCATCTTGCTCCAAAGATCTCTGAAAAACAAACAAGAGAGGAGTTAGGTCCTAATTTTGGTAGGAAACAGGCAAAATTTCCATAAAAAATTGTGCATCAAATTCCCTTTTTGCACCGAACGCACCTGCAGCAGTGTTCTAGGTGCGTTGAATGTCAGATTGCCTTTAGACAGGCCAACATTCAATGCAGTTTTCGATACACTGAGGGTGCGCTGATGGCAGAATGAGTTCTTCAAACCCCAGGAACTCAGAAAAGCTAGGAATCAAGCTCAAAATGCAAAATGGAAACCATGAAATGAAAGAGCTCAGGTTTAGCTCCTACGTGGTCTAGACGGCGCCGATAATCGTCCACAGAATCTCCCGAAATCAGCTGATCAAAATCGAAGGGGAAAAGCACCTCCAAAGCTCCAACAAACCAAGTTCAAATGAAATGGTAAAATGAGAGGTAAAAAACACTTTTTCATTACTTTTACGTAGTTCAAAGTAAAATATTAGTGTTCTAACTCGTTTTCAAGCAAATATTGTTCATTTCTGACTAGTTTGATGAAGCAGTTGAAAATACAGTACGATCTTTGAAAGGACAAAGCTATTTATGATAAAATCAAAACAAGACCATATAATCGAGTAGTTTTAGCACATAGTTCAAGCTCGTTAAAAAATAAACATAAGACATGAGCAAATGTTTCCACCCGCGTTTAAGCTCGTTAAAAAATGAACTATTCCCCGGTAAATAACCACCGTGAATGTAGTACTTCAGCCATTAAAGCCTTGGTCGTGTTTGCACCGTCACCTCCACTTTTCCATTGGCCGATCATTCACCTCCATTTGATTGTTTACCCATTTTGAGGAACAACTGTGAAGAGTGATTTCACTAGCCATCCTTGTGACACTGCCGTGATTGGAAAATTCCAAACCTTACCTGGAATCAGCTGCTACCCGTTTTATCACTCGTTCCTCAAAAGATGAGTCTTCTTTAAGCTCTTTTCAACTGACTCGTAAAATATGAAAAGATTGTCGAGTCCTTGGCCTTCCATCTCGTTAAAGGGACAGGAAGTGCTATCCCTCATCTAGATTTTAATCTTTTTGGACCTGAGGGATTATTACACAAAAAGATCGAGCGCTTGTTTTGTTCGGCTCGTTAAAACTATCGAAAATTCATCCCTTCTGTATTGTTTTATACTTTTTCGGACTTAAGGGATTAGATGACGAAAAAGGAATTTTGGAGTTACCTTTATGTGCCTTTTCAGACTCTCTAAAAATGAAAAGGACCGAGTTATCTTTGTCGTTAAACTCGTTAAAAAGATTAATAGCGACAAACTTGTCTTTAGACGAGAACGAGTTTCACTATCGCTAGGCTTGTTAAAACATAGCGATGGGTTTGCCCGAAGGGAAAATTATAGAACAAGCATATGTTATCCTCCTCAAGCTTGACAAAAATAAATAGGTACTGGTCGGCAATGACTGGGGAAAAATTGGGAAGAAAACTCAAAGAATCTTTATTGGTAGCAAGTCGCTCTTGAACATGACACTTCCACTCCGTGTCCGAGTCGGGTTGGGTTGTTTCATTCACCGGTCACATCGCCATGGTCACGCCACACCATCCACATTTGGGGTTAATGCTACCAATCCATCACATCAGTGTCGCCGATATGTTCAAGAGAAGTCATCCAGAGAAGTCACCTGTGTCCCATCCACTACCATACATTATACTCCATTCCTTCATGACCGCCACTCTGAACATTATATCATCAGATCGTTTTCACCTCCATCAAAATCATTTGCTCCGTTCCGTGTCATTGATGAGGGATTCATTAAGGCCCTCCTATGACGGATCACTTCTTGTCGACATCAGCTCATTATCCAAGAAGTTGATCTAGGAACACCCCATTCAGTACTTTGAAGCTTGCATGCCTCAAGGGCAAGTTTCTCACTTCCGGCGACAGGTTTACATCAATGACCTTTGACCGAAAGAATTTGCGTGGTGTTCGACGCCAAGTCCTTTATTCACACCACGTGGTTGTACTGCAGTACCTTGAGGATCATTATCATTATCGATGATTCCTCTCGCGCTTGTTAACAGTTTACATCATTGACTGGTAATCAAGCGATGTCTTTCCATGTTCGACTTCAAAACATTTCTCACATGGATCGACTTGTACTTCGAGTAAAGATCAGACGAGATTGAAGACCTCAGATCTAGTTTCATCCATCCGGGCTGCGATATATATTCAGGGAAATAAAGATATCAAATGTACAGCATTGCGGCATAGATAATCATCCTACCAAAAGGATGATGGCTCTATCAGAATCATCAATCTACCCTCAGATGATTGTCTGTCCTATGTACATGAAAATGAATTTATAAAGTTGAGCATGGGAATGCCTGCCTCAGCTAGATCATGAAAACACTATGAAGATAATGTATTGTATTGTATCTTATTACAGGTCTCCTCCCAGCATTGAAAGAACTTCGGATCCTCATAATAAAGCTTTTCACCCGACACCAAAAGGTTAACGGCCTCATACTTTAGGGGGCAACTGTTATAGACATTTTTGTGCCTTACAACTCCAAGCATGAAATGTCCATAAACCAAGGGCTCCTAAGTCCCTAAAAGTGTTGTTCTAACCCCTAAAGGAACAAGGTCAACAGATTACAGCTTCTCCCAGAAGTTCTCCACCAGAAACTTCTCAGAATAAGTCAAAACAGGATCATTTCAGCTGCTCCACTGGCTAGGTGCGTTGCATTGCACCTAAATACACTATGAGGGTGCGTTGCATTTCAAAATTCCCTTCTGTGGGGTGCGATGGGCGAGAAATGACAAATGGCAGTGTCATTCCGCGAGGTGGAGAGACAATGGAAGCTTCCAGAATCTTCTCCTATGACACTTGCCTCACTGAATTCGACCAAGGATGAGTAAGAGGCCTTCAGTCTCCAAGTGGAAGCAAGAACTGACAGAGAGAAGACACTAATCAAATCACAAGTTGACTCATCCTCCTTACACATATCTATATATGGATCCCTCATCTCAGAGATCCAGAGGCTGGAATTTTGCATATTGTAAGGAATTGTTGTTGGTTTTTTTAGACAAACATCAGAGTATTGGGTGATCTATGCTTTGTTTGAGGTGAAGAGGGGCTTCTTTGCTGGGAGGTTGATGCTGGGTCAGGAACCACCGGTTGTAATTCCTCCTGGATCTTTTCTTGTTTATCAATAAAAACTATTTGAGTTTTTCCTCCATGATTTTGTATCATTGATGCTTGTTACATTTGTATGGTTAACTTAAATCTGATCCTAAGTTGTTTATGAATATAGATCCATGTCTTTGTATAGTGTTCTTCTTCTGTGATCTTATAGGTACTTGGTGAAGCTGGGCAAGTAAGGGAGCAGGTGGCTGGAGACTGTCAAAGAAGAAAGGGATTGGATCAAAGGATTAGCGCAAGACACAGGTTGGTTCTTTCTATTCCTCTCTATCTATAGTTCATAAAGGAAATACAAAAGTAGTTTTTCTCTGTTTGTTTCTAAGGCAGCTATCACACCTTAGTGGGATAGAACAGTTCTAAATAGACACTTTTCCCTTTAACACCACTCCAATTCATTGTCGACAGTGGCAGCCAAAAGAACCTCATTTCAGTAGAGGTCGTGAAGCGGTTGGGCCTACCGACTACATCGCACCCGCAGTCGTACAGTATCGGGTGGCTTCACGAAGGACGAGATCTGAAAGTTCGCCAGCAGTGCTGCCTTCCCTACAGCATCAAGCCCTTCATAGACGAGGTACTGTGTGATATTACACCTCTGGATGTTTGTGATGTATTATTAGGCCAACCATACTTGTGGAGGCGACATGCTGTGTATGAGTCAAGGCCTCGTGCTGTCATTATTTCTTTAAATAATTCATTATACAAGATACCAGAGGTAGCCCCACCTACTGCCACATCTTTGATCACTGCTAAGAAAGGCAGCAAGCTCATCTCCCAGACCAGGAAATTTATCTGTCTGGTTCACTCCCAAAGTAAGGGGAAGATCGTTTCTACATCCATGACCCCTGCAAAGGGTTCCTCCACGCAACAGCAGCAGCAAAGGGACACGGTCATGACAGAACACAGGAACAACTTCTCCTCACCCACAGGGGTACCACATAAGTTTCAGGTGGGCAACAAAGTTTGGTTACATCTGCAAAGAGAACGCCTTACCAGAACCCATCAGAAACTCAGAGCACTACGACATGGTCCTTACACCAGTACCAAGGCTACGGGTAACAATGCTTTGAAGCATATCATTCCTCCATTCCTTCGCTTGCACCAAGTGATCAATGTGGACTGTCGTTGACCATGCTTCCCACCATTTCTGAACACATCAGAGATTGCAGAACAACTCACCAGGGACCAAGTTCAACAGATGGAGGAACTCAACGCAATGGGGACCATTGCTTCCTAAGGGGGGAGGAATGATCCAGGTGGATGTTGGTGGCCACCCACCTATCCCATTTGGACCCCCACAACTGTCTCTTTCAACTTTTCAGTTTCCTAAATTGTAGCACAGTTTACTATTTTTAGAAGTTTTTCGGGTCCTGAACTTCCGGAGCCGTTTTGAGGCCCTAAACAACGTTTTTTGGGAAATTTGGGTCAACATGGGTCCATAGACCCATGTTGCCTCCCAAAGTGGTAGTGCTCATATAGATCTTTCTAACGAGCTATTGTACGCGTCAAACGGAGATCATATGCCAAAGTTACGACCCCGGGAAATTGATGTACCAATTTACCCAAACGGGGCCCACAATTTGGCGTTTCATCTTCTAGGGTTAGGTTTTGGAATGTTAAGGGTTTTCCATTGTTTCTGAACAATAAATAGGCCTTCGAGCCTCATTGTAACACAGTTCAGAACAATTCAGAGGCATGTAGCCGCACATCGCTTCTCAGAGATAAGCTACCATCGCCCTAGCTGGTTTATTTCCATTTCTGGTTGTAAGCATATTTCAGTATTTTACAGTAATGAAATGAAGTATTATTTCTGCTGCATCTTTGTGTTTATGGTTATCTCTGTATTTTATTCCGTTCCTGTCTAAATCCAGATCATACCATGACTTCACAAGGCATGTTTGACCTACTATTAATGCATAACTATAACCAAGACCATACATGCACAACGAGTGCATATAGACATATAACACATGAGTACAAAACCATATACACATCATTCTAGCTAGAGTCCAGTCATCAATGCATGACCATATCAACTACACAAACCATGACCTCGTGCATGACAACAACAACCACATCACGTGTACTTGATAACATGCGAGTGCTAACGTGCATAAAAATACATAATCAACCATACATGCATGAATCCATACTCCACGATAACACCTTCAACCTTCACATGGCAACATCACTACAACCATGATGAACACCATGCAAATGCAACAATCACATGGACTACATGCATAAGCTACGCATATGCAACCAACATGAAGGCATGATCAAAAGACAATCCAAGGAGAGTGCAACCACACTTTGATACCACTCTATAACACCCTCCTCTCACATCTACCCAAGTAACCAGCCAACCGGGGTAAATGGTGAGCTCCAGTATTGTAGCAATAATGCTACAACTCCTGGGGCTTCCTGTCTCTCATTTTATCAACCCGGTAGTTTGTACAAACTTGGAAGCGACGGTGCTATATGCACAAGTACTAGCTCTTGTCGCAGCTGTCACTTGGTCAGCTGGCACAAGTCCGCTAGGGCTCAAGCCAACTTCTATAGGCTCTTAGAAGAAGCTTGCTAATTGATGGACGAAAGCTAATCTCAAAGGAAAGCTACTCTACTTGACAAAAATGAACTGAAAGCAAATCAAAGCATGTAGGCCTAGGAAACCCTAATTTTAACTAGTCTAACCTCTACAATGCAAGAAATGTGAATGAAACTTCTACCAATGCTGCTGTTACCTCTAATAGGTGCAAATGCATGGATCTAAACTACTTGCATCATGAAAGATATGTTTTTGTATTTTTCCTTTAAGTGTGTGGAATGATGGTGATCTTGTGCTAACTAGGGTTTGGTTGTGCAGATGGGATGAAGAAGGAAGGAAAGCGTGGGACAGGTTGGGAAGGCTAGGAGAGGTCCCTAGGGATCCTTAGCATCCATCTACAGAGGTTCCTCGCATTCAGATGCTCAGCAACCGAGAGAGTGGCCTTCTACAGGATGGCTGTGGAGGATCCTACAGGATACTCTGTTTTCTACAGGATGTCTACAAATGGCTACAGGATGACCTACCGTGAGTGTTTGGAGTGATGGAGGAGTGATGGAATGGTAGGGGGAGATGTGTAAGGTAGGAATGAGGTTGGTGATGGCTGTAGAAGTGGAGGAATAGGATAGGGAGTGAATGTAGGGAGTAGGTTGGAAGATAGAGGGCTAGGTCAATGAAAGGGCTAGAGAATGGGAGTACGTGAGGAGTGAAAGACTTTGGGAGATAACAGAGCGGAGCAGGGGTCAAAGATATGGTTGCATGCATGATCAATATGGAGGACGAAGTGATGGAACGAGGGAGAGAAGTGTAAGTGAAACAAATGCTTATGACTGTCACTCAACCAAAAATGCATCAACCTAAACTACCTATGCTTGTGAATTCAATGAACAGCAATCTAAACGCGAAGGAGAATGTGCATGAAGTTGTGATGAAGGTGTGTGGTGCAGGTGTGAATGGCAAGGAAGCATCTAATGTGACTGTGACTATATTGCAGCAATCATCAAGTAAAGAAATGCGTGTTTTTGGTGGTTAGTCATGGACTTCACTCCAATCCCAGATGAGACGGTAGTGAGCCTTAACAACCTTTTTGTTGGAGCTCCAATCGATTATATCTATCCTCTGCTACACTAAGCAAGTGGAAACAAATTCAACATAAGCAACTCCTATCTAACTCATGAAAAAGACCAACTTAACAACCTGTAATTCGAATTGCATGTGTAAATGAAAAGCTCAAAGTGCTGAAATGAAATGGAAACAACACTACAGCAGAGGGGACCTATGGCTCTCAGGTTGGGCCCTAACCTGAGAGCTATAGTCTCCTTAAGAAAAACTCAGAACTAGATCACAAACTGCCTTCTTTATTCATAACTGATATCATGCCAAATTGGCTTACAAAAAGGAACGAAAACTGAACTGTGCTCCAAAATTACAATAGCAATACGAGAGTTTCAACAACCTATCTAAGGCTAAGGCCTTCATACTTATACAAAAACGATGATCCAACAAGTGTCCTACATTTTAGGAGCTCGGCTGTCCAACTAGAGTTTAACTGCTGATCCTGTAGGATGGTCATAATTGCTGTTCCTGTAGAGCAGTTTATAACTGCTGTTCCTATAGAACAGCTGGCCGTTTTCTAAGCTCGGAGGGGAGATGGATTAGAGCTCGGAGTTCTTGATGGGAATCACGAGGGATGTCCCTAGAACCATGGACATCCTCTCCCAAAACCTGCAGTGCCACCTCGTTGTCTCCTTAACTCCTTTTTCGTTGTCTTTTGCTCCCTTTTAATGCCAAAACCTGGAATCAAAATGCATTAGTCACGTAGAGAGAGTTCCTACCCTTCTTCCTACAAACAACATGAATAAACTAAGAAATGCATGCATAAGCAATAAAAATGAATGGTTTGAGCAAGTAGAATAGGCCAAAATGAGCCCAAATTGTACCAAAATTGGGGCTCATCATCACCCCCAAGCTGAACCATTTGCTCATCCTTGAGCAACCTTGCTCCTGCTCCTTATCCTTGGCCGAGGACTCGGGACCGGAACAGGCTCTTTCTTTTCTGCTTTTGATGGCCCTGCCTTCTCTGCCCCTGGTGGTGATGAGGGTGATGTTTCCTTCCCCTTTTCTATTTCCTTGAGTCGGGCTTCGGAAGGCGACTGGCCTATCTTTCGTGTCCAGGAAGTTATTTTTGGGCTCCCCTTTTCGGGGGTGGCTGATGTTTTAGAGGGGGTCCTTGTACTGGGTGAAGTAGGGACATCCCCTGAAGTGGTTTGGCTGCTGGGTGGAGGCTGTGGCTTGCCCGTGGTCATCCTCTTGCTTCTCCTGGCTTCAGGTGGTAGAGGGGTCTCCCTCTCCCTTTTCTCTTTCGATTTTGGAGGTGTACTGAGGGCAGCCAGTGCCACTGCTGCCTCCTTCTCAAGAATACCAGCCTTCTCTTTCTTGCGTTTTGCTCTCTCGGAGCTCCTTGTAGAGGGCCTCTCCTTTTTAGATTTCGGGCTTCCTGTAGAAGATTCTTTCTTTGTCTTCGGACTCTCTATAGGAGGTTGTTTCTCAATGACCTTCCTGCCTCTTGTAGAAGCCCCTCTTTCCAATCTCGGGCTTCTTGTAGAAGCCCCTGTCTCTGTCTTCGGGCTTCCTGTAGAAGCCTGTGGTTGCACTTTCGGGCTTCCTGTAGAAGCCTCTTTCTCTGTTTTTGGGCCTCCTGTAGAAGCCTGTCCTCCAATGATTTTCGGGCTTCCTGTAGAAGCCTTGGTTGTTGCTCTTGGGCTTCCTGTAGAAGCTTGCTCCTTACTGATCTTCAGGCTTCCTGTAGAAGCCTTTGTCTTTGTTTCCGGGCTTCCTGTAGAAGCCTGTTTTTGTGTTTTCAGGCTTCCTGTAGAAGTCTGTGCTTGCGTTCCTGCAGATGCAACTCTCGCCACCTTTTCTTGCTTGGCTGCATGGATTTTTCTTTTGGCTTTGACTGCAGGAGCTGACGAGGTGCTTGGGCTGGCAGGGACCACCTCAGTCTTGACTGCCCTGCTTTTCAACCTCTGTTCCCTTGCTGACAGGATGGGGGTGTCCTCTTTTGCTCTGTCATCCTTTCCCTCCTCCTTCTCCTTTCGTTCTTTCTTCTGTGTTGGAGTCGGGACCTTTTTGCTTTTCCCTTTCTTACTCTTGGCTACGGGCTCTTCTTCTTCACCGCTAGAGGACCCCGTTTCTTCAAGCAACATCTTTATGTCCCCTTCTCTTGTTAAGTTCCTAAATGATTCCCATGCGAGGGGGACTTTATATGAGTGGAGAGCATCCTCCACAAGCAATTTTATCAACCCACGATGGGCTATCTGATCAGGGATTCCGTCCTTGAGCTTTGTAGAGCACTCCATCAAGGACTGCAGTAAAAAGTAAGGAATGCTCAGCCTCTGTGCTGCAGGGAGGTCAATCTGGTGTCTTAGTTCATTGAGCAACCTGAAGTGATACGCATATATGATGCTGTAACGACCCTCACAGGTGATATATTTCATAATCTGCAAACTGACTTCGTTCCACGGTGGCAACAGGCTTGTCCTTTTCACCCCATTTTTGTCCTCTGTGAATGATTCTTCAGGCAGGAAGAATTCCTTCTTTGCTTGCTGGCTCTGCTTCCGCTCTTCTTTATCCCACGGCAGACCCATGGGCAGTTCTGTGATTCGACTTATATGCTCTGGGGTGAGTTGGAGGCTGAGACCTCTGAAGCTTACCGTGGCCAGTGTCAGGGATTTAGGCTTCAAGGCCTGTAAGAATTCCTCGGCTACTTCATCACCGTAGCCCTGTAGCTTATCACAAAAAGGCATCCATTGTGCTCTAGTGAAGAGCTCAACCACTGCCGGGTTTCTCCTTAATGTATTTGAATCAGTGGGCTCTCGCCTGATAAACCCACCAGGCATGACGAACACAGTGGTTTTGACCAAAGGCGGTAGATACAAAGGAATTTCGGTCTTAGAGACAGAGCATGCAATGAATTCACAGACCACAGTCTAATTATACTGCTATCCTGTAGAAGCGATAGTATAGGCACGGCAATCCAATATCTTTTATGACCAGACTGTGAATAATGACCTTGCCACCTTTGAAAACCAATTGCGGAAGGAGTTTCAGGGTTACCTCTTTTCCGCCACCTTTTTCTACGTGAAGACTTCACCTTCCTGTAGATACTGCTTTCCTGTAGGACTGCGTTCCTGTAGAAACTGTTCCTGTAGGAGCAGTGCGCAGACTTCGGGGGGAGCTATAGTTGGACAGCGGTCGAGAGGTGCCTTACCAGCGTTCAGGTAGCCGAGAGCTTGGCGTATCAACATGCAGAGGTAATCAGAGGAGCTACTCGAGTCTTGAAGTGAGGTTGATGGATATACACGCTTAATCGAGCCGATTAGATTTTGAATCGACGCAGCTCGTGGCGCGGGGGATGAGTTGTCCCCGTCGGACCGTTGGGTGATGTCACCCATCATCCGCCTGCACATTCGCTTGCTGCCGCATTCATTCCCACAGATCTGCCGCCGCCCTTTTCGGTTAAACTCGTTTCACGGTTGACGGGACTGATCTTCACGTGCGTGCTACGTGTGTCCTTTGTTGTGGCTGCCACCTCATCATCCTACTATCCCTTCTAGCCGATGTGGCCAGTCAACTGGCCTTACGGCCACTCAACCATTCACCTTTATGCCATGCAAAACAAATCAAAGTAATATCCATGCGATTTGATGGAGAGAAGGATTAGAACACTTACCTGCGCGCGTCTGCATATGATTTTTAGGTTTTTGGACGACGGATCTACCTGCTGCATGTGGCATACACAGTCCGGAGGCTCGTGGTCACGGGATGCTGGCGCTGTGGTGGACGTTCTGGTTGCATGCGCCCGCGTTTTGCTTGCAGATGGCTGGCCGATGAATGGCATCCACTCCTGCAGGTTTGACTGCTACAGGATTCCCGCGGGAGCCTTGCAACAGTCTCACCTCCTTGGGTGCATGCTGCGTGCTGGCGGTTCTGGCTTCTCGATCACGATCCCAGCGCTTCTGATGCATAACGTGGATGTGGTATGGCTCTCGGTGCTTGGTTTTTCTTTGACAAATGTTTTTTCACGAGAACTCATTGCTTTGTTGTGCTGCTGCAGGGATCTTGGTTGCATGGCGACGAGGATGGTGGAGCAAGATAATAGCAATGTTCAGGGGTGCCATCAGTGGCATGCATGCATTCAATCCACTCCTCAGTCGCTAGATCTTCATTTGAAACACATTTCGGCCGTCGCAACCTTCTACAGGAAGTTTCCTGTAGAACACAGAGCTTCCTGTAGAAATTTTGCACTTTCCTGTAGAAGATCCGCGTCTTCCTGTAGGAAGATTGTCTGTTCCTATAGAAAACTGTATCTTCCTATAGAAGATCCAAATCATGATAAAAATTGCCCATACCTTGAAAAACATTGTTATTCTTGGAGGAGGTGTTGATGACATCCTTTGATAGCATGATGAAGGCCCCTGGCTTGGAGTGGAGAGGCTTCTTCTCCTCCATAGAACATCTGCATGCAAAACTTTTATTGTGCTTATTGTTTTTTCTTTTTTTTTTTTCTTTTTTTCTTTTTTTTTTTTTGGAAAAGATAGCAGGGGCGCCCCAAAGAGGTTTTCACCCTTGCTACCTGCCCTGAGCGCCTCAAAGAGGTTTTCACTCAAGGATCTTTTTTAAACTTTTTTTTTTTTTTTTTTTTTTTTAAAGACAATAGGAGCGCCTCAATGAGGTTTTCATCCCTACTGCCCGCCTTGGGCGCCTCAGAGAGGTTTTCACCCAAGGATCTTTATTTTTCTCTCTTTTTTTTTTCTTCAGGGTATGCCCAAAGTGGAGGCAGAACCCTTCTCTATGACCAAAACAGATTTCTCCATAGTGCTGATAAACTCTTGTCTTGAGGGAGGCTTCCTGTAGATCTTCAATCGGTGCCCATTGACAAGCATGGGAATGGCTTCCTCATCAATGGTTCGAATGAGGACAGATCCATTGTCATGGCACTGCTCCACTACATATGGTCCTAGCCATCTGGTTCTCAACTTCCCCTTGAAATCTTTGAATCTGGAGTCATACAACAAAGCCCAATCTCCCGGCTGAAATTGCTTGTCATGGAGATGTTGGTCATGCCACACCTTCCTCTGAAGTTGAACCACTTCTGAGTGAAGGAGGGCCTGCATGCAGTGCTCATCCAGCCCATTCAGCTGCAACAACCTTTCTTGCTTTGCATGGCTGAGATCTAGGTCCAGCTGAGCTGCCATCCTCAAAGTGTTATACTCAAACTCAGTGGACAACAAAGCTTTCTTCCCATAGACCAGCTCATAAGGTGTGAAGCCGGTGGTGGTCTTCCAAGTGGTGTTGTAAGCCCATGTGGCCTCAACCAGGCGATCTGCCCAGTCCTTTCTGCTGCTGCTCACCACTTTGGTCAAGATCCCCTCTAATGCTCTATTGGTGACCTCCACCTGCCCATTTGCTTGAGGATGATAGGGAGTGGAGGTTCTATGCTTGATCTTATGATGAGCTAGGAGATCTTCAACCAAGTGGGAGGTGAACTGGCTCCCTTGATCGGTGACCAGCTCTCTTGGATAGCCAAACTTATAGAAGATGTTCTCTCTCAAGAACTCGGCCACTTTTTCTTCTGTTGCTGCTTTGATGGCTTTGGTCTCTGCCCACTTCGTCAGGTAGTCAGTGCACACAATGATGTAGGATCTTTGCCTCGAAGAGGGATTGATTGGACCCACAAAGTCCATGCCCCACTTCTCAAATGGCTCAAGAGTCACTTGAGGTTGGAGAGGCATATCATCCCTTTGGGTCGGTTTCCCCATTCTTTGGCATTGGTCGCACTGGCTGACATATCTTCTGACATCTTGATGCAGTGTGGGCCAATAGTAGCCTGCCTGCAGAATCTTGAAGGCAGTTCTCTTTGCTGCAAAATGTCCTCCACAAGGCCCATCGTGACAGGTGAGGAGGATGTCAAAGACTTCCTCTTCCCTTACACAACGCCTTAAGATCTGATCGGGGCCAAGCTTGAACAGATTGCCCCCAATCCATGTAAATGAGGCACTCTTTCTGATGATTTTGCTCTTCTCTTTTGAAGAGAGGTGCGGAGGGAACTGAGCTGAAACAAGGTAGTTTGCTATATCAGCAAACCATGGAGAGAGTACTGATATAGCAAACAGATGCTCATCAGGCATCTGGTCATCCACCGTCCCATCTTCATCTGCAGACAAATCCAATCTAGACAAGAAGTCAGCAACAACATTTTCTCTCCCCGGTTTATCAACAATGGTTAGATCAAACTGCTGCAATAAAAGTAACCATCTAATAATACGAGCATTCACATCTGGTTTATTCATCAAATATCTAATAGCAGCATGGTCAGTATGTACAAAAGTCTGGTAACCGGTAATATAATGTCGGAACTTGTTCAGTGCGTGGACCACAGCTAAGAATTCCTTCTCGGTTACAGTGTAGTTCAGCTCGGCTTTGGACAAGTTTTTGCTAACAAAGTAAATGGCATATGGAAGTTTTTCCTCAACTTGTCCTAAGGCTGCACCTATGGCTTTGTTTGAGGCATCAGTGTGGATGTGGAAAGGTAGGGCCCAGTTTGGACCTCTCAAGATTGGTGCTGACACCAACTTGTCCTTTATCTCATTCAAACTCCTCTGACAATCGTCAGTCCACTTAAACTCCACATCTTTTACCAACAGACCAAACAATGGTGAGGCTAACTTGCTGAAGTCCTTAATGAATCTCCGGTAGTATCCTGCTAATCCCAAGAAACTCCGGACATCCCTTACTTTTTGAGGAGGTGGAACCCTCTTGATGAGAGCAATTTTGTTGGGATCCACCTGCAATCCTTGGGAAGAAATAGTATGGCCTAGCACGGTCCCCTCAGTCATTAGGAATTCACATTTTTCAGGACTAAGGGACAAGTTCATCTCAGTGCACTTGGTTAGGACCTTTCCCAAGTTGGACAATGCTTCCTGGAAGTTGGCCCCATAAGGGGTAAAGTCATCCATGTATATTTCCACTGCATCATGGACCAACTCCGAGAAGATGCTCAAGACAACTCTCTGAAAAGTAGCAGGAGCATTGCATAGCCCAAAGGGAAGGACTCTGTAGGCAAAGGTACCCCAAGGACAGGTGAAGGTGGTCTTATCTTGGTCTTCCGGGCTGATTTGGATTTGATTGTACCCGCTAAACCCATCCAGGAAAGAGAAGAACTTCTTTCCTGCCAGTCCATCCAACACTTGATCTATGAAAGGTAGGGGGAAATGGTCTTTCTTGGTAGCTTTGTTCAGCTCACGGTAATCTACACAGATCCTCCACTTCCCATTCTTCTTGGGAACCAACACTAGAGGGGACACCCATTCACTATCTGAGATGGGGTAGATGAATCCGGCATCCAACAGTTTTTGCAATTCTTCCTTGACAATGTCTTTAAGGGCTGGATTCATTCTCCTCTGGGGTTGCCTAACTGGTTTACAATCCTCTTTGATGTATATATGATGGGTACAGACCGAGGGATGGACTCCTTTCATCTCCTTATAGCTCCAAGCAAAGGCATCTAAGTGGCTGGCCAATAGGCTACACAACTCCTTCTCCTGGGAAGGAGATAGGGAGGAGCTGATCTTTAATGCTCTCTCAGGGCCAAACTCCACACTTTTGACTCTGGGAGTGACAGGCCGGTTGTACAAAGGTCCACTGAGGTGCTAGCTTGGGCATCCTCCACCAACTTCTCTAAAGATAGTGCACTGGAAGGTGGATTCTGGATCAGGGTCTCAATCAGATCATCCTCGGTAGGAGGGTCTCTTCTATTGGTATCTAGGGTGCACAGAGGTGCAGAGT
The DNA here is from genome assembly GCA_031772625.1 of Pinus tabuliformis. Lineage (NCBI taxonomy): Eukaryota > Viridiplantae > Streptophyta > Pinopsida > Pinales > Pinaceae > Pinus > Pinus tabuliformis. Next base: position 815,222,565 of record CM062805.1, on the reverse strand, counting down.
ACACCTCGTCTTCCTCTCCTTCCTCCAACCAGAGTGGTAAATCATGCTCTAAAGAAGGTTGGGCAGGAGGGTATAGGACTAGCTGCTTGGACATGGGACCATTCTTGATGGTCATGTTTCCTGCCCGACAACTTATGTAAGCATCTGCAGTAGCTAACCAAGGCCTTCCCAAGATGAGAGGATATCCAGTAAGCTTGGACTTTGGTTGCAGAACCAGGAAGTCTGCAGGGTATTCCCAAGAATCAATAGAGACCAAGACATCCTCCACAATCCCTTCGGGAGTCACGGTGGAGCGATCTGCTAATTGTAGTACTGTCGAGGTCTTCCTCAAGGAACCCTGAAGATTGAGTTTAAGCATGGTATCTCTGGTCATCACATTGATGGCTACCCCCAGATCAATCAAGGTGTGGGGGATAATGGTGCCATTGATGTGAACATCTACTACAGGGCTTCCAGGATCTAGGTACTTTGGGCAGATGACTTGTCCTAGCATAAGGTCAGACAGTTGTCCTATGACATTGATAGTTGAGGCATCTTTCTTCCGTCTGCTTGGGTGTTTGAAACACTTCTCCTTAACCAGCTTGTTATATATAGGCACATCCTTGATGGCTTGGAGAAGTGGGATTTTTACACACAACTGCTTGAGCTCACCCACAAGCTCATCTTTTTCGGGGTTAGGTTGTGTGGTGGCTGTTAGTCTCTCAGGAAAGGGTGGAATAGGCTTTGGTTCACTCTCCTGATGGTTTTCCTCATCCTCTGGGGGAGGAGGTTGGCGATCTGGAAGAGTCTTTCCAGATCTAAGATTGATCTCCTGGATCTCCACAGCATAGGTAGGGCATGAGGTCTCCCCAGTATATACCTGCTGAGCCTGTCTATCGTTGGGGTTCGGGTTCGGTTGAGCAGGCATTTGAGGTTGCCTAGGAGGAGCAGGAGGTAAAGGCTGAGGTTGAACTGGTGGTGGAGGCAAAATGGCAGGAGGAGTGTTGTATTGGGGCCTCCACCCCGACTGAGGAGCACTCCATTGAGGCTGCGACTGGGTATGTGAGTGATATGGATGAGAGGGAGGTTGAGTAGGATACTGAGGTGGATAAGACCATGGAGGAGGCATGGACCAAGAAGGATGAGCAGGGGGACCCCAGGAAGGCATAGGAGTCGATTGGTTGGGGTTGTAATAAGCTTGAGATGCCCCTTGCATCCCCTGCTGATAAGGTCTAGATCCTTGAGGCCTCCGTTGGTTGATGAAGTAGAGAGGTTCAGTGGGGGCTTCAGTCCCTTGGTACATGGCTTTAAATCCAGGTAAGGTTGGACATTGATTTGTTGGGTGGTCCTCCTCACAAACGAAACACACTTCGACTGAATGCAATGGACATTCGTTCTTAGGGTGTCTTCTGGTGCACCTAGGACAGAAGATAGCCAAGGCTCTCTCAGCTTCTTCTTTCTTCTGCTGGATCCTGAATGTGTCCAGCTGCATGGCAATGGTCTGTCTCACCTCACTCTTAAGATATTCTAATTGGTTTGTAAACTCATGTTTGGAGAAAGGGACACCAGTGGAGAGGAGATTTCCTCTACCTCTTTTCCTAGCTGCCCTAGAATGATTTCGGAACACAGTCTTGATGTCCTCATAAGGCAGTTGGTAAATGTCCCCCCAGCTAACATGTGAAGGGTGTCTAAGAGATCTTCAGGGACTCCTCGGAGTAGAACCAACTTGAGGGATTCAGGGTCAAGTGTGCACCTGGCCCGTTTATAGCTAAGTTGGAACCTCTCCTCATAATCCTCTAAAGACTCATCATTCCCCATGGTCATTCGAAAGATCTCTCCCTTAGTTTCCTTGGACCTACAATAATCCCTATACTTGGTATTGAAGGCTTGCTGCATCTGAGCCCAAGTAGCTATGTTATTCCCAGGTAATCCCATGAACCAGCGTAGGGCTGCATCCTTAAGGGTGGAAGGGAAAAGCTTCAGCTTTTGCTCATCTTCAGTATAGTCATAGGTTCTACAAAGGACAGCAAACTCAAACAAGAAGGTATCAGGATCCTCAGTGGTCAGTCCATGGAAGTGAGGCAAAGCAGAGGGGCTAATGCTTTTCATTTTCATCTCTCCATTGGTCTCTCGGATGGGGAAAGCTCCTTCTATTCTCTCATCTTCTCTCCTATTATCAGCCATGGCTACAGATGGAGTGGTCTCTAACTCTTCTTCTTCTATAGGGTCTTGGTATATCTTCGGATGTTCACCTATAGGTTCCTCTGGGTCACGGTCACCAAAGAAGAGTGAAGGGTGACTCAGTGATGTGGTGGGGGTGTTTGGTAGGAATTTGCCTGATCTATCACGGTTCCTACGAGGCATGAAATGGAAAGGACTTTTCTTTCTTTTGTTTTGAGTGCTTTTGTTTTTTTCTTTGGTACCTGCAAAACTGAAACAAAGTGATCTACAACTAACTATATTGCTCAAATGAAATTGCAAAATTGGAAAGCTAATCTAGGAAAGCAAGAAATATTAATCTAGGAAAGCAGGAAATGCTAATCTAGGAAAGCAAGAAATGCTAAGCTACTTTTGCAAAAAGGGAAATGAAGTAAACTACTGAGCAGAAGTAAGAGTATGGAAGTAGAAGAAAAGCAACAATTACTAATACTCTGACGCTTCCCCGGCAACGGCGCCAAAAAGATGGTGAGCTCCAGTATTGTAGCAATAATGCTACAACTCCTGGGGCTTCCTGTCTCTCATTTTATCAACCCGGTAGTTCGTACAAACTTGGAAGCGACGGTGCTATATGCACAAGTACTAGCTCTTGTCGCAGCTGTCACTTGGTCAGCTGGCACAAGTCCGCTAGGGCTCAAGCCAACTTCTATAGGCTCTCAGAAGAAGCTTGCTAATTGATGGACGAAAGCTAATCTCAAAGGAAAGCTACTCTACTTGACAAAAATGAACTGAAAGCAAATCAAAGCATGTAAGCCTAGGAAACCCTAATTTTAACTAGTCTAACCTCTACAATGCAAGAAATGTGAATGAAACTTCTACCAATGCTGCTGTTACCTCTAATAGGTGCAAATGCATGGATCTAAACTATTTGCATCATGAAAGATATGTTTTTGTATTTTTCCTTTAAGTGTGTGGAATGATGGTGATCTTGTGCTAACTAGGGTTTGGTTGTGCAGATGGGATGAAGAAGGAAGGAAAGCGTGGGACAGGTTGGGAAGGCTAGGAGAGGTCCCTAGGGATCCTTAGCATCCATCCACAGAGGTTCCTCGCATTCAGATGCTCAGCAACCGAGAGAGTGGCCTTCTACAGGATGGCTGTGGAGGATCCTACAGGATACTCTGTTTTCTACGGGATGTCTACAAATGGATACAGGATGACCTACTGTGAGTGTTTGGAGTGATGGAGGAGTGATGGAATGGTAGGGGGAGATGTGTAAGGTAGGAATGAGGCTGGTGATGGCTGTAGAAGTGGAGGAATAGGATAGGGAGTGAATGTAGGGAGTAGGTTGGAAGATAGAGGGCTAGGTCAATGAAAGGGCTAGAGAATGGGAGTACGTGAGGAATGAAAGACTTTGGGAGATAACAGAGCGGAGCAGGGGTCAAAGATATGGTTGCATGCGTGATCAAGATGGAGGACGAAGTGATGGAACGAGGGAGAGCAGTGTAAGTGAAACAAATGCTTATGACTGTCACTCAACCAAAAATGCATCAACCTAAACTACCTATGCTTGTGAATTCAATGAACAGCAATCTAAACGCGAAGGAGAATGTGCATGAAGTTGTGATGAAGGTGTGTGGTGCAGGTGTGAATGGCAAGGAAGCATCTAACGTGACTGTGACTATATTGCAGCAATCATCAAGTAAAGAAATGCGTGTTTTTGGTGGTTAGTCATGGACTTCACTCCAATCCCAGATGAGACAGCAGTGAGCCTTAACAACCTTTTTGTTGGAGCTCCAATCGATTATATCTATCCTCTGCTACACTAAGCAAGTGGAAACAAATTCAACATAAGCAACTCCTATCTAACTCATGAAAAAGACCAACTTAACAACCTGTAATTCAAATTGCATGTGTAAATGAAAAGCTCAAAGTGCTGAAATGAAATGGAAACAACACTACAGCAGAGGGGACCTATGGCTCTCAGGTTGGGCCCTAACCTGAGAGCTATAGTCTCCTTAAGAAAAACTCAGAACTAGATCACAAACTGCCTTCTTTATTCATAACTGATATCATGCCAAATTGGCTTACAAAAAGGAACGAAAACTGAACTGTGCTCCAAAATTACAATAGCAATACGAGAGTTTCAACAACCTATCTAAGGCTAAGGCCTTCATACTTATACAAAAACGATGATCCAACAAGTGTCCTACATTTAAGGAGCTCGGCTGTCCAACTAGAGTTTAACTGCTGATCCTGTAGGATGGTCATAATTGCTGTTCCTGTAGAGCAGTTTATAACTGCTGTTCCTGTAGAACAGCTGGCCATTTTCTAAGCTCGGAGGGGAGATGGATTAGAGCTCGGAGTTCTTGATGGGAATCACGAGGGATGTCCCTAGAACCGTGGACATCCTCTCCCAAAACCCGCAGTGCCACCTCGTTGTCTCCTTAACTCCTTTTTCGTTGTCTTTTGCTCCCTTTTAATGCCAAAACCTGGAATCAAAATGCATTAGTCACGTAGAGAGAGTGCCTACCCTTCTTCCTACAAACAACATGAATAAACTAAGAAATGCATGCATAAGCAATAAAAATGAATGGTTTGAGCAAGTAGAATAGGCCAAAATGAGCCCAAATTGTACCAAAATTGGGGCTCATCAGTAAACACGCCACAAGAGGCTACTATGATTGGATTCAACCTCCTATGTGACCTTAAGGAAGTGGAATCGATAGAAGCATAAAACAAAAACATTCAACGTCAGCTTCAAGACCCTCAGGAACCAATCCAACACTTCAGACAGCTTGCCCTTGGGTCCTACTGAAGTTTTGACCATATTAATCCTCAGTCGCTCTCATGTTATAGGCATGACAATGTCCAGAAACCTAGAGTCTCTCTCACAGGTTTTCTTGCCACCATCCAAAGACTCATTTTGCCAATTATGTGTCAGCATCCTTGGGATTTGAGCCACTTTTTAGGCCTAGAGATTAGGTCACTGCCCATAATGGGATGATAACATAGGAGCAGTAAAAGAATAGGGAAAAAATGATGCAAAAGCAATAATTTAAACAAGACATTAAACAGACCCCTACTAGCCATGAAAAGCATTTTATCAAACATAACATCAACATGTAACCTACATGTGTAAACAATAGTTTTAAGTGTATGGATATCATACTTATCTGAGAATCGCTAAGAACCATTGTTCCCTCATGTCATTTGCTACGTTACAATCTATTAGACCATAGATAAACTATCCATTCAATTACAAGTAAAAACATGCTAAGATCCATACATAGTTGTTGTCATAGAACATACATATAACCAACATAATAGGGACAGAAATATCATAAGCATATGAGCCATAAAATCCACATATACATTAGTACATTTACACATGAAAACCAAGGGAATGAGTGTCTCATTAACGAATGAAATAAGCCAACTAGAGAAGGGACTACCACGTTCCACCTGACCATAAAATGGCTGAGCCATATCTCTCTTCAGCCATTCACCCCCATGCCATATTCCAAGCATGAATGTGGGACTCATAGAACACACTAAAAGAACCAAACAAGCATGCATGCCACCGTAGTTCTCCACCTACACCGTAAGTAATTTGAGTGCTTCCTAGTCTCTCAAGATTTACCATAATCCACAATTGATACATAGATCACTACACCCTACACCTAGACACACTCTCTCTCTATGCTTTATTGTACATCCCATTCTGGGACTACTAGTCCCAATGGAGAGAAATCCACCCCTTGGCTTTACCGTATATCCTTCCATTCACCGACAAGGATTCCTAGGCCCACCAAGGCACAAAATCTTGGTTTTACCGCAACCCACAGTCTGGCTCAAGGGTTACGAGGTCAATGGCTTTACTATGACCCAAAATCTAGTTTAGGGACCACTAGGCCATGTGTTTGTCATTTCAGAGATCTAGCCCACTCAACTTCGAATCCATCCGACCATCCCACATCAACTGAAGTATGAGAAACCATCTCATCAAGGTTATCCTAAAATGGAAAGGCTAGGCTTAAGAACACTCTCACATCTGGCAAAACTCATGCCATGATAGAAAATAACCACATGCAATACCATGCATGAAAAATATAGCAAGGAAAATACACATGAAAATCAATACCTATAATGGATCTTGCTATAACTACTTGATCCTACCTTTCCCTGCTTGATCATTGCTTCATCTCGCCTTCTTTTCCTTTCTTGCTCTAATGCCAAAGTGCTCCAAGAAAACTTTAAGTGTCCAAGAGTGAGGGAGAGAGATAGAATAATGTGAGAGCTCCAAAACTGAACTAATCAAGCATGCCAACTAATTCTCAGAGCTTTTTATGAATGAGGCCTCTATTTTCTTCATTTTCCATTATTTTCCTTGAGTTTCCTCCTCACATGCAACCTGTGACCTTTCACCTTCCTTTTCTCTTAATTTCCATTATTTTCATATATAAAGTGCTAATTAATGCCATTTTGCCTTTCCAAAGCCTTAACCATTTCCTTTGCCATTAAACTGATGAACACCCACACTAGGATGTTTTTCCCAACATTCATCTTGGAATATGTGTCCCATCAACCGTGGCCTTATATATTTTTACATGGATTTTTAACGAGGGATGTTACATTTAAGATATTTCAAAGGGCCCTTATCTCCTTTATGTCAATTCTCTAGGAATTTGGAAAGGGCTTTGTTCTTTGAAATTAGCATTGTTTGTTTACTGAATGGAATTAACACTCTTTGGGTATCCTAAGCATGGAATGTGTTGAGATTAAGCCAAGTTATATGTATCCCTATGAATTCATATTTGAAATCCTTATGAAATTGTTCAAGTCTTTCTTGTTGGGTATTTTTGATCCCAACTCAATTCCTCATTTGGATACTAAGTGGAAATTAACCTCTACGAAACGTAAACAAATAACCTATAGTTGATTTGGAGTCTTTATTTCCACATATTCATTGTGGACTATTTAGGATTGAAGTATATTAGTCATGTGTTAAGAAATCATGGGGTACATACATGAAAATAAAACCTGTATTTTTACAACCACAATAAAAATTCATCAAAATTAGCAACATATTATCACTTAGGTAGCATCAATCATGGGTACACTTCTCCAAAAAAATGTCAAACATTTTTTCTAAAATCCAAATGCATTATGTTTCCAACAAATGTTATCAATATTAGTAGGGGAAAAAATATAAGACGTCAAATCAAGTGGAGATTTTATCTTCAAATTGTGGAGGAAAAAAAGGAAGAAGAGGCAATGCATTAACTTGCCTAATACATGGTAAGTGTAGAACTAAACTCAAACCCAACTAATGCTACAATGGACAAAGTAGTCAATATACATGCATTTACTAACTTATATGCTTCATAAAATCATTATTATTTTAGGTTTTTTTATAAAATATACTACTTGGAAATACTAGACATTTTTCCAACAATTATGACTAAGCTCTATTGTTTGCTAGTAAATATCATGACTTTTTTTTTATTTATAAAAAAATATGAAATATATCTAGATGTAATTCTTTTATAACCTTGTTTCAGTCTTTTGGATTAATATAAAATATCCTAGTGATAATTTACATATGTAAGCCCTAAATCTTTATAGGGAATGCATACATAAAAGGAAAATTAATAAATAAAACACATACATCATATAAACAATAAACATTATTATTTACCGTAAAAAACCTTAATTGAGAATAGCAATAAATGTTATTAATTGCACCTCTAATTTTTATTGTATTACAATTTATAATACAATATATAAGATTCCATGACATAAAAATGGTAGTATCTTAAAAAAGATTAGATTCCTTAACCATAAGTATATTATAATGGGAAAAAAACCATTAGTCATAAAAACAACAAATGTAGCCAAAATATCTCACACCCTCAGTTGAGGAGTACGCACATGCTACAATGGAAAAAGTAGTTAATATACATGTATTTACTAACTTATATGCTTTATAAAGTCATTATTATTTTAGTTTTTTTAAATAAAATATATAGTACTCGGAAATACTAGACATTTTTCCAACAATTATGGTTAGGGTCTATGGTTGGTTATAACTTTATTTTAGTGTTTTTGGATTAATATAAAATCTCCTAGTGATAGTTTACCTATGTAAGTTTTAAAAATTTATAGGGATGCATACATAAAGATAAAAGTAATAAATACAATACATACATCATGCAAAAAATAAACATTATTATTTAAGCTAAAAACCTTTAACTGAGAATAAAAATAAATATTGATAGTTGTACATCTCATTTTTATTGTATTACAATTTATAATACAATATATAGGATTCCTTAACATAAAAAATGGTATCCCGGATGTGGGTGCTCAACAAGGACAATGAGGTGGTGGCCAAACAGAATGGCATGTGGCCAAACCACATGGCCCTCCGTAATATGGCACACTGGTCTAAAAATGACATTAACAACAGCCATAAATGGCATTTAAGGGGGCGCCGTCTCCAACCTGTCTGCAACCACCCACCTCGGCTCCACGCAAAAATGAATTCCGGTGCTGCTCTCACCACTGCACCTGTCCATCATCCTCTGCCTCTGCAATGCCTCTGCCCTCAAGCTGCTGCTTCACCCAGCTCTCGCACTACCACTGGGAGGCGCTGCCACCTCCTCTGCTGCATTGACTTAGGCCCGAGAATTCACTTCACCCAGAGCCTGGCTTGCCATTTCGTCTTCCACTTGGCCTCTGCAGCTAGTCCCTCCTCAGAGCTGCCCGTAAATTATACTGAGCCTCTGCATCACTCTGAGCCCAATTCCGGAAGAAATTCTCAAACTTCTGGTGCCAACATGCCGAGAATGTGTCATCGTATGCGCAGTCGCAGGGGTGGAAGCAGAGGAAGCTTGGCTCGTCCCTAACATTCCCCGGTTTCTGACTCTACTTCCTCTCTGGCCCAGCAGATATCAGGGTGCTACCCAAACACCCGCAGTGGTAGAGGCCGCTCTCAACCTCACCACCTCCATTCGATGCCCCCTGCCTCGTCTCCCAGCGGCATTCCTTCCATTCCTGCTTCACCCCCCAGGGGCACTCCTTCCAATCCACAGCCGCATCTCCATTCCGCCCAATTCACCTTTCGTTCATCCATGAACAGGCCCATCATCACTGCCACTATCTCCATCAACTTTCACGAGACGGAGCAAGCAATTGAGGGACAGGCCACTGAAGGTGGTGGCCACACCAGATCAGATTTGGACATGGCTCAGACGAGCACCCACGAAGCAAGGACGCGGCAAACTGAGAAGGAGACAGGACAAACAGAGAAGAAGGCAGACCAGGACCAACATGAAGTAGAAGACATGGATCCTTACCGTTGTTTCATTGAGGAGGAACAACCTGCGCAACAGGTAGACAACATGGAGGCTTCCCAACAGGCAGGTGTCAACATGGAGGAGTACAGGTGTTTCATTGTGGAGGAGCACCCATCGTCACCACCTTGCTCCTAGTCAGCCACTCTGCTTGCCACATGTTTGCCACATAGCCTGCCACATGTTTGCTTTTCTCAGGCTTTTTTTAATCGGGAATTCTTCTTTCTAGTTTCTTTAATGGGGGTTCCAGAAAAACTGATGGTGTTAGGTTCCCTGGTTGGTTTCTGTTTCATCTTGAAAAACTGATAAACAATTGTGCACAATTGCTGATTTCCCCTGCATGGGCAACAAGTTAAATTTTGCATTTGTTTTTTGATTTGGACTGGTTTCCCATTATGGGCAGTCCAGACTCAGTTTCTGTTGTTTTTTGCCAACACTCAGGCATGGATATGCACAAGCTAAGGCCTTAGTGTACAATATCTTTTTAGTAATAGAATTAGCCTAACTTAGAAAAAAAACATAAAAAATGGTAGCATTTTAAACTAGATTAGGTTTAAATCATAAGTATATCATAATGGAAAAAAAACCATTAATCACAACACACCAAAAGTAACCAAAAAAAATCAATAAATCTCCACACCTAAACCCTCAATTTAAGAGTACATACACACAAACCTAATGTATAAAATAAAATTTTAATTTATCAAATACAAAACTATTTATTTTATATTTGATATCATATACAAAGAACACACATTATATTATCAAATATCATTTACAAAGATGGAAAAGTATCTTTAAATTTCCCTATTTTTTAAATACAAACAACTATTATTTAAAATAAACACACAACTAATGTCTGAAAAAACACACGGACACAACTAATGTATAAAATAAAAATTTAATTGATCAAACATAAAAGTATTTGATATCATTTACATGCATTATATTATCAAATACCATTTACAAAGATGGAGAAGTAATTATTTTGTTAACAATATAATAAAATAATTCATACAAAAAATTACAATTCTTTTAGAAAAGCACAAAAGTCGGAGCGCGCACACACGACTAATGTATAAAATTAAAATTTAATTTATCAAATATAAAAGTATTTGATAGCATTTACACACATTATATTAACAAATATCATTTAGATGGAGAAGTAATTATTTTTTTAACAATACAATAAAACAATTCATACACTAAATTAAAATTCTTTTAGAAAAGTTAAATTGTCTTTATTTGAGAAATTCAATATTCATTAAAAAAATATTACTTTAATAAAAAAATACTCAAAAATCAAGGAGTGATTAGCAATTTCATTATTGATTAAAAATTTAAATATTCATTTCTAAATGTTAGATATTTATAATTATTCTTACATGTAATTCTAATCCCTATCATTGCTGCAACTATGGAAATAATAAAGGTGCAATTGTGGAAAAAAATATGGATGTATAAATACCAATGTTATAATTAATGATTATGATGGGGACAAAATGTGGATACAATTTGGGTCAATCTTGAATGTTATTTTAAATGTCTAATTAAAAATAATTGTTATTAAGAATTGGAATAACAGGGATGGAAGGTGTTTGATCTGAAGCGGGCCACAAGAGGTTGACCATAAGAGATTATAATTTTTTATTTTCTAAATTTTTTATGGGGATTATGGTGGAGAATGTAGGATGCGCCATTATAGTTTATTCTAAGGATTCAATGTGAGAGGATGCTATTTTGTTTCAATAGCCTACACCATCTATAAGTTTTATGATCCAGAACTCATGCTAGGTCTTTGAAGGGGAAATTGAGGTGGATTTCACTAGTGAGGTTGGTGCCAAAAACCTCTCAGATGGCCTGACAAAATACATCTAAGATATTCAAAAGCGATTTTATACATGGGTGAACTTATGAAGGATTGAAGGAAAATTCTAGTACTTTGATAGATAATTAGCATGGAGAGGATAGGCAGAGTGAAGATAGAGGCATGATTGTCAACAATGGAATATATGTTATTCATTATATCACTACTTTACCCATGGTAGTATTGGCCAAGATTATTCTCCATATTTGAGATGTGATGGTGCTAGAGAGTTTGTTTTTCCATCTCTATAGGTTAGGACTTGTGAAGGAAACTAAGGGTTGGTTTGTGGTTCCCTACACTTCTCATCATTGGAAGGTGGACATGAAGTTAATTTGGGTGGTGAGAGGGAGAAAAATACAGAGAATTCTCGAAAAAGGGGGATAATATTGCTTAGGTAGGAAAATACATTGATATAGAGTATATAATGGAAAGGTTCGCGGTGTGATTTATTTTTGTAAATTCTTTAAATGCCTAGATATAATTGAAGTGGAAATTGATTCTAGGATATTCCCCTAAATATCGTACCCTAGTACACGGTTGGATTCATTTTATCATTAAGGTCAAAGAGAATGTAGATTTTATCTTGAAAGGTCTCTCATTTTGGAATACCTATTTTCTTCATATCAAACCTTGGTACCCTCTATTTGAACGAAGACATGTTGCATTAAATATGTTTTAAGTTTGGATCAAAATTTTGAGAAGACCTCTCAAATTGTGGATTGTAGTAGGTATTAAGGCTATAGGATATTGTAAAAATTGCAGCAAGAAACTCCTAATTTAGTTTTTCCTTGATTAAATTAGGAGAAATTCGAATGTCAATTTTAGTAAAATACTTGGAGGTATTTAACCGAAATGACATGGTTCTTATCACTCAGTTAACTCATTAAATTCGAGTTGGAGACACTTGAGTTCAGTTCTACATGATTGATTGCTAATTTGTAGCAATCTAGTTTAGTTAATTTCAATTATGGTCCGTGTAACTAGTTCACACTTTTAGTAGAACTAGTGGAGGTTAAATCAAGGGAGTGTAACTTTTTTCACACTAAGTGATCATCTAGTTAAACTAATCAATCAACATAAATTAACTCATTCATGTAGAGAATTTGAGCTACCCAGTTGAGATTGAAGTTTAAGGGCAGTGTACTATAAGTTGTAGAAATTTCCAAGTTATATAGGTGGTGCATGGAGTCGAAGAAGGGCCTAAAGGAATTGAGCAATTCTCAATGAGTAATTTCCATAATTAATAGGTGGAAAATTCCTCATCAAACAACACAAGGAAATAGGAGATTGGAAGGCTGAGAAATTGGGCAAACATTAGCTCGAGTCAATCTGTGAGGTAGTGAGATAGATTATACTAGTGCAGGGGTTTTGTTAGGACTCTGGACACCACATATCTCCACAATGGTATGATATTGTCCACTTTGGGCCTAAGCCCTCATGGATTTCTTTTTGGGTTTTACCCCAAAAGGCCTCATACCAATGGAGATATTTGTCCATCCTTATATATCCATGATCCTCCCCACCTCTAGTCAATGTGGGACTTTGGTCGTATACCCAACAATCCTCCCCTCGAACAAAGGACCATCGAGCCTCCCCTCAAACGATTATCCATTTGTCCACTCTCTACCAACCAGGATTCTCCGCTCCAATGCGTTGGAAGCACACGCCTTACATGGAGCACCACCTGCCTCGAGAGCTTGCTCTATCCCAGGTCAACTCCTCTTCACCGTGTTGGGACCAGGACACGTCCATGAAGAATCTAGAGCACACCGCTTGTCTAACCGAGCTCATCCACGGATCCCATCATGATATTACCGGGGCCCACCACCTTCGTTTTCTGAGGATTCATCCACTTGGCTAACTTCGGGGCATGGCTCTGATACCACTTGTAAGGACTCTGGACACCACATATCTCCACAATGGTATGATTGTCCACTTTGGGCCTAAGCCCTCATGGATTTGTTTTTGGGCTTTACCCCAAAAGGCCTCATACTAATGGAGATATTTTTCCATCCTTATATACCCATGATCCTCCCCACTTCTAGTCAATGTGGGACTTTGGTCGTATACCCAACAGTGAAGTCAAAGGATGCACCTGAGTCAATCAACCATGGCTCATGATCTACATGTGTACTTGAAGAAGCCAAGTACACATCCCCACCTTCATCTGAGGTGTTTTTCGCCTCTGCAGAAGGAGCATCATTAGATCCCTTTCCTTTGTCAGGAGCTTTAGATTTACATTCCCTTTTGTAGTGCCCTTCCTTTCTGCATTTCCAGCACACCACCTTTACAAGTTTTCCTGGAGATTTACATCTCCCTCCAGATTTAGATCTCCCACTCAATGACTTATTTTTGTTTTTGTTCTGGGGCCCTCCTCGTACAGATAAGGCATCACCATTCTAGCTCTCCATATTTTTCTATCTCATCTCCTCCATCAGCAAGGATGAGACTATTTCATCAAACTGCAAGGCAGTTGCATTGCTACCTGTTGCAATAACCAGACTATCCCACAAATTTGGTAGAGAAAAAAACAAACTAATGCACTTATCTTCATCTGAAATTTTGATATCAACGGACGATAACTGACTTACCACAGTATTAAATGCATTAAGATGATCTATCATCGAATCTCCATCTTTCATCCTCAGGTTATACATCTTTTTCCGTAGGAACAGTTTATTCACCAAAGACTTAGATTGGTATAAAGTCCCTAACTTGTCCCGCAAACCCTTCACTGTAGCTTCCCCTGATACATTTAGCAATACTGAATCTGAGACACACAATCATATTGTGCTCTTTGCCTTCCGATCTAACTTCTTTCATTCTTCAGCGTACACTCCCATTGGTTTAGTAGCCGGATCTACCGCGATCCATTAATCTTTATCCACCGACAGATCCTCCATCTTGAGTTTCCACAACTCAAAACTCTGACCATTAAATTTCTTGATCTCTATCTTTCCGCTGCTTGCCATCTTCTTTCACCACTAGAATCGATCCCACAAATCTCCCACTGAACAGGGTCTACCATAGGCCCTAGCGAAACCCCTCAGCAATAAAGACGTCCCCTTGAAGCCAAAATCGCTCTGATACCAAATGTAGGTTTTAACCCCGTATAGAAATTACCTACATGCAAATTCTAAAACACAGAAAATAAAAAAAGCGAGAGCATAACACATAAAACACATATACACATAGGTTTTCCCCTGGATCCCAAAACCAGGACTACCAGCTTGATTTTTCATTATGTTCCTTTCAATGTTAAAATACATATTTATACATGCCAAAGCATCCAATACCATGGACTGAAAACCATCACATCCAAAACCATGGACCGAAAACCATCGCGTCCAAAACCATGTGCAAAAAACATGCACAAAACCATAGGTAGGTCTGCCCAACCTAATATAGGGTCTAGAAACAAAATTTTACGGGCCGCTGCCCCGGACCCCATAGAGTGGGGTTACCTACACCCCTCAAACCCCCTGTGACTCCCCTTGCTATGCAATCGGCGCAGCGAAAGGGGGCTTTGCCCCCCTTCTAACCCCCTGGTTAACTACATGGGCTAGTCGTGAAAAGAATATAACACAACCCAACACTTCTCATAGACTCAGACTCTCTCAAATTCAATCTTGTCTTTAAGGACCCTCTATGAAAAACATGTGGTGACCTCAGACAATGATGCTTTAGACTATGAAAAAAGTACTTCATAGGCTAAACAGCTATACAAAACCCCAAAATTAATAAAATAGGCAAAAAAAATTGATCCCTAAATCCTAGGATCCCAACAAGACCCAATCTAAAATATTATGAAACATGGTCCACAAGGTGCTGACGATTGCAACCTTCAGTGATGTAGAAGCTCCCTTCCAGTAAGAGTCGTTAAATGAGATTAGGGGGTTGTATCTCCCTTCCAATGGGTGTTGGAGAATATGTGGAGGTTATATCCTCCTGCAGGTGGGTTCCTACTATTATAGGTTATTTTGTCTCATCTAATCAATCATCCTCATAATGAGATCGTTCACATCCTTTCCCCCTTTACATCATCATTGCACAAAGCCCTATGCATAACTCTCTCATTCCCAAAAGTTTATGCCCTAAAATGCATCATTTGAGCTAGTTTTAGGACCAATGCACCTCTTGTTGGATAGCATTCACCTACATTTTTTTCCACTGTGGCCTGCATTGATCACCTACAGGTTTCTCTCCTTGCACCTATGTTGGTTCTAGAAATTCAGTAAAAAGAGAGAGAATCCTGAAGCCTCCATTTCCAGAAGCTTCCAAGGTTTGTTGTAACCATTTAGCTCAAATAAAACTTTTGAATAATATCATATCCTACCTTGGGGTTTCCATCCCTTATCCTTAGATCTCATCCTCCCATCAAGAGTGGATCTCAATCCCAAGATTGGTAAAAGGATAACAACTCCCAACTTACCTCACTCCTCTATATATTTACAACCTTCCATGTGAAAGGGGTTTGTTTTTGGAGATTGATTCTACTCTTATGCTACTTTTGTGAGAGTTATCCTTTCATGCACTTAGGGTGATTGGAGGTACACTTTGTGACAAAGGAAGGACAAGTCAACTTGGAGGAGCTCTTCTACAAGATCAACACCTATTTATGGTTGTAACTCACTCCATTTATATCAATACAAAGAGTTATTTTGTTTTCCTATATGTGATTTCATTATTTCATATATTTCAATACCATGTTGATCTGTTGAATGAAGTATATAGATGATGTTACATAGATCTAATAGTTTCTTGGCTTGTGTTGTATGGTTGTGCAAGTTCTAATTTTGGAAGTTGGATCTAGGATTGGAGCATTCAAGCCAAAGAAGGAGCGAAAAATATGACAGATTCCAAGTAGGTTTCTTCCCCTCATCTACTTACTTTAAGGAAAAAATTGGGTCCTTTGTCATTTTGTTGTTCTAGGTTAGCCACCAAACCTAGGGGAGATATTTCTATCCACAATCATAAATCCCACATAAAAAATTTGCGACCATACTAGGGATCGATGTATTCCCTTGGTGGTTTATTTATCCATTGTGTTTGATTTACCTCTTTCACATACCTTTGATGCTTTAACCATCCAAGAACAGACATAAGAAGTGATTTCATTGAGTCTTGTTAGCAATTTTTGTGTCGGAATCCTCTTTCCCATGACCAACGCACTCTTTGGTATGTTGACATAGCATTTCACGCCACCTGGCCCTTCTCTATACCCGTGTTTCACCCCACTTGGGCCCTCTTTGTGCTTGCGTTGCAGAGCACTAGTGCCTCTTCTACAACTATGGTGATCCCTATTTTGTACAAAATTTTCCTTATTTTCTTAGTGTGGATTTGATTAGCCTACTTCCAGCTAACCTTCCCTAAGTCTTGAGTGTCTTGTGGTCTCTCTGAAGCCTCCATTTGGTTTTAATTTTTGTTTTATTTCCTTTGGTAAGAATTGATTTTTATTTTTTTTTCTTGTCATTAGGTCATTTGGAAACTTGTTTCATTTAATCATTGATCTCTTAGATGAATTGTTGTTCTAGTCCTAATTATGAAAAGTGCATTTGAATTGGTGATTAGACTTTACATCTTAGTTTTCCTCATTTTCTAAAATTAAGTGTGATGAAAAGAAAAAATCTTGCATTGGTATTTAGGGTTTATGCATCTACATTGATTTAGGAATAGCTGCATGAAAAGGGAATTGCATTGAGCATCTTGTTTGTTGCATTTTCTATGCTGAAAATTGTTTGTCTCTTCCCTTAGTTATATTTTAATTGAAGAGAAATATTCTATTTCCTCATGCTATATTTTCATTTTAGGGAACTCAGGTGAATTCATGATGAGCCCTAAAACTGAAACTTAATTCAAGATCAATTTAAAATTTACTGAATCAACCTAAGGAGGATTTGTAACATTAATGAAAACACTTAGAGGTCTAGGTTAAAGATGTGTTCCAATGTCATTAAACGTAGGAGCTATCACTGTTTATCAATGTTGCATCACTGGGGTGAAATCTCGTTCGACATATGTGAGTGTATAGGATCGTTCTCCACGTACCTTCAAGCATATTGGTGGTGTTGCATGCACATAAAGTATATGGGAATGCTCTTATCAAATGGTTATGCATTGGACAACACTACTACTAACTACACTCCCATGTACCATCATGTATATTTTGGGAGTCCCCAATAGGTTTCTATCCATCCATGGGTAACAGTGTCTGTTGCCTTGTAAACCATGATACACTTAACACAAAATTCGGGAATATTGGTTATCATACGTTAAATCCTTGGTTTTCCAAGGTGTATATTGCAATTCATGGTTGCTTGGTAATCCTTTATGCCTACATTGCCCTCTTTTTCATTTATTTATTTTTATGTTAATAAATTTTACTATCCAACGTGTAACAACAAGATCCCCCACTTTGTTGTTCGTGTAGAATACAAAATAAGTCTCCTCTTCCACCAGAGGCTACTCTTGGTCATCGTCAGAAACATAAAATAACACAAACGAACAAATTAGGAAACTCAAGAACTACTTTGGGTCCTCCTCCTGAATCTAATCAACCAGAATCATTTGTTTCCTTGAGTACCGAACCCAAGATTACATATACTCTTGTTGGTGAAACTAACACAACTGATACCTGATTACCTGAGACTTTTTTCCCTGAGGGTATACAATTTGAACTTCCTAAGTCAGAAACTTTATTTCTTGAGGTCATTGAACCGAAGGATCCTCAGTCATATTTACCTATTACTTAAATTATTTCATCCTCTCTTCTGTTGTCTTATATAGATCTTCCTAATATATATCTCAGCTCTGACGGTGAACCACTTCCACCTGGACTTGTGAGTATCTAAGAGATCCCACAAGAGGAGCCTCATGCTTCTACTCATTTGGAGGGACTTTTCCTTTATCTAGCACATCATCTTCTTCCACGTCCACCTCATGAACAAACTCCTTTACCTGGTTCTTTTGACTTACCTGTGAATTTTATGTGGCAATCCACATTGGGATTATTGACCATGACTCAAACGGATATGGCTTCCCAACCTGTATGTACCACTATGGTTGAGACTTCAAATGTCACCTCCACATCTATGTTTTCGACATCACTAGAGGCACATATGTATGGTGGCTTGTCCGTCCCATCAGGTTATCAGTCCTTATCTGGTACCTTCTTTGGTGCATATTCTAGTTTATGGACATCCCCCATGTCATCCACTTTTGGAATTCCATCTGGCGTTGCTCTTATGAGTGCTTCTCATCCTACTCCTTCTCCTCCTCCTACACTAACAGTTGAATAACAAGTTGGCTTGTATTTTAGTGGGAAAGGTCTTCTTCAACAACCTAAATATCCTTATGTTCGGTACCATCCTCAAGGAAGACAGTTGCCTCCATCATCCCCTCCTCCCTTGGTAGGGGGGAAACCTATTGTTTGTATACCTCAAGTTGGTAACCAACCTTATTATAGTCCTCCTTATCCTCGAATAGTTGCTAGTGTTTGGAAACCTACTTTTCCCATTCAACCTGGTTTGATGTTCAGTTCATTGTTTGTTTCCAAACCTATGCCATCATTGCAAGTTCCTGTTCCTTAATTTGTACCTCAACAAGCTCAAATTCATGTAACTCAACCTGTATAAGCTACAATCGCATCTCATCCCATTCCTTCAGTATCTTGCATCTCTCAGGTCCCACTTACTCAACCTTTACAAGTTCCCTTACAATATCAATCCCTTGCACAAAATATTCCTCAAATTCCAGTAGGATAAACTATGTATGGCATGGCACAACATTAATCGAACCCTCTTTATCATGGGACAGTGAAAATTCCCATCAGGAAGTATAGAACTTGCCAGGGTATTCCTCAGGTGCATTTTCAAGGCCAACAACTTCATGGTTATCCTAGGGCTAGTCAACAAGGTCACTTCTATTTTGGCTATCACAGTCCTCCTTATTCTAGTAACCAGGTTCCTTATTACCAGAAGCCTCCTTATTCAAGAATGCAAGTGCTTTTTTCCCAGGTTATTCATTCATATCTATGTCATCCTCCACCATAATTTAATCCACTGTTTCATTTTGTGGCCACTCTCAAGTCGCCAAATTTGACTTGGCTCACTAATGACCTCTTCGCTCATTCACCTTGGGGGCTGATTATTCCTACTAAATTACCTTCCGATATCCCTAAATTCAATGGGAATCTATGAGAAGACCCATCGACGCATGTAATGATGTATCATCTATGGTGTTCATCAAATGCCCTTAATGATGATTTTATTCAAATTCGTCTTTTCCAAAGAATGCTTACATGTACCACTACTAAATGGTATATTCAATTACCTAGAGCTTCATTCCATGATTTTATTACCTTAGCCACAACCATACTCACCCATTTCCAGTTTCCCATTAAATACGAAACTGGAACAGAATTATTAACCAACTTCAAACAATCCGATTCCACTCACATTTCGGATCATATTCAGGAATGGAGGCGTCGTCGCCGTTTGGTCAAAACTTACATTCCTGATCAATTTCTCGTGCAATGGTTTACCAAATGTTTTTTGGAACCCATAACAGAAGATGTGGCCAAAGGTGGAGTCATGACTAAAGAGCAAGTAATTTCTCATGCACAATATTTGGATTTGGTTTATACCCAATTTGATATGCTCGACGATAAGATACCAAGCGCTCCGAGACCTTTGAATATTGTTCCTCCTCTTATGCCTAGTAAATAATCTCATCTTATTGATGGAATTATTGATTCTATCAAGATGCAGATGACAAGTAAACTATCTGGTATTTCTCCACCCGCATATGCTCAAAACCCTCAATCCCATCCTCCTGCAAGTTTTGCTTCATAGATAAATGTTGTTTCATCTAATAAAGTCAAGTCTCAATAGAAACTTGGAAGCAAGATGCAAGGGAAAGGTATGAAGAAGAATGATCCCTCTCTGCAAGATAAACAAACAAATCAATCTTCTAATGAGAAATGAAAGCCTTGATATCCTTTCTTGATTTGCAACAAGGAACACTTTACACGTGATTTTCCTCACCACACTGAAGTGAATCAATTCCTTAAGTCCTCCACTTCTCCTATAGTGTTGACCGACCCATTTCCTAATGAAGAGACTCATATGGTTTCTTAGGACCCATCTTCTTCTAATAGAGTTTTGATGCTTTCCTCTTCAAAGTTGAGATCTGATGTTTTGGTAGCTACTTGGAACAAGGATTATGGTAATGTGAATATACTCAATGGTCAGGATACTAATCAACCTGCCAATTCAACACCATCCACATTAGATCCCACTCTGCCATCGATTCCTACATAATTGACTATTAAACCTCCAAAGGGCATTATTTATAAGTCAAATTTCAAACCTCGTGCAAGAGCCACTTAGAATAATAACTTGGATGAAGACTTGCCTCAATCTCCATTGGCTATGTTGACTCTTGAGGTGTTTCATAATTTCCTTTCCCAAAAGAGGTTTTTACTTTCAGCTATCAGATGTGTGGATCCATTGGATTCCAACCTTGTTGTTTTCTCTCATGAAAACTATACCCCTCGGCTTCTAGCTCAGTTATATTTTATAATCAAAGTTGGCATCCATGGTAAGAACATTCATCATTCTATCGTGGATGAGGGAGACTCAAATTGCATTATGTGCATGTCTTACTAGAAGGTGATTGGTTCTCCTCAAATGAGTCAGTCACCTACTACATTTAAAGCCTTTGACGAGAGAACATACAAACCTTGGGGGATTTTTAACTCCCTACAAGTTGAATTAAGGGGGAACATTGTGTCCATAGAAGTTGAAGTTATTGATAGACCTCTCGATTTCAATCTTCTATTAGTACATACATGGGTTTATGCCATGGCTATTTTCGTTTCAGCTTACTTCCATATGATCACCTTTCCTCATAAAGGCGAGATTGTATCCATAGACCAACTCACATTTTTCGCCTCTGATTCACATGTTACTGTAAGTGTCCCTCTTATGGGGGAAACTTTATAGTCATATCAACATGTTGAAATTGGATTATTGAAGGAATCTTCGCTTATGGGGACCCTTTCACTCCCTCCTCCTCTCCTTCCTGATAGCTCATCTTCGGTAACCTATATCAAAATGATATCGTCTTCTACTATCCTGGCCAATCCATGGATTCTACCAAATGAAAATAACATCCAATGTTTTAGCAACCAAATACTACTAAGCCCCATGAGCTAGATTATGAATCCATTTATTCGGCTTGAGCGGTTTCCTCTTTTGATTTGCTTAATTGGGTAGACATATCGTTGGACTATGGTACATCTTTCGATCATTTCTTGCATGTATTCCCTATCGATGAAAGAATCATGGAAATCACGATGTCGGATGATGCACCATGGGACGAACATCACCATCATTCCTCCTTACCTGATTCCATTTAGGATAGTCTAAATTATGTATACTTGCCCAATTTCGTCGAAATTTTTATGAATTATGTGTCTATTCATGAGGTTGATTCAGAAAAGAACCTTTTGAATATCAAAGAGACAATACCTCTTGACATTTCCATCAAGCGAGGTGTTTTCAAAAATCTACACATAGGAGCATATTGTTCTCCATCCAAGATCGATATTTATTGAGCCCTTTTTAGTGAGTTATGAGATGTCTTTTCCTGGTCCTATGAGGAGATGCCAAATATTAACCCAAATATAGTTGTACATGAAATTAAGATATATCTTGATGCCAAACTAGTCTAGTAGCGCCTCTTTCTAGTCCATCACAAGAAGGCTGCTGGTATTAAAGATGAAGTTGAAAAACTTCTTCAAGTTGGTTTCATATACCCCATTCCTTTAACTAATTGGGTGTTGAATGTAGTTCCTTTCATGAAGAAATAGGGCACCATTCGAGTGTGCATCGATTATCAGGATGTGAATCATGCATGTTCGAAGGAAAATTATCCCACCCCATTTATTGACTAGATTGTTGATGAATGTGCTAGCTACAAAAATTATTTGTTCATGGATGGATTTTTGGGCTATAACCAAATCAAAGTTCTCCTGGCAGACCAACCTAAAACTACTTTTACTTGTCCTTGGGGCACTTTCTCCTATAGGAATCTCCCATTCGATTTAAAGAACATTGGGGCCACATTTCAATGTGCCATGGATTATGCTTTTCATGATATCAAACACATCATTCAACCCTATTTGGATGGCCTCCCTGCCCACTTAAAACATTGAACTGATCACCCGATGCATCTTCAGGCTATTTTCCTTCATTGTAGACATTATAATATTCGAATTAACCCACACAAATGTGTGTATTGTGTCTATTTTGGTTGACTCTTAGGTTTCATTAAATCAAAAGAAGGAATTTGTATTGATCCATTGAAAGTATAGGCAATTGTTGATTTTCCTACAACTTCTTCACTAGTTCATCTTCAACGAATTCAAGAAAAATTTAACTTCCTACAAAGGTTCATCCCTAATTACACTGAATTTACCAAAGGATTCACTTTCTTGCTAAAAAAAGGGGTTCCCTTCCGTTGGGACGAAGCAACTCAGAAAGTGATCAATGCTCTAAAAGATCTAATGGTTCGAGCATCTCTTCTACATCCCCCTGACTATCAACGCAATTACTTCCTGTATCTTGTGGTTGCCATTTCTACTATAGAAATGGTATTGGTCCAAGAATATGATTTAGGGACTGAACATCCCATTTACTATATGAGTCAAAATCTTAATGATGCCTAAATTCGATATTACCACGTTGAAAAGTTGGCTTTGGCGGTCGTTCAAGCTTTCCAAATATTTTTCCATTACATCTTATTTTGGAAAAATATGGTCATTTCATATTGAAACCATTTGAAATACATTTTTTCATGTCAATTTCTAGGGGGAAAGTACTTGAAATGGATTTTCATCTTACAAGAATTTGACTGGAGCTCATCAAATCCAAGTTAAAGAAATCCCTAGTTTTCGTGGATCTAATGTGTGATATCCCTTCCCCTGATTCAAAATCTACATATAAAGATTCCATTTCCGACAAGTCATTGTTTCTGATCTCATCATCAGACCCATGTTATGGAGATTTCTTGATTTATCTCTAGACCCAAACTTTCCATTCTAATACCTCTCGCTCGAAGCAGCAACATATTCATTACCAAACCTGAAATTACATTATTATCGGCGACACCCTTTACCGATGTGGTATAAATATGATCTTATGAAGGTGAATCACACGTGAGGAGGCTAAGAAAGTCTTAAATGAATGCCACTTTGGTGCATGTAGTAGACATTTATCTAGTTATGCTACTACCCAAAAAAAATTATGTGTTGGTTACTTCTGGCCTACCATATTTAGAGACTGCATCCTCATTTTCCAGAAGTGTCATGCGTGCCAGATATATGATCATAAGACCCATGCTCCATAAACTTTGTTGCATCTCATTATCACTTTTGGTCCCTTTGAAAAATTGGGTATCGACTTCATGACATGTAACCCTCACTCAGTCGAGGGGAATGGTTATATTATTGTCGTTGTTGACTATTTTACTAAGTGGTTCAATGTGATGCCGACATTTAACAAAACTATCAAAATGGTTTCATACTTCTTTTTCAACCATGTCATTTCATGGTTGGTTTTCATAAAGCAATAGTTACGAATCATGGAAAAAAATTCTGGAATCATATGATGACTAAACTAACTGTTAAGCTAGAACTTTCCCATGAAAGTTATACTCCATAGTCTTCTAAGGCTAATGGAAAATTTGAGGCCATCAAAAAAGTTCTTAATAGGATGCTTCAACACATGGTAGGGTTCCACAAATAAAACTAACACCTTTCTCATTTATGCTACTTTGTGGGCATACTGAACCTCAGAAAGGATAGCTACCGAATTCACACCCTTTCAGTTGGTGTATGGTTTGGAATCTATCCTCCCAATTTAAAATGAAATTCCATCATTGAAACCAGCTATCGAAATTATTCCTGCCACTTCCGTAGAGGAGGAGCATCTTTTACACTTCACTAGTTTAGATGAAACCTGATGTGATTCTATTATAGCTAACGAAACTCATAAAATACGAATCAAGGCACAGTATGACAAGGGTGTCATACCTCGTGTGTTCAAGAAGGAGACCTTGTCTTGCTATATGACTAGGGCTCTGTTATAGACATTTTTGTGCCCTGCAACCACAAGCATGGAATGTCCATAAACCAAGGGCTCCTAAGTCCCTAAAAGTGTTGTTCTAACCCCTAAAGGAACAAGGTCAACAAATTACAGCTTCTCCCAGAAGTTTTCCATGAGAAAATGCTCAGAATTGGTCAAAACAGGATCATTTCAGCTGCTCCACTGGCTAGGTGCGTTGCATTGCACCTAAAAACACTATGAGGGTGCGTTGAATTTCAAAAGTCCCTTATGTGGGGTGTGATGGGCGAGAAATGACAAATGGCAGTGTCATTCCGCGAGGTGGAGAGACAATGGAAGCTTCCAGAATCTTCTTCTGTGACACTTGCCTCACTGAATTCGACCAAGGATGAGTAAGAGGCCTTCAGTCTCCAAGTGGAAGCAAGAACTATCAGAGAGAAGACACTAATCAAATCACAAGCTGACTCATCCCCCTTACAGATATCTATATATGGATCCCTCATCCCAGAGATCCGGAGGCTGGAATTTTGCATATTGTAAGGAATTGCTGTTGGTTTTTTGAGACAAACATCATATTGTTCGGTGATCTATGCTTTGTTTGAGGTGAAGAGGGGCTTCTTTGCTGGGAGGTTGATGCTGGGTCGGAACAACTGGTTGTAACTCCTCCTGGATCTTTTCTTGTTTATCAATAAAAACTATTTGATTTTTCCTCCATGCTTTTGTATCATTGATGCTTGTTACATTTGTATGGTCAATTTACATCTGATCCTAGATTTTGTATGAATATAGATCCATGTCTTTGTATAGTGCTATGCTTCTGTGATCTTACAGGTACTTTGTGAAGCTGGGCGTGCAAGGGAGCAGGTAGCTAAGGACTATCAAAGAAGAGAGGGATCGAATCAAAGGATTAGCGCAAGACAGAGGTTGGTCTTTCTGTTCCTCTCTATCTATAATTCATAAAGGAAAGAAAAAAGTAGTTTTTCTCTGTTTGTTTCTAAGGCAGTTGTCAGACCTTAGTGGGATAGAGCAGTTCTATATAGACACTTTTCCCTGTAACAAATGGCGACGCCGCTGGGGAGCTAATTAGTTTGTTTGTTTATCATTCTTTGTTTGTTTGTTTCATAAACTTATAAGTAGCATTCGAACTGCATTTGCCATAACAAATGCAAAGTAGACAACTGCTGCTTCAATCCATTCACTGGATCTGTTTATGATTTAAACGACTGATTCACAAACTATCTAATTACCCTTGTGATAGCTCTTAGATCCTCCTTAGATCTACCCCTGATTGTTGAATTACTGATTGCTTTTTACTCGGCCAAAAACCAAGAACTGAAATGCAAACTGTGACCCGAAACCCGAACAGAGTCTCGTTTCTGGCCCAGCGCAAGTACTGTTCAGAGATTCTGAATTTCAGCGCACTTCCCGAGTGGACAACATGCGCTGCATTTCAGATTCTCTGTGTTACAGGTGCGTTGATAAGACTAGCTCTGTGCAGTTGAGGCTTCTGTGGTTCATTCCTTCCAGTTCTATTCCTGAATTTTGCTGCCTGTGATCAGTATATGTCTGTTTGAAACCCCTTTTCCTTGCTGTTATTCCGCCTCCTTTGTACAAAAGAACTGTAGATGTTTTTGTGTGTTTGTTAAGACATTTATAGTTTTCCTTTGCAAAAGTAGCGTAGTCGTACTGTCGTCATTTGATTTGAATATGTCACAAGTGTCGATTTCGATCGTAGGATAAAGTTTGATTGTTGTTGATGGTCGATTATCCTGTTACTATTGCTTTTGGTCTGAATTTATAATTTTCTAGTGTCAAAAACAAGTATTCATTTCAAAATCGTAAGGTGTCGTAATCATCTCTATTTTTGATTTCGAAAAGAAGCTTGTTTATATTTGTCTCTTGAAAAGAAATTCAGATTTGTGCATCAACTTTATTTTTAGCATCCATATACTAAGAAAGTCGAAAACAAATACATGCACGTGCATTTGCATATAGACAGTCTGTTTGGCTTGATTTAGGAAAGTGCATTTACAGTGTGCTCTTTGCTCTTTGTGAAAAGATTATGTTTTTCTTTTCCCTAGTAGCTAGGATTTTCATTGCATAAAAGAGATAAAAATTTTGTTTATCATCTTTAGATTGCATTTTAGGAATTACATCTACATCTCGTGGTGAACCCGAAAGGCAAACTTCATAAACAAGATCAACTTAAAATAAATCCAATGAATCTAAAAACGCTTTGGAACTTAACGCACAACATTTAGAGGTCTATGCTAGAGATGTATTCCGGCGTCGTAAAGCGTGGTAACTGTTGTTCTCACTGATGGTTGGGTGATTCCTCTGCTTTGAGACGATAAGTGCCAGTACGGACTTGTGCTCCCACGTACCGTCGAGTATATTTTGGGAGACCCCTATAGGCTTAAATCCTTTATCCATAGGAAGTCGTGTCTGTCGCCATATCGATCGCAATGCACTGAACACAGCATTCGGGAAGATTGACTGCCGTACCGTAACACGTATTCTGCAGTTTTGCGATTGGTTTGGTACTCCCTCTACCTAGACTTCCAGAGCAGTCCCTTTCGTTCCTTTTCAGACTCCTTAACAGAAAAGGTCCATCTGAGCACTTGTCACTTCAGGCTCATTAAAAATCGAAGGAGACTAGAGTCATCTTTTGTTTTTTCTCGACTCTTAAAAACTGAAAAAACAAGTTGTGTCAAAGCGTCTAAAATTTATTTAATTCGGAAACATACTTCCCCTTTATTCTAGTTGATCGAGTAATCCGCAATCGTGGAAGAAAGTCAATTGAAACCACGTCGTTCGCAGAGGCTTACGAGTCAACCGTCTTTGTCTCCAGAATCGAAGCCAGTACGAACAAAGCGAACTCGTTTAACCGGTTCCAAATCTCCTATTAAAGTTAGAACAAGTGTTCCAACGACATCAGAGACTCCGGTTACTCCAAACATTTCTGGAATCCCTGCCTCTACGGAAGAAGTTCAACAGCCACAGAAGGAAAGTGATACTAATCCTAGTCTGAGAGTAAACACTTGTGTTACCGAACCAGTTCCATCTACAACCGGTTCGGAAAGTCTTGCTCTTCAAACATCTGTCGCTGCCGATTTCGCACCTTCTTTGGCACCAGAAATATTCTACGGACCTGACGGTCTTCCCCTTCCATCTGGCTTGATTGCCATAGAAGAAATTGTAGAAGATCCTCCAACAAATACTCCAACGCAATTTGGAGTCGGGATCACTCTATATCCTTCTTCATCAGAAGTTAGTCTACCACCAGCGGAAGCTCCTGTAGAATCGCTAGGTAATATTTTGGATAGAATACAAATGTCTGAACAACCGTCAACATCTAGGACTGTGTCGTCTGACACAACGACGACAGAACTCCCTGCTATCACTCCGACAATGTTCACCGGTATACCATCTGTCCTGACTAGCTCTCAACCGCTAGAAGGAGCCCACTCAGGGGCTACTTCGACAGTATGGTTTGTTCCTGTTTGTTCATCCGGAATAATATCCGGAAACTCTTATGTTGAGTCTCAATAGATTGATCCATTTGGAGGTCAATTTGGGCAGTCCAGCCCCCAAGGGCAGACAATTCCCTTGAGTTCTAGAGTACCACCGTATGGGGGGCAGTATACCCTTTCATTATCCCCTCCGGGGGGATATCCATACGGGAGTTCACAACAACATTCAGGTTATACTGGAATTACCTCAAGCGGTTGGGTACCAATACTACCTCAACAACCAAGAGTTGTATATTCGATGCAACAATGCTTACCTATGTCAAACATACCGACTACGCCAGCTATTGTGAGGGTGTCGCAAGTTCAAGTGCTACCTATTGTATGCCAACCTCAGGTTTCTTAGGTTGTAATGCAACAACCCCTTGACCCTGCGACTCAACCACAATCGCCAACTGGTGGAATGACACAGGTTCAGACGGGTACAATTACCCCTCATCTTGGTAAAACTGTTAGTATCGGTCAAAAGCACATGGCTTCACAACCATGGCTAGTACAATACCAACAACCGCAATTCCAACAAGTATACCAAGGTTCTGAGCAACAAATATTTGCTAATAGTGGGCAGCCGTACATTCAAAACGGTCAAAATCAACCATTTTACAATGGTCATGCCCACCAACCTTACCAAAGTTACCAGCATCAAATGCATTATGCCGGTATGCAAAGACCAATTGCTCAGGCAATCCCATATTATCCTGGGTATGCTTCTCCTAACCTGAATCAAGAGTTACCCTTTGTGGCAACTTTAGAGTTACCTGATTTAAATCGGTTAACAAACGATCCAATCGCTTACGCCCCTTGGTGGCCAGCGATTCCGCATAAACTTCCATCAGATATTCCTAAATTTAATGGAAATCCGGGTGAAGATCCATCGAATCACGTGATGACCTTTCATCTATGGTGTTCATCAAACACATTAAATGATGATTCGATAAGACTTCGCCTCTTTCAGAGGACGTTAACGGGTCCGGCGACAAAATGGTACATCGAATTGCCTAGAGCTTCGTTCGACAACTTCAGTACCTTAGCCACAACCTTTTTAACCCATTTTCAATTACCAATAAGGTACGAAACAGGAACAGAACTTCTTACCAACTTCAAGCAGACAATGGCCACTCACATATCTGATCATATACATGAGTGGCGATGTCATCGTAGAATGGTAAAAACGTACGTCCCCGATCAGCTCTTAGCTGAATGGTTTATCAAGTCATTACTGCCTTCCATCACGGAAGATGTGGCAAAGGGGGGAGTCGTAACAGAAGAGCAAGTTATCGCTCGTGCGCAATATCTGGACTTGATTTACACTCAGTCCGGCACGCTCTACGATAAGATACCCGACGCCCCTAGACCAGAATTCTCAATTCCTCCTCCTCCTAAATCGAACAATGACTCTCATGCCGACGATGGCGTGATTGGCACAACAGACACGAAATCGACAAAGGCTACATCCAAAAAGGCCCATAAGATTTCAAGTCAAAATGCAAAAGATGAACTTCTTGCTTCGGAAGTAAATGCTGTATCGACAGATAAAGGCAAAGAAACCAAACAACCAGGGAGCAAGAAGAAAGGCAAAGGGAAGAAGAAGAAACAAGAAGAATCATCACCTGAAAAATCTTCTTCAAACCCTCCTGGAGATAGGAAACCAAAAAATCCATGCCTTATATGCGATGAGGATCATTGGACCGCAATTTGTCCACACAGAGCTGAGGTTAAAAAATTCTTCAAGAATTCGAAAACCTCCACAGTGTTAACTGATCCGTTTCCAAATCCAGGAACAAATCTGGTTGAAAGTGAAAATGCTTCCCCGTCTCAAGTGCTAATGTTATCGGTTTCAAAACAACAAAATGATGCTTTGATATCGACTAGGAACAAAGATTATGGGAATCCACAGCTGTCGAACAACAAGGATAAAGATCAACCTAGTAGTTCGACAACAACTTCGACAGAAGTTGCGCCGCCTACCATTCCGGAATTGACAATAAAACCGCCAAAGGGAGTAGTACACAAGTCGACGTTTAATCCCCGCACTAGAGCGGCACAACATTATAATATAGTGGAAGATTTGGCCCAATCGCCATCCACTATGTCGACTCTTGAAGTAATATAGAATTGCCCATCCCAAAGGCAGGCTTTATTATCGGCTATTGGTGGGATAGACCCAAAGGATTCCAATCTTGTATCCTTCGATCATAAAGGATACGATCCTCAATTACCACCTCAACTAGCTTTCCTTGTTCAAGTGAAAGCCCTCAACAAAACTGTTCATCGAACAATTATTGATGAGGGGGCATCTACATGCATTATGTCGATGAGTTGCTGGAAAACTTTAGGATCTCCAACCTTGTCGCGATCTTCGACGACATTAAAAGCATTCGACGGAAGGACATATACCCCATATGGTATTCTAAGTAACTTGAAAGTTGAACTAGGAGGGAAAACGATAGAAATAGATGTTGAAGTAATCGATGGAAATCTTGATTACAACATCCTACTAGGAAGGCCATGGATTTATGCTATGACGACTATTGTGTCGACCTATTTTAGGAAGATTGCATTTCCTTTTCAAGGAGGGATTACAATCATCGATCAACAAAACTTCCTCCCCAATGGTTCTCAAGTTACAGGAAGCATTCCCATGATCCATGGAAGCCCTCATTCGCTTCAAAATATCAGAGTAGGCCTACTAAAAGATCCTATACTAATGGGAACTTTCACCCTTCCACCTCCAATCAACTTGGTGGAAGTAGCGTCGATAGGAACCTGCAACATGATATCTTCTACAAAGATCTCAGAAAACGATATCGACATGGATCATGCAATGGTTTTGCCCCCAAGCCCAACGGAAATATTGTAGCAATCAATGTTCCTAGCATGGGAGGCAAACCCAAATCAACGCTCATCAAGCGTTTGGATAGATAGGTCTAGAGAATATGGTACCCCTTCAGATCCTTGGTCGCAAGTGCATATCACCGACGAAGGAATTGTCCAATCAATGGTAATTGAAGGGGCACCATGGAATGATTCTCACCATCGTTCCCTTCTCCCAGATTGTGGAGAAGATACTCAAGATGAGCTTTATCATCCTTCAGTCTTTGATTTCCTATCAAATACTGTAAACACGGTGGATTCCGAGCGAAACTTGTCCAACATTGAAGAGACTATAGCCATAAATATCTCGACCAAAATAGATGTTGTAGAGAATATTTATGTTGGCAAATGTTTTTCTCCTTCAGAACTGGAAATATATAACGCACTTTTTCGCGAATTCAGAGATGTCTTTGCTTGGTCATATAGTGAAATGCCGGGCATTGACTCGAGTATCGTTGAACAAGAAATTAAGATGTATCCAGATGTCAAACCGGTACAACAACGGCTAAGGCAGGTACACCCCAAGAAAGCCGCTGCCATTAAGGCAGAAGTTGAAAAACTTCTGCACGCTGGTTTCATCTACCCAGTTCCTCTAACTGATTGGGTATCGAATATTGTCCCTGTTATGAAAAAACAAGGAACAGTTAGAGTGTGCATCGATTATAGGGATGTAAATCAAGCTTGTCCAAAAGACAACTACCCTACACCCTTCATTGACCAGATAATTGATGAATGCGCCAGATGCAAAATCTTTTCATTCATGGATGGATTCTCTGGGTATAATCAAATAAATATCCGCCCACAGGACCAGTCAAAGACTCCATTTATTTGTCCATGGGGCACATTCGCATATCGAAAATTACCCTTTGGTTTAAAGAACGCAGGGGCGACGTTTCAGAGGGCAATGAATTATGCCTTCCATGACATCAAAAACATCGTTCAACCATACCTTGATGACATTCCAGCTCATTTGCGAAAGCGGACTGATCATCCGCAGCATTTAAGAGAGATATTTCTACGTTGCCGACACTACAAGATACGACTCAATCCACACAAATGTGTATTTTGGGTCAGTTCTCGTCGTTTACTTGGCTTTGTAGTCTCCAAGGACAAGATTCGTCTCGACCCATGTAAGGTCCAGGCAATCATAAATTTGCCTCCACCTTCGAATTTGCTTCAGATTTAGAAACTCCAAGGGAAAGCAAACTTTCTGAGGAGGTTCATTCCAAATTACGCCGAACTTGCTAAAGGTTATACACATCTTTTGAAAAAGGAAGTACCCTTTGTCTGGGATCAGGTTGCGCAAGCTTCCTTTGATGCTTTAAAAGAATCCCTAATGAAAGCATCATTAATGTATGCTCCTAATTATCAAAAAGATTTTAACCTGTATCTGGCTGTAGCGGATACAACCATCGCAATGGTTTTAGTTCAAGAGTTCAATGGAATTGAAAATCCTATATATTATTTAAGTAAAAACTTAAATGATACAGAAAGAAAATATTCTTACGTTGAAAAGCTAGCACTCGCAGTTGTTCAACTGATACAGAGATTTCGACACTATGTCCTCTTTCGGAAAACTACCATTCTGTCAGATTGCAACCCCATGACTTATATATTGTCGTGACAGTTGCTGGGGGGCAAGTATTCAAAATGGATAGCAATCCTACAAGAGTTTGATCTGGAATTTGTAAAATCCAAATCGAAGAAAGCTCTAGTTTTCGCAGAATTATTATGCGATCTCCCATCATTGTCCAACGATGAAACGTCTGAAGAAACAATCATGGACGAAAATTTGTTTCTGATATCAACAAGCAATGAGTGGTATGGAGATATAATCATTTATCTCCAAACCCAAAAATATAGGCCAGACACCTCCCGCTCCGAACAAAAACGTATTTGATACCAAGCAAAAGACTACATGATCGTCGGTGATACACTTTACCGTCGTGGTATCGATACGGTTCTGAGAAGGTGCCTCACCCATGAGGAGGCCGAAAAAGTCCTGAATGATTCTCATTCAGGCGCGTGTGGGGGGCATCAATCTGGATATGCTACAGCACAAAAAATCTTACGAGCAGGATACTTCTGGCCAACAATGTTCAAAGATTGCATAACCGCAGTCAGAAGTTGCCATGCTTGTCAAATTTTCGATAGCAAAACCAGAAGACCACGCGCACCTCTACAGCCAATAGTTGATGTTGGGCCATTCGCCAAATGGGGCATCGATTTCATGACATGTAACCCCACCTCGACCGGGGGGCATGGGTATATCATAGTCGCAGTTGACTATTTTACCAAATGGGCCGAGGCGATGCCTACATTAGATAATACTGGTGAAACAACTGCCCTCTTCTTTTTCAATCATGTAGTCACCATATTCGGCGTACCACAGGCTATAGTCACAGATCATGGATCGCATTTTCGCAATCACATGATGGTCAAATTAGCTGCCAAACTAGGGTTGTCTCACAACAGCTCTACTCCATATTATCCGCAAGCCAACGGACAAGTTGAAGCAATCAACAAGGTCCTAAAACGCATGCTGCAAAGGATGATTGGAGTTCACAAAAGAGGATGGCACTTAATCCTGTACTCAGCTTTGTGGGCTTACCAAACATCGGCAAGGAATGCAACCGGGTTTACACCTTTCCAACTGGTATATGGCCTGGAAGCAGTCTTACCAATCCAGTGTGAAATCTCGTCTCTCAAACTCGCAATTGATCTCCTCCTCGGAACTTCAGAAGAAGAAGCTCGTTGCTTGGAATTAATCCAATTGGATGAAGCCCGTCGTGATGCTGCTTTGGCTAACGAAGCCCATAAGAAATGAGTCAAGGCGCAGTTCGACAAAAATGTCAAACCCTGTGTCTTCTCAGAAGGTGACTTGGTCTTGATTTACGACAAGAATCCGATAAATTGGGAGCAGGTAAATTTAAGTCTTTATGGATGGGCCCCTATATTGTTAAACGAGTGTTAGCAAAAGGATCCTACGAGTTAATGGATTATGACGGAATTCCACTAGCGCAACCTCGTAATGGGTTGTACCTCAAGCGTTACTATGCGTAATGGTAACCTGTATGCTTTTGTTATGTTTTTGTTTTCGCTAAAGTGTTTATCTTGGTCAAGTAATCCACTTTTTACATTTGTTGCAGATGTCAAACCTATTGGAGTCATGTGTTGGATATGCCGACGGAGCAAGTCGTAGTTCGCGGAACCTATCTTCCGCAGCCTGGGCTATTTTTGATCCAAGCGGTGAGTTAGTAAGTTTCAGAGGGGTATGTATTGGTCGATCAACAAATATCATCGCTGAATATAGCGCATTGATAGAAGTTCTCTCTGATGCCATCACACATGGTATACGCCGACTAATTGTCAGGCTAGACTCACAACTCGTAATACTACAACTCACTGGTATCTACTCTGTCCGAAATCCAGCTATTTATCGCATGTTCCTAAGGGTTAAGATTTTGGATTTGATTTTATTCAAATCAACATATTTCCAGAAACTTAAACACATTAACTGACTCATTAGCAAATTATGTGTTAGATAGACATTTGCAACATTTATAAAAAGAAACATACCATCAATGTTTGCATTTGGATCATAACCAAAATAAAACTCTGAAAATCAAAAATATATATAACTGTTTATGGTTTACATATAATGTTCTGTAACCAAGACAAAATTGGTCAAATGACCAAAAAACTCAAAATGCTAGGGGGCACCCTAGTCTAGTGATGCTCGTGATAGCAAGTCACAACCTGTGCGATCATGTGTAAGAGACAAGTCCATCGTCTGGGCACACCAGTAGTATGCCACTGTAACCTCAATGTAGCTCGTCAGTCCTCACATCTGGAATACCAAGAGTGAGGCCCTCAACCTGCTCCTGTAATGCTGTGAGAGTCTTGGCCACATCGAGGTCACGAAGGATAGTCCTTCCGACGGCCTCTCCTGCTGGGGCAACAACTGGTACTCTCAGGCGAACTGCTGGACGAACAAGACCGACATCTGCATGTACACATGAGTTTGATTAAAGTCTTGATAGAATAAAGCACAAGGACATTATAAACAAAAAACGATAAACAGGAATATGGTCAAAGATTTTACCAATGGCGCCCCACTGTTCACCATCTGGCAGTACCAAATCTGGATCACCCCGAAAGTCCATGCCAGCGTATGGATACTCGGAATAAACCATCTCCTGACGATCAAACCACCTGAAGAAGGTATCAGAAAATGAAATCTGAGATTGGCCAGCATGCCTAGACATATGGTCAACCCATCTCTGCATACGTGGTTCAGTAGGAGAAGGTAAATCGAGTGCAATTTACTGGGGCTGCATCAGTGGTATCTTCTCCAAGGCAAAGGCGTTCAAAATAGAACCATACCCAAATTTATTCAACCTCCCGCTCTTTATCTTGGTCAACTGTTCTTTCATCACAAGAAGTACTGCGTCGCACCAGTTGAACACCTTCGGTTGGAGGCATTCCAAGGCATACTGCATATAAGATCGGTTGGCTACATGAAGAGCCGCACCACCGGCCATCCTACCAAAAGTAAATAGAATAGTCCTAAGGGACCTGTCAGTGACATCATGGATGATGATCTTGCCGTCTTTACTCGGCTGAGATCCTTCTCTACAGTACCAGCGAACATAATGTCTCATCGAGTCACCTCCTCGGGCCGAAGCTAATAAAGAGATGGGGGCACCCCGCCTCGACAAGCCAGTCAAGAAATAGATGTCTACTACAGTCAAGGGAATAGATTTGCCCTTGATCTAGAAAACCTGGTTGGTAGGATCCCAAGCATCGAGCAAATACTGCAGTAAGTTAATCTGTTGTCTCATGCTAGAAATGCGAAAAAACTTCAGCAAGCCAGAGTTCCGTAGTGCATTTACTGTAACTGGATCATGAAGGGCAAGCATGTCCTCCTCTTCATGCTCACGTTCTCGCCATGTAATGGTCATCTTGCTCCAAAGATCTCTGAAAAACAAACAAGAGAAGAGTTAGATCCTGATTTTGGTAAGAAACAGGCAAAATTTCCATTAAAAATTGTGCACAGAATTCCTTCTTTGCGCCCATCGCACCTGCAGCAGTACTATGGGTGCGTTGCATGTCAGATGGCCTTTATACTGGCCAATATTCAACGCACCTTTCGATACACAGAGGGTGCGCTGAAGGCAGAACGAGTTTTTCAAACCCCAGGGGCTCAGAAAAAGTAGGAATCAAGCTCAGAATGCAAAATGTAAACCATGAAATGAAAGAGCTCAGGTTTAGCTCCTACCTGGTCCAGACGGCGCCGAGAATCGTCCACAAAATCTCCCGAAATCAGCTGATGAAAATCAAGGGGGAAAAGCACCTCCAAAGCTCCAACAAACCAAAGTTCAAATGAAATGGTAAAATGAGAGGTAAAAACACTTTTTCATTACTTTTTACATAGTTCAAAGTAAAATATTAGTGTTCTAACTCGTTTTCAAGAATATATTGTTCATTTCTGACTAGTTTATTGAAGCAGTTGAAAATACAGTACAATCTTTGAAATAACTAAGCTATTTATGGTAAAATCAAAAAAGGACCATTCAATCGAGCAGTTTTAGCACATAGTTCAAGCTCGTTAAAAAATAAACATATGACATGAGCAAATGTTTCCACCCGTGTTTAAGCTCGTTAAAAAATGAACTATTCCCTGGTAAATAACCATCGTGAATGTAGTACTTTAGCCATTAAAGCCTTGGTCGTGTTTGCACCGTCACCTCCACTTTTTCATTGGCCGATCATTCACCTCCATTTGATTGTTTACCCATTTTGAGGAACAGCTAGGAAGAGTGATCTCACTAGCCATCCTTGTGACACTGCCGTGATTGGAAAATTCCAAACCTTACTTGGAATAAGCTGCTACCCATGTTATCACTCGTTCCTCAAAAGACGAGTCTCCTTTAAGCTCTTTTCAACTGACTCATAAAATATGAAAAGATTGCCGAGCCATTGGCCTTTCCAGCTCGTTAAAGGGACATGAAGTGCTATCCCTCCTCTAGATTTTAATCTTTTTGGACCTGAGGGATTATTACACAAAAATATCGAGCGCTTGTTTTGTTCGGCTCGTTAAAAGTATCGAAAATTCATCCCTTTTATATTGTTTTATACTTTTTCGGACTTAAGGGATTAGATGACAAAAAAGGAATTTTGGAGTGATCTTTACGTTCCTTTTCAGACTCTCTAAAATTGAAAAGGACCGAGTTATCTTTGTCGTTAAACTCGTTAAAAAGATTAATAGCGACAAACTTGTCTATAGACGAGAACGAGTTTCACTATCGCTAGGCTCGTTAAAACATAGCGATGGGTTTGCCCGAAGGGAAAATTATAGAACAAGTATATGTTATCCTCCTCAAGCTTGAAAAAAATAAAGAGGTACTGGTCAGCAATGACTGGGGAAAATTGGGGAGAAAACTCAAAGAAACTTTATTGGTAGCAAGTCGCTCTTGAACATGACACTTCCACTCCGTGTCCGAGTCGGGTTGGGTTGTTTCATTCACCAGTCACATCACCATGGTCACGCCATACCATCCACATTTGGGGTTAATGCTACCAATCCATCACATCAGTGTCGCCGATATGTTCAAGAGAAGTCATTCAGAGAATTCACCTGTGTCTCACCCACTACCATACATTATACTCCATTCTTTCATTACCGCCACCCTGAACCGTATATCACCAGATCGTTTTCACCTCCATTAAAATCATTTGCTCCGTTCTGTGTCATTGATGTGGGATTCATTAAGGCCCTCCTATGATGGATCACTTCTTGTCGACATCAGCTCATTATCCAAGAAGTTGGTCTAGGAACACCCCATTCAGTACTTTGAACCTTGCATGCCTCAATGGCAAGTTTCTCACTTCCGGCGACAGGTTTACATCAATGGCCTTCGACCGAAAGATTTTGCGTGGTGTTCGACGCCAAGTCCTTTATTCACACCATGTGAATTGTACTGTAGTACCTTGAGGGTCATTATCATTATCGGTGATTCCTCTCGCGCTTGTTAACAGTTTACATCATTGACTGGTAATCAAGCGACGTCTTTCCATGTTCGACTTCAGAACATTTCTCACATGGATCGACTTGTACTCCGAGTGAAGATCAGACGAGATTGAAGACCCCAGATCTAGTTTCATCCATCCGGGCTGCGATATATATTCAGGGAAATAAAAGCATTAAATGTACATCATTGCTACATAGATAATCATCCACCCAAAAGGATGATGGCTCTATCAGAATCATCAGTCTACACTCAGACGGTTGTCTGTCCTATGTACATGAAAATGAATTTATAAAGCTGAGCATGGGAATGCCCGCCTCAGCTAGATCATGAAAAATAGTATGAAGATAATGTATTGTATTGTATCTTATTACAGGTCTCCTCCCAGCATTGAAAGAACTTCGGATCCTCATAATAAAGCATTTCACCCGACACCAAAAGGTTAACGGCCTCATACTTTAGGGGGCAACTATTATATACATTTTTGTGCCCTGCAACCACAAGCATGGAATGTCCATAAACCAAGGGATTCTAAGTCCCTAAAAGTGTTGTTCTAACCCCTAAAGGAACAAGGTCAACAGATTACAGCTTCTCCCAGAAGTTTTCCATGAGAAAATGCTCAGAATTGGTCAAAACAAGATCATTTCAGCTGCTCCACTGGCTAGGTGCGTTGCATTGCACCTAAAAACACTGTGAGGGTGCGTTGCATTTCAAAAGTCCCTTCTGTGGGGTGTGATGGGTGAGAAATGACAAATGGCAATGTCATTCTGCGAGGTGGAGAGACAATGGAAGCTTCCAGAATCTTCTCCTGTGACACTTGCCTCACTGAATTCGACCAAGGATGAGTAAGAGGCCTTCAGTCTCCAAGTGGAAGCAAGAACTATAAGAGAGAAGACACTAATAAAATCACAAGCTGACTCATCCCCCTTACAAATATCTATATATGGATCCCTCATCCCAGAGATCCGGAGGCTGGAATTTTGCATATTGTAAGGAATTGTTGTTGGTTTTTTTAGACAAACATCAGATTGTTGGGTGATCTATGCTTTGTTTGAGGTGAAGAGGGGCTTCTTTGCTGGGAGGTTGATGCTGGGTCGGAACAACTGGTTGTAACTCCTCCTGGATATTTTCTTGGTTATCAATAAAAACTATTTGAGTTTTCCTCCATGCTTTTGTATCATTGATGCTTGTTACATTTGTATGGTCAATTTACATCTGATTCTAGATTGTTTATGAATATAGATCCATGTCTTTGTATAGTGCTATGCTTCTGTGATCTTACAGGTACTTTGTGAAGCTAGGCGTGCAAGGGAGCAGGTAGCTGAGGACTATCAAAGAAGAGAGAGATCGAATCAAAGGATTAGCGCAAGACATAGGTTGGTCTTTCTGTTCCTCTATATCTATAATTCATAAAGGAAAGACAAAAGTAGTTTTTCTCTGTTTGTTTCTAAGGCAGCTATCACACCTTAGTGGGATAGAGCAGTTCTATATAGACACTTTTCCCTGTAACAGGCTCTGATAAAATAGATTTAGGGAAGTTTCAACCCATGTGGTTAAGTCTGTACATTGTCAAGAGAGTCCTTGAAAAAGGGGCCTACGAGTTAGCAGATTTTGATAGGTTCCCCTAGCACAGCTGAGAAATGGGGTGTACCTCCAAAAATACTATGCTTGATCTCAAGTATAGTTTTCACTGTCTACATATTGTCTATAGGTGTGTTGAGTGTGTTTGTAGTGTGCCTTTTCATAGTTTTACATGGTTTTTGTTTATTTCTTTTACGTGTGGTTTACATATGTCAGTATCTCTTGAAACTTTCATCAGTTATGTTGATGGTGTTATCCCCTAAAATGTCCTATGCTAAGGAGCAGATTGAAAGAGGTAACCTCAAACCACTTTTAGTTCAGTAGCTAGCACTACTAAACCAGAGAGCAATCTCTCTAGGATTGTCAATGAATAACCAAAAATAAATGGTTTTTAGGCTAGATATACAAGTCTTGTTTGAGTATTTGAGAATTTAGGGTTTTTAGTTTGTTGGACTAGGGATGAGAATAGGCAATTGGGTTAAGCTATCAAGTGTGCAGTAGCAGGCATAAGAGGAGCTAGATAACAATGTGTGTTATGGTAAGATTTAGTCAATTTAGTATAGGTTCGAGAGTTTAAGAAAACATAATGAGCATGTATAAAGCATGAATTCATTAATCTTAGAAGAAGAGAAACACAAGCATGATTTTTCACATAAATAGAGATTAAATCTAAGAATTATGTCTATATGACTGTAAGGAAAACCATAGGAAGAATGAAAAGCATGTAAATAGAGATGATTTCATATTCTTGAAAAATAGTTGCAACTGCTCCTTGATTAGTTGTAAGAAAACATAAGGTACAAGTCTCTCCACAAAATTCCAACCCTTCTAACTGAATGGGAAATCATACATATATACTCAAAAAAACCATTTCCCCACCTTTAGGGGTCAAATATCTAAGTGGTGGAACAGTTACCAAGAATATCTCAACAAACCAGAGTGAGTAAGAAGGTCAAACCCAAACTCTTCTTTTAGACTTCAAATTGAGTTTTGCTACCTTTATGAGACTTGATTAAACACTAAAATAACTTATCATGCCTATTAACTCAATAATTACATCATCAAGTCTTCAAAATATACAAATTACATCATAAAACCAAAATCTGGCAAAATTTGAAGTGAAAAAGTCAGCTACAGGTATAAGTGTAGCGCATTTGGCTATAAGCGTAGCGCATTCAGCTATAAGCATAGTGCCACCTTGTAGGAAATTTTTGGAGGCCTTATGGAAATCAAATTTGAAAAATAAGAGAACTATCAACTAGTATTCTCTATCTGGTTTCCAAATCAACTTGAATTTTTGGAAATGGAGCAAGGGAAGGCCTTAAAAAATCAATTCTCCAGAGGTGACTCTATAAGCACAGCACCTGTTCCAGAACAATGGCAGAAAGTTTCTTTTTCTGAGTAGTTTTTTAGGTCATCAACAATAAAAGGTGGATTTGGGTTAGGATTTGACCTAGTATGTCTTTTAGGAGCCAAAATTTTTTCACACCTTAAACTTGATGAAATTTGTAAAATCAATCTATCTTTAGATACTGGATGTTGTCAACTACAGTACAAGTTTTCTTGAAAGCTCTAAAAAAATTCCTAGGAATGACTTATCAGTCATTTATACAGCAATGATGCCAAAAATGTTATCCCCTACAATGTCCTAGATTGGGGAGGAGATAAAAAGAGGTAAACTTGAACCACTTTCAGTTCAGTAGCTAGCCCTACTAAACTAGAGAGGGATCTCTATAGGATTTTTCAAGAATAACAAAAAATAAAAGGATTTTGAGCTAGATATACAAGTCTTGTTTAAGTATTTGAGAATTTAGGGTTTTTAGTTTGCTAGACTAGGGATGAGAACATGAAATTAGGTCAAGGTATCAAGTGTGCAGTAACAGACATAAGACAAGCTAGATAATAGTGCGTTATGGTGAACTTAAGATTTAGTCAATATAGTGTAGGTCTGAGAGTTTAAGAAAACATAATGAGCATGTATAAAGCATGAATTCATTAATCTTAAAAGAAGAGAAAGACAAGCATGGTTTTTCACATAAATAGAGCTTAAATATAAGAATTATGTTTATATGACTGTAAGAAAAACCATAGGAAGAAGTCAAAGGATGTAAAGAGATATGATTTCATCAATTAGAAACTGATATGAAAGGAAAATAACACCATAGACTCACTAAACAAGTATTCCTTAAAAATAGTTGCAACTTCTCCTTCATTAGCTGTAAGAAAACATAAGATGCAAGTCTCTCCACAAAAGTCCAACCCTTCTCACTGAATGAGAAATCATACATATAGACTCAAAAAAACCATTTCTCCACCTTTAGGGGTTGAATCCCTAAGTGGTGGAATAGTTACCAAGAATCTCTCAACAAACCAGAGAGTTTTGCTACCTTTATGAGACTTAATTAAACACTAAAACCACCTATCATGCCTATTAACTCAATAATTACATCATCAAGTCTTCAAAATATACAAATTACATCATAAAACCAAAATCTGGCAAAATTTGAAGTGAAAAAATTAGCTACAAGTATAAGCGTAGTGCATTATAAGTGTAGCGCATTCAACTATAAGCATAGTGCTACCTTGCAGAAAGTTTTGGAGGCCTTATGGAAATCAAATTTGAAAAGTAAGAGAACTGTCAACTAGTATTCTCTCTCTAGTTTCCAGATCAACTTGAATTTTTGGAAATGGAGCAAGGGAAGGCCTTAAAAAATCAATTCTCCTAAGGTGGCTCTATAAGCACAACGCCTGTTCCAAAACAGTGGCAAAAAGTGTCTTTTTCACTCCTTTTTTGACTTTTTCTCTTCACCAGTTTGCTGACCTGCTTCCAAAAGTGGATTTTTGAGATCCTTAGGGAAAAAATCTATCCAAGAATATACATTTTTCATCATTTGGAGCCGTGAGATGAAAGCATAGCGCCAAGGCGCTGTGCTTATAGAATTTCCTGTGTTTTTAAAACAATCAAAACTGGGAAAAAATCTATCCAAGAATATAAATTTTTCATCATTTGGAGCTGTGAGATGAAAGCATAGTGCCAAGGCGCTGCGCTTATAGAATTACCTGTGTTTTTAAAACAGTCAAAAATGACCAAAATTTTGGAAATGACAAAATTTCTCCAAAATTCCTCAAAATTGTTGTGTGAGGGTATAATAGGATATTCTATGCCATGAATGAGGCCTCATCAAGTAAATAAATCTTTTATTTATCCTTTTGACCAATTAGATTTTCCTTGAGTTTTCTCTTCAAATGCTTGATCCTGACTTGAGATACTTTGTTTCTGGTATGGTATTGCATAGCCATATGCCTCTGCAAGTTTTTGTTCTTGTTTTCCTTCTTGAGGAGCTACTCTAGGTGTCCATTTACCTTATCAAGCCAATAACCCTATCTTCATTGATATTTTTAGTGATTAGGTCATCTACCATAATCTGTTCTTTTGGTGGAGAAACCTCTCTTTGTAGCTCAAGCTTTTAGCTACTCTAGTCCTTGGTCTCCCTGATGCATTTTGCTTTCCTTTACCCTTTGACACTTCCATTTCAACAACTACTTTTCCCTTTGTATCTTCTTTCTTTGAAGTAGTTTCTTCTTTGTCTTGAATCATCCAGTTCGCCTTTCGTTGCATATTCTCTTGTTGTAGGCATGCTATTAGAGAATTTTCCTCTATCAATTTGCCTTCCAATCTATTGATTTTAGCCTACTTATCTCTAATGATTTGATATTTAACTTTTCCCTCCTATCATTTCTCCATAGCTGACACATGTGTACCTGGATGAGAGGACTACTCATGTTGTGAGAAAATTATCTCTTTAACTGTTGTAGGCTTGGCCCCTTGAACAGTCCCTTGAGAAAACACAAGCTTATCACCTCTGGAATAAGTATGAGACCCTTCTACCCTATCTTTCCTCTTGGTTTATTTTATTGAAGAAGCAA
Organism: Pinus tabuliformis; assembly: GCA_031772625.1. Classification (NCBI taxonomy): domain Eukaryota; kingdom Viridiplantae; phylum Streptophyta; class Pinopsida; order Pinales; family Pinaceae; genus Pinus; species Pinus tabuliformis. The sequence continues at coordinate 815,179,137 of CM062805.1, read as the reverse complement.
TCTCTTGTTGCGTTGGTGGGCCTGTTTGTGTTGTTTCATCACTAGGCCTAGTTGAAGAAGATAAAGGAAAAGTTGAACTTGCAAAATGATCCCAAGACATGTTTGCTTGTGCTAATTGATGACAAAATAGCACTTTCACTAGGCCATGATGAAACAAACTAGTGTAGTGATTCTCCCCTTGATTGTGTACCTTTTATGTCATTTTGACCAAACTTTTGTACAATTAATAGGACAAATTGATTTTTTATACACCAATGAAATGCATCAGAAGTTTCATGTGATACTTATAAATCCTTGAATACCTACCTTCACATGTGAAATACCTCATGATCATTTTCATGAGAGGGGTGTACCTATCCAACAAATGTCTGATTGGAAAAATATATGTTGGAGCTACCTTATATTGTGTTTTTAGGTACATATTTTATTTTTAGAGGTCAAGGTCTTCTCTTTTGAACCATATTTCTCCATTTTCTAGAATCCTTGTAGCTGCGGAGATAAGTTTCCTTGAAATAGTGATTTGAAACCCTACTATGGTCACTTTGCCCCTTTTAAGTTTAGTGGCAAAAGCGCTAAGTTAATTGGTCATGATACTTCAATTCTTCAACCCTCTGACAAAATGTAAGGCAACCTGCACCTTCAAAAGATTTCCTAATGAAGGGAGATGATAAGACCTCATGAGTTGATGTAGGTTCATGTCTGATGACATGTCCTTGTTGGAAATAATACTAAGAGGGGGGGGTGAATTAGTATTAGCAAGTCAATTATTTTTCATTTCACAATCAGATTTGTACACGCTACTTCAGTTAGTTAAAACTGCTTATATACGTAACTGCAGTTAAGGAAACTAGTGTATAACCTGCAAACTTATAATTTAATTTATTCTTCAGATGTGGATCATTAATCTGTGCATCAGAACCATATAAACAATAACCAAGTACTAATAGAGCAGACAGTCACACACAAGAACACAAGATATAAGGTGGAAACCCAATGTGGGTGAAAACCACCTGTTGCAATTTGTCTCTATCTTCTTTTAGTAAGAAACTTCTTTTGACAATGTTTCTGTACTAGTGCAGTCTTATACCAGTACGCAGGCTTCTACCTGCAGAAGGCTACAACCTTCTCTTGTTCTCCAGCTTCTCCTGGAAGGGAGCTACAACCCCCCTAGCTCTTGTACTAACTGATGTACTAGTATGTAGGCGCTGACCTACAAAAGGCTACAACCTTCTCTTTTTCTTCCAGGGACCACGTTCATAAATTTTCAGACTGGATCCATCAATAACATCAATCAAACATCAAATATATCTGCATCAACCAATCTCCTTTGCACCAACCAAAAACTGAATCAAACAATCACTTCTCTGAAGCTGTAACCAGAATACAGTAATAGTAACCAGAAACCAATCCTAAACCCAGAACACTGTAGCAATAAAAAAAGTAGCTAAAACATATTTTATGAGACGTACGCTACTTTAATCTGTAGAAACTATGTGCATACACTGATATATTAAGGCAAACATGCGTATACACCGTTTTCAATTACCTAACCAGCGTGTATACACACCTTTGATATGTTGAACCTGCGTATAGATCTATAAAATATAATTTACCCTTTTCAATTATTCAGACATCAGTTATACCCAGATCATCAAATTTGTAGATCAAGTCATGCGCCAAATATAACAGATCAAAATCACACAAAGATACTTCTCTTCATGCCTTAAGATCTTGACCCATCAATAGAACTCATCCTTCTCCTAGCGCTCAGGTTCCTCCTTGATTCAGATCTAGCTATTCACCATAGCCCAATGACCAGTATTCTAGATCTTGTTCTTCATAAGATATCCAATACTTGAGTGCCTTTGCCTAATGATCTCCTTCCCCTTTTATATTCTTAGGCCTTACTTAATACCATGGTTCAAAACCACTTATAACCAATACCTGGGTTCAACACTTCGGACGAGATACCATGGTCCAAAACCATAGATCCAAATACCAAGGACCAAAAACTAAGTTTTCCAAATTGTACGCGCTTTTATGTGCATGAAAGTGCATTTATACGCATACGTGCCTTTTGATCAGCGATCCCGCATGTATACGCGGCTTGGTTAAGTGAAACCTGTGTATATCTCTTTTTCCTTCATTCTGAGAGCTTGAACTGTGATCTGTCATCTAAGTGAGTTGCCATCAAGGACAATACCTGTGCCATAGTGCCAAGCCTGTGTCATAATGCCAACAATCTCCCCCTTTGGACTTGATGGCAACCCCAAGTCACTCTCCCTCTTTGTCATCAAGGGTAAAGGATTATGCTCCACCTGAGTACATCCTGAAATCTCTGCTCTGCTGAAGTGTGTTTTTCATGCTCCCCCTGACTGTAAGCAAGGTCTGCAAAAGGATGTTCTACAAGAAGAACATGACTCTATACATCATAAATGACCTTCCTATCACCAAAGACTCATACATACATCCATCTCCCAACCAAGTGGGGATATATCAAGATTGACTCATCCACCCAACCAAGTGGGAATACACCAAAAGTTTATACATGATAAAACAAGAACATTACATCATCCATCCCAGGCATAGTGGGGAAACAAGATAGGTCATTACATGACCTTGATAATAAAAGAAATACATGACATAGAGACTAAATATCTAAGATAAGACTATGATAGTCATCAAAAACTATAATCAGCAGCATCTACCAATCATAATCCAGACCAACAACCATGATTTCCCTCTACACCTGTTCCACCTGAATCAAAACAACTATGAAATAGTACCAAGATCTTCTAACAATGTAAACTTTGAAACGGGAACTATAAACTCAAAACGAGAACTCTGGCCCAAAAACCCCAAAAAAACCACAAAAACAGTGCTCAAAACGAAAAGTGTGTATACTGGAACGATGTTTTTTTTTTTTAGGTGTCAATTTTGCGGTTGTTTTAAAAATGGCAGCGACTACGAAATTTTCTACGAAATTTTCCTGCAAAATATAGCTTCAGAAAAAAAGTGTTGATACTGGAATAATGATTTTTTTTTTAGGGGTCAATTTTCATACTTTTTAAACAATGCTAATAAAACCAATTTTTTATGTCTCAAACAAAGTTAACTTTTAAGGAAAAACACATTAATGTTTCTGGTAGAATATCATTTTTCTTTCTTAAGTATAAATTTAACATGTTTTCAACCACAAAACTAAAAAAACATGACATTATGAACAAATTATTTCACTGAATGAATTCAAAAGTCTTTATTTGTACACTGAATAAAAGAGACATTATATCTCTAATTTGATATTGCATTGTAGATATTTAAACAATAAGATTTATCATACTTAAGACATAATCCAACAACATAAAAATGCTTCATAACTTCTCATTTAACAAAATATGGAAAACATCCATTTTATTTGAAGATACGATGCATACATCAGTTATATAAACTGTCTTAAACAATTATTCAAAATCACTCATATTTTCTTGCACACCATCAGAATTCACATCTTCAGATGAGTGACTGGATGCTGACGAAGATGTTCCATATTCTTCTCTGTCATCAACTAGTGCCCCATCTGAGTCCACATGCATGCCCAAGATTCCAGGTTTCAAAAGTCTTCTAGATCTACGACTGGTTTCAGCAGAGTCCCATGTCAACATTGTTCCTTCTGGTAACAACCTTTTCAGAATCTCTGTCGTCTTGAAGCGAAGAGTTCCTCTCTTTGTTAAATTGAAGTCATAAACAAGTATGTCAACATCCTTCAATTGTAATATGTCTGTGCGGCGGCGATTTATATTTGTACCCTTTCTTTTTCTTTTTCCACCATTTTTTTTGTCAACTACCATCTCTGGCTTATACACACCATTGAATGGGTGTGTATTTGTGGCATACCAATGTACTTCAACACCTGTAACATCCTCATTTTCTGTAAAGACCTTTAAAACTTTAGCAACCCAAAATGGATAGCCATTAGGATCTCCATCTGCTAGCACTGCAATCATGCAACCCTCCTTAATATCCTGTACTGAACCCCTATAAAGGTCTTCCATGGCTTCACGTTGTGCACGAGATCTTCTGGAACCTATATACATCTCTCTTTCCTCTGCCTGTGAAGAATTAATAATACCCTGAGATTGTTGTTGTTCAACAATGTTTACTTCCTCATGTTCATTCGACACATTTTGTGGCCAAATAAATGGATTTTTCAAAGGTATATCTTCATTTATTGTTGTCGAAATGAGATCACTTTGATTATTGAAAAACGACTCCCACCAAACTGAATCAGCAATGTCAAAGTACTCATATGTATATCTAATACATTTTTTAATTTCTTCCAGGCAATCAGAATAATTTATAGCCCTGTTCTGTCTACGTGCATTCTGAACTTCACCAACTGATTGTAATGACAATATTTTTGATGCAAATATTGGATGATTTGGAATGAACTTCAAAAATTGCAATCCTGATGACGGTGCCCACTCTGTAGTAGTTGAATACTTCTTGCCCCATATTAGTGTTTTCCCATCAATTTTTTTGATACGAAATTGATGTTGGAAGCTAATGTCATTAAGTTGTTCAATGCATTTCCCCTCACCATATGATCCCAGAATAAACCTTCGCATGTCAACAGTTTCTTCCAACACTTTAAAAGCAGGCTCTGGCATGTATGATTTCTTAATACATTGAATTAGTGATGGCAAGCTCCCAACTTCCTTCCTCCTCAATGTGACTGAAAAACGACTGAACATCTGATCAATATGGTCATGAGTGTGCCCAACAAGAAGGAAACCAACCTTTACCTTTTGAAAAATTCTCAATTCAACAAGCATGTTCAGATACCCAAAAACAATCTGATTTTTGTTTTCACGGCAAGTGTTGTCCAATTGTAGATACAAAACTTCAGGAAGATTACCAGACCAATGAGAAATGACATCATGAATTATGGTTATGGTCAAATTTGCATCATTATGAATATTTGGAGCTGTGAAGTACACCCTTGGCAACATTTTCCCATTGAAGACCATACAACCGACCAAGTGAAACTGAATAAAATTTTCCTCTTGTAGATTTTTGGGTGTGCGAACAAAATGTGGTAAAAGTGTTTTCTTCTGGTCCATACCATCAATTATCAAACCCAAATATTTATTTGGATTATCATAACACTTCTTTCGATGCTTTTACAACTTCTTCCTTTCATTTGTTTGTTGTTCGCGATGCTCCTGAAGTTCTTTGACAATTAAATCTACACAACATAAAAGAAATTCATTAAGAAATATGTTTTCATAGTTGATGACTATACAATTTTAAAAGTAAAAGTTATGAACACTTACCTCTTTCTGAGCCTTCACATTTGTCCCTTTTTGATTTAAGAGAAGCACATGTACTGCAAATCCCCATCCTTGTCTTCTTAGGAATACGAACATTATTGAATTCTTTCTTCCATAGCTTCACAAAATATTGATATGTAATAAAGTGGCCCTGTCCCTCAGCACTTTCTGCATATTCTTTGTATAAGTTGTAGATTTCTCGTCTTGAAAAATTATCTGGAATATGTATTGTCTCTCTATTTGGCATACACTCTCCATGCTTTGAAAAGAAATCTTTCATCCATGACATTGCAGTATTTGATAATGGCCCAAACTGTCTTTTATAACGTACTTCTGAGTAAAATGTGGGATCCTTTTCCAAATTTTCTTGAATTCTCGAGAGACGAAAATTCCCAAGTGAATGAAACATTTTGAAAGCTTTTCTACACAATAAAAAATTCCTAATATGATAATCATAACCTGACAATGTAGATTGCATGCAGCCAACTAAATATGAGTTTTGCATGCTTTTATTCATTGACAAATATCTCTTCCTGCTTTCTAATGCAAATGTGAAATCCATACGTTTCAAGCAATTTTTTTGGCAACATTCACTTGAAATGAGAGCGCTGATAGAACTTCTTCTCGTCAGATATTCTGCTCTACCCCTTGTATAACTAGAATAGCTTGCATTGATACGAAAAGGTCTACTCCTACTCCTTGATACAATATTTCTTGGCAACATCTCCATCATTGGATCTTCATTTTTATAAGGACTTTCATCATTAAGAGGAACGTTATCCACACTATGATCTGCTCTGATTTTCAAATTTTGACTGAGAGGATACCCTTCATCTTCCCCTTCTTCAGTGCTACTATCATAGTCCTTAGAATTCAGACTAAATGGAAAATCTGACTCGATGTTTAATGGATATTCTTCCTCATGTACATTATCAGTGCTGCTCTCATAGTCCATAGAATTAGGACTATGTTGAAAATGTGGCTGTTTACTTATTGAAGATGCTACATCCTGTCCTTTGTCACTGCTACCTTTATACTGATTAGAATTAGGACAAACTGCATCATCCTGTTCTTCATCACTGTTGCTCTCATAGTCCTTAGAATCAGGACTAAGAGGACATTGTGATACTCCAATGTTTTGAGAATCATCATCCTGCGCTTCATCACCGCTGCTCTCATAGTCCTTAGAATCAGGACTAAGAGGACATTGTGATACTCCAATCTTTTGAAAATCATCATCCCGTGCTTCATCACCGCTGCTCTCATAGTCCTTAGAATTAGGACTAAGAGGACATTGTGATAATCCAATCTTTTGAAAATCATCATCCCGTGCTTCATCACCGCTGCTCTCATAGTCCTTAGAATTAGGACTAAGAGGACATTGTGATACTCCAATCTTTTGAAAATCATCATCCCGCGCTTCATCACCGCTGCTCTCATAGTCCTTAGAATTAGGAGTAAGAGGACATTGTGATACTCCAATCTTTTGAAAATCATCATCCCGCGCTTCATCACCGCTGCTCTCATAGTCCATAGAATTAGGACTAAGAGGACATTGTGATACTCCAATCTTTTGAAAATTATCATCCCGCGCTTCATCACCGCTGCTCTCATAGTCCTTAGAATTAGGAGTAAGAGGACATTGTGATACTCCAATCTTTTGAAAATCATCATCCCGCGCTTCATCACCGCTGCTCTCATAGTCCATAGAATTAGGACTAAGAGGACATTGTGATACTCCAATCTTTTGAAAATTATCATCCCGCGCTTCATCACCGCTGCTCTCATAGTCCTTAGAATCAGGACTAACTGGACACTGTGACAATCCATACTTTTGAAATTCATCATCATGCTCATCATCACTGCTGCTCTCATAGTCCTTAGAATTAGGACTAAGTGGACACTTTGACACTCCATTATTTTGAAATTTTCCATCATGCACCTCAAAACTGTTGCTCTCATAGTCTTCAGAATTAGGACTAAGTGGACATCGTGACCCTCCATTCTTTTGAACTTCACCATCATGCTCCTCATCACCGCTGCTTTCATAGTCCTTAGAATTTGGACTAAGTGGAATTTGTGACTCTTTAAATTCTCCATCCCTTCTTTCATCAGTGTTGCTCTCGTAGTCCTTAGAATCGGGACTAAGTGGAAGAATTGACTTTCTATTCATAGTGGAAGGATTCCCACTATATTCATCAATATGAATAGAGTTGTTACGCGATGAATATGTTGATGGTGTATAAACCGAAACTTCACCATCAGAGCAATCCATCACTTTCAAATAGAAAATGTTGAATGACACAAATGGAGTCTCCTGAGCGTATTATATAGCTTAAAGAATGAAATATTCCCTCCAAAATTATTCCCTCCAAAAATTTTCGCGAAAATATTTCCCTCCAAAAATTTTCGCGAAAATATTTCCCTCCAAAAGTTTGTTAGATTTATTTACCTTTATTATTTTATTCTACAATTGATTGAAAAACATAAACTAATTTATTTTTATGAAATAAATCACTAAAATTCAAATTGTAAATCACAATCAGTTATACATTAATTATTCTAATAGTTAAAGTATATCATATTTACTTAACAATTTCTTTTTTTTCTAATTTTTATAATATATTCTCAAACATATTAATCCCACATTCAATCCGTTGTAAAACAACTCTACAATATTCTCTCTATACTAATGTAAAACAAATTATCCCACATTAATCGTATGGAAAAACATCTTCGTAATTTCACTTATATAATAAATTTCGCTATCACTATTACTCGCCTCACATCTAGGTTTTCTGAAATTCCTTGAAAGACTCGTGAATTTGTGGAGCAGCGATATTGCTATCAACAATATATACAACGAAGAATTGTCGCAATTGAAAGGCAAGTACAATTATTTTTTCGAAATTTTCATATTAAATTACGCTAATGAAAAATATATTTTTTTTTAAATTAAAAAATTTTCCAAGCCAATTTTTTTTTTTATACCACATGGTGAATCGGTAACTGTGAATCGGGCTGGGTGGGGCGGGCGGGCCGGGTGGGCTGGGCTGGGCGGGCCGGGTGGGCTGGGCGGGCCGGGCGGGCGGGCCGGGTGGGCTGGGCGGGCCGGGCGGGCGGGCCGGGTGGGCTGGGCGAGGCGGGCGGGCGGGCCGGGTGGGCGGGCGGGGCGGGCGGGCGGGTGGGCTGGGCGGGGCGGGCCGGGTGGGCTGGGCGGGGCTGGGCGGGCGGGCCGGGTGGGCCGGGGGCGGGCGGGCGGGGCGGGCGGGTGGGCTGGGCGGGGCGGACCGGGTGGGCCGGGTGGGATGGGCGGGCCAGACCACCCCGCCCGCCCCGCCCAGCCCACCCCGCCCATCCCCCCCGCCCGCGGGCCGGGCCCACCCCACCCGGCCCGCCCCGCCCGCCCCACCCCGGCCCACCCGGCCCGCCCGGCCCGCCCACCCCGCCCATCCCCCCCGGCCCGCCCACCCGCCCACCCGCCCGCCCACCCCGGCCCACCCGGCCCACCCGGCCCACCCGGCCCGCCCACCCGGCCCACCCGACCCGGCCCACCGGCCCACCCGGCCCGCCCACCCGGCCCACCCGGCCCGCCCACCCGCCCACCCGGCCCGCCCGGCCCGCCCACCCGGCCCACCCGGCCCGCCCACCCGGCCGCCCACCCGGCCCACCCGGCCCGCCCGGCCCGCCCACCCCCCGCCCACCCACCCGGCCCGCCCACCCGGCCCGCCCGGCCGGCCCACCCGGCCCGCCCACCCGGCCCACCCGGCCCGCCCACCCGGCCCACCCGCCCCGCCCCACCCACCCGCCCACCCACCCGCCCGCCCGCACAGGGCCACCCCCGGGCCGCCCCGCCCCGCCCGAGGGCGGAGCGTCGATTCCGGAATCAACTCTCCGCCCTCGGGCGGGGCGGGGCGGCCCGGGGGTGGCGCTGCGCCGGCGGCGCCGCCCGCGCAGCGCCACCCCCGGGCCGCTCCGCCCCGCCCGAGGGCGGGGCGTCGATTGCGCCGGCGCAGCGCCACCCCCCCGGGCCGCCCCGCCCCGCCCCGCCGTCGAGGGCGGAGCGGGGCGGCCCCGCCCGGGGGTGGCCCTGTGCGGGCGGGCGGGCCGGGGGGGCCCGGGTGGGCGGGCCGGGCGGGCCGGGTGGGCCGGGTGGGCGGCCGGGTGGGCGGGCCGGGTGGGCGGGCCGGGTGGGCGGGCCGGGTGGGCGGGCCGGGTGGGCCGGGTGGGCGGGCCGGGTGGGCGGGGCGGGCTGGGCTGGGTGGGGTGGGCGGGGCGGGTGGGCGGGCGGGTGGGATGGGCGGGCCGGCCGGGTGGGATGGGCGGGGGGGGCGGGCGGGGGGGATGGGCGGGGTGGGCGGGCCGGGTGGGATGGGCGGGCGGGGCGGGCGGGGGGATGGGCGGGGTGGGCGGGGTGGGCGGGTGGGATGGGCGGGGTGGGCGGGTGGGCTGGGCGGGGCGGTGGTCTGGACCACCCCGCCCGCCCCGCCCAGCCCACCCGCCCACCCCGCCCATCCCACCCCGCCCCGCCCACCCCGCCCACCCCGCCCATCCCCCCCGCCCATCCCCCCCGCCCCGCCCGCCCATCCCCCCCGCCCGGCCCGCCCGCCCATCCCACCCGCCCGCCCACCCGGCCCGCCCACCCCACCCGGCCCAGCCCGCCCCGCCCACCCGGCCCACCCGGCCCGCCCACCCGGCCCGCCCCGCCCCCCGGCCCACCCCGGCCCACCCGGGCCCCCCCACCCGGCCCGCCCACCCGGCCCGCCCGGCCCGCCCACCCGGCCCGCCCACCCACCCGGCCCGCCCACCCGGCCCACCCGGCCCACCCGGCCGCACAGGGCCACCCCCGGGCCGCCCAACCCACCCCGCCCAGCCCCGCCTAGCAATTTTTTTTTTTACTGATTTATGTGTTTTTTTTTTAGGAAAATGGCATCAAGAAAAATTTCTGTGAATCTTTCTGGAGCAAGGAGTCTTAAAGGTGTATCTTCAAAAAGCGTTGGTGAACGAACTCCACCTGAGCTCATACCTACAAAAAACGTTGGTGAACGAACTCCACCTGAGCTCATACCTACAAATATGTCAACTGTTTTAAGTGATAAGAAGCTAATCTCAGATTGGAAAAGTTCAAAAGAGGTGAAATTTCCATCAAGAGCCTGGTATGTGAAAGAAAGAGAGAGCACAACTGTGAATATATATCTATACATTGATACACGCAATAATACTGAAAATTTGGAGGTGATGGGAAAAGTCATGGATATGTGTTCGGTACCAAACACTGAAGTTGTTTACGTACTTACAAAAACTGCCAAGTCACATGAAAGGATTAAATACCGACTATCATATTCATTATATGATAGGAGAGAGGTATCTACAAAGTTGTGTAAACAAATCGTAAATGATATGACACAAAACACGGTAAGTATTGTTATTTGTATTTTTATTTTGCGTTTTGAAAATGTCTCGCTATATTTTTTAACTTTGATTATATTAACATATGATATTTTGTTTGGCAGAATTTTGTTGAAAGCTGTTCAATTATGGTGGGAGGCATTCATTACATAGAGAATGATATCATGAACGTTGTCAGCCATTTTTACTCAGTGTCAGAGGAAGATATGCAAAACATGGAAAATGTAGTAATTGATGATGCTACAAAACTACATCCAAAGAATCAGAAAAAAAGGCCTCTGGTGGATAAATCTAGCAAGGGTAAACAAGTTACTTTTGAAGACGATGAAGTTGACAATGAAGCATATGTTGCCATTACTGAAGATGACATTGAAATTGTGGAAGGTCGTAAAAGACCAAAAGTAACAATGGCCAAGAATAGATCTCTTCAGAATGTTAAGACGAAAAAAAGTAGAGTTGAAGATCTTGAAGTAGTCATTACCAGCAGTCAAGAACCTAGTGAAACTTCAAAAGAAAGCAGAGAAATCATTACACCAGGAGCTGATTTAGGTGATGGCATTATCAAAACAAAACAAAATGCCATTCGACAGAATTTGACAAAGAGAAACCTAGTTGATGGTGGTCGTACATTTCAGTTAAATGTGACACAAACCTATAAGGCAAGTGAAGGACAATGCCAATATCAAGTCAGAAAGCCGCACCATCTGCATGTTCACAACTTGAAGACATTGATGAGGTACAATCCATATGCTCATGTGGTTAGTTATGTGCTTCTTGTTGATCCACTTCAAGTTCCCAACAAAGAAGCATTTGATAAGTCAAAATGTTTTGAATACAATTATTATGTGCTTGGGGGGAACCATTCTGTTGAAGCTCAAAGACAATTGATGGAGGAATATCCTAATAACCCACGTTTTGAAACGATGAAATGTATCATTTATGCTGGTTTAAATGAAACAGAAGCAAAGCTAGTGGCATGGGATCATAATTCAGATAATGAATATAGGATGTCTATGACTTTGGTCCAAAAGGTTAGATTTATTCATAGTGAATTCCTAGAAAAATGTGGTGGGGATAAGATCAATATTACTACAGATTTCCGAAAGGAATGTTGTATGGAAATAGGCTATCAAATTGAAGATAAAGGCAATTCAAAAAATGGAAAAGACAACAGATCTAGCGATTTATTCAGAGGTGTTGATAACATTTTCCAATTGGCATTTAGAACTGGAGATATTTGGAATTTGATTGATGACATTTTTAGCATGTGGGAAGACATTGGCATTAAAAACCAGAAGGTCAGAAAGTCTAAGCCATTGATATGTAGCAACAATAAATCAGCGCCTGAACTGAAGCAACTTCCAGACGATATGACCATCACGCCTTGGAGGGCGATGCAAGGAGTGAAAGATGAAAAAATTGTCAAAACAATATTATCTCGTGTGAAGTCGGGGGAATTATCATTGGAAGAAATGTCTGAAGAATTTCAAAAGTAAGTTTGCTGAATTATTTTTACTTATTTCCAGGATTATAGTTATCTTTTAACTAAAACATGTTGTTATTGGTAGTATTTGTTATACATATCAGTATATTAACTTTTTCTTACTTTATCTATGCAGTCACAAAGTTTACATGAAAATTCAGGAACAAATGGTTAAATTGTTGAATGAAGATAGTTGGGATGATGTTGTACGCAACTATCCAGATTCAAGTTCTACATCAACATTGAAAGCTTTTTATCTTGCATTTAAAAAGGTAACTTGATTTATACATTCAGTTTTAATCATCTGTGTACTATTTTTAATTTAAATTAAAACTTACACATACATTTGTTTGTTTGGTAAAAGATGAGGAAAGAAGATAATGGAGCACCAGACAGTTTCAAGACTTTTATTGAAAAAATAAAGATTGAAAGACTGAGAAAGCAACGTATTAAGAATGTTGAACTTGATCCAACTCTTAATCATTTCATTTGGAATGGGCTAGACACTATTCAATATCAAGTAATACAAGGCGACTGTGAAGACATTGCGAAACTCATACCAAAAAGGGATTATGCCCTTGTTATTGCAGATATTCCCCATGGTTTCAATATTCCAAACATTTGCTATGATAATGACCCTTATACTTATCAAGCTTTTAATAAAGTGGTGGCGGGATTTAAGGAAGTGACGTCATCACCATTATGGAGATTTGTGACATTTCATTCAGACACACAGTTGGCAATGTTATTGTCAAGCTTCAAGGGGAAAACAAATTCAAGGATGCAGCTTACATGGTAAGATGTTTAAAGGTATATTTGATTAATGTTGAAAAATTAATTTATGTACAAGTTAATTGAAATTTTACTATTTTATGTTACAGGCAAAAGTCAAATCTTCTTGACAATGAAGATCAACAATTTATAAATGACTGTGAGTTCATTCATATTGATAGTTGGGCAAAAGATGATAGCCATATGTCTATGATTTTTAATCGGGTGGACAAAAAGAGTCATAGCCAAATACTGTCTTATGATGCTGTTGTGAGAAAACTAACATATGAAGACAAAGAAATGAAAGGAGAGATAGTTAACATTTATCAGAAACCACAATTATTGATTAACTATCTTATAGACATATGTTCAAATGAAGGAGATTGGGTTCTGGATTTATTTTCTGGCTCAGGTACGTTTTGCCACATGGAATTGAATTTCAATATGTTCTTTTTTTTAATTAATATGTCATTGTACTAATTTACTTCATTATTTTTTTGTGCTTGATAATTAGGTACAACACTAGCATGCTGCCTTCAAAAAGGAAGAAATTGCATTGCAATTGAGAAAGATCCATTACAATGCAATTTCATTCAGCAAAGAATTAATGCTCTCCAATTTCTTCCAGATGCAATGCAAGAAATTGGGTTGAAGAAAGGGGACTTTAGTGAATCACGTGTGGCAAAAAAGGCAAAGGAACCCCAACCACCATTACATGGAATGTATGGAAAGACACATATTGGGGGATTTGCAGACATGAAAGACCCATTAGAAGAGAAAAATGAGCAAAATGAGCAAAATGAAACAGAAAATATTGTGGAAGAGGACAATGATGAAACTCTAGAGGACGAAGAGTTTGGATTACGTGACATTCTTGATTAAATTTAAGTTATGCTTGTAACTCAAGCTTTGCAATGTTTTGACTTTGACATTTTATGAGAAGAATAAACACTCAATTAGGGTTGTTATACGTTCAATATTGGTAATATGTGATTTTTGCATTGATTTTTAAGTTAATCATTTTTTTTGAAAAAAAAGTAGTTATTATTATCCTTTTGACATGAAATTCATAAAAAAAACTATTATTTGACCATTTTTAGTTAATATTTTTGTATAAAATTTGTGATTTTGACATGTTAATTCTAGCAAAAAATTATCAAAACGTTTAGTTTTTTTGTTATATTTATGTTAAAAATGGTTATTTTTTATGTCCATTGTTAAAAAATGTTGTTTTTTAGAAACAATTATTTCATGTCGATTGAAAAATTAATTAAGGGGGTTGAAAAGATGTCTAAATATGTAGATTATCTAAAATTCAAACTATCGACTTTATAATTTAAAAACGCAAAACAATAAAAAGCCCACTAAAAAAAAAAAAAAATAAGATAGAGAACAAGAAAATATGAATACAATGACGACTTCAAAAACTATCAAATTTAGAAAATAATTTTTTACATTTCACACACTAGAAAATTTAAAGTCAAAAAATAGGTCTTTTAAAAAAAGGGTGTGATGCAGAATACACACTTTTTAAAATCAGGATGAAAATCACTACCATTCACCGAGCCTCACCCACTTAATGCACATGAAAAAAATTAAAGTTCCAAAAAGCATGTTCTTAAAAAAACATGTGTATTCTGCATCAACACTTTTGAAAATCGGGTCATTTTTTTGCCACCTCTACAAAACGGGTAACAGTATCAGTTCCCGTTTCAAAGTTTACATTGTTTTCTAAGGAAATGCCAACAATGCACTATTAGAAATATATGCTCCCCCTGAACTTGTGCCAAATGATCACTGATAGACCCATATGAGACTCTTTTCATCATGAGTCTGGCCCACTGATATTTTTCAAACTAGCATATACGTGGCTATATCCACAGAATCAGGAGTATGTACACGGATACACTTCATGAAACTCGCGTACAACCACTATTCTCTGAAACAGATAAGTGTCAACAACAAGATGATGCATCAACTACTCACAGCTTCTGTCTGAGGTATTCAAATGTGTCTCTGGGCAGTGGTTTGGTGAATATATCAGCAAACTGTTCCTTGGAGGGAACATACTCCAATTTGACCTTTTGTTCAAGCACTTATTCCCGAAGAAAATGATATTTGATAGGTATGTGCTTGGTCTTGGAATGCATGATAGGATTCTTTGAAATGCTGATTGCACTTGTATTATCCCATAGAATGGAGATGGGTGGAGTACAAGTGATTTGGATGTCTTGCAATGTTTGCATCATCTAAAGGAGTTGTGTGCAGCAAGATGCAGCAGCCTGATATTCTGCTTCATATTTAGATAATGCAATTGAACTTTGTTTCTTGCTGAACCAAGACACTAATCTGGAACCCATAAAGAATGCACCATAACTAGTGTTTTTTCTGTCATCCACGCTTCCTGCCCAATCTACATCTGTATATGGATGAAGTGTGAGATTTGTATCTCTAGGATACCATAAGCCATAGTTTTGAGTTTCTTGAAGATATTTGAAAATTCTTTTAATTGCTTGAAGGTGTGCTTCCTTTGGATTTACCTGAAATCTTCCAATGATTCCCACTGCCTGCATGATGTCTGGTTGGGTACCTGTCAGATAGAGCAGACTACCAATCATGGATCTATAGGTCAGTTGATGTACTATTGTTGATTCATCATTTGCACTGAGGCTGCATCCTGTTACCATAGGGGTACATACTGGTTTCGAATCCTCCATGCCATATTTCTTCAAGACCTGCTTGAGGTACTTGTTTTGTGATAGAAAGATACCGTCTTTGTTTTTTTGGACTTGTAAACCAATAAAATATGTGAGCTCACCAAGCAGGGACATTTCAAATTCTTTCTGCATCACCAAAGAATTTTTTTGACTCATGGCTTCTTAATTGCTACCAAATATGATATCATCAACATACACAACAAGTATTAGCAATTTATCATTGTCAATTTTTATATATAGATTGCTATCTGCTGATCCTTTTGAAAAACCTTGTTGATGAAGGTATTTGTCCAAACGATAATACCAAGCCCTTGGAGCCTGTTTAAGACCATAGAGAGCCTTTTTGAGTCTGCATACAAGTTTTGGATCATTTCCAAGGATGAATCCATCTAGTTGCTCAATATACACTTCTTCTTCTAAGTCTCCATTTAGAAAGGCAAATTTCACATCCATTTTATATACTTTGAACTTCTGAAAGCTAGAAAGAGCAAGGAACATTCTTATGGCTTCAAGTCTGGCAACCAGTGCAAAAGTTTTTTCAAAGTCTATACCTTCTTGTTGAGCATACCCTTTACAAACAATTCTAGCCTTGTTTCTAATAACATCTCCATTTTCATTCAGCTTGTTTTTGAATATCCATTTTGTCCCTATGACATTCTTATCATTTGGTCTAGGAACCAACTCCCAAGTGTTATTCTCTTAAATCTGCTCAAGTTCTTCATTCATGGCCTTGAACAAACATTCATCTTTGCATGCTTCACTTAAATTTCGTGGTTCAACGGAGGAGAGCAATGCTAGATAGCTTGAAGCTTCTGTAATAGTTCTTCTTGTTTGTAAACCTGCCTCTTTCTGCCCCAAAATTTGAGTCTCTGATGGTTCTTCTGGATGTACCTAGATGGAGTCTTTTCTTCTACCCTTATATGTTCTTCTGGTGCCTCATAGGTTTCTTCTTCATCATTACTCTGATTTGATGTTGAGGGATAGTCCTCATCATCTTCAAAATATTTGAATTTTACCTACTTTGAATTGTAGCCTGCTTCATCACCCTCACATCAATACTTTCAAAAAATTTTCCAAGTATTTTATTGTAACACTTATATCCTTCACTTCGGGAAGAGTAACCAAGGAGAATGCCTTCATCTATTGTAGGTTCAAACTTGCCAAGCTTTTCATCAGTCCTTTTGATGTAACATTTGCTTCCAAATACTTTGAAGTATTTTAGAGTAGGTGACTTACCATACCAAAGTTCATGAGGAGTTTGAGTGTTGTTTACTCAGACGTTTGTTTTGTTGAGAATAGTAATGGCAGCAAATGCAGCTTCATCCCAGAAGGTTGTAGGAGTTCCAGATTCATCAAGCATAGCACGAACCATTTTTTGAACCATTCTGTTCATCCTTTCTACCACTCCATTTTGCTGAGGAGTCCTTGCAGTAGAGAATTCCCTTCTTATTCCATGTTCTTCACAAAAGTTGAAAAATTCATCCAAGGTAAATTTCCCTCCTCGATCAAACCTAAGGCATTTGATTTTGTGATCTGATTCATTTTCAACCAAGGCTTTGAAAGCTTTGAACTTTTCGAAAGCTTCGTCTTTATGCTTCAGAAGTCCTATCCAACACATCCTTGAAAAATCGTCAATGAACAATATAAAGTATTCTTCTCCACGAGGTGACTTTTTCCTTGATGGACCACATAAATCAGTATGGACAAGTTCAAGTGGCCTACTAGCTGATCCTTCCTTCTCAGGGAAATGGGTTCTGGTTTGCTTACCAAACTGACATGATTTTCATATAGTATTGTCTGGAATTCTGATGTTAGGAAGAGCGCGAACAGTCTGATATTTGCATGATTTCCTTATATAAGGGAAGCTTAGATGCCCCAATCTTCTGTGCCATAGCCATTATTCATCATTTTTGCTTAGATAGCATTGTTGATGTCCTCCCTTGAGTATGTATAAATTATTTGGAGTTCTTATGCATTTGATCACTATTTCTCCTGTATCAAGCTCACGAACAATACATCCATTTGATCGAAATACTACCTCATTTCCTTGATCACACATTTTACTAACACTTAATAGATTATGCTTTAAGCCATAAACATACATAACATTCCAACTTTAACCTTTTCCTTTAAAAGAACAGAGCCTTTACCTTTTATGAGTGCAGGAGTGCCATTTCCAAATGAGACCTTCCTTTCCTTTTCTAAGGCACTATATGACTGAAGTTTTTCTTTATCACCTGTCATATTTTTCGAGCATCCACTATCGATGTACCACTGATTTTCCTATCCTTCCTCATATAAGGCTATACCACATTTTTCTAGTTGCGGTTCTTTCATTCTCCATGTTTTGGGACCCAATGAAGCTTACTTATTCTTAGATGTTTGTTGAAACTTACTCCTGCATTCAGAATCTTCATGACCGAAGTTGTTACAAATAGAGAATTCTATTTCATTTTCAAGAGTAGAAAAGTTAATGTAGGTCCTCTTCATGATCCCAATCACACTCCTTTGATTTCGTGCTTCTCTAGTCATGATGGTCTTGTACGCAACACATTGAGCAGCTTTGTGTCCAAAGTTATGACATGAGAAACATTGGCTAGTAAAAAAATTCCTGTGATTATCAAATCTACTGACCAGGTGATTGTAGTTTCCATTGGCATTCATCCTTGAGGCAAATTGAGAATGATTTACCTGTGGTTGTTGTAGCTTCTGTTCATGCTTGAAGTAGATTGACCTCGATTTACTTGGTGATCCGCTTTATGCCTTTGCTGACGATTGTCAATCTGTTCACTTCTCCTTGCTGCATCAAGATAACGTTTGGAGGTGGATGGCTTCTGTGCTTGAGACACTTCTTCAGTATATCCAAGAACTGTCTTTATTAGAGGAGAACGCTATGCTTTGATAATTTTATCTTAAGTTTCAGATCCTTTAGCAAATCTAAGATTAAGAGCTTTTGTTTTCTCAATATCTTTTCTAAGTCCCACAATTTCACATTCTAAATTTTCATTGTGTTTTTCCCTTTCAGCAAGTTGGAATGTCAGAGTATTTATTATCATAATCTTTTATTCTAAACAGATTTTAAGTTTAGAAATTTCTTCATAGAGATCATCTTCATCTATAGCATCCAAGAAATCATCATCTTCAAAAGCCATCAAAAGTCTATAATCATTACCATGTTCATATTCATCACTATTTGATAATCCATCATTGTCTTCATGTGTATAATAGCTCTTCTTACTTACGTTCTGTTTTCTGTTCCATTTAACTAGTTCCTTACCTTTATCAATCTTGTCTTTATGAGGACATTTGGCTGCATAATGACCGACTCTTCCACGTGCAAAGAATTTGAAAGGTAGCTTACCTCTAAATCTTCCAAAACCTCGTTGAAGGTTCTTGACAATGTTTGATTCTTCCTCTCCCTCTGACGTATGTCCTGACTCATTGTATTCTCCTTTTCCTGAAGCTTTGAATGCGGATTCTTTCATGTCTGATGGACCCCCTTTTCTCATTTTGAAAGCAATTAGGATTCCATGCAGCTGTGACATGGTAATACTTTGAAGATTCTGCTTTTCTTCAATGGAAAAAACTTTTGATTCAAACTTAGAAGACAAAGATCTTAGAACCCTTTTAACCAAAGTAGCTTCTTTTATCTCTTCACCCAAGTTTTTCATGTGATTAACAGTCTCATCTATATGTAAGAAATAATTGGCCACACTTTCATCATTGTGCATTCTGAGAGTTTCATATTGAAATCTGAGAGATTGTAGTTTTGCACGTTTTACCTGATCGTCTCCTTCATAGCTTAGAACGATCTTGTCCCATATTTCTTTGGCAATTTTGAGCTGCATAACCTTGACGAATTTTGATTGAGATAGACTCCCTAATAGAGTATTGACAGCCTTTGCATTTGTTTCATATTGCTTCTTACCAGCCGTATCTGTAGGAGTTGTTGATGGAAATGTGTATCCTCCTTCCATGATATCCCAAACTTCTGTACCAATAGATTGAAGATAGGTTGTGATACTTACCTTCCAATAGACGAAGTTGCTCCCATCAAAGATTGATGGCATACTAGATGCCTCTTTTTCGTAGTTTCTCATGATGATAGATCTTCCTTCAAGCGATCAAGCTTCTTCTGAAGGACCTGCTCTGATACCAATTGTTGGAAATAATACTAAGAGGGGGGGTGAATCAGTATTAGCAAGTCAATTTTTCATTTCACAAATTAGATTTGTATACGCTAGTTCAGTTAGTTAAAACTGCATATATACACAATTGTAGTTAAGGAAACTAGCATATGACCTTCAGACTTATAATTTAATTTATTCTTCAAATGTTGATCATTAATCTGTGCATCAGAACCATATAAACAGTAACTAGGTACAGTAAAACAGAGCAGACGGTCACACACAAGAACACAAGATATAAGGTGGAAACCCAATGTGGGTGAAAACCATTCGCTGCAATTCGTCTCTATCTTCTTTTACTAAGAAACTTCTTTTTACAATGTTTTTGTACTAGTGCAGTATTATACCAGTACGCAAGCTTCTACTTGAAGAAGGCTACAACCTCCTCTCATTCTCCAGCTTCTCCTAGAAGGGAGATACAACCCCCTTAGCTCGTGTACTAGATGATGTACTAGTACGCAGGTGCTGACCTACAAAAGGCTACAACCTTCTCTTTTTCTTCCATGGACCACGTTTCATAAATTTTTAGATTGGATCCATCAATAACATCAATCAAACATCAAATATATCTGCATCAACCAATCTCCTTTGCAACAACCAAAAACTGAATCAAACAATCACTTCTCTGAAGCTATAACCAGAATACAGTAATAGTAACCAGAAACCAATCCTAAACCCAGAACACTGTAGCAATAAAAAAAGTAGCTAAAACATATTTTATGAGACATACGCTACTTTAATCTGTAGAAACTATGTTCATACACTGATATATTAAGGAAAACCTATGTATACGTTGTTTTCAATTACCTAACTAGCGTGTATATGCACCTTTGATATGTTGAACCTGCATACAGATCTATAAAAGATAATTTACCCTTTTCAATTATTCAGACATCAGTTATACCCAGATCATCAGATTTATAGATCAATTCATGCACCAAATATAATAGATGAAAATCACACAAAGATACTTCTCTTCAAGCCTTAAGATCTTTACCCATCAATAAAACTCATCCTTCTCCTAGCGCTCAGGTTCCTCCTTGATTCAAATCCAGTTATGCACCATAACCCAATGACCAGTATTCTAGATCTTGTTCTTCATAAGATATCCAATACTTGAGTGCCTTTGCCTAATGATATCCTCCCCCTTTTGTAGTTTTAGGCCTTACTCAATACCATGGTTCAAAACCACTTAGAACCAATACCTGGGTCCAAATACCTGGGTTCAACACTTCGGACGAGATACCATGGTCCAAAACCATAGGTCCAAATACCAAGGACCAAAAAATAAGTTTTCCAAACTGTATGCACTTTTATGTGGATGAAATTGTGTGTATATGCATATACACCTTTTGATCGGCGATCCCGCGTGTATACGTAGCTTGGTTAAGTGGAACCTGCATATATCTCTTTTTCCTTCATTCTGAGAGCCTAAACTGTGATCTATCATCTGAGTGAGTTGCCATCAAGGACAATACCTGTGCCATAGTGCCAAGCTTGTGTCATAATGCCAACAGTCCTCCTCTATGATTCCTCTACTATGAGGTTTCAGACTCCATTTTAGCACTTAGCTCTTAGGATAGCAATTAGGGTTTTGATTGTGGGAAAACAAGGGATTTTCAATAGTTGTGAGGGAGTTTTGGGAAAATGAGGAGGATAGGGATGTGAGAAAATTCTAAGAAACTTTGGGGTGGTAGTGAGGGAGTTTAGGAAGCTAGGGAAAGTTGAATTACTAGATTTGGATGAGTAGAAGGCTTCTAAATAATGGAAACATGGTCCCATAGTAAAAAAGGGTGTAGTTTGTCTAGGTCTTAGGTAGAATGGATGAATTTTGGGAGTGGGTTTGATGGGAGGAGTTTGGGTGAGTTTATTTCGGATATATGATGGTGTGGAAGCACTTAGATATGAGTTTTAGTAGGAAATTTAACAAGATAAGGATGAAAACTTTGCTAATTGTATTCAAAACCCTAGGAGGTAAACATGAGAAAACTGTGCATAGATGAAGGAAATGAAAGAAGTTTAAACCCTCAGATAGATCACCAACCTGTTTCATCATTAGAAAAATGTCACCGTTATGTAACAAACAACTACAAAGGGGTCATACTCTTGCAAAGATAATGGAGTTTCTACTGGGTATATGCATAGCAAAGACAGGGTCATTTGCGTAGCACAGTTTTAGAAATCAAGTGTTGGATGCAACAAACATTTCTTGGCAATGACAAAATTACCTTTTTGGAATGAAATGGAGTGTTGGAAAGTGCAAAGGGAAAATTAGGAATGAATGAGAGTGAGTGGTGAGCTTTTATAGGTGGAGAAAAAACATAACCTTCAAACCTAAGGTACTAAACTAATCTCTACTATTCCTCCTAACATGAATTTAAATGGTAAAAAGACCAATTTTCCATAATTACACCTAGTAACCTAGTGGTGACCTAATGATGACTTATTTGGTCGATTATGAACAAAAATGAATATGGGAATCTAGTAATGATGATTTGACTTGACCATGAGACTAAAAGGAATACTAGAGACTAGCCTTCTTAACCGGTGATAAAATTTTTATTGAGAATTTTTTTGAAACTAAAAATTTGACCAAAAACCCTAAAAATAGTTATGTAAAAGAAAATTTTACTGTCGGTGACTGACATGACTTGACAGACACTAACATTGGCTCCAGCTGGGGATGGCAGCTCCTTGGAGGTGTCAAGAACACCATAGACCAGGTAGCCTTATCATTGGGCAATGGAGTCAAAATGCCATGGACTTGACTCAAACTGAAAATTGGCTGACTTACTGACTTTAACAAACTGAACTGACTTGACTCTAAAAAAAAAAATCAGTGACTAATCAAATAAGCCTTATGGCCTTCTCCTCGGCTTCAAACTCCTAAGACAACCACTTGACACTTGAACATAAAAAATAAACTGGTATATACAATGATGGTGAGAATTTTAGAAATTTTTCAAGTATGGTAGTGCTTGAGAAGCCTACCATTGATTTCTCCTCTTGAGTAATCTTCTCCATTCATCTCCTCCATTAGAAACACATTCTTTTCTCTAAAATATGAGATTAGTTATGGTCCTTTCCATAAGTTTTCAAACTTTCCATGTTTTCCTTTTTCTTCATTTCTCGAATCCCAACAAAGAACTACATCTCCCATATTTAAATTGTCTTCTTTTGTCTTGCGATCATAGATCTTCTTGATTCTTTCTAGAAGTTTAGAAGTGTTTGGAAAAAGTTCCTCCCTTGTTTGTTGTAAATGGATCATCTGGTTTATCCTTCGCTTCATATCATTTGTTTCGCTGTCCTATTCCTGTAGAATTTTCATGACCAGGATAGCAAAAGATGAAGGAATAATTGTATCAACCCCATACACCAACTGAAAAGGAGACATACCCATTGATTTCTTAGTATTAACTCTATCCACCCATAAATCATTAATGAGCTTTTTCTGCCAGTTCTTCATATTGAATTCTAAAACTTTCTTGATGATGTTGATCAAGGATTTGTTAGATGATACACCCAGACCATTCCCTTGTGGATGATAAGAAGTGGAACGTCCCAATACAATATGATACTTTGCACAAAAATATACCATCCTTTTTGACTTGAAAGCAGTTGCATTATCACTGATTATCTCCTATGGGAAACCAAATCTAGACAAGATATTAGATTCAATAAACTAAATGATAACAGAATCAGTAGCTTGCCTGGTTGGGATTGCTTCAATCCATTTTGTAAAATAGTTAGTGGTTGTTAGGATACACTTGTGTTGTGTTGATGATGAAGGGTGGATCTCAAAAATAAAATCAAGACCCCATTGCTGGAAAGGAGCTGTGATTGAAATGGGTTGCAATGGTAATGGAAAAAGTTTTCTTTTTCCTTGGAAAATCTGACATTCATGAAAACTCATCATTGTTTTATATACATCAGAGAAAAGAGTGGGCCAATAGAAACTAGCTCTCAAATTTTTGTTTGTTGTATTTTTCAAGAAGTGATGACCACCACATTCTCATTTGTGAAAATCTCTCATTGTATCTTTTGCTTCATTTTCTACCAAACAATTCAGCAACACACCACCAGGGTCTTTCCATAATAAAACACCATCAAGAATACAATATTTTGAAGTCTTCAATTTTAAAGATCTGGTTTTACCTACGGGTACTTCTGGTGGAGGATTTAAATGCTGCAATACATAAACAATATCGGAATACCATGGAGATGAAATGAACATATTGGACACTTGTAAGTATGAGTCTTTTTCTTCTTCTTCATAAAGTGCAACAATCAAATTGATATCTAGTGCATGCAAATTAGATCCAGCCATGAGCTTAGCCAAACCTTGTCCCTTGATGAGATTTGTGGGATTTATCTCCAAATCATACTCCAACATAGCTGCAATCAATTTTCCCCGTCTGCCTTCAGGATCTATCTGCACAAAAATTTCCTTTACAGTTGTTGTGGGAACATAAGTAATGGTATGATAATGCAGGATATAAACTCGAAAATATTTGAGAGGTTTTACCAATGCCACAAACTAATTCTCAATTATGTTGTATTTTAGTTCCACATCTCTTATTGTTCGACTGAAGAATGCTATAGGTTGTTCATTTTTTTTATCTTTCTTTTGATTAGGACCACTGCTAATGTATGATCAGAGGCGAATGAAAATATGTTGAAATCTGAAGCATAATTTGGACTAATTTGAGTAGGAGCAGTAGATAATGAAAATTTAACTGCATGGAAATATTTGTTAGCATCTAAAGACCATTTTACCTCGTTGTCATTTTTCATCATTTCTGTCATCTCATTGAAAAGTTTAGCGAGGTTAGGGATTAATCTTCTCAAAAAATTGATTTTCCCATTAAAAGAGTGAATTTTTTTTTGTTCCTTGGGAAATCTAATTGTTGAATGGCTTGAACTTTTGCAGGGTCAATTCAAATTCCATCTTTGGAGATAATATGTCCCATGAGCATACCTTCTTCCATGGAAAATAAGCTCTTCTTCGGATTAAGTGAAATTCCAAATTTTCTGCATTTCTGAAAAACAATTCTCAAATTATGTAAATGATCTTCGTCAGATTTGGATAAAACTATGAGATCATCTAAATAAATAACCAGAAACACATCCTTTTCATTAGCGAAAGCTATGTCCATAGCCAGTTGAAAAGTCACTCCTACATTCTTTAATCCAAATGGCATCTTGGCATACATGAATGTACCCCATGGTGTTGTGAAGGATGTTTTCAGTTGATCATCTTTATGCACCAAAATCTGATTGTACCTGGAATATCCATCAAGCAATGACATCCTAGAAGACCCAACTACCCTCTAAAGAACATGATCCATCTTTGGCAGGGGATAATTGTCCTTCAAGGACACTTTATATAAATTTCTGAAATCAATGCAAAAACGAATATTCCCAGTCTTCTTTCTTACTGGCACTATATTTGAAATCCATTTAGAAAATCGAATAGGGACTATGATACCAGACTTATAAATCCTATTTACCTCTTTCTCAATTGATAGCAGCAACTTAGGATTAATACTGCTCAGTTTCTGGAAAAATAGATTTTGATCAAGCTTGACCGGAATAGTGTGTTGAATGATATTCTTGTCATAGACCTTCAAATCTGAGTAATCACAAGCCAATACATCAGAAAATTCCATCATTAAAGCGATGCACTTAATTTTCATCTCAGGAGATAAGGACTTTGATAATTTGACCATCTTATGCTTATCAGTTGCACCAATGTTCACATCTTCAACACCTTTGTCTGTGGGGACCATGGTGGGTTTCTTGGAAACATCGTCTCCATCAAACAGATCTTCCAAAGGTACAATACCTCTTGGAATGTTATTGTCCTTCAACTGTAGTATTTCATTCTCAGTTGCTTCAAAATTTGGATCATTCATTTTAGATGCATCGTCAATGCGAGAATTCTAGAATTCACCTTCCATCTGTAGAAAATAATTGATTTGTTTGTCATCCCAAAACACCTGCCAAAATCTCATATTGTTAGGAACATATAGGCAGTGTTTAACATGAACTGAATACTCCTTATTGGAGTGAATGGGAATCTTCACCATACTAGCTGCAGCAGCAAGAGAATCAGTTATAACATTTTGAGTTCTAGGAATAAGAGAAAAAGTATATTCTGAAAAAGTTTTGAGGATGTCAAGGACAACATTGTGATAAGATCTCATTCTTGGATGCTTGGCCTGGTATTCCTCTTCCACTTGTTTTATTACCAACTCGAAGTCACCATATATATAAATTTTCTTTGCTCCCAACTTTTTCAGAATTTTGAGACCAGCAATCAGTGCTTCGTATTCCAACTCATCGTTTGAGCAATCAAAAGCTAACTTATCAGAACTCATTCTTACATTGCGTGGGATTTTTCATGAATGATGCAATGGACCATGAATCCAGACACTAATCCCATCTCCTTCTTTTCCCAATGCACCATCAAAATCCATGGTCCAAAGACCATTTTCTTGATTCGCAAAAATATCTTTTCAAGGTTGTACTGTTTGATATTTTGGAGAATGACTCGTTGTCTCAACACACTCTGTTTTCTGCACTAACTCGACAATCCTTTCAAGAGAACTTACTAGCTGCAAACATTATTCATTCTTCTCTTTTCCTTCAGCAGTCATAACTTTATGGACACTACTTTTAACATCTGAAACTTCTAAAATTTCTACAAGTTGACTATCATCATCTACTGATCACATATCACTATACAAAATGAAAGAATCTAGATTAGTATGTACAACATGTATGGGATGATTTATTGGATTTTCCTTGCTACTAATCATGAATTTCATTTTCTTCTCTCGATAGAGTTTTTTGAGTTGCCCAAATACTGGAATAGTAGCATATAAAAAGTCAAGTTGTAAAGTGCCTTTCATCTTTTTCCCCAAGACCGTGAAATCAACATACCAAATAGAGGATGGATATCAACGACTACTACATCGATCAGAACATTCTTGATCATAATTTGGTCCAGGGACACTACTAAATATTTGATAATGCCAAGACATTTCACTCTTCCTAAATCAAATGGGTAGAGGTCATGATAAGGTTGGGTGATACTCAGTCCTAGTTTTTCCATGATGACTTTTGGCATGAGATTATGTGAGGCACTGGAATCTAGCATGGCATTATGGAGGATAAAGTCATGAAGTTTGAGACTAAGATAAAAAGGTTGGATTTCACTATCTTCAGGACCTTCCTCTAAGGCTGGACCAAATGCAATTGCAGGCTCATCATCAGCAACATTTACTGTGTCTGACATCTGGTCTACCTTCAGCATTGTTGAAAATTGGCAACAAGAAATTGCTAAAAATAGAAGTGCTAAAAATATTAGTTTGGGCATCAGTGCTGGATTGGGCAACAGGGAATGAAAAATGGAAGTGCAAGTGCTAAAAATAGAAGTTCTATTTTTATCATTTCAAGTTGGATTCCTATTTTTAGACAGTCCCTGGTTTAAAATAGGAAGTAAAATTCGAATTTGGTCTTACCAGTAGTTTGAATATTAATTAATTAATCTCCATGAGTTAATTACTTAAGGAAAAACAAACTTGAAGTCTATGTGAGGACATGAAACAATTTATTTATTAATTGATGAATTTATCCATTAGTTAAAGAGATAAGGATAAGTTGTAATTATGAGTTGTAATTAGTTGGCTCAGTTAACTAAGTCAAGTCTAGTTATATTAATTTAACAAGTTGTTAAATTAATGAGATTCAGTTTGTTAATGCCTGCATGCATGTAACAACTGGTATTTTCAGATAACTAAATATTATAGCTTAAATAACTCATGCATGTCATTTCAGACAGAGACCTAGTTGAGATCAGAGAAGGGACAGAGTACTATTAATTGGATGAATATTTTTCCTATAAAGGAAGCTCATCCATGATGAGGATTTATCTCCTTCAGTTTTGTGCAGTTATTTCAGAGGTCAGTGTTGTGTGTGAGGTGAGAATCACATAGGTTGCAGCTGGAGGACTCAGGAAAAACTGTGCATAGAAATATGAGGCTTGGAGGACAGAGGAGAAGGTTTGTGAGAAGCCTTTGGCTGTCTATGAGCAGAAGAGGGATTGTACTGAGTGCTGGATAGCTTCCAAGCTAAAGCTTTGTGTAATCTAGACATATTTCCACTTGTATGATAATACAAAGATGTGGTTTTAGGTTGGTGCTTCCCCCTAGTTATATCTTCTATGTTATGTGTGATTGGTTCCTTCTTATTAGTTATATGTGTTCTTATTGATGTTGCTCATGGTTGATTAAGCTTCTGCTAAATTGTTTGTAGAATTAGATCAAGTGTTTTGCTTTAGTACATTGCATTACCAGGTTGATCTACAGATGGGAAATTTCTACATGTTATCAGAGCTAGCTGATTTGTAGAAAAAGTTCTACATGGTATCAAAGCTAGATAATTGGTAGGAAAATTTCTAGAAAATTCTACATGGATCAGAGCATAGGTGATCAAGGAGAGAACAGTATACTGAGAGGAGATTTCAAATTTTTGAGTTTTGGGCCGAGAGTTTGCAGAGTAGATATGAAAATTTCTATACAAAATTTTTAGAAATAAATAGCAGATTTTGATTCCTTGCGAAAAAATACCCAAAATATAAAAAAAAAAAGGAAAAAAAAAGAAAAGAAAAAAAAAAAGTCGACTGAATCAGAGTTCGGATGAGGGAGATATCGCTAATTTAAAATCAGCTCTTTTTCTAAAAAAAATTGTGATAGCGGGAAAGTAGAAATAGATTGGTGTGCTAACCAAGAACCTGTATGCACTTGAGGTACAAGATGCATCCAAAGCCTTGAGGAGCAAGGCAAAGTTTAGAGACTTGGTGGTTGAGAGGGAGAGTATATTACCTCCCAACATGCAGCACCAGAAGAAGTCTCAGACAATTGCGGAGGAGCCACGATTGGTGCAGCAACTTCAGGAGGTTGTGGAGCAGACACAATAGGGGAAGCTGAGAGGAGATCGAGTAGAGACATCTACTCATGCAGAGACCTCCAGTAGGGGGAAACTTTGATCCAAGTGGGTAGAGGGATCACATGCAGCCATACCTCAAGATAGGAGGTGGGGCGATGTGGAGTGATCATCCCATGGAGGAGGGATTGGATCCTTGAGGTACCCAACCTCTTGGATGAAACCTTGCTACGAGAGCCCTAAGGTGGAGTAGAAGAAACTGACTTATTGGGTAGAGACAGATGCGGATAAAGCGGCAGAGAGAACTACAGTGCAAGGAATCCTAGGACAACACAAAGCATGCAGTCTGTAGCAACACAGTGTATGGTATCGCAGAGAAGGGTGCAACGGTGCAAGATGCATGGAGATGTTGCAGTAGTGCAGAGGTTAGAGAGGGAGCACTTGTCATTATTAGGTAGAGCTTCAGCATCAGAGTATGTTTCTAGCCCAACAGAGTAGTCAGTTGGGAGTTTTTTTTGTTCCAAGAGTTGTTGGAGCAACCACACTTGGTAGATGTGTTGCATGCAAAACATTCAAAAGGTACAGGATTGGGTTCGAGAGGAAGGCTTTCTTGTTGAGAGGGAGTGTTGAAAAGTGGCAAAAAGAAATTGCTAAAAATAGCAGTTTGGGCATCAGTGCTGGATTGGGCAACAAGAAATGAAAAATGGAAATGCTAAAGATAGAAGTTATATTTTTAGCAGTTCAAGCTGGATTCCTGTTTTTAGACAGTCCCTGGTCTAAAATAGGAAGTAAAATTCGAATTTGGTCTTACCAGCAGTTTGAATATTAATTAATTAATTCTCCATGAGTTAATTAGTTAAGGAAAAACAAACTTGAAGTCTATGTGAGGACATGCAACAGTTTATCTATTAATTGATGAATTTATCCATCATTTAAAGAGATAAGGATGAGTTGTAATTATTTGGATCAGTTAACTGAGTCAAGTCTATTTATATTAATTTAACAAGTTGTTAAATTAATGAGATTCAGTTTGTTAATGCTTGCATGCATGTAACAACTGGTATTGTCAGATAACTGCATATTATAGCTTAAATAACTCATGCATGTCAGTTCAAACAGAGACCCAGTTGAAATCAGATAAGGGACAGTGTACTATTAGTTGGATGAATATTTTTCCTATAAAGGAAGCTCATCCATGATGAGGATTTATCTCCTTCCGGTTTGTGCAGTTATTTCAGAGGTCAGTGTTGTGTGTGAGGTGAGAATTACACAGGTTGTAGCTAGAGGAATCAAGAAAAACTGTGCATAGAAATAGGAGGCTTGGAGGGTAGAGGAGAAGGTTTTTGAGAAGCTTTTGACTGTCTATGAGTAGCAGAGGGATTGTACTGAGAGCTGGATAGCTTCCGAGCTAAGGCTTTGTGTAATCTGGACATATTTCCACTTATATGATAATACAGAGATGGGGTTTTAGGTTGGTGCTTTCCCCTAGTTATATCTTCTATGTTATGTGTGATTGATTATTTTTTATCAGTTTGTTGATGCTTTGAAAATCGTTGCATCAACATCGGGGAAAACCACCCGGTTCGGACCTTAAAAGCAACTCCTTTTCCATTTGGTGTGGTGGCTTCGATTGGATATAATGGGACCAGTTTCCTAACGATTTATAAATGGGATGGATAAGTCTTTTTCTTAGTGCAATTTTTGATGGTTCTTATCGACAAATAGGCATATAGATGACTCTACTTATAAACAAGAATATTCATTCATATGATAATTACTTTGTTCAAATAGTTGAACAAAGTAACAATTAAAACATTATTACACTATTTTTTATATATCATTGACATACATATGTATAAAAATAACAACTCTTAAACATTCAATAGTGATAAGTCAAGGAATTGTTGTCAAAGCATATACATACATCAATAATAGCAAAAATGAATAAATGTTGATTCACATAAAAGCATGAAGTAAGAACATAAATAATAGTACCATATGTGTTTGAATCTCCTCCGATATGAATTTCATTCAAATCCCGCCTTTTAACTTGGAAACACTTTCATAAGAAGCAATAGTGCATATCACATAAAAGTATTCTTCATCAAAACTTATAATTTAGGTCCAGTTTTCATAGAAAAAATATATGTTGGAAGCACAATAGTGCAACTTCCAATCCAAGTCTTAATACAAAAATTTAAGTACCCTTTCTAAAAACATGAAATGATCTATAAATACTATCTAAACTAACAAACTATGAAATAAAAATGATATGTGCTAGTATTAACCAAATCACAGAAATTGTGATAATCTTCTCAAAATAGGCATGCTGTAGTATGTCAGAGTGATTCACTGCTTTGGCTGATTATCTTGTGTCCTGAGCTGGTAAATGGCAAGCATCGGTTGCAATTCTAGCGGATGACTCATTCGAGAATGTAACTGGGCAGTGTATGTGGCATCAGTAATTTTGGGAATCATACAACTGATTGCATCAGTAAGGCATTTCATCGTTGCCCTCTGACTATGTGGTTTAACAAGGAAAACCAAAAGGTATCCCGTGTTAAAGTTTGAATTCCTACGATTAATCTTTCCCTCTACTCCAGCTCCTATTTCCATGTCTATTCCAATACCTTCACTGATGGAAGTTTCCTTGGAGAACATTCTGAAATTAAATTTGACAAATAAAGGGTATCATTAATCAATTCAACTAGATTACTAGTTGTCAATCTGCATCTTGATGTTGCCATTTCTGCCTTCATCAGTTGAGATTGTCATTCAAGGAATAGGATTTCCTTATGCGATTCAAGAATTTGGGGTAGATTTTCAGCTTGTCCTTCCTTGGTTTCCTACCAAAAGAGAAACTATATTAATCTTTCATCTACTTGCTCCAATTTCTGTCTTGCATCTACTTATTTATCAATCATAGATGAGGAAATTTCACATAAGGGAAGAATGAGAGAGATATTGTGACATAATAGGCTCAATTTATTAGACAATGTTTTGGTAATTTAGAGAGCCTCTGATTTGAATTCTCCGACTTGGAGATATACTTTGAATCTTTCTATTTGCAGTGACAGTTGAGCGATCTATTCTTCGTTTGATTTGCTCAACTGTACATTTAATTATTTTAGCTTGCTCAATGCTTGAGATAGCTCTTGCTGCTTCTAAATTGCATGTTGATCAATTCTTTGTTTTTCTTTGAGAAATTGCTCATTTAATTGATCATTTGACTGCCTTTGAGCTGCTAACTATTGTTCTAACTGCTCTATCCTTTGCTACTTCTCTTGTACCTATGTCTCTAGCAAAATAATTGCCTGATCCTTTTCTTTAAGCAAATTACTGACTTCCGATGCTTTGTCAATAGTAGCTGTTGTGTATGCTCCAGTATACTAAGAGAGTTTAGTTAGATCTTCAGAAGGGTTGACTTCTTCTCTCCATACCACATTTGTTATCTCCATTTGTGAAGGTAAAAGAGAAGATTGATCAAGTTTTCTCTTTTTCCTTTGCCTCTTGATTACAGCCCTATGCTTAGGGCTATAGAAGACATCCAAGGGTGGTATTTCTTCTACATGTAGAACAATTTCATCGGATGGATTCTCGAGGATTATCTCTACATCCTTTTGAGTCATGGGTGGGCCGCTAGTTCCTTCAGTCAAAACTGTATTAGTTGCTATCTTTTGACCAATTTTCACCTCAAGTGTGCCAAAACCTTGTAGGTTCTCAGTATTACTGATAATTGAACTGAATTGCTGCCATTCTTTGAGTAGTTTGGGATCAACATAATCACTCGTATCCATGAGTTCACTACTCTTTTCTTGCTCCTGCTCTTGTTCTGGTAATTTTTCTTTTTCAGGAACCTTTTCCACTGTAGGAGTCTTGTCGGCAGCTTTCTGTTCAGTTTGACTTGGTGGTTGAATTGTAGGCGTTGTGGCTGATAGGTCTAAAGGCAGAGTTTGCAACCTCTGGTCTCTGAGCCTATTAAATGTTTCTAACCCTTCTTCTTCATATTTGATCCTAGCCAATGCTTTAACTTGAAAGAATGTTTTGGCTGAAACAAATAAATCATCAAAAACATCTGCTTCATGATCGAACTTGGCAAGTTTAGCTTATTCAAGAACATTATAGGCAACCTTATTTGAATCATATTGCCTGTTAGGAAGAATGGAAAGATTCAACATCTGCATCTTTTCTGCTTCTTTTTCTACATGCTTGTAGTCATGTAAAGTGAAAATGCCACATCGTAAGGGGAATATAGGCCACACCTGTTTCTTATAATTTCTAACAGTTTTTGATGTCCCTTCAACAGTTATTTGATAGGTCAATTCCCGTGCTAACAATTTATTAGGCACATACAGGGGGAGGACATGGGGTTTAGTGAGGCTACCAAAAAGCCTTATATAGGTAAATTTTCCCTCCCCGAACCAGTTGTCTACTGCTGTCAGGTCAATTTATGCTTCCTGGGATATTTCAGGGGCAGGCTTATTGAAAATAGAATAATATGCAGGTAGAACAAAGCCATTGCAAATTCTGTACAGGTGATTTTTGTAGTGAGCTTTCCACAATTGTTGATGATAAATATGAATCGTGTTCAGATCTTGGGCAGTGCATTTCCATCCGAGTATCGGGTATTTGGAATTAAAACAAATGGTATCCATAAATATGCACTGTAGTAAAAGGGGGGAATGGTCCGGGAAGTTTCATGTGCGTTTGTTCTGTATTGTAAAATTGTTGTGGCTAGTCTATCGGACAAAATATTTGCCCAATTCATAACATAACCATTAATTGTTGCTTCCATTAGCGGGACCATATCTATAGTGAATTTGGCAAAATCATGTTGTCCCCATAATCTACACATCATAGCTCCAGCATAGCGGTAAGGAGAAGCTAATGAGTCGACATAGTACTTACCTGATGTCTCGTGTTTATGCTTCTTCGAGAAATTCCTCCATTGTTTGATCGGGTCTGAATCCAAGTCATTTTCTTTTGCAAATGCTTCTAGGAATGCTTTGTTGTATTGTTTTTCTAGCTCTGGTAGATGGTACATTTGCCTGAGATCTTCAGGCTTGAATGAGCCAAATATCCTCCCATTCGCTGTGCAAAATGTTCTGTCCAAAGTAGGGATTTTCTCCACTACCCATTTTACCACATCAATATATGGAAAAATTTTGGCTTGCACCGCTATCCTATGAAGATAAGAACAAGCCAATTCCCTGAGAGTTCCTTCTGACTTATTGGTTGAATCGGCAGTGGCTTCCTCTGATAATTCCTCAGGATCCTCTTCTTCTATCAGATTATAGATACTTTCCCAGGTAGTATTTCCCAAACCAAGGCATGTCGTATCTGAGATTAATCCTTTCTTGCTCTATTCTAGTTGTTTTATCACAGGAGTTGTTGTGGACTTCTTTGATTTCTTCTCCATTTTCTTTGGATTTCTGGATTCAGAGAGACTCTGCACAAACAGTTGCAAACCGTAACACATAAATACTGTTGCCTCAAGCCAATATGATAATGAATAGAATTAATGAAATACAGTTAAGAATTACCACAGATGTAATCTTTTAAAGGATCTATCCTTAACTGTAATATTAAATATTCGTTCGAACCACCAATCGTGGTGAATTAATATCATAAATACCGATCTCTTCAATTGTATATCGAATGATTATTTCAAGCGTGTTTTAGATTTTATTGATCGGCGATCGGCGATAAATCGCAAATCACAAATCAGGAGAATCAAAGGGGAAGGCTTTAGCGCTTACAATTAATATTTCCGATTGCCGAAAGATAATATTTAAAATACAATGGAGAAGGGTATTTATGCATGCAAACTGTTTTTCAACGTATATTTACCTATTGGGATGCGTGCCCAATTAATTGATCGCAGTTGTGGTTTGGCTTAAGCCTTTATTAATTTGTCATATGACTCCACCGATTGCCGATTTGTGATTTACTTTATCGCATCGGGAGATTTGATGAGGATTTTACTTATGTCCCTTCATCAACGAATATCTCCGATTACCGATTGCGATATCAGATCAGAAGATATGATGAGTCCTTGTATGTGTACCTTTGGCATTTGATTTCTCCGATTGTTGATTGCGATTTCCTTTTCAAATCAGAGAATTAGATGGGGGTTGTTTTGTGTTTGTCCCTTTTGTCATTGCGATATGTGATCTCCTATTGCTTTATCGCAATGTAGAATTGTTTTATAATTTTTAAAGGAACATTTTGTTTTTTACTAAAAGGCTTTAAAAAATAATTTATTTATATCGGGCCTTTTAATAAATATTTTCCTTATTATGGGGTTAATACTAGTTTTTATTTGTGGACACATAAATCTAACTAACTTGATTTAAAAAGGCACCCATTTCTTATTAAAAATTTTATGTAAAGATTTTTTAAGAAATGGGGGGTTGTTGTACAGCACAACAATTGGCGATTCACTGGGAGAAAAAGTTATCTCTGAGAAAGTAATATAATAGTTTAACTTTCTTAATCTAAAAACCTTAGTGGATAGAGAAATCTAATATAACTAGATAATTATAAATTCTGAATATAATGATAACTATTTTTGCTATTTCTTTCTCATCTCAAAATTAAATACATTCTAAGTTTTAAGTAAACCTTAATTGGTTGATGTTGATAAAACAAAAGACTTTTCCAACTTCGCTTGTATAATGACTCCTTTGTCATAGGTAGAGCCGCTACTGCCAACAAACGTCTATAGTCTCGGCAGGGTTACCTTTTAACCATTTGATCATTCATTGTCCCATCCATTTCAGAGTATAATTAAAAAGAATGAATCCAAAAGATATGTTTCCACATTTTTTGTATTACATTTTATTTTTTCCTTATTTCTTCATTTTGTAAGATGAAAAGCCATTGTCCTGGTTTGATGGCCAGCTGTTGACAATGCCATTCACTAATTGCAATTTAACTGAACAAGCTGGCTCATGATGAGACTCCTTGTCTTATAATTATAAGCCATTACCCCGTTTTGGTATGCAGTGTTGGTAATGTCAGTTGAACTATTACCCTATGATCATGGTAAACAAGCTTGTGATAAGACCTATTATCTTTTATATCAAATATATTTTAGAATTACACTCTGAGAAATTACAAACGTTTATGGATGTGATGAATAATTTTCTTCTTAATAGAACATGGATGGCAGTTTTGAGAGTTGAAGATGCTAAAATTGGATCAGTTTTTGTTTTCTATTGATAACCTTTTTAGGCTTCTAAAACTTTTGAATGATTTACAGTATTTTCAACTTTTGAGAAAATTTCACAAAAATAAAAAGGGGTTTTCAGAGTTTACTTATACCTAACTTCCTAGAATTTTCCTTTTCCTTCAAGGCTCCCATTTATTGAAAGTAAATATTAAAACTATTTTCTTTTGAGTAACTTTTTCAATATAGCAAAGACCAATGGAAGGCTATTCACAACTTTATTTTGTAGGATATTAAATAAACTAATTTATTCACAAAAATATAGCTCAAAATCAAATATTTACAAAGTGAGAAGGGGTTACCTCCTCAATTGAAGAATTTTTTCAGAATAAGCCCATTGACAGAAAGAGAATCTCTCTTTCCTGATAGATCTTACAATATGAATGTTGATGGGCCTATACTCTCGCTGATTTGGAATGGTCCGAGCCACATTTTCTGAAATTTAGCGTGTTTTCCTTTATCCTCGTGGGCTTTGTCCCATTTCAAAACAAGATCACCAACATGTAAATGTTTTGAGCCGCTTGAAGTTGTATCAAAAGATGATTTAATAATTTTTTGATGCTTTTCATGTGTAATTCAAGCTTTCTCTCTTTCTTCCTCTAGTTTCAGAATCTGATTATGTCTCAATTGAATAGAAGATGTGGAATTTTCTTCAATAAACTACACTAAGGCTAGTGATGAAAGTACTAAGTTTGCTGGTATGACAGCTTCCTTTCCATACACTAGATTAAATGGAGAAGTGCCTATTGAAGCCTTCTGTGTTATACGGTCTGCCCATAGTGCAAATATCAAAGACTTGTGCCAATTCTTATAATTCTGATCAATAGTTCTCTTAATGATTTTGATAATATTTTTATTGGTAGATTCTGCTAAACCATTACCCTGATGGTAGTAGTTTGCAGAATATTTCAATTTGAATCCTCTTTTGATAGCAACTTCAAGTATATAATTACCAAAGAAATAAGATGCATTATCAAAAATAAGAGCATTTGGGACACCAAACCTGGTAATGATGAACTGGTCTATGAATTCAATGATCGCCTCAAAGTTTGTTGTATTCAAAGGAATTGCTTCTACCCACTTAGTAAAGTAATCAGTAGCTGTAAGGATATACCTATGTTGTTTGGATGAATGTGGAATAATTTCTCCAATGATATGCAATCCCCAATGTTCAAAAGGTTGTTCAATGTTGACTGGTTGCAAAGAAAAAGCTGGCTTCCTTTGCCTTCCACTAGAAGTTTGACATGTTCTGCATTTCCTTACATATTCATGAGTATCTCTAAATAAGGTAGGCCAATAACCCAGCGTGAATGATTTTGTGGGATGTTGTGTTAGCTCCAAAATGTCCTCCTGTCAGACCATCATGTAATTCCTACAAGATCGTTTGCGCCTCAGGTTTTTCTAAGCATCTTAACAAAATTGAATTATAATTCCGTCTAAACAACACATCATCAACAATCACTAATTTTCTTGCTTTCAGTCTTATGGCACGTTTGTTTTTATAGAAGAGATTAGAAGGAGCATATCCATTTTTTAAATAGAATATCAAATCTACATATTGGGATTCAGGATTAATGATACTTATCTCATTGGTTTCTTCAATATTGTTTGTACTTTCACATTCCTAAATGTTAGAAGCTCCTGCTAACAACCTGCAAAAACCTTGACCTTTGACAATCTTTGCTGGTCTAATGTCCAAATCATATTCTTGTAATGTTGTGACCCAGTTGGCCCTTTTTTCTCCCAATTCCCTTTGAACTAGAAAGTGTCTTACTGTTGAAAAATGGACTGTAACTTTGGTATGAGCTTTTAAGAAAAAGGGTCTAAAGTGTTTAATGGCTTTATATATAGCAAAGGCTTCAACTTCGGAGTAATTAAGTTCAGCACCTTGAAGATTTGAACTATAAAATGAAATTGGTGCTTCCAAGTTTTGATCATTGATTTGTGTCAGCACTGCTGCATAAGATGAATCAGATTCAAGAGTACATAAAATGAAATGATCTGAAAAATTAGGAGTGCTTAAAGCAGGAGCATTTATGATTGAATCAATAGCCTCTCTTTCTATAGGCCCCCATTTAAACACTGAATTTTTCTTTATCATGGTTTGTAATGGTAAAACAATATGTGAAAAATCTGGAACAAATCTTTTTACAAAGTTAATTTGACCTAAAAATGATTGCATTGATTTTTTATTATGTGGAAATGGAATATCAGAAATCTCTTTGATTCTATCTTGATCAATATAAATACCATCCTTTGAAACAATGAAGCCCAAGAGTTTACCTTGGTCAAGAGCAAAAAAGGATTTCTTAGGATTGAGTGAAATGCCATACCTTTTGCAGTGATCAAAGATTTGTTTCAAATCATGCAAATGATTTGATCTTTTCTTAGAGAAAACAGTAATTTCATCTAAATAGACAACTACTGATTTATTGATTAGACCTTTGAATGCTATGTCTATTGCTCTTTGGAACGTAGCTCCAACATTGATTAATCTGAAAGGCATTTTTTGATAGGCATAAGTTCCCTACTTGGTTCTAAAAATAGTCTTAAGTCTGTCATCGAGGTGTACCAAATTTTGGTTATACCCTAAAAAACCATCTGAAAAGTACATTAGTTCAAAACCAACTACTAAATGGAGAGTTTTCTCCATTTTTGGTAGAGGGAAATTATCCTTTTGACTTGCTTTGTTAAGATTTCTGAAATCAATACAAATTCTAATGTCACCATTTTTCTTCCTTACTGGCACCATGTTGGACACCCAATTTGAATGTCTAACAGGAAAAATTATCTTAGCCTTCAAAAGTTTGTTTAACTCAGCTTTGATTTGACTTTCGAGGTTGGGATGAATTTTTCTTAATTTCTGTTGTACTGGTTTTTCTTTAGATAGCATTGGAATTGTATGTTGTATGATAGATGTATCATATGTTTTCAAATCATCATATTTCCAAGCGAAGACATTTTTATATTTATGCAATAATCTGATAAATGCAATTATTTCTTCAGAAGTAAGTCCTAATCCCAAATTGATGTTTTGTGGTTTGTCCTCTGTACCAAGGTTTATTAATTCAAATCTCAAAGTAGAACTTTGGAGTTTTGAATTAGTAACCTGCTTAAACCTATATTTGATGTCATAAAGATCTTCAAGTTTGACCACTGGTTTCGGAATTGAATTTTCTTCAAACTTTTCCTTCATTTGAAGATCATGCTGACTTTCATCAATAATTTGATCATCATAGGACTTATCAGAAGTTAAAAAATTTAAAATATAATCATCGTGATTCAAGACTTTCCAGTTAGTGACATTATCAGGAACTGATGGTCTAAAAATTAACTCTACTGAAAATCTATTGGGACTATAATCTTCAGATGGAAGGAGCTTATAAGCAACATTTGCTAGCAAATCTGCTACTACATTCTGGGATCTAGGGATGGGAGAGATATTAAATGTTAGAAAATGAGATACAATGTCTTGTACTAATGATTGATAATGTTTAAGGTGACTAGAAAGACAATGTATAGTATTTCTGACTTGTTTTATCACAATTTCAGAATCACCAAACACTTTCAAATATTGTAGCTTAAGACCAATTGCTTTATAAAGTCCTTGAATCAAGGATTCATATTCAACGATATTGTTTGTGAACTCAAATTCTAATCTGCATGATAACATAGTCTTTTCCCCCTCAGGACTAACTAAAATACATCTTGTCCCTACACCTTCATTAGATTTAGACCCATCAAAATATAAGGACCAAAATAAAGGTTTATCTACAGTTTTATTTACAATTTCCTCAGCAATTTTAACACACCTTGATATATTTGATTGGGAAAAAATTTCAATTTGAGATGTGAAACTATTAACTGAGAAAGGTTATGATTGAGCAGTAAAATTACCAAAGAATGATTCAGATGAGTAGTTACCAAGAATGTTATTGTTGAATGCTATAGGCTGGTTTTCTTGTTCAAACTTTGTCATAGTATGGGTCATATGTTTCTCCTGATCAATCTTTATCTTATTTGGCTTTCCATTATAGGGCAGCCACATGTGAGACCAATCGGTAAAAATATAACCATGAAGTTTCTCAGATCAGTCTCTACTTAAAATCAAACCATAGAACTCAGGAATATCAGCAATTAATATGTCAATTCTCTGGACCACTCTTGGATAAACTGATAACCTGATGGTAACTGAGTTGATTTCTCCCAATACTTTGACCTTAGTTCTATCCAACTGGACAATATGCACAACAGACTTTTGGGGTTCAATATTCAGTTTAAAACAAACCAAGGCCGGCCTTATATTCGATGAAGCCTCTGAGTCTATCAAGCAATTGAGAAGATTTCTATTATAAATCTCATAGGTCAAGAGAAAATGAGGAGTATGGGAATTTGATCTATCTCTGATTAGAACAATATCAGTAGCTTCCACTCTACCAGGTGGTGGTTTACCTATCTCATTAGCGGCTTTGGATATTACAACATTTGGAAGAGGAGAAGAAGGTACTGCATCTAATTATTTGAGCAACAATTTTTGTTGATTTTTGAGTTTACTAAGCTAAAAAATAGTGATATTTGCTTTTGTTTTCTTCATGTCTTCAATGATGTTGTAATCCATAGAGTCTACAACTACTAATGTTTTAGATGTTGAAGTTAGACTGGAAGTTGATGACTGATTTTGAGTAGGAGGCATTGTAGATTTCTTTGTGGAAGTCTTTTCCTTAGTAGTAGTACCCATGTTCTTTTTCTTCTGAGTTGTTTGAACAGGTTCTAGAGTGCCTTTACTCTTGGTACTTACTGGGAAAGCTTCCTGTTCTTTTTCCATATCGGAATCGGGCAGAATGAAGTCTCACATCCCATGAAATTCTACAATTACCTCTTCTTCAGTTTATTCAAATGATAAGACTGTATCTTCTTCTTCATCGTCCTCGGGGTTTGACTTTGTATTGGATATAGCATTAGGGGGTTTTGATTCTAGTTTCTTAAATTTTCTAAATGGGTTTTTTGTTGAAGTCTCAACTACTTGTTTCTTCATTTCTATCATTTTATTTGACATAGTTTTTAAAACTTTTTGGAGACTCTCCATATCATATGGATCTTTAGCCATTTTCTTCTTTGAATCATCTTTGAAGGAGACTTTTTTAGATTTTCTGTCCTCAAGAGCAACTTTCTTTTCTAAGGACATGATACGTTTTTCCATAGAAATTGCCTCTTTCATATTTTCTGCTAGAGTAGGTTTTCCAGCTCCATTTACAAAGATAGCTATGTTTAAAGGTAAAGCTGTTATATACCATTCACTTCTAACTTGTTCAACAAGCTTAGAGGCAGTAGGAATCTTATTTAAGAGTTTATTAAATCATGAATTGAACTCTTTTATAGGTTCTTTAGATTCTGCTTTAAGATTTGAAAGATCATTGATTAACGTGGCCATAGATCTGTCATCACCATATTTAGTTAAGAATTGTTCTTGAAAAATATTCCAACTAGTAATGGATCCTCATGGTAAGGAAAAGTACCAAGACCCAGCTGATCCTTGTAGGGTATAAGGGAAAAGTCTAACAACTACATCTTCCTCAGTGACACCTTTTAAGTTGACTCACAACATAAATTTGTTTACGTGTTCGTCTGCTTGTATACTTGCATCTCGATTGAATTTTGGCAACCATTTTTCAGGATGAGCTGGCAATGCATGCAAAGGTGCGAGCATGGTGACTGCACCAGGGCTGTTCCATGGGTTTTGTGCCATTGTCAAGCTACTAATGGATGATAGTGTAGATGAAGTTACAGATGGTTGAGAAATAGATGTTGGAGTTTCAGTTCCATTTTGAACGACAATCTGGAGTGGGGGAGTGGATGGTTGACTTCACAATGGAGAAGATCTAATGGATGATGATGATGAGAAATTTTCACTATCAAATCCTTCAATATTCTTCCTTGCTATTTTCCTTTTAGGCAAAGGTAACTTAGTAGGTTCAATACCAAGCTTTTCACTCTGAAGTCTGGTGAGGGGCTGAGAAGGAATGAATTGCGAAGTGACACTGCGTTAATATAGCTCAGATTTTTGTGGTGATATTGAAAATCCTTGAAGTTTGTGGATTAGAGATAGCACTTCAGGAGATTCTGAAGTTAATTTATCTAAGATATTTTGGGGTTGAGCAGTGGAAGTTGTCTCCTCTACTTCTCGTTTGAAAACTGGAGTTCCAGCATGCAAGGGAGAAGTCAGAGGTGAGGTGGAGGGAGATTTACTCTCAGAATGGATTATATATTGGGGTTTGGGCGCCATTCACAGTTCATGCCCTCCTTCTAGCGCCAAAAATTTTTATGCCTCGAAAATTGTTGCATCAACATCGGGGAAAACCACCTGGTCTGGACCTTAAAAGCAGCTCCTTTTCTATTTGGTGTGGTGGCTCCGACTGGATATAATGGGACTAGTTTCCTAATGATTTATAAATGGGATGGATAAGTGATTGATTTTATAATATCTAATGGTGATGATGGATGATTTATTATAAAATGCAATAACATAAATAACTAATCTATCCTGGGAAGTTTTTTTCTTAGTGCAATTTTTTATGGTTCTTATCGACAAATAAGCATATAGATGACTCTACTTATAAATAAGAATATTCATTCATATGATAATTACTTTGTTCAAATAGTTGAACAAAGTAATAGTTAAAACATTATTACACTATTCTTTATATATCATTGACATACATATGTATACAAATAACAACTCTTAAACATTCAATCGTGATAAGTCAAGGAATTGCTATGAAAGCGTATACATACATCAATAATAGCAAAAATGAATAAATGTTGATTCACATAAAAGCATGAAGCAAGAACATAGATAATAGTACCATATGTGTTTGAATCTCCTCCGATATGAATTGCATTCAAATCCCACCTTTTAACTTGGAAACACTTTCATAAGAAGAAATAGTACATATCACCTAAAAGTATTCTTCATCAAAACATAGAATTCAGATCCAACTTTCATAATATATATATATATATATATATATATATATATATATATATCAGAAGCACAATAGTGCAACTTCCAATCCAAGTCTTAATACAAAAATTTAAGGACCCTTTCTAAAAACATGAAAGGGTCTATAAATACTATCTAAACTAACAAACTATGAGATAAAAGTGCTATGTGATGGTATTAACCAAATCACAGAAATTGTGATATTCTTCTCAAAATAGGCACGTTGTAGTCGGTCAAAGTGATTCAATGTTTTGGCTGATTATCTTGTGTCCTGAGCTGACAAATGGCAAGAATCGGTCGAAATTCTGGTGGAAGACTCATTCGCAAATGTAACTTGGCAGTGTATGTGGCATCAGTAATTTTGGGAATCATACAACTGATTGCATCAGTAAGACATTTCATCGTTGCCCCCTGACTATGTGGTTTAACAACGAAGAACCAAAAGGTATCCCATGTTAAAGTTTGAATTCTTGCAATTAATCTTTCCCTCTGCTCCAGCTCCTATTTCCATGTATGTTCCAATGCCTTCACTAATGGAAGTTTCTCTGGAGAACATTCTGAAATTAAATTTGACAAATAAAGAGTATCATTAATCAATTCAACTAGATTACTAGTTGCTGATCTGCATCTTGACGTTGCCCTTTCTGCCTTCATCAGTGGAGATTTCCATTCAAGGAATAGGATTTCCTTATGCGATTCAAGAATTTGGGATAGATTTGAAGCTTGTCCTTCCTTGGTTTCTTTCCAAGAGAGAAACTCTGTTAGTCTTTCATCTGCTTGCTCCAATTTCTGTCTTACATCTATAGATTTATCAATCATAGATGAGGAAATTTCACATAAGGGAAGAACGAGAGAGATATTGTGACATAATAGGCTCAATTGATTAGACAATGTTTTGGTAATTGGGAGAGCCTCCGATTTGAATTCTCCGACTTGGGGATATCCTTTGAATCTTTTTATTTGTAGTGATAGTTGAGCGATTTGTTCTTCTTTTGATTTTCTCAACTGTTCATTTAATGATTTTAGCTTGCTCAATGCTTGAGATAGCTCTTGCTGCTTCTGAATTACATGTTGATCAATTCTTTGTTTTTCTTTGAGCAATTGCTCATTTAATTGATCAT
Source organism: Pinus tabuliformis (assembly GCA_031772625.1). Classification (NCBI taxonomy): domain Eukaryota; kingdom Viridiplantae; phylum Streptophyta; class Pinopsida; order Pinales; family Pinaceae; genus Pinus; species Pinus tabuliformis. The sequence goes on along the minus strand of CM062805.1, from coordinate 815,134,939 downwards.
TTGACTGCCTTTGAGCTGCTAACTATTGTTCTAACTTCTCTATCCTTTGCTGCTTCTCTTGTACCTGTGTCTCTAGCAAAATAATTGCCTGATCCTTTTCTTTAAGCAAATTGTTGACTTCTGATGCTTTGTCAATAGTAGCTGTTGTGTATGCTCCAGTATACTAAGAGAGTTTAGTTAGATCTTCGGAAGGGTTGACTTCTTCTCTCCATACCACATTTGTTATCTACATTTGTGAAGGTAAAAGAGAAGATTGATCAAGTTTTCTCTTTTTCCTTTGCCTCTTGATTACAGCCCTATGCTTAGGGCTATAGAAGACATCCAAGGGTGGTATTTCTTCTACATGTATTTCTTCTACATGTAGAACAATTTCATCAGATGGATTCTCGGGGATTATCTCTACATCCTTTTGAGTCATGGGTGGGCCGCTAGTTCCTTTAGTCATAACTGTATTAGTTGTTGTCTTTTGACCAGTTTTCACCTCAAGTGTGCCAAAACCTTATAGGTTCTCAGTATTACTGATAATTGAATTGAATTGCTGCCATTCCTTGAGTAGTTTGGGATCAACATAATCACTCGTATTCATGAGTTCACTACTCTTTTCTTCCTCCTGCTCTTGTTCTGGTAATTTTTCTTTTTCAGGAACCTTTTCCACTGCAGGAGTCTTGTCGGCAGCTTTATGTTCAGTTTGACTTGGTGGCTGAATTGTAGGCATTGTGGCTGATAGGTCTAAAGGTAGAGTTTGCAACCTCTGGTCTCTGAGCCTATTAAATGTTTCTAACCCTTCTTCTTCATATTTGATCCTAGCCAATGCTTTAACTTGAAAGAATGTTTCGGCTGAAACAAATAAATCATCAAAAACATATGCTTCATGATCGAACTTGGCAAGTTTAGCTTGTTCAAGAACATTATAGGCAACCTTATTTGAATCATATTGCCTGTTAGGGATAATGGAAAGATTCAACATTTGCATCTTTTCTGCTTCTTTTTCTGCATGCTTGTATTCATGTAAAGTGAAAATGCCACATCGTAAGGGGAATATAGGCCACACCTGTTTCTTATAATTTCTAACAGTTTTTGATGTCCTTTCAACAGTTATTTGATATGTCAATTCCCGTGCTAACAATTTATCAGGCACATACAAGGGGAGGACATGGGGTTTAGTGAGGCTACGAAAAAGCCTTAGATAGGTAAATTTCTCCTCCTCGAACCAGCTACCTACTGCTGTCAAGTCAATTTGTTCTTCCTGGGATATTCTGGGGCAGGGTTATTGAAAATATAATAATATGCAGGTAGAACAAAGCCATTGTAAATTCTGTATAGGTGATTTTTGTAGTGAGCTTTCCACAATTGCTGATGATAAATATGAATCGGGTTCGGATCTTGAGCAGTCCATTTTCATTCGAGTATCGAGTAGCGGAATTAAAACAAATAGTATCCATAATATATGCACTGTAGTAAAAGGGGGGAATGGTCCGGGAAGTTTCATGTGCATTTGTTCTGTATTGTAAAATTGTTGTGGCTAGTCTATTGGACAAAATGTTTGCCCGATCCATAACATAACCATTAATTTCTTCTTCCATTAGCGGGACCATATCTATAGTGAATTTGGCATAATCATGTTGTCCCTATAATCTACATGTCATAGCTCTAGCATAGCAGTAAGGAGAAGCTAATGAGTCGACAGAGTACTTACCCAATGTCTCGTGTTTGTGATTCTCTGGGAAATGCCTCCGTTGCTTGATCGGATCTAACTCCAACTCATTTTCTTTTGGAAATGCTTCTAGGAATGCTTTGTTGTAGCGTTTTTTGGGCTCCGGTAAATGGTACATTTTCCTGAAATCTTCAGGCTTTATCCTCCCATTCGCTGTGCAAAATGTTCTGTCCAAAGTAGGGATTTTCTCCACTACCCATCTTACCACATCATTATACGGCAAAAATTTGGCTTGCGCTGCTATCCTATGAAGATAAGAACAAGCAAATTCCTTGAGAGTTCCTTCTGACTTATTGGTTGAATCGGCAGTGGCTTCCTTTGATAATTCTTCAGACTCCTCTACTTCTATCAAATTATAGATGCTTTCCCAGCTAGTATTTCCCAGGCCAAGGCATGTCGTATCTGATATTTATCCTTTCTTGCTCTATTCTGGTTGTTTAGTCGTAGGAGTTGTTATGGACTTCATTGATTTCTTCCCCATTTTCTCTGGATTTCTGGATTCGGAGAGACTCTACACAAACAATTGCAAACCATAACACAAAAATATTGTTGTTGCAAGCCCATATGATAATGAATAGAATTGTGGTGATTGGCATACGATAAATGAAATACAGTTAAGAATTAGCATGGATGAAATCTTTTAAAGGATCTATCATTAACTGTAATATTAAATAGTCGTTCAAATCGCCAATCGTGGTGAATTAATATCATAAATACCCATCTCGTCAATTGTATAGTGAATGATTATTTCAAGCATGTTTTAGATTTCATTGATCAGTGATTGATGATAAATCGCAAATCACAAATTGGGAGAGTCAAAGGGGAAGGCTTTAGTGCTTACAATGAATATTTCCAATTTCCGAAAGATAATATTTAAAATATAATGGAGTGGGGTATTTATGCATGCAAACCGTTTTTCAACGTATATTTACCTTTTGAGATGCGCACCCAATTAATTTATCGCAGATGAGGTTTGGCTTAAGATTTTATTAATTTGTCATATGAATCCGCCGATTTCCGATTTACAATTTACTTTATCACATCAGGAGGTTTGATGAGGCTTTTACTTATGTCCCTTTATCAACGAATATCTCTGATTACCGATTGCAATATCGGATCGGAAGATATGATGAGTGTTGTTGGAAATAATACTGAGAGGGGGGGTGAATCAGTATTATCTAATTCTTTTAAACAATCTTCCTTATTTGTTCTTTGAATTATTTTTGCATGTCAGTACCATAAAAATAATGAGCATGAACAAAGAAAAAACAGATAGTCACACCAAGGAACACAAGATGTAAGGTGGAAACCCAATGTGGGTGAAAACCACCTGCTGCAATATGTCTCTATCTTCTTTCAACTTAGAAACTTCTTTTACAATGGTTTTGTACTGGTGCAGTCCTTTACCAGTACGCAGGCTGCAACCTACAGAGAGCTACAACTCTCTCTCTCTCGTTTTCCAGTCTCTCCTGGAAGGGAGCTACAACCCCCTACTTCTTTTCATAAAGCATCAAATGATCATCAAGTACATAAAAGTTACAGTCCACTACAGATATTAGATCAGTAATAAGAGAACTAACCCAGAACACCTGATCAACAGAAAAATTCAATCAACAGAACATCTTAAGACAGAGACGCAGTTTTCCCTTCTGTGGCCTGCGTCGCGACGCAGTTTCACCTTCTGCTTTCCTGCGTACACCCGCAGAGATCCTTCTGCCGCACTGCGTGCCCACGCACTGTTCCTTCAACTGCACTGCGTACTGTTGCTTCAGGGACGCACCCAGAAGTACTATCGCGCCGCGTACTTTGCTGCAGGGACGCACCCAGAAATACTATCGCGCCGCGTCCTTTTGCTGCAGGGACGCACCTGAACCTTAGTCGCTCTGCATCCCCACGCAGGTCTCCTGTTACTGTACTGCGTCCCCCACGCAGGTCTCCTGTTACTGTACTGCGTCCCCACGCAGGTCTCCAGTTACGGCACTGTGTCCCCGCGTAGATCTCCTGTTAGACACCTGTGACCTTCTGATTAGGGCTGAATAGACAGTCCACTAGAGTGGCACAGATACTCAGATTTGATCATGCGCTCGAAAGATCACCCTTCACAGATTCGCCTTCAACTTCCTTTTGATATAGATCAAGCTTTTAAGACCATAACCCAATATTTCAGATCTAAAGATATTCAATTGCAAAAGATACTTAGCCAAGTGATCTCCTTTGCTTTATATAGGCAAGCTCCTCCTCAAATCATGGAACAATACCACGAGCCGACACCATAATAACATAATACCGTCAGCTAGATACCAAGAGTAAAACACAAGAAACTCCCACGTGTGCTTTTCTCTGCCTTGAAATGTGTGCACTGGGTGGACGCACCTCCTGAACGGCTGGCCTGCGTCTCTGGACGCGGTCCCTGCATGGTGTACCTGCGGGTACGCACCTTCTGAACTGCTTTCCTGCGTACTTCTTAATTTTCAATAAATTGAGAGCCTTGCCACGGGAGTTGCCATCAAGTACAACATCTGTAACATATAGCCATACCGGAAACATAATGCCAACAATCTCCCCCTTTGGACTTGATGGCAACCTCACAAACTTCAGCTTCATTCTCCCCCTTTGACATCAAGGGCAAAGGGGTATGCTCCCCCTAAGGACATGCTCCCCCTGAATATGAACCAGATCTGCAACAAAGAACCATAATCCACCATGAAAGAGATAGAGACATATTGCAGCTATTTCCAAGATCTCCTTCTGACCATCCTCCATAATGCCAACACTGCATTATATGCTCCCCCTGAACCTGTACCATCAATCAGAAAGGTTCAACAATAAGATGATGCATCAACAACCCCCAGCTTTTGCCTGAGGTATTCAAAAGTGTCCCTGGGCAATGGTTTGGTGAGAATATCAGCAACTTGTTCCTTAGAAGGAACATACTCCAACTTGACCTTTTGTTCAAGTACTTGTTCCCGGAGAAAATGGTACTTGATTGGTATGTGCTTGGTTTTTGAATGCATAATCGGATTCTTTGAGATGCTGATTGCACTTGTGTTATAACATAAGATGGGGATAGGTGGTGTACAAGTGATTTGAAAATCCTGCAAAGTCTGCATCATCCAAAGGAGTTGGGTGCAACAAGATGCAGCAGCAACATATTCCGCTTCAGTTGTAGACAAGGCAATCGAACTCTGTTTCTTGCTGAACCAAGATACCAGTCTGGAACCCATAAAGAATGCACCACCACTTGTGCTTTTCCTATCATCCACGCTTCCGGCCAAATCTGCATCTGTATAAGCATGAAGTGTAAGATCTGTATCTCTAGGATACCATAAGCCATAATTTTGAGTCCCTTGAAGATATTTGAAAATTCTCTTCACTCCCTGAAGATGAGTCTCCTTCGGATTTGCCTGAAATCTTCCAACTATTCCAACTGCATGCATGATATCCGGTCGGGTACCTGTCAAATAAAGTAAACTTCCAATGATAGATCTGTAGGTTGGTTGATGTACTGCTGCAGATTCATCATTTGCACTGAGCCTACATCCTGTGACCATGGGTGTACATACTGGTTTTGCATCTTCCATACCATATTTCTTCAAAATCTGTTTGAGATACTTGGTTTGAGATAAAAAGATTCCTCCTTCTTTTTGTTGGATTTGCAAACCAAGGAAATATGTCAGTTCTCCTAGCAAAGACATTTCAAATTCTTTCTGCATGACCGAGGCAAAGCTTTGACTCATAGCTTCTTCATTGCTCCCAAAAATAATGTCGTCTACATACACAACAAGTATTAGCAATTTGTCATTTTCAACTTTTATATAAAGATTGCTATCTGCTGATCCTTTTGAAAAACCTTGTTGATGAAGATATTTGTCCAAACGGTAGTACCAAGCCCTTGGAGCTTGTTTGAGACCATAGAGAGCCTTTTTCAATCTGCATACAAGATTTGGATCATTTCCAAGAATGAACCCATCTGGTTGTTCAATGTATACTTCTTCTTCCAAGTCTCCATTCAGAAAGGCTGATTTCACGTCCATTTGAAATACTTTGAAGTTTTGAAAACTTGAGAGAGCAAGGAACATTCGGATGGCCTCAAGTCTTGCAACAGGAGCAAAGGTTTCTTCAAAGTCTATTCCTTCTTGCTGCGCATATCCTTTACAAACAAGTCTGGCTTTGTTTCTAATTACTTCTCCATTTTCATTCAATTTATTTTTGAAGACCCATTTTGTTCCGATAACATTCTTATCCTTTGGTCTAGGAACCAGCTCCCAAGTGTTGTTCTTTTCGATTTGCTCAAGTTCTTCATCCATTGCTTTCACCCAACATTCATCTTTGCATGCCTCTTTCACATTTTGTGGTTCGGTGGAGGAGAGTAATGCCAAATAGATTGAGGCTTCTGCAACTGTTCTTCTAGTTTGTACACCTGCTTCTTTCTTCCCCACAATCTGAGATTCTGGATGATTCTTCTGAACATATCTGGATGGGGTTTTCTCTTCTATTCTTGTCTGCTCCTCTGGTTCTTCTTGAGGTTCTTCTTCTTCATCATTCTGTCTTCGAGGGTAGCCTTCATCTTCTTCGATGTCTTCATGATGTACTTGCCTAGGAATGTATCCCTTCTCATCAACCACTACATCAATGCTGTCAATAATTCTGCCAAGTCTTTTATTGTAGCATTTGTATGCTTTGCTATGTGGAGAGTAACCAAGAAGAATGCCTTCATCTGCTCTAGGTTCAAGTTTGCCAAGCTGCTCATCAGTATTCTTGATATAGCATTTGCTCCCAAAGATTTTGAAGTGCTTTACCGAGGGAGTCTTACCACTCCAGAGCTCATGAGGAGTTTGAGTGCTGTTCACCCGGACATTTGTTTTGTTGAGAATAACAACCACAGCATGTGCAGCTTCACCCTAGAAAGTTGCGGGAGTTCCTGATTCATCAAGCATAGCACGAGCCATTTTTTGGACTGTTCTGTTCATTCTTTCCACAACTCCATTTTGCTGAGGAGTTCTAGCTGTAGAGAATTCTCTTCTTATCCCATGTTCTTCACAGAAATCGAAAAATTCATTTGAAGTAAACTCCCCACCTCTGTCGGATCTTAGGCACTTAATTTGTGACCTGATTCATTTTCAACCAAGGCTTTGAAGGATTTGAATTTTTCAAATGCTTCATCTTTGTGCTTCATAAGTCCTAGCCAGACAAACCTGGAGAAATCGTCAATGAATAATATCAAGTATTCTTCTCCTCTAGGTGTTCTTTTCCTGAATGGACCGCATGTATCTGTATGTACTAGCTCAAGAGGCATGCTAGCTGATCCTTCCTTCTCTGGAAAGTTAGTTCTGGTTTGTTTTCCAAACTGACATGATTTGCATATGGTGTTGTCAGGAATTTTGATATCTGGAAGATCGCGAACTGCCTGATATTTGCATGCTTTTCTTATTTGTGAAAAGCTTAGATGCCCCAACCTTCGATGCCATAACCAGTGTTCATCATCCTTGCTCAGATAGCATTGTTGTTGTCCTTCTTCAAATATGTACAGATTATTTGGAGTTCTTTTGCCTTTGATCACTGTTTTACCTGTATCAAGATCACGAACAAGACATCCATTTGATCTGAATATAACCTCGGTTCTTTGATCACACATCTGGCTGACACTTAGAAGATTATGCTTCAATCCATCAACATACAAAACATTTCCAGCCTTGACCTTTTCTTTTAACTGAGCAATGCCTTTTCCTTTTATAGTTGCAGGAGTATCATTTCCAAAAGAGACTTTCTTTCCCTTTTCTAGAGCTGAATAAGACTCAAGTTTTTCTTTATCACCTGTCATATGCTTCGAACATCCACTGTCAATGTACCATAGATTTTCCTGTCCCTCTGCATAAAATGCTATCCCACATCTTTCTGTTTGAGGTTCCTTTATTCTCCATGTTTTGGTGCTTGAGGCTTGTTCCTTTTTCTGCTGAAACCTGCTCCTGCATTCAGAGTCTTCATGACCAAAGTTATTGCAAATAGAACATTCAACTTCATTTTCAAGAACCGAAAAGTTGTTATAGGTCCTTTTTGTAATCCCTGTCATACTTCTTTGTTTTTGAGCTTCCCTAGTCATGATTGTTTTATATGCAACACATTGAGCTGCTTTGTGACCAAAGTTATGGCAAGAAAAGCATTGTCCATTGAAGAAACTTCTGCGGTTATCAAATCTACCGGCCAAATGATTGTAATTTCTATTGTCATCCATTCTTGAACCAAATTGAGAAGATTTTACCTGTGGCTGGTTGTAGCTTTTGTTCACCCTTAAGATGGATTGCCCCTGATAGTTTCTGTTTGTAATTCGTCCCTGCTTTACCTGATGATCTTCATTTTGCTTTTGCTCATTTCTTCTTGCTGCATCAAGATAACTTTTTGAGGTGGATGCTTGAGAAGTTTCTCCATTATAGCCCAGACTTGTCTTGTTTAGAGGAGACCGCTTGATGAGCCCCAATTTTGGTACAATTTGGGCTCATTTTTGGCCTATTTTGCTTGCTCAAACCATTCATTTTTATTGTTTATGCATACACTTCTTAGTTTATTCATGTTGTTTGTAGGAGAAAGGATAGGCACTTTATCCACGTAGCTAATGCATTGTGATTCCAGGTTTTGGCATTAAAAGGGAGCAAAAGACAACGAAAAGGTGGCAAGGGGACAACGAGTTGGCATTGCTGACATAAGGAGAGGTTGCCCACGGTTTTGGGGGACATTCCTCGTGATCCTCACCAAGAACTCCGAGCCCACTTCAGCCTCCCTCCGAGCTTAATACACGGCCAGCTGTTCTACAGGAACAGCAGTTCAAAACTGCTCTACAGGAAACAGCATTTATGACCATCCTACAGGATCAGCAGTTAAACTATAGATTGAACAGCCGAGCTCCTAGAATCATGGATATCTGTTGGAGCATCGTTTTGTATAAGTATAGAAGCCTTAGCCTTGGTTAGGTTGTTGAAACTCTCGTATTACTATTGTAATTTTGGAGCACAGCTCAAGTTTCGTTCTCTTTTGTAAGCCAATTTGGCATGATATCAGTTATGAATAAAGAAGACAGTTTGTGATCTAGTTCTGAGTTCCTTAAGGAGACTATAGCTCTCAGGTTAGGGCCCAACCTGAGAGCCATAGATCCCCTCTGTTGTAGTGTTATTTCCATTTCATTGCAGCATTGTGAGCTTCCCATTTACACATGCAATTCGAATTACAAGTTGATGAGTTGGTCTTTTTCATGAGTAGATAGGATTTGCTTATGGTGAGTTTGTTTACAGTCATTTAGTGTAGCAGAGGATAGATAGAGTCCATTGGAGCTCCAACAAAAAGGCTGTTAGGACTCACTGCCATCTTTCTTGAAGATTGGGGTGCAGCCCAAAGCTAGCCACCAAAAACACACATTTCTTCACTTGATGATTGCTGCAATACAATCACTGTTACGTTAGATGCTTCCTTGTCATCCACTCATGCACTGCACTTCCTTACCACAGCTTCATGCACGTTCTCTTTCACATTTCGATTGCTGCTCATTGAATTTACAAGCACAAGTAGTTTAGGTTGATGCATTTTTGGTTAAGTAACAGTCATAATCATTTGTTTCACTTACACCGCTCTCCCTCTCTCTCTCATTCCATCACTTTGTCCTCCATCTTGATCACGCATGCAGACATCTCTTTGACCCCTGCTCCGCTCTGTTACCTCATCAAGTCTTGCATTCCTCACGTGTCTCCATTCTCTCGCCTTTCGTTGACATAGCCCTTCACCTTCCATCTTCTTTCCTACACTCACCTCCCATCCTAATCTTTCGCTTCTAAGGCCATCACCAACCTCATCCCTACCTTCCACATCTCCCCCTACCATTTCACCATCCCTCCATCACTCCAAACATTCACAGTAGGTCATCCTGTAGCCATTTCTCGACATCCTGTAGAAAACAGAGTATCCTGTAGGATTCTCCACAGCCATCCTGTAGGAGGCCACTCTCTCGGTTGCTGAGCATCTGAATGCGAGGAACCTCCGTGGATGGGTGCTAAGGATCCCTAGGGACCTCTCCTAGCCTCCCCAACCTATCCCACGCTTTCCTTCCTTCTCCATCCCATCTGCACAACCAAACCCTAGTTAGCTCAAGATCACCATCACTCCACACACTTAAAGGAAAAACACAAAAACACATTTCTCATGATGCCAGTAGCTTAGACCCATGCATTCATACTTGTTAGAGGCAATGACAGCATTTATAAGAGTTGCACCCACATTCTTTGCATTATAGAGGATAGACTAGTTAAATTAGGGTTTCATAGATTTACATGCTTTAAGTTGCTTTTGATTCAGTTTGTCAAGTAGAGTAGCCTTTCTTTGAAGTTAACTTTCGTCCATCATTGATAAAGCTTCTTCTGTGAGCCTATAGAAGTTGGCTTAAGCCCTAGCGGACTTGTGCCAGCTGACCAAGTGACAGCTGCGACAAGGGCTAGTACTTGTGCATACAGCACCGTCGCTTCCAAGTTTGTACGAACTACCGGGTTGATAGAATTAAGAGACAGGAAGCCCCAGGAGTTGTAGCATTATTGCTACAATACTGGAGCTCACCATCTTTTTGGCGCCATTGCCGGGGAAGCGTCAGAGTATTAGCACCTGTTGCTTTTCCTCTACTTTCCTACTCTTACCTTCTGCTAAGTAGTTTGCTTCATTTCCATTCTGCAAAAGTAGCATAGACTTTCCTGCTTTCTTAGACTAGTATTTCCTGCTTTCTTAGATTAGTATTTCCTGCTTTCTTAGATTAGTATTTCTTGCTTTCCTAGATTAATATTTCCTGCTTTCCTAGATTAATATTTCCTGCTTTCCTAGATTAATATTTCCAATTCCGCAAATTTCATTTGAGCAATCTAGTTAGTTGTAGATCACTTTGTTTCAGTTTTGCAGGTACAAGAAAAAAGCAAAAGCACTAAAAACAGAGAAGAGTCCTTTCCCTTTCATGCCTCGTAGGAACCGAGATAGATCAGGCAAATTCCTACCAAACACCCCCACCACATCACTAAGTCACCCTTCTCTCTTCTTTGGTGACAGTGACCCAGAGGAACCTATAGGTGAACATCCCGAGATATACCAAGACCCTATAGACGAAGAAGAGTTAGAAACCACTCCATCTGAAGCCATGGTTGATAATGGGAGAGAAGATGAGAGAATAGAAGGAGCTTTCCCCATCCGAGAAACCAATGGGGATATGAAAATGAAAAACATTAGCCCCTCTGCCTTGCCTCACTTCCATGGACTGACCACTGAGGATCCGGATACCTTCTTGTTTGAGTTTGCTGTCCTTTGTCGAACCTATGACTATACTGAGGATGAGCAAAAGTTGAAGCTTTTCCCTTCCACTCTCAAGGATGCAGCACTACGTTGGTTCATGGGATTACCTGGAATAGCATCACCACTTGGGCTCAGATGCAGCAAGCCTTCAATACCAAGTATAGGGATTATTGTAGGTCCAAGGAAACCAAGGGAGAAATCTTTCGAATGACCATGGGGAATGATGAGTCTTTAGAGGACTATGAGGAGAGGTTCCAACTTAGCTATAAACGGGCCAGGTGCACACTTGACCCTGAATCCCTCAAGTTGGTTCTACTCCGAGGAGTCCCTGAAGATCTCCTAGACACCCTTCACATGTTAGCTGGGGGGGACATTTACCAACTGCCTTATGAGGACATCAAAACTGTGTTTCGAAATCATTCCAGGGCAGCTAGAAAACGAGGTAGAGGAAACCTCCTCTCCACCGGTGTCCCTTTCTCCAAACATGAGCTTACAAACCAATTAGAAGATCTTAAGAGTGAGGTGAGACATACCATTGCCATGCAGCTGGACACATTCAGGATCCAGCAAAAGAAAGAGGAAGCTGAGAGAGCCTTGGCTGTCTTCTGCCCTAGGTGCACCAGAAGACACCCTAAGAACGAATGTCCATTGCATTCGGTTGAAGTGTGTTTCGTTTGTGAGGAGGACCACCCAACAAATCAGTGTCCAACCTTGCCTGGGTTTAAAGCCATGTACCAGGGAACTGAAGCCCCCACTGAACCTCTCTACTTCATCAACCAAAGGAGGCCTCAAGGATCTAGACCTTATCAGCAGGGGATGCAAGGGGCATCTCAAGCTTATTACAACCCCAACCACTTGACTCCCATGCCTTCCTGGGGTCCCCCTGCTCATCCTTCCTGGTCAATGCCTCCTCCATGGTCTTATCCACCTCAGTACCCTACTCAACCTACTTCTCATCCATATCACTCACATACCCAGTCGCAGCCTCAATGGAGTGCACCTCAGTCGGGGTGGAGGCCTCAATACAACAATCCTCCCGCCATTCTGCCTCCACCTCCAGTTCAGCCACAACCATTACCTCCTGCTCCTCCAAGGAAACCTCAAATGCCTGCTCAACCGAACCCGAACCCCAACAATAGACAGGCTCAGCAGGTATATACTGGGGAAACCTCATGCCCTACCTATGCTGTGGAGATCCAGGAGATCAATCTGAGATCTGGAAAGACTCTTCCAGATCGCCAACCTCCTCCCCCAGAGGAGGAGGAAGACCATCAGGAAAGTGAACCAAAGCCTATTCCACCCTTTCCTGAGAGACTTACAGCCACCACACAACCCAACCGGAGGAAGATGAGCTTTTGGGTGAGCTCAAACAGTTGTGTGTTAAAATCCCACTTCTCCAAGCCATCAAGGATGTGCCAATATATAACAAGCTGATTAAGGAGAAGTGTTTCAAACACCCAGGCAGACGGAAGAAAGATGCCTCAACTATCAACGTCATAGGACAACTGTCTGACCTTATGCTAGGACAAGTCATCTGCCCAAAATACCTAGATCCTGGAAGTCCTGTAGTAGATGTACACATCAATGGCACCATTATCCCCCACACCTTGATTGATCTGGGGGCAGCCATCAATGTGATGACCAGGGATACCATGCTTAAACTCAATCTTCAGGGTTCCTTGAGAAAGACTTCGACAGTACTGCAGTTAGCAGATCGCTCCACCGTGACTCCCGAAGGGATTGTGGAGGATGTCTTGGTCTCTATTGACTCTTGGGAGTATCCTGCAGACTTCCTGGTTCTGCAACCAAAGGCAAGGCTTACTGGATATCCCCTCATTTTGGGAAGGCCTTGGTTAGCCACTGCAGATGCCTATATCAGTTGTCGTGCTGGAAATATGACCATCAAAAATGGTCCTATGTCCAAGCAACTTGTCCTATACCCTCCTGCCCAAACCTCTTTAGAGCATGACTTACCACTCTGGTTGGAAGAAGGAGAAGAAGACGAGGTGTATTCAGCACCTCTATGTACCATAGAAACCAATAGAAGAAATCCCCCAACCGAGGATGATTTGATCGAGAACTTGATCCAAAACCCACCTACCAGTGCACTACCTTTAGAAAAATTGGTGGAGGATGCCCAAGCCAGCACCTTAGTGGATCTTTGTACAACCAACCCTGTCACTCCCAGAGTTAAGAATGTGGAGTTCGGCCCTGAGAGAGCATTGAAGATCAGCTCCTCCCTATCTCCTTCCTAGGAGAAGGAGTTGTGTAGCCTATTGTCCAGCCACTTAGATGCCTTTGCTTGGAGCTATAAGGAGATGAAAGGAGTCCATCCCTCGGTCTGTACCCATCATATATACATCAAAGAGGATTGTAAACCAGTTAGGCAACCCCAGAGGAGAATGAATCCAGCCCTTAAGGACATTGTCAAGGAAGAATTGCAAAAACTGTTGGACGCCGGATTCATTTACCCCATCTCAGATAGTGAATGGGTGTCCCCTCTGGTGTTGGTTCCCAAGAAGAATGGGAAGTGGAGGATCTGTGTAGATTACCGGGAGCTGAACAAAGCTACCAAGAAGGACCATTTCCCTCTACCCTTCATAGATCAAGTGTTGGATGGACTGGCAGGAAAGAAGTTCTTCTCTTTCCTGGATGGGTTCAGCGGGTACAATCAAATCCAAATCAGCCCGGAAGACCAAGATAAGACCACCTTCACTTGTCCTTGGGGTACCTTTGCCTACCGAGTCCTTCCCTTTGGGCTATGCAATGCTCCTGCTACTTTTCAGAGAGCTGTCTTGAGCATCTTCTCGGAGTTGGTCCATGATGCAGTGGAAATCTACATGGATGACTTTACCCCTTATGGGGCCAACTTCCAGGAAGCATTGTCCAACTTGGGAAAGGTCCTAACCAAGTGCATCGAGATGAACTTGTCCCTTAGCCCTGAGAAATGTGAATTCCTAATGACTGCAGGGACAGTGCTAGGCCATACCATTTCTTCTCAAGGATTGCAGGTGGATCCTAACAAAATCGCTCTCATCAAGAGGGTTCCACCTCCCCAAAAAGTAAGGGATGTCCGGAGTTTCTTGGGATTAGCAGGATACTACCGGAGGTTCATTAAAGACTTCAGCAAGTTAGCCTCACCGTTGTTTGGTTTGTTGGCAAAAGATGTGGAGTTTAATTGGACTGACGATTGTCAGAAGAGTTTGAATGAATTAAAAGACAGGTTAGTGTCAGCTCCAATCCTAAGAGGTCCAAACTGGGCCCTACCTTTCCACATCCACACTGATGCCTCGAACAAAGCCATAGGTGCAGCCTTAGGACAAGTTGAGCAAAAACTTCCATATGCCATTTACTTCGTTAGCAAAAACTTGTCCAAAGCAGAGCTGAATTACACTGTAACCGAGAAGGAATTCTTAGCTGTGGTTCATGCACTGAACATGTTCCGACATTACATTACTGGTTACCAGACTTTTGTACATACTGACCATGCTGCTATTAGATACTTGATGAATAAACCAGATGTGAATGCTCGTATTATTAGATGGTTACTTTTATTGCAGCAGTTTGATCTAACCATTGTTGATAAACCAGGAAAAGAAAATGTTGTTGCTGACTTCTTGTCTAGATTGGATTTGTCTGCAGATGAAGATGGGACGGTGGATGACCAGATGCCTGATGAGCATCTGTTTGCTATCTCAGTACTCTCTCCATGGTTTGCTGACATAGCAAACTACCTTGTTTCAGCTCAGTTTCCTCCGCACCTCTCTTCAAAAGAGAAGAGCAAAATCATCAGAAAGAGTGCCTCATTTACATGGATTGGGGGTAACCTGTTCAAGCTTGGCCCCGATCAGATCTTAAGGCGTTGTGTAAGGGAGGAGGAAGTCTTTGACATTCTCCTCACCTGTCATGATGGGCCTTGTGGAGGACATTTTGCGGCAAAGAGAACTGCCTTCAAGATCCTGCAGGCAGGCTACTATTGGCCCACACTTCATCAAGATGTCAGAAGATATGTTAGCCAGTGTGACCAATGCCAAAGAATGGGGAAACCGACCCAAAGGGATGAGATGCCTCTCCAACCTCAAGTGACTCTCGAGCCATTTGAGAAGTGGGGCATGGACTTTGTGGGCCCAATCAATCCCTCTTCGAGGCAAAGATCCTACATCATAGTGTGTACTGACTACTTGACAAAGTGGGCAGAGACTAAAGCAATCAAAGCAGCAACTGAAGAAAAGGTGGTTGAGTTCTTAAGAGAGAACATCTTCTACAAGTTTGGCTACCCAAGAGAGCTGGTGACCGATCAAGGGAGCCAGTTCACCTCTAACTTGGTTGAAGATCTATTGGCTCATCACAAGATCAAGCATAGGACTTCCACCCCTTGTCATCCTCAAGCCAATGGGCAGGTGGAAGTCACCAATAGAGCTCTAGAAGGGATCTTGACCAAAGTGGTAGACAGCAGCAGAAAAGACTGGGCAGATCGCCTAGTTGAAGCCACATGGGCTTACAACACCACTTGGAAGACCACCACCGGTTTCACACCTTATGAGCTGGTCTATGGGAAGAAAGCTTTGCTGTCCATTGAATTTGAGTATAACACTTTGAGGTTGGCAGCTCAGCTGGACCTAGATCTCAGCCATGCACAGCAAGAAAGGCTATTGCAGCTGAATGGACTATGAACACCGCATGCAGGCCCTCCTTCACTCAGAGGTGGTTCAACTTCAGAGGAAGGTGTGGCATGACCAACATCTCCATGACAAGCAATTTCAGCCGGGAGATTGGGCTTTGTTGTATGATTCCAGATTCAAAGATTTCAAGGGGAAGTTGAGAACCAGATGGCTAGGCCCATATGTGGTAGAACAGTGCCATGACAATGGATCTGTCCTCATTCGAACCATTGATGAGGAATCCATTCCCATGCTTGTAAATGGGCACCGATTGAAGATCTATAGAAGACCTCTCTCAAGACAAGAGTTTATCAGCACTATGGAGAAATCTGTTTTGGTCATAGAGAAGGGTTCTGCATCCACTTTGGGCATACCCTGAAGGATCTAAAACACAAAAAAAAAAAAAAATAAATAAATAAATAAAGATCCTTGGGTGAAAACCTCTCTGAGGCGCCCAAGGTAGGCAGTAGGGGTGAAAACCTCATTGAGGCGCTCCTATTGTCTTTCAAGAAAAAAGGAAAATAAAGATCCTTGGGTGAAAACCTCTCTGAGGCACCCAAGGCAGGCAGTGGGGGTGAAAACCTCATCGAGGCGCTCCTATTGCCTTTCTAAAAAAAAAAAAGAAAAAAAAAGAAAAAAGAGAAAAAAAAAACAATCAGCACAATAAAAAGGTTTGCATGCAGATGTTCTATGGAGGAGAGGAAGCCTCTCCACTCCAAGCCAGGGGCCTTCATCATGCTAGCAAAGGATGTCATCAGCACCTCCTCCAAGAACAACAATGTTTTTAAGGTATGTGCAGTTATTATCATGCTTTAGATCTTCTACAGGAGGATACAGTTTTTCTACAGGAACAGATAGTCTTCCTACAGGAAGACGTGGATCTTCTACAGGAAAGTGCCAAATTTCTACAGGAAGCTCTGTGTTCTACAGGAAACTTCCTGTAGAAGGTTACGATGGCCGAAATGTGTTTCAAATGAAGATCTAGCGACTGAGGAGTGGATTGAATGCATGCATGTCAATGATGGCACCCCTGAACATTGCCATTATCGTCCTCCACCACCCTCGTCGCCATGCAACCCAGATCCCTGCAGCAGCACACCAAAGTAATCAGTTCTCGTGAGAAAGCACCTGTCAAAGAGAAACTAAGCACCGAGAACCATACCACATCCATGTTGATACATCAGAAGCGCTGGGGTCATGATCGAGAAGCCAGAACCGCCAGCATGCAGCATACACCCGAGAAGAAAGAACGGTGACAAGACCCCTCGTGGGGATCCTGTAACAGTTCGACCTGCTCAAGTGAAGACCGTTCACAGCACTGCCATCTGAGATCAAACACGGGCGCATGAACGCAGATCCATCCACTCCATCGCCAGCATCCTGTAACCACGAGCCTACAGGAATGTGCAGCCACATGCGGCAGGTGGATCCATCGCTAAAAAAAAAATCTGGAAATCATGTGCAGCCGCGCGCAGGTAAGTGTTCTAATCCTTCTCTCCATCAAACTGCATGATTATTACTTCGATTTGTTTTGCATGGCATAAAGGTGAATGGTTGAGCGGCCTAAAGGCCAGTGATGGGCCACGTCGGTTAGTAAAGGGATAGTCAGAGGACGAGGTGGCAGCCACGATGAGAGACACACGCAGCAAGCATGTGAAGATCAGTCCCGTCAACCGAGAAGTGAAGTTTAACCGAAAAGGGCGGTGGCAGATCTGTGGGAATGAATGCGGCAACAAACGAATGTGCAGGCGGATGAGGGGTGACGTCACCCAACGGTCCGGCGGGGACAGCTCACCCCCGCGCCACGAGCTGCGCCGATTCAAAATCTAATCGGCTCGATTAAGCGTGTATCTCCATCAACCTCACGTCAAAACTCGAGTAGATCCTCTGCTTACCTCTGCATGTTGACACGCCGAGCTCTCGGCTACCTGAACGCTAGTAAAGCACCTCTCGACCGCCAGCCAGCTAAAAGCTCTTCCCGAAGCCTACACACTGCTCCTACAGGAACAGTTTCTACAGGAACGCCGTCCTACAGGAAGCAGTTTCTACAGGCACGCGGCTCTACAGGAAGGTGAAGTCTTCACGTAAAAAAAGGTGGCAGAAAAGAGGTAACCCTGCAACTCCTTCCGCAATTGGTTTTTTCAAAGGTGGCAAGGCAATTAGTCACAGTGTGGTCATAAAAAATTTTTGGTTTGCCGTGCCTATACTATCGCTCCTACAGGATAGCTGTATAATCACACAGTGGTCTGAAAATTCATTGCATGTTCTGTCTTTAAGACCGAATTTCCTGTGTATCCACCACCTCTGGTACAAACACTGTGTTCATCATGCCTGGCAGGTTTATCAGGTGAGAGCCCACTAATTCAAATGCATTAAGGAGAAATCCGGCAGTGGTTGAGCTCTTCACTAGAGCACAATGGATGCCTTTCTGTGATAAACTACAGGGCTACGATGAAGAAGTAGCCGAGGAATTTTTGCAGGCTCTGCAGCCTAAATCACAGACGTTGGCCACGGTAACCTTCAGAGGTCTCAGCCTCAAACTCACCCCCGAGCATATCAGTCGGATTACAGAGTTGCCCATGGGTCTGCCGTGGGACAAAGAAGAGCGGAAGCAGAGCCAGCAAGCAAAGAAGGAGTTCTTCCCACCGGAAGAGTCATTCACCGAAGACAAAAATGGAGTCAAAAGGGCAAGCCTGTTGCCGCCATGGAACGAAGTCAGTCTACAAATTATGAAATATATCACCTGTGAGGGCCGATATAGCATTGTATATGCGTATCACTTCAGGCTGCTTAACGAACTAAGACACCAGATTGACCTCCCTGCAGCACAGAGGTTGAGCATTCCTCACTTTCTACTACAATCCTTAATGGAGTGTTCCACCAAGCTCAAGGACGGAATTCCGGACCAGATAGCCCACCATGGGCTAGTCAAGCTCCTCGTGGAGGATGCTCTCCACTCATATAAAGTTCCCCTCGCTTGGGAATCATTTAGGAACTTATCAAGAACGGGGAACATAAAAATGTTGCTTGAAGAAGCGGAATCCTCAAACGGAGAAGAAGATGAGCCGGCAGCCGGGAGTAAGAAAGGAAAAAGCCAAAAAGTTCCGGTTCCAGCACAGAAAAAGGAACGGAAGAAGAAGGAGGAGGGAGAAGATGACAAAGTCAAAGAGGACACCCTCATCCTATCAGCAAGAGAACAGAGGTTGAAGAGCAGGGCAGTCAAAGCTGAGGTGGCCCCTGCCAGCCCAAGCACCTCGTCAGCTTCTGCAGTCAAAGCCAAACGCAAAAGCCATGCAACAAGGCAAGAGAAGGTGGTGAGAATTGCATCTGCAGGAACGCAATCACAGGCTTCTACAGGAAGCCCGAAAACGCAAACTCAGGCTTCTACAGGAAACCCGAAAACAAAGGCAAAGGTTTCTACAAGAAGCCCGAAGATCAGTAAGGAGCAGGCTTCTACAGGAAGCCCAAGAGCAATGACCAAGGCTTCTACAGGAAGCCCGAAAATTGCTGGGAAACAGGCTTCTACAGGAGGCCCAAAGATAGAGATAAAGGCTTCTACAGGAAGCCCGACAGTACAACCACAGGCTTCTACAGGAAGCCCGAAGACAGAAACAGGGGCTCCTACAAGAATCACTAGGCTGGAAAGAGGGGTTCCTACAAGAGGCCCGAAGGTCATTGAAAAACAGCCTCCTCTAGAGAGCCCGAAGACAAATAAGGAATCTTCTACAGGAGGCCCGAAAGCGGGCAAAGCAGGGTCTTCCACAGGAAGCCTGAAATTTCAAAAGGAGGGACCCTCTACAAGGAGCTCCGAGAAAGCAAAACACAAGAAAGAGAAGGCTGACATCCTCGATAAGGAGGCAACAGCGGCACTGGCTGTCCTCAGCACTCCTCCAAAACCGAAAGAGAAAAGGGAGAGGGAGACCCCTCTGCCACCTGAAGCCACGAGAAGCAAGAGGATGTCCCCAAGCAAGCCACAGCCTTCACCCAGTGGCCATACCACTTCAGGGAATGTACCTACTTCACCCATTGCAAGAACCCCCTCTAAACAATCAGCTACCCCCGAAAAAGGGAGCCCAAAAATAACTTCCTGGACACGAAAGATAGGCCAGTCGCCTTCTGAAGCCCGACTCAAGGAAATAGAAAAAGGGAAGGAAGCATCACCCTCATCACCATCAGGGGCAGAAAAGGCAGGACCATCAAAAGCAGAAAAGAAATAGCCTGTTCCGGTCCCGAGTCCTCGGCCAAGGACAAGGAGCAGGGGCAAGGTTGCTCAAGGATGAGCAAATGGTTCAGCTGGGGGGTGATGATGAGCCCCAATTTTGGTACAATTTGGGCTCATTTTTGGCCTATTTTGCTTGCTCAAACCATTCATTTTTATTGTTTATGCATACACTTCTTAGTTTATTCATGTTGTTTGTAGGAGAAAGGATAGGCACTTTATCCACGTAGCTAATGCATTGTGATTCCAGGTTTTGGCATTAAAAGGGAGCAAAAGACAACGAAAAGGTGGCAAGGGGACAACGAGTTGGCATTGCTGACATAAGGAGAGGTTGCCCACGGTTTTGGGGGACATTCCTCGTGATCCTCACCAAGAACTCCGAGCCCACTTTAGCCTCCCTCCGAGCTTAATACACGGCCAGCTGTTCTACAGGAACAGCAGTTCAAAACTGCTCTACAGGAAACAGCATTTATGACCATCCTACAGGATCAGCAGTTAAACTATAGATTGAATAGCCGAGCTCCTAGAATCATGGATATCTGTTGGAGCATCGTTTTGTATAAGTATAGAAGCCTTAGCCTTGGTTAGGTTGTTGAAACTCTCGTATTACTATTGTAATTTTGGAGCACAGCTCAAGTTTCGTTCTCTTTTGTAAGCCAATTTGGCATGATATCAGTTATGAATAAAGAAGACAGTTTGTGATCTAGTTCTGAGTTCCTTAAGGAGACTATAGCTCTCAGGTTAGGGCCCAACCTGAGAGCCATAGATCCCCTCTGTTGTAGTGTTATTTCCATTTCATTGCAGCATTGTGAGCTTCCCATTTACACATGCAATTCGAATTACAAGTTGATGAGTTGGTCTTTTTCATGAGTAGATAGGATTTGCTTATGGTGAGTTTGTTTACAGTCATTTAGTGTAGCAGAGTATAGATAGAGTCCATTGGAGCTCCAACAAAAAGGCTGTTAGGACTCACTGCCATCTTTCTTGAAGATTGGGGTGCAGCCCAAAGCTAGCCACCAAAAACACGCATTTCTTCACTTGATGATTGCTGCAATACAGTCACTGTTACGTTAGATGCTTCCTTGTCATCCACTCATGCACTGCACTTCCTTACCACAGCTTCATGCACGTTCTCTTTCACATTTCGATTGCTGCTCATTGAATTTACAAGCACAAGTAGTTTAGGTTGATGCATTTTTGGTTAAGTAACAGTCATAATCATTTGTTTCACTTACACCGCTCTCCCTCTCTCTCTCGTTCCATCACTTTGTCCTCCATCTTGATCACGCATGCAGACATCTCTTTGACCCCTGCTCCGCTCTGTTACCTCATCAAGTCTTGCATTCCTCACGTGTCTCCATTTTCTCGCCTTTTGTTGACATAGCCCTTCACCTTCCATCTTCTTTCCTACACTCACCTCCCATCCTAATCTTTCGCTTCTAAGGCCATCACCAACCTCATCCCTACCTTCCACATCTCCCCCTACCATTTCACCATCCCTCCATCACTCCAAACATTCACAGTAGGTCATCCTGTAGCCATTTCTCGACATCCTGTAGAAAACAGAGTATCCTGTAGGATTCTCCACAGCCATCCTGTAGGAGGCCACTCTCTCGGTTGCTGAGCATCTGAATGCGAGGAACCTCCGTGGATGGGTGCTAAGGATCCCTAGGGACCTCTCCTAGCCTCCCCAACCTATCCCATGCTTTCCTTCCTTCTCCATCCCATCTGCACAACCAAACCCTAGTTAGCTCAAGATCACCATCACTCCACACACTTAAAGGAAAAACACAAAAACACATTTCTCATGATGCCAGTAGCTTAGACCCATGCATTCATACTTGTTAGAGGCAATGACAGCATTTATAAGAGTTGCACCCACATTCTTTGCATTATAGAGGATAGACTAGTTAAATTAGGGTTTCATAGATTTACATGCTTTAAGTTGCTTTTGATTCAGTTTGTCAAGTAGAGTAGCCTTTCTTTGAAGTTAACTTTCGTCCATCATTGATAAAGCTTCTTCTGTGAGCCTATAGAAGTTGGCTTAAGCCCTAGCGGACTTGTGCCAGCTGACCAAGTGACAGCTGCGACAAGGGCTAGTACTTGTGCATACAGCACCGTCGCTTCCAAGTTTGTACGAACTACCGGGTTGATAGAATTAAGAGACAGGAAGCCCCAGGAGTTGTAGCATTATTGCTACAATACTGGAGCTCACCACCGCTGCACATTGATAATCTCATCCAAAGTTTCAGATCCTTTGACAAACTTGAGATTAATAGCTTTTGTTTTCTCAATCTCTTTTCTAAGACCAACAATTTCACCTTCTAATTTTTCAAGATGTTTTTCCTTTTCATCAATTTGAAATTGTAGAGTATCAATGATCATGTTCTTTTCTTCTATACATCTCTTGAGTCTAGTAATTTCATCATAAAGGTTATCCACATCTACAGCATCCATATAATCATCATCTTCAAATGCCATTAACAACTTATATTCATTACCTTGTTCATCTTCATCACTGTTTGATAGACCATCACTATCTTCATGAGTGTAGTAGCTTTTTTTATTTGCGTTCTGTTTCTTGTTCCATCTAGCAGGTTCCTTTCCTTTATCCTTATAAGGACATTTTGCAGCATAATGACCTACTCTTCCACAAGCAAAGCATTTAAAAGGTAACTTACCTTTGAACCTTCCAGAACCCCTTTGAAGATTTCTGACAAAATTTGATTCTTCTTCCTCTTCTTCTGGGACGTGGCTTGCTTCATAATAATCTCCTTTGCCTGATGCCTTGAAAGCAGCTTCTCTTCTGTCTAAAAGACCTCCCTTTCTCATTTCATAAGCAGTTAGAATTCCATGTAGCTGAGACATAGTAAGAATTCGTAGATTTTCCTTTTCTTCTATTGCAGATACTTTAGATCAAACTTGGGGGACAATGATCTTAGAACCTTTTCAACCACAATAGCCTCTTTTATTTCTTCACCCAAATTTTTCATACAATTAACAACCTCATCTACCCGAAGAAAATAGTTAGCCACACTTTCATCATTATACATTTTGAGAGTCTCATACTGAATTCTGAGAGTTTGAAGTTTAGCACGCTTTACCTATTCAACTCCTTCATAGCTCGTGACAATTTTGTCCCATATCTCTTTTGCGGATTTATAGTGCATTACCTTCATGAATTCTGATTGAGATATACATCCTAATAGAGTACTGACTGCTTTTGCATTTGTTTCATACTTCTTTTTCTCGGCTGCATCTGTAGGAGTAGCTGAAGGAAAAGCATAGCCTGTCTCTACGATGTCCCAAACTTCTGTACCAAGAGATTGAAGATAGGCAGTAACTCTTACCTTCCAATAATTGAAGTTTGTCCCATCAAAAACCGGTGGCCTGATTGATGCTTCTCTCTCGTAGTTGCTCATGATGAACGATCTACCTTCAAGCGATCAAGCTTCTCTGAAGGACCTGCTCTGATACCAATTGTTGGAAATAATACTGAGAGGGGGGGTGAATCAGTATTATCTAATTCTTTTAAACAATCTTCCTTATTTGTTCTTTGAATTATTTTTGCATGTCAGTACCATAAAAATAATGAGCATGAATAAAGAAAAAACAGATAGTCACACCAAGGAACACAAGATGTAAGGTGGAAACCCAATGTGGGTGAAAACCACCTGCTGCAATATGTCTCTATCTTCTTTCAACTTAGAAACTTCTTTTACAATGGTTTTGTACTGGTGCAGTCCTTTACCAGTACGCAGGCTGCAACCTGCAGAGAGCTACAACTCTCTCTCTCTCGTTTTCCAGTCTCTCCTGGAAGGGAGCTACAACCCCCTACTTCTTTTCATAAAGCATCAAATGATCATCAAGTACATAAAAGTTACAGTCCACTACAGATATCAGATCAGTAATAAGAGAACTAACCCAGAACACCTGATCAACAGAACATCTTAAGACAGAGACGCAGTTTTCCCTTCGGTGGCCTGCGTCGCGATGCAGTTTCACCTTCTTCTTTCCTGCGTACACCCGCATAGATCCTTCTGCCGCACTGTGTGCCCACGCACTATTCCTTCAACTGCACTGCGTACTGTTGCTTCAGGGACGCACCCAGAAGTACTATCGCGCCGCGTACTTTGCTGCAGGGATGCACCCAGAAATACTATCGCGCCGCGTCCTTTTGCTGCAGGGACGCACCTGAACCTTAGTCGCTCTGCGTCCCCACGCAGGTCTCCTGTTACTGTACTGCGTCCCCCACGCAGGTCTCCTGTTACTGTACTGCGTCCCCATGCAGGTCTCTAGTTACGGCACTGCGTCCCCGCGCAGATCTCCTGTTAGACACCTGCGACCTTCTGATTAGGGCTGAATAGACAGTCCACTAGAGTGGCACAGATACTCAGATCTGATCATGCGCTCGAAAGATCACCCTTCACAGATTCGCCTTCAACTTCCTTTTCATATAGATCAAGCTTTTAAGACCATAACCCAATATTTCAGATCTAAAGATATTCAATTGCAAAAGATACTTAGCCAAGTGATCTCCTTTGCTTTATATAGGCAAGCTCCTCCTCAAATCATGGAACAATACCACGAGCCGACACCATAATAACACAATACCGTCAGCTAGATACCAAGAGTAAAACACAAGAAACTCCCACGTGTTCTTTTCTCTGCCTTGAAATGTGTGCACTGGGTGGACGCACCTCCTGAACGCCTGGCCTGCGTCTCTGGACGCGGTCCCTGCATGGTGTACCTGTGGGTACGCACCTTCTGAACTGCTTTCCTGCGTACTTCTTAATTTTCAATAAATTGAGAGCCTTGCCACGGGAGTTGCCATCAAGTACAACATCTGTAACATATAGCCATACCGGAAACATAATGCCAACAAGTCCTTGTATGTGTACCTTTAGCATTTGATTTCTCCGATTTCCGATTGCGATTTCCGATCGCTTTATCGCAATGTAGAATTGTTTTATAATTTTTAAAGGAACACTTTGTTTTTTACTAAAAGGCTTTATAAAATAATTTATTTATATCAGGCCTTTTAATAATGATTTTCCTTATTATGGGGTTAATACCAGTTTTTATTTGTGGACGCACAAATCCAACTAAGTTGATTTAAAAAGGGACCCATTTCTTATTAAAAATTTTATGTAATGATTTTTTAAGAAATGGGGGGTTGTTGTACAACACAACGCAGTTATATGTGTTCTTATTGATGTTTCTCATGGTTGATTAAGCTTCCGCTAAATTGTTTTTAGAAGTAGATCAAGTGTTTTTCTTTAGTACATTGCATTACCAGGTTGACCTACAAATGGGAAATTTCTACATGGTATCAGAGCTAGCTGATTTGTAGAAAAAGTTCTACATGGTATCAAAGCTAGTTGATTTGTAAGAAAAATTCTAGAAAATTCTACAAGCACTTTAGCAATCTGAAACTTATACTTATCATTATTCACTAATTCAGTTAGAGGAATTGAAACTTTCGGCTTAGAAATTTCATTCTCTAAACTAAATATATTAGATTTCTTTTCTACCTCTTTTACAACAATATTCTTTTCTATCTGTCCTTTGGCTTGAGACTCCTTCTTATGACTTTCACTTTGAACTTCTTTATATTTTCTCACATTGCTGGTAGAGGTTTCATTGGTTTTATCCCATTTCAGTATGACAATCTCCTTTTCTTTATTCTGATTTGCAGGAGTTGCTTCTTTGCTTTTTGTATCTTTTTTTGCATTTTTCCTCTTTTGATTCAATGTAATAGGTACATTTATGTTCCTTAAGTTGTACTATTTCTGCAAATGACTAAGAGAATTCTGATATCCTCTTTGGTATTCTTCAGTTTACACTGCCCATAGATCATCACTTACAACTACAAGTTGTTGATCACTTGGTACAAAACACTCTTCAGAAAAATGATCTTCCCCCATCAGAAAGGTAGGCAGCTCATCTTCATCAAAGAAATTATTTTCTTCTACAATTTCCTATTCATCTTCTTCCTGCCCTTCACTGTAATTCTGTTGAAATGGAGCTCTTACTTGTCCTTGAAGATCTTGATTTCACTTCTCTTTCTATCTATTTCTGAACTGTTGTTGTTGTTGGCCACAAATATTCAGATTCCTTATTAAAGGCTCTACTTGTCAATTTGTTATGGACATTCTGTCCATCATTATTTCCATGGTTTTGATCAAAGTGTCAAGCTTTACATCTGAAGATGATGAGGGCTCTTCTTTAAAAACAAATTTCTTCTTAGAACTCTCAGGCTTTGATTTAGACTTCTTGATGAAGAGATTAACTTTGAAACTTACTGCATTTCGCTGCATTTCTTCAAGATTTACAGGGTCTCTCTCCCTAAGATGATATGCCATGTCTGGGTTGAAGGCATCAAGGTAGTGGACAAGTGCTAGACCAGGTGGAGGCTTCATATTGTCAAGAATAGAATTAGATACCATATTGAACCTTACTATGAACTCTTGGACTACCTCATTTTGATTTATTTTCATTGAATTGTACGCAGCCAAAATCTGCAGTGGGTTTTTCTTCTCTTGCCATTGTGCTACGAACAGCTCTATCAAGTGTTGTGAGATATTTATAGAATTGGTAGCCAAGCTGTGAAACCATTTCTTCACATCAGTGGAAAAAATCTGAGTTATAATTCTCATCTTAGCATCATCTTCATCAATTTCTTCTAGATCGATAAAATATACCAATTTATCAACATGGTGCTGGGTTGTGATTTCTAAGCTTCCATCAAATAGAGGGAGTCTTTCGCCATAGTTTTGAGGTAGAGAAGCAAGTTGAGGAGGCAGCATCAGAGGTGAAAATTGTGTCGTGATTGTTAGAGGTGGTGGAGGTACTACAATGGGCTATGTAGGTAAAGATGATGACAATAATGGAGGTAGTGGAAGAAGAGATGAGGTAGTTTATGTATTTGTAGGTGTCATAGGTGTCTTTGGAGGTATAGTAGAGGATGAAATAGTAGTTAAGTATTCAAGTTGATATTGGATGTAGGCTTTTTTCAGTAGTCATTTGGACCTGGTCAAAAAGACTTTGAATTTTGTCAAAACTCAACCACAACTCATGATCAACTTTAAAAAATAGGGATTTAAAAGAATGGGAATGAGATTCAATTTAAGAGGTGTAGATATCACTTCAGAAATGCAAGACTCAGATTTTGACCTTGAAAGAGACAATTCTAACTGAATATCAGAAGGAAGGTGCTTAAAAGTAAATAATTTTTTAGGCAAAGAAGTTTTCCTTTTCATTTTTCAAACTGCACTTTTGGAGATAGGTAACTTGAGTTTTTTGAGTAGTTTTTTGGGTCATCAACAATAAAAAGTGGATTTGGGTCAGGATTTGACCTAGTATGTCTTTTAGGAGCCAGAATTTTTTCACACCTTAAACTTGATGAAATTTGTAAAATCAACCTATCTTTAGATACTAGATGTTGTCAGCTACAGTAAAAGTTTTCTTGAAAGCTCTAAAAAAATTCCCAGGAATGACTTATTAGTCATTTCCACGGCAATGATGCCAAAAATGTTATCCCCTACAATGTCCTAGGTTGAGGAGGAGATCAAAAGAGGTAAACTCAAACCACTTTCAGTTCAGTAGCTAGCCCTACTAAACTAGAGAGGGATCTCTCTAGGATTTTTCAATGAATAACCAAAAATAAATGGATTTTAGGCTAGATATACAAGTCTTGTTTGAGTATTTTAGAATTTAGGGTTTTTAGTTTGCTGGACTAGGGATGAGAACATGAAATTAGGTCAAGGTATCAAGTGTGCAGTAACAGACATAAGAGGAGCTAGATAATAGTGCATTATGGTGAACATAAGATTTAGTCAATATAGTGTAGGTTTGAGAGTTTGAAAAAACATAATGAGCATGTATAAAGAATGAATTCATTAAGCTTAAAAGAAGAGAAAGACAAGCATGATTTTTCACATAAATAGAGCTTAAATACAAGAATTATGTTTATATGACTGTAAGGAAAACCATAGGAAGAAGTCAAAGCATGTAAGATTTCATCAATTAGAAAATAATATGAAAGGAAAATAACACCATAGACTCACTGAACAAGTATTCCTGAAAAATAGCTGCAACTTCTCCTTCATTAACTGTAAGAAAACATAAGGTGCAAGTTTCTCCACAAAAGTCCAACCCTTCTCACTAAATGAGAAATCATACATATAGACTCAAAAAAACCATTTCTCCACCTTCAGGGGTTGAATCCCTAAGTGGTGGAATAGTTACCAAGAATCTCTCAACAAACTAGAGAGTTTTTCTACCTTTATGAGACTTAATTAAACACTAAAACCACCTAGCATGCCTATTAACTCAATAATTACATCATCAAGTCTTCAAAATATACAAATTACATCATAAAACCAAAATCTGGCAAAATTAGAAGTGAAAATGTCAGCGACAAGTATAAGCGTAGTGCATTTGACTATAAGCGTAGGGCATTCAGTTATAAGCATAGCGCCACCTTGCAGAAAGTTTTTGGAGGCCTTATGGGAATCAAATTTGAAAAGTAAGGGAACTGTCAACTAGTATTCTCTGTCTAGTTTCCACATCAACTTGAACCTTTGTAAATGGAGAAAGGGAAGGCCTTAAAAAATCAATTCTCCTACAGTGACTCTATAAGCACAGTGCCTGTTCCAAAATAGTGGCAGAAAGTGTCTTTTTCGCTTCTTTTTTGACTTTTTTCTCTTCACCAGTTTGTTGACCTGCTTCCAAAAGTGGATTTTTGAGATCCTTAGGGCAAAAATATATCCACGAATATAAATTTTTCATCATTTGGAGCCTTGAGATTAAATCATAGTGCCAAGGCGCTGCGCATATAGAATTTCCTGTGTTTTTAAAACAGTAAAAAATGACCAAAATTTTGGAAATGACAAAATTTTCTCCAAATTTCCTCAAAATTGTTGTGTGAGGGTATCATAGGATATTCTATGCGATGAATGAGGCCTCATCAAGTAAATAAAGATTCTATTTGTCCTTTTGACCAATTATGTTTTCCTTGATTTTGCTCTTCAAATGCTTGATCTTGACTTGAGATACTTTGTTTCTGGTATGGTATTGCATAGCCATATGCCGCTGCAAGTTTTTGTTCTTGTTTTCCTTCTTGAGGAGCTACTCTAGGTGTCCATTTACCTTATTAAGCCAATAACCCTATCTTCATTGATATTTCTAGTGATTAGGTCATCTACCATAATATGTTCTTTTGATAGAGAAACCTCTCTTTGTAGCTCAAGCTTTTAGCTGCTCTAGTCCTTGGTCTCCCTAATGCACTTTTCTTTCCTTTACCCTTTGACTCTTCTATTTCAACTACTGCTTTTCCCTTTGTATCTTCTTTCTTTGAAGTAGTTTCTTCTTTGTCTTGAATCATTCGGTTCGCCTTCCGTTGCATATTTTCTTGTTTCAGGCATGCTATTAGAGAATTTTCCTCTATCAATTTGACTTCCAATATCTTGATTTCAGCGTACTTATCTCTAATGATCTGATATTTAACTTTTCCTTCCTGTCCTTTCTCCATAGCTGACACATGTCTACCTGGATGAGAGGACTACTCATGTTGTGAGAAAATTATCTCTTTACCTGTTGTAGGCTTGGCCCCTTCAACAATCCCTTGAGAAAACATAAGCCTATCACCTCTGGAATAAGTATGAGACCCTTCTACCCTATCTCTCCTCTTGGTTTATTTGCTTGAAGAAGCAATCTCTTGTTGCATTGGTGAGCCTGTAGGTGTTGTTTCATCACTAGACCTAGTTGAAGAAGATGGAGGAAAAGTTGAACTTGCAAAATGATCCCAAGACATGTTTGCTTGTGCTAATTGATGACAAAATAGCACTTTCACTAGGCCATGATGAAACAAACTCTTGTAGTGATTCTCCCCTTGATTTTGTACCTTTTATGTAATTTTGACCAAACTTTTGTACACGTAATAGGACAAATTGATTTGTTATACACCAATGAAATGCATCAGAAGTTTCATGTGATACTTATAAATCCTTGAATACCTGCCTTCACATGTGAAATACTTCATGATCATTTTCATGAGAGGGGTGTACCTATCCAACAAATGTCTGATTGGAAAAATATATGTTGGAGCTGCCTTATATTGTGTTTTTAGGTACATATTTTATTTTTAGAGGTCAAGGTCTTCTCTTTTGAACCAGATTTTTCCATTGTCTGGAATCCCTGTAGCTGCGGAGATAAGTTTCCTTGAAACAGTGATTTGAAACACTGCTATGGTCACTTTGTCCCTTTTAAGTTTAGTGGCAAAAGCACTAGTTAATTGGTCATGATACTTCAATTCTTCAACCCTCTGACAAAATGTAAGGCAACCTGCATCTTCAAAAGATTTCCTAATGAAGGGAGATGATAAGACCTCATGGGTTGATGTAGGTTCATTTCTAATGACATGTCCTCCTCTATGATTCCTCTGCTATGAGGTTTCAGACTCCATTTCAGCACTTAGCTCTTAGGATAGCAATTAGGGTTTTGACTGTGGGAAAACAGGGGATTTTCAATAGTTGTGAGGGAGTTTGGGGAAAACGAGGAGGATAGGGATGTGAAAAAATTCTAAGAATCTTTGGGGTGGTAGTGAGGGAGTTTAGGAAGCTAGGGAAAGTGGAATTACTAGATTTGGATGAGTGAAAGGCTTCCAAACAATGGAACGTAGTCCTATATTAAAAAAGGTTGTAGTTTGTCTAGGTTTTAGGTAGAATGGATGAATTTTGGGAGTGGGTTTGATGGGAGGAGTTTGGGTGAGTTTATTTCCAATATACGATGGTGTGGAAGCACTCAAATATGAATTTTAGCAGCAAATTTAACAAGATAAGGATGAAAACTTTGCTAATTGTATTCAAAACCCTAGGAGGTAAACATGAGAAAAATATGCATAGATGAAGGAAATGAAAGAAGTTTAAACCCTCAGATAGATCACCAACCTGTTTCATCATTAAAAAAATGTCACCGTGATGTAACAAAATGCTACAAATGGGTCATACTCTTGTAGAGATAATGGAGTTGCAACTCGTATATGCGTAGCAGAGATAGGGTCATTTGTGTAGCACAGTTTTAGAAATCAAGTGTTGGATGCAACAAACATTTCTTGGCAATGACAGAATTAACTTTTTGGAATGAAATGGAGTGTTGGAAAGTGCATTGGGAAAATGAGGAATGAATGAGAGTGAGTGGTAAGCTTTTATAGGTGGAGGAAAAACATAACCTTCAAACCTAAGGTACTAAACTAATCTCTACTATTCCTCCTAACATGAATTTAAATGGCAAAAAGACCAATTTTCCATAATTACACCTAGTAACCTAGTGGTGACCTAATGATGACTTATTTGTCGATTATGAACAAAAGTGAATATGGGAATCTAGTAATGATGATTTGACTTGACCATGAGACTAAAAGGAATACTAGAGACTAGCCTTCTTAACCGGTGATCAAATTTTTATTGAAATTTTTTTTGAAAATAAAAATTTGACCAGAAACACTAAAAATGGCTATGTAAAAGCACATTTGATTGTCGGTGGCTGACATGAATTGACAAGCACTAACATTGGCTCCAGCTGGGGATGGAAGCTCCTTGGAGGTTTCAAGAACACCATAGACCAGGTAACCTTATCCATTGGGCAATGGAGTCAAAATGCCATGGACTTGCCTCAAACTGAAAATTGACCGACTTACTAACTTTAACAAACTAAACTGACTTGACTCTAAAAAAAATCAGTAACTAATAAAATAAGCTTTATGGCCTTCTCCTCGGCTTCAAACTCCTATGATAGCCACTTGACACTTGAACATAAAAAATAAGCTGGTATATACAATGATGGTGAGAATTTTAGAAAATTTTCAAGTATGGTAGCGCTTGAGAAGCCTACCATTGATTTCTCCTCTTGAGTAATCTTCCCCATTCATCTCCTCCAATAGAAACACATTTTTTTCTCTAAAAGATGAGATTAGTTATGGTCCTTTCCATAAGTTTTCAAACTTGCCATGTTTGCCTTTTTCTTCATTTCTCGCATCCCAACAAAGAACTACATCTCCCAAATTGAAAGTGTCTTCTTTTGTCTTGTGATCATAGATCTTGATTCTTTCCTGAAGTTTAGAAGTGTTTTGAAAAAGTTCCTCCCTTGTTTTTCGTAAATGTATCATCTGGTTTATCCTTCGCTTCATATCATTTGTTTCATTGTCCAATTCCTGCAGAATTTTCATGACCGGGACAGCAAGAGATAAAGGAAAAATTGTATCAACCCCATACACCAACTGAAAATGAGACATACCCATTGATTTCTTAGTATTAACTTTATCCGCCCATAAATTATTAATGAGCTTTTTGTGCCAGTTCTTCTTATTGAAGTCTAAAACTTTCTTGATTATGTTGATCAAGGATTTGTTAGATGAATCTCCCAGACCATTCGCTTGTGGATGATAAGAAGTGGAACGTCCCAATACAATATGATACTTTGCACAAAAATCTACCATCCTTTTTTACTTGAAAGCAGTTGCATTATCAATGATTATCTTCTACAGGCAACCAAATCTAGATAAGATATTAGATTCAATAAACTGAATGATAACAGAATCAGTAGCTTGCCCAGTTGGGATTGCTTCAATCCATTTTGTAAAATAGTCAGTGGTTGTTAGGATCCACGTGTTGTGTTGATGATGAAGGGTGGATCTTACCAATAAAATCAAGACCCCATTGTTGGAAAGGAGCTATGATTGAAATGGGTTGCAAGGGTAATGGCAAAAGTTTTCTTTTTCCTTGGAAAATCTGACAGTCATGAAAATGCATCATTGTTTTATATACATAAGAGAAAAGAGTGGGCCAATAGAAACCAGCTCTCAAATTTTTGTTTGTTGTAGTCTTCGAGAAGTGATTACCACCACATTCTCCTTTGTGAAAATCTCTCATTGCATCTTTTGCTTCATTATCTACCAAACAATTCAGTAAAACACCACTAGGGTCTTTCCATAATAGAACACCAACAAGAATACAATATTTTGAAGTCTTAAACTTTAAAGATCTAGTTTTACCTTCAGGTACTTCTGGTGGAGGATTTAAATGTTGCAATACATAAACAATATCGTAATACCATGTAGATGAAATGAACATATTGGACACTTGTAAGTATGAGCCTTTTTCTTCTTCTTCAGAAAGTGCAACAATCAAATTGATATCTAGTGCATGCCAATTAGATTCAGCCATGAGCTTAGCCAAAAATTGTCCCTTGATGAGATTTGTGGGATTTATCTCCAAATCATAATCCAGCATAGCTGCAATCAATTTTCCTTGTCTGCCTGCAGCATTTATCTGCACAAAAATTTCCTTTACAGTTGTTGTGGGCACATAAGTAATGGTATGAGAATTTAGAATATAAACTTGAAAATATTTTAGAGCTTTCACTAATGCCACAACCTGATTCTCAATTATGTTGTATTTCAGTTCCACGTCTCTTATTGTTTGACTGAAGAATGCTATAGTTTGTTCATTTTTCTAGTCTTTCTTTTGCATTAGGATGACTGCTAATGTATGCTCAGAGGCAAATGAAAATATGTTGAAATCTGAAGTATAATTTGGACTAATCAAAGTAGGAGCAGTAGATAATGAAAATTTAACTACATGGAAATATTTGTTAGCATTTAAATACCATTTTACCTCGCTGTCCTTTTTCATCATTTATGTCATCTCTTTCAAAAGTTCAACGAGGTTGGGGATGAATCTTCTCAAAAAATTGATTTTCCCATTAAAAGAGTGAATATTTTTTTTGTTCCTTGGGAAATCTAATTGTTGAATGGCTTTAACTCTTGCAGGGTCAATTCGAATGCCATCTTTGGAGATAATATGTCCCATGAGCTTACCTTATTCCATGGAAAATAAGCTCTTCTTTGGATTAACTGAAATACCAAATTTTCTGCATTTCTGAAAAACAATTCTCAAATGATGTAAATGATCTTCGTCAGATTTGGAAAAAACTATGAGATCATCTAAATAAATAACCAGAAATACATCCTTTTCATTAGCGAAAGCTATGTCCATAGCCCATTGAAAAGCCGCTCCTACATTCTTTAATCCAAATGGCATCTTCGCGTACATGAATGTACCCCATGGTGTTGTGAAGGATGTTTTCAGCTGATCATATTTACGCACCAAAATCTAATTGTACCTCGAATATCCATCAACCAATGACATCCTAGAAGACCCAACTACCCTCTGAAGAATATGATCCATCTTTGGCAGGGGATAATTGTCCTTCAAGGACACTTTATTTAAATTTTTGAAATCAATGCAAAGATGAATATCCCCGGTCTTCTTTCTTATTGGCACTAGATTTGACATCCATTTAGAAAATTGAATAGGGACTATGATACCAGACTTATAAAGCCTATTTACCTCTTTCTCAATTGATGGTAACAACTTAGGATTAATCCTCCTCAGTTTCTAGCAAAATGGGTTTTGATCAAGCTTGACTGGAATAGTGTGTTGAATGATATTCTTGTCATAGACCTTCAAATATGAATAATCCCAAGCCAATACATCACAAAATTATGTCATTAAAGTGATGTACTTAATTTTCATCTCAGGAGATAAGGACTTTGATAATTTGACCATCTTAGGCTTGTCAGTTGCACCAATGTTCACATCTTCAACACCTTTCTCTGTGGGGACCATGGTGGGTTTTTTGGAAACATCATCTCCATCAAACAGATCTTCCAAAGGTACAATACCTCTTGGAATGTTATTGTCCTTCAACTGTAGTATTTCAATCTCAGTTGCTTCAAAATTTGGATCATTCATTTTAGATGCATCATCAATGTGGGAATTCTGGAATTCACCTTCCATCTATAGAAAATAATTGATTTGTTTGTCATCCCAAAACAACTGCCAAAATGTCATATTGTTAGGAACATCTAGGTGTTGTTTAACATGAATTGAATACTCCTTATTAGAGTGAATGGGAATCTTCACCATACTAGCTGCAGCAGCAAGAGAATTACTTATAACATTTTGAGTTCTAGGAATAAGAGAAAAAGTATATTCTGAAAAAGTTTTGAGGATGTCAAGGACAACATTGTGATAAGATCTCATTCTTGGATGCTTGGCCTGGTATTCCTCTTTCACTTGTTTTATTACCAACTCGAAGTCGCCATAAATAGAAATTCTCTTTGCTCCCAACTTTCAGAATTTCGAGACCAACAATCAGTGCTTCGTATTCCACCTCATTGTTTGAGCAATCAAAAGCTAACTTATCAGAACTCATTCTTACATTGCGTGGGATTTTTCATGAATGATGCAATGGGCCATGAATCCGGACACCAATCCCATCTCCTTCTTTTCCCAATGCACCATCAAAATCCATGGTCCAAAGACCATTTTCTTGATCCGAAAAAAGATCTTTTCAAGGTTGTACTGTTTGATATTTTGGAGAATGACTCGTTGATCCAAATGGAAAATGGCATCAACCCATGGTACTCATCCACCCATATTATTCATTGACCCATGGAATTTACCCATGGTATTGTAAATGGCATCTGCCCGTGGTGTTGTAAAATCCGCCCATGGTATTCATTCACCCATGGAATTTACCCATGGTATTGTAAATTGCATCTGCTCGTGGTATTGTAAAATCCACCCATGGTATTCATTCACCCATGGAATTGACCCGTGGTATTGTAACTGAAAAAAACTATAAGTGACAAGTCACATTTTGTAAAAGGAGAGATTGCCCGCCACAATGTAGCCTTTACAGTTCAGAGGCATGTAGCCACACATCTCTTCTCAGAGATAAGCTACCATCGCCCTAGCTGGTTTGTTTCCATTTTTGGTTGTAAGCATATTTCAGTATTTTCCATTAATGAAATGAAGTATTATTTCCACTGCATCTTTGTGTATATGGTTATCTATATAATTTGTTACGTTCCTGTTTAAATCCGGATTAGTGGGTTTTAATAAAAAGTTTCTTTGTGGTTTTGTTTATTGGGCATTCTCATGTTTTTCTTCTAGCAATGCAAGTTTTCAGATCTTGGGGGTCTCTCCTCCCAAGATCCATTTCAATATTTTAGATCTTGGGGGCCTCCTCCCAAGATCCGGATCGTTGTCTCAACACACTCTGTTTTCTGCACTAACTTGGAAATCCTTTCAAGAGAACTTACTAGCAGCAAACATTATTGAAATCATTCTTCTCTTTTCCTTCAGCAATCATAACTTTCTACACACTACTTATAACATCTAAAACCTCTAAAATTTCTACAAGCTGACTATCATCATCTACTGATCTCATATCACTATACAAAATGAAAGAATCTAGATCAGTGTGTACAACATGTATGGGATGATTTATTGGCTTTTCCTTGCTACTAATCATGAATTTCATTTTCTTCTCCCGGTAGAGTTTTCTGAGTTGCCCAAATACTTGAATAGTAGCATACAAAAAGTCAAGTTGTAAAGTGCCTTTCATCTTTTCCTCCAAGACCATGAAAGAAACATACCAAATTGAGGATGGATATCAATGACTACTACATGCATCAGAACATTCTTGGTCGTAATTTGGTCCAGGGACACTACTAAATCTTTGATAATGCCAAGGAATTTCACTCTTCCTGAATCAAATGAGTAGAGGTCATGATAAGGTTGGGTGATACTCAGTCCTAGTTTTTCCATGATTACTTTTGGCATGAGATTATGTGAGGCACTAGAATCTAGCATGGCGTTATGGAGGATAAAGTCATGAAGTTTGAGACTAAGATAAAAAGGTGGGATTTCATTATCTTCAAGACCTTCCTCTAAGGCTGGACCAAATAGAATTGCAGGCTCATCAATGGAAACGTTTACTGTGTCTGACATTTGGTCTACCTTCAACATTGTTGAAAATTGGCAACAAAAAATTGCTAAAAATAGAAGTGCTAAAAACAGCAGTTTGGGCTTCAGTGCTGGATTGGGCAACAGGGAATGAAAATTGGAATTGCTAAAAATAGAAGTTCTATTTTTAGCAATTCAAGTTGGATTCCTGTTTTTAGACAGTCCCTCGTCTAAAATAGGAAGTAAAATTCGAATTTGGTATTACTAGCAGTTTGAATATTAATTAATTAATTCTCCATGAGTTAATTAGTTAAGGAAAAACAAACTTGAAGCCTATGTGAGGACATGCAATATTTTATCTATTAATTGATGAATTTATCCATCAGTTAAAGAGATAAGGATGAGTTGTAATTATGATTTGTAATTAGTTGGCTCAGTTAACTGAGTCAAGTCTAGTTATATTAATTTAACAAGTTGTTAAATTAATGAGATTCAGTTTGTTAATGCTTGCATGCATGTAACAACTAGTATTTTCAGATAACTTAATATTATAGCTTAAATAACTCATGCATGTCAATTCAGACAGAGACCCAGTTAAGATCAGAGAACAGACAGTGTACTATCAGTTGGATGAATGTTTTTCTTATAAAGAAAGCTCATCCATGATGAGGATTTATCTCCTTCAGGTTTGTACAGTTATTTCAGACGTCAGTGTTGTGTGTGAGGTGAGAATCACACAAGTTGTAGCTGAAGGACTTAGGAAAAACTGTGCATAGAAATAGGAGGCTTGGAGGGCAGAGGAGAAGGTTTGTGAGAAGCCTTTGACTGTCTATGAGCAACATAGGGATTGTACTAAGAGCTGGATAGCTTCCAAGCTAAGGCTTTATGTAATTTGGACATATTTCCACTTGTATGATAATACAGAGATGGGGTTTTAAGCTGGTATTTTCCCCTAGTTATATCTTATGTGTTATGTGTGATTGATTCCTTCTTATCAGTTATATGTGTTCTTATTGATGTTGCAAATGGTTGATTAAGCTTCCGCTAAATTGTTTGTAGAAGTAGATCAAGTGTTTTGCTTTAGTACATTGCATTCCCAGGTTGATCTACAGATGGGAAATTTCTACATGGTATCAGAGCTAGCTGGTTCGTAGAAAAATTTCTACATGGTATCAAAGCTAGCAAATTTGTAGGAAAAATTCTAGAAAATTCTACATGGTATCGGAGCATAGGTGATCAATGAGAGAACAATATACTGAGAGGAGATTTCAAAGTTTTGAGTTTTGGGTTGAGAGTTTGCAGAGCAAATATAAAAACTTTTGTATAAAATTTTCATAAATAAATAGCAGATTTGGATTCCTTATGGAAAAATATCCAAAATCAAAAAAACATCAGCTGAATCAGAGTTCGAATGAGGGAGATATCGCTAATTTAAAATCAGCTATTTTTCTAAAAAAAATTGTGACGGCGGGAAAGTGGAAATAGATTGGTGTGCTAGCCAAGAACCTGTATGCACTTGAGGCACAAGATGCATGCAAAACCTTGAATAGAAAGGCAAGGTTTAGAGACTTGGTGGTTGAGAGGGAAAGTATATTACCTCTCAACATGCAGCGCTAGAAGAAGTCTCAGACAATTGTGGAGGAGCCACGATTGGTGCAGCAGCTTCAGGAGGTTGTGGAGCAACCACAACAGGGGAAGCTGAGTGGAGATTGAGTAGAGACATCTATGCATGCGGATACCTCTAGTAGGGGGAAACATTGAGCCAGGTGGGTAGAGGGATCACATGCAGCCATACCTATAGGTAGGAGATGGGGCGATGTGGAGTGATCGTCCCATGGAGGAGGGGTTGGATCCTTGAGGTACCAAACCTCTTGGATGAGACCTTGCTACGGAAGTCCTGATTTGGAGTAGCAGGAACTGACTAATTGGGTAGAGACAGATGTGGATGGAGCGGTAGAGAGAGCTACAGTGCATGGAATCCCAGGACAACACAGAGCATGCAGGCTGCAGCAATACGAGAGGGACAAGTGTGTTGCACAGTGCAGGGTATCACAGAGAAGGGTGCAACAGTACGAGATGCATGAAGATGTTGGAGTAGCACAAAGGTCAAAGAGGGATCACTTGTCAGCATTATGTAGAGCTTCAGCATCAGAGTATGTTACTAGTCCAACAGAGTGGTTAGTTGGGAGTTTTTTTTGTTCAGAGAGTTGCTGGAGCAACCACACTTGGTAGATGTGGTGCATGCAGAACATTCCAGAGGTACAGGATCGGGTTCGAGAGGAAGCCTTTCTTGTTGAGAGGGAGTGTTGAAAAAAATTCTAAAAATAGAAGTGCTAAAAATAGCACTTCTAAAAATAGCAGTTTGGGCATCAGTGTTGGATTAGGCAATAGGGAATGAAAAATGGAAGTGCTAAAAATAGAAGTTCTACTTTTAGTAGTTCAAGCTGGATTCGTGTTTTTAGACAGTCCCTCATCTAAAATAGGAAGTAAAATTCGAATTTGGTCTTAACATCAGTTTGAATATTAATTAATTAATTCTCCATGAGTTTATTAGTTAAGGAAAAACAAACTTGAAGTCTGTATGAGGACATGCAACAATTTATCTATTAATTGATGAATTAATCCATCAGTTAAAGAGATAAGGATGAGTTGTAATTAGTTGGGTCAGTTAACTGAGTCAAGTCTAGTTATATTAATTTAACAATTTGTTAAATTAATGAGATTCAGTTTGTTAATGCTTGCATGCATGTAACAACTGGTATTTTTAGAAAATCGAATATTATAGCTTAGATAACTCATGCATGTCAGTTCAAACAGAGACCCAGTTGAGATCAGAGAAGGGACAGTGTACTATCAGTTGGATGAATATTTTTCCTATAAAGTAAGCTCATCCATGATGAGGATTTATCTCCTTCAGGTTTGTGCAGTTATTTCAGAGGTCAGTGTTGTGTGTGAGGTGAGGATCACATAGGTTGCAGCTAGAGGACTCAGGAAAAACTGTGAATAGAAATAGGAGGCTTGGAGGGCAGAGGAGAAGGTTTGTGAGAAGCCTTTGACTGTCTATGAGTAGCAAAGGGATTGTACTGAGAGCTGGATAGCTTCCAAGCTAAGGCTTTGTGTAATCTGGACATATTTCCACTTGTATGATAATACAAATATGGGGTTTTAGGTTGGTGCTTTCCCCTAGTTATATCTTCTGTGTTATGTGTGATTGATTCCTTCTTATCAGTTATATGTGTTCTTATTGATGTTGGTCATGGTTGATTAAGCTTCCGCTAAATTGTTTGTAGAAGGAGACCAAGTGTTTTGCTTTAGTACATTGCATTACCAGATTGATCTATAGATGGAAAGTTTCTACATGGTATCAGAGCTAGCTGATTTGTAGAAAAAGTTCTACATGGTATCAAAGCTAGCTAATTTGTAGGAAAAATTCTAGAAAATTCTACATGGTATAGGAGCATAGGTGATCAAGGAGAGAACAATATACTAAGAGGATATTTCAAAGCTTTGAGTTTTGGGCTGAGAGTTTGTAGAGAAGATATGAAAATTTTTGTACAAAATTTTCAGGAATAAATAGCAAATTTGGATTCCTTGCAGAAAAATACCCAAAATAAAAATAAAAAAATCACCTGAATCGGAGTTTGGATGAGAGAGATATCGCTAATTTAAAATCAGCTCTTTTTCTAAAAAAATTCATGACGGCGGGAAAGTGGAAATAGATTGGTGTGCTAGCCTAGAACTTGTATGCACTTGAGGTACAAGATGCATGTAAAGCCTTGAGGAGAAATGCAAGTTTAGAGACTCGGTGGTTGAGAGGGAGAGTATGTTACCTCTCAACATGCAGCGCCAGAAAAAATCTTAGACAATTGTGGAGGAGCCACGATTGGTGCAGCAACTTCAGGAGGTTGTGGAGCAGCCACAACAGGGGAAGCTGAGAGGAGATTGAGTAGAGACATCTACTCATGCAGAGACCTATAGTAGGGGGGGACTTCGAGCCAGGTGGACAGAGGGATCACATGCAGCCATACCTCTAGGTAGGAGGTGGGGCGATGTGGAGTGATTGTCCCATGGAGGAGGGGCTGGATCCTTGAGGTACCCAACCTCTTGGATGAGACCTTACTATGGGAGCCCTGATGTGGAGTAGTAGAAACTAACTGATTGGGTAGAGATAGATGCAGATGGAGCGACAGAGAGAGCTACAGTGTAAGGAATCCCAGGACAGCATGGAGCATGCAGGCTGCAGCAATGCGAGAGGCAGAAGTGTGTTGCACAGTGCAGGGTATCACAAAGAAGGGTGCAATAGTGTGATATGCATGGAGATGTTGCAGTAGCGCAGAGCTCAGAGAGGGAGCACTTGTCAGCAGCAAGCAGAACTTCAGCATCAGAGTATGTTTCTAGCCCAACAGAGTGCTCAGTTGGGAGTTTTTTTTGTTCCGAGAGTTGTTGGAGCAACCACACTTGGTAGATGTGTTGCATACAGAACATTCCAGAGGTATAGGATCAGGTTCGAGAGGAAGCCATTCTTGTTGAGAGGGAGTGTTGAAAATTGGCAACAAGAAATTGCTAAAAATAGAAGTGCTAAAAATAGAAATTTGGGCATTAGTGCTGGATTGGGCAATAGGGAATGAAAAATGGAAGTGCTAAAAATAGAAGTTCTATTTTTAGCAGTTCAAGCTGGATTCCTATTTTTAGACAGTCCCTGGTATAAAATAGGAAGTAAAAATCGAATTTGGTCTTACCAACAGTTTGAATATTAATTAATTAATTCTCCATGAGTTAAATCGTTAAGGAAAAACAAACTTGAAGTCTATGTGAGGACATGCAACAATTTATCTATTAATTGATGAATTTATCCATCAGTTAAAGAGATAAGGATGAGTTGTAATTAGTTGGCTCAGTTAACTGAGTCAAGTCTAGTTATATTAATTTAACAAGTTGTTAAATTAATGAAATTCAGTTTGTTAATGCTTGCATGCATGTAACAACTGGTATTTTCAAATAACTGAATATTATAGCTTAAATAACTCATGCTTGTCAGTTTAGACAAAGACCTAGCTGAAATTAGAGAAGGGACAGTGTACTATCAGTTGGATGAATATTTTTCCTATAAAGGAAGCTCATCCATGATTAGGATTTATCTCCTTCAGGTTTGTGCAATTATTTCAGAGGTCGGTGTCGTGTGTGAGGTGAGAATTACACAGGTTGTAGATGGAGGACTCAGGAAAAATTGTGCATAGAAATAGGAGGCTTGGAGGGCAGAGGAGAAGGTTTGTGAGAAGCCTTTGACTATCTATGAGCAGCAGAGGGATTGTACTAAGAGCTGGATAGCTTCTGAGCTAAGGCTTTGTGTAATCCAGACATATTTCCACTTGTATGATAATACAGAGATGGGGTTTTAGGCTGGTGCTTTCCCCTACTTATATCTTCTCTGTTATGTGTGATTGATTCCTTCTTATCAATAATATGTGTTCTTATTGATGTTGCTCATGGTTGATTAAGATTCCACTAAATTGTTTGTAGAAGTAGATCAAGTGTTTTTCTTTAGTAAATTGCATTACCAGGTTGATCTATAGATGGGAAATTTCTACATGGTATCAAAGCTAGCTAATTTGTAGAAAAAGTTCTACATGGTATCAAACCTAGCTAATTTGTAGGAAAAAATCTAGAAAATTCTACAAGCATTTTAGCAATCTGAAACTTATACTTATCATTCTTCACTAATTCAGTTAGAGGAATTGAAACTTTCGGCTTAGAAATTTCATTCTCTAAACTAAATATATTAGATTGCTTTACTACCTCTTTTACAGCAATGTCCTTTTCTATCTGTCCTTTGGCTTAAGACTCCTTATGACTTTCACTTTGAACCTCTTTATATTTTCTCACATTGCTGGTAGACGTTTCATTGGTTTTATCCCATTTCAGTGTGACAATCTCCTTTTCTTTATTCTAATTTGCAGGAGTTGCTTCTTTTCTTTGTGTATCGTTTTGTGCATTTTCCTCTTTTGATTCAATGTAATAGGTACATTTATGTTCCTTAAGTTGTATTGTTTCTGCAAATGACTAAGAGCATTCTGATATCCTCTTTGGTATTCTTCAGTTTTCACCACCCATAGATCATCACTTGCAACTAAAAGCTATTGATCGCTTGGTACAAAAGACTCTTCAGAAAACCGATTTTCCCCCGTCAAAAAGGTAGGCAGCACGCCTTCATCAAAGAAATTATTTTCTTCTATAATTTCCTCTTCATCTTCTTCCTGCCCTTCGCTCTAATTCTGTTGAAATGGAGCTCTTACTTGTCCTTGAAGATCTTGATTTCGCTTCTCTTTCTATCTATTTCTGAACTGTTGTTCTTGTTGGCCTCAAATATTCAGATTCCTTATTGAAGGCTCTACTTGTCGATTTGTTATGGACATTCTGTCCATCATTATATCCATGGTTTTGATCAAAGTGTCAAGATTTACATCTGAAGATGATGAGGGCTCTTCTTTAAAAACAAATTTCTTCTTAGACCTCTCAGGCTTTGATTTAAACATCTTGATGACTAGATTAGCTTTGAAACTTACTACATTTTATTGCATTTCTTCAAGAGTTACAGGCTCTCTCTCCCTAAGATGATATGCCATGTCTAGGTCGAAGGCATCAGGGTAGTGGAGAAGTGCTAGACCAAGTGGAGGCTTCATATCGTCAGGAATAGAATTAGATACCGTATTGAAACTTACTGTGAACTCCTAGACTGTCTCATTGTGATTTATTTTC
Source organism: Pinus tabuliformis (assembly GCA_031772625.1). Lineage (NCBI taxonomy): Eukaryota > Viridiplantae > Streptophyta > Pinopsida > Pinales > Pinaceae > Pinus > Pinus tabuliformis. Next base: position 815,091,463 of record CM062805.1, on the reverse strand, counting down.
ATTGAATTGTACTCAGCCAAAATCTGCAGTGGATTTTTCTTCTCTTGTCGTCATTCTAGGAACAACTCTATCAAGCGCTGTGAGATATTGACAGAATTGGTAGCCAAGCTGTGAAACCATTTCTTCACATCTCCGGAAAAAATCTGAGTTATAATTCTCATATTAGCATCATCTTCATCAATTTCTTCCAGATCGATAAAATATACCAAATTATCAACATGATGTTGGGTTGTGATTTCTAAGCTTCCATCAAATAGAGGGAGTATTTCGCCATAGTTATGAGGTAGAGAAGCAAGTTGAGAAGGCAGCATAAGAGGTGCAAATTGTGTCATGATTTCTAGAGGTGGTGTAGGTACTACAATGGGCTATGTAGGTAAAGATGATGACAATAATGGAGGTAGTGGAAGAAGAGATGAGGCAGTTGATGTATTTGTAAGTGTAGTAGATGTATTTGGAGGTATAGTAGAGGATGAAATAGTAGTTAAGTATTCAAGTTGATATTGGATGTAGGCTTTTTCAGTAGTGATTTGGAGCTGGTCAGAAAGACTTTGAATTTTGTCAAAACTCAACCACAACTCATGATCATCTTTAAAAAATAGGGATTCAGAAGATGGGAATGAGATTCAAATTTAAGGGGTTCAGATATCACTTCAGAAATGCAAGACTCAGATTTTGAACTTGAAAGAGACAATTCTAACTGAATATCAAAAGGAAGATGCTTAAAAGTAAATAATTTTTTAGGCAAAGAAGTTGCCCTTTTTATTTTTCGAACTGCACTTTCAGAGATAGGTAACTTGAGTTTTCTTAGTAGTCTTTTGGGTCATCAACATTAAAAGGTGGATTTGGGTCAGGATTTGACCTAATATGTCTTTTAGGAGCCAGAATTTTTTCACACCTCAAACTTGATGAAATTTGTAAAATCAAACTATCTTTAGATACTGGATGTTGTCAACTACAGTACAAGTTTTCTTGAAAGCTCTAAAAAATTTCCCAGGAATGACTTATCAGTCATTTCCACGGCAACAATGCCAAAAATGTTATCCCCTACAATGTCCTAGGTTGAGGAGGAGATCAAAAGAGGTAAACTCAAACCACTTTCAGTTCAGTAGCTAGCCCTACTAAACTAGAGAGGGATCTCTCTAGGATTTTTCAATGAATAACCAAAAATAAATGGATTTTAGGCTAGATATACAAGTCTTGTTTGAGTATTTGAGAATTTAGGGTTTTTAGTTTGCTGGACTAGGGATGAGAACATGAAATTAGGTCAAGGTATCAAGTGCGCAGTAACAGACATAAGACGAGCTAGATAATAGTGTGTTATGGTGAACTTAAGATTTAGTCAATATAGTGTAGGTCTGAGAGTTTAAGAAAACATAATGAGCATATATAAAGCATGAATTCATTAATCCTAAAAGAAGAGAAAGACAAGCATGATTTTTCACATAAACAGAGCTTAAATATAAGAATTATGTTTATATGATTGTAAGGAAAACCATAGGAAGAATTCAAAGCATGTAAAGGGAGATGATTTCATCAATTAGAAACTGATATGAAAGGAAAATGACACCATAGACTCACTGAACAAGTATTCCTGAAAAAATAGTTGCAACTTCTCCTTCATTAGTTGTAAGAGAACATAGTGTGCAAGTCTCTCCACAAAAGTCCAACCCTTCTCACTAAATGAGAAATCATACATATAGACTCAAAAAAACCATTTCTCCACCTTCAGGGGTTGAATCCCTAAGTGGTGGAAAAGTTACCAAGAATCTCTCAACAAACCAGAGAGTTTTGCTACCTTTATGAGACTTAATTAAACATTGAAACCACCTAGCATGCCTATTAACTCAATAATTACATCATCAAGTCTTCAAAATATACAAATTACATCATAAAACCAAAATCTAGCAAAATTTGAAGTGAAAAAGTCAGCTACAAGTATAAGCATAGTGCATTTGACTATAAGCGTAGTGCATTCAGCTATAAGCACAACGCCACCTTACAGAAAGTTTTTGGAGGCCTTATGGAAATCAAATTTGAAAAGTAAGAGAACTGTCAACTAGTATTCTCTGTCTAGTTTCCAGATCAACTTGAACTTTTGGAAATGGAGCAAGGGAAGGCCTTAAAAAATCAATTCTCCTAAGGTGACTCTATAATCAGAGTGCATGTTCTAGAACAGTGGCAAAAAGTGTCTTTTTCACTCCTTTTTTGACTTTTTCTCTTCACCAGTTTGCTGACTTGCTTCCAAAAGTGGATTTTTGAGATCCTTAGGGAAAAAATCTAGCCAAGAATATAAAATTTTCATCATAGGGAGCCTTGAGATGAAAGCATAGTGCCAAGGCACTGCACTTATAGAATTTCCTGTGTTTTTAAAACAGTAAAAAATGACCAAAATTTTGGAAATGACAAAATTTTCTGCAAATTTCCTCAAAATTGTTGTGTGAGGGTATAATAGGATATTCTATGCCATGAATGAGGCCTCATCAAGTAAATAAAACTTCTATTTGTCATTTTGACCAATTAGGTTTTCCTTGAGTTTGCTCTTCAAATGCTTGATCCTGACTTGAGATACTTTGTTTCTGATATGGTATTGCATAGCCATATGCCTCTGCAATTTTTTGTTCTTGTTTTCCTTCTTAAGGAGCCGCTCTAGGTGTCCATTTACCTTTCTAAGCCAATAACCCTATCTTCATTGATATTTCTAGTGATTAGATCATCTACCATAATCTGTTCTTTTGGTGGAGAAACCTCTCTTTGTAGCTCAAGCTTTTAGCTGCTCTAGTCCTTGGTCTCCCTTATGCACTTTTCTTTCCTTTACCCTTTGACACTTCCATTTCAACTACTGCTTTTCCCTTTGTATCTTATTTCTTTGAAGTAGTTTCTTCTTTGTCTTGAATCATCTGGTTCATCTTCAGTTGCATGTTCTCTTGTTGCAGGCATGCTATTAGAGAATTTTCCTCTATAAATTTGCCTTCCAATCTCTTGATTTCAACCTACTTATCTCTAATGATCTAATATTTAAATTTTCCCTCCTGTCCTTTCTCCATAGCTCACACGTGTACCTGGATGAGAGGACTACTCATGTTGTGAGAAAATTATCTCTTTACCTATTGTAGGCTTGGCCCCTTCAACAATCCCTTGAGAAACCACAAGCCTATCACCTCTGGAATAAGTATGAGACCCTTCTACCCTATCTTTCCTCTTGGTCTATTTGCTTGAAGAAACAATCTCTTGTTGCTTTGGTGAGCTTGTAGGTGTTGTTTCATCACTAGACCTAGTTGAAGAAGATGGAGGAAAAGTTGAACTTGCAAAATGATCCCAAGAAATGTTTGCTTGTGCTAATTGATGACAAAATAGCACTTTCACTAGGCCATGATGAAACAAACTAGTGTAGTGATTCTCCCCTTGATTTTGTACCTTTTATGTCATTTTGACCAAACTTTTCTACAAGTAATAGGACAAATTGATTTGTTATACACCAGCGAAATGCATCAAAAGTTTCATGTGATACTTATAAATCCTTGAATACCTACCTTCACATGTGATTTGAAACCCTGCTATGGTCACTTTGCCCCTTTTAAGTTTAGTGGCAAAAGCAAACTGAGTGCTATGGTCACTTTGCCCCTTTTAAGTTTAGTGGCAAAAGCACTAGTTAATTGGTCATGATACTTCAATTCTTCAACCCTCTAACAAAATGTAAGGCAACCTGCATTTTCAAAAGATTTCCTAATGAAGGGAGATGATAAGACCTCATGGGTTGATGTAGGTTCATGTCTGATGACATGTCCTCCTCTACGATTCCTCTTCTATGAGGTTTTAGACTCCATTTCAGCGCTTAGCTCTTAGGATAGCAAATAGGGTTTTGACTATGGGAAAACGGGGGATTTTCAGTAGTTGTGAGGGATTTTGGGGAAAATGAGGAGGATAGGGATGTGAGAAAATTCTAAAAAACTTTGGGGTGGTAGTGAGGGAGTTTAGGAAGCTAGGGAAAGTGGAAATACTAGATTTGGATGAGTGGAAGGCTTCCAAACAATGGAAACAAAGTCCTATAGTAAAAAAGGGTGTAGTTTGTCTAGGTTTCAGGTAGAATGGATGAATTTCGGGAGTGGGTTTGATGGGAGGAGTTTGGGTGAGTTTATTTCAGATATATGATGGTGTGGAAGCACTCAGATATGAGTTTTAGTAGCAAATTTAACAAGATAAGGATGAAAACTTTGTTAATTGTATTCAAAACCTTAGGAGGTAAACATGAGAAAAATGTGCATAGATGAAGGAAATGAAAGAAGTTTAAACCCTCAAATAGATCACCAACCTATTTCATCATTAGAAAAATGTCACCATGATGTAACAAACCACTAAAAAGGGGTCATACTCTTGCAGAGATAATGGAGTTGCAACTTGGTATATGCGTAGCAGAGACAGGGTCATTTGCGTAGAACAATTTTAGAAATCAAGTGTTGGATGCAACGAACATGTTAGGCCAAGCATTAACTCCTCAAAGAAAAATTGATTCATATTTCATATTCCTTCAGGTGGTCTTTATTATATACATGAGGGAGAGACTATTCACTTCATCTCCCAATGACTGTTCATATTACTTATTATTTATTTACATTATATTCACCGAATCCTTATGATTAGGTGTCAACATTCCCCACCTTAATCTGAAGGGATGTTGGTGAGTCCAAGCATCATTCTGAATCGTTCAAGCTTTTCTCTTCCAAGTTATTTGTTGGAGATGTCAGCAATTTTCTCATTAGTGGAACAATGACGGAGATGGATTGTTTTGGCCTCAACATGATGTCGAATCAGATGATATCTGGTATTGATGTGCTTCGTTGGATCATGGGACTTTGGGTTCTTGGCCAACTTTATTGAGAGGTATTTTCAATCATGAGTGGAGTTGATTGTACTTGTTTTACCTACAAATCTTCAAGAATTTTCCTGAGCCACACAATTTCTTTTGTTGCTTCAATTGTTGCCACGTATTCCAATTCTGTTGTGGAATCTGCTAGAACTGATTGTTTGCGTGATCTCCAAGAGACAGCTCTGAATCCAAGACTCATAGCATATCTTAAGGTAGATACCCCAGTTTCTTTGTCTCCATCGAAGTCTGAATCAGAATATCCAATCAAGCTGAAGTCGTCCACCTGTGTATACTTGATTCCAAAGTCTTGAGTTCCCTTCAAGTACCTTAGAACTCTTTTTGCAGCAGACCAATGTCCCTCGCAAGGCTTTTGCATAAACCTAGAGAGGATTCCAACATCAAACGAAATGTTTGGTCTGGTAGTAGTTAGGTAGTTGAGACTTCCTACAAGCTGTCTATACTTTGTTGTATCCTCAAATTCTATTCCTTCAATAGATGTGAGATTTAAGTTTTGTTCCATTGGAGTAGTAAGAGGATTGCATTCTGTCATGCCAAACCTGTTCAACAGATCTCCAATGTATTTCTTTTGAGAAATAAATATGGACTTCGGATGTTGGGTTACTTCAATACCAAGATAGTAATGAACATAGCCCAAATCAGTCATTTCAAAACTTTTACCCAATTCATTCTTTATGGATGCAATGTAGCTTTCATTGTTCCCTGTCATAAAAAGATCATCTACATATACCACAAGATATACAAATGTTTTGCCAACTTTCTTGACAAAAAAAATTGCATCATCAAGATCATAATGTTTGAAATTGAGTTTCAGAAGATGCTCAGTTAGTTTTTCATACCAGGCTCGCTGTGCTTGTTTGAGGCCATACAAGGACTTCACAAGTTTGCATACTTTATGTTCAAGTCCTTTCACAGCAAATCCTTCAAGCTGGGACATAAAAACATTCTCTTTTATATCTCCATTCAAGAAAGCAGTTTTTACATCCATTTGATGGACCTTCCAACCGTTCTGAGCTGCTAGGGCAAAGAGTGTCTGGATGGTAGCCCATTTTGCTGTGGGGGCAAAATTATCCTCATAATCAACCCCTTCCTTCTGTGAAAAACCTTTTGCCACAAGCCTAGCTTTGTGCTTGTCAAGTGAGCCTTCATCTTTATACTTGTTCTTGTAGACCCACTTGCAACCAATTGGTTTGGTTCCTAATGGAGGATCAACCAACTTCCAAGTGCCATTCTTTATGAGGGCATCATAGTCCTTTTGCATCGCTTCTTTCCATTCATCATGAGAAGCAGCTTCTTTGAAGGAAGTTGGTTTAAAATCTACAGACAAGTTCAATTCACAATCATAAGAAACATCCATATCAACAAGTGAATTAGAGTCATCTACATCACCTCCATTTTGCCGGTTTGAGTTTCTAGTTCCTGTCTTTCCAACCTCATCAGGATGAACACTTTCAAATGTCTTTGTCAGCCACTTTGGGGGACCTTTCTTAGATGGTCCAGGCTACTCCACTGATTGAGTTTGGAATGAATCAAGGTTGAGTCTCCCAATTCTATCAATCACATCACATAAAGCATCATCTGTTGTTGGAGTTTCATGTAGGGGAGAGTGTTCTTCAGAAGAAGACTCCACATGTTGATCTAGTATAGGAATCCCCCCTTCAAGATGTGGAATCTGATTATCAAATTCTTGAAATGATTTTGCTTTTGTGAATCTATCCAAGTGATCAAGTTTCCGCTCAACAACATTTTCAGTTTTGGATGATTCAAGAGAAATTACATCTCTAAATACAACAAAATTTTTATTTACTTCATCATAGAGACGATATTCTTTGGAGGTGTTTGAATACCTCGGGAAGATACATTTATGACTTCTAGCACCAAGTTTGTTTATATGTACCTTTGGTATCAAGGCATAACAGGTGGAACCAAAGACCCTGATATTCTTTACCGAAGGAACATGTCCATACCACATTTCATATGGAGTCTTGTTTCTAATAGCATTAGATGGACATCTATTCTTTATATATGCAACACATAGAACAACATCAGCCCAAAACATTATCTTTACATTTTTTAAGAAGAGCATGGATCGTACCATATTTAAGATTGTCCTATTCATTCTTTCAGCTACACCATTCTATTGGGGATTATAAGGCGCAGTTGTTTGATGTTTGATCCCATGTTGGCGAAGATAGTTTTCAAATTCATTTGATGTGTATTCTTTTCCATTATCAGTGAAAATAGACCTAATATGAGATTGTGCATCATTTTCAATCCATTTATGAAAGTTCTTGAATGTTTGAAAAGCATTAGATTTGTTCTTCAATAAATAAACCCAACACATTCTGTTGTAGTCATCAATAAATGTCATCATATATTTGTTTCCATTTGCAGAAGGAACAGGCATTGGACCACATAAATCTGAATGAATGAGTTCAAGTTTTCTATGTGCTCTTGAATGTGAATCATGAAAAGACTGTTTGCTATGCTTTCCTAGAATGCAAGCATCACATTGCTTAAATTTCCTAGGAATTGTAGGCAAACCAGCAACACCATTTTTCTTCAACAAGCGAAGGCTGTCATAGTTCAAATGTCCAAGTCTAGCATTCCATAATAAACTTGATGGAAGTGTACGTTCTTTATGATGAGAATTTTATGAGAAATGTTGTGCACGAGCAGAGGTACCTTGCATCTTGAGAAGCCTTTCTTCTTCTATTCCCTTTATGACAAGTGAGTGGTCAGATGCTTTTCTTACCTCAAGCTTGCCATCAAACATATGAATGGAGTGACCTTGCTGGCAGATTTGGACCAAGGACAGCAAGTTTCTCTTGAGTTGTGGGAGATATAGAACATGATGTAGAAGAAAGTCTAGAAGACTAGGCAGTTTAAGCCTGATTGTGCCAAGCTTTGATGGCTTTATTTTTGATTGGTCTGCAAAGTATACTACTCCATCAACATTGTCAGTGAATTCTTCAAAAAAATATTTTCTATGAGTCATGTGGTAGGTTGCTTCTGAATCAAACAACCAATCATTTTTCCAAGAAGGAAGTGAAGCATTAAATAAATCTTCATTTACTCTAATATTACATTGTGCCACAACATAGTGAGTGGATTCAAGTGCTTTACCTTTGTCTGTATCATTAGTTTTACCTTTTTGTTGCTCAATTTTGTCCTATGGTAACTTGCATGTAGAGGCATCATGTGATCCATTTCTTTTGTAGCGTATGTAGTGCAAATCTTCCTTTTCTCCTTGAGAGTGTCTACCCCCTGCCTCTGAAATATCTTCCTCTTCCTCTTTGACCACCTCTTCCTCTTGAAGAATCTTGAGCGGGATGCTTTTCTTTATGAGCAAGGCACACAGCCTCTTCAGAAGATTCAGGGGATGTCTTCTTTCCAAAAGCTTTCTCTCTTTCAGCAAACCTTTTCACAAGAGAGTCAAAGGTGATATCTTTGAGATTTCCATTTGCTTGCAATGACTCAAGATAATTGGAGTAAGTAGGATAAAGTTCCTTGAGAAAAGCGATAAGAGGAATATCCAATTCAACCTTAATGGATTTGATATCATGCATTATAGACTTTACTTTAGATGCAAGAGAAAGAGGATCATTATTTTGTAGTTCAAGATTGAAGAGTTTAATCATGAGTTGAACGACTTCAAGTGCAGAATGTGAGTCATAGAGTTCTTTCAGCTTTTGTAAGGCTTCAAAAGCAGTTGAAAATGGCGAAATATGGTGACTCACCTCTTCATTTACAGATGTTGCTATTAATGCATAAGCTTTGTTGTTCTTGTTTTCCCAAATGACAAGCTCTTTGTCTGAGGTAGGTTGTTCTGGATCTTTGTCTCCATCTCCAACACACACTCCTTTCCACAACTCATTGAAAATGAGCACGTGTTTTATCATCCGCAACCACTCATGATAGTTCTCTTTTCTAGTGAGAACTATTCCCACGATGATATGATTGAATGCATACTGTAACAAAAAAAAACTTCTGCTACCATACTTTTACTCTTAATGGGAAAAAATATAGTTCTGATATGACTAGATAGCAAACTTTTTCACCCAACTCAACTTGATCACCCAATGCAGCCCTTCAAAAAATTTTAACACACAGCATGATTTTAAAACATGCACAAAATCAGGGCTCAACTCACATCATAGGATAGCACTTCATAGGCAGTGTACCAAAATAGTTCAAGATACCATGTACAATCAATGCATGGCTCATGCACATCATAGGACAGCTACCAAAAACCAATTTTCAAATGGTTCAAACTCGAAGCCTTGAATTAACAATAAATACGAGTTTCCATTCAAGATTATTGAAGCCTTACGAGGTTTTTAACACCATGTATTGGCAAAAAATGTAAAAAAACATGTAAGTACCATTAGAGAATCAATTGGAATCCATCACGCTATATCAGAATCGTTGAAGTCATCTTCAAAGGAATTGAAGAAATCAACATCAGAAAGCAGCATACCAAGTGCAGTGTCATTCAGCGCTTCCACCACTTGTTACTTTAAACTGAATCTCAATGTAAATACCAGCGCTTCCGCATCTCGGCAATGGAACCTGATTCATGCACGCAGGTGTGCTTTGATATCATCAATGCAGGTGTGCTTTAACTGAGGTAATGCTTCACGCAGAGCTCACGTACCCAGCAGCCGCACCATACTCTCAGAGCTCAATTTGACAGCCTCACGATGGCTCTTGGGGTCACGCAACAAGAGACCGTTCGGTGGAATAGTTCTGGTTTTGTTCTGGTTTCAATGGAGGGTTCTTCAATAGAGCAGCTATGAAGCGAAATGGCAGAATGGTTATGCGTTAGACAGTGGCAGTGACTACAGAGTGGCAATGACTATAGAGGGGACAGAGAGCATAGTAGACAGTGGACAGTAGGCAGACTCCACAGGGGCAGAGGACAGAGAGCACAATAGGCAGAAGGGAGTTACAACTAATTTTGGGAGCTGGCTTTGATACCATGTCAGGCCAGGCAGTAACTCCTCAAAGAAAAATTGATTCGTATATCATATTCCTTCAGGTGGTATTTATTATATACATGAGGGAGAGACTGTTCACTTCATCTCATGGACTGTTCATGTTACTTATTATTTATTTACATTATATTCACCCAATCATGATGATTAGGTTTCAACAAAACATTTATTGGCAATGACAAAATTACCTTTTTGGAATGAAATGGAGTGTTGGAAAGTGAAATGGGAAAATCAGGAATGAATAAGAGTGAGTGTTGAGCTTTTATAGGTGGAGAAAAAACATAACCTTCAAACCTAAGATACTAAACTAATCTCTACTATTCCTCCTAACATGAATTTAAATGGTAAAAAGACCAATTTTCCATAATTACACCTAGCAACCTAGTGGTGACCTAATGATGAGTTATTTGTCAATTATGAACAAAAATGAATATGGGAATCTAGTAATGATGATTTGACTTGACCATGAGACTAAAAGGAATACTAGAGACTAGCCTTCTTAACCGGTGATCAAATTTTTATTGAAAAAAAAATTGAAACTAAAAATTTGAGCAGAAACCCTAAAAATAGTTATGTAAAAGCACATTTGATTGTCGGTGACTGACATGACTTGACAGGCACTAACATTGGCTCCAACTGGGGATGGCAGCTCCTTGGAGGTGCCAAGAACACCATAGACCAGGTAGCCTTATCCATTGCGCAATGGAGTCAAAATGCCATGGACTTGCCTCAAACTGAAAATTGACTGACTTACTGAATTTAAAAAACTGAACCGACTTGACTCTAAAAAAAATCAGTAACTAATCAAATAAGCCTTATGGCCTTCTCCTCGGCTTCAAACTCCTATGACAACCACTTGACACTTGAACATAAAAAATAAACTGGTATATACAATGATGGTGAGAATTTTAGAAAATTTTCAAGTATGGTAGTGCTTGAGAAGCCTACCATTGATTTCTCCTCTTGAGTAATCTTCCCCATTCATCTCCGAACACATTCTTTTCTCCAAAAGATGACATTAGTTATGGTCCTTTCCATAAGTTTTCAAACTTGCCATGTTTGCCTTTTTCTTCATTTCTCGCATCCCAACAAAGAACTACATCTCCCAAATTGAAAGTGTCTTCTTTTGTCTTGTGATCATACATCTTCTTGATTCTTTCCCGAATTTTAGAAGTGTTTTGAAAAAGTTCCTCCCTTGTTTGTTGTAAATGGATCATCTAGCTTATCCTTCACTTCATATCATTTGTTTCACTGTCCAATTCCTGCAGAATTTTCATGACCGGGACAGTGAGAGATGAAGAAAAAATTGTATCAACCCCATACACCAAATTAAAAGGAGACATACCCATTGATTTCTTAGTATTAACTCTATCCACCCATAAATCATTAATGAGCTTTTTCTGCCAGTTCTTCTTATTGAATTCTAAAACTTTCTTGATGATGTTGATCAAGGATTTGTTATATGATTCAGCCAGAACATTCCCTTGTGGATGATAAGAAGTGGAATGTCCCAATACAATATGATACTTTGTACAAAAATCTACCATCCTTTTTAACTTGAAAGCAGTTGCATTAACAGTGATTATCTTCTATGGGCAACCAAATCTAGACAAGATATTAGATTCAATAAACTGAATGATAATAGAATCAGTAACTTGCCTGGTTGGGATTGCTTCAATCCATTTTGTAAAATAGTTAGTGGTTGATAGGATCCATTTGTGTTGTGTTGATGATGAAGGGTGGATCTCACCAATAAAATCAAAACCCCATTGCTGGAAAGGAGTTGTGATTGAAATGGGTTGCAAGGGTAATGGCAAAAGTTTTCTTTTTCCTTGGAAAATCTAACATTCATGAAAACTCATCAATGTTTTATATACATCAGAGAAAGAGTGGGCCAATAGAAACCAACTCTCAAATATTTGTTTGTTGTATTCTTCTAGAAGTGATGACCACATTCTCGTTTGTGAAAATCTCTCATTGCATCTTTTGCTTCATTTTCTACCAAACAATTCAGCAACACACCACCAGGGTCTTTCCACAATAGGACACCACCAAGAATACAATATTTTGAAGTATTCAACTTTAAAGATCTTGTTTTACCTTCGGGTACTTCTGGTGGAGGATTTAAATGCTGCAATGCATAAACAATATCGGAATACCATGGAGATGAAATGAACATATTGGACACTTGTAAGTATGAGTCTTTTTCTTCTTCTTCAGAAAGTGCAGCAATAAAATTGATATCTAGTGCATGCAAATTAGATTCAACCATGAGCTTAGCCAAACCTTGTCCCTTGATGAAATTTGTGGGATTTATCTCCAAATCATACTCTAGCATAGCTGCAATCAATTTTCCCCGTCTTCCTTCAAGATATATCTGCACAAAAATTTCCATTACAGTTTTTTTGGGAACATAAGTAATGGTATGAGAATATAGAATATAAACTCGAAAATATTTGAGATCCTTCACCAATGCCAAAGCCTGATTCTCAATTATGTTGTATTTTAGTTCCACGTCTCTTATTGTTCGACTGAATAATTCTATAGGTTGTTCATTTTTCTGATCTTTCTTTTGCATGAGGACCACTGCTAATGTATGCTCAGAGGTGAATGAAAATATGTTGAAATCTGAAGTATAATTTGGACTAATCAGAGTAGGAGCAGTAGATAATGAAAATTTAACTGCATGGAAATATTTGTTAGCATCTGTTGGGCCGTGAATATGACCACTTTTTAACACTTATTTCATCCATTTTTATTCTTCTTTATCATGTCATTTATTATAATTTATTATATAAATCCATTTTATAATGATTTATGCTCTTATGGATGAATATTATTTATTCTCCTTTATTTCTAATAAATTGATGATTATGCATGATTTTATCAATGAAATTTTTAATAAATTGGTTGTAACATTATTCACCATTTTTAGCCTCCGATACAATTTCCAAATTGAAGATTTGATCATTAAATATTCCAATTCAGAAATTCGCTGGAATAAGAAGTGACAATTTTGCGATTGAGATTCTGGGCAAATTAAGAAGAATCTGGAAAATCCGGAACATGGGTTTTGTCCAGAACGGACCAAATTAACTTTAGTAATCAATGGTTTGCCAAAATTTAGCTTGTATTAATAGAAACGATGGGTTCTTTGAGCACAATTTTCTATGATTTTCTGTGTGGCCGTTTTCCAAATTTCAGCTGCAAAGCGAAATTCGCCTTGCTCTTGTTGAAAGATGGATGGAAATATATTTTCTTGTTGATCAATTGGTTAGAAACAATCCAATATTGTTACGAGAGATCATATTTACTATTTGATTTCTCCTCTTTATGATTATAAAAGGAGAGTATGTATTATGTATTGAGAGGATAGCTGAGAGAATACAGAATTGAGAATGTTGAATTCAGAATTAAGGATTCATGATTCATGATAGGATAGGAGGAAAAAGGGATTGTTGCATGTTGTAATTCTCAAGTCTTTTGCTATTGTTATGCCAACCAAGTTTAATGATTAATATATGATTTGGGAGTTGTTGTTCATTCGCCTTATATGAAGTAGCCCAGTAGCATCCGTTGGCGGCTAAGGGCCGAGCCTCTGGTGGAGTACGCTGCTGCTGTGTATCATATCTTTACAATTACTACTGTGTGATGGCTTGATTTAATTCCTATTCCTTTGAATTGCATTACTTCACAGTTTCATGTTTTTACAGTGTGTTGTTATAGTATTTTATGAAATTGTTTTATTGTACAAGTTGAGATTGAATCGCGTAGCTGTTCTTTTCCATCATAACATAGATTATTATCCTTTTCAACTAATATTGTTATGCTGTTCATTTCAAATGTAAAGCTTTGTTGTTCATTGCAAACTTTGATATTCATTACAGGTTGTTGGTTATTTGATTCCTTTAATTAGAGTTTGATCTTCAGATTTATTAAATAGGATTTGTTGTTTAATTCCTTTAATTACAGTTTGTTGTCCATTTACTTTACTGTTCATTTATGTTGATTAATCACAAAGAGTTTTCATAGTTTACTTTCAATAGCAGCTTTAGTTCAATTTCTATTTCCTTTTAATTGCTTTAAAGCAGGACTCTCAACTGTAGAGAACATTGGTTATTGCTTCCTTATTCCCAGATTGATTGTCTTGTTCCAGTTTGATTTCAATTGCATCAATCTCTAGAGGAATGAGTTATTGCTACTGTATCCTCGATTGATGGTTGTTTGAGTGAATGATTTAGTTGCAGAGCATTTGAGTTTCTTGCTGTTCCGATTATATTTTGTTTCCAGCATTCATTTACTTTTGGATTTTAAGCACTATACTGCAAAACATTACTCTTGAGTAAATAGCTGCCTCAGACTGAGTACACTCTTGAAATAAAAAGTCGTCCCTGGGTTGACAATTAATGTGAAGATAATTAGGAGTTAAAAAGACACCTTTTTATCGCTCAACATTTTGGCTCCGTGTACGGGGATTTGCATCTAAACATGGGAGGACATAAAGAACATATTCTTGAAGAAGTACCAAGACTATTGCAAATCCAATGAAGATATTTTCAGTATGATTCAAGGGGAAGATGAAATTTTGGAGGACTATGTAGATCGATTTCATTACAACCTTCAAAAATCAAAATATAAGCATTTGGAAAAAGAGATCTTAAAAACACTCCTTCTTAAAGAAATCAAATATGAATTTTTAGAACTCTTAAATATGATAGGAAAAGGTGAAGTTTTTTAGTTGTCATATGATGATGTTTGTGAATTATGCATAAGGTATTCAAGAGGAATCTCCAAGGCTGGTAAGAATTCTATAGATGTTTGTTCTTTCTTTCCCAAATCTGCTACAAGAATAGAAGACATAGGAGCTGAAATCAATGATTTATTTGAACATTTAAAAACTGATTTTATTAGGTCTCTAAATTCACAATTGGATGTTTTGCAGAATGAGAAAAATCAAGAATTTGATGAAGTGTTTTGCCCTCATGACCGAAAGGAGCATCCCATAGATAGTTGTTCTCCCTTATCTAGGATGGAAGTAGCATATCAAAGAGATGAGGAAGCTGCAACAAGGTCAAAACCATGGAAATCATGGCCTACAGGTATGGTTCAAAACGCTTCTTCTCCATTCTCTTACTTGCACAATCCATTAAGGAATGCTAATGTGTTAGGGAAACCATGTCAATATAACCACCACCAGTCTTGTCTACAAGTTTGGCATGGTTCACCTTATGATTGCATGACTACTTTCCCTCATCTTGTAGCACAAACACATCCTCCATATTCTCCACCAACTCTTCCACAAAATCTTTCTTGCCTATCAAAACCATTCACACAACTCAATCAACCACATCATCAAAATGCTCCATTCCGTACACAATCTCCTGCTCAACTAATTCCACACCCTCACCACAATAAACCAGTACAACATGCTTACAATGTTGAACTGTAGAATTTACAGACCCTTCCCACCCTTTCTATCTCACATGCGCCATTTGAAAAAACTTACAATGAGATTCAGAATGTTTCAAATTCGAAAATTGTAGAAGTGATGGAAGAAAATGAGGTTTCTTTTAGTATGTATCAACAAGTCATTTTAAAAGCTCAAGAACTTCATGATATGATGGCTATGAAAAATCAAGAAAGTAACGGATACATTGAAGATTGGTTTCACTCCATTACTTGTTTGCAGCATCACTCCATACTTCAACAATTTTTATACCATCTTTTTAAGGGAAGTTGGCTTCTCATACCCTAATATTCATTAATATGCATTTTTCAAATTTGGGTATGTGCATACATGAAGCCCAATTTCGAAAATTGTTCCACTGGAAGTACTCATATACATAGTCATATTCATTTTTCAAATCAAAATAGGTTAGTGTAGAAAATAAATAAATAAGGACATAAATAAATGCATTTTGGTTTTTTGTAAAAATAGTTGTTTTTGTTGCAACACGCTGTCGAAATCAACATCAGTGATAAAATTTTTTTAATTCATTTGTGTATGTAGATGAATTATAATGGAAATAATAGTTCTACAAACACTCATTTTCATTTTTATCACCAACTTGGAAAAAATGCTTGAACATCATATTTTTTGGCTTGCGGGCTTGATGAAATTTCTAAAAACACAGTCAGGACAGTCATCTTTTGAGGGACAAAAAGGGAATATTTTTAAAAAATGTTTCGATCCTAATTAACCCTTGATTTCTAATTTCGAACCCAATTTAATCACCCAATTTGGATTTGAAACGAAAAAGTTAGAACCAAAACATTGATAAGGTGTCTAGCGGGCAGCTCAGGAACAGAGTTGGGACAGTCAGCTTTTGGAGGCCTAAATGAATGAATTTTTAAAACCTGTTTCAATGATAGATTCCCCTATGAATCTAGTTTACAAGGCAATTGGAATCACTCATTTTTGATAACGTATGGGGAAGTGATGATCAAAATACTGACTGCCTATCGTAAATCAGCACCCTTAAAACTATGTCTTTCCGGTTGTTCCTTACAGTATTTGACCTATCAATTATTCTTGTATTTGAACCCTATTTCTATTGGAGATAATAATTGAATCTAATTTCATTTTCAATTTGAATCATTTGCATCCGACATCAAACGAAGAATCTATGCTCAAAACATTCACTGATGTTCTAAGTGGGGTAATCGAAAATGACTTTGTTATGCAGGTTGTTCTAACTAAAATTGACATATCATATCATTGAATTTTTAAAACCTATTTTTATTAGAGATATACCTTTGAATTATCTCTCATCTAGCTTTGGAATCACTCAATTTGGATGAAAAACAAAGAAATTGTGATTAAAACACTGCTGGTTAGTATAGTTGACCACTGCTCTCCCGCACATGACAAATAAATTTTACTTTTTTATTTTCTCAGTGGATTTGTTATACAGAGTAACTAATTGTTGTTTTTTTGCATAATTCTTGGATTAGGGGAGTCCGATCACTCTCTTTCTCCATGATTTAATGTTTTATTGCAGGTAGACACTCGTTTTTTTGCAGGTCCTGGGAAAATAAAAAAGGTCAATTTATGGACGAGTGATTCTTAAAAGAAATTTTAATTAAACAATGGAATTTCATCTAACTCATTACCCAATGGATTCATAACAGAAGAAATAAAGAATTGGTTTCCATTTGAAGATTCATGTCTTGTCACTGCTGCCAAAACATTTTTCAAAGAGATCATTTTTTTACATAATATCATAGTTGTTGTAACTTAATTTGTTTATTTACACACTGTTTTTAAATAAAATGTTGTTTCTTTTCAGATTTCTCTTATATTTTTCTATTTCAGGTGTTCTACCTTCAAATTGTAGCCCATCCTTGGCATCAATACAGTGAACAACTAATTCATTCTTTGCGTGCTTGCATTTTATGATTGTGCATTTTGCTATTCCTTTTCAAAAGAACAGCACTTCTACACTTTCATGTTGTTGTTGTTCCTTTTTAAAGGAACAACACTTCTGCACTTTCACGTTTTTGTTGTTCCTTTCCGGAAAAAACAGCACTTCTGCACTTTCACATTTTTTCTATTCCTTTTTAAAGGAACAGCGCTTCTGCACTTTCACGTTGCTGTTCCTTTTTAAATGAACAACACTTCTGCATTTTCATGTTTTTGTTGTTCCTTTCCGAAAGGAACAACACTTCTGCACTTTTGCGTTTTTGTTGTTCCTTTTTAAAGGAACAACACTTCTGCACTTTCATGTTGCTGTTCCTTTTTAAATGAACAACACTTCTGCATTTTCGCGTTTTTGCTATTCCTTTCCAAAAGGAACAGAACTTCTGCATTTTCACGTTTTTGTTGTTCCTTTTTAAGAAACAACACTTCTGCACTTTCACATTGCTGTTCCTTTTTAAAGGAACAACACTTCTGCACTTTCACGGTTTTGCTGTTCTTTTTTAAAGGAACAACACTTCTGCACTTTCATGTTTTGTTGTTCCTTTCTGAAAGGAACAACACGTCTACACTTTCACGTTTTGTTGTTCCTTTTCGAAAAGAATGGCACTTTTTCACTTTCACGTTGTTGTTCCTTTTTAAAAGAACAACACTTATGCATTTTCACATTTTTGTTGTTCCTTTCCGAAAGGAACAACACTTCTGCATTTGCACGTTTTTGTTGTTCCTTTTTAAAGAAACAACACTTCTACACTTTCACGTTGTTGTTCCTTTTTAAAGGAACAACACTTATGCACTTTCACATTTTTGTTGTTCCTTTTTAAAGGAACACCACTTCAGAACTTTCACATTTTCACTGTTCCTTTTCAAAGGAACAGCATTTTCACATTTTTTGTTGTTCCTCTTAGGGAACAATACTTTTTCACATGCATTTTTTTGTTGTTCCCTGTAGGGAACAACACCTTTTCGTGTGTATTTTTTCATTTTGGCATGCATTTTCTTTGTTGTTCCCTACAAGGAACAAACAATTTTTCAAGTGTTTTTGCTATTTTTTCAAAGGAGCAACACTTTGGG
Organism: Pinus tabuliformis; assembly: GCA_031772625.1. Lineage (NCBI taxonomy): Eukaryota > Viridiplantae > Streptophyta > Pinopsida > Pinales > Pinaceae > Pinus > Pinus tabuliformis. Next base: position 815,073,093 of record CM062805.1, on the reverse strand, counting down.
AGTATTTTCGAGAGCGACCCTTTGTTCCTCTTATGGGATTATTCCTAGTTCATCCCAACCACATTTTACTGATTCTCTTCCATGGCATGAAGTACACTACTTTTATGAGGACAATAATTATGGATTCTATTGAAGCGAGTTAATATCTTTCACATTATGATCTTTAACATGACAACTCCTTGATGATAGATTATTTTCAAAAGGACACAATTATTTATATACTACTTTACTACATTGTTTTTTGTTGAACATGATATTGATTGATCATCTTAATACCATGATGGTTCCACCCTTCCTGGTTATAATCTTCTCTGTCTATAATAAATGAGATTATGGGTATATTTTTTTTATTGGCATGTTTAACTTCTTCCACCATCCCTACTCTTAAGGAGTACTGAGCCTCCCTCTTTTTATCATAAAAATGTGTAATAACAACAAAATTTTGTTCGCATATGGAGGATAGGGTGTCTCATTACGAGCCAGCCTACCATGTTCATAAGGCTGTAACAAAGTGACATTCCCATTATGGCCATCACACCAGGGTTATGATCCATTGGATAGCCAAATTATCCTTGGAACAGGAGGTCTCATCACAAGCCGACCTGATCACTTTTGCTACATCTCAGTGAATGGTAGTGTGGTTATCTGGTTACCACGCCAGCACATTGATCTCTTCTGTAGAACAACACTGGAACTTTACATTTATAAATTGAGGATCCTGGCTCATATGGGTTAAAAAGAAACCCTGTCAAGGCTATGGATGCCTGCTGGCAGCAGAGGCTCTGCTTATGGTATTAAAGTTATATCTTATCGTCAATTATTACTATAATACCCTTTTCTTATTTTTTCTTTTTATCAGAGAAGTTATTTCCTTAAAAAAATTTCCCTATTATGAACCTTTACGCATGAAAAATTATTTTCTGATCAATCACATCATTTTTCAGCTAGAATACCGTCAACAAATCATATTTTTGGCATATTGTTGTTCTTTTTCTTTTTCGCATCACTTATCATCAATCTAAAGCGTCCTATCTCTTATTCAAAACTATCTTTACACAGTCTGCTCTCATTATAACCATAACTCTCGCTGTCCTATCATTGATATGTGTACTCTGCTTCATTCACTACCGTATTGTTCATTCCCTTGCCTTGCCATCAGCACAGTACCTTTCATATGCTTTATGGTCATGGAATTCATTTTCCAATTAGAGAGGGGAATGTATGCATTATGGGATAGCATGCGATATAATTATTGCACTCTGCCATAACTTGTTGATTTGAAAAATATTAGTATTGCATGTATACAAAAGTTTTTCTGATTGAAATTTTTGCATGCATCTTAATCTGTTGCTATTCAAAACTAACACTATGGATTTAAGAACATTATATGCAAAATAGTGATTTGTTTACAGGAGAATAAAAAGTATGGGCAGAATTCTATTCGCAGCATGACCAAACTATTGCAACTAACAAAAAAGGCTCGAGCAACTCGCGAATGTGAACAATTATTCAGACATGATGTGCTTGCCTGGATTCCACCTTTTGCATCACTTTCAGCATCAACTCTGCCTACATCAGCTTCAACAAATGCCAGTACATATATGTCATTCCACATTTTTCTTTTTGGAAGTAAAACTTGAGGTAAAATAGCATAATTTTATGATTTATTATGAATTTAGGAGAATTTCATGAAAATACATTTTGAGCATTATTTATTATCCTTCATTCCACATCTTTACCACTTCCCATTTTTCAGCGTCATATCATCTTTCAGTTTGGGGGAGTGTTGCTTTCATTCATCTCTTTCTTATGACCATGTCATTCATATTCTTTATCATCCATTGCTATTCTTATTCATTCTCAATACCTCCTTATTCTATGTTGTTTTAAACCAAGCATAGAATTCAACAGATGGTAGCAACCACCTCTATTTGTTTTCTAGCATTGCATGAGGGCATGCTAATTCTTCAGAGAGGGGGAGGAATTGCTACGCATGATGGATGTTTTCTACTTTCTTTCTCATTTAAGGCATACAATTTCTTTTTTATATAGTGCAGAAATTGATTTCCACATATTTTTAAAACTATGAACTCAATTCTTGAGATTTCTGGAAAACACAAACATATCATTAAAATACACAAACCCAGATTATTTCAAGTTAAATTGGTACATAAAATTTCGGAAACTATGCACTCTCATCTATAGCCATTTTTTTTATATATTATGATCCGTGCATCAAAACAATTTGATTTTTGGATCATAGAGGCATTCATATATTATAAATTTACTTGCAACATTTCAACAAAATCTAGTTTGTAGTTTTTTGGAAAATGGTTAATGAAGGTTGTTGTCACTTATATCATATTTTGCTACAACTTCATATGCACATAACTTGAACGTCAATTTAAAAATTTTTATGCCTTCATCAAGATTGCTCAAATTGAATATTCATTAATTAAGAAAGAATTCATTTATTCTATCCATTTCATGAGCTGGGATGAACAAATTTTTTATTGCTTGGTTAACACATGGGTTTTGTCTTTAGGTTGCATGAGGACATGCAATATATTCAGTTTTTGTTGCATGAGGAAATGCAATATATTTAGTGTGAGGGTGTGTTGGGCCGTAAATACGACCACTTTTTAACACTTATTTCATCCATTTTTATTCTTCTTTATCATGTCATTTATTATAATTTATTATATAAATCCATTTTATAATGATTTATGCTCTTATGGATGAATATTATTTATTCTCCTTTATTTCTAATAAATTGATGATTATGCATGATTTTATCAATGATAGTTTTAATAAATTGATTGTCACATTCTTCACCATTTTTAGCCTCCGATACAATTTCTAGATTGAAGATTTGATCATTAAATATTCCAACTCAGAAATTTGCTGGAATAAGAAGTGACAGTTTTGCGGTTGAGATTCTGGGCAAATGAAGAAGAATCTGGAAAATCCGGAACATGGATTTTGTCCAGAACAGACCAAATTAACTTTATTGAAGAACGGTTTGTCCAAATTCAGCTTGTATTGAGAGAAACGCAGGGTTCTTTGAGCACAATTTTATCAGATTTGTTGTGTGGTCGTTTTCCAAATCTCAGCTGCAAAGCCAAATTTTCTTTGCTCTTGTTGAAAGATGGATGGAAATATATTTTCTTGTTGATCAATTGGTTAGAAAAAATCCAATATTGTTATGAGAGATCATATTTATTATTTGATTTCTCCTCTTTATGATTATAAAAGGAGAGTATGTATTATGTATTGAGAGGATAGCTGAGAGAATGCAGAATTGAGAATGATGAATTCAAAATGGAGGATTTAGAATTAGAGATTCAGAATTGAGGATTCATGATTCATGATAGGATAGGAGGAAAAAGGGATTGTTGCATGTTGTAATTCTCAAGGCTTGTGCTATTGTAATGCCAACCAAGTTTAATGATTAATATATGATTTGGGAGTTGCTATTCATTCTCCTTAAATGAAGTAGCCCAGCAGCATCTGCTGGAGGCTAAGGGCCCAGCCTCTGGTGGAGTACACTGCTACTGTGTATCATATTTTTACAATTGCTGCCATGTGATGGTTTGATTTAATTCTTATTCCTTTGAATTGCATTACTTCACAGTTTCATATTTTTACAGCGTGCTATTATAGTATTTTATGAAATTGTTTTATTGTACAAGTTGAGATTGAATCGCGTGGCTGTTCTTTGCCATCATAATAGAGATTATTATCCTTTTCAACTAATATTGTTATGTTGTTCATTTCAAATGTAAAGCTTTGCTGTTCATTGCAGACTTTGATATTCATTACAGATTGTTGGTTATTTGATTCCATTAATTAGAGTTTGTTGTTCAAATTTATTAAATAAGATTCGTTGTTTAATTCCTTTAATTACAGTTTGTTGTCCATTTACTTAGTTGTTCATTTCTGTTGATTAATCACAAAGAGTTTTTTTTAAAGAGTTTTCATAGTTTACTTTCAATAGCAGATTTAGTTCAATTTATATTTCCTTTTAATTGCTTTAAAGCAGGACTCTCAACGGTAGAGAACATTGGTTATTGCTTCCTCGTTCCCAGATTGATTGTCATGTTCCAGTTTGATTTCAATTGCATCAATCTCTAGAGAAATGAGTTATTGCTACTATATCCTCGATTAATGGTTGTTTGAGTGAATGATTTAGTTGCATAGCATTAGAGTTTCTTGTTGTTCCGATTATATTTTGTTTCCAACATTCATTTACTTTTGGATTTTAAGCACTATACTGCAAAACATTACTTTTGAGTAAATAGCCGCCTCAGACTAAGTACACTCTTGAAATAAAAAGTCATCCATGGGTTGAAAATTAATGTGAAGATAAATTGGATTTAAAAAGACACCTTTTTATCGCTCAACAACATATAAAGACCATTTTACCTCACTGTACTTTTTCACTTTCAAAAGTTCAATGAGGTTGCGGATGAATCTTATCAAAAAAATGATTTTCCCATTAAAAGAGTGAATTTTTTTTTGTTTCTTGGGAAATCTAATTATTGAATGGCTTGAACTCTTGTAGGGTCAATTCGAATGCCATCTTTGGAGATAATATGTCCCATGATCTTACCTTCTTCCATGGAAAATAATCTCTTCTTTGGATTAAGTGAAATACCAAATTTTCTACATTTCTGAAAAACAATTCTCAAATTATGTAAATGATCCTTGTCGGATTTGGAAAAAACTATGAGATCATCTAAATAAATAACCAAAAATACATCATTTTCATTAGTGAAATCTATGTCCATAGCCCATTGAAAAGTCGCTCCTACATTCTTTAATCCAAATGGCATCTTGGCACACATGAATGTACCACATGGTGTTGTGAAGGATGTTTTCCGTTGATCATCTTTATGCACCAAAATCTAATTGTACCAGCAATATCCATCAACCAATGACATCCTAGAAGACCCAACTACCCTCTGAATAATATGATCCATCTTTGGCAGGGGATAATTGTCCTTCAAGGACACTTTGTTTAAATTTTTGAAATCAATGCAAAGACGAATATCCCCGGCCTTCTTTCTTACTGGCACTAGATTTGAAATCCATTTAGAAAATTGAATAGGGACTATGATACCAGACTTATAAAGCCTATTTACCTCTTTCTCAATTGATGGCAACAACTTAGGATTAATTCTCCTCAGTTTCTGGAAAAATGGATTTTGATCAAGCTTGACCTGAATAGTGTGTTGAATGATATTCTTGTCATAGACCTTCAAATATGAATAATCCCAAGCCAATACATCAGAAAATTCTGTCATTAAAGCAATGTACTTAATTTTCATCTCAGGAGATAAGGACTTTGATAATTTGAACATCTTAGGCTTGTCAGTTGCACCAATGTTCACATCTTCAACACCTTTCTCTGTGGGGACCATGGTGGGTTTTTTGGAAACATCGTCTCCATTAAACAGATCTTCCAAAGGTATAATACCTCTTGGAATGATATTGTCCTTCAGTTGTATTATTTCAATCTCAGTTTCTTCAAAATTTGGATCATTCATTTTAGATGCATCGTCAATGCGAGAATTGTGGAATTCACCTTCCATCTGTAGAAAATATTTGATTTGTTTGTCATCCTAAAACACCTACAAAAATCTCATATTGTTAGGAACATCTAGGCGGTGTTTAACATGAATTGAATACTTCTGAATGGAGTGAATGGGAATCTTCACCATACTATCTATAGCACCAATAGAATCAATTATAACATTTTAAGTTCTAGGAATAAAAGAAAAAGTATATTCTGAAAAAGTTTTGAGGATGTCAAGGACAAAATTGTGATAAGATCTTATTCTTGGATGCTTGCCCTGGTATTCCTCTTTCACTTGTTTTATTACCAACTCGGAGTCGCCATAAATAGAAATTTTCTTTGCTCCCAACTTTTTCAGAATTTTGAGACCAGAAATCAGTGCTTCGTATTCCACCTCATTGTTTGAGCAATCAAAAGCTAACTTATCAGAACCCATTCTTACATTGTGTGGGATTTATCATGAATGATGCAATGGACCATCAATCCAAACACCAATCCCATCTCCTTATTTTCCCAATGCACCATCAAAATCCATGGTCCAAAGACCATTTTCTTGATCCGAAAAAAGATCATTTCAAGGTTCTACTGTTTGATATTTTGGAGAATGACTCGTTGTCTCAACACACTCTGTTTTCTGCACTAACTCAGCAGTCCTTTCAAGAGAACTTTCTAGTTGCAAACATTCATTCTTCTCTTTTCCTTCAGCAATCATAACTTTCTGCACTCTACTTATAACATCCAAAACTTCTAAAATCTCTACAAGCTGACTATCACCATCTACTGATCTCATATCACTATACAAAATGAAAGAATCTAGATCAACATGTACAGCATGTATGGGATGATTTATTGGCTTTTCCTTGCTACTAATCATGAATTTCATTTTCTTCTCCCGATAGAGTTTTCTGAGTGTTGCACAAAATATTGTCACCATGACATTCTACAGTTAGTGTGAGTCCATCACCACTCATACTTTCCTCCTATGCAAGTCTTAAAACTCAGCTCTTCATGTCAAGCCTTGAAAAATGAGAGAAATTCCTTAAAAATCTTTAAAACTCTGGTTCCGCACTTTCTCTTAGCATTACCTGCAGTCCCACACCCCCTGGTCATGTCCCCTATGGACCTGCCCGCTCTATTTTTGTGTAAAGGGTGCGGACCCCTGTAAAAGTCAAAAAGGCGCAAGTACATTCTTAAAAACTCACTTTGGGTTATTTCTGGAATCTTCTAGAGGGAATCTTGAGGTGGCAAGTTCACTCCTTTGATGTTCATGCATCCCATAACTAAAGGAGCTAACCCCTTGATGTGAGGAGCTTATCCCTTTGAAGGAGGACTCTATCCCTTCATAGGTGGACATGGTAACTTCCTTCCTCTGCACTATAAAATGAGGCATTGGTCTGGTTACTAAGGAGGTTGAAAGATGAATATTTTTTAGGGTAAATGTTGTTGGAATTTAGACCTCCTAATTGAGCTTGAGAGGAGAGATTACATACCTTTTGACCTCATTGGGAAGAGTGTGAAGCTTGTCAAAGTAAAGGAGATTCTTGCTTGGACCTTGGGACGAGCTTGTACAACATCAAGGCACCAAGGTTGTAAAGTTCTTCTTTGTTTAAAGTTAATACAATCAAGTTTATTTTTCTCAATAAGTTGTCTCTTATGGTTTATTTCATGGATTCCTTGATCACCATGATGAATGTGATTTATTATATTGGCTATGCAGGTGTTATTTGATGTGTGCTTGTTTGTGTTTGCAGGTTCTTTAAAGGAAGCTCATTCGAATGGTCGAAGCATGGCTGCCACAAATTAGCGTTGGACTTAAGGTAGGGTCTAAAACACCTCTTGGTTTTATTTATAAATCGCAATATTTAGAGAAAGGTAGATTTTCTTGTTCTGCTTGTCACTAGATATCAGTTGATACTAGGGAGATCGGTCTTGTCTGCAAGAACGATTTATCCGGCCGACAAAATGGCAACTCCACTGGTGACTTGAATTTTGGTTTTTTTCCTTTACTTTTACTTTGACTTGAGAAACTTTTTCTCTGCTTCTGGTTTTTTTCTTAATGTGTGTTGGATTGGGTAGTTTTTAGATCCTAATTTTTTTTTGACGCTTTTGAAAGAGGACCGCACGTTTTTCTTGTAACACAGTGCGGGCATCCCCACACTGTTGCTTTACTACACAGAGCGGTACCGCATCTGGTTATATGGATGCCTGCGGACCCTGCCAAATTTTTGAAAAACCTAAAATAGATTCATCCAGTTAAGCTTAAGATTTGTTTATGTTTTTTAGCCTCTACCCAGATCTGCATGTGTCTTGTTAGAAACTTCTTGTAGGTGAGTTCCATTAGCATTTTGATTATATTTCCGAACCAATTTCATTTTCCAAAGTTACTAGTAGCTTTTCTTCTACTAGTGAATTAGCCAAAGAACCTGAAATTTCTGAGCCTGAAACTGAACCTGCTGCTACTCCATCATCAGGATTTGCTTCTACAACTTCCAGTGGTCCTGGTTCACCCAGGGTAGGAAGGATCATTACCCAAAATCTTCCTTCCGGACTTATTGCTATTGAAGAACTCGTTAATCTGAAAGAAGGTATATCTATCCCTGAAAATCAACCAACTATAGAACTTAGGGAGTGTGAATCAATCTTTTACAGTCCACCTAGGAGGGACGCTTTGTTAAGTTATGGTATGTTCTATGCTTATAAAAGTTTACTTCTTTTTCTTATTATATTCCACCGATTAGCAATCACATGTACATAAAGTAAAGTGCAGATAGAACATTAAACGATCGACAGAAAACAAGCCAAGACAAGAGACACAAGATGCGGCGGCTAGCCAGGGACAAACCCCACAATGTGTGGGGAAACCCTTTGATCATATATTCTTTTATATTCAATAATTCAGCAGAGAGAAATAGTACAATAAATCTGATTCATATCAGCAGTAGCAAACCCTAGATCAGTAGCATCAGCATTAGCAGCTTCATTATCAAACTAGGGCAGACCATATCTCACAAACCGACAGTCGGATTGACTTCATTCCACCACCAAAAGTTTCGGCTTCTAGAGGAGGTTCAGATGAACCTACAGCGCAGTTTAGATGAGGAGATCTTCTAGGCCACGCAAGTCAATCTTTACTTCTGCAGTTGCAGCTTCAGTTTCAGCAGTTTCCGGCTTCAAACTAGGGCAGTCGATATCTTGCAAACCGTTCGTCGGATTGACTTCATTCCACCACCAAAAGTTGCGGCTTTCAGAGGAGGTTCAGATGAACCTGCAGCGTAGTTCCAAAGAGGAGATCTTCTAGGCCACGCAAGTCAATCTTTACTTCTGCAGTTGCAGGTTCAAATTCAACAGCTTCCGGCTTCACATGTGAGAGAGAGAGAGACCCATTTCAGCGCAATAGAGAAGAGACTCATATCTGCGCAGTAGAGAGAGAGAGATGTGATGAGATGAGTGAGTCTAAATGAGGAAAAGTCCTCTTATATTTATACACAATGTTGGTGGGTGAATAGATGCGACTGTTGGGCTTTTGAGCCTACATGAGTTGTAGGTCGGCTTGATAATAATTCCATAATCAAAATAAATTCATATATCCATGAATATTTATCGGAATTGGATGATCTTTATATCAATATTACACCTTTCGACAAGAGGAATCTAATAAAAATATTATTAGCCATGAATAATATGACCCACATGAAGTTTTTCCTTGGTTGCCAATTTTAACATTCCCTCTCAACCATGGAGAACTTCATCTGCAATCTGTCTATCGGTCGTTACTATTCATCCATCAAATGCACTGCCTTGTACAGCCTGACCCTTGCCCTACTCTGCTCTATTTTTCTTGTTCTGCTTTTTCTTGTTCTGCCTTGCACTGATCTGTACTGTTTTGTTCTGTTCTGCCCTGCACTGATCTGTACTGTTTTGTTCTGTTCTGCTCTGCTCTTGCATTGTTCTGTTCTACTCTGCTTTTGCTCGAATTATGAAGAAGAAGAAATGATCGAGGATGTATCATACTGACTCAAAGTCAGTCTCAAAGTATGTACCACTGGTCCCAAACCAGTCTCAACCAACCCAAAGTCAGCGTCATAGTGAGTACAACTCCAATGGTCCCAGACCAATATCATCCTCCACTGACTCAAAGTCAGCCTCAGAGTATGTACCACTGGTCCCAGACCAGTCTCAACCGATCCGAAGTCAGCGTCATAGTATGGTACAACTCCTACCACTGGTCCCAGACCAGTATCATTGATCCTAGATCAATGGAGGTCATCCTAGCGTAGGGAGTACGGTAGTTACAACGATGCGTCCATCGGTACTTGTTGTGGGGAAAAGTATCCGACTCGGATGACCCTATCCCTACTCTAAGGGTGACAGTCCTTAGCAACAACTGAAAGTAAAGCTTTGATATTTTCCTTTATGAAAGTACAGAGAAGGAAGAAAAGATTGACCAACCGGTGTCTTTCGCTTTTGTCGATCCTGTCCTCTCTCTTTGTCTCTTGTTCCCAGCTCCTTGCTCCCTTTGCCGGTCCAGCTACACCAAGATCCTGCACAAACAAGAGAGGGAAAACTACAAGAAACATGTACTCATAACTGATGCATGGATTAGAGTGAATCAGATATACAAGTAAATACAATACATCAATGCAATACAAGTATATAGGAGAACATTCAAAGCTTTATTGATAGAAGTAAAAGGGTTCTGAGAAGGTTACAACCATCAATGGCTCCAATCCAGCAGCACCTCCCCAGCAGCAAGAAATCTCCTCTTCACCTCTATAAAAGCAATCACCCAATAGCTCTAACTGTAAACCAACAACACTTCCTTGCTTTACACAAAATTCCAGCCTCCTTAGACCTCATAGAAGAGCTCTATATATAGGATAGAAGAAGAAAGGATGAGTCAGCTTGAGACTGACATGAAGCTGCCTTGTGTCCTTTCCCTCTTCAGTTAATCTTCAGTTCTTAAGTCCACTTGGAGATCCTTGCTTACACATGGAGATCAAGTACCTCTTACTCATCACAGGGCGAATCCCTTGAACCAAGTGTCAGTTTGGAAGCTTCCTGGGCAATTGACACCTTGCAGAATGACTGTGCCACTTGGCCAATCTCGCCCAGCGCAGGTAGCCTTCATTAGATTTGACTTTCAGCGCAGGTACAAGGAGGAGCAGTTGCATTCCAGCGCAGATGCTCAGTGGAGCAGCTGACATGATCCAAAAATAGCCTGTTTTTGAGTGTTTTCAGGTGGAGAACTGATGGGAAGTGCTGTGGTTTGCTGACCTTGTTCTTCTAGGGGTAAGAACAACATGTTTAGGGACTGAGGATCCCTGTAATTATTGACATTTCATGTTCCATGCTGCGAGGCACAAAAATGTCTATAACAGTTGCCCCCTAAAGTATGAGGCCGTTTATCGGGTGAAATGCTTTATCCAGAGGGTCCGAAGTTCATTCAAGTGCTGAGAGGTGCCCTGTAATACAATACAATACAATACATTATTTTTCATTCTGTTTTCATGATCTAGCTGAGGCGGGCATTCCCATGCTCAGCTTTATAAATACATTTTGGTACATAGAACAGACGATCGTCTGATGGTAGACTGATAATTCTCTGCTGAAATTATCATCCTTTGAGTAGGATGATCATCTGCTGCAATGATGTACATGACAAATGCTTTTATATTTCCTGAATATGTATCGCAGCCCGGATGGATGAAACTAGATCCGGGGTCTTCAAACTCGTTCGATCTTCACTCTAAGTACAAGTCGATCCATGTGAGAATTTCGCTGAAGTCGAACATGGAAAGACATCGCTCGATTACCGGTCAATGATGAAAACCGTTAACAAGCGCGAGAGGAATCACCGATAATGATAATGATCCTCAAGGTACTGCAGTACAATTCACGTGGCGTGAATAAAGGACTTGGCGTCGAACGCCACGCAAAATATTCTGGTCGAAGGTCATTGATGTATACCTGTCGCCGGAAGTGAGAAACTTGCCATTGAGGCATGCAAGCTTCAAAGTACTGATGGTGTTGTTCCTAGATCAACTTCTTGGATAATGAGCTGAAGTCGACAAGAAGCGATCCATCAAAGGAGGGCCTTAATGAATCCCACATCAATGACACGGAACGGAGCTAATGATTTTAGTGGAGGTGAAAACAAACTGTGATATATGATTCAGGGTGGCGATCATGAATGGATGAAGGATAATGTATGGCAATGGATGGGACACGGTTGACACTTTCAGAATGACCTCTCTTGAACATATAACGACACTGATGCGATGGATCGGTAGCATTACCCCAAAAGTGGACGGTTTGGCGAAGACCATGGTGATGAGACCGGTGAATGAAACAACCCAACCCGATGTAGTACGGAGGAAAAGTGTCATGTTCAAGAGCGACTTGCTACCATTAAACTTTGATGTTCTCCCAATTTTTCCCCAGTCATTTCTGACCAGTACCTCTTTATTTTTGTCAAGCTTGAGGAGGATAACATATGCTTGTTCTATAACCTGCCCTTCGGGCAAGCCCATCGCTATGATTTAACGAGCTTAGCGATAGGGAAACTCGTTCTCGTCTAAAGACAAGTTTGTCGCTATTTAATCATTTTAACGAGTCTAACGACAAGGAAAACTCGGTCCTTTTCATTTTTAGAGAGTCTGAAAAGGTACATAAAGTCAACTCCAGAATTCCTTTTTCGTCATCTAATCCCTTAAGTCCGAAAAAGTATAAAACAATACAGAAGGGATGAATTTTCGATTGCTTTAACGAGCCGAACAAAACAAGCGCTCGATCTTTTTGTGCAATAATCCCTCAGGTCCAAAAAGATTAAAATCTAGAGGAGGGATAGCGTTCCGGTCGTTTAACGAGCTGGAAGGCCAAAACTCGGCAAACTTTTCATATTTTACGAGTCAGTGAAAAGAGCTCAAAGAAGACTCGTCTTTTGAGGAACGAGTGATAAACAGGGATAGCAGCAGATTCCAGGTACAGGTTGGAATTTTCCAATCACAGCAGTGTCACAAGGATGGCTAGGTGAAATCACTCTTCGCAGCTGTTCCTCAAAATAGGTAAACACACAAATGGAAGTGAATGATCGGCCAAATGACGGTGGAGGTGACGGTGCACAAACACGACCAAGGCTTTTATGGTTGATGAATTTACGATCTCAAAAGGGTATTTACCAGTTCATTTTTTCTGAATGAGCTTGAACTCTAAAGGAAAGCCTGCTCATAAACTTATGTTTATTTTTTAACGAGCATGAACTATGTGCTAAAACTGCTCGGATCTTGCGTTTATTTTTTAACGAGCATGAACTATGTGCTAAAACTGCTCGATATACCAGTCATAGAACAAGAATGCCTCCTGTGAGATAGCTATTTTTTAAGGAGCTTTATCTCACGAAGCTATGCTCCAAATTTGGCAAGTTTTACCTTTGCCCCACAGACTTTCTTCATGTAAGGTCGGAATCGGCTAATCCTACGAGTTTAAAGGGTTAGACCTACAGGTTTAAAGGGAAGACCTAAAAATTTAAAAAAAATAAATAGTCGTCCCTCGCTCACATTCCAAAAGTTTGCATGCCCCCAGGTATAGGGTAGGATTTCGAGGCTGCCCCTCCTCTCCCCCACCTCTGCTTTTCTTTGGGTGTTCACAGCTACTTGTCATCTTGCCAATCTAATGTTAACGATACTAGTCTTCTCGTTATTTTAAGGGGTCTTACGCGGTACTCAGTCTTCCCGTCGGCCCAACTTTTAACGAACAGCTATTTGTGACAAGAGAAGAACACTACTCAAAGACAAAACATTGGTATTATTGAGGGAGGCTTGCCTCTTTCTTATTATCCGAAGAGGGTTCTATTTGCTGCCGCAAATCAATCTCTTTCTTCGGCGATGTCTATCATCAGGTTACTAAAGATGGCGACCACCTGTTGCAGCAATAGAATCTCTTTCTTTGGAGGCTGCCCCTACTTATCCTTCAAAACATATGTTTTAATGGGTGAGGCTTGTCTTCAAAGATGGTTACTACTTGCTACCACAAATGGTCCCCTTCCTCGGTATCCTGATTATCTAGACAAGGGGAGCGAGAAGTTGATTATCTCACTCACATAACTTTGACAAAAGAATATTATTCTAGAACAATCCCTCTTCCACCGCCGGACGGGGTACGGACTAGTCCATTCTTCTGCGGAAATTCTACCTTATACCCAGGGTTTCTTCTGCCCGAAGCAGACCAGGGTGCATGCCCCCTGGGTCCCAGTCTTTCTTTCCGAATCACTCGCATTCATCGGGAAGGAGGACCGGGGGTGGAGGCGAATCTTGAGTGAACAGACCATTTAGGAATGGTATTTGACTATTTGCGATGCGAGATCCCGGAAACGAAAGTTGGTCTACGAGCTTGACCACTCTTCCTTCGTGTGGAAAACACATTACTCTAAAGAGTGAGGAGACTGTCGCTCCCATGCAATAAATATAGTCACGTCCAAGGAGTAGGTTATAATCCAAGGGTCCTTGGACGACCATTACATTCAAATTGACGGTCTTCCCTTTCAATGTAACAGGCACATTGGGGAGGATTCCTAATGGTCGACTGGTTCCTTTATCAAAACCTGAGAGATTTCTTAACTCAGGTAAAAGCGCCGGGGAACCCAGTGCTTTCCAAGCAACAGAGGAAAGGATACTCACAGACGCCCCTTCATCAATGATAGTACCAGCCATGATCATTCTATAGATCTGGACAATGATTCTGAATGGTACACTGGCTGGTAACCGGGGTCTGCCTAGTTGATTCCAATCAAAGGATACAACCAGGTTGCTTGGTGGTGGGACCGAATATACGGCCGGATATGACCCTGATGATGTTCCTTCCTGCGATAAAGGAATGGGCGCATTGCCCTGACGCTCATCAGAGTCGGTGCTGATGAAAAGAACCTGGATGGTGTCATCCTTATTCTCTTCAGTGAGGGTGTCGCATGAAGATGACTCTTCGGCGACGATGTCATTTGAAGATGAAACTTCTGAAGGTAGAACCGGGTCAACTGCCGTATCGACCTTTGGACTTTCGTCTGGTCTGGATTCAGTAGGTTCATTTTCAGTGACTGACGCTTCAGCCGACCACTTGAGCGGGCCAGCTGTATTTTCAACTATCGAGGGATTAGGCACGAGTTTTTGGTATCCAGGAGGAAGTCGTAACGGTGATACCGGACGATCTTCCAAAACTCTCTTCGCCTCATCTAAGAATGGACATCGGTGAATGGCGTGATCGCCTTCACACAACATACAGGGTGATCTTGGTCTCCCTTTTCGTCCTTCACTCTCGCTAGTTGATGGACTGCAATCAACATGACTACCAGAGGTTGATGCTACCGGATTGTGCAACCTGGGGGACCAGTCCCTTAGTATCCGGGGAATACAAGGACAATCACGATGGAAGTGGGTCCCTTTGCAAATGACACATGGTGATTTAGGCCCGGTCGGTGCAGTGTGTGGGTTTTTGTCAGCTGCCTTTTGCTTGCCCCCAGTCGCCTTCGCCATAGGCCCCTTCTGCTTCTTTTCTCTCTTCTTCTTTTCCTTCTTCTCCTTGGGAGGCTGACTTTTGCCAACTCTACCTTGCGAAGAGGAAGGATCAGAGGAAGTATTGTAAGAAGTGGAAGGCTGGTGGGTAGTTCTAGACTGTTCTGACTGTTGATTCGACTGCTCAGGATTAGTGGCGATCTGGACTACATTAGTTGAAAAGAGCCATACAGGGAGGCCGATTGTCAATCCTGGAAGTGACAATGTTGCCATATGAGGCGCACCAACATCTCCCCAAGAGGAGAAGGGATTTGGACTTCCGCCAAGGTTGCCTCCTTGGTTGGTGGGCTCCATACTTTTCAACTGAAAGATCAACGTGGGAATAACAGGTGATTTTGTTCCGCTTAAAATAAATTTTATTAACGACGCTTTTAGACACAAACATGCTTTTTCATGTTTTAAGAGTCGAGAAAAAGCTAAAGATGACTCTAGTCGCCTTCGATGTATTAACGAGCCCGAAGTGACAAATGCTCGGTTGGACTTTTTCAGTTATAGAGTTTGAAAAAGGCCAAAAGAAACTGCTCTGGAGATCTAGGCAGAGGGTGTGCCAAACCTTTCGCGAAACCACAGAATACGTTTTACGGTACGGGTGGTCGATCTTCGTGAATGCTGTGTTCACTGCATCGCGATCAGTAGGGCAGCCGACACGGCTTCCTAAGGATAAAGGATAAATGCCTATAGGGGTCTCCCAATATACGCGACGGTACGCGGGAGCACAAGTCCGTATTAGTGCCACCGACTCTCAGGAGGAATCACCCACCTTCGTAGAGATCGACAGTCACTATGTTTAACGACGCCGGAACACGTCTCTACCTAGACCTCTAGATGTTTGTGTTATGTTACAAAGCGTTGTTATGTAAATTGGATTTATTTTAATGTTGATCTTGCTTAGCAGTTTGCCTTTAAGGATCACCACGAGATGTATATATACAACTTCCTACATGCAATCTAAGATGAGAAGCAAAACTTTTCGATCTTTCAACTTTGAAAACCTTAATCTACTGAGGGAAAAGAGGATATCAACTTTTCTCACAGATCATAGAACACACACTAAAATGCAAATTTTCCTAAATCGTCAAGCACACAGTCAAATGCAAAATGCACAATGCAGATATTTCTTTTCGTTATCCTTAATGTTGATGTAAGACAAAAAGGAAACTGTTGTATAACTTTGAATCTAATTTCGAGTGAAAGTAAACAAGCTTGTCCAAAATCAAAAGACACCTTAAGATCGACTTGTTTAGACACTGGAAATGTATAGATTCAAACCACAAAATGGAAAACAAACAAACTCAAACAGCCATGAACAGTAACAAAACTAGCTCTTAAGATCACAACGACACTTATACAGTTCAGGATCTAAGAGGCCACAGCTATACTGGTTTGCTTTTCACAATGGGAAACTGTAACTGAGACAAGAAATACTGAAAGAACAATCACAGTTTCATCACACAACTGAGGCGGAATAATGTCAAGGAAAGTTGGTTTACAGCAAGTACAATGACAAGCAATCAGCAGCAAAATAACAGTGAAAACAGGGCTCAGACACAAAGGGAAACCTCAGGAAGACATAGCCTAACTGGATCAGCGCAGGCTCTGGTCTGTCAAATTGACTCTCAGCGCAGTTCCCGAAGGGAGTACCTGCGCTGGAATGCAGACTGCCTGTGGACAGCCTGCACTGAGACACGAGAGTTGCGTTTACAAGGATTTCCGGGTCATAAAAAGCTCAAAAATTCACTGTTTTTGCTGAAATAAAAAGCTATAGGTCAAGTAAAAGCTAAGGGATGATCAAGAGGATGAAAAGCTATCACAAAGAGTACAAGAGTCTTTTGTAGATCAGCTCTTCAAATCATGAATCTGCTCAAAAAATGAGCGAGAGTAGCAGCCCCTCTACTTCGCTTTTGATATAGTCAAAAGCTTTTCGATTTGGTACTCTTTGGTTCAGGAAATGAATAGCAAAGATACTACAAACACCAACAAGATACTAGGCTCCCCAGCGGAGTCGCCAGTTTTGTTGTGGGGAAAAGTATCCGACTCGGATGATCCTATCCCTACTCTAAGGGTGACAGTCCTTAGCAACAACTGAAAGTAAAGCTTTGATATTTTCCTTTATGAAAGTACAGAGAAGGAAGAAAAGATTGACCAACCGGTGTCTTTCGCTTTTGTCGATCCTGTCCTCTCTCTTTGTCTCTTGTTCCCAGCTCCTTGCTCCCTTTGCCGGTCCAGCTACACCAAGATCCTGCACAAACAAGAGAGGGAAAACTACAAGAAACATGTACTCATAACTGATGCATGGATTAGAGTGAATCAGATATACAAGTAAATACAATACATCAATGCAATACAAGTATATAGGAGAACATTCAAAGCTTTATTGATAGAAGTAAAAGGGTTCTGAGAAGGTTACAACCATCAATGGCTCCAATCCAGCAGCACCTCCCCAGCAGCAAGAAATCTCCTCTTCACCTCTATAAAAGCAATCACCCAATAGCTCTAACTGTAAACCAACAGCACTTCCTTGCTTTACACAAAATTCCAGCCTCCTTAGACCTCATAGAAGAGCTCTATATATAGGATAGAAGAAGAAAGGATGAGTCAGCTTGAGACTGACATGAAGCTGCCTTGTGTCCTTTCCCTCTTCAGTTAATCTTCAGTTCTTAAGTCCACTTCGAGATCCTTGCTTACACATGGAGATCAAGTACCTCTTACTCATCACAGGGCAAATCCCTTGAACCAAGTGTCAGTTTGGAAGCTTCCTGGGCAATTGACACCTTGCAGAATGACTGTGCCACTTGGCCAATCTCGCCCAGCGCAGGTAGCCTTCATTAGATTTGACTTTCAGCGCAGGTACAAGGAGGAGCAGTTGCATTCTAGCGCAAATGCTCAGTGGAGCAGCTGACATGATCCAAAAATAGCCTGTTTTTGAGTGTTTTCAGGTGGAGAACTGATGGGAAGTGCTGTGGTTTGCTGACCTTGTTCTTCTAGGGGTAAGAACAACATGTTTAGGGACTGAGGATCCCTGTAATTATTGACATTTCATGTTCCATGCTGCGAGGCACAAAAATGTCTATAACAGTACTACTATGGTCCCTAACTTCATTTCCCTGCTCATTGATCAGATGAGAGGTACTTCCCATGAGTCCCAGACTGCATGGGTAGGATGCCTCGATAGGATAACTAATCAATCCTGTCCTCACAGGAGAACACATCAATCCTGCTACAATTTCCATGGAGAACACATCAATCCAGGCCTCACAAGAGAACACATCAATCCTGCTACAATTGCCATGGAGAACACATAAATCCAGGCCGCCATGGAGAACACATCAATCCAGGCCTCACAGGAGAACACATCAATCCTGCTACAATCGCCATGGAGAACACATCAATCCAGGCCTCACAGGAGAACTAATCATCCTGCTACACAGGAGAGCGAATCATCCTATTCCACAAGAGAGCGAATCATCTTGTCCCACAAGAGAGCGAATCATCTTGTTCCAGTGCGCACCACCAGGGGAGGGTGAGTCACCCTGTGGTCGTATGTTCCTCCAGTAAGAATCACAAGCCCTCAGAGCTCAATGTATGCAACATGCAGGACCCTTGTACAAGGGTTTCTTGATGACTCCAAGTCGTTTGGGAAAATCACAAATTAGATCTTTCCTCGGGGCTTTGACAAGGTGTATCAACCTGTACATCATCTTAATGTGATGGAGCCTCCTTGCTCATCAACTTACCATATCCCAGATGATGTCTATCTGCTGGAGCAATCGACGAATACAAGATTCCTCAATAATCGAATCCCACCTTTGGTTGTTATAGAGAATCACAATGGTATCCAATGTAAATCCAAACAGCTCACTGAAGAGCTTTCGCAACCAGACTGCCTCACACGAGGTCATGCTAGCAACAATATATCTTGCTTCGGTGGTGCTCAAAGCCACCGACTTCTGCTTCCTGCTCATCCAGGATATCGAAGCAGATCCCAAGGTGAAACAACACCCGGAAGTGCTCTTACGGTCCACCACACTGCCTGCCCAATCAACATCAGTATATCCAAGTAGTCTCACATCTCCGACAGTGTATCTTAATCCATGAGAGATTGTGTCCTGAAGATATCTCAGAAGATTCCTGGCATCAATCCAGTGAGGCTCAACCAAATATGAGCTCACAATGCTAACTGCAAAAAATATGTTCGGACGGAGGTTCACCAAGAACATCAATGCGAATGAGTTTATGAAACTCAGAGGTATTTCCCAAATCTGGTCCGAGATCACTACCATATAACTTCTAAAAGTTAAGATCCTCGAGGTAGTCATAGGCTTGCAGTCCATCATACCAAATCTTTCCAATATCTTTACCACATATTTCCCTTGAGATAGGAAAATTTCCCTTGGCTTCTGCCATACTTCAAGTCCTAGGATGTAGTGCATCAGTCCTAGGTCTTTCATTTCAAATTCAGAGGCCAGCTCCCTCTTACATTTGTGAATGAGAGGGTCTGCACCTGTTAGAAAGAGGTCATCCACATACAATACCAGTATGAGAGGCTTGTCATCTTCAACCTTAAAGTAAAGGTTAGGATCGGCTTCACTTCTAGTGAATCCTAGCTTCATCAAGTAGCTATTAATCCTCTCGTACCATGCTCGGGGTGCTTTCTTCATCCCATAGAGAGCTTTCTTCAACCTGTATACATGAGATTTTCGATCATAAATCTCAAATCCTTCGGGTTGCTCCACGTAGACCTCTTCTTTGATCGAGCCATGCAAGAACACAGTCTTGACATCCATTTGATGTAGGTTCCATCCTTGTGAAGCGGCAAGGGCTATGATCGAGCGGATGGTCGTATATCTGGAAACAGGTGCAAATATATCATCATAGTCTATACCTTCCTTTTGGGAGAAACCTCGAGAAACAAAACAAGCCTTATACTTTTCCGTGCTTCCATTTGCTGCATGCTTTATCTTGTAAATCCATTTGGAAGTAACAACTGTCTTGCCCTGGGGTCTGGGAACTACTTCCCAGACATCATTCTCCATCATAGACTCATATTCTATGGTCATAACACCCTTCCATAGTTAATGCTTGATGACATCTGAGAATGATGAAGGCTCATTTTGTATGATCGTGCTCATGATGGTCAAGTATCCCTGATACCTATTAGGCTTCTTACTTCCACAAAAAGTTCCTCGGGGTGCAGCATGTCCTTCAGCATCATCAACTATCCCCCTAACCCATGAAGACCTCTTCCTAGAAGAGGAAGGCTCATGTGGATGAGAATCTATCAGATCCATGGGTTCTTCTACATCAGACATTAATTCATCATCCTTTTCTTTCGGTTCCCTGGTGTCGGCTTCTTGAGAGCTCCTCAAAGTCGGAAGATTGTTCACCTTGCGGTGAACTTTTCTTACAGAGTCTTGGAACCCAATGCTTGATGAGGGCATCAATTTTGTACATATACGGTAGTGATTGTAGTTTCAGCCCATAGAAACATCAGAAGTCTTTGATCATGTAGCATGGCCCAGACAGCTTCCATAATCGTGCGGTTCTTCCTTCCCACCACACCATTCTGCTCAGGAGTATGTGGTGTAGTAGTCTCCCTCTTAATGTCAACCTCAGGTATGCCTGAGTGAACCAATTGTAATATATCATAGGTCTTGCTTTGGCTTGAGGGGAATGGTCCCCTTTTGAGCTTTCCTTCAGCACATCCTGGACATACACCTTCATTCGCTATTCAGAATTCGGGCATCCCTATCACCATTTTTCTTACACCCAGTATAGCTTTATAATGAAGGGGGGAAACCTCTAATGCCAAAGTTCGGACTGAAGAGATGTGTCATAAGACATGACACCTAGCAGACTTCCATCAACCTGATATAATGAATCACTAAACCCAAAAGTAAAGGCATCTTTAACATTATTTTTCCATATACATACCTTGCCATCGTTGAAGGTTACCTTGTAGCCTTTGTCTTCCGTTCCTGAGATGGATACTAGGTTCTTTTTGTGGTTAGGTGAATTTAATACATCCTGGAATTTCTAGCCTTCTTGAATGCTTGTCCTCTACCTTGATTCCCAGCTCTCCTCTTACCTTTGTTGTTGAATTTTTCATTCCTTTGATTGCCATCAGAGGGATTTTGATCATCGTCCTAGAGTGAGTCCTTTCTATCAGGGCACTCCCTTGCATAGTGACTTGCTTTATCACAAATGTAACATCGTCATTTTCTTCTATCCCTAGGTCCAGCCTTTCCTTTTGATTTAGTCCCGGAATTATTTCTTTTCTTTGCATGAAAAGAAAAGGCAGCAAGAGGACCTTTAGGCATGGGCATTTCTTACACTTCTTCCCTTGTTTCTTCTTGAATGCATCTAGCCATTAGTTCAGAAGAGTAGTCCTGAACACGTACCATTCGGATGGTAATCCTCCAAGAGTCGTGAGTGCCATTTCTCTGTCAGTAATAGTTTCCCCAATAGATAGGAGATTGTTCTTGATCTCAGTGATTCTTAATAAGTATGCTTGCATACTTTCATCTTAAATCTTCTTGATTTCCCTCAACTTATTTCTAAGAAACAAAACTTGATTTGCATCATTAACTTTAAATAAACTCACCATTCTGTCGTAGATTTCCTTGGAGGTGTCTAGATCAGAGATGTAGGCCACCAAGCGCTAGTCGATAGAGTCCCGGATGATCTTCTTTGTTTTGACTTCTCCATTTGTTCCAGGAAGCAACAGATGCATTTGATGAAGGCTCAACAATATTGCCTCTTACATGGTCCAACACTCCTTGATCTTCAAGGGTTAGATCGATAGACATCTTTCATCCGTGATAGTCAGCTTTCTCACGGAGCTTGTCTTCGGCAGGAAAGAGTGTTGAGGACCCCATAGTTCTTTTAGGATAGCCTTGCCAATCTTCTCTTCAATGATTGCTCTTGCTCTTGCTCGGGCTTTGTCTTCACCTCAGCTCTAATACCATGTTAAGTTATGGTATGTTCTATGCTTATAATAGTTTACTTCTTTTTCTTATTATATTCCACCGATTAGCAATCACATGTACATAAAGTAAAGTGCAGATAGAACATTAAACGATCGACAGAAAACAAGCCAAGACAAGAGACACAAGATGTGGCGACTAGCCAGGCACAAACCCCACAATGTGTGGGGAAACCCTTTGATCAAATCTTCTTTTATCTTCAATAATTCAGCAGAGAGAAATAGTACAATAAATCTTATTCATATCAGCAGTAGCAAACCCTAGATCAGTAGCATCAGCATTAGCGGCTTCATTATCAAACTAGGGCAGACCATATCTCACAAACCGACAGTCGGATTGACTTCATTCCACCACCAAAAGTTTCGGCTTCCAGAGGAGGTTCAGATGAACCTACAACTCAGTTCAGATGAGGAGATATTCTAGGCCACGCAAGTCAATTTTTACTTCTGCAGTTGCAGCTTCAGTTTCAACAGTTTCCGGCTTCAAACTAGGGCAGTCGATATCTTGCAAACTGTTCGTCGGATTGACTTCATTCCACCACCAAAAGTTGTGGCTTTCAGAGGAGGTTCAGATGAACCTACAACGCAGTTCCAAAGAGGAGATCTTCTAGGCCACGCAAGTCAATCTTTACTTCTGCAGTTGCAGGTTCAAATTCAACAGCTTCCGACTTCACATGTGAGAGAGAGAGAGACCCATTTTAGCGCAGTAGAGAAGAGACTCATATCTGCGCAGTAGAGAGAGAGAGAGATGTGATGAGATGAGTGAGTCTAAATGAGGAAAAGTCCTCTTATATTTATACACAACGTTGGTGGGTGAATAGATGCGACTGTTGGGCTTCTGAGCCTACATGAGTTGTAGGTCAGCTTGATAATAATTCCATAATCAAAATAAATTCATATCTCCATGAATACTTATCGGAATTGGATGATATTTATATCAATATTACACCTTTCGACGAGAGGAATCTAATAAAAATATTATTAGCCATGAATAAGATGACCCACATGAAGTTTTTCCCTGGTTTCCAATTTTAACACGCTTGGTATCTTTCATTGACCAACTTTTTAGAAAATCCGGGTCTCAGTTTTTCACCACCTCGAGTTCCTTTTCATCCAACACCTAGAGGTTATTATCCTCCTTTGAATATGTCGAGACAATCATCCATGTTTTCCCAATCTCCGGAAACATTTTTATATGGCGGTCCTTCTGTTCCTTCTGGGTATCAGTCACTTACTGGTAGGTTGAGGAGCATCTCCTCAACCTATTGAACATGGGTTATCCACTGGTAATAATGGAACTAAACCATTGAGTGTAGAAGACATTTTTATGATGTCAAGTACCATTCCAAATCCACAACCTCAAGGTAGTCAATTACCGCTTGGGGGGCAACCTCAAGGTACTCAATTATTGCCTGGGGGACAACCTCAAGGTACTCAGTTACCACCTGGGGTGCAACCTCAAGGACAGTACATACCTTCGGGACAATACATTCCTCAAGGTCAACCCCAGACTTAGTACGTACCCCAAGGTCAACCCCAGTATCAATATGTACCTCAAGGTCAACCCCAGTTTCAGTACGTGCCTCAAGGTTATCAATCTCAAGGTCAGTACCCAACCCAAGGTTTCCAACCACCTTTAGGTCAATAATTTGTCCAAGGAGCTGGAAATGTACCTTTGAATTATCAACCCTATGCTCAACCCGGTTATGGTCCTCAATATGCTCAACCTTCTATGGGTCCATACCCCGAAATGAACATGGTGTGGGATCCATCTCAATCTCAACAGATCTTGCAACCTAATGTGCAGCCTACTATTCAAACCTCTACACCTGGTGTAGCTCATCAGTCTGGGCCTAGTTCGCCTCGAACTCCGCCTCAAACAACTGTTGCAACTACTGCAACATCTGTTCAATCTACCCCACCTACTTCTGGAGTATCGGTAGCTCCAGTTTCTACTGTTCCTGCATCAACTCCTCAAGCATCTTTACCTCAGTCTAGACCTACAATTCAGACTTCGGTTCAGATGCCTGTAGGACAACCTAGTCCAAGTATGGTTGTCACAAGTCAACCTCAATTTACTTATCAACCGTACCAGGGATAGTACCAATTCGGTCCCGCTGTTCAAAGCCCAGTCTACCAGTGTCAACCGTACCCTGGATATACTTATCATCAACCTCAACAACCCCAGTACGGTCCGGTTAATCTTGGTTTTCTAGGAGGATATAATATCCCAAATGCAATTCCAATTCCAAGTTATCCTAGATATCCTCCTCCTAGGGCTAGTCTTATGACCTAGGGTTTTCGAGACCCTAATCGTCAGTTACCGTTCATTGCAACTTTGGACTTGCCTGATTTGTCGCACCTTACGAATGATCTGATTAATTATCTTCCATTTTGGCCACCAATTCTGAATAAGTTGCCCAGTGATATCCCAAAGTTTGAAGGTAAATCAGGAGAGGATCTGTCAAACCATGTAATGACTTATCACCTCTGGTGTGCATCTAACTCCATTATAGATGATTCAATTCGTTTACGTCTTTTTCAACGCACTCTGATTGGTCTTGCTGCCAAGTGGTACATTGAATTACCGCGAGCCTCTTTTTATAACTTTAGTCAGCTAGCTACTTCGTTATTAACTCATTTTCAATTGCCTCTCAGATATGACAATGGCACGGAATTATTAGCTTCATTAAAATAGTCAACGTACACTTATATTTCAGATCACATTCATGAATGGAGACGTCGACGGCGTTTATTGAAAGTTTTTATTCCGGATCAAATCTTAGCAGAATGGTTTGTTAAATCATTATTACCTAAAATCACTGAGGATGTAGCTAAGGCAGGAGTTGTTACTGAAGAGCGAGTAATTGCTCAAGCTCAGTACCTTGACCTCGTTTATACGCAGTCGGGTACTTTACATGAGAAAATCCTTGACCTTTCGAAACAAAATCAAATAACTGCAGCTCCTTCAGGGTCTCATGCCGTTGATGGTATGATTGGTTCAGTTAACACCAAAAGTAAGAAGAAATCTTCAAAGAATTCTTCTCCTATCATAACTTTACCAGATTCCCTGACAGGAGACTCTTCCATTGAAATTCCTGCCAATATTCATGTTGTAGAATCATCTACAGCCAAATCAAAATCGGCAGTAAAAAGAAGGGGAAGAAGAAAAATAAGCAAAATTCGAAAGAGAAATCAGATAAAATTGAATCTACTGACGAGAAACGTGAACCTCGTTATCCTTGTCTCATTTGTGATGAAGAGAATTTTACAAGATATTGCCCTCACCACGTTGAGGTTGCAAAAATCGTCAAAGGTTCTCAAACGCCCACTGTCTTGAAGGATCCTTTTCCTAGTCAAGATAGTAAGATGATAGGTTCTTCCTCAAATGCCTCGGAAGAACCCATAATGATGATGTCCCATGTTAGGATTGCGACACGATCGCAAGATTATGGAAGTAAAAGTCCTGTTGGTGGTAAGGAAGCAGAATCTTCTAATTCGAACCCATCAACTTTCAACTCCTGGTTCTGATCCGCTACAGATCGAGAAACCTAACCTGGACTTAGTAATCAAACCGCCTGCTAAAGGTATACTTTGAAAGTCATCTTTCAATCCGCATGTGAGAGCTGCTCAAAAATATAACATTGTTGAAGATTTAGCTATTTCCCCTTTAGCAATGTCGGCTTTGGAGGTGTTGCAATCATGTCTAGCATAGCGTAAATTGCTATTGTCGGCTATAGGAGCTGTTGATATTCAGGAATCGAACCCTATAATATTCGATTTAGAAAATAGTACACCTCACTTTAAACCTCATCAAATGGCTTTCCAGATTCTAGTGTTAGTAAAAAACAGACCTTGCTTTAGGACTGTAATTGATGAGGGAGCTTCTATGTGTATTATGTCGATTCAGTGTTGGAGGTCACTTGGTTCTCCTACACTCAATCAATCCCCAACGATTCTAAAGGCTTTTGATGGCCACGTGTTCCATACTTTTGGCATTCTACAGGATTTATCTATAGGGGTTGAAGGCAAAATTGTTAATCTAGATGTGGAAGTGGTTGATGCCCCTCTAGATTACAACCTTCTCTTGGGTCGTAGTTGGTCTTACGCTATGACTGTTTTTGTTTCATCGGTCTTTCAGCTTATAAAGTTTCCTCATAATGGAAAGATCGTAACTATAGACTAGCTGACATATTTTTCATCCGACCCAGCCTCTTCTGAAAGTATCTAGCATGTCAGCAAAACAACTATCCCTTATAAGGATGTTGGGGTAGGATTGGTTAAATATTTTGGTTTACTAGGAACTTTTTCCTTTCCTCCTCCTAGCGTATCACCTTCTACTGCAACCATTCATATGATTTCATCACACACTATTGTTTATGATGATCCTTGGATCGTACCTTCCGAATCTGAGGTGGATTCATTTGGTGATGCTATGCCTTTGAGTCCCTATGAAATTGTGTATCAGGTTGTACAGTCGTTTTTCGACCCTTATTCAACCGAAATTGATCTAATGAATGTGGTCTATAGAGAATCACTTTCAGCATCAAACTCAGATTCAACAACTTTTACCGAACTTGTTCATACTGATGAGCAGATTCGTGAAATTTTGTCTGTTGATGACTTACCATGGGAAGATCTTCATCATAGATCTTCGTTCTTACCTGATTTTGATCATTTTGAAAATCAATTTTGATCTATTTTTACTACTGATTATTTCAAAGAACCACAAAATCCATTGCAAAATCTTGATTCTGAGTTAAATTTTGGAAATATTTCTCGAACGGTTCCTATTGACATTTCAGTTAAACCTGGAATTGTTGAAAACATTCATATAGGTGCCTCCTGTACCAAAAATAAACTTCAAACTTATAAGGCCCTATTTCAGGAATTCCATGACATGTTTGCCTGGTCATATGAAGAAATGCCAGGAATTGATCCAGCAATTGTTGTTCATGAAATCAAAACTTACCCGAATGCTAAACCCGTCCGGCAATGTTTGCGTTAGATCCATCCGCAAAAAGTTGTTGCTATTAAAGCAGAAGTTGAAAAATTACATAAAGTAGTTTTCGTTTATCCAATTCCCTTAACGGATTGGGTATCGAATATTGTTCCTGTTAACAAAAAGCAAGGAACGATAAGAATATGTATCGATTATAGGGATATTAATCGAGCCTGTCCCAAAGACAACTACCCAACTCCCTATATCGATCAAATCATTGATGATTGTGCCGACAGTGAAATATTCTCCTTTATGGATGGTTTTTCTGGTTACAATCAAATTAACATTCTCGCTGATCAACCAAAAACGACTTTCATTTGTCCATGGGGGACATTTGCTTATTGCAAATTACCTTTTGGATTGAAAAACACCGAAGCAACTTTTCAAAGAGCTATGTCTTACGTGTTTCATGACATCAAGCACATTGTGCAACCTTATCTCGATGATTTACCTGCCCATTCATTACGTAGAGCCAATCATCTCACTCATTTACGAGCGATCTTTATGAGATGTAGGCATTATCGAATTAGGTTGAATCCACACAAATGTGTTTTTTGTATAGAAACGGGTCGTTTACTGGGATTTGATGTTTCGAAATCCGGCATTCATGTCGATCCCTCAAAGGTTGAAGCTCTTGTCAAATTGCCTCCTCCTTCGACTCTTCGCCAACTCCAAAGTTTTCAAGGGAAAGCAAACTTTTTACGTCAATTCATTCCTAACTACGTCGAGATAACAAACGGTTTTACCAGGTTGTTGAAATAGAATACTCCATTCTTTTGGGATGAGATAGCTGACAAATCTTTTGATGCACTTAAACACACGTTGACCCATGCACCATTATTGCATCCTCCCAACTACAACCAGGATTACTTCTTGTATCTCCCCGCTTCTCATTCCACCATCGAGATGGTGTTAGTTCAGGAAGATGAATTCAGTAGTGAACATGTGATTTACTATATTAGTTGAACTTTGAATCCGACTGAGTTAAATATTCACATGTGGAGAAATTGGCCTTGGCAGCTGTTCAAGCTGTCCAAAGATTTCGTCATTACATCTTACTATGTAAAACTACCGTAATTTCTTACTATAACCCTATGATCTATATTTTGACCAAAAAATTGCTAGGGGGAAAGTATTGCAAATGGATTGTTATCCTGCAGGAATTTAATTTGAAATTTGAAAAATCTAAGTCAAAGAAATCTTTAGTTTTTGCGGAGTTGATGTGTGACTTCCCACGTGCTAATACTGAAACTGTGGTGAAAGAGCCCATTGCAGACAAATCCTTGTTTCTTATCAGCACTCTTGATCCACAGTATGGAGGTATCATTGTTTATCTCCAAACCTAATCTTTTCGGCCTGAGATTTCACAATCTCAGCGACGGAAAATATGTTTCCAATCCCAACAATACAAGATCATTGGAGATACACTTTATCGTCGTGGGGCGGACTCTGTTTTTTGACGTTGTTTAATGCATGAAGAAGATGAAAAGGTTTTAAATGACTGTCACTCTGGAGCGTGTGGCGGTCATATGTCTGGGTATGCCACAGCCCAAAAGGTATTGTGCGCTAGCTATTTCTGGCCGTCTTTGTTTAAAGATTGTATTTATGCAGTCCAAAAATGCCACAATTGTCAATTTTTTTTATCGAAAGATGCGTGCTCCACCTGCTCCTCTCCACCCTATAATTGTCATCGCTCCTTTTACAAAGTGGGGTATCGACTTTATTACATGTAACCCTCACTCGACCGGGGGGCATGCGTATATCATCCTTGCGGTAGATTATTTTACCAAGTGGGCCGAGGCGATGCCTACATTTTCGGCAGACGGTAAAACTGCTGCAATTTTCATTTTCAATCATATAATTGCTAGATTCGGTGTTCCATAAGCGATTATCACTGATCATGGGCATAATTTTTGAAGCATCATGATGACTGAACTAACAGATCAACTTGGCCTGCATCACAATAGTTCTACTCCATATTACCCACAAGCTAATGATCTGGTTGAAGCCATCAACAAAGTTCTAGTCATTATGATCCGACGAATCATTGGTATTCATAGGTCGAATTGGCATAACATGTTATTTTCAATGCTTTGGGCGTATCGAACCTCAGTAAAAACATCAACTGGTTTCACTCCTTTCCAACTAGTTTACGGTTTGGAAGCTGTGTTACCCATTGAATGCGAAATCCCGTCATTGCAAATAGCCATAGAATTACTTCCAGCCACTTCCAAAGAGGAGAAACGTTTGTTGTACTTAGCTCAGCTAGATGAGAATCGATGTGATGCTGCACTAGAAATCGAAACTCATGCCAAACGAATTAAAGCTCAGTATGATTGAAATGTTACACCTCGTAATTTTTCGGAAGGAGACCTAGTCTTACTATACGATCAAGAAAATGATAAGCTAGGGGCTGGAAAATTTGTACCTATGTGGCATGGTCCTTTTATTGTTAAGCAAAATCTAGCAAAAGGGGCCTATGAATTAGTAGATTTTGACAGTGTCTCTTTAGGTAAGCCCATAAATGGTCTTTATTTAAAGAGATATTATGCTTAAATCTAGGTGTGGAGATTTTAGTTAGATTAGTTTCTTTCTAGCTGGTGTTTTTTAGATTAGAAAAGTGTGCTTAGTTTAAAGAGTGTTTTTGTCATTATTCCTGCTTATCTTGATTTTACTCTTGATATTGCAGATGTCGACGTCTCTTCAAACATACATTGGTTTCATTGATGGTGCTTGTTGTAATACACAGAACATTTCTTCCACAACTTGGGTTATCTATTCATCCTCTGATGAGTTGGTATCTATGCATAGGGTAAGCCTCGGTCAAGCAACGAACAACATTGCAGAGTATAGTTCAGTGATTGAGTTATTATCTAAATCCATTTCATTTGGGATTTGGAGTTTGATTGTGAGGTTAGATCCTGAACTCGTTGTATTACAGCTTAATAGAGTTTATGCCATTAGAAATCCAGTGTTATTAAGATTATTTTTTAGAGTTCGTCTCTTGGAACATGAATTTTACTATATTGAATATCAGAATATTCCAAGATATTTAAATACATTAGCAGATGCAATTGCTTCTCGAATGTTAAGTAGACATTTGCAATAATCAAACAATAAATATAAAAACATTCCATAACATGTTTTACAAGATAGCCAGTAATAGTGATATAGCATAGCATAGAAGTGTGTCAATATACATTGTCTTCGACCATAGGTTGAAAAACACCTTATGATTGGCAAAAATGATAGTACAAAAAGCAAAAATGTCATATGAGTCTACAAAAGGCGATCATCCTATCACTGGTGATGATCATGATAAGAAACCACTACTCGGGCCACCCTACAAAGGAACCTCCGAAAGGTCCTGGGACCCCAATCAGATAGTGTTGTAGCCTAAGAGGAATGTCATCTATGCTAGTCTCCAGAATATCTGTTGTCAAGCACTCTAGATGGTTTTCCAATTCGGCCAGGGTCTCTGTAGATTCGTCTCGTAGGGCTGGTACTGCTACAGCTGGGTGTCTCCTCTCATAGGGCTGGAGAGTGGCTGGTCACCGTGGACCTACATCTGCATTTGAAACTTTTTACTATCCGTTTTGGATGTTTTAAAAACAAAAACAAAAAATTTAAACTTAGAAAATGTTGAGAATGATTTTACCTGAGTCATCCCATTGCTCTCCTAGTGGAAGAGCCATGTCTGGGTCACCACGATAATCCATCCCAGCATAAGGAAAATCATGAATCGCGAAAACTTGGTTCTCCAACCAATGAAAATACTCGGGAGGAAATCAAACAACCTCTGAACCCTCCTCAGGATGACGGGCCATAACTGCAACCCAACGCATCAGTTTGCGCTCTCGGGGAAGTCCAACTCCAACGGAAAGATGCTATGGGATCAACATCGAGACCCTCTCTAGACCAAAGCTCACAACTAAGAAACCATATCGAAAGTTTTTTAGTTGTCCATTCTTTGCTCTAGTCAGTTGGCCTTTTACATTAGCCAACACAGCTTCGCACCAATTGAAGATGGTGCCTCGATAAAAATCTATTGCCATCCGAATTTGGGATCCGGTGGCTACATGCAGTGCTGCACTTCCGCGGAGTTTGGTGACAGTAAATGAAATCACTTTAAGTTCAGGACGGGAGATGGTTTTGATATCAATCCCTTTGTCCTTGGTTTGGTCGTTACAAAACTCTAGCTAGAGACTATCGACAGACTGGCCACCTAGCCTAGTCCCAAATAGAGTCAATTGTTCATCTCTCCTAGGCAAACCAATCAAAAATTAAATTTCCTCTGGCTCCATTTCGAGCTGGTGGCCACCAATAATGAAACACTGGTCCTGTATATTCCATCTGTCCACCAGCCACTACAAAATGTCTACTTGGGCCCTCATGCCAGGTGTGGCCTAGAATTTAAATAACTAGCATGCCTTCAATGCATCTATTGAAGGTTGATGATTAATTTCGGCAAGGTCCGCATCTTCATGCTCCCGTTCCCGCCAACTAAGCATGGTGTATATCCTACATTGAAAGAAAAAGCGGATTAGAACATTTTAATTCAAAATTTTTGGGCAGAAATTGAAATAATTGAAGTTGTAAAACCTGTGTTGCGGGGTCCGCACTCTCCAATTAGAGATAGTGCATAGGTCTGCACTCTGCCCAAACAGCAAGTGTGGGCCCCTGGCTCTTTCCTCTATAGGAAAAAGTCGGGGTCTGCAGGTTTCGCATGCTGCGCCTGCGGACCCCCGCGAGCGGTCTTTTAAACTAAATTTTTCCTAAAAATCAAAATAGAAACCTAAAAACAAAATTCAAACAGTTGAAATGCAAGATTAAAGTGATGTGGATTACCTGGAGGTGACGGTTTTCGTTTCCAACGGACGGATTTTCCGCAATCTTCACAGGAAGTTTCTTACCCAAAAGCTCTCTTTTCTCACTCTGAAGTCAAATGGTAAAAATGAATTTACAAAAGCCCTTTTTATAAGATTTTTTGAATAAATGAATTTTTAATTTGTTTATTTTTCACTTTAAAGAGGTAACTTTTTGATGCATTTTTATTTAATTTAAACAGGTATGAGTAATGTTTGAGTTTTTGTGCAGAATATCGGATTTTTCAAGCAAAATTTATCATTTTCAACAAAAAACATTTGAGTCTTCGTTAAGCTTTTTTCTGACTCGTAAAATATGAAAATATTGTCGAGTTTCTCTTTTTAAGCTCGTTAAAACGGAATTAAAAAGACAGTCCACTTACAGCTCTTTTCTGACCATATAAACATGAAAAGATTGTCAGATTTTTGTCGTTTCAAATTCGATATTGGTTATAAAACGACGTGTCGTTGATCGCTTTTTTACTTTTTCAGATCATAGACACTAATTATGAAAAGTAATCCTTGACCATAATGGTCAAGTGGTTCTCTCAAGTATTATTTTATACTTTTTCGGGCTTGGGAGACACAAATTTACAAAAAAGGACAACCATGGAGTTTTCTTAAGTTTTTCTTCTGACTCCCTGAAATTGAAAAATGTCGAGTTTCTCCTATACTGGACTCATTAAAATTTAACAGTAAAGGACCTGTTCAATTACAAACAGGAACGAACCACTCCTTCTTAGGGTTCGAATTTTAAACTAAGTTGGAATCATCCAAAGGATGATCTTATAATCAAGCAAATGTTATCCTCCTCAAGCTTGTCAAAAATAAAGAGGTACTTGCTAGAAATGGTGGTGGAAAAGAGAGAAATATGAACCTGTTTGTTATACTTTGTGTCTTAGAAAAGCATTCAACCACTCTTTAACACACACTTTTTGTTCACCTGGGTTGGGAAATCCTTTGCCTAACAGTTAATCAAACCATATTGAAAGTCTTCAGTCGGTTTCTGGGTATTAGCTTTGGGTCAATTGTCACCAAATCATCTGCAGTGTCGTTATGTATTCAAGAGGTCAATGCAAACAAACCATTCATCTGCAAAATATCTATCATCCATCTTGACCATCCCTGAGTTAGTCCTTGCAAACATATTTCTTCAAACTCGATCTATGATTTCGTGTTGTGGGCTTGCCTACGACGGATCGCTTTCTATCGACTTCAGCTCATTATCTAGAAGGATGATCTAGAAATCGTCGGTACCTTGGAATATGCATGCCTCAATGACAGGTTTCTCGCCTTCGACGACAGGTTGCATCATTGGCCTTTGATCAAAGGATTCCGTGACATGTTCAACATCAACTCATCTATTCACATTTCATGGATTGTACTGAGTACTTTGAGAGCCATTGACATTACTGGTGGTTTCTCTCACACTTGTTAATAGTTTACATCATTGACTAGTAGTCAAGTGGTTTCTACCATGTTCGACTTCGACAATTCATTCACATGGATAGAAGCGTACTATTTCGGGAAGTAGAAATCAAGACCCTGGATCTAGTTTCCACCATCCAGGCTGCGAGGAATTTTGTTATTCATTATACAATGGACTATTCATAAACAGATGGTTGTGCCCATACTGTGTGTACATATGTCTATAATTGTGATGTATTACAAGATCATTCCTATATCAGAGCAGTTTAGTTAATTTTCTAGTCAGTTTTGATCTGAGTATGGGAATGCCTACCTCAGCGATGATATGATCACATATATATATTTTGTATTTAATGTTGTTTATAGGTTCTAACCAGGTCTCCATAAGATGATCCTCGAAATGATAAAGTACTTCACTCTTCTTAGATGACAAATACTATCTCTTACAGACTTCGCACTTTAGGGGGCAATCTGTTGCACAAAATATTGTCACCATGACATTCTGCAGTCAGTGTGAGTCCACTCATACTTTCCTCCTATGCAAGTCTTAAAACTCAGCCCTTCATGTAAAGCCTTGAAAAATGAGAGAAAGTCCTTAAAAATCTCTAAAACTCTGGTTCCGCACTTTCTCTTAGCATTACCTGCGGTCCCGCACCCCTTGGTCATGTCCCCTGTGGACCTGCCTGCTCTGTTTCTGTGTAAAGGGTGCAGACCCCTGTAAAAGTCAAAAAGGCACAAGTACATTCTTAAAAACTCACTTTGGGTTATTTTTGGGAGCTTCTAGAGGGAATCTTGAGGTGGAAAGTTTGCTCCTTTGATGTTCATGCATCCCATAACTAAAGGAGCTAACCCCTTGATGTGAGGAGCTTATCCCTTTGAAGGAGGACTCTATCCCTTCATAGGTGGACCTGGTAACTTCCTTCCTCTGCACTATAAAATGAGGCATTGGGCTGGTTACTAAGGAGGTTGAAAGATGAATATTTTTTAGGGTAAATGTTGTTGGAATTTAGACTTCCTAATTGAGCTTGAGAGGAGAGATTACATACCTTTTGACCTCATTGGGAAGAGAGTGAAGCTTGTCAAAGTAGAGGAGATTCTTGCTTGGACCCTAGGAGGAGCTTGTACAACATCAAGGCACCAAGTTTGTAAAGTTCTTCTTTGTTTAAAGTTAATACAATCAAGTTTATTTTTCTTAATAAGCTACCTCTTATGGTTTATTTCATGGATTCCTTGATCACCATGATGAATATGATTTATTATATTGGCTATGCAGGTGTTATTTGATGTGTGCTTGTTTGTATTTGCATGTTCTTTAAAGGAAGCTCATTTGGACAGTCGAAGCGTGGCTACCACAAACTAGCATTGGACTTAAGGTAGGGTCTAAAACACCTCTTGGTTTTTATTTATAAATCGCAATATTTAGAGAAAGGTAGATTTGCTTGTTCTGCTTGTCGCTAGATATCAGTTCATACTAGGGAGATCGGTCTTGTCCACAAGAGCGATTTATCTGGCCGACACTGAGTTGCCCAAATACTGGAATAGTAGCATACAAAAAGTAAAGTTGTAAAGTGCCTTTCATCTTTTCTCCCAAGACCATGAAAGCAACATACCAAATTGAGGATGGATATCAACGACTACTACATCCATCAGAACGTTCTTGGTCGTAATTTGGTCCAGGGACACTACTAAATCTTTGATAATGCCAAGACATTTCACTCTTCCTGAATCAAATGAGTAGAGGTCATGATAAGGTTGGGTGATAGTCAATCCTAGTTTGTCCATGATGACTTTTGGCATGAGATTATGTGAGGCACTGGAATCTAGCATGGCATTATGGAGGATAAAGTCATGAAGTTTGAGACTAAGATAAAAAGGTGGGAGTTCACTATCTTCAGGACCTTCCTCTAAGTCTAGACCAAATATAATTGTAGGCTCATCATCGAAAATATTTACTGTGTCTGACATCTAGTCTACCTTCAACATTGTTGAAAATT
The DNA here is from genome assembly GCA_031772625.1 of Pinus tabuliformis. Classification (NCBI taxonomy): domain Eukaryota; kingdom Viridiplantae; phylum Streptophyta; class Pinopsida; order Pinales; family Pinaceae; genus Pinus; species Pinus tabuliformis. The sequence continues at coordinate 815,037,681 of CM062805.1, read as the reverse complement.
GGCAATAAGAAATTGCTAAAAATAGCAGTTTGGGCATCAGTGCTGGATTGGGAAACAGGAAATGAAAAATGGAGGTGTTGGATTGGGCAACAGGAAATGAAAAATGGAAGTGTTGGACTGGGCAATAGGGAATGAAAAATGGAAGTGCTAAAAATAGAAGTTCTATTTTTAGCAGTTCAAGCTGGATTCCTGTTTTTAGACAGTCCCTGGTCTAAAATAGGAAGTAAAATTCGAATTTGGTCTTACCAACAGTTTGAATATTAATTAATTAATTCTCCATGAGTTAATTATTTAAGGAAAAAAAAACTTGAAGTCTAGGTGAGGACATGCAACAATTTATCTATTAATTGATGAATTTATCCATCAGTTGAAGAGATAAGGATGAGTTGTAATTAGTTGACTCAGTTAACAGAGTCAAGTCCAGTTATATTAATTTAACAAGTTGTTAAATTAATGAGATTCAGTTTGTTAATGCTTGCATGCATGTAACAACTGGTATTTTCAAATAAATTAATATTATAGCTTAAATAACTCATGCATGCCAGTTCAGACAGAGACCCGGTTGAGATCAGAGAAGGGACAATATACTATCAGTCAGATGAATATATTTCCTATAAAGGAAGCTCATCCATGATGAGGATTTATCTCCTTCAGGTTTGCGCAGTTATTTCAGTGGTCAGTGTTGTGTGTGAGGTGAGAATCACACAGATTGTAGCTGGAGGACTCAGGAAAAACTGTGCATAGAAATAGGAGGCTTGGAGGGAAGAGGAGAAGGTTTCTGAGAAGCCTTTAACTGTCTATGAGCAGCAGAGGGATTGTACTGAGAGCTGGATAGCTTCCGAGCTAAGGCTTTGTGTACTCTGGACACATTTCCACTTGTATGATAATACAGAGATGGGGTTTTAGGCTGGTGCTTTCCCCTAGTTATATCTTCTGTGTTATGTGTGATTGATTCCTTCTTATCAGTTATACGTTTTCTTATTGATGTTGCTCATGGTTGATTAATCTTCCGCTAAATTGTTTGTAGAAGTGGATCAAGTGTTTTGCTTTAGTACATCGCATTACCAAGTTGATCTACAAATGGGAAATTTCTACATGGTATCAGAGCTAGCTGATTTGTAGAAAAAGTTCTACATGGTATCAAAAGCTAGCTGATTTTAGGAAAAATTCTAGGAAATTATACATGGTATCAGAGCATAGGTAATCAAGGAGAGAATAGTATACTGAGAGGAGATTTCAAAGTTTTGAGTTTTGGGATGAGAGTTTGCAGAGTAGATCTGAAAATTTATGTACAAATTTTTCAGAAATAAATAGCATATTTGGATTCGTTGCGGAAAAATACCCAAAAAAAAAAAATCAGCTAAATCGGAGTTTGGATGAGGGAGATATCGTTGATTTAAATCAGCTCTTTTCTAGAAAATTTCATGACAACAGGAAAGTGGAAATAGATTGGTGTGCTAGCCAAGAACCTGTATGCACTTGAGGTACAAGATGCATGCAAATCCTTGAGGAGCAAGGCAAAGGTTAGAGACTTGGTGGTTGAGAGGGAGAGTATATTACCTCTCAACATGCAGCGCTAGAAAAAGTCTCAGACAATTGTGGAGGAGCCACGATTAGTGTAGCAGCTTCAGGAGGTTGTGGAGCAGCCACAACAGGGGAAGTTGAGAGGAGATTGAGTGAGACATATACTCATGCAGAGACCTCCAGCAGGGGGAAACTTCAAGCCAGGTGGGTAGAGGGATCACATGCAGCCATACCTCTACGTAGGAGGTAGGGCGATGTGGAGTGATCGTCCCATGGAGGAGGGGCAGGGTCCTTGAGGTACCCAACCTCTTAGATGAGACCTTGCTACGGGAGCCCCAATGTGGAGTAGCAGGAACCGACTAATTGGGTAGAGACAGATGCGGATGTATTGGCAGAGAGAGCTACAATGCAGGGAATCCCAAGATAGCGCATAGCATGCAGGCTGCAGTAATGCTAGAGGCACAAGTGTGTTGCACAGTGCATGGTAGCACAGAGAAGGGTGCAACGGTGTGAGATGCATGGAGATGTTGTAGTAGCACAGAGGTCAGAGAGGGAGCACTTGTCATCAGCATGTAGAGATTCAACATCAGAGTATGTTTCTAGCCCAAAGGAGTGGTCAGTTGGGAGTTTTTTTTGTTCCAAGAGTTGTTGGAGCAACCACACTTGGTAGATGTGTTGCATGCAAAACATTCCAGAGGTACAGGATCGGGTTCAAGAGGAAGCCTTTCTTGTTCAGAGGGAGTGTTGAAAATTGGCAACAAGAAATTGCTAAAAATAGAAGTGCTAAAAATAGCAGTTTGGGCATTAGTGCTAGATTGGGCAACAGGGAATGAAAAATGGAAGTGCTAAAAATAGAAGTTCCATTTTTAGCAGTTCAAGCTAGATTCCTGTTTTTAGACAGTCCCTGGTCTAAAATAGGAAGTAAAATTTGAATTTGGTCTTACCAACAGTTTGAATATTAATTAATTAATTCTCCATGAGTTAATTAGTTAAGAAAAAACAAACTTGAAGTCTATGTGAGGACATGCAACAGTTTATCTATTAATTGATGATTTATCCATCAGTTAAAGAGATAAGGATGAGTTGTAATTATGAGTTGTAATTAGTTGGCTCAGCTAACTGAGTCAAGTCTAGTTATATTAATTTAACAAGTTGTTAAATTAATGAGATTCATTTGTTAATGCTTGCATGCGTGTAACAACTGGTATTTTCAGATAACTTAATATTATAGCTTCAATAACTCATGCATGTCAGTTTAGAAAGAGATCCAGTTGAGATCGGAGAAGGGGCAGTGTACTATCAGTTGGATGAATATTTTTCCTATAAAGGAAGCTCATCCATGATGAGGATTTATCTCCTTCAGGTTTGTGCAATTATTTCAGAGGTCAGTGTTGTGTGTGAGGTGAGATAATAGAGAGATGGGGTTTTAGGCTGGTGCTTTCCCCTAGTTATATCTTCTATGTTATTTGTGATTGATTCCTTCTTATTAGTTATATGTGTTCTTATTGATGTTGCTCATGGTTGATTAAGCTTCCGCTAAATTGTTTGTAGAAGTAGATCAAGTGTTTTTCTTTAGTACATTGCATTACCAGGATGATCTACAGATGACAAATTTCTACATGGTATCAGAGCTAGCTGATCTGTAGAAAAAGTTCTACATGGTATTAAAGCTCGTTGATTTGTAGGAAAAATTCTACAAGCATTTTAGCAATCTGAAACTTATACTTATCATTCTTCACTAATTCAGTTAGAGGAATTGAAACTTTTGGCTTAGAAATTTCATTCTCTGCACTGAATATATTAGATTGCTTTTCTACCTCTTTTACAGCAATTTCCTTTTCTGTTTGTACTTTGGCTTGAGACTCCTTCTTATGACTTTCACTTTGAACCTCTTTATATTTTCTCACATTGTTGGTAGAGGTTTCATTGGTTTTATCCCATTTCATAATGACAATATCCTTTTCTTTATTCTGATTTGCAGGAGTTGCTTCTTTGCTTTGTCTATCTTTTAGTGCATTTTTCCTCTTTTGATTCAATGTAATAGATACATTTATGTTCTTTAAGTTGTATTATTTCTGCAAATGACTAAGAGCATTCTAATATCTTCTTTGGTATTCTTCAGTTTGCGCTTCCCATAGATCATCAATTGCAACTACAAGTTGTTGATTGCTTGGTACAAAAGACTCTTCAGAAAACTGATCTTCCTCTGTCAGAAAGGTAGGCAGCTCGTCTTCATCAAAGAAATTATTTTCTTCAACAATTTCCTCTTCATATTCTTCCTGCCCTAGGCTGTAATTCTGTTGAAATGGAGCTCTTACTTGTCCTTGAAGATCTCGATTTCACTTCTCTTTCTGTCTATTTCTGAACTGTTGTTGTTATTGGCCTCAAATATTCAGATTCCTTATTGAAGGCTCTACTTGTCGATTTGTTATGGAAATTCTGTCCATCATTATTTCCATGGTTTTGATCAAAGTGTCAAGCTTTACATCTGAAGATGATGAGGGCTCTTCTTTAAAAACAACTTTCTTCTTAGACTTCTCAGGCTCTAATTTAGACTTCTTGATGACCAGATTAGCTTTGAAACTTACTGCATTTCACTGCATTTCTTCAAGAGTTACAGGGTCTCTCTCCCTAAGATGATATACCATGTCTAGGTCAAAGGCATCAGGGTAGTTGAGAAGTGCTGGACCAGGTGGAGGCTTCATATGTTCAGGAATAGAATTAGATACCGTATTGAACCTTACTGTGAACTCTTGGACTATCTCATTTTGATTTATTTTCATTTAATTGTACTCAGCCCAAATCTGTAGTGGATTTTTCTCCTCTTGTCATCATGTTAGGAACAACTCTATCAAGCGTTGTGAGATATTGACAGGAATAGTAGCCAAGCTGTGAAACCATTTCTTCACATCTCCAGAAAAATTCTGGGTTATAATTCTCATATTAGCATCATCTTCATCAATTTCTTCCAGATCAATAAAATATACCAATTTATCAACATGATGTTGGGTTGTGATTTCTGAGCTTCCATCAAATAGAGGGAGTCTTTCACCATAGTTCTGAGGTAGAGAAGCAAGTTCAGAAGACAACATAAGAGGTGCAAATTGTGTCATGATTGCTAGAGGTGGTGGAGGTACTACAATGGGCTATGTAGGTAAAGATGATGACAATAATGGAGGTGGTGGAAGAAGAGATGAGGTAGTTGATGTATTTGTAGGTGTAGCAGATGTATTTGGAGGTATAGTAGAGGATGAAATAGTAGTTGAGTATTCAAGTTGATATTGGATGTAGGCTTTTTCAGTAGTGATTTGGAGCTTGTCAGAAAGACTTTGAATTTTGTCAAAACTCAACCACAACTCATGATCAGCTTTAGAAAATAGGGATTCAAAAGAATGGAAATGAGATTCAAATTTAAGAGGTTCAGATATCACTTCATAAATGCAAGACTCAGATTTTGACCTTGAAAGAGACAATTCTAACTGAATATCAGAACGAAGGTGCTTAAAAGTAAATAATTTTTTAGGCAAAGAAGTTGCCCTTTTTATTTTTCGAACTGCACTTTCATAGATAGGTAACTTGAGTTTTCTTAGTATTTTTTTGGGTCATCAACAATAAAAGGTGGGTTTGGGTCAGGATTTGACCTAGTATGTCTTTTAGGAGCCAAAAAATTTTCACACCTTAAACTTGATGAAATTTGTAAAATCAACTTATCTTTAGATACTGGATGTTGTCAACTACAATACAAGTTTTCTTGAAAGCTCTAAAGAAATTCCTAGGTATGACTTATCTGTCCTTTCCACGACAACGATGCCAAAAATGTTATCCCATACAATGTCCTAGGTTGAGGAGGAGATCAAAAGAGGTAAACTCAAACCACTTTCAGTTCAGTAGCTAGCCCTACTAAACTAGAGAGGGATCTCTCTAGGATTTTTCAATGAATAACCAAAAATAAATGGATTTTAGGCTAGATATACAAGTCTTGTTTGCGTATTTGAGAATTTAGGGTTTTTAGTTTGCTGGACTAGGGATGAGAACATGAAATTAGGTCAAGGTATCAAGTGTGCAGTAACAGACATAAGAGGAGCTAGATAATAGTGCGTTATGGTGAACTTAAGATTTAGTCAATATAGTGTAGGTCTGAGAGTTTAAGAAAACATAATGAGCATGTATAAAGCATGAATTCATCAATCTTAAAAGAAGAGAAAGACAAGCATGATCTTTCACATAAACAGAGCTTAAATATAAGAATTATGTTTATATGATTGTAAGGAAACCATAGGAAGAAGTCAAAGCATGTAAAGAGAGATGATTTCATCAATTAGAAACTGATATGAAAGGAAAATAACACCATAGACTCACTGAACAAGTATTCCTGAAAAATAGTTGCAACTTATCCTTGATTAGCTGTAAGAAAACATAAGGTGCAAGTCTCTCCACAAAAGTAAAACCCTTCACACTGAATGAGAAATCATACATATAGACTCAAAAAAATCATTTCTCCACCTTCACGGGTTGAATCCCTAAGTGGTGGAATAGTTACCAAGAATCTCTCAACAAACCAGATAGTTTTGTTACCTTTATGAGACTTAATTAAACACTAAAACCACCTAGCATGCCTATTAACTCAATAATTACATCATCAAGTTTTCAAAATATACACATTACATCATAAAACCAAAATCTGGCAAAATTTGAAGTGAAAAAATCAGCTACAAGTATAAGCGTATTGCATTTGACTATAAGCGTAGCGCATTCGGCTATAAGCATAGCGCCACCTTGTAGAAAGTTTTTGGAGGCCTTATGGAAATCAAATTTGAAAAGTAAGAGAACTGTCGACTAGTATTCTCTGTCTAGTTTCCAGATCAACTTGAATTTTTGGAAATGGAGCAAGGGAAGGCCTTAAAAAATCAATTCTCCTAAGGTGACTCTATAAGCACAGTGCCTATTCCAAAACAGTGGCAGAAAGTGTCTTTTCACTCCTTTTTGGACTTTTTCTCTTCACCAGTTTGCTGACCTACTTCTAAAAGTGGATTTTTGAGATCCTTAGGGAAAAAATCTATCCAGGAATATAAATTTTACATCATTTGGAGCCTTGAGATGAAAGCATAGCGCCAAGGCGCTGCGCTTATAGAATTTCCTATGTTTTTAAAACAGTTAAAAATGACCAAAATGTTGGAAATGACAAAATTTTCTCCAAATTTCCTCAAAATTGTTGTGTGACGTTATAATAGGATATTCTATGCCATGAATGAGGCCTCATCAAGTAAATAAAGCTTCTATTTGTCCTTTTGACCAATTAGTTTTTCCTTGAGTTTGCTCTTCAAATGCTTGATCCTGACTTGAGATACTTTGTTTCTAGTATGTTATTAAATAGCCATATGCCTCTGCAAGTTTTTGTTCTTGTTTTCCTTCTTGAGCTGCTCTAGGTTTCCATTTACCTTATCAAGCCAATAACCCTATCTTCATTGATATTTCTATACATTAGGTCATCTACCATAATCTGTTCTTTTGCTGGAGAAACCTCTCTTTGTAGCTCAAGCTTTTAGCTACTCTAGTCCTTGGTCTCCCTGATGCACTTTTCTTTCCTTTACCCTTTGACACTTCCATTTCAACTATTTCTTTTCCCTTTGTATCTTATTTCTTTGAAGTAGTTTCTTCTTTGTCTTGAATCATCCGGTTCACCTTCAGTTGCATATTCTCTTGTTGCAGGCATGCTATTAGAGAATTTTCCTCTATCAATTTTCCTTCCAATCTCTTGATTTCAACCTAATTATCTCTAATGATCTGATATTTAACTTTTCCCTCCTGTCCTTGTTACACAAAAATATCGTCACCATGATTATTTGCAGTCAGTATGAGTCTATCATCACTTGTACTGTCCTCCTAAGCAAGTCTAAGACCTCAGCTCTTCAAATCAAGCTTTGGAAGTGGGAGAAAGACATTAAAAATCAATGTAACTCTGGTTCCGCACTTTCTCTCATGGTCACCTGCGGTCCCGCACCTTCTGTGTACAAAATTTGCGTACCTACCTGCTCTGTTCCTAACGGTGCAGGTGCGGACCCCTGTGAAAGTCAAAAGGCGCAATTTTTATCTTAAAAAAACTCACTTTGGGTTAATTCTAGAGTTTTCTAGAAGGAATTTTGACGTGGATTGTTCGCTCTGAGGTGGTTCATGCATCCCAAAAGAGAAGGACCTAATCCCTTGACTAAAGGAGCTATCCCTTTGAAGCAGGGCTTTATCCCTTTGAAGGAGGACCTAGTAACTTCCCTCCATTGCACTATAAATACAGGCATTGGGGTGAGGACTAGGGAGGTTAGAAGCTAAACATTTTGAGGGTAAATGCTGGTGAAATTGAGACTCTTTGGTTGAGCTTGAGAGGAGAGATCACATACCTCTTGGTTCCATTGGAGAGTGAGTGAAACTTGTCAAAGTAGAGGAGACATCTTGTTGGACTCTGGGAGGAGCTTGTACAACGTCAAGGCAAACGTTGTAAGGTTCTTCTTCTTTTGAATTAATACAATCAAACTCATTTTTCTCAACAAGTATCTTATGTTATTTGTTTCATGGACTCCTTGACTTTCATGTTAAATATGTTTCATGCAATTGGTTTTTCAGGTGCTATTTAATGTGTTTGCCTTGTTTGTGTTTGCAGATTCGCGAAAAGGAGCTCATTTGGATCAAAGGAGCGAGGGCATCCACAAGCTTGCGTTGGACCCAAGGTAGGCCCTAAAAGCCTTTGTTTGCTATTGTTTATTGAAGCATATTTAGAGAAAGATAGTGTCTGGTTGGTCTGCTTGTCGTTAGGTCTTCTTTAGATTCTAGGAAGGTCTATCTTGTCCGCAAGATCGACTCATTCCACACGACAAAATGGCGACTCCGCTGGGGACTTGATTGTTTTCTTTGTCTATACTTTGACCTGAGAAACTGTTTTTCCTGTTTCTGTTTTTGACTTGATGATTGTGGGATTGGGTGAACTTAGTTATTTTTGAGTTAGTTTTCATTTTTCATAGTTTTGGGAGAGGTACGGACCCTGTGACTTAGGCACAGTGCGTACCTGTACACACTTTTCCTTTGTGCACAAAGCGTAGACGCACCTGTGTAAATAGGTTGCCTGCGTACCCTGTCAAAAATTTGAAAAATTTTAAATTTTCTCTTTTTTATCAGTTTAGAATTTGTTTATAGGTTTTAGCCATTGCCCAGACCTGCTTGTTCCCTGTCAAAAAATTTCCTTGGTTTGATTTCATTAGCATTAGGGTTTTAGGTGGAATTCCTAGGAATTTTGCTTGTTGCATTTGTTTTTCGTTTTTGGTTGTGTAGTGGCTCTGAGCTTAGAAGCCCTAGGGACCTCGGATTACCTTGGTGTCTATTGGTCTTCTTGTGAGTCTGACCATTTATGAAATCTCCCCTTGTTGAGGAACTCGCTTTGAGTTTTCTCATTTCAAAATTTCAAAAAGCTTGTAATTGAAAGTTTGGAATTTTCATTTTTACAAAAAGAAAACGAAAGATTGGTTGTTTTTTGACTAATTGTGATTCTGCATAAATTAGTCCTTAGCTCACATTTAGCTAAGTAAAACATCCTCAAAAAGACTTTTAGTAGGCTTTGACTTCAATTAGCTTTTTATAGTTTGTAGCTCTCAAAGTTAGTCATTTTCATTAGTTTTGAGTGTTTTATTTACAAAATTATAAAAAAAAAAAAAAAAAAAAAAAAAAAAATTCTCTTTTGGAAAAGTTTGTTTTTGTAGTGATTGAGTGCTTTGAAAAGAAAAGGGAAATTTGTGTGAAATAGCTAGTTGTCTCGTTTTTGAGTGCTTTGGAAAGGAAAAGCTCTTCTTTTAATTTGTTTAATTGAGAAAGATTTGTGTTTACAAAGTACTTGCATTCTCAAACTCTTTCTTAGTTTAGAAGTTCATCGAAGAGAAAATATTGTTTAAATCATCTTAGGTGCATCTGTTTAGTGATTTCGAGTCGAGTCTTTACACCACGAGTTTCATCTCCACCACCTCTTGACTCAAACAACAACCACTAAAATTAACGCTTAAAGTAAAATTCACCTAGTAACATTTTTATTTCTAGGGCTCTGATACACCAATTTAGCTTAGGCTAGTGTCTTGGAGTAGGAGAGTAATTAACTCTCCAAGACAAGTAAAACAAACAAGTAGCTAAATCTTGTGGTAGGAAGAAATCCAATTGTTGCATTTATGCTCTGAGAAAGCTCCTCTTAAAGGAGAAGCACGAGATCGTGTCTGAACCAGTGTGGGAATCAATCCTTCCTCATTGGGAGCGACGCCAGATATTCACGTATTAAAAATGGTAAACCTCGGATTAACCATTATCGAGGAGCCTGGGGTCACTTGTTGGTAGACCTTGGATTATGTCAAGGAGCCTTCAAGGGGATTGAGCTTGCTACTCTGCCCTTGCGTGCGTATTGGATCGTAGACTATTCCCTCAGGTGTATTTGTCTCAGTTGGTAGCCTTAGTGACCATATTCTTTAGGATTCTTCCTAAGGTGACAGTGGTGGGAAGATCCCACTGTACCTGGAGCAGACGTCGGCTAGACTCACTTGGATTTTTTGGGGGATTCACTTCACTCGAGACGGTTAAGTGGAGGAACTTGGTCCAGTCTATTCATTAAGCAGGTTGCCGGGGTAACTGTTCCAACCGCCATTTCTGTACTGAATTCTGCGACGTTGGACTTCATCACCAACTAGTGTTTTTGGTCCGGAAAGTTACTGTTTGTGTGTGTTTGATCTCTAGATTCTTTAGGCGTGTGCTTCAAATTTTTTTGGTTCTTTAGAGACTTTAGGTGGTTTTCATTGAGATTTTACTTTGTTTTCGTGTGAAGTAGTTAAAGTTTTTAACTGTGGTTGAATTACCAAGACAATCCCGTCGACTTTGGGGCCAGTCTCCTGAGTTAGTAATCGTGGCTGATTTACTGAGGAAGTCCCATAGACTTCGGGGCCAACCTCCTGAAGAAGTCCCGAGCCAGCTTGAAGGCTTGAAATTCCTTGTAACTCCTAGTGGCAGTAAAGTTGGGTCACCTGAAGAAGGAGAGTCTTCATTGGTTGTACATCCTGATTACTAGACTCTAGTAACAAGCTATAATCCTGAGTCTATTTTAGTTTCCGAACTTGCTGGTAGCTTTTCATCTGCGAGTGATATAGGTGAAGAACCTGAGATATCTGAACCTGTTACTCCAACATCGGGGTTTGTCTCTCCAACTTTTAGTGGTCCTAATTCACCTAGGGTAGAAAGAGTAATCACCGAAAATCTTCCTTCTGGTTTGATAGCTATTGAAGAACTTGCTCCAGAAGAAGAAGTAGGCATCCCTATCCCTGAAAATCAACCTGTTATTGATCTAAGGGAGCATGAATCCATTTTTTACAATCCACCAAGGAGCACTACTTGGTATCTTTCTTTAACTAATTATTTGGAAAACCCAGGGTTACGTTTTTCTCCACCTCGTGCTACTTATCATCCTAGAGGTCTTTATACTCCTGTAAATATGTCTGGTCAGTCGTCCATGTTTACTCAATCGCCTAAATCCTTTTTGTACGGCGGTCCTTCTATTCCCTCTGGGTATCGGTCACTTTTTGGTACTTTTGCGGGAGCATCTCCTCAACCCATTGAACATGGGTTATTAACTTGAAACAATGGTAATAAACCGTTGAGCGTAGAAGACATTCTCATGATGTCAGGTTCTATTCCCAATTCTCAACCTCAAGGTGGCCAGTTATCGCCTGGGGGGCAGCCTCAATTAACGCCTGGGGGGCAACCTCAAGGTACACAAATTGTGTCTGGGTGGCAACCTCAAGGACAGTATGTACCCATGGTGCAATACGTTCCTCAAGGTCAACCCCAGCCTCAATATGTACCCCAAGGTCAACCTCAGTATCAATTTATACCTCAAGGTCAACCCCAGTATCAGTATGTGCCTCAAGGGTATCAACCCCAAGGTCAGTACTCAAACCAAGGTTTCCAACCACCCCAAGGTCAATCTTATGTTCAAGGAACGGGAAATGTACCTTTCAATTATCAATCCTACCCTCAACCTGGTTATGGTCCCCCATATCCTCAACCTATAATGGGTCCGTACCCCGGAATGAACTTAGTGTGGGATCCATCGCAAACTCAACAGGTGTTGCAGCCAAGTGTACAGTTGTCATCTCAAACTGGACAACCCTTAGTTTCTGGTTCACCCCAGCAACCAGTCCAGTCTAACATTCAAACTTCTGTACCTTCGGTAGTTTCTCAGTCTGGGCCTATTGCACCTCGTACTCCATCTCAAACGACTGCTGCAACTACCGCAACATCTGTTCAATCTACCCCACCTACTTCTGGAGTATCTGTTATAGACATTTTTTTGCCTTATAGCATTGAGCATGAAATGTCCATAATCTAAGGGATCCAAAGTCCCTAAACATGTTGTTCCTACCCCTAGAGGAACAAGGCTAACAAACCACAGCAATTCACAGAAGTTCTCCACCAGAAACTACTCAAAAACAAGTCAATTCAGGATCATTTCAGTGGCTACACTAGCTGTTTGCGCTGAATGTCAAAGCCAACACTGGCTACCTGCGTTGAATGTCAAATGGAACATTGGCTACCTGCGCTGAACGAGAGTGGACATGTGGGAGGCTCATTTCTCAAGGTGTCAAAACCCAGGAAGCTTCCAAAATGACACTTGCCTCAGGGAATTCGACTGGTGATGAGTAAGAGGTTCCAAATCTCCAAGTGGAAGCAAGAACCTCCAAGTGGACTCAAGAACTGATAGAGGGAGAGGACACTAGTCAGATCTCAAGCTGACTCATCCTCTCTCCAAACATCTATATATGGATCCCTCCTCCATGAGATCTGGGGGCTGGAATTTTGTTATTGCAAAGAATTGTTGTTGGTTTGAGACTGGAATCATTGGATGCTTAATGCTTTGAAGGGGGTGAAGATAGGAATTCCATTTGCTGGGAAGGAGATGCTGGATTGGAGCCCTCTGGGTTGTATCTCTTCCTGAACCTTGTTATTCATCAATAAAGCTATCTTGGTTTCTCCTATATGCTGATGTATTTTTGATGTATGAATGCATTAGTATGTTTAGTTTATTTCTAATCCTAAACTAGTTATGAATGTGAATATCTGTCTTTGTGTAGTGTTCTTCTCTTGTCGCAAGTAGCTGTTCTCTTGTGATCTTACAGGAACCCGTTGAAGTTGGGCGAGTGAGAAGGCAATTAGCTGTGAACTCCCAAAGAGAAGAGAGACCAGATCGAGGGACAAACGGAAGACACCGGTAAGTCTATTGATCTCTCTTCTTTCACATTTCATAAAGGAAGAAACCAGAATAGTTGTCTCTGTTTGTTGCTAAGGCACTGTCACACCTTAGGTGGATAGGATCGTCCTACATAGGCATTTTTCCCCACAACAAATTGGTGAATCCACTGGGGAGATCTGTTTAGTCATTTTATTTGTGTTTCTATCATTTTTTGTTTCATAGACTTGACAGCAACAATCGAACTGCATCTTTCCCGGATGCAAAGTAGACAGTTGTTGCTTTGATCCAATTGCTGGACTTGTCTATGATCTGAACAACGGACTCACAAATGATTTGATGATCCTTTGTGATAGATCTTAGTACCCCCCCAAAGCATCCCTTTGATTACACCTTGCTTGTTGCTTTTATTTGGCCTGAAACAGTGAATTAAATAGCAATCTGTGACCCAGAACCTGTGGGAAACGAGAGTTTCTCCTTCAGCGCAGACCTAGTGAAGGGATTCTGAATTTCAACGTAGGTCCCGTGAAGGTTACCTGCGCTGAATGTCAAAACCCCTGTGTTGAGGTTGCGCTGAACCAGTTTGTCCTTGTGCAGCTGGGGTTCTCTGCTCTGTTTTGCCTTGTTTTGATCTCTGATTTTTGCAGCCTGTAACCAGCATAGGTACCAGTCTGATAACTCCTTTTCTCTGCTTAGATTCTGCCTCCTTTTGTACAAAAAGACTGTGAGTGTTTTTATGTGTTTGTGGCGTCATTTACAATTTTCCTTTGCATGAGTGAAATAGTCATCCTGTAGCCCTTGATTCAGATCTGTTGATTGTGATCTTAGAAGAGAGTTCATTGGCTATTTGCAGATTGATTATACATCTACTCTTGCTTATTGGTTTGAGTTTGTCTCTTTTAAGTGTCGAAACAAGTATTCATTTTGAAAATCGTTAAGTTTTGTAATCTCTTCTATCTTCTCTGATTTCGAAAAAGTAAACTTGTTTATATTTGTCATTTAAAAGCAAATTCAAAGTTGTACAAAAAGCTTTCTTTGTAGGCATCAATACTAAGAAAGCGGAAAACAAACACCTGCATTGTGCATTTGCATTTTGATAGTTTGCATGATTGATTTAGGAAAAGTGCATTAGAGTGTGCTGATTGCTCTTTGAGAAAAGATGGTGTCTTTCTTTTCCCTTAGTAGCTAGGATTTTCAAAGTTGAAAAGATATAAAGCTTGCTTATCATCTTTAGACTGCATTTAGGAATTGTATCATACATCTCGTGGTGAACCTTGAAAGGCAAACTTCTAAAAAGATCAACCTAAAATAAATTGAATGAACTTAACAACCTTTGCAACATAACGCACAACATAGAGGTTTAGGCTAGAGACGTGTTCCGGCGTTGTTAAGCCTGGTGACTGTCGATCTCGTGGATGGTGGGTGATTCCTCCTGAGGGACGATAGCACCAGTACGGATTGTGCTCCCACGTACCGTCGCGTATATATTGGGAGACCCCTATAGGCATAAAACCTTTATCCTTAGGAAGCCGTGTCGGCCGCCCTACTGATCGCAATGCACTAAACACAACATTCAGGAAGATCGACCGCCCGTACCCTAAAAAGTATTCTGCGGTTTTGCGAAAAGTTTGGCACACCCTCTGCCTAGAACTCCAGATCAGTTCCTTTTGGCCTTTTTCAGACTCTATAACGGAAAAATTCCATCCGAGCATTTGTCACTTTGGGCTCATTAAAACATCGAAGGAGACTAGAGTCATCTTTAGCTTTTTCTCGACTCTTTAAAATTGAAAAAGCAAGTTGTGTCTAAAGCGTCGTTAAAATTTATTTTAAACGGAACAATCACCCCTATTCCTGCGTTGATCTTTAGGTTGAAAAAATGGAGCACACCAACCAAGGAATTCCCCTTGGTGGAAATCCTAGTCCCTTCTCCTCTTGGGGAGATGTTGGTGCCCCCCATATGGCCACATTGTCGCTTCCAGGACTGACAATTGGCCTGCCAGTCTGGCTCTTTTCAACCAATGTCGTTCAGAACATCACCATTCCTGAACAGTCGAGTCAATAGTTAGACCAGACCAGAGTCGCCCACCAGCCTTCTACTTCATCTTCCTCTCCTCCTTCCTCTTCACTTGACGGAACTGGTAAAACAAAAAACCAAGTTCCTAAGGAGAAGAAGGAAAAGAAGAAGAAAGAGAAGAAGAAGAAGGAGCCAAAAGCGACTGGGGGCAAATGAGTGTCGTCTGACAAAAATCCACACACAACACTGACCAGGCCTAAATCGCCATGTGTCATATGCAAGGGAGACCATTTCCACAGAGATTTTCCCTGCATCCCTCGGATACTAAGGGACTGGTCTCCCAGTTTGCACAATTCGGTAGCGTCGACCTCTGATAACCATGTTGACTGCTCACCGTCGACTAGTGAAAGTGAAGTCCCAGGACAGAGAGGGAAAGCTAGATTTCCCTGCAAACTATGTGAAGGCGATCACGCCATCCACCGTTGTCCCTTCTTAGACGAGGCTAAAAGAGTTCTGGAAGATCGCCCGATTTTACGAGCGCAACTTCCTCCTGGATATCAAAAACTCCTGCCAAGTCCTTCACTAGTTGAGAACCCGGCTGGCGCGCCCAGGTGGTCAGCCGAAGCACCTATCATTGAAGATGAACCGTCTGTATTCATGCCTGATGAAAGTCAAAAGGTTGAGACGGCAGTTGACCCGGTTTTGCCTTCAGAGGCTCTATCTTCGAATGATACCATCACAGAGGAGAATAAAGACGACACCGTCCAAATTATCTTCATCAACACTGACTCTGATGAACAAGGGGGCAATTTTCCCATTCCTTTATCGCAGGAAGGAACTTCATCAGAGTCATATCCGGCCGTCTATTCAGTCCCACCACCAAGCAACCTGGTTGTGTCCTTTGACTGGAACCAACTAGGCAGACCCCGGTTGCCAGCAAGCATATCGTTCAGAATTATCGTTCAAATATACAGAATGGTAATGGCTGGCACTATCATTGATGAGGGGGCATCTGTGAGTATCCTTTCCTCTATTGCTTGGAAAGCGCTTGGTTCGCCAACGCTTTTGCCTGAAATGAGAAATCTATCAGGCTTTGATAAAGGAACCAGTCGACCTTTAGGGATCCTCCCTAATGTGCTCATAACATTGAAAGGGAAGACCGTTCAAATGAACGTGATGGTCGTTCAAGGACCCTTGGATTATAACCTACTCCTTGGATGGGACTATATATATTGCATGGGAGCTATTGTCTCCTCACTCTTTAGAGTAATGTGTTTTCCGCATGAAGGAAGAGTGGTCAAGCTCGTGGACCAACTTTCATTTCCTGGATCACGCATCGCAAATAGTCATGTACCATCCCTAAATGGTCTATTCACACAAGAAGTGTCTCAACCCACTGTCTGTCCTCCTGATGAGCGCGAGTAATCCGGAAGGATATGACTGGAACCCAGGGGGAATGCGTCCTGGTCTGCTTCGGCAGGAAAACTTTGGGTATAGAGTAGGTTTCCACGGGAGAATATGACTAGTCTGTACCTTGTCCGTAGAGGAAGAGGGGTTGTTCTAGAATAAGATTCTTTTGTCAAAGTTATGTGAGTTGGCGGGCATCATCACTCACCTTTGTCTATTTCGGTAGACATTGCCGAGGAAGTGTTTTGTTTGAAAGATTAACGAGACAATCTTTGGGTAACCTGAAAGAGGTAAGCCTCTCTCTTTAAAACAATTGTTTTGAAGGAAAAGAAGTAGAGGTAACCTTGAAATCGTACTTTATACCTGGGGGCATGCAAACCCTTTTGAAGTGCAAGAAAAGAGCGGTTATTTATCTGTTTTTTGGGTTAGCCGTTTCCTAACTTGTATAAAGAAAGGGTGCGGGGCATAGCTTTGTGAAATGAAGCTCCGTAAAAAAATAGAATCTCAATGAGACACTCTTATCATATGACTGGGTATTCGAGCAGTTTTAGCACAAAGTTCATGCTCGTTAAAAAATAAACGCAAGATTCGAGCAGTTTTAGCACGTAATTCATGCTCGTTAAAAAATAAACGTAAGATCGAGCAAATTTTTCCACCCGCGTTTAAGCTCGTTAAAAAATGAACTATCCCGGTAAATAACCACTGTGAATGTAATATCATCAGCCATTAAAGCCTTGGTCGTGTTTGCACCGTCACGTCCACTTTTCCATTGGCCGATCGTTCACCTCCATATGATTGTTTACCCATTTTGAGAAACAGCTACGAAGAGTGATTTCACCTAGCCATCCTTGTGACACTGCCTTGATTGGAAAATTCCAACCTGTACCTGGAATCAGCTGCTAACCCTGTTTATCACTCGTTCCTCAGAAGACGAGTCTCCTTTAAGCTCTTTTCAACTAACTCGTAAAATATGAAAAGATTGTCGAGTCCTTGGCCTTCCAGCTCGTTAAAGGGACAGGAAGAGCTATCCCTCCTCTAGATTTTAATCTTTTTGGACCTAAGGGATTATTGCACAAAAAGATCAAATGCTTGTTTTGTTCGGCTCGTTAAAACTATCGAAAACTCATCCCTTCTGTATTGTTTTATACTTTTTCGGACTTAAGGGATTAGATGACGAAAAAGGACTTTTGGAGTTAACTTTATGTATCTTTTTAGACTCTCTAAAAATGAAAAGAACCGAGTTATCCTTGTCGTTAGACTCGTTAAAATCATTGAATAGCGACAAACTTGTCTTTAGAGGAGAACGAGTTTCACTATCGCTAGGCTCGTTAAAACATAGCGATGGGCTTGCCCGAAGGGCAGGTTATAGAACAAGCATATGTTATCCTCCTCAAGCTTGAAAAAAATAAAGAGGTACTGGTCAGCAATGACTGGGGAAAATTTGGGAGAAACTAAAGAAAACTTTGATGATAGCAAGTCGCTCTTGAACATGACACTTTTCCTCCGTACCACAATCGGGTTGGGTTGTTTTCATTCACCGGTCACATCCATGGTCTCGCCATACCATCCATATTTGGGGTAATGCTACCGATCCATCGTATCAGTGTTGCCACATGTTCAAGAGAAGTCGTTCATAAAAAGTCAACCGTGTCCCATCCACTGCCATACATTATCCTTCATCCTTTCATGACCGCCACCTTGAATCATATGTCACAGATCATTTTCACCTCCATTAAAATCATTAGCTCCATTCCGTGTCACTGATGTGGGATTCATTAAGGCCCTCCTGTGACGGATCGCTTCTTGTCGACATCAGCTCATTATCCAAGGAGTTGATCTAGGAACATCCCCTTCAGTACTTTGAAGCTTGCATGCCTCAATGGCAAGTTTCTCACTTCCGGCGACAGGTATACATCAATGACCTTCGACCGAAAGATTTTGCGTGGTGTTCGATGCCAAGTCCTTTATTCACACCACGTGAATTGTACTGCAGTACCTTGAGGGTCATTATCATTATCGGTGATTCCTCTCGCACTTGTTAACAGTTTACATCATTGACCGGTAATCAAGCGATGTCTTTCCATGTTCGACTTCAGAACATTTCTCACATGGATCGACTTGTACTTAGAGTGAAGATCGAACGAGTTTGAAGACCTCGGATCTAGTTTCATCCATCTGGGCTGCGATATATATTCAGGAAAGATAAAGACATTGACATGTACATCATTGCAGCAGATAATCATCCTACTCAAAGGATGATAATTTCATCAAAATTATCAGTCTACCATCAGATGATTGTCTGTTCTATGTACTGAAAAATGAATTTATAAAGCTGAGCATGGGAATGCCCGCCTCAGCTAGATCATGAAAGCAGTATGAAAAATAATGTATTGTATTGTATCTTATTACAGGTCTCCTCTCAGCATTGGATGAACTTCGGATCCCCCTGATAAATCATTTCACCCGATAGACAGCCTCATACTTTAGGGGGCAACTGTTATAGACATTTTTGTGCCTTATAGCATTGAGCATGAAATGTCCATAATCTAAGGGATCCAAAGTCCCTAAACATGTTGTTCCTACCCCTAGAGGAACAAGGCTAACAAACCACAACAATTCACAGAAGTTCTCCACCAGAAACTACTCAAAAACAAGTCAATTCAGGATCATTTCAGTGGCTACACTAGCTGTTTGCGCTGAATGTCAAAGCCAACACTGGCTACCTGCGTTGAATGTCAAATGGAACACTGGGTACCTGCGTTGAACGAGAGTGGACATGTGGCAAGCTCATTTCTCAAGGTGTCAGCCCCCAGGAAGCTTCCAAAATGACACTTGCCTCAGGGAATTCAACTGGTGATGAGTAAGAGGTTCCAAATATCCAAGTGGAAGCAAGAACCTCCAAGTGGACTCAAGAACTGATAGAGGGAGAGGACACTAGTCAGATCTCAAGCTGACTCATCCTCTCTCCAAACATCTATATATGGATCTCTCCTCCATGAGATCTGGGGGCTGGAATTTTGTTATTGCAAAGAATTGTTGTTGGTTTGAGACTGGAATCATTGGGTGCTTAATGCTTTGAAGGGGGTGAAGATAGGAATTCCATTTGCTGGGAAGAAGATGCTGGATTGGAGCCCTCTGGGTTGTATCTCTTCCTGAACCTTGTTATTCATCAATAAAGCTATCTTGGTTTCTCCTATATGCTGATGTATTTTTGATGTATGAATGCATTAGTATGTTTAGTTTATTTCTAATCCTAAACTAGTTATGAATGTGAATATCTGTCTTTGTGTAGTGTTCTTCTCTTGTCGCAAGTAGCTGTTCTCTTGTCGCAAGTAGCTGTTCTCTTGTGATCTTACAGGAACCCGTTGAAGCTGGGCGAGTGAGAAGGCAAGTAGCTGTGAACTCCCAAAGAGAAGAGAGACCGGATCAAGGAACAAACAGAAGACACCGGTAAGTCTATTGATCTCTCTTCTTTCACATTTCATAAAGGAAGAAACCAGAATAGCTGTCTCTGTTTGTTGCTAAGGCACTGTCACACCTTAGGTGGATAGGATCGTCCTACATAGGCATTTTTCCCCACAACAGTATCGACAGCTCTGGTTTCTACTGTTCCTGTATCTACTCCTCAGGCTTCTTTACCACCGTCTGGATCTACGATTCAAACTACGGTTCAGATGCCTGCAGGACAACTTGGTTTAAGTACGGTTGTAACAAGTCAACCACAGTTCACTTATCAACCGTACCAGGGACAGTACCAATTCGGCCCTGCTGTTCAGCAGCCAGTCTATCAGTATCAACCGTACCCTGGGTACACTTATCAATAACCTCAACAACCCCAGTACGGTCTGGTTTATCTAGGTTTTGCAGGAGGATACAATATCCTGAATGCAATTCCTATTCCAAGTTATCCCGGATATCCTCCTCCTGGGGCTGGTATCGTGACCCAGAGTTTTAGGGATCCTAATCGGCAGTTACTATTTATTGCAACTTTGGACTTGCCTGATTTTTCGCGCCTAACGAACGATCCAATTAATTATCTTCCGTTTTGGCCGCCAATGCCGAATAAGTTGCCCAGTGACATTCCCAAGTTCGAAGGTAAATCAGGAGAGGACCCGTCGAATCATGTGATGACTTACCACCTCTGGTGTGCATCTAACTCCATTTCAGATGATTCTATCTGTCTTAGACTTTTCCAGCGCACTCTGATTGGTCTCGCGGCCAAGTGGTACATTGAGTTACCGCGAGGCACTTTTTACAATTTTAGTCAGTTAGCTACCTCATTTTTAACACACTTGCAGTTGCCAGTCAGATATGACAATGGCACGGAACTACTAACTTCGTTAAAGAAATCGACGTCCACTTATATTTCCGATCATATTCATGAATGGAGACGTCGACGGCGTTTAGTGAAGGTATTTATTTCGGATCAGATTTTGGCTGAGTGGTTTGTAAAATCTTTGTTGCCAAAGATCACTGAAGATGTTGCTAAAGCCGGAGTTGTTACTGAGGAGAAAGTGATTGCTCAAGCACAGTACCTTGACTTGGTCTATACTTAGTCAGGTACGTTACACGAAAAGATCCCTGATCTTCCCAAGTCAAATCAAATCGCTGCATCTCCTTCGGGATCTCATGCCGCTGACGGTATGATTGGTACGGTTAACACTAAAAGTAAGAAGAAGTCTTCCAAGAATTCTTCTCCTATCATAACCTTGCCTGATTCCCCAACAGGAGATTCTTCTGCAGAAATTTCCGCCGATATTCACGTTGTAGAGTCATCTACAGCTAAATCAAAAAACGGTGGAAAGAAGAAAGGAAAGAAGAAGAATAAAACAGACAAAGATTCAAAGGAGAAACCTGAAAAAGCGGAATCCAAAGATGAAAAACGCAAACCTCGTTATCCGTGTCTCATTTGTGACGAAGATCATTTTACAAGAGACTTCCCTCATCGTGTAGAGGTTGCGAAGATCGTCAAAGGTTCCCAAACTCCTGTTGTCTTGAAGGATCCATTTCCAAGTCAAGACAGTAAGATGATAGGTTCATCCTCGAGTGCCAATGAAGAACCCATATTTATGATGTCCCATGTAAGGATTGCGACTCGATCGCAAGATTATGGTAGTAAGAGTCCTGTTGATGGCAAAGAAGCAGAATCTTCTCATTCTAATCCATCAACCTCAGCTCCCGATTCCGATCCACTACAGATCGAGAAACCTAACCCGGACTTAGTAATCAAACCGCCCGCCAAGGGTATACTTCGAAAGTCTGCTTTCAATCCACATGTGAGAGCGGCCCAGAATTATAACATTGTTGAGGATTTAGCTGTTTCACCCTCGGCAATGTCGGCTTTGGAAGTGCTGCAATCATGCCCAGCACAGCATAAATTACTTTTGTCAGCTATAGGAGTTGTTGACGTTCAGGACCCGAACCTAATAATTTTCGATCTAGAAAATAATACACCGCGTCTCCCTCATCAAATGGATTTCCAGATCCCAGTGATAGTCAAAAACAGGCCTATTCATCGGACTGTAATTCATGAAGGAACCTCAACATGTATTATGTCGATACAGTGTTGGAGATCGCTTGGTTCTCCTTCACTAAATCAATCCCCGACAATTCTTAAGGCCTTTGATGGCCGTGGCTTTCATCCTTTTGGCATTCTATAAGATTTTCCTATAGGGGTTGAAGGAAAAATCGTTAATCTAGATGTGGAGGTGGTTGATGCCCCTCTAGATTACAACCTTCTCTTGGGTCGAGGTTGGTCTTACGCTATGACAGCTGTCGTATCATCGGTCTTTCGAGTAATAAAGTTTCCACATAATGGAAAGATCGTAAAAATAGACCAGCTGGCTTACTTTTCATCCAACCTAGACTCTTCAGAGAGTATTCAGCATGTTGGTAAAATGACTATCCCATATAAGGATGTTGGAGTAGGATTAGTTAAAGATGCCGGTTTACTGGGAACTTTTCCTTTTCCTCCAATCAACGAATTGTCTTCGTTTGCATCCATTCATATGATTACATCAGACACCATTGTTTATGATGATCCTTGGATTGTTCCTTCTGGATCTGAGATAGACTTATTTGGTGATGTTATGCCTTTGAGTCCATATGAAATTTCCTATGAAGCCGTGCAGTCTTTTTCCGACCCATTTTCAACCGAAACTGACCTAATGAATGTGGTCCGTGAGGAATCACTTTTCACACCAACCTCAGATTTAATCACGTTTCCTGAATTTGTTTTCTGACGAGAAAATTCGCGAAATCCTATGTGTAGATGATTTACCATGGGAAGATCTCCATCACAGATCTTCATTTTTACCTGAGGATGATCGTTTTGAAAATGATTTTTCATCAATTTTTATGACTGAATATGTCAAGGAACCTCAGAATCCAATGAAACATCCTGATTCAGAGTTGAATCTGGGAAACATCTCCCAAACTGTTCCTATTGACATTTATGTTAAGCCTGGAATTATTGAGAACATTCATATAGGTGCCTCGTGTACAGATGACGAAATTCAAATATATAAGGCCCTATTTCAAGAATTCTGTGACGTGTTTGCTTGGTCCTATGAGGAAATGCCAGGAATTGATCCCGTGATTGTTGTTCATGAGATCAAGACTTACCCGGACGCTAAACCCGTCTGGCAATGTTTGCGTCAGATTCACCCACGAAAAGCTGCCGCAATTAAAGCAGAAGTTGAAAAACTATTGAAAGAAGGGTTCATTTATCCGATCCTGTTAACGGATTGGGTATCGAATATTGTTCCGGTCAACAAAAAATAGGGAACAATAAGAATATGCATCGACTATAGGGACATTAATCGAGCCTATCCAAAGGACAATTACCCTACTCCCTATATCGATCAAATCATTGATGATTGTGCCGGCAGCGAAATATTTTCCTTCATGGACGGTTTTTCCGGATACAATCAAATCAATATTCTACCTGCCGATCAACCAAAAACGGCTTTCATTTGTCCATGGGAGACATTTGCTTATTGCAAATTACCTTTTGGGCTTAAGAATGTCGGAGCAACTTTTCAGAGGGCGATGTCTTATGCATTTCATGACATCAAGCACATTGTGCAACCCTATCTCGATGACTTGCCTGCTCATTCATTACATCGAGCTGATCACCTCGTCCATTTACGAGCAATGTTTATGAGGTGTAGGAATTATCGAATTCGGTTGAACCCACACAAATGTGTCTTCTGTATAGAAACGGGTCGATTGTTGGGGTTTGTAGTTTCAAAAGCCGGCATTCGCATTGATCCCTCGAAGGTCGAAGCTATCATCAAATTGCCTCCTCCCTCGAGTCTTCGCCAACTCCAAAGTTTGCAGGGGAAAGCAAACTTTTTACGACGATTCATTCCTAACTACGCCGAGGTTACAAAGGGTTTTACACGGTTGTTAAAACAAAATACTCAATTTTCTTGGGATGAGATAGCTCAGAAATCTTTTGATGCACTCAAACACGCGTTGACCCATGCACCGTTGTTGCATCCTCCCAACTACAACCAGGATTACTTCTTGTACCTCGCCGCCTCACATTCCACCATTGGAATGGTCTTAGTTCAGGAAGATGAATTCGCAAGTGAACATGTGATATATTACCTTAGTCGAACGTTAAATCCAACTGAGCTAAAATACTCACATGTGGAGAAATTGGCATTGGCAGCCGTTCAAGCTGTCCAACGTTTTCGTCACTACATTTTACTTCGTAAAACTACTGTAATTTTGGATTGCAACCCTATGATCTACATTTTGACAAAGCAATTGCTAGGGGGCAAGTACTCTAAATGGATTGTTATCCTGCAAGAGTTCGACTTGGAATTTGAGAAATCTAAGTCTAAGAAATCTTTAGTTTTTGCAGAGTTAATGTGTGACTTCCTGCGTGCTGACATGGAAACTGTGGCGGAGGAGCCCATTGCGGATGAATCCTTGTTTCTGATTAGCACTTTAGATCCGTGGTATGGGGATATCATCGTCTATCTCCAGACCCAATCCTTTCGGCGAGAAATTTCAAGGTCGGAACGTCGGAAAATTCGATTCCAGTCCCAACAATACAGAATTATTGGAGATACTCTTTATCGCCGTGGGGTGGACTTGGTTTTTCGACGTTGCTTAACACATGAGGAAGCTGAAAGGGTTTTGAATGACTGTCATTCTGGAGCGTGTGGCGGTCATATGTCTGGGTATGCCACAGCCCAAAAGATATTGCGCGCTGGCTAGTTCTGGCCGTCCTTGTTTAAAGATTGTATTAATGCGGTCCGAAAATGCCACAACTGTCAAGTGTTTGATCGAAAGATGTGCGCTCCACCTGCTCCTCTCCACCCTATAATTTTTGTTGGTCCTTTTTCCAAATGGGGTATCGATTTTATTACATGTAACCCTCACTCGGCCGGGGGGCATGCGTATATCATCCTCGTGGTAGATTATTTTACTAAGTGGCCCAAGGCGATGCCTACATTCGAGGCAGACGGCAAGACAACTGCAATTTTCGTGTTCAATCACATAATTGCTAGGTTTGGTGTCCCACAAGCAATAATCACTGATCATGGGCACCATTTTCGAAACGTTATGATGACAGAACTTACAGGCCAGCTTGGTTTACGTCACGATAGTTCAACTCCTTATTATCCACAAGCAAATGGTCTGGTTGAATCCATCAACAAAGTTTTAGTTACCATGATCCGACGAATCATTGGGATTCATCGGTCGAATTGGCACAACATGCTATTTTCAGCACTTTGGGCGTACCGAACCTGAGTGAAAACATCAATAGGGTTCACTCATTTCCAACTAGTTTATGGTTTGGAAGCTGTGTTACCCATTGAATGTGAAATCCCGTCACTGCAAATGGCCATCGAGTTACTTCTAGCTACTTCCGAAGAGGAAAAGTGTTTATTATACTTAGCTCAATTAGATGAGAATCGACGTGATGCTGCATTGGCGATTGAGACTCACGCAAAACGTATGAAATCTCAGTATGATCGAAATGTGACCCCTCGAAATTTTTCAGAAGGAGACCTAGTGTTATTGTATGATCAAGCTAATGATAAATTAGGCACTGGAAAATTCATTCCTATGTGGCATGGGCCCTATATTGTCAAGCGAAAGCTAGCAAAAGGGGCCTATGAATTGGTGGACTTTGACGGGGACTCTTTAGGTAAACCCAGAAATGGTCTTTACTTGAAGAGGTATTATGCTTAAAAGAATGGGTATGGAGATCTTTAGTTAGGTTAGTTTTTCTTTCTAGCAAGTGTGTTATAGTTTTAAAAGTGTGCTTAGCTTAGAGAGTGTTTTTTCGTCATTATTCCTACTTATCTTGGTTTTACTCTTGATATTGCAGACGTCGATGCCTCTCCAAACATACATTGGATTTGCTGATGGTGCCTGTCGTAATACACGGAACATCTCTTCCACAGCTTGGGTTATCTATTCGCCCTCTGACGAGTTACTTTCAATGCATGGGGTAAGCCTCGGTCAAACAACAAACAAAATTGCCGAATATAGTGCAGTGATTGAGTTATTATCTGAATCTATTTCATTTGGGATTCGGAGTTTGATAGTGAGGTTAGATTCTGAACTCGTTGTATCACAGCTTAATAGAGTGTATGCCATTAGAAATCCAGTGTTACTGAGATTGTTTTTGAGAGTGCGTCTCTTGGAACGTGAGTTTGATTATATTGAATATCAGCATATTCCAAGATCTTTAAATACATTGGCAGATGCAATTGCTTCTCGAATGTTAAGTAGACATTTGCAATAATCATACATGTAAATTTAAAAACATTTCATCACACATGTTTAACAAGGTAAACCGGTAATAGTGATATATATATATATATATAGGAGTGTGTCAAAAAATAAATCGTCCTCGATCATAGGTTGAAAAACACCTTATGATCAGAAAAAATGATAAGTACAAAAAACAAAAATGTCATATGTGCCCACAATAGGCAATCATCCTATGACTGGTGATGATCTCTATAAGAAACCACTACCCGGGCCACCTTGCAAAGGAACCTCCTAAAAGGTCCTGGGACTCCAATCACATAGCGCTGAAGTCGACGAGGAATGTCGTCTATAGTGGTCTCAGGAATATCCCCTGTCAAGCGCTCAAGATGGCCCTCCAACTCGGCCAAAACCTCTGCTGATTCATCCTGTGGGGCTGGCAAGGGTGAAACCGGTTGTTTCCTCTCGAAAGGTCGGAGAGCGGCTGGTCGCTGTGGACCCACATCTGCATTTGAAATTTTTGCTATCAGTTTTGAGACGATGAAAAATAATAAAAAAAATTAAAATAGGAAAAATGTTGAAAAGGATTTTACCTGAGTCATCCCACTGCTCTCCTGGTGGAAGAGCCATGTCTGGGTCACCACGGAAATCTATCCCAGCGTAAGGAAGTCCTGAATGGCAAAAACCTGGTTTTCCAACCATTGGAAATACTCAGGTTTGAACCGAGCAACCTCTGTCCTCTTGTCCGGGTGATGGGCCATGACTGCGACCCATCGCATCAATTTGGGCTCTCGAGGAAGCCCAGCTCCAACAGTAAGATGCTGTGGGATCAGCATAGGAACCCTCTCCAGACCAAAACTCACGACCAAAGCCCCATAACCAAAGGTCTTTAGTCGTCCGCTCTTGGCCCTGGTCAGTTGGCCTTCCACATTGGCCAGCACAGCATTGCACCAGTTGAAGATGGTGCCTTGAAAGCAATCAACTGCCATACGCATCTGGGATCCGGTGGCAACATGTAATGCGGCAGCTTCGCAAAATCTGGTGACAGTAAATGCGATCACCATGAGCTCAGGACGGGATATGGTTTTTTTGTCTATCCCTTTGTCATTAGCCTGGCTGTTGCAGTACTCTAGCCGGAGGCTATCGACAGACTGGCCACCTGGCCTAGTCCCGTATAGAGTCAAGTCCTCGCCTCTCTTAGGCAAACCAGTCAAGAAATAAATGTCCTCCAGCTCGATTTCGAGCCGTTGCCCACCAATGAAGAAACACTGGTCCTGTATGCTCCACCTGTCAACTAGCCACTGTAAGAAATCTACCTGAGCCCTCATGCCAGGAATGGTCCAGAACTTGTACAGTCCACATGCCCTCAAAGCATCAAGTGAAGGCTGATGATTCCATGCGGCGGTATCCATGTCCTCATGCTCCCGTTCACGCCAATCTAGCATGATATATTCTCTGCATCAAGAATAAAGATTAATTAGATTGCTAGAAAACTTTTTGATTGGTCCATTTTTGAGAAACTTTGGGTTCAAAACCCTTGCGGCGGGGTACGCACCCTCCACGTTAGACACAGTGCGTGGGTATGCACTTTGTCTACATGGAAGGTGTGGACCCCGAGCTTTTTCCCAATGGAGAAAAATTCGGGGTCTGCGGGTCCGCAATGGTAAACCTGCGGACCCCCCCAGCGGGTTTTGCGCTTAAAAACCCTCCCAAAAAATGAAATGAGGGACTAAATCAAAAAACTAAATGGTTGAAAATGAAGAGAAGATGATGTAGATTACCTGGAGAAGACGACGCTCAATTCCGACGGTTGGATTTTCCACAATCTTCACGGGAAGTTTTCTAAGCAAAAGCACTATTTCTCACCCAAACTCGAACAGTAAAAATGAATTGTCAAAACCCCTTTTTATAAGTTTTTTGAGTAAATGAATTCCAAATTTGTTTATGTTTCACTTTGAAAAGGTATTTTACGACATTTTTATCCATTTCAAATAGGTATGAGTAATGTTTGTGTCTTTGTGCAGAATTCAGGATTGTTCAGGAGAAATCTATTATTTTCAACGGAAAAAAAAGTAGAGTCATCTTTAAGCCCTTTTCTGACTCCTAAAACATGAAAAGATTGTCGAGTGTTTCTTTTACACTCGTTAAAACGGAATTAAAAGACGGTCCACTTACAACTCTTTTCCGACCGTAAAAAACATGAAAAGATTGCCGGATTTTTGTCATTTCAAATTCGATATTGGTTATAAAACGACGTGTCATTGATCGCTTTTTTACTTTTTTGGGTCAGTGACACTAATAACGAAAAGTACTCCTTGGTCGTAAAAGATCAAGCGGTTCTCTCAAGTATTATTTTATACTTTTTCGGGCTTGGAAGACATAAATTTACGAAAAAGGTCAACCCTGGAGTCTTCTTAAGTTTTTTCAGACTCTCTAAAATTGAAAAACATCGGGTTTCTCCTATACTGGACTCATTAAAATTTCACAGTAAAGGACCTGTTCAATTACAAACAGGAACGAACCACTCCTTCTTAGGGTTCGAATCTAAACTAAGTTGGACTCATCCGAAGGATGAGCTTATAATCAAGAAAATGTTATCCTCCTCAAGCTTGTCAAAAATAAAGAGGTACTTGCCAGAAATGGTGGGGGAAAAGAGAGGAAAATGAGTCTGTTTGTCATACTTTTCAACCAGTCTTGAACACGACATTTTTATTCACCTAGGTTGGGAAATCCTTTGCCTAACAGTTGATCAAACCACATTGAAAGTCTTCAGCCGGTTTCTGGGTATTAACTTTGGGTCAATTGTCCCCAAACCATCTGTCATGCCGTTATGTGTTCAAGAGGTCACTGCCAATAAGCCATTCACTTGCAAAATATCTTTCATCCATCTTGACCATCCCTGAGTCAGTCCTTGCAACTAAATTTCTTCAACTTGATCTATGATTTCGTGTTGTGGACTTGCCTGCGACAGATCGCTTTCTATCGACATCGGCACATTATCTAGAAAGATGATCTAGGAATCGTCAGTACCTTGGGATCTGCATGCCTCAAAGGCAGGTTTCTCGCCTTTGACGACAGTTTACATCATTGACTTTCGATCAAAGGATTCCGTGATATGTTCGACATCAACACATCTATTCACATCTCATGGATTGTACTGGGTACTTTGAGAGCCATTGACATCACTAGTGGTTTCTCTCACACTTGTTAATAGTTTACATCATTGACTGGTAATCAAGTGGTTTCTACCATGTTCGACATCAACACATTTATTCGCATCGATAGAATCGTACTATTTCGGGATATAGAAATGAAGACCCTGGATCTAGTTTCCACCATCCAGGCTGCGAGGAATTTTGTATTCATTATGTTGTGGACTATTCATAAACAGATGGTTGTGTCCATACTGTGTTCACACGAGTCTATACTTATGATGTTTTACAAGATCATTCCTGTATCAGACAGTAGATAGGTTTCTAGTTAGTTTTGATCTGAGTATGGGAATGCCTACCTCAGCGATGATATGATCTCATATATATATCTTGCATTGAATGTTTTTACAGGTTCCGACCAGGCTCTCCACAAGATAATCCTCGAAATGATAAAGTACTTCACTCTTCCTATATGATAAATGAAATCCTCATCTACTACAGACTTCGCACTTTAGGGGGCAATCTGTTACACAAAAATATTGTCACCATGATTATTTGCAGTCAGTATGAGTCTATCATCACTTGTACTGTCCTCCTAAGCAAGTCTAAGACCTCAGCTCTTCAAATCAAGCTTTGGAAGTGGGAGAAAGACATTAAAAATCAATGTAAATCTGGTTCCGCACTTTCTCTCATGGTCACCTATGGTCCCGCACCTTATGTGTACAAAAGTTGTGT
Source organism: Pinus tabuliformis (assembly GCA_031772625.1). Classification (NCBI taxonomy): domain Eukaryota; kingdom Viridiplantae; phylum Streptophyta; class Pinopsida; order Pinales; family Pinaceae; genus Pinus; species Pinus tabuliformis. The sequence goes on along the minus strand of CM062805.1, from coordinate 815,007,854 downwards.
ACCTACTCGCTCTGTTCCTAACGGTGCAGGTGTGGACCCCTGTGAAAGTCAAAAGGCGCAATTTTTATCTTAAAAAAACTCACTTTGGGTTAATTCTAGAGTTTTCTAGAAGGAATTTTGACATGGATTGTTCGCTCTGAGGTGGTTCATGCATCCCAAAAGAGAAGGAGCTAATCCCTTGACTAAAGGAGCTATCCCTCTGAAGGAGGGCTTTATCCCTTTGAAGGAGGACCTAGTAACTTCCCTCCATTGCACTATAAATATAGGCATTGGGGTGAGGACTAGGGAGGTTAGAAGCTGAACATTTTGAGGGTAAATGCTGGTGAAATTCAGACTCTTTGGTTGAGCTTGAGAGGAGAGATCACATACCTCTTGGTTCCAGTGGAGAGTGAGTGAAACTTGTCAAAGTAGAGGAGACATCTTGTTGGACTCTGGGAGGAGCTTGTACAACGTCAAGGCAAACGTTGTAAGGTTCTTCTTCTTTTGAATTAATACAATCAAACTCATTTTTCTCAACAAGTATCTTATGTTATTTGTTTCATGGACTCCTTGACTTTCATGTTAAATATGTTTCATGCAATTGGTTTTTCAGGTGCTATTTAATGTGTTTGCAGATTCGCGAAAAGGAGCTCATTTGGATCAAAGGAGCAAGGGCATCCACAAGCTTGCGTTGGACCCAAGGTAGGCCCTAAAAGCCTTTGTTTGCTATTGTTTATTGAAGCATATTTAGAGAAAGATAGTGTCTGGTTTGTCTGCTTGTCGTTAGGTCTTCTTTAGATTCTAGGTAGGTCTATCTTGTCTGCAAGATTGACTCATTCCGCACGACAGTCCTTTCTCCATAGCTGACACATGTGTACCTGGATGAGAGGACTACTCATGTTGTGAGAAAATTATCTCTTTACCTATTGTAGGCTTGGCCCCTTCAACAATCCCTTGAGAAAACACAAGCCTATCACCTCTAGAATAAGTATGAGACCCTTCTACCCTATCTTTCCTCTTGGTTTATTTGCTTGAAGAAGCAATTTCTTGTTGCATTGGTGAGCCTGTAGGTGTTGTTTCATCACTAGACCTAGTTGAAGAAGATGGAAGAAAATTTGAACTTGAAAAATGATCCCAAGACATGTTTTATTGTGTTAATTTATGACAAACTAGCACTTTCACTAGGCCATGATGAAACAAACTAGTGTAGTGATTCTCCCCTTGCTTTTGTACCTTTTCTGCCATTTTGACCAAACTTGTGTAGAAGTAATAGGACAAATCAATTTGTTTTACACCAGTGAAATGCATCAAAATTTTCGTGTGATACTTATAAATCCTTGAATACCTACCTTCCTTCGCATGTAAAATACCTCATGATCATTTTCATGAGAGGGGTGTACCTATCCAACAAATATCTAAATGGAAAAATATATGTTGGAGCTGCCATGTATTGTGTTTTTAAGTACATATTGTAGTTTTTGAGGTCATCGTATTCTCTTTTGAGCCATATTTATCTAGTGTATGGAATCCCTGTAGTTGTAGAGATAAGTTGCCTTGAAACAATTATTTGAAGCCATGCTATGTTCACTTTGTCCCTATGAAGTTTAGTGGCAAAATCACTAGTTAATTGGTCATGATACTTCAATTCTTCAACCCTCTGACAAAATGTAAGGCAACCAGGATCTTCAAAATATTTCCTAATGAAGGGAGATGATATGACCTTATGGGTTGATGTAGGTTCATGTCTAATGGCATTTCCTCCTTTATGATTCCTCTGCTCTAAGGTTTCAGACTCCATTTGAACACTTAGCTCTTAGGATAGCAATTAAGGTTTTCAATGTGGAAAAATAGGGGATTTTCAATAGCTGTGAGGGAGTTTAGGGAAAATGAGGGGAATAGGGATGTGAGGAAATTCTAAGAAAATTTGGGGTGGTAGTTAGGGATTTTAGGAAGCTAGGGAAGGAAAAACAGTCCTATAGTCAAAAAGGGTGCAGCTTGTCTTGGGTTTAGGTAAAATGGATGAATTTCGGGAGTGGGTTTGATGGGAGTAGTTTGGGTGAGTGTATTTAGGATAGATGATGGTGTGTAAGCACTTTTATATGAGTTTTTGAATAAAATTTAACAAGATAAGGACTAAAAGTTTGCTAATTGTATTTAAAAAGCTAGGAGGTAAACATGAGACAAATGAGCATAGATGAAGGAAATGAAATAATTTTGAACCCTTAGATAGATCACCAACATGTTTCAGCATTAGAAAAATGTCACCATGATGTAACAAACTACTGCAAAGGGCTCATTCTCTTGGAGAGATAATGGAGTTGCAACCTAGTATATGCATAGCAGAGACAGGGTCATTTGCGTAGCACAGTTTCAGAAATCAAGTGTTGGATGCGACAAGCCTTTCTTGGCAATGAAAAAATTACCTTGGTGGAATGAAATGGAGCATTGGAAAGTGCAATTGAAAATTAGGAATGAATGAGAGTGAGTGGTGAGCTTTTATAGGTGGAGAAAATCGATTTTCCCTTTGTATAATAATAATGGACCCACCAAATAGTTTACACTTGGACTTGACACTTTATTTTTACGATATTATGTTGATATTTCATTTGAGAGAATGAAATAAAAAAAAAAAAAACATAACCTTCAAACCTAAGTTACTAAACTAATCTCTATCATTCCTCATAACATGAATTTAAATGTTAAAAAGACTAATTTTCCAGAATTACACCTAGTAACCTAGTGGTGACCTAATGATGACTTATTTGGTGGATTATGAACAAAAATGAATATGGGACTCTACTAATGATGATTTGACTTAACCATGAGACTAAAATGAATAGTAGAGACTGGCCTTCTTAACTGGTGACCAAATTTTTATTGAAAAACTTTTTGAAACTAAAAATTTGACCAAAAACCCTAAAAATAGTTATATAAAAGAAAATTTGATCGTCAGTGACTGACATGACTTGACAGGAACTAACAGATGGTGCCAGTCATAGTACTCAAAATTTGTCTTTCGTAGCATGGGCTATCTTTGCTCCAAATGGCGAGTTAGTGAGTCCTCAGAGGATTTGTATTAGTTGCTCCACTAGCAACATCGTTCAGTATAACGCAGTGGTCAAGCTATTGTATGATGCTATTGCACATGGTATATGCCATTTAGTTATCATAATTGACTCACAACTCGTAGTACTACAAATTTCTAATGTCTATTCAGTTAGAAGTTCCACCATCTTACACATGGTTTTAAGAGTACGCCTTCTAGAAAGACATTTCAATTTCATACCATATGAAAAAAATTCTAGGAATCTAAATACAATGAGAGATGCCCTTGATAATCATTTTTTAGATAGATATTTGCAACGAATGTAATTAATTTTCAATTCACAACATATCATATTGAAAATACAATAGACACCCAAAAACACTGAAATATATATATATATATATATATATATATATATATATATATATATATATATATATATATATATATATATATATATATAAGTTTGGTTTTCAAAAATTTGTGCCCGAGACACATATGGCATACATTGCCCATATAAAAAACTACATGCAAGATCTATGTAGACATAATCAAAAGTGCTTATGGTAGAATGACACTGCATGAGCCATCTTGTGCAGTAGTTGACTGATACAACTAGGCACTCCTATGGTGTATCGCTGAAATTGCATTGGAAGTTGGTTGACCATGGCATCATCAATTCCATGTGTCAACCCTTCCATCTGGTGCTCTACCTCTGATAAGGCCACTGTTACATATGGATCCCATAGCATATCTTGTCTCGCCGCAGCGACCCATGTTGGTTCTACTATCTCCTCCTTCTTTCGTTCCTCTGCATGACAGAGATATGAAGCACCAATAGGTCGAACTGGTCCCACAACTACATTAAACATCAATATTTTAGTCTTAGAAAAATCAAAAAACAAAAAAAAAATGTAAAACTTTCAAAACTTAAAAGGTAGAAATTTCTTACTTACAGCACCCCATTCCTCACCCTCAGGAAACACGAGCTCAAGTTCATTGCAGAAATCCATGCCTATGTAAGGATAGTCGTTGATCATGAGAATTTGTCTGCGCAACCATCCGAATAAGGATGGTGAGAATTTGATCGTTGATGGCCCTACATGTCGAGACATGTGATCTACCCACCTCCTCATCCATGGAACCCTCGGATCAATAGGCTCGAGTACAATATGTTGAGGTTGAAGTAATGGAGCCTTCTCTAATGCAAAAGAAACTAAGATCACATCATATCTGAAGTTATTTAGTTTTCCCTCTCTTTCCTTAGTTAACTATTCTTTCATATTGACCAGAACTCCCTCACTCTAGTTGAAGAGTGTTTGTTATAGACACTCCAATCCATATTGCATATACGATATGCTTGCCACATGCAATGTGGAGCTACCTTCCAATCTTGCGATAATGAATAGAATCATTCTCAAAGGTAACTGGGTCACATATTTTATACTAATCTTTCCATCCTTTGTTGGTTGGGCTCAAGGTCTATAATAGGTGGTGATATAATATTTCACTATCTCCCCACCACTTCTCCCACCTAGGAGAGATATGGGAGCACCCTTTGGTGTAGGAATATCCTCTCTGTGGACAAAGACAATCCCTCTAGCCCAAGAGAGTGGGTCTAGCCACAATCAAGAAAATCTAATGTAAATTTCCTTAGATTAGAATCGAGTAAGAGGACCTACCTCTTATAACACTAGTCCACTTGATGGTGATCTTGCTTCCTTTCTCCAGCTTCCTTTTGCTCCTTTCATTCAAGTAACTGAAACAAACATGCAAGAAACAACAGCAAACGTGATAGGATAAAATCAAATCCAATCTACTTAAAAGGTCAAGGAGTTCTAAGCTATCAAATGTAATATTACACCCGATATAGGAAATAAACCATTAGTTGTATTAAAATAAACTTCAAAGAGAAATACAATCGAAGCCTTTATGTTGGAGATCTCCTTTGTGATATCCAAGTCCTACCACACACCTTTTTAGCACTCTTTTCGTCCTCTAGCTTGACATGAAATGGCTTCCAAGCTCTAACTCTCTTCCCTCATACTTTAGCTACCAAATATTAGTCTTTTATCATCTAAGACTAATATTCTTCTATCAAAAGCTAAAGATTTCATAATTTTGTAGCTTCACTGTGTGTCGTATTATGTGTTTATTGTAACCAAAACGGGTAAGAGGAAGTGGTTTATATAGGGAGAGGAGGATAAGAATGAGATCCACTCAAGGGAGGAGAAGCTCTTATCTCCTTGAGAAGGTCCACTATTAAGGTGGAAAGAACCTTATATGGAGTTCTCGGCCCTTATCCAACCAAACGAACATCCAGCACATCGCCACTAGAAGTTTCTAGACGTGAAACTCCATTTCCTTTTATAAAAACTTTCCAAAGTAGACCGGCATGGGTATTGGGCTAACAGTAGTGCTGATTAGTGTTGGTCACAGTGTAAAACTCACATCATCAGCGCGCATGAGACACTGGGAAAGGGCGTTGATATTAATAACTGGGTTTTAGGAAGGATTCTCTGGAAATGTTCTGAAGGGAGTGGGAACTAATTTCTTCAAAATTAAAGGGATGTAAGAGCATAGGTTTCATGGTGAAAGTATAACACAGTAGTCACTATTAGGGTTCTCCAGGATTAGGAATAGGGAGTGACAGGAAAGTGACAAACTACTGTGTAACAGATGCCCCCTAAAGCATGAAGTTAGCACTGAGAGCGATGGCTAAAATGATTTAAGACAAAGCTAGGACTTGGAATACCAACATCAGAAGACTTATAACTCAAACATACATGTACATATCTGAAATATGATAATCATGCTTGATAAAAATGAGAGGCATATAACAATACATGAATCCATGGTATAGGCACATCTATCCAAAAAGGATCATGTGCATGGATCCTCGGCATGGACACAACCATCCGACTGAAGGGATCATATGAAATAGATCCATGGAATGGGCGCAACCATCCGCATAGAGAGGATCAAAATGAAAAGACCCATGGTATGGTCACAACCATCCGTCTAAAGAATCATGTATATAATCATGAATGACTCATCACTCCTCGCAACCTGAACTTTTTTTATCTAAGCCCAGGGTCTTGCACTCCAACACAACCCAATCAAAGTACAAATTCTAACATGTGAAGAGATGTGATGAATTCAAACATGATAGAAAATCACTTGATTACCGGCTAATGATGTTAACCATTAACAAGTAGGATAGAAACCACCCATAATGTCAATGGCTCTTAAGGTACTATCAGTACAATTCACGAAGTGTGAATAAGGAACTGAATTCAAACACCTATGAAATCACTTGATCAAGGGCCAATGATAAGAACCTATCATCAAGTGTGAAGAACTTTCCATTGAGACATGGAAGCTCTAAGGTACTAGAAAGGAGTTTCTAGATCAACTTCCTGGATAATGAGTTGAAGTCGACAGGAAGTGATCTGTCGAAGGAAGTTCATAATGAATGCTTCGTCATCGACATGAAATAGGAAACACAATGAATGAGAGTAATCTAATATGGTGACATATGATCATACAATGTACAGTTAGGAAGACTTCTCTTAAACATGTGGATGACATGACTCTTAATTTTGGCACCATTTGACATCAAAGGATCAAAGGTCATGGTGACGTGGAAACAATCATATGAGAGGTTTAAAATGGATAACCCAAAACCTAGGGATGCAAGTGATGGAGTGAGGATGTCCCAAAACCCGACATTAACATTAGATGAGTGTCAATGTTCAAGAGTGAAATGCTACCTCAAATGAAGAATACAACTGATGAAATACTTCCAATTTTCCCCCACCATTACTGGCAAGTACCCCAGTTATTTCTACACAAGGTTGATGGGGATAGCATATACTTGTCATATAAGTCCATCCATCGGATGGATCCATCCTAGTAATTTTTACAATTCCTAGGAAGGAGTAGCTTGTTCTTCTCATAATGACAAGTCCTATGTCGTTTAATATTTTCACAAGTCCGACAAAGGTGAAACTCAAAATCTTTTTCATGTCCAGAGAGTTTGAAAAAGACACAGAAAATAAAACTCCAAAGGGTCCCTTTTTGTAAAGTTGTCTCTCGAGCTCGAAAAGGTAGAAAACAATACTCGAGAGAACCTGTTCGACTAAGGTGTACCTTTTTCGTAAATAGTTTATCCTAGACCGAAAAAGGGGTAAACGTATACTAGGTAAACGACATTTTGTAGTCTTTAACGAGTTCAAAATGATAAGAGCTCAACAATATTTTCATATTTTGAGACTCAGAAAAGATCTCAAAGATGACTCCCTACTTTAATTTACTTTAACATGTCTAAAAGGGAAAAATACTCGGTAATCTTTTCATTTTTTACGAATCAGAAAAGAGATTAAAGGTGACTCGTCCCAGAGGAAGGAGTGGTATAAAGGGTAGAAACTAGTTCTGGTTATGGTGTGATTTCTCAAAGGCTAAGAGGTCAAGAGTCTGGCTAGTAAAACCACTCATCATTGCAGTTCCTCAAGAAAGGGTAAAACAACCAAGTGAAAGCAAATGATCAGCCAAAGAGATGGTGGTAATGGAATGATACAACCAAATCTCATCTTGCAAAAATTAGCTGATGAAAAACGACAATCACAAGATGTAAATTAGGCATGGGTTCATTTTTACACAAGCTTGAACCATGGGGAACTCTGCTTGAATTCGGTTTCATGTTTACACAAGCTTAAAATGAAAAACTATGCTTGAGTTTGGTTTAATTTTTACACAAGCTTGAAACAAAGACAAACTATGCTTGAGTTAAGTTTGCATGCCCCCAGCATAATGACTTAATTCGAGGTACATGCCTCGCCAAGCTTCATTTCATTCATCTAGGTGGATGGAATGAAGGTTGAATTTCGAGATCCAGGAAAAACTCGACTGGGATTTTACGAGATCTTAATCAAAGACTTAATTTTGAAAAGGGAGTTGTTTCATTTTTTAACGAGGTTGACACAGTAAAATAACTATCCTCAAGACTCCTTGTTTCATTTTTTAAGGAGCTTGACACAAGACCAGGAACCATGCTCTGACACTTTGTTTCATTTTTTAACAAGGTTGACACAAGACCAGGAACTATCCTCATGACATCTGTTTCATTTTCTTATGAGGTTGATATAGGAAAGAACAATCCTCGAAATCTATTTCATTTTTTAACGAGGTTAAAAAAGAAAAAAAAATATCCTCGTACACATATGTTCATGGACCATACAAGAACATGGCACTCAAGAGGTCCACACTAGACGGAAAAACCACACTCTAGGAGGAATAAATGTCGACTGGTACCAATGACAGATTAGGTTCGAATGCCCCTAGTATTTAATGTACTATACCATCTATGTGATCATCAGCATATGTGGAGACAGAACGGGTAGCCACATAATTGACCTGTGGTGGGGAGGGTACTGCTTGCAAACAAGAACCAAAAGGGGGCGATGGTTGCATAGGAGGCACCTGGTGACCAATGAATGACAATTGATCAATGCTCACTATTCTCCCTTCGTGTGGAAAAACACACCACATGGAAAATTGAAGAAATAAGAGATCCCATGACATAATTGACCTGTGGCGGGGATGGTATTGCTTTCCAACAATAACTAATAGGGGACGATGGTTGAATAGGAGGCACCTGGTGACAAATGAATGAAAATTGATCAATGGTCACTATTCTCCCTTTGTGTGGAAAACACACCACACAGAAAGTGAAGAAACAAGAGCTCCCATGACATAAACATAGTTTCATCCAAAGAGAAGATTCAAATCTAAGGGACCTTGGACTACCACCACGTCTATATAGACAGTATCTCCTCCCAAAGTAATAGGGAACTTCGGAAGGATTCCTAAGGGCTGACTGGTTCCTCCATTGAAAGCCACAGATTCTGGGTGACATGCACAAGTTGTGGAAAACCCAAAGCTTTCCAAGTAGTAGAAAACATGATGCTAACAGACGCGGCTTCATCTAATATAGTGCCATGTACTACCATATTATAGATTTGTATTGTGATCTGGAAAGGCACATAAGATGGAAGGTGGAAAGCATTCAATGGACTCCAATCAAAAGAAACAACAAAACTACTTGGCAGGGGTATCATAGGATTGCCCCATGCTTTATAGGAATAGGAGAAGGACTCTCCTAAACAACTGGGATGGGAGGGCCACTCTTCGATTCATGAGAATCTTAGGTGATGAGAAGAACATGAGAAATATGATCACTACTCTCTTCGGGAACAGAGTGAAAAACTGAAGGCGAATCCAAGTCGACACTCTTTTCGACCAATGGTTGGTCGGGAACAAACATAAGAGAGTCATGCTCAGGAAGAGCAGGATGGGAAAGAGATGAATCCAAGTCAATCTCTTTACTAACTAGGAGAGGGTTAGAAGAAAGCCACTAATAACTAACAAGAAGTTGGGGTTGAGGAGTCATAAGGTTTTCCAAAACTTTGGAAGCTTTATCCATAAGAGGGAAAGGTGAAGATGATGCTCTATTATACATAACCTACAGGGGAATTTAAGTTTTCCCTTCTTCTTACCATCTCTAGCCGAGGGTGTAGCATTGACATGATCTCCAGAGGTCGATGGGGATGGTCAATCTAGATTTTGAGACCATACCTCTAATACTTTGGGAATACTAGACAGTCTCGAAGGAGATGGTCACCCTTACATAGCCTGCAAGGGAATTTGACCCTTCGTGGAGGATCGGAAGGTTTATCTATGGTAGGTGCATCTAGAGTAACAGTTGCACGGTTGCCCTCTCGCTTATCTATCTTCTTGTTCTTCATATTATTCTTCTTCTTCTTAGCCTCCTGGTTACTATATTTCAAACTTTCACTAGGCGAAGTAGAAGAGGGCGGTGAAGAAATAGGGGAAGAAGGTGAGAGGTCAACCCTAGAATCCACGTGATGTGGTTCAAATGAAGGATATGGATGGGCAGGAGTTGGGACACTCGAGACCACTGAGGTTGAAAATATCCAAATAGGTAAACCAATGGTTAACCCAGGGAGGGACAACGTTGCCATATAAGGAGCACCAGCATTTCTAAAAGAAGGAAAAGGACTAGGATTCTCATCCGAGGGGAATCCTTGACTAGTAGACCCTAGAAATGTTTCCATTGGAAATGACCCTAAATAATGACTAAGCAAGATAACTTTAACTAGGAATATTTTGTGGGTAGTTAATTTTAAGACACTGAAACAAAATTTTTCCTTTTCATATTTTAAGAGTCGAGAAAAGGGTGAAAGGTGACTCTAGTCGCTTTTAGAGTTAACGAGCTAGAAAGGACAAGTTTTCGGTGATCTTTTAAGCTTAAAGAGTCAAAAAGACCAAAATGACTGCTCATGATAATCTAGGCAAAAGGATTACCAGGTAACTGTGAACTGCAGAATACCTCCCAGCGAACCGAGAGGTACAGGTAGGTAATCTCCCTGAATGTTGTGTTCGATGTATCACATTTATAAGGTGGCAGACTCAGCTTCCTATAGATAAAGGATTGCAAACCTAGTGGGGTCTCCCTTTATATATGTGATGGTACAAGGAGCACAAGTTCGTACTAGCCCTGGACCCCATAAAGCGGGGTTACATGCACCCCTCAAACCCCCTATGGCTCCCCCCGCTACGCAATTGGTGTAGGTTTTAACCCCGTACAGAAATTACCTGCATACGAATTCTAAAACATAGAAAATAAATAATACAAGAGCAGAACACATGAAACACATATACACAGAGATTTTCCCCTGGATCCCAAAACCGAGACACCAGCTTGATTTTTCATTATTGTTCCTTTCAATGTTATAATACATATTTATAGATTCCGAAGAATCCAATACCATGGACTGAAAACCATCGCGTCCAATACCATGGACCGAAAAACCATCGCATCCAAAAAACATGTGTGAAAATCATGCACAAAACCATAGGTGGGTCCACCAACCTAACATAGCATCCAAAATCAAAATTTTCCGAGGCACTGCCTCGGACCCCATAAAGTGGGGTTATGAGTACCCCTCAAACCCCCTGTTAACTAGGTGGAAAGAATATAACACAACCCAACATTCTCCCACTTGTTGTTTTCTTTCCACAGGGGGCCACAAGAGAGCTTAGTCATTTTTCGAGCCCTGAAATGCCCGTTGTCTCTCTACACCAAGAGAACTTCTCAGAGCTCACAGATTTTGTTAATGCATCTGCAGTATTCTTCAAAGTGTCCACCTTTACCAGCAACACCTTTTTGTCTTCTATCATATCCCTCACAAGGTGATACTGAAAATCAATGTGCTTTGTCTTTGAATGATATGTGGGGTTCTTTGCCAAGAATTGCACTTTGGTTGTCACAATTTGTCCTTATACCTTCTTGTACTAACCCCATACCTAAACACAATATCTGCAAACAAACTGCTTCCTTGCTTCCATGAGTGGTTGCCATGTATTCTACCTCTGTAGTTGATAGTGCCACTACAGATTGTTTCTTACTCATCCAACTGACTACACCTCCATATAAGTTAAACACATACCCACTTGTAGATCTTCTCTGATCCAGATCTCCAGCCCAGTCTGCATCAACAAAGCCATGAATATCCAACACTCTGTCCAATCCTAGTCTTCCTTGGTAGCAAAAACCATAATCACTAATGCCACGCAAATACCTAAAAACTCGCTTCACTGCTGTGCAATGCTCCTTCCTCGGTTTTTCCATAAACCTGCTCAATACTCCCCCTGCATGTCCAATGTATGGTCTAGTACAGACCATTTCATACATCAGGCTACCGACTACACTTGCATATGGAACATGGGACATGTCCTCTTCTTCTTTTTGTGTCTTGGGACACTATTCAGCAGATAAACTCACACCTACAGGAATAGGAACCTTCACCGGTTTATTATCCTACATATTAAACCTCTGCAGTATTGTCTCGACATACTTCCTCTGGTTTAACGAGAGCTTTCTCTTTTCTCGATCTCTTTTAATTTCCATGCCCAAAATATATTTTACATCACCAAGATCTTTCATGTCAAATTTGGAGGACAATTGGATCTTCAAATCTTGGATAATTTCTTTGTCATTTCCAACCAACAACATATCATCCACATACAAGACCAGATAAATAATACGGTCACCAATTAATTTAAAATACACACAGTGATCTGCTTTGCTTCTGGTGAAGCCAAGTCCCTGTATAAATGTATCAAATTTATGATACCAAATCCTTGGTGACTGTTTTAACCCATACAAATACTTCTTGAACTTTCATACTAGTTCTTTCTTACCCTTCCTTGCAAAGCCTTCAGGTTGCTTCATGTACATCTCCTCTTCCAAATCCCTGTGAAGAAATGTTGTCTTCACATCCATTGGTTCTACCTCAAAATCAAAAGCAGCAGCAACAGATAAAAGTAATATAATAGAAGTTACCTTGGAAACAAGAGAAAAAATATCACCAAAATCAATTCCCGGCACTTGGGAATAACCTTTTGCTACCAACCGAGCTTTGTATTTCTCCACTTTTCCTTTCGCATTTGTCTTCTTTTTGAACACCCACTTGCTACCAATGGGTTTCCTTCCAGCCGGCAACTCCACCAGATCCCAAGCCTCATTTTTGTGCAAAGATGCCATTTCATCAACCATGGCCTCTTTCCAGAGTTTTCCATCCTCTAAATCCACTGCTTCCTTCATAGTTCTGGGATCATCATCAGTAACAGACAAAGAAAAATTTGAACAGAAAGCAGATGGACTATACCTTTCTGGTTGCCTTCTTTCTCGAACTGATCTCCTCATAGTTGGAGTTTGTGGCTCTTCATCTTCTGATTCCTCCTCTAATATAGAGTCTGATTCTTCCTGCTTTAGCTCAAAATTTATCTTCTCAGGTTCCTTTGGTTGGACTTCATGTTTAATAACATCTTTCACCTCTCTGAACACCACATCTCGGTTGTACACAACCTTCCTTGTTACTGGGTTCCAAAGCTTATAACCCTTTAAACCTTCCTTAGACCCAATAAAGATGCACTTTTCAGATTTACTATCCAACTTGGTTCTTTTCTCCTTTGGAACATGTACATATGCATCACATCCAAATACCCTTAAATGTGAAAGAGAGGGTTTCTTACCATTCCATACCTCTTGTGGAGTCTTATCCTCCAACGTTGATGAAGGTGACCTGTTGACTAGGTAACATGCAATATCCACCGCCTCTACCCAGAATTCCTGTCCTAACCTGGCACCACTGAGCATGCTTCTTGCCCTTTCCATCAACGTCTTATTCATTCTTTCTGCAACTCCATTTTGCTGAGGTGTATATGGAGTAGTCTTTTGTCATGCTATACCACACTTCTTACAGAATTCTTCATATTCCTTGCTGCAAAACTCTCTACCATTATCTGTCCTCGGCACCTTTATCTTCTTCTCTGTCTGATTTTCCATGAGAGCCTTAAATTCTTTAAACCTGTCAAAGGCTTTAGATTTCTTCTTAAGAAAATATATCCATGTATTCCTTGAGAAGTCATATATAAATGATACATAGTACACAGACTTACCCTGTGATGGAACCTTCACAGGTCCAAACACATCACTGTGCACAAGATACCAAATGTAGGTTTTAACCCCATACAGAAATTACCTGCATACGAATTCTAAAACATATAAAATAAATAATGCGAGACCAGAACACATAAAACACATATACACAGATATTTTCCCCTGGATCCCAAAACTGGGACTACCAGCTTGATTTTTCATTATTTTTCCTTTCAATGTTATAATACATATTTATACATGCCGAAGCATCCAATACCATGGACCAAAAACCATCGCATCCAATACCATGGACTGAAAACCATCACTTCCAATACCATGGACTGAAAAACCATCACATCCAAAAAACATGTGTGAAAATCATGCACAAAACCATAGGTGGGTCCGCCAACCTAACATAGGGTCCAAAATCAAAATTTTCTGAGGCGCTGCCTCGGACCCCATAAAGTGGGGTTACAAGTACCCCTCAAACCCCCTATTAACTATGTGGAAAGAATACAACACAACCCAACAATAGGCACAACGAATGGGGGGCTCCACCCCCCTTCTAACCCCCCAATTAACTACGTGGGCTAGTCATGGAAATAATATAACACAACCCAAAATTCTCCCACTTGTTGTTTTCTTTCCACAGGGGGCCACAAGAGAGCATATTCATTTATCCAGCCCTGCAACGCCCATTGTTTCTCTACACCAAGGGTAATTCTCAGAGCTCACAAATTTTGTCAATGCATTTGTAGTATTCTCCAAAGTGTCCACCTTTACCAACAATACCTTTTTGTCTTCCCTCATATCCCTCACAAAGTCATACTGAACATCAATGTGCTTTGTCTTTGAATGATATGCAGGGTTCTTTGCCAAGAAAATTGCACTTTGGCTATCACAGTCTATCCTTATAGCTCCATGTACTAACCCCATACTTGAACACATTCTTTGCAACCATCTGCTTCCTTCCTTGCATGAGTGACTGCCATGTATTCTACCTTTGTAGTTGATAGTGCCACTACAGATTGTTTCTTACTCATCCAACTGAATGCACCTCCAAATAGGTTAAACACATACCCACTTGTAGATATTCTCTGATCTAGATCTCCAGCCCAGTCTGCATCAACAAAGCCACGAATATCCAACACTTTGTCCAATCCTAGTCTTCCTTGGTAGCACAAACCATAATCACTAGTGCCACGCAAATACCTGAAAACCCACTTCACTGTTGTCCAGTGCTCCTTCCCTGGTTTTGACATAAACCTGCTCAATACTCCCACTACATGTGCAATTTCTGGTCTAGTACAGACCATCGCATACATCAAGCTACCGAATTCACTTGCATATGGAACACGAAAATGTCCTCTTCTTCTTCTTGTGTCTTGGGACACTATTCAACAGATAAACTTACACCTACAGGAACAGTAACCTTCACTGGTTTACAATCCTACATATTAAACCTCTGTAATATTGTCTTGACATACTTCCTCTAGTTTAACCAGAGCTTCCTCTTTGTGTGATCTCTTTTAATTTCCATGCCCAAAATATAGTTTTCAACGCCAAGATCTTTCATGTCGAATTTGGAGGACAAATGGGTCTTCAAATCCTGGATAATTTCTTTGTCATTTCCAACCAAGAACATATCATCCACATACAAGACTAGATAAATAACACGATCACCAATTAATTTAAAATGCACACATTGATCTACTTTGCTTCTGGTGAAGCCAAGTCCCCATATAAATGTATCAAATTTCTGATACCACATCCTTGGTGATTGTTTTAACCCATACAGAGACTTCTTTAACTTGCATACCAGTTCTTTCTTACCCTTCACCGCAAAGCGTTCAGGTTGCTTCATGTAGATCTCCTCTTCCAAATGCCTGTGAAGAAATTTTCTCTTCACATCCATCTCTTCTACCTCAAAATCAAAAGTAGCAGCAACGGATAAAAGTAATCTAATAGAAGTTACCTTGGCAACAGGAGAAAAAATATCACCAAAATCAATTCCCGACACCTGGGAATAACCTTTTTCTACCAACCGAACTTTGTATTTCTCCACCTTTACTTCTGCATTTGTCTTCTTCTTGAACACCCATTTGTTGCGAATGGGTTTCCTTCCAACCGGCAACTCCACCAGATCCCAAGCCTAATTTTTGTACAAAGATGCCATTTCATCAACCATGGCCTCTTTCCAGAGTTTTCCATCCTCTGAATCTACTACTTCCTTCATAGTTCTAGGATCATCATCAATAATAGATAAAGCAAAATTTGAATAGAAAGTAGATGGACTATACCTTTCTGGCTGCCTTCTTTCTCAAACTAATCTTCTCACACCCGGAGTTTGTGGCTCTTCATCTTCTGATTCCTCCTCTACTATAGAGTCTGATTCTTCCTCCTTTAGCTCAAACTCTATCTTCTCAGGTTCCTTTGGTTTGACTTCATGTTTAATAACATCTTTAACCTCTCTTAACACCACATCTCGGCTGTACACAACCTTCCTTGTTACTAGGTTCCAAAGCTTATAACCCTTTAAACCATCCTTATACCCAATAAAGATGCACTTTTCAGATTTATTATCAAACTTGGTTTGATTCTCCTTTGGAACATGTACATATGCATCACATCCAAATACCCTCAGATGTGAAAGAGAGGGTTTCTTACTAGTCCATACCTCTTGTGAAGTCTTATCGTCCAACGATGATGAAGGTGATCGATTGACCAGGTAACATGTTGTCTCCACTGCCTCTGCCCAGAATTCCTATCCTAACTCGGCACCACTAAGCATGCTTCTTGCCCTTTCCATCAACGTCTTCTTCATTCTTTCTGCAACTCCATTTTGCTGAGGTGTATATGGATTAGTCTTTTGTCGTGCTATACCACACTTCTGACTGATTTCTTCAAATTCCTTACTGCAAAAATCTCCACCGTTATCTGTCCTCAGCACTTTTATCTTCTTCTCTGTCTAGTTTTCCACCAGAGCCTTAAATTCTTTAAACCTGTCAAAGACTTCAGATTTATTCTTAAGGAAATATATCCATGTATTCCTTGAAAATTCATATATAAATGATACATAGTACATAGACTTACCCAGTGATGGAACCTTCATAGGTCCAAACAAATCATTGTGCACAAGCTCTAATATATGTTTTGTCCTCTTACCACCAGAGGGGAAACTCACCCAATTCTGCTTCCCATATACACAATTTTCACAGAAATCAAAATCCAGAGAGCTATTACTCATACCTTCTACCATACCTTTACCATGAAGTATTCGAAGGCCCTTCTCTCTAATATGTCCAAGCCTTTGATGCCACAACATGGTCTTCTCTCCAGAAACCACTATATTTTCTGCTCCACTTTCGAGAACCACATAACTGTTGCACCCATCAACAACAATGCTACCTTTTAGCTTGTACAGAGTTCCAATTCAAACTCCCCACATCAATACCAGTGCCTCCTGAACCATCTTGCAGGTATCCTTCTTGAACATTATTTTTACGCCTACATCATCCAACTTGCTTACGGAAATTAGATTTCTGGCTAATGCAGGAATATGCAGAACACTCGGAAGTGTTCTAACCATTCTACCTTGCAACTTCAACTTTACTTTTCTGTGACCAATGATTCTATCCTTCCTGTCATCCCCCAAGAAGACATCACCACCATCATATTTCTCATACTCGCAAAACCACTCTCTATGGGGAGTGAAGTGAAAGGATGCACCTGAGTCAATCAACCATGCCTCATGATCTACATGTGTACTTGAAGAAGCCAAGTACACATCCCCACCATCATCTGAGGTGGTTTTTGCCTCTACAAAAGGAGCATCATCAGATCCCTTTCCTTTGTTAGGAGCTTTAGATTTACAGTCTCTTTTGTAGTGCCCTTCCTTTCCACATTTCTAGCACACCACCTTTAATGGTTTTCCTGGAGATTTATATCTCCCTCTAGATATAGATCTCCCACTCGATGACTTATTTTTTCTTCTGTTCTGGTACCGTCCTCGTATAGACAAGGCATAGCCATTCTAGCTCTCCATATTTTTCCGTCTCATTTCCTCCGTCAGTAAGGATGAGACTATTTCATCAAACTGCAAGGCAGTTGCATTGCTACCTATTATAATAACCAGACTATCCCACTAATCTGGTAGAGAACACAATAAACTGATGCACTTATCTTCATCTGAAATTTTAATATCAACAGATGATAACTGACTTACGATAGTATTAAATGCGTTCAGATGCTCTATCACCGAGTCTCCATCTTTCATCCTCACATTATACAATGTTTTTAGTAGAAACAGTTTATTCACCAGAGACTTAGATTGTTATAAAGTCCCTAACTTTTCCCACAAAGCCTTCATCATAGCTTCCCCTAATACATTCAACAATACTGAATCTGAGACACACAATCGTATTGTGATCATTTCCTTCCAATCCAACTTCTTCCATTCTTCATCGGACACTCCCGTTGGTTTGGTACCTAGATCTACTGTGATCCACTGATCTTTATCCACCAACATATCCCCCATCTTGATTTTCCACAACTCAAAACTCAAACCATTAAATTTCTCGATCTCTATCTTTCCACTGCTCGCCATCTTCTTTCACCACCAGAATCGATCTCGCAAATCTCCCACTGAACAGGGTCTACCACAGGCTCGAGAAAAACCCCTCAACAACAAAGGTGTCCCCTTGAAGCCAAAACAACTCTGATACCAAATGTTGGTTTTAACCCCGTATAGAAATTACCTTCATACGATTCTAGAACATATAAAATAAACAATGTGAGAGCATAACACATAAAACACATATACACAGAGAATTTCCCCTGGATCCCAAAACCGGGACTACCAGCTTGATTTTTCATTATTTTCCTTTCAATGTTACAATACATATTTATACATTCTGAAGCATCCAATACCATGGACCAAAAACCATTCACGTCCAAAACCATGGAACGAAAACCATCGCGTCCAAAACCATGTGCAAAAAATAATGCACAAAACCATAGGTAGGTCCACCCAACCTAAGATAGGGCCCAAAACCAAAATTTTCTAGGGCACTACCCCGGACCCCATATAGTGGGGTTACCTGCACCCCTCAAACCCCCTGTGACTCCCACCGCTATGCAATTGGTGCAAAGAAGGGGAGGCTCCGCCCCCCTTCTAACCCCCCGGTTAATTATGTGGGCTAGTCGTGGAAAGAATATAAGAACTTCACACAAGGCCAAACTTAACACATAAGATGGTGGACTAATGTTTTTATGAGGTCAATACAAATCCAAGAGACCATAAATAAACAAACTAGGCACACAAGTAGAAAAAATAGAGAGATGAAAAGGAGATGTATTTCCCCAGCGGAGTTGCCAATTTGTGGTGTAGGAATATCCTCTCTATGGACATAGACAATCCCTTTAGCCCAAGAGAGTGGGTCTAGCCAAAAACAAGACAATCTAATGTAAATTTCCTTAGATTAGAATCGAATAAGAGGGCCTACCTCTTATAACGCTAATCCACTTGATGGTGATATTACTTCCTTGCTCCATCTTCCTTTCGTTCCTTTTGTTCAAGTACCTAAAACAAACATGCAAGAAACAATAGCAAACGTGATAGCATAAAATCAAATCCAATCTACTTAAAAGTTCAAGGAGTCCTAAGCTATCAAATGTAATATTACACGTGATATAGGAAATAAACTATTAGTTGTATTAAAATAAACTTCAAAGAGAAAAACAACTGAAGCCTTGACGTTGGAGATCTCATTTGCGGTATCCATGTCCTACTACACACCTTTCCAACACTCTTTTCCTCCTCTATCTTGACATGAAATGGCTTCCAAGCTCTAACTCTCTTTCCTCATACTTTAGCTATTAAAGACTAGTCTTTTGTCATCTAAGACTAATCTTCTTCTATCAAAAGCTAAAGATTTCAGAATTTTGCAGCTTCACTATGTGTTTTATTATGTGTCTATTATAACCAAAAAGGGTAAGAGGAAGTGGTTTATATAGGGAGAGGAGGACAATAATGAGATCCACTCAAGGGGGAAGAAGGTCTTATCTCCTTGGGAAGGTCCACTATTAAGGTGGAAAGAACCTTATATGGAGTTCTCGGCCCTTATCCAACAAATGGACATCCATCACATCGCCACTAGAAGTTTCTAGACGTGAAAATCCATTCCTTTTATAAAAAAATTCCAAAAGTAGACTGGAACAGGTATTGGGCTAACAGTAGCATTGATTAGTGTAGGTGACAATGTAAAACTCACATCATTTGAGCAGGTGAGACACTGGGAAAGGGTGTTTATCTTAAAAAATGGATTTAAAGAAGGACTCTCTGGAAATGTTCTGAAGGGAGTGGGAACTACTTTTTTCAAACTTCAAGGGATGCAAGAGCATAGGTTTCATGGTGAAATTATAATATAGTATTCACTATCAGGGTTCTCCGTGATCAGGAATGGGGAATGACAGGATAGTGACAAATTATTATGTAACACACCCCTCATGGACAGTCCTATCAGAAAGTAGATAGCCTCTACCTTTATCTCAAGTAGTTGTTCCCAAAACCTGAACGCTTATGCTTGAACATCCCATGAAAAAACAAGGTATTTCAACAACTCCATTTGTTGCCTCATACGAGGAATCCAGAAGAATTTTGGCAATCCACATTTCTTTAATGCCTGGATGGTAGCAGGATCATTTTTTCATTTAAATCATGTTCCTCATGTTCTCCTTCACTCCATACGAAATCCATTTTGTGTTGCTGAAACCCTGAAACATAAACAAGAGATTCATTAGGATCATTTTCATGCAAAAAACATGTCAAATTTTGAGGGAAAACTTATAAACAAGCTTTATATTTGCACCCAACACACCCCAGAAGAGAAAACCATAGTGTTGCACCTCTGCCTGCAATGCATCACTGCTTAGGTGAAATGCACTTTTTGACCTTCTAGCCCTGCATTGGTCCTAGGGAAAAAAATTTAACCCTGGGACCCCCAAAAACTCATAATTTTTTATTGAAATCACAAAATGGAACCACTGAAAGCAAGAGAAAGGTTTTAACTCCTACCTGGAAGCGACGGTACTAGAAATCATCCACTGGATTGGCCGCAATTAGCTGCAGAAAATCAAGGGAAAAAGTACTCAGAACTCTCACTGTTAGAGGTAAATGTGAAATGGTAAAAATTAACAATGATTTTGAGTATATATGGTCATATTGTTCATTATTCTATTCATACTTAATATTTTAACCTAGTGATGATTCATTTTTACTATGAAACAAGTGTGTTTAATCATTTTTGTGTTGTTTTGAGCACGTTGATAGTTGTTAATGGATTTTGTTGTGCTTTACACAGGGGATTTTGACTGAAGAGTATACTTTTATCTCTTTTTCAGGCACTTTAAACCTACGAAAAAGGAACCCCTTGGAGTCCTCTTTTAGCTCTTTTCAGACTCCCAAAACATGAAAATATTGTCTATTTGAACTCATAAAAGTAAATGAAAAGATGTCTACTTAGTATAATTCTAACCCTTTTCTGGACTAAGATAGACTAACTACAAAAAAAGAATACCTTAGTCAAACATGACTAAGAGGTTCTCTTGGGTATTTTTTTTTACCTTTTTGGACCTAAGGGACTACCTACGAAAAAGGAGATCTAGAGTTTTATTTTTCGCCTCTTTTTCAAACTATCTAAACATGAAAAAGATGTCAAGTTTTACCTTCATAAAACATAAAAAAATGATGGATTTATCAAACATGACAAAGTCAAACCACTACTTCTTAGGGTTCATTAAATATACTCAAAGGGATTCATCCAAAGGATGGACTCACCAGTATGGTTTGGGAGATTGGGAAAACAAGGTACTCCATTTGTTAATGGTAGTGAGTTGCTCTTGAACAGGACACTCTTTCACTTCATCTTTGTGGCTATTGGGTTGGGTAATCTACTTGTCTTTTGGTTCATCATACCTTCACAGAACCTCCATTTCAGTTTTGGGTCAATGCTTCCAACTCCATTTCAATGTCATCGTTGTGTTCAAAAGAGGTAATTCAGATGATATCCATTATAAAACTCTTAATCCTTCATTATGTGTTTTCCTTTCTTGATCCAGTTCCATATTGACATCATTTTGATCAGTATGCCTCAATCATCATACCCATTTGGTGTAGTTTATTGGGGATACATCAAGGACCTCCTGCAATAGGTTGCTACCTGTCAACATCAACACATTATCCAGGAAGTTGACTTAGAAATACCCCTTGGTACCTTGGTCTTTGCATACATCAATGGCAAGTTTCCTTACTATCGGCGACGGGTTTACATCATTGGCCTTCGACCAAAGTATTATGTGTGGTGTTTGACATCAACTCATTTATTCACACCATACGGATTATAATTGAGTACCTTGAGATCCATTAACATCATCGTTGGTTTCCCTCACATATTTTAAAGGCCTACATCATTGGCCAGTAATCAGATGGTGTCTACCATGTTTGAATTCAGCTCAATGATTCACATGGTTAGAATCATACGTTGGTTGGTCATGTAGATGAGATAGAAGACCTCATATCTAGTTCCACCATCTGGGCTCTGATTTTAGGATTATACATAGATCATTGTGTATGATGGCTATGATCATACTAACAATCATCCAATTATGGGTCCACCATCAGTCATCAGTGGACATGTCTTTTGATCATTGTACATGTAATGTTATCTTATATGCAGAGTATGGGTATGCCTCCCTCAACAAAAGGATTTCATGATGTAAATGTATTGTAACAAAAAATGAAGCTTGCTGGTTATTCTTTATCCCGACTTGTCACAAGGTAAAGCACTTCAGTCATCAATCATCATCTCTGACTTTCCGCTTTAGGTGTCACTCTGTTATAGTCTATTTTGTCTCATCTGATCAATCAGCCTCCTAATGGGATCATTCACATCCTTTTCCTCCTTTACATCATCATTACACAAAGCCCTATGCATGACTCTCTCATTCCCCAAAGTTTTTTCCCTAAACTACATCATCTAAGCTAGTTATAGGACCAACACACCCTAGCCTCTGGCCTCTTGCTAGATAGCGTTCACCTATAGGTTGCCCCACTGTGGTCTACGTTGATCACCTATATGTTTCTCTCCTTGCACCTACATTGGTTCTATAAATTATAGAAAAAGAGAGAGAATCCTGATGCCTCCATTTCCAAAAGCTTCCAAGATCTGTTGTAACCATTTACCTCAAATAAAACTTTCGAATCCTATCCTATCCTATCTTGGAGTTTCCATCCCTTATCCTTAGATATCATCCTCCCATCAAGAGTGGATATCAATCCCAAGATTGGTAAAAGGATAAGAACTCCAAACTTACCTCACTCCTCTATATATTTACAGCCTTCCATATGCAAGGGCTTATTTTTTGGAGTGATTCTACCCTTATGTTTTTGTTGTGAGAGTTATACTTTTATATGTTTAGGGTGATTGGAGTTACACTTTGTGACAAAGGAAGGACAAATCAATAACTTGGAGGAGCTCTTCTACAAGATCAACACCTATTTATGGTTGTAACTCACTCCATTTATATCAATACAAAGAGTTCTTTTGTTTTCCTATATGTGATGTCATTATTTCATATATTTCAATACCATGTTGATTTGTTGAATGAAGTAAATAGATGATGCTACATAGATCTCATAGTTTCTTGGCTTGTGTTGTCTAGTTTTGCAGGTTCTAATTTTGGCAGTTGGAGCTAGGATTGGAGCATCCAACCCAAAGAAGGAGAGAAAAATGTGATATATTCCAAGTAGGTTTCTTCCCCTCGTCTACTTACTTTAAGGAAAACATTGGGTCCTTTGTCATTCTATTGTTCTAGGTTAGCCACCAAACCTAGGGGAGATATTTCTATCTGCAGCCATAAATATTGCATAACACCTATGTATCGGTAAGATTCTATGCCAATACAAGATGTAATGAAGATTTATTTATAATAAAATAAGAAGACAAAGATGAAGGTACCGGTGGTTTTCTCCCACATTGGGTTTCCTCCTAAAAATCATTTTGTTTTATGTGTGTTGCTTATGTGATGTGATTTATCTATTATTTACTGCATACTAGATGGTTAATGAATCAATAATGAAACTCACTAATGGGATTTATAACAAATTAATTAAACTGGGTATACGATGTTTTCCTTCATTGAAGTCACGTACACATGTTGGTTGCATAAAGAACAATAGCATACAAAATTCAAAATATGAAATGAAAAGTTAAAGTCAATTCAAAATACTAATTCATCCCCTCCCCCCGAGTATTTTTCCCAACAACCAACTGCCATCTCTGACTATATCATCTATGTCCAATATATATCCCTACCATATGCCCCATTATTCCTTTCGTATTTTCCATGACTAATCCTTAACTATCCTTATCTCTGCAAATCTGATAGGATCTAAAGGATCACTACATTAACCTCAACTTGTTTTTCTTGACATCTATAAAGTGTTGGTTGTGTTATATTCTTTCCATGACTACCGCACGTAGACCCCCCTGTACGTTGCACAGGGCATTGCTGGGGGGTTATAGGAGGGGTGGTTGCCCCCCTGTCAAGGAGTATGTAGGGGGGTGGTAGCCCCCCTGCACGAGGTCTGAGGCAGTGCCCCGAGAAATTTTTCTTGGACCTTATATTAGGTGGGTAGACCTACCTACGGTTTTGTGTATGTATTTCACACATGGTTTTAGGCATGATGGTTTTTTGTCCATGGTATTTTGTAAATATGGTCAAGGGAACTATGGTTATGTTCTAATCTAGGGTTAATGGATGCTTCAACATGTATATATATGTATTGTAGCATTGAAAGGAACATAATGAAAAAACATTTTAGTAGTCCCGGTTTTGGATCCAGGGGAAAACCTCTATGTATATATGTTTTATGTTTTATGCTCTCACCATTATTTATTTTCAATTTTTAGAATGTGTTTTCAGGTAATTTATGTTCGGGGTTAAAACCTACAGAAAGCCTTTATTATGTCTCAATCATCTTGTTATTATTTGCCTTTCAACTTCTTATTTATGCCTTCAAACTTCTCAATGTTTTTGCTAAATCAAGAGAATACTCTTCTCTTTATTGCTCAATTGATTTGTAAAGAGAGTCATGTGAACTGTAATCCACCATTCTGCTCATCGTCTTTGATCTTGCTCTTCTTGAAAACATACCATGTTAGATAAACCAAATAGAAAACATGATCAAACCATACCTTAGTGTATCTCAGGGGAAGTTATCTCATTTGCACAAGTCAAGCCATATTAGAACACTATATATATAATGACATCATCATATTAACATCTCTACATCATACATGATAACACAAAATTGCAATAATAACCATATATATGATAATTTTAACCATCCTAATGCATGAAAATTTGGTACATATACAATCGTCGTGCATGCATAACTATATACATTACCCTGAGGTCCATTGTTGCAACTTGGCTCTAAGACCACCCTATAACTGCCTCTTCCCACATTTACCCTTTGTTACAAGCTCTCAAGGGTAAACGTTAGTTGAGCACTATTATGATATAATCCAACCTCCAAGTTCCAGTGATGGAAGTGGGGATTAGATACTAACAACTTACTGCCATCCCTTAAGGACTACAGATCACAGTGGAGACTGACAACCACCCCAGGTGATCAATCCTTGAGATATAACTCTTTTTCACTAAATTAACACCCCTACTGCACCCTTGACACATTATGCATGTAGTTATGAGGCTCCAACCGCACCCATAAGCATGCCTGCATGCAGCTATGACCAACAATTTCTTGTTCTGTGCATGCAGTCGCAATATCTATGCCACTTTTTTAGACAAACCTCTAGACCACCACCCAAAACTACTTCTAAGTTTCCAGAAACTTAATTAACATGAAAACAAGGCTAACTATTCAATATTTGAATAGTGCCTTGGCTAGAACAAGCCTAGTACATGATAGACATTTTGTCAAACATATGGTAAACATATAACTTACAGGTCATGAATGCATTTCTTATCATAAAATTTTGAACTTTGTCTGAGAATCACCAAGAAGGCTCAATTCCCTCTCAAGATTGCTATAACAACCAACACTTGTTAGCCCATGCATTCATCAACAATTCAGTAAACTATCAAATCATGAACAAAATCCATAGCTAGAGCACATCATAGAACCATGCTTATACCAACACATAACCAAAATAGAAACCATGAAAAAATAGTCATAAAATACACATAATAACAAGTAAATGTGATCATTAATTATATTATAATAATAGCTCATATTAACTTATGCAAAAACCAACCAAGTCAATGACTTCCATGTACCACCTGACCATAGATTGGGCTAAACCAAATATTTCTTTCAGCCAATCTTCCCCATGCCATATTCCAAACATGAATGTGGGATATCATGGGATAAACCAAGACATAATCAACCAAGGATTCCGAAGGTTAAACCACTTCCACCTTCAATCTATCGTGTTCTCCTAAACTTGTCTTGAGATCAAAAAACCAAACCAACCTTGGATGCCTCATAATTCCTTCACCATACCTTAAGAAATTTCTTGTCTCCACCCACCTGTCAAGGGCTTCCTAGAGAAAACCATCTCCACCCCCAACCCTTGGGATTTCCCTGAGACCACCTCACTCGATTCCAAAACCTTTCGACGATCCAAAGCTCAACCAAGAATGAATTCCATCACACCGTGGCTATCCAATAAATGGTAAGGCAAGGTTGAAACCATTGTCAAATCAGGAAAAACCCATGCCAACGACAAAAAATGAACCAAATAAAAAAAATTATGTACCATACATTCACATCCCAACAAGGAAATCACATAGTAACATGTTACCCACAAAATATTCCTCTTGAATTTGTTGATCCAACATTCTCCTTGAGCACCTTTTATTTCCTTCACTTTCTTTTTCCTTTTCTTTGCTTTTCCTTCTCCAAATCTAAGTGAATGCTAAAATTCTTTAAGAATTTTATAAGTGCGCTAGAGTGCGTGAGAGAGAGAGAATGAAAGGAGGGAGTCAAAATTGAACTGTAAAAAGTTGTGAATTGATTCTCTAATGCCTTTTTATCGTTGATGTCTCTTTTTTCTTCATTTTCCTTCATTTTCCCTCTAATTTCCCTTGCATGCATATTTGTGTCTCTTCACCTTCATTTTCTCCTATTTTCCTTTATTTTCATAATTAAATGCCAATTATTGCCTCTTTTCTTTTTTCCAATGCCTTTGCCAATTTTTATAGCCATTATTGAACCACAAGTGATTCCCACTAAAGTGTTTTTCCAAACGTTGAACTTGGAATATGTATCTCGTGACCTTGGTCTTATTTTTCCTTTATTATCCTCTATTACATGAAACTTTGACTCAGGGTTTTTACATTGACCTTACTCAAATTTACTTTATATAGTCCACAAATTCACATTCTTTATCATGCAATTTGATAACATAGTTCTACTTTAAAGAAACAAAGTTAACAAGAAATAATCACATAGAAACAACTTGCAAACTAATCTTGATAACATTGTACACCAGACCCCTTGGATACATCTCTAGATTTGTTTAATGCAAAAATTGCTTCCTTATATATCTTTTAAAAGAGGCACTCTCCTTATTTACAACAACAGATGAAATCTTCTCATATTATGTGGCTCATGCTCCCAAAATATACTACTTCTCTATAAAAGGACTTAAGGCTCTCACATAGGTGGTTATTCTCCTTCACCAAAAGGGATATTCTTATTCAAAGAGTTTATAACATACTCTTGCACAAGATTACAATTTCATTTTCACTCCAAAAACTCTCCAAAATTTCTCACATAAGTAATTTAAATAATTCTCATGACTCCAAAGTCCAAGGAGACCAGATCCACAAAACGAGGATCTATAAGATTTTTAAGGAGACTATAAGATCCACCAAATTTGGATATACAACAACTCAAGGAATAAAAATGAAAGAGAATCCCAACCATGTCCATGAGGCTCTTAACCAAGCCCATGAGACTCTCAACTTCTCCTTAAGACTAGGAAACTAATTGTGAGGTGGATTCTTGCACTTAAATAATTTACCTTTTACAAATTAAATGAAAAATACATGAGAAATTTAGCCCATCTAAAGTATTAATCATTTCCACATTTTTCTAAAGGTTTTGTGAGATTATCTTTGGTGTGCAAATTTGTTTTGGAACTCTTGATTTTCCAACAATTAACTCCTTTAAAATTTGTTGAAGGTGGAGATCCTTGTAGATCAGACCTCCCCACAAAGAGATTTTGGTCCTCCAAATGTGTAGATATTGACTATAAAATTATTCAATAGTTTCAACGAATATTCAATCATAACCGCGATGCTTTTCCTACTCACAATTTACTCAGACAATGATAACCAATACCTTTTTTTTTTTACGTGTTCTTTCACTCTAGTTCTTTGGAACAGAAACTGACTCAAGGCTTCACCATTATATTCCAGGAACAACCTTCATATTTTCAATTATGTTGTAGCTATCTGCCATAAACTTGTCATTCTCAATATGCGAAGTAAAAGGACCTTCAATCCCTTGCTCTCATACAAGCATGGAATGATTATGTGAACAAAAATGGTATTTTTCCATCATTCTACTCCACCAACTATGTAATAAATGAAAATTTATCAGACTTGAAGGTACAACTACCATCAAAAAGGCCCGCAAATGATGAGCCTCAAGGTCTATCATAAAATGTGGTTCATTTAATTGAACTCATGTGTTACCAACAATAGCAATGGATAATAATATGCATATACACCAATGTCCTTCACCTTTGAGTCACAACATATCAATGGAATTCTTTTGTTCTTCGACTGTAGATCCTCAAACTTGATTGAATTGATTATGACTTCATTAATGAAGATTATACAAACAACAGTTGGTGTCAGACATCATATCCAACTAGGCCCATTAAAATTTCATAAATGACAATTGTGTCTGACACACATTAATATCTGCATCTTGGCTTGCAAGTGTGACATATATTGAGCCTAATAAAAAACTCCAAATCATTGAATGAGTTATCCCTCATCCCACTATTATTCTTCAAAGATGACTTCCAATTTAATGAGGTTTGGCATTTAATAAGAATGGGTTCACTCCTCCTTCCCAACATGGATTGCATTACCGTGACAGGTGAAGCATTCAAATGTTGGAGGAGTGTGACTACTTTATTTTCATGGACTACACCCATTTCAATGAATGTGTAAGAGCCAACATTCACTTCTACTTTCACGCTAGTCATCTCTATTTTCAATGTCATTATAGTGTGCTTGATCTACCCATATTCTAGAGTATGGTAAAATTCAATTCCATAGCATCTTAGACTTACTAACCATTGTTTTTGTTACACACCATTTTGTCACATCTGGTCAATATGCTCGTAAACCGGAATAATCAATATCCATGAACATGTTGTTAGCATCCCTTCACAAATCCCTACGCATTAGTCTTTCAAAAAATTTGAGTTTCTAGAAGAAATTGCTCAAAATTGGCGTTTTTAACCCCAACGCTCCCTTCCCTTTCGACCACCTATGTTCAGCGCATGTTTCTCCCTTAGGCGCCAATGCTGGATAGTACTAGTTGCTCCCTTCTACACGTGCGTTGATTCTAGAAATTCGAGAAAATTAAAACTGTTGAAAATAGCAACAAGAAATGCTAAAAATAGAAATGTTATAAATAGCATTTCAGGTACCAGTGTTGGAAATACCAACAAGGAATGATAAAATAGAAATGCTAAAAATAGCATTGCTATAAATAGCATTTCGGGATAGATTCCAATTTTAATTAGTCCATGAACTAAAATTGAGAATTAAAATTCGAATTTAAGCTTAGCAGTTGTTTGTAAAATAATTAATTAATTCATCTTGAGATAATTAGTTCTATAAAATCAAACATGAAGTCTATGTGAAGACATGCAACAGTTATCCCTTTGATTGAGGAATTTATCCCTTAATTAAGGAGATCCAGATGAGTTGTACTTTGAGTTGTAATCAGTTAGCTCAGTTAACTGAGTTAAGTCCAGTTAGATTAGTTCCAACAGTTTGTGGAATTGATTGTGAGTTCAGTTAGTTAATGCATGCATGCATGTAACTACTACACTTCAAATAACTGAATATTCTATCATAAATAACTCATGCATGTCAATTCAAACAAAGACCCGGTTGAGATCAAAGGAAGGGACAATGTACTATCAGTTGGAAGAATTTTCCTATATAGGAAACTCGTCCATGCAGAAGGAATTATCCCCTTCATAATTGTGCAGTTATTTCAGAGGTCAATGTTGTGTGTGAGGTGATAATCACACAAGTTGCAGCTGGAGGACCCATGAGAAACTGCACAAGGAAATAGGAGGCTTGGATGATTGAAGGAAGGCATATGTGTTGTCTATTCTATCTATGAGCAGCAGTGAGGGATTGTACTGAGAGCTGGATAGCTTGAGAGATAAATTTTTGTGTAATCCTAAGATATTTCCACTTGTATGATAATACAGATAGCAGTGTTTTTAGCTGATGCTTTCCCTAGAGTATTCTTCTATGTTTCATGTGTATGATTTCTTCTTCTCTGTTATATGTGTTCTGATTGATCTTGCTCAAATTAATTAAGCTTCTGCAAATTTTGATAGTAGAAGTAGATCAAGTATTTTTCTTTAGTACATTGCATTATCAGGTGATCTATAGTGAGAATTTCTATATGGTATCAGAGCTAGTTGATTTGTAGAATTTCTACATGGTATCAGAGCTACCTAATTTGTAGAAATTTCTACATGGTATAAGAGCAAAGTTGATCAAAGAGAAGAACATAATACATGTTGGCATTATGACACAGGTTGGCACTATGGCACTAGTATGGCACAGGTGTTGTCCTTGATGGCAACTCACTCTGGTGATATATCTCAGTACAGGGTCTCAGAATGAAGGAAAAGATATATACGTAGGTTCACCTAGATGAAGACGCGTATACACGCGGGTTAGACGTTACAAAAGTGCGTATGCGTATACACACACTTTCACGCAAGGAAAAGCGCGTACATGTTGGAAAACTTACTTTTGGTCCATGGTATTTAGTCCTTGCAAATTGAACCTATGGTTTTGGGCCATGGTATCTCGTCAGAAGTGTTGATCCCAAGTATTGGGTCCATGTTATTGTTTTGTTATGGTTTTGGATCGTGGTATTGTGAAAGGCCTAAGACTATAAAAGAGGAAGGAGATCATTTGGCAAAGGATCATCTGAATTATTGAATATCTGATAAAGTGATAGATCTGGAATGCTGGTGATTGGGTTATGGTGGAGATCTGGATCTGAATGAAGGAGGAACCTGAGCGCAAGGAGAAGGAAAATTTTTATTGATGAGTCATAATCTTAAGGCTTGAATAATAGTATCTATGTATGATTTTGATCCGTTATATGTGGCGCATGCTTCATTTATAAAGCTGGTAATCTGGGTTAACTAATGCCTGAATATTTGGAAGAGTGAATTATTTGTTACAGATCTGTACGCAGGTTTGGTGAATCGAAGGCGCGTACGCCGGTTTTGTGAGTAAAAAATGCGTATACGCATGTTGGTCCAAACACAGAGCACGCAAGTTTCTGGTTATTGAAGTAGTGTACATCTCTTGAATTGTTTTCTAGCTACTTCTATTTATTGCTGCAGTGTTCTGGGTTCAAAATTTGGTGTGTGGTTACTGTTACTGTGTTCTGGGTACAACTGTCAGAGAAGTGTCAATTTGATTCAGTTTTAAGGAGATTGTTTGATGCAGAAATTATTGATGATTGATTGATGTTCATGGATCCAGTCTGAAAATTTATGAAACATGGTCCCTGGAAGAAAGAGAAGATTGTAGCATTCTGTAGGCCAGCACCTACGTACTAGTATCTTGGCTAGTGCAAGAGCTAAGGGGGTTGTAGCTCCCTTCCAGGAGAAGCTGGAGAACGAGAGAGGGTTGTAGCTCTCTACAGGTTGCAGCGTGCGTGTTACACTAAAAAATGTCACCATGGCTATTTACAGTTAGTATGGCTCTATCAACAGTCATGCTATCCTCCTGGGCAAGTCTTATGCCTCTGCTCTCCATGTCAAACTCCAAAAAGAGAGAAAGTCTTTATAAATGTATTTATCTCTGGGTACGCAGGTTCTCTCAACCTTACCTGCGGGTACGCACCCAATGTTCACAAAAGTTGCGTACTTGTACGCTCTGTATGTAAAGGGGCAGGTGCGTACCCCTGTAAAGGTCAAAATGCGCAAGTTTCATCTTTAAAAAGTTACTTGTGGTCATTTCTAGAGCATTCTAGAAGGTTGTTCGACTTGTATTGAGCGCCTCCAGATGGTTCATGTACCCCTATCAAAGAGGAACTTATCCCATTAATGAGGGAGCTATCCCATCCAAAGAGGGGATTATCCCATTGATGGTGGACCTGAATAACTTCCTCTAGAGCACTATAAATACAGGCATTGGGCCAGAAGGAGAGGAGGTTGAAGCTAAACATTTCTAAGGGTAGATGCTGCTGGAATTAGGACTCCCATTTAGAAGCTTGTGAGGAGAGATTGCCATCTTTGCTTGTTCTATTTGGAAGTGGGTGAGCTTTGTCAACGTAAATGAGAACTCTTGATGGACCCTGGGAGGGACTTGCACAACACCAAGGCTCAGGTTGTAATTGTTCCTTTTGTTTCCTATTAATGCAAATGAGTCCATTCTTCTCAATAACTTGTTATTTATGAGTTGTTTCATGTACTCCTTGGTCTATGTGTTAAATATATTTTATTTCATGAGACTATCAAATGCTATTTAATCGTTTGATTGTTAGTGGATGCAGGTTTCAAAGTGAAGGAGGAGCTCATCCGGATCAGTGGGGCTGGATTGCTACAACAGCGTTGGATTACAGGTAGGATCTAAACACTTGATTTCTCATATAGTAAATGCATGTTTAGAGAAGGATTGCTCTTATTTGTCTTGTTTGTCACTAGAGAGTCTTAGGCTCCTAGGGAGGTTGGTTGTGTCCGCACTATCGACTCTTTCCGCCTGACAAAATGGTGACTCCGCTGGGGACTCCATTGATGTGAAAGTCTTTTCCTTTGTATGCAACTTTGATCTGAGAAAAGTCATTTATTTTCTGGTTTTTGGCTCTGTGACTTTGCATTTGGGTGGGTTAGCTTAGGGTCAGATTGAATTTAGCTTTTCTTGGTTTTTTCAGTAGTACGCACCCTCTGAGTATTGCACAGTGCGTACTTGTACGCACTGTTGCTGTGTGCACAGAGCGGGCCCGCATCTGGCTTAACCGGTTGCCTGCGTACCCTGCTAAAAATTAAGAAATTTCCATTTTTTGCATTTTTTCTCTTGGATTTTGCTTTTTATTAGTTTTTACTGCCCAGATCCATTAGTCTCTTGTCAAAGATTTTCACCTGAACTTGTTTCGATAGCATTGAGTGTTTTAGTGGATTTCATAGAAGTTTAAGCCCTATGGTTTGATTTTTGAGTAGGTCTTGTAGTGACTTTGGCGGTAGAAGTTGTCAAGCCTTAGATCTCTCTGGTTTTGTCAACCTTCTTAGAAGTCGAACCTGTCATAAAGTCTACCTGTGAGAGTAACTTACCTTTGAGTTATCTCTTTGGCAAATTTCGAAGTGCTTGTTGATTGAGTATTGAATTCCATTTTACAAAAAGAACAAAAAAAAATTGAGTTTTGTTTTGACTGGTCTTTTGATTCTGCATTAGCTGGTCCTTGACTTGATTGTGGTCAAGTAAAACAACCTAGAATCATCCTTGTAGGCTTTTGCCTCGTTAGGTTTCCTTAGAGTAAATTTCTTTTTGATTTGCTTGTGAGTCAAGTTTTCATAGATTTTATAACTTTTGAGATTGATTTTCGTTAAAATAGATTTATATGCTTTATTAAATAGGGAAAATACAAAAACATCTCCTTTGAAAAGTTTTGTTTCAAGTAGCTTTGAAGGTTTTTGAAAGAAAAAGAGTTTTTCGTGCACGTAGGGAGTGGTCATGTTTGTATGCTTGGAAACATAAAGAGAATTGTTTCTTTGATTGTCTTTACTAAGAAAGTTGTTTTCTATAAAATTTGCATTTCTCAACTCTCTTAGTTAGGAATTTCATTGAAAGAGAAAAGTAACGTAAATCATCCTAGGTGCATCTTTGTAGTGGTTTGAGTCGAGTCTACACACCATTGGTTTCATTTCCGCTACCCTTTGTCTTTAAGAAAAACCATAAAATTAACGCTTAAAGTAAAATCAACGTAGTAACTTTTATTTACTAGGGCTCTGAAACACCAATTTAGATCAGGCTAGTGTCTTGGAGTAGGAGAGTAATTAACTCTCCAAGACAACAAAACCAAACAAGTAGCTTATCTTGTGATAGAATAAATCCAATTGTCTCATTTGTACTCTGGGAAAGCTCCTCTTAAAGGAGAAGCACGAGCTCGTGTCCGAACCAGTGAGGGGATCAATCCCCCCTCGTTGGGAATGACGCCAAACACGCACGTATTACAAACGGTAAACCTCGGATTAACCATTGTCGAGAAGCCAGGGGTCACTTGTCGGTAAACCTTGGATTATTGTCAAGGAACCGGAAAGGGGATTGAGCTTGATACTCTGCCCTTGCGTGCTGTCGGAGTGTAGACTGTTCCCCCAGGTGCATTTGTTGCGGTTGGTAACCTTAGTGACCATTATCTTTAGGATTCTACCGAGGTGACGGTGGAGGGAAGATCCCACTGTACCTGGAGCAGACGTCGGCTAGACTCACTTGGATTTTCCGGGGGGTTCACTTCACTCGAGACGGTTAAAGTGGAGGAACTTGTGCCGGTCTATTCATTAAGCAGGTTGCCGGGGTAACTGTTCCACCCGCCACTTCTGTACTGAATCCGGCGATGTTGGGTTTCATCTCCAACTAGCGTTTTCGGTCTGGAAGGCTATTGTTTGTGCTTGGTTTGACGCCCTAGATTCTTTAGGCGTGTGATTCAAATTTGTTTGGTTCTTTAGAGACTTTAGGTGGTTTGATTTGAGATTTTACTTTGTTTTCGTGTGTAGTAGTTAAAAGTTTTTAGTTGTGGTGGAATTACCGAGACAGTCCCGTAGACTTCGGGGCCAGTCTCCTGAAGTTGTTTCTGTGGCCGAATTGTTGATAAGATCCCGTAGACTTAGGGGTGAACCTCCTCGAGACGACCCCAGTAATCTAGAAGGTTTGAAGGTCCTTGTAACTCCTCCTAGTGGCAGTAGAGTAGGTTCACCTGAAGAAGGAGAATCTTCCTTGGTAGTCCATTCAGATTACCAAGGTCTAGAGACAGGTTATAATCCCGAAGCTGTTACAGTTTCTGAGCTTGTTGGTAGTTTTTCGTCTACTAGTGATACAGGCGAAGAACCTGAAATATCTGAACCTGTTACTCCGACTTCTAGTGTTCCGGATTCACCAAGAGTAGAACGAGTTATCACCGAAAATCTTCCTACTGGTCTGATTGCTATCGAAGAACTTGCTCCAGAGGAAGAAATAGGCGTCTCTAACCGTGAAGATCAACTTACTATTGAGCTCAGGGAGCGTGAATCTATCTTTTACAGTCCTCCTAGAAGTACTACTTGGTACCTTTCGTTAACCAATTATTTAGACAACTCAGGGGTAGGTTTTTCTACACCTCGTGCTCCCTTTCCAACTAGAGGTATTTATACTCCTGTAAATATGTCTGGTCAGTCGTCCGTGTTTACTCAAACTCCTGAATCTTTCTTACACGGCGGTCCTTCTGTTCCCACCGGGTATCAATCACTTTCTGGTACCTTTGCGGGGGCATCTCCTCAACCCATTGATCATGGGTTATTAGCTGTAAACAATGGTAATATACCATTGGGTGTAGGAGACATTTACATGATGTCAGGATCAGTTCCCGTTTCCCAACCTCAAGGTGGCCAATTACCCCTGGGGGGCAGCCTCAGTTAACGCCTGGGGGG
The DNA here is from genome assembly GCA_031772625.1 of Pinus tabuliformis. Taxonomy (NCBI): domain Eukaryota; kingdom Viridiplantae; phylum Streptophyta; class Pinopsida; order Pinales; family Pinaceae; genus Pinus; species Pinus tabuliformis. Next base: position 814,972,303 of record CM062805.1, on the reverse strand, counting down.
CAACCTCAAGGTACACAAATTGTGTCTGGGGGGCAACCTCAAGGTCAGTATGTACCTATGGTGCAATACATGCCTCAAGGTCAACCCCAGCCTCAATATGTACCCCAGGGTCAACCTCAGTATCAATATTTACCTCAAGGGTATCAACCCCAAGGGTATCAACCCCAAGGGTATCAACCTCAAGGGTATCAACCTCAAGGTCAAGGTCAACCCCAGTATCCGTATTTACCTCAAGGTTATCAACCTCAAGGTCAATACTCGAGTCAAGGTTATCAACCACCTCAAGGTCAGTCATATGTTCAAGGTATGGGAACTGGACCTTTCAATTATCAATCCTATCCTCAATCCGGGTATGGATCTCAGTATCCTCAACCTGTTACGGGTCAATACCCCGGAATGTTAGTGTGGGATCCATCACAGGGTCAACAGGTGTTGCAGCCAAGTATACAGTTGGTACCTCAAGCTGGACAACCCGTAGTTTCTGGTCCACCCCAGCAACCGCAACCTGTCCAGTCAAATGTTCAAACTTCTGTAACTTCGGTAGTTCCTCAGCCGCCAATTGCACCTAGTACTCCATCTCAAACGGCTGCAGCAACTACCGCTACATCTGCCGCACTTACTTCTGGAGTATCGACAGCTCCGGTTTCTACTGTCTCTGTAACCACTCCTCAGACATCTTTACCGTTGTCTGGATCTACGATTCAAACCACGGTCCAGATGCCTACAGGTCAGCCTGGTATAAGTACGGTTGTCACTACTCAACCTCAATTTGTTCATCAACCGTACCAGGGACAGTACCAACATGGGCAAGCTGTCCAACAGCCGGTTTACCAGTATCAACCGTATCCTGGGTACACTTATCAACAACCTCAACAACCCCAGTACGGTCCGGTTAATCCTGGTTTTCCAGGAGGATATAATATCCCTAATGCGACTCCTGTTCCTAGTTATCCTGGATATCCTCCTCCTGGGACTGGTCTTGTGACCCAGAGTTTTAGAGATCCTAACCGGCAGTTACCGTTTATCGCAACTTTGGATTTACCAGACTTGACGCGCCTAACGAACGATCCAATTCAATATCTTCTGTTCTGGCCGCCAATGCCAAATAAGTTGCCCAGTGATATACCCAAGTTCGAAGGTAAGTCTGGAGAGGATCCGTCCAATCATGTGATGACTTACCATCTCTGGTGTGCTTCAAATTCTATCTCGGATGATTCGATCCGCTTACGTCTTTTCCAGCGTACACTCATTGGTCTCGCGGCCAAGTGGTACATTGAGTTACCACGGGCCACTTTTTACAATTTCAGCCAGTTAGCTACCTCGTTCTTAACTCATTTTCAGTTGCCGATCAGATACGATAACGGCACGGAGTTATTAACTTCACTAAAACAATCGACGTCCACGTATATTTCTGATCACATTCATGAGTGGAGACGTCGAAGAAGGCTAGTGAAAGTTTTTATTCCGGACCAAATTTTAGCTGAATGGTTTGTTAAATCATTATTACCGAAGATTACTGAAGATGTAGCTAAGGCCGGAGTAGTTACTGAGGAGCAAGTCATTGCTCAGGCGCAGTACCTTGACTTAGTTTACACTCAGTCGGGTACGTTACACGAGAAGATTCCAGATCTTTCAAAATCGAATCAAATCGCTGCTGCTCCTTCGGGATCTCATGCCGCTGATGGTATGATTGGCATCGTGAATACAAAGAGCAAGAAGAAATCCTGCAAGATTTCTACTACTCCTATAATCACTTTGCCTGATTCCCCGACAGGAGAGTCTTCTCCTGAACTTTCCGCCGATATTCATGCTGTAGAATCATCTACGGCCAAATCAAAAAACGGTGGAAAGAAGAAAGGAAAGAAGAAGGCTAAAGCAGACAAGGCTCCGAAGGAGAAAACAGAAAAGTCGGAAACCAATGACGAAAAGCGCAAACCTTGATATCCTTGTCTTATTTGTGAAGAGGATCATTTTACAAGAGATTTCCCTCATCGGGCCGAGGTTGTGAAAATAGTCAAAGGTTCTCCAACTCCTGCTGTGTTAAAAAATCCATTTCCAGAGCAGGAGAATAAGATGATAGGTTCTTCCTCGACTACCAGTGAAGAACCCATTTTGATGATGTCTCATGTGAGGATTGCGACTCGATCGCAAGATTATAGTAGTAAGAATCCTGTTGATGGTAAAGAAGCAGAATCTTCTCATTCTAATCCATCAACCTCAGCTCCTGGTTCCGATCCACTACAGATCGAAAAACCTAACCCGGACTTAGTAATTAAACCGCCCGCCAAGGGTGTACTTCGAAGGTCTGCTTTCAATCCACATGCGAGAGCGGCCCAGAATTACAACATTGTTGAGGACTTAGCTGTTTCACCCTCAGCAATGTCGGCGTTAGAAGTGCTGCAATCATGCCCAGCACAACGAAAATTACTTTTGTCGGCTATCGGAGCTGTTGATGTTCAGGACCCGAACCTGATAATCTTCGATCTAGAAAATAGTACACCGCGTCTACCCCATCAAATGGCTTTCCAAATTCCAGTGATAGTAAAAAACAGGCCTATTCATCAGACTGTGATTGATGAGGGAGCTTCTACGTGTATTATGTCGATTCAATGTTGGAGATCGCTTGGTTCTCCTTCGTTGAACCAATCCCCGACCATCCTTAAGGCCTTTGATGACCGTGGGTTTCGTCCGTTTGGTATTCTACAGGAATTGCCTATAGGGGTAGAAGGTAAAACCGTTAGTCTGGATGTGGAGGTGGTTGATGCCCCTCTAGACTACAACCTTCTTTTGGGTCGAAGTTGGTCATATGCTATGACAGTGGTCATTTCATCGGTCTTCAGAGTAATTAAGTTTCCACATAACGGTAAGATCGTGATGATTGATCAGCTGACATACTTTTCATCCGACCCAGCCTCTTCAGAGAGTATCCAGCATGTCTGTAAGACGACAATCCCTTATAGGGACGTTGGCGTAGGTTTAGTTAAAGATTCTGGTTTACTGGGAACTTCTCCTTTCCCTCCAATCAACGCAGACCCTTCATTTGCATCAATTCATATGATTACATCAGAAAACATTATTTATAATGATCCTTGGATCGTCCCATCTGAATCTGAGATAGACTCATTCAGTGATGCTATGCCTTTGAGTCCATATGAAATTGCTTATGAAGCCGTCATGTCTTTTACCGACTCGCGTTCAACCGAGATCGACCAAATGAATGTGGTCAGTGAAGAATCACTTTTCACATCAACCTTATAACGGATAGCGTTTCCCGAAGTGGTGTCATCTGACGAACAACTTCGCGAAATCCTAAGTGTAGACGATCTACCATGGGAAGATCTCCATCACAGATCTTCGTTTTTACCTAAGGATGATGCTTTTGAAAATGATTTTTCATCTATCTTTACCGTTGAATATGTCAAAGACGCTCAGAATCCAATGAAACATTCTGATTCAGAGTTGAATTTAGGGAATATTTCTCGCACTATTCCCATTGATATTTCAGTGAAGCCCGGAATTGAGGAAAACATTCATATAGGTGCCTCATGTACAGAAGATGAAATCCAAACTTACAAGGCCCTATTCCAAGAATTCCGCGATGTGTTTGCCTGGTCTTACGAGGAAATGTCGGGAATCGACCATGCCATTGTTGTTCATGAAATAAAGACCTATCCGGATGCTAAACCCGTCCGGCAACAGTTGCGTCAGATTCACCCTCGGAAAGCGGCTGCGATTAAAGCAGAAGTCAAGAAGCTGTTGAAAGCAGGTTTCATTTATCCAATCCCGTTAACGGATTGGGTATCAAATATTGTTCCGGTCAACAAGAAACAAGGAACAATAAGAATCTGTATCGACTATAGGGATATAAATCGAGCTTGTCCAAAAGACAACTACCCTACGCCTTATATCGATCAAATTATTGATGATTGTGCCGGAAGTGAAATTTTTTCCTTCATGGATGGTTTTTCGGGCTATAATAAAATCAATATTCTACCTCCCGACCAACCAAAAACGGCATTCATTTGTCCATGGGGGACATTTGCTTATTGCAAATTACCTTTTGGGCTTAAGAATGCCGGGGCCACTTTTCAACGGGCGATGTCTTATGCATTTCATGACATCAAGCACATTGTGCAACCGTACCTCGATGATTTGCCTGCTCATTCTTTACACCGAGCTGATCACCTTGTCCACTTACGAGCAATGTTTATGAGGTGTCGGCATTATCGAATTCGGTTGAATACCCACAAGTGTGTTTTCTGTATAGAGACGGGTCGATTGTTGGGATTTGTTGTTTCAAAAGCCGGAATTCGCGTCGATCCCTCGAAGGTCGAAGCTATCATCAAATTGCCTCCTCCTTCGAGTTTGCGCCAACTCCAAAGTTTGCAAGGGAAAGCGAACTTTTTACGCCGATTCATTCCAAACTACGCCGAGGTCACTAAAGGTTTTACACGGTTGTTGAAACAGAACGCTCAATTCTTTTGGGACGAGATTGCCCAACAATCTTTTGATGCACTTAAACACGCGTTGACCCATGCACCGTTGTTGCATCCTCCCAACTACAACCAGGACTACTTCTTATACCTCGCAGCTTCGCATTCCACCATTGGAATGGTGTTAGTTCAAGAAGATGAATTCGGAGCGGAACATGTGATATATTATCTTAGTAGGACATTAAACCCCACTGAGCTAAAATATTCGCATGTGGAGAAATTGGCCCTGGCAGCCGTTCAAGCTGTCCAACGTTTCTGTCACTACATTCTTCTCCGTAAAACTATAGTTATTTCGGATTGCAACCCTATGATTTATATTTTGACAAAACAACTGCTAGGGGGCAAGTACTCTAAATGGATCGTTATCCTGCAAGAGTTCGACTTGGAGTTTGAAAAGTCCAAGTCTAAGAAATCCTTAGTTTTTGCGGAATTGATGTGTGATTTCCCGCATGCTGACACAGAAACTGTGGCAGAGGAGTCCATTGCGGATGAATCTTTGTTTCTTATCAGTACTTTAGATCCGTGGTATAGGGATATAATCATCTATCTCCAAACCCAAACCTTTCGGCCTGAAGCTTCAAAGTCAGAATGTCGAAAAATTCGGTTTCAATCCCAGCAATACAAGATTATTGGAGATACACTTTATCGCCGGGGGGCAGACTTAGTTTTTCGACGTTGTTTAACTCACGAAGAGGGTGAGAGGGTTTTGAATGATTGTCACTCTGGAGCATGTGGCGGTCATATGTCTGGGTATGCCACAGCTCAGAAGGTGTTGCGCGCTGGCTATTTCTGGCCATCTATGTTTAAATATTGTATCATTGCAGTCCGGAAGTGCCACAACTGTCAAGTGTTTGATCGCAAGATGCGCGCACCACCTGCTCCCCTCCATCCTATAATTGCCGTTGGTCCATTCGCCAAATGGGGTATCGATTTTATTACTTGTAACCCTCACTCGGCCGGGGGGCATGCGTATATCATCCTCGCGGTTGATTATTTTACTAAATGGGCCAAGGCGATGCCTACATTCGACGCAAGCGGCAAAACAGCTGCAGTTTTCGTATTCAATCATATTATAACTAGGTTTGGTGTCCCACAAGCAATCATCACTGACCATGGGAGCCATTTTCGAAACATCATGATGACTGAGCTTACAAGCCAGCTTGGTTTGCGCCACAATAGCTCTACTCCTTATTATCCGCAAGCCAACAGTTTGGTTGAGTCTATCAACAAAGTTCTGGTTATCATGATCCGACGAACCATTGGTATTCATCGGTCGAATTGGCACAACATGTTATTTTCAGCGCTATGGGCATACCGAACCTCAGTGAAAACTTCAACAGGGTTCACTCCTTTCCAGCTAGTTTATGGCTTGGAAGCTGTGTTACCCATTGAATGCGAAATCCCATCACTTCAAATGGCTGTCGAATTACTTCCAGCTACTTCCGAAGAGGAAAATCGTTTATTATACTTAGCTAAATTAGATGAGACTCGACGTGACGCTGCATTGGCAATCGAGACTCATGCGAAGCAAATGAAAGCTCAGTATGATAGAAATGTGACCCCTCGAAGTTTTTCGGAGGGAGACCTAGTGCTATTATATGATCAAGCTAACGATAAGCTAGGTGCTGGAAAATTCGTTCCTATGTGGCATGGACCCTACATTGTAAAGCGAAAGCTAGCAAAAGGGGCTTATGAGCTGGTAGATTTTGATGGGGACTCTTTGGGTAAACCCAGAAATGGACTTTACCTAAAGAGGTATTATGCTTAAATGCTGGGTATGGAGAATTTTTAGTTAGGTTAGGTTTTCTTTCTAGCTAGTATGTTTGTTAGTTTAGTTAGTGTGCTTAGCTTAGAAAGTGTGTTTTTCGTCGTTATTCTGGCTTATCTTGGTTTTACTCTTGATATTGCAGATGTCGACGCCTCTCCAAACATACATTGGATTTGCTGATGGTGCTTGTCGTAGTACGCGGAATATCTCTTCCGCAGCTTGGGTTATCTATTCGCCCTGTGACAAGTTAGTTTCTATACATGGGGTAAGCCTCGGTCAAACGACGAACAACATTGCAGAATACAGTGCAGTGGTTGAATTATTATCTGAATCTATTTCATTTGGAATTTGACGTTTGATAGTGAGGTTAGATTCTGAACTTGTTGTATTACAGCTTAATAGAGTATATGCCATTAGAAATCCTGTGTTATTAAGGTTGTTTTTGAGAGTGCGTTTCTTGGAACGTGAATTTGATTACATTGAATATCAGCATATTCCAAGGTCTTTAAATACATTAGCAGATGCAGTTGCTTCTCGAATGTTGGACAGACATTTACGATAATCATGCAAGTAAATTTAAAAAAATTTCATCACATATGTTAAACAAAATGAGCCGGTAATAATGATATATATATATAGATAGGAGTGTGTCAAAAAATATACATCGTCTTCGATCATAGGTTGAAAAACACCTTATGATCGGCAAAAATGATAAGTACAAAAAACCAAAAATGTCATATGTGTCTACAAAAACGACTAGCCAATCACTGGTGGTGCTCTCTATACGAGACCACTGCCCGCGCTACCCTACACAAGAACCTCCTAAAAGGTCCTGGGACTGCGACCACATAGCGCTGAAGTTGAATGGGAATGTCATCTATGGTGGTCTCTGGTATATCCGCCGTCAGACGCTCTAGATCCTGTTCCAGCTCGGCCAAGGTCTCTGCGGCCGCATCCTGTGGGGCTGGTGCTGGTACAGCTGGTGCTCTCCTCTCAAAAGCCCGGAGGTTGGCTGGACGCCGTGGACCTACATCTGCATTTTGAAAATTTGTACTGTCAGTTTGAGGCGATATATATAAAAACAAAAAAAATATATATAATTTGAAAACTCGTAAAAAATGAAATACCTCTGTCATCCCACTGTTCTCCCTGTGGAAGAACCATGTTCGGATCATTCCGAAAATCCATTCCGGCATAAGGAAAGTCCTGAATAGCAAAGACCTGGTCCTCTAACCAGTGAAAATAACCAGCAGGGAATCGAACAACTACCGCGCCCTCGTCAGGATGCCGGGCCATCACCGTAACCCATCGTATCAGCTTTGGCTCCCGAGGACCCAAGATATCAACAGTGAGATGCTGAGGGATCAGCATCGGAACTCTCTCTAAGGCAAAGCTCACAACTAGAGGCCCATATCCAAAGGTCTTCAGTTGTCCGTTCTTTGCCCTAGTCAGTTGGCCCTTCATGTTGGCCGACACAGCATCGCACCAGTTGAAGATGGTGCCTCAAAAACAGTCAATCGCCATCCGCATTTGGGACCCGGTGGCAATATGTAAAGCGGCTGCACCGCAAATTCTGGTAACCGTGAAAGCTATAACCATGAGTTCACGCCGAGAGATGTATTTGATTTCTATGCCTTTCGCATGGTTTTGATTGGGTATGCACCAGTCTGCCCGGAGACTAGCAAGGGATTGGCCACCCGGCCTAGTCCCGGCTAGATTGAGTTGCTCGCCCCTATTTGGCAAGCCAGTGAGAAAGTATATGTCAGAGGGCTCTATCTAAAGCTGGTGCCCTCCGATGTAAAAGCATTGCTCATGAATGTTCCATCTCTCAACCAGCCACTCCAAGAATCTCACCTGAGCCCTCATGCCAGGTATGGCCCAGTATTTATATAGTCCGCATGCTTTTAGGGCATCAATGGAAGGTTGGTGACCAATTGCGGCCAAATCAACGTCCTCGTGCTCTCTTTCTCTACAATCCAACATGGTGAGTGCCCTACACACCAAGAAATAAAGATTAGAATTAATTTGGGAAAATTTAAATGGTTATTTTTGGGGTTTGGGGTTTCAAATTCCGCCCTTCGCGGGGTACGCACCCCGCGTTTAGGACACAGAGCGCCGGTACGCAGCTGGCCTGAAGGTGGGCTGCGTACCCCGACCTTTTTCCTATGTAGGAAAAGGTCGGGGTACGCAGGTCACCCTTAGGGCACCTGCGTACCCCGCAGAGCGGTTTTTAAAACCTAAAACCCCCCAAAAACCAAAACTAAAACCTAAAACAAAATTTTAATCGGATGAAATTGAAAAGGAGGATGTTGTGAAATACCTGGAAGAGACGGCGTTCGATTCTGACGGTCGGATTCTCCGCAATGACCACGGGAAGTTTCTTGCCAAAAGCCCTTTTTTCAACCTCAACAGTAAAATGGTAAAAATGACATGGTAAAAAGTCTTTTTATAGGTTTTTTGGATGAATGAATGCTAGGTTTGTTTATTTTTCACCATGGAAGGATATTTTTCAATGTATTTTTGCCTATCTTAAACAGGTATGAGTAATGTGTCGTTTTTGTGCAGGACACAGGGATTTAGAGGGAAAATTGTCATTTTTCACAAACCAAAATATCAGAGTCATCTTTTAAGCCCTTTTCTAACTCCTAAAATATGAAAAGATTGTCGAGCGTTTCTTTTACACTTGTTAAAACGGAATTAAAAGACGGTCCCCTTATAGCCCTTTTCTGACCGTAAAAACAGGAAAAGGTTGCCGGGTTTTTGTCGTTTCAAACTCGATACTGGAAATAAAACGACGTGTCCTTGATCGCTTTTTACTTTTCAGGTCAGTGGCACTAATTATGAAAGTACTCCTTGGTCGCAAGATCAAGCGGTTCCCCCAGGTATTATTTTATACTTTTTCGGGCTTGAGGGACACAAATCTATGAAAAAGTTCAATTTGGAGTCTTCTTAAGTTTTTCAGACTCTCTAAAATTGAAAAACGCCGAGTTCTCCTATACTGGACTCGTTAAAATTTCACAGTAAAGGACCTGTTCAATTACAAACAGGAACGAACCACTCCTTCCTAGGGTTCGAATCAAAACTAGGTTGGACTCATCCGAAGGATGAGCTTATAATCAAGCATATGTTATCCTCCTCAAGCTTGTTAAAAATAAAGAGGTACTTGCCAGAAATGGTGGGGGAAAAGAGAGAAGAATGAGCCTATTTGTTATCTTTTGTCTCATAAGAAACTTTATTACCACTCTTGGACACGACACTTTTCATTCACCTGGGTTGGGAAATCCTTTACCTCACAGTTGATCAAACCACTTTGAAAGACTTCAGCCGGGTTCCGGGGATTAACTTTGAGTCATTCACCACCAAACCATATGTTGTGTCGTTATGTGTTCAAGAGGTCTGCAAAAAAAACTTTCATCTGCAAAATACTTGTCATCCATTTTGACCATCCCTGAGTCAGTCCTTACAACAACATTTTCTCCAACTTGAACTATGATTTCGTGTTGTAGGCTTGCTTGCAACGGGTCGCTTTCTATCGACATCAGCACATTATCTAGAGAGATGACTTAGAAATCGTCAATACCTTGAAGTCTGCATGCATCAATGGCAGGTTTCTCGCCTTTGACGTCAGTTTACATCATTGACTTTCGATCGAAGGACTCCGTGAAATGTTCGACATCAACTCATCTATTCACGTCTCATGGATTGTACTGGGTACTTTGAGAACCATTGACATTACTGGTGGTCTCTCTCACACTTGTTAACAGTTTACATCATCGACTAGTAACCAAGTGGTTTCTACCATGTTCGACATCAACTCATTTATTCGCATGGCTAGAATCGTACCAATTCGGGAAGCAGAAATGAAGACCCTGGATCTAGTTTCCACCATCCAAGCTACGAGGAGTTTTGTATTCATTATCTAAGTAGACTAATCATAAACAGATGGTTGCGCCCATACTGTGTCTACAAAAGTCTATGATTATGATGTACTGCAAGATCATTCCTGTATCAGAGTAGTTAGTCTGTTAGTTAAAGTTTTGATCTGAGTATGGGAATGCCTACCTCAGTGATGATATAATCTTATACATGTATTTTGTGTTGAAAATTGCAGGTTCTGACCAGGCTCTCCATGAGATAATCCTTGAAATGATAAAGCGCTTCACCCTTCCTAGATAATACAAAACCCTAATCTATTACAGGCTTCGCACTTTAGGGGGCAATCTGTTACACTAAAAAATGTCACCATGGCTATTTATAGTTAGTATGGCTCTATCAACAGTCATGCTATCCTCCTGGGCAAGTCTTATGCCTTTGCTCTCCATGTCAAACTCCAAAAAGAGAGAAAGTCTTTATAAATGTATTTATCTCTGGGTACGCAGGTTCTCTCAACCTTACCTGCGGGTACGCACCCAATGTTCACAAAAGCTGCGTACTTGTACGCTCTGTATGTAAAGGGGCAGGTGCGTACCCCTGTAAAGGTCAAAATGCGCAAGTTTCATCTTTAAAAAGTTACTTGTGGTCATTTCTAGAGCATTCTAGAAGGTTGTTCGACGTGTATTGAGCGCCTCCAGATGGTTCATGTACCCCTATCAAAGAGGAACTTATCCCATCAATGAGGGAGCTATCTCATCCAAAGAGGGGATTATCCCATTGATGGTGGACCTGAATAACTTCCTCTAGAGCACTATAAATACAGGCATTGGGCCAGAAGGAGAGGAGGTTGAAGCTAAACATTTCTAAGGGTAGATGCTGCTGGAATTAGGACTCCCATTTAGAAGCTTGTGAGGAGAGATTGCCATCTTTGCTTGTTCTATTTGGAAGTGGGTGAGCTTTGTCAAAGTAAAGGAGAACTCTTGATGGACCCTGGGAGGGACTTGCACAACACCAAGGCTCAGGTTGTAATTGTTCCTTTTGTTTCCTATTAATGCAAATGAGTCCATTCTTCTCAATAACTTGTTATTTATGAGTTGTTTCATGTACTCCTTAGTCTATGTGTTAAATATGTTTTATTTCATGAGACTATCAAGTGTTATTTAATCGTTTGATTGTTAGTGGATGCAGGTTTCAAAGTGAAGGAGGAGCTCATCCGGATCAGCGGGGCGGGACTGCTACAACAGTGTTGGATTACAGGTAGGATCTAAAGACTTGATTTCTCATATAGTAAATGCATGTTTAGAGAAGGATTGCTCTTATTTGTCTTGTTTGTCACTAGAGAGTCTTAGGCTCCTAGGGAGGTTGGTTGTGTCCGCACTATCGACTCTTTCCGCCTAACAGTGCGTACTGGTAAGCGACTGCACCAGTACAAAATCATTGTAAAAAGAAGTTTCTAATTGAAAAAGATATTGCAACAGGTGGTTTTCACCCACATTGGGTTTCCACCTTATATCTTGTGTTCTTGTGTGTGACTGTCTGCATCTTTCCTGTTCCTAGTTATTGTTTCTATGGTTCTAATGCACAGATTTAAATCAACATCTGAAGATTAATTAAATTACAAGTCTGTAAGATATACGCAGGTTTCCTTTACTGTAGTTCTGTATATATGCGGTTTTCTCTAACTGAAGTAGCATATATGATCTGGGTGTGAAAAAGAAAATAATTGACTTGATAATACCGATTCCCCCCCCCCTCTCAGTATTATTTCCAACAATTGGTATCAGAGCAAGTCCTTCAGAAGAAACTTGATCGCTTGAAGGAAGATCTATCATCATGAGCAACTACGAGAGAGAAGCATCGATCAGGCCACCAATTTTTGATGGGACCAACTTCGTCTATTGGAAGGTAAGAATTACAGCCTATCTTCAATCTCTTGGTACAGAAGTCTGGGATATCATAGATACAGGGTACACATTTCCTTCAGCTACTCCTACAGATCCGGCTGAGAAGAAGTAGTATGAAACAAATGCAAAGGCTGTCAATACTCTATTAGGGAGTCTATCTCAAACAGAATTCATCAAGGTTATGCAGTATAAAACTGCAAAAGAAATATGGGACAAGATCGTTCTGAGCTATGAAGGAGATGAACAGGTAAAATGAGAAAAGCTTCAAACCCTCAGAATTCAATATGAAAATCTCAGAATGCACAATGATGAAAGTGTGGTTAACTATTTCCTACGTATAGATGAGATTGTTAATTATATGAAAAACTTGGGTGAAGAAATAAAAGAGGTTGTGGTGGTTGAAAAGGTTCTAAGATCTTTGTCCTCTAAATTTGAATCAAAAGTTTCTATAATAGAAGAAAAATAGAATCTACAGAACCTTACCATGTCATAGCTGCACGAAATTCTAACTGCTTACGAAATGAGGAAAGGAGGACCATCAGACAGGAGAGAAGCTGCATTCAAGACTTCAGGCAAAGGATATTACTATGAGTCAGGACATATGTCAGAAGAAGAGGAAGAATCAAATTTTGTCAAGAACCTTCAATGGGGTGCTGGAAGATTCAGAGGTAAGCTGCCTTTCAAATGATTTTCTTGTGGAAGAGTCAGTCATTATGCTACAAAATTCCCTCATAAAGATAAACTAGACAAAGGTAAGGAACCTGTCAGATGGAACAGAAAGCAGAATAAGAATAGCTATTACACGCATGAAGACAGTGATGGATTGTCTAATAGTGATGAAGATGAACGAGGTAATGATGATAGACTTTTGATGGATTTTGAAGATGATGATTTCTTGGATGCTGTAAATGAAGAAGGGCTTTATGAAGAAATTTCTAGACTTAAAGTTTTTTTAGGGGAAAAGAATATGATTATAGATACTCTAACGTGCCAACTTGCCGAAAAAGATAAATATAATGATAAGCTAGAATGTGAAATTGTTGCACTTAGAAAAGAAATTGAGAAAACAAAAGCCCTTAATCTCAGATTTGCTAAAGGATCTGAAACTTTAGATGAGATTATCAAAGTGCAGCGTTCTCCACTAATCAAGACAAGTTTGTGTTATAATGAAGAAGCATCTCAAGCATCCACCTCCAAAAGTTATCTTGATGCAGCAAGGAGGAGTGAACAAATTGACAATCGACATCAAAGGCTCAATGGAGATCACCAGGTAAATCAAGGACAATTTACCTCAAGAATGAACAGAGACTACCAGGTAAATCGGGGGAAATCTACCTTAAGGATGAACAATCAGCCACAGGTAAAACATTCTCAATTTTCCTCAAGAATGGATTTCAATACAAACTACAATCATTCGGTATTTGATAATCACAGGAGTTTCTTCAATGGCCAGTGTTTCTCTTTTCATAACTTTGGTCACAAAGCAGCTCAATGTGTTGCCTATAAGACAATCATGACTAGAGAAGCTCAAAAACAAAGAATTTTGACTGGGATCATGAAAAGGACCTACAATAACTTTTCTGCTCTTGAAAATGAAATAGAATGTTCTATTTGTAACAACTTCAGTCATGAAGATTCTAAATGCAGGAACAGGTTTCGGCAGACAACTCAGAAGGAACAAGTCTCAAGTACCAAAACATGGAGAATGAAGGAACCGCAACCTGAAAGATGTGGGATAGCCTTATATGTAGAAGGACAGGAAAATCAATGGTATATCGACAGTGGATGTTCCAAACATATGACAGGTGATAAAGAAAAGCTTCAATCATATAGTGCCTTAGAAAAGGCAAAGAAGGTCTCATTTGGAAATGACACCCCTGCGTTCATAAAAGGTAAAGGTTATGTTCAGTTGAAAGAAAAGGTCAAAGCTGGAAATGTTATGTATGTTGATGGCTTAAAGCATAATCTATTGAGTGTCAATCAGATGTGCAATCAAGGAACTGAGGTAATATTTCGATCAAATGGATGTACTGTTTGTGATCTTGATACAGGAAAAACAGTGATCAAAGGCACAAGAACTCCAAATAATTTATACATATTCAAAGAAGGACAACATCAATGCTATCTAAGCAAGAATGATGAACACTGGCTATGGCACAGAAGATTGGGGCATCTTAGCTTCTCTCAGATAAGGAAAGCATGAAAATATCAGGCGGTTCGTGATCTTCCTGACATCAGAATTCCAGACAATACAATATGCAAATCATGTCAGTTTGGTAAGCAAACCAGAACTAATTTCCCTGAGAAGGAAGGATTAGCTAGAAAGCCACTTGAACTAGTCCATACTGATAGATGTGGTCCAACTAGGAAGAAGTCACCTCGAGGTGAAGAGTACTTCATATTGTTTATTGACGACTTTTCGAGGATGTGTTGGTTAGGACTCATGAAGTATAAAGATGAAGCTTTCAAAAAGTTCAAATCATTCAAAGCCTTGGCTGAAAATGAATCAGATAGACGAATCAAATGTCTCAGATCTGATCGAGGAGGAGAATTTACCTTAGATGATTTTTTTGATTTTTGTGAAGAACATGGCATAAGAAGGGAATTTTTTGCTGCAAGGACACCTCAAAAAAATGTAGTGGAAAGGATGAACAGAATGGTTCAAAAAATGGCTTGTGCTATGCTCGATGAATCTGGAACTCCCGCAACCTTCTGGGGTGAAGCCGCATTTGCTGCAGTAACTATTCTTAACAAGACAAATGTCCGGGTAAACAACACTTAGACTCCTCATGAACTTTGGTATGGTAAGACTCCCACAGTGAAATATTTCAAAATTTTTGGAAGCAAGTGCTACATTAAAAGGACTGATGAAAATCTTGGCAAGTTTGAACCTAGAGCAGATGAAGGCATTCTCCTTGGTTACTCTCCCCATAGCAAAGCATACAAGTGTTACAATAAAAGACTTGGAAAAATCATTGAAAGTATTGATGTAGTGATTGATGAAGAAGGAAATACCTCTAGGCAGGAAAGATCTGAAGTTTTTGAAGATGATGAGGACTATCCCTCAACATCAAATCAGATTCATGATGAAAAAACCCATGAGGCTCCAGAAGAAAAATTAAGAATAGAAGAAAAGACTCCATCCAGATATGTTTAGAAGAATCATCCAAAATCTCAAATTTTGGGGCAGAAAGAGGCAGGTGTACAAACAAGGAGAACCATTTCAGAAGCTTCAAGCTATCTAGCATTGCTCTTCTCCACCGAACCACAAAATGTACGAGAAGCATGCAAAGATGAATGCTAGGTCAAGGAAATGAACGAAGAACTTGAGCAGATTGAAAGGAATAATACTTGGGAGTTGGTTCCTAGACCAAAAGGTAAGAATGTCATAGGGACAAAGTGGATTTTCAAAAATAAGCTGAATGAAAATGGAGATGTGGTTAGAAACAAGGCAAGACTTGTTTGTAAAGGATATGTGCAACAAGAAGGCATAGACTTTGTAGAAACCTTTGCACCAGTGGCTAGACTTGAAGCTATAAGAATGTTCCTTGCTCTCTCTAGCTTTCAAAAGTTCAAAGTATTTCAGATGAATGTAAAATCTGCCTTTCTGAATGGAGACTTGAATGAAGAAGTGTACATTGAACAACGAGATGGGTTCATCCTTGGAAATGATCCAAATCTTGTATGTAGACTCAAAAAGGCTCTCTATGGTCTTAAACAAGCTCCAAGGGCTTGGTATTTTCGGTTGAATGAGTACCTTCATCAACAAGGTTTTGCAAAAGGATCAACAAACAGCAATCTATATATAAAGGTTGACAATGAAAGGTTGTTAATACTTGTGTATGTCGATGATATCATCTTTGGTAGCAATGAAGAAGACATAAGTCAAAATTTTGCCTTGGTAATGCAAAAGGAGTTTGAAATGTCCATGCTTGGTGAGCTCACGTATTTTCTTGGTTTACAAGTCCAACAAAATAAAGATGGCATTTTTCTGTCACAAACCAAGTACCTCAAGCATATCTTGAAGAAATATGGGATGGAGGATTCGAAACCAGTATGTACTCCTATGTTTACAGGATGCAGTCTCAGCACAAATGATGAATCAGCAGCTGTACATCAACCTACCTATAGATCCATGGTGGGTAGTCTACTCTATCTAACAGGTACCCGACCAGACATTATGCATGCATTAGGTATAGTTGGAAGGTTTCAGGCAAATCCAAAGGAAACTCATCTTCAGGTAGTCAAGAGAATTTTCAAATACCTTCAAGGGACTCAAAACTATGGTTTATGGTATCCTATAGATACAGATATCACACTTCATGCATATACAGATGCAGATTGGGCAGGTAGTGTGGATGACAGGAAAAGCACTAGTGGTGGTGCATTCTTCATGGGTCCTAGATTACTATCATGGTTCAGCAAGAAACAAAGTTCCATTGCCCTATCTATAGCTGAAGCAGAGTATGTAGCTATTGCATCTTGCTGCACACAACTCCTTTGGATGATGCAAACATTGCAAGATCTTCAAATCACTTGTACTCCACCTATTTCCATTTTTTGTGATAATACAAGTGCAATCAGCATTTCAAAGAATCCTATCATGCATTCAAAGACCAAGAACATACCTATCAAATACCATTTTCTTCGGGAACAAGTGCTTGAACAAAAGGTCAAGTTGGAATATGTTTCCTCTAAGGAACAAGTTGTTGATATTCTCACCAAACCACTACCCAAGGAGACATTTGAATACCTCAGACAGAAGCTGGGGGTAGTTGATGCATCATCTTGCTGTTGAAACCTGTCTGTTTCAAAGAAATATGGTTGTACGTGAGTTGAATGACGGGGATTCGCATACATACGCCGATTTATGCAGATAAAGTCGCGTATATGGTGGTTTGAAGGAAATCAGTGGGGAGAGACTCTGGAAGAGAGTCTGACATGGGTCTGTCAAGAGACCATTATGGCACAAGTTCACGGGGAGTAGATAACCTTCTAATAATGCATTGTTGGAATTACATTAGAAGTTCTTGGTTCAAAATTTTGGGTTCAGGTGGATCAGCTGTAGAAGGAGAACAGAAGGAGAACATGGTTGCTGATCTGCATAGTGCTGCTGATATTAGTTATTGGTGACTTTCATAGTCTTGCTCTAGATAATTCATCTCTATCTTTTAATATTATTATCAAGGTCATGTAACGGCCTATGGTGGTTTCCCCACTATGCCTGGGATGAATGTTGTAATATTTTTGGTTGTCACATGTAATCTTCTGATGTATTCCCACTTGGTTGGGTGATGGATGTTGTATAAAGTCTTTTGGTGATAGGAAGGTCTTTTATGATGTATAAATTATTGTTCTTTGTAAAGAACATCTGTTTGCAAACCTTGTCTACAGTCAGGGGGAGCATGGCCAGCACAACAGAGCAGAGACTTCAGCAATGTATTCATGGGGAGCATAACCCTTTGCCCTTGATGAAAAAGGGGGAGAATGACTTTGAGGATCTTGGCGTTGCCATCAAGTCCAAAGGGGGATATTGTTGGCATTATGACACAGGCTGGTGCTATGGCACTTGTATGGCACAGGTGTTTTTCTTGATGGCAACTCACTCTGGTGACAGATCTCAGTACAGGCTCTCAGAATGAAGGAAAAGATATATACGCATGTTCACCTAGACGAAGACGCGTATACACGCGGGTTAGACGTTACAAAAGCGCGTATGCGTATACATGCACTTTCACGCAAGGAAAAGCACGTACATGTTGGAAAACTTACTTTTGGTCTGTGGTATTTAGTCCTTGGAAATTGAACCTATGGTTTTGGGCCATGGTATCTCGTCAGAAGTGTTGATCCCAAGTATTGGGTCC
This sequence comes from Pinus tabuliformis, assembly GCA_031772625.1. Classification (NCBI taxonomy): domain Eukaryota; kingdom Viridiplantae; phylum Streptophyta; class Pinopsida; order Pinales; family Pinaceae; genus Pinus; species Pinus tabuliformis. The sequence goes on along the minus strand of CM062805.1, from coordinate 814,954,401 downwards.
ATGGTATTGTTTTGTTATGGTTTTGGACCGTGGTATTGTGAAAGGCCTAAGACTATAAAAGAGGAAGGGGATCATTTGGCAAAGGATCATCTGAATTATTGAATATCTGATAAAGTGATAGATCTGGAATATTGGTGATTGGGTTATGGTGCAGATCTGGATCTGAATGAAGGAGGAACCTGAGCGCAAGGAGAAGGATAAGTTTTATTGATGAGTCATAATCTTAAGGCTTGAATAATAGTATCTATGTATGATTTTGATCCGTTATAAGTGGCGCATGCTTGATCTATAAATCTGGTAATTTGGGTTAACTAATGACTGAATATTTGGAAGAGTGAATTATCTGTTATAGATCTGTACGCAAGTTCGGTGAATCGAAGGCGCGTATACACGCCGGTTTTGTGTGTAAAAACCGCGTATACGCATGTTGGTCCAAACACAGAAGCATATGCACGCAGGTTTCTGGTTATTGAAGTAGCTTACGTCTCTTGAATTGTCTTCTAGCTACTTCTGTTTATTGCTGCAATGTTCTGGGTTCAAAATTTTGTGTGTGGTTACTGTTACTGTGTTCTGGGTACAGCTGTCAGAGAAGTGTTGATTTGATTCAGTTTTAAGGAGATTGTTTGATGCAGAAATTCTTGATGATTGATTGATGTTCATGGATCCAGTCTGAAAATTTATGAAACGTGGTCCCTGGAAGAAAGAGAAGGTTGTAGCCTTCTGTAGGCCAGCACCTACGTACTTGTATCTTGCCTAGTGCAAGAGCTAAGGGGGTTGTAGCTCCCTTCCAGGAGAAGCTGGAGAATGAGAGAGGGTTGTAGCTCTCTGCAGGTTGCAGCCTGCGTACTGGTAAAGGACTGCGCCAGTACAGAATTATTATAAAAATAATTTTCTAATTGAAAAAGATAGAGACATATTGCAACAGGTGGTTTTCACCCACATTGGGTTTCCACCTTATATCTTGTGTTCTTGTGTGTGACCGTCTGCATTTTTCCTGTTCCTAGTTATTGTTTCTATGGTTCTGACACACATATTTAAATCAACATCTGAAGATTAATTAAATTACAAGTCTGTAAGATATACGCAGGTTTCCTTTACGGTAGTTGCGTATATACGCGGTTTTCTCTAACTGAAGTAGCGTATATGATCAGGGTGTGAAAAAGAAAATAATTGACTTGATAATACTGATTCACCCCCCCCCCCCCCTCAGTATTATTTCCAACAATACAAAGAAGGGAGAAGATCGAAGTTTGAAGTTCCTGATTATAGAATTTGAAATCTTATCACATCTCAAATTTCACCAATGGAATTCAACGGTTTAAGACTCAAGTATGCCCTTGATGGTAGCTCGAATTATATAGCCTAGAAGGATCGCATGGATGTAGTATTAGAGAAAAATGGTTTGAAGGACTTCATTGATCAAGAAGTCCCCAAGCCAATAGCAACTAATGATACAATATTGGTGGAATGGAAGAAATGTGTGGCTAGAGTGACGAGAATCCTCCTGGAGGGAGTTCAAGACCACATTGTCTCGAGCCTCCATGGGAAGGAGACATTATTTTCAATGGGTAAAACAATGAAAGATCTATATCAGAACAACAACAATCAGAGGAAGCTGGTGCTGAAAGACAAGCTTCAGAAAATCAAGTGTGAAAAGGGTGACACGATCTCTACATATTTGAACAAGCTCACCACCTGCAGGGATGAGCTTAGAAGTGTAGGGATCACGATAGCCAATGATGACATGGTGAGTCTTGATCTCCTCGATCTTCCTAAGAGCTGCAATAGCTACCAAGACTCGGTAAATGGAAGAGAGAAACTGCCAGATTAGGAACGAATTTGGCTAGATCTGATGCAAGAGGAGATCAGGAGAAGCACCAGAGATGGTTCTTCATCCAAGGAGGATGAAGAAAATTGTGCCTTAGCGAGTAAGCAAAAGAAAGGGAAGGAGAGGGATTCTCATCCCAAATCGAGTTCTTCCTATGGTGGGAAGAAGTTTGAAAAATCGAAAGTGTGATGCTTTCATTATCATGAGCTGGGCCATTTTGCTACAAATTGTCCACTGAAGATATCCAAGAAGGGATCCAAGGAAGGATCAGAAGGTGAGGCACTAGCCTCACAGTTCGAGTTGGATTTCACCCTCATTGCATGCATGGTTTCATCCATGGTGGGATGTGGTTGGTTTCTTGACAGTGGAGCTTCATTCCACATGACCGGAAATAAGAGTTTGTTCAATACCGTGGAGGAGAAAGATCTCCAGATACTTATAAAGATGGGTAATGATGAAAATTATAGTGTCTCGGGAGTAGGCATAGTTGTTTTTAATAGGGAGCATGGAGCTCGCATTACCTTGACAGATGTGAATTATGTGCCAGGACTGGGGAAAAACTTGGTATCGATCGCAATGTTGGAAGACAAAGGCTATGATGTATTCTTTAGTAAGGGAAAGGTTTTCCTTAGACACATCACCACGAGACAGGTGAATCAGATCAGTTAACAAGTCAAGAACCTGTATTCTCTTAAGGTTCAAGATGCATGCAAAGCCTTGAAGAGAAAGGAAACTATTGAGGACTTGGTGGTTGAGAGGGAGAGTACATTACCTCTCAACATGAAGCGCCAGAAGAAGCATCAGACAATTATGAAGGAGCCACAATTGGTGAAGCAGCTTTAGGAGGTTGTGGAGTAGCCACAATTGGAGAATCTGAGAGGAGATAGAGTGGAGGCATCCACTCATGTAGAGACCTCTAGTAGGGGGGAATTTTGAGCCAAGTGGGTAGAGGGATCACATGCATCCATACTTCTAGGTAGGAGTTGGGGCAATGTGGAGTGACAGTCCCAAGACGGCTAGAATAGGGGCAGGATCATTGAGGTACCCAACCTCTTTGATTAGAACTTGCTACGGGAGCCCCGACGAGGAGTAGCAGGACTAGCTGAGTGGGTAGAGACAGATACGGATGGAGTAGCAGAGGAAGCTTCAGCATCAGAGGGTGTTTCTAGCCCAACAGGGAGGTCAGTTGGAAGATCAGTTACTTACTTCTCAATAACTGAGTTTCAGTGCAGCAGTGGACAGCACGATGCAACATGATGAGAGGAGGTGCAGTGTGGATGCAGTGCTGGGAGATAGGACTAGCAGCAGCACGGATGTAGCAACCAAAATAAGTGTGATTGATGTAGTCAGTGATCAAAGCGACAGAGGCTAGAGTAGTCAAATATTGAAGAGCAAAGAGGAGAAAAAATTTCAGTCGATAGAGGCAATAGCATTTAGAGACTTGGATGACAGAGGCATCATTCTCATTCAGGTTAGATATTTTTTTATTTCTAGAGTTGCTGGAGAAACAACGCTTGAGAGAAGTGTTGCACATTCCAAATGTTTAGGATCGGGTTCGAGTTGAATGCCTTTCTTGTTGAGAGGGAGTGTTGAAAATAGCAACAAGAAATGCTAAAAATAGAAATGTTATAAATAGCATTTCAGGTACCAGTGTTGGAAATACCAATAAGGAATGATAAAATAGAAATGTTAAAAATAGCATTGCTACAAATAGAATTTCAGGATAGATTCTAATTTTAGTTATTCCCTAAACTAAAATTGAGAATTAAAATTTGAATTTGAGCTCAGCAGTTGTTTGTAAAATAATTAATTAATTCATCTTGAGTTAATTAGTTGTAGAAAATAAAACATGAAGTCTATGTGAAGACATGAAACAGTTATCCCTTTGATTGAGGAAGTTATCCATTAATTAAGGAGATCAGGATGAGTTGTGATTAGTTAGCTCAGTTAACTGAGTTATGTCCAGTTAGATTAGTTCCAACAGTTTGTGGAACTAATTGTGAGTTCAGTTAGTTAATGCATGCATGCATGTAACTGCTGCACTTCAGATAACTGAATATTCTCTCATAAATAACTCAAGCATGTCAGTTCAGTCAGAGACCCAGTTGAGATCAAAGGAAGGGACAATGTACTATCAGTTGGAGGAATTTTCCTATATAGGAAACTCATCCATGCAGAAGGAATTATCTCCTTTAGGATTGTGCAGTGATTTTAGAGGTCAGTGTTTTGTGTGAGGTGAGAATCACACAGGTTGCAGCTGGAGGACCCATGAGAAACTGCACAAGGAAATAGGAGGCTTGGAGGACTGAAGGAAGGATATGTGTTGCCTATTCTATCTATGAGTAGCAGTGAGGGATTGTACTGAAAGCTGGATAGCTTGAGAGATAAAGCTTTGTGTAATCCTAAGATATTTCGACTTGTATGATAATACAGATAACAGGGTTTTTAGCTGAGGCTTTCCCCAGAGTATTCTTGTTTGTTTCATGTGTATGATTTCTTCTCCTCTATTATAAGTGTTCCGATTGATCTTGCTCAAATTGATTAAGCTTATGCAAAGTTTGATAGTAGAAGTAGATCAAGTTTTTTGCTTTAGTACATTGCATTATCAGGTGATCTACAGTGATGATTTCTACATGGTATCAGAGCTAATTGATTTGTAGAATTTCTACATGGTATCAGAGCTACCTGATTTGTAGAAATTTCTACAAAAACATATTCTGGAGATTCCTCTTCTATAAGCTTCCAAATGTTGTTTTCACTATTTACCATGGATAAGAGCTCGAATCCTATCTGATCCTACCTTGGATTCTTCACCTTTTGTCCCTTGAGCTCATCCTTGTTCGGTTGTGTTATATTCTTTCCACGACTAACCTACGTAGTGAACCGGGGAGTTAGAGGGGGGGCGGAGCCCCCCCTTCATCGTGTTGATTGCACAACGGGGGGGTCATAGGGGGGGGCAGTATCCCACCCTGTCTGGGGGGTTTGAAGGGGGCGAGTAGCCCCCCTCTACAAGGTCTGGGGCAGCGCCCTGGGAAAAAAAAAATTGGACCTTATATTAGCTTGGGCAAACCTACCTATGGTTTTCAATCCATGGTTTTGGACGCGATGGTTTTTAGTCCATGGTATTGGATGCTTCAACATGTATAAATATGTATTGTAAAATTGAAAGGAACATAATGAAAAATCAAGCTAGTAGTCCTGGTTTTGGGATCCAGGGGAAAATCTCTGTGTATATGTATTTTATGTGTTATGCTCTCGCAATATTTATTTTCTGTGTTTAAGAATTCGTATGCAGGTAATTTCTATACAGGGTTAAAACCTACATTTGGTATTAGAGTTGTTTTGGCTTCAAGGGGATGCCTTTGTTGTTGAGGGGTTTCTCTCGGGTCTGTGGTGGACCCCGTTCAGTGGGAGATCTGTGAGATTGATTCTGGTGGTGAATGATGATGGCGAGCAGTGGAAAGATAGAGATCAAAAAATTTAATGGTCAGAGCTTGTGCACAGTGATGTGTTTGGACATGTGAAACTTCCATCACTGGGTAAGTCAATGTACTATGTATCATTTATAGATGACTTCTCAAGGAATACATGGATATATTTCCTTAAGAAGAAATATGAAATCTTTGACAGGTTTAAAGAATTCAAGGCTCTAGTGGAAAACCAGATAGAGAAGAAGATAAAGGTGCTGAGGACAGATAATGGTGGAGAATTTTACAGTAAGGAATTTGAAGAATTCTGTAAGAAATTTGGTATAGCAAAATAGAAGACTACTCCATATACACCTCAGCAAAATGGAGTTGCAGAAAGAATGAACAAGACGTTGATGGAAAGGGCAAGAAGCATGCTCAGTGGTGCCGGGTTAGGACAGGAATTCTAGGCAGAGGCGGTGGATATTGTATGTTACCTAGTCAACAAGTCACCTTCATCAGCGTTGGAGGATAAGACTCCACAAGAGGTATGGACTGGTAAGAAACCCTCTCTTTCACATTTGAGGGTATTCGAATGTGATGCATATGTTCATGTTCCAAAGGGGAAATGAACCAAGTTAGATAGTAAATCTGAAAAGTGCATCTTTATTGGGTATAAGGATGGCTTAAAGGGTTATAAGCTTTGGAACCTAGTAATAATGAAGGTTTTGTACAGTCGAGGTGTGGTGTTCAGAGAGATGAAAGATGTTATTAAACATGAAGTCCAACCAAAGGAACCTAAGAAGGTAGAGTTTGAGCTAAAGGATGAAGAATCAGACTCTACAGCAGAGGAGGAATGAGAAGATGAAGAGCCACAAATTCTAGGTATAAGAAGATCAACTCGAGAAAGAAAGTAGCTAGAAAGGTATAGTCCATCTGCTTTCTATTCAAATTTTTCTTTATCTATTACTGATGATGATCCCAAAACTATGAAGGAAGCAGTAGATTCAGAGGATGGAAAATTTTGGAAAGAGGCCATGGTTGATGAAATGGCATCTTTGCACAAAAATGAAGCTTGACATCTAGTGGACTTGTTGGCTGGAAGGAAACCCATTGGCAGCAAATGGGTGTTCAAGAAGAAGACAAATGTAGAAGGAAAGGTGGAGAAATATAAAGCTCGGTTGGTAGCAAAAGGTTATTCCCAGGTGCTGGGAATTGATTTTGGTGATATTTTTTCTCCTATTGCCAAGGTAACTTCTATTAGATTACTTTTATCTGTTGTTGTTGCTTTTGATTTTGAGGTAGAATAGATGGATGTGAAGACAACATTTCTTCACGGGGACCTGGAAGAGGAGATCTACATGAAGCAACCTGAAGGCTTTGTAGTGAAGGGTAAGAAAGAATTGGTATGCAAGTTAAAGAAGTCTCTATATGGGTTAAAACAATCACCAAGGATGTGGTATCATAAATTTGATACATTTATACGGGGACTTGTCTTCACTAGAAGCAAAGCAGATCACTGTGTGTATTTTAAATTAATTGGTGACCATGTTATTTATCTGGTCTTGTATGCGGGTGATATGTTGTTGGTTGGAAATGACAAAGAAATTATCCAGGATTTGAAGACCCAATTGTCCTCCAAATTTGACATGAAAGATCTTGGTGCTGCAAACTATATTTTGGGCATGGAAATTAAAAGAGATCGGGAAAAGAGGAAGCTCTGGTTAAACTAGAGGAAGTATGTCGAGACAATACTGCAGAGGTTTAATATGCAGGATAGTAAACCGGTGAAGGATCCTATTCCTGTAGGTGTGAGGTTATCTATTAAACAGTGTCCCAATACATAAGAAGAGGAAGAGGACATGTCCTATGTTCCATATGCAAGTGCAGTCGATAGCCTGATGTATGAAATGGTCTATACTAGACCAGACATTACACATGCAGTGGGAGTATTGAGCAGGTTTATGTCAAAACCAGGGAAGGAGCATTGGACTGCAGTGAAGCAGGTTTTCAGGTATTTGCATGGCACTAATGATTATGGTTTGTGCTACCAAGGAAGACCAGGATTGGATAGAATGTTGGATATTCATGGCCTTATTGATGCAGACTGGGCTAGAGATCTGGATCACAGAAGATCTACAAGTGGGTATGTGTTTAACCTATTTGGAGGTGCAGTCAGTTGGATGAGTAAGAAACAATATGTAGTGGCACTATCAACTACAGAGGCAGAATACATGGCAGCCACTCATGCAAGCAAGGACTCAGTTTGGTTGCAGAGATTGTGTTCAAGTATGGGGTTAGTACAACGAGCTATAAGGATAGACTGCGACAGCCAAAGTGAAATTTTCTTGCAAATAACCCTGCATATCATTCAAAGACAAAGCACATTGATGTTCAGTATCACTTTGTGAGGGATATGATAGAAGACAAAAAGGTGTTGCTGGTAAAGGTGGACACTTTGAAGAATACTACAGATGCATTGACAAAATCTATGAGCTTTGAGAAGTTCTCTTGGTGTAGAGAGACAATGGGAATTTCAGGGCTGGAAAATTGACTAAGCTCTCCTGTGGCTCCCTACCGAAACAAAACAACAAGTGGGAGAATGTTGGGTTTTGTTATATTCTTTCCATGACTAACCTATGTAGTGAACTGGGGGGTTAGAGGGGGGGCAGACCCCCCATTTTTTACGCCGATTGCGCAGCAAGGGGATCACAGGGGGGGCAGCAGCCCTCCTTATCCAGGGGGTTTGAGGGGGGTGGGTAGCCCCCTCTACGGGGTCTAGGGCAGCGCCCCACAAAAAAAAAATTCTGGACCCTATATTAGGTTGGGCGAACCTACCTATCGTTTTCAGTCCATGGTTTTAAATGTGATGGTTTTCCGTCCATGGCATTGGATGCTTCGGCATGTATAAATATGTATTGTAACATTGAATGGAACATAATGAAAAATCAAGCTGGTAGTCCCGGTTTTGGGATCCAGGGGAAAATCTCTGTGTATATTTGTTTTATGTGTTATGCTCTCACATTGTTTATTTTCTATGTTTAAGAATTAGTATGGAGGTAATGTCTGTACGAGGTTAAAACCTATAATCCTCCCATCATATGTGGATCTCAAGCCTATAATGGTAAATCCTAAACTACCATCCTTCTCCTATATATTTGCTACCATCCATAACATCAGGGTTGGCTTTTGGAGACTGATATATCCCTCATGTTGTTTCTTTGAACATAGAGGATTCATCACACCTTCCTACATTAGGGTTTATCTTGAAGTGTGATTTGTGAAAAGGAAGGACAAGTCAACTTGGGGAGACATCTACAAACTCAGCGCCTATTTATGGTTGTAAAATCTATCCTATATCTATTAATACAAAGAGTATATTGTTTTCCTATACTTGTTGTGTTACGTTTACACTCATGTATTTCAATTCCATGCTGATTCATTCAATATAGATGTTAGACTATGCTACATAGATGTTATGGATACTTTTCTTGTTTTAGTTGTGTGTACAGGTTCTACGTATAACACTTGGAGCTATAATTGGAGCTTACAAGTGAGGAGTAAAGGGAAGCTTGCTAAAAGTTTGAGGTAGGATTCACTTCCATACTCTAATATATCTAAGGAAAACTCTATGTTCTTTTCCTTTTGTTGTTCTATACTAGGCCACTAAGTCTAGAGAATTCACCTTTGTCCACAATTGCAAATTCCACATAACAAATAGACAACTCCACTAGGGATCGATTCTTCCCTTAGTGGTTTCCTTGAACTTAGCACCTTTTTCACCTCTTAAAGCGACCTTGAATGACTCATTCAGACATTTTTTTTTAGCTTGGTTGTGTTTCTTGTGTTGATTTTTGAATGAAACTGCTCCAGCTCATTCCCTGTTTTGAGACAAAGCACTTCAACACACTTTTCCCTTCATTGTGCCTGCATTTTAATGCACTTGCTCTAGTGCTATAGTGAACTGATGTCCCTATTTCATCTACATTGATCCTCTAGAATGCAAAAAAAAAACATTTCTTTTCCTTCTCTTTGTTCTTCTTTGGTCCAAAAAGTTTTCTTGAGACTCTGAGTTTGACATTGTAACTCCCTTCTCCCACATCTATCCAAGCAACCAACCAACCTAGGTAATCATGCGACGATATGCCACTATGATATGATTCGACCTCCTAAGTCACATTAAGGAAGTGGAACCAACGAAAACACACCATACAGACATTAACCATCAACTACAGGACCACCATGAACCAATTCAATACTTTAGATAGCTTGCCATCGGGTCCCATTGAACTTTTGGACAACTTAAGCTTCAACCGCTCCCATTCTATAGGCCTGAGGGTGATCAAAACCTAAATTTTCTCTCACAGGCTTGCCTACTAGTGACCAGAGACCAAAAATTTCAATGCTATGCCAATGACTTTAGGATTTGAGCCACTTTTTCAGGCCCATAGCCAAGTCATTTCATGTAATTGAACCATCTTTTCAAATCAGTAAAATAACATGGAAATGATAGTGTTAAATCAAATACTTGTTCAAGACCTTGACTAGACCCCTACTAGCCATGACAAGAATTTTGTCAAACATATTGCAAGTGTTTGATCTATAGGTGTAATTAACAGTTCTGAGCATAGGGGTCTCATACTTAGCTGAGAATCACTAAGAACCATTGATGCCTCAGCACATCAACTTCCATTCCATCCATTAGATCATATATATATTGATCATTCAATTACAAGCAAAAACACGATGATAGCCATACATGGTTACTATCATAAAACACATACATAACTAGCATAATAGGGATGGAAATATCAATAAAATCACCACCATATACACCACATATAATCTATCATGATACTCATAGAAATACCAGGATAGATAACCTTTCATTAATGATGAAAAATCCAAACCCAGGATGTGACTTCCACATTCCACCCAACCGTAGAATGGTTCAGCCGAATCTCTCTTCAGTGATTCACCCTTGTGCCATATTTCAAGCATGAAAGTGGGATCTCATAGAAAACAACAATCAAAACTCATCCAGGGCTTCCAGACGCCATCCTCTTAAACCCATCAAATGGTGATTCCACCTCATGGTCGTAAATCACAAAACCATCATCAGATTGGTCTCCATCCATGCCTTCCAAGGTCTCCAAAACATTTGTCTAGCCAAGGCTTCCAGCACTAGTAACTCAACCCACAACTTATCTGTGGCTTATAGAGAATTTTTCCAACCAAGGCTTCCAGGACTAGTAACTAAACCCAGCTATGGCTTCCAAAATGTTTGTCCAACCAAAGCTTCAAGGACTAGTAACTCAGCCCAAGTTGTTACAAGGCTTCTAAAGCGTTTCTCCAACCAGGGCCTCTAAGACTGGTAACTCAATCCAAGCTAAGGAAACATGAGAACCAACCAAAAACAAACAATGAAAGTAACCCACAATCACCATGGATATCTAGGAAATGGAAATTTTAGAAAATCCACTATCAATCTTGACCATCCCCGATGCCAATGACAGATCAAAACCAAAAATCCACATGCATATGCCATGCATGCCAAAACTAGTGAAGAAATCATACATGCAACTCGGTCCCTGCAAGAAAATATGATGTAGCAATCTCGATGCCTTCTTGTGCTTTCCTACACTTTTGTTGCCTTCTTAATCCAAAAACACAAGTATGCCATACCCTCCAAGAGTGCTCCAAGAAACTCTAATTCTCCAAGAGTATGAGAGAGAGAGAGAATAATGAGACAGATCCAAAACTAAACTAACACCAGGTCAAAAATTAATAATTAGAAGCCTTTTTATTAATGAGGCCTCTATTTTCTTCATTTTCCATTATTTTCCTTCAATTTCACCCTCACATGCAACCTGTGACCTTTCACCTCCATTTTCTCCTAATTTCCATTGTTTTCATAAATAAATGTGCCAAAAATGTCATTTTTCCTTTCCAAAGCCTTAGCCATTTCCTTTTCCAATTTCCTTAGCCATAAACAATTACAAGTGATCCCCATCACTAGGATTATGCCCAATATTCAGCTTGTAATAAGTATCCATCATCCATGGTTATAATTTTTCCTTTATTTACTTTTATTACATGGAATTTTCACCAGGGTTGTGACAGAACCCTCCCCCTTGGGGGAACACCGTCCTCAGTGTTCAATAACAACTATAACCACAAAACTGTTGTAAGCAAAATATATACTTTCGATGGAGCTTTATAACTTATCTCAATGCAGTATTTACAATGATCACCCCATTGAAAATAAAACCAACATAAAAACATAATAACATGACATCAAAATAGCATACTGCATAATGGAGCTTTATAACACAGCTCATGGTGGTATTTACATCCATATACATATTCACATAAACCAACATCATCAAAGCATATACCAAAACACACACCAAATCATATACTAAAACACCAAGCGAAAACTACTTTGCCTCAACCGAAAAATAAGGAAGGATACATAACCTGCATCTAATCCACCATGTCCCATGTAGCTTCATCGAGCCCAAATTGCTTCCATTGCACCTTAACTTGCTCGATTGCTCAGTTCTAGAGTACGAGCACCTTTTTATGCAATATACATTGAGGCTTTAACTAGAATTTTCCATCTAGTCCCGCCTGCAATACAAACCAGTCAATCACATGATTAGCATCCTTAGCATAGTTCTTAAGCAAAGATACATGGAAAACATCATGGACTTTCATTGTCGGAGGCAGTGCAAGTCGATAGGCTAGTGGCCCAATCCTTTCAATGATACTAAAGGGTCCACAAAACCGTGGTGCCAACTTGGATCATGATCCAATCCGCACGGAGATCTTCTTCGGTTTGATGTGCAAGTACACTTGTTCCCCAACCTGAAACTCTTTGAACAACATGTTCCTATCTGTATAATTCTTCCTCCTATCTTGTGCTTACTTTAGATTCTTTTTATCACCTGTATTTCTGTTATGAAACCAGCTCAAGAAAAGATAGAAAAGATATATCAACGCCTTAGAATTTAGCCTCTTCGAGGGGGAAACCTCCTTTAAATTACATAAATGAACAATTCTTGGATGATTCAAATGACAAAACCTCCTTTCTATATATAGGAGTCTAAGGAGTCACAATATAGTCCAGCCAACCTAACAATAATAATATAAAGCCACAAAAATAACAATAGAGGGATTCTATGGGGCACAGTAATAACAATATGGGGGCAATAGGGGCACAACAATATTAATAATGGGTATAATTACAATAGTAATGGGGTAATCACTAGTGTTATAGGGACCCAACATGCCCCTCTCCTTCAAAAAAGTGTTGTCCTCAACACTTGAGTAGTTCTAGATACTTCTGCATAAAATTCTCATCCTCTCATGTGGAATCTTCAGCGGATAAGTTCTTCCACTTGATAAGATACTCTGAAATTGAACGATTTCATAGCTGTCGAGTTCTTGTTTCTGTGACTGCTTCCGGTTTCAATATAATTTTTCCTTCCTCGTCAAGTTCTGGCAATATTGTTTGAACTAGGAGCTTGTTGCCTATAACCTTCTTTAAACATGAAACATGGAAAACTGGGTGCAATCGAGAAGCTGCGGGAAGCTCCAATTTGTATGCCATAGTACCAATATTTTGCAACACCTTGTACGGACCATAATACTTTGGTGATAATTTATTATCCTTCTTAGCTTGCTTGAGGGACATTTGCTTATATGGTTGTAGCCGTAGGAATACCCAATCACCTACATCAAAACTTCTTTCACTGCGATGTTGATTTGCCTGTTGTTTCATTCTATTCTGTGCCAACACGAGGTTATCCTTTAAGAGTTGGAGGACTTGTTGTTGATGTTCGATGTGATGTTCCACTGCCTGAAACTTAGAATTTTCTCTTAAATATGATGTGATGGATGGTGGTTGATACCCATAAAGTGCCATAAATGGGGTCATTTTTGTTGCTGTATGGAAGGAAGTTTTATACCACCATTCAGCCAGAGGCAACCATTTGACCCATTGTGTCTGTTTATCAGATACAAAGAAACGAAGATATCCTTCCAAACATTTGTTTACTATCTCATTTTTCCCATCAGATTGAGGATGATAAGATGAGCTATGAGCTAACTGAGTACCAAGACAAGAAAATAATTCTGTCCAAAAATTTCCAATGAAAATGGGATCTCTGTCACTTACAATAATCTTTGGGTTTCCATGTAGCTTTTGAATTGTTTCCATAAATGTAGTAGAAACTGTACTGGCTTTAAATGGATGTGACAATGCACAAAAGTGTGCATACTTGGTAAGTCTGTCAACTACCACCATGATGACACTCTTTCCCTCAGACTTGGGTAAACCTGTGATAAAATCCATTGAAACCTCCTCCCAACGTTGGCTAGGAATGGATAAAGGTTGTAATAGACCCGGTGTCTTAATTGTTTCAACTTTATTTTGTAGGAAAACCAAACATTCAGCCACAAACTTTTGAATATCTGATTTAAGGCCATCCCAAAAAAATTCCTTCTTAACCCTGTGCTAAGTTTTTAAAAATCCTGAGTGCCCTCCTAAGGGAGAAGTGTGCAATTGCATAAGAATCGTTTGTTTTAGCTGGGAATTCTTACAGAGGTATAAGCGATCTTTGTACCATAACGAATCATTTTGCCAGCTAAATGTACCATATGTACTGGAATCTTGTTGTAACTTTCGAATAAGTGCCCACACTTCTTCGTCATTCTTCCATTCCTCCCTTGCTTCATTTATCCAATCTGGTTGGATAATAGAAATGGCACACAACAATGCTTCCACATCCTCATCCTTTCTTGAGAGTGCATCTGCCACCATATTTTGCTTCCCTTTTTTGTAGATGATTTCAAAGTCATAACCCAACATCTTTGTGACCCACTTTTGTTGCTCTTCAGAGGATAATATTTGTTGTAAAAAGTATTTAAGGCTATCATGATCCGTTTTTACCTTGAAGTGTCTACCCATTAGGTAGGGTCGCCATTTCTTAAGTGCATGGAGTATTGCCAACATTTCCTTCTCATAAATAGCTTTTCTTAAAAACTTTCCCGTGATTGGACGACTTTCAAAATCAATGGGCCTTTCATTTTGCATTAGAATAACAACAATTCCATTTCCTGAAGCATCACATTCCACAATAAAGGTTTTTGTGAAGTTCGGTGTAGCTAAGACCGGTGCTTGGCACATTGCCTCTTTAAGATGTTCAAAGGCCTTTGTTGCTTCCGGATTCCATGAAAATGCATCTTTCTTCAATAATGTTGTTAGAGGTGCTGCTATTCTCCCATAATTCTTAACGAAATTGCGATAATACCCTGTCAACCAGAGAAATCCTCGCAGATGCTTTATGGATGTGGGGATTTTCCATTCATTAATGGCTTTAATTTTGCTAGGGTCTACCTTAACTCCTTCATGAGATACAATATGACCCAAATATTCCACCTCCTGGACTCCAAAGAAACATTTGGAACTTTTTGCATATAATTGTTTCTTCTTCAATAGTTGTAGCACCTTGTCAACATGTTCAACATGATCCTTCCAAGACTTGTTGTAGATTAGTATATCATCAAAAAATACTAACACAAATTTTCTAAGGAATGGTTTGAAAATTGAATTCATCAAACCTTGAAATGTTGAAGGTGAATTGGTAAGGCCAAAAGGCATAACCAAAAATTCATAATGACCCTCATGAGTTCTAAATGTTGTTTTCGGAATGTCTTCAGTCTTCATTCTGATTTGATGATATCCTGAACGAAGATCCAACTTGGTGAAGTAAATTGATCCATGCAATTCATCCAGTAATTCATCAATGACAGGAATGAGGAACTTATCTTTAATAGTGAGCTTGTTGAGCTCCCTATAATCCGGACACATGCGCCATGATCCATCCTTCTTGTGCACCAATACTACTGGAGCAGAGAAAGAACTTTGACTCGGTTGAATTATACCAGCCTCTAGCATTTCTGCAACCATACGTTCAATTTCACTATTTTGGACATAGGGATATCTGTACGGCCTGATGTTTGGAGGAACAATTCCTAGAATCAGATGAATATCATGATCATGATCACGCATAGGTGGGAGACCTTTGGGAGTCTCAAATACCTTGGAATGATTGTCCAGTACTTTTTGGAGATTTGGAGAAATAGATGATTCCGATGTGGAAACATCTAGCGAGCATAATTGTGCAATTACACCTCTTTTCTCCTTTTTTAGAAGCTTTGTCATACTATTACAGCTGATTATCTTTCCCGGTTTCCCTGCAATACCCCTTAATTCAACTTCCTTTCCTTCTGTAGAAAATTTGATGAAAATTTCTTGAAAATTAAAAGCTATTGTACCCAGGGATTGTAGCCATTGGACTCCTAGTACAACATCAGCACCTCCCATTGGAATGGAAAGCATTGGGCTAGTCAATACATATTCTCCCATGGATAGCTTGATATTATGGTACTTTCCAGAGCAATTTATTGTTCCTCCATTTGCAATCATCACTTGAAACTCTGGTGTTGGATATAGGAAGCAATTCAATTCTTTTTCTACCTTACAATGAATAAAATTGTGGGTGCTTCCTGAATCAATCAACACTATTACCTTTTTCTTCTTGATTTGTCCTTCTATCTTGATGGTTTGAGGAGTGGTAATTCCCGCCAATGCATTACAAGATATGGTCGGATTTATTTGTTCTTCATCTAGGCTTTCTTCCTGGAGTATATCCTCTTCTTTTGACCTTTCTTGCTCCTTTTCTTCTTCCTCTTCACAATATATGTAGAATAATTTCTTCTCAGCACACTTATGACCTTTAGTGTATTTTCTATCACAACTGTAACAAAGCCCTTTTTCTCTTTTTTCTTCCAATTGTTGTGGTGTCAACCTTATAGGTTGTGGAAGACTAGGGGCAACAACACTTCCGTCTTTATAGTTGTGAGTGGTATGCTTCCTGGTTGCCATAATTTTGCTTTCCATTTTTCTTGTTAACCTGAATGCCTTCTCTAATGAATCAAGTTCCCAAAGGCAAACATCATGTTGGATATTATCCTTTAAAGACCCTATGAACACATCAATCCTATGCTCCTCTGGAATATATTTTACCCTTATGTTCAATTTTTGGAACTCCTCAATGTGCTCCATTATTGAACCCTTTTGTTTGAGACTTATCAATTGGCTAAAAAATGAGTTGCTTTTTGTATCCTCATAATGTGTTATCAATTCTTCGGTACTTCACTTTCATTTCGATGGTTGCTCTCGGCAGCACAGAAAGAGGTTGGAGTCGAGTTGTTATTACGTAGATAATTCAAAGCTTGATCGAAGTTACGTATTAACGGAAATGAAAGCGGAGAAAAGGTCTTGGTTTCGAAGTCCAGCTGGTTCAACAAGTTCGTTGGCGATCCAACGGCCCCTGAACACCCATATCCTAGGGCCTGTTCCGCGAGATCAGCAAACTTCATGAATCGGGGCCCCGTCTCTTCTCAAATACTGGTTCGTCGTGTTCCAGTGCAAGGATTGATGCCTGAAGTTGCTTCCGCATCGAAGTATATCCAATATTGTGTCCAAGGTATGGAGGGCTCTTTCGAGAAGGGAGGGAACCGCATAAAGAGCCGTCGATTTTGGACTTTCAAGAAAGAACGACCAATCTTCACCTAGAGACTTCTTGCCCGTGTCCATCAATTCTACTTGTAGTATTCGAGCGAGGTCTGGCTGTTGGCCATCTTACGAGAGAAGGCTGCGAATGGGGGAAATTAGGCACCCCTTCCATAGTTGGAGAAGAAATAGGTCGCGTAATAATCATAATAGTAATAACGAGAAGCCGCCCAATTCCCTTTGTGAAATGGCTCCATAGTAGACCCTATTATGATGGTTGCGAAATGCCCCAGCGAGGCGCAACAGAATGAAAAGGAAAGGCTAGTGTTCCGCCTCTCCGGAACAAATGGAATGTAAGAAGGCCCGCCCTACCGAAAGAACTCTCTTTTATGTTGATGAACTATCTCCCAGCTCTCTCCAAGAATATGTTGGAGCTCCCGAAGCCCTCTAAGTCTAGTTTGGTCGGATCACATGCAGATGCTCAGGTCGGGATTGAGAAAGGCGCAGGGAAATGTATAGAGGCGTCGTGAAAAACACATTTTGAAATGCAGAAGTGGATTCGGGAGAAGGAGCTGAACCTCCCCTCGGAGCATGTTCAAAGACTGATTCATAGATCCTGTATAATTGTTAGCACGGGTGAGGATGATGAGAAATTTGTCCACCCACATACCATTGCTATCCCTTCTCCTCCGCAAAATACCAAAAGATAGAGAACCCCGGACCCATTCTAGAATAGTTATTATCGGGTTGCAGATAGATCTGTGGCAAGAATGTGGGAATATATCAATTGTGTCCCTCATCCACGATGAGCGAACTGGGCAAGACTAGCTTTTACCCCAATCTCAATCCAACTTCATACCTTATTTTCATTGATAACCGGCCAGATAGATAGCACGGCAAGCAATCAATTAAGTACATCCATATTGATAGCGCGCCTCCATAACTCATCAAGCCATACCACTAAAACAACCCCTTCACCCATCATAGACAATTACCACTTACCCCTGACCCATAAAAAAATATTGTATTGAATCAAACTGAATCGATCTTATCTTACCTTACTTACTTGACTTACTCATATTTCTTCCCCTCAATTCGCCCTGTGCCGGTGCTTCTGCTTCCTTTCCGTTACCCCTCCGCCGAGATAGGTTCTGATTGGTCGTTTGAAGGCCCGCTATCCTATGAAAGGAATTCCTCATGGGGCTATATCGATCTCTCGATATCCTCGTATCTTTCAGTAAATGCTCTCTCGACTGGGTCCCATCTAACGTATAAGTTATTCGCTGGCCAACCAAAGCTAACTGGTATGCCTCTTCTACCCAATGCATGTTATTAAGACTAATTGAAAGCCATCAACATACCTCGATATCCTCTGGTCTTTTGGTTCCTCTTGCCCTGCCCTAATGGGAAATCTTGTAGAATTCTTCAATGCACTCTTGGACACTCTAGTCCTTCTGCTTCAAAGTATGCATTTGTCTAAACACAGTTTATTGAGAATTCATCTACAAAAGAATTTCACTTACCCACCATCTTCATCAAAGTTCGAATCTTCTTAATTGACTTAGTATTAGCTTGCGTAAGGAGACTTTACTCTTCCCCCTTCCTTTCCCCTTACCGCTCTCCTTCCATCCTTCCTTACCGCTATAGAGCCTTTCCCCTTCCTTGACTTTAGTCTTTTTCTTGGTAGTTAGCTTTTCTTTTCATTTTAGATCTCTTTTATTGCAAGTACTTTCCTTGCCCTAGGAAGGACAAGACCTCCGGACCTTTTTCAGCTTTTCATTTTGAAGTTGAACACATCACTTGTGCATACACTTTACACCCTAAATTCTTTGCTTGGTTCATGACCCCAGGCTCAGCCCTAAAATAGACCATATAACTTAACACACATAAGCCTCCCTTGAGGCCAAAAAGAATATTGTAGTGAAGTTAGGATTGTGGGGATAGGTATCCAAAGAACTCGCCACAATCATCTTACATTTGAGACATAGTGGTTGACTTTTAGGAGACTTCAAATCCTTTCTAACGGATACGGTCAGAACTCATTTAGCAACAGGCGCGCTCTTCGGAGTGGATAATGCCAAGGTTGGGACCGGAAGTGTTATTGATACTCCTAGCTCTTTCACTACTGAAGATCCCCCGACCGTTTGATTTCAGCTTGAAGGCAAGGTAACCTGTTGCACGTATCTGTGAAGAGGTAGCTTAGCGGCCATTCTACTGGGTATCTTTACCCAGGTGGCTCTCACAGGAGGGAGGGCACCTGAGACATATTTCTATGGGCCTTTGGGACTTCATAACCCATTGTCTCCTAGTTATAACTATCTCATTCATACCTTCACTCATCTATGCAGGGGACCTAATCCCCCCTATTGTTAGTTGATTGGAAGGCCCTTTGCCATAGCTTAGGACTTGTTTGAGCGCTATTAGTTGATATCTTAGGCTAGAGTATTTTGGTTTTTATAGGACGGAGCTTGGATTAGGCTACTTTTCTCTTTATTAAAACACACTTGAAACCACTTGTTGCACCACCTGAGCACATAGTGTTGGTTGTGTGATCACTTTATTTTTTCAATTCATTGCTTTGATACTTTAGCCTTTGATAGACTTATTTCATCTTAGGAGTTATACTTGCATCTAGGAATCATAGCTCCCCCAAGGAGACACTCTCGTAGACTCGGAGGCCTTCATCCTTTTCTTATTCCTGGACGTATTATATCCCCTGCTCGACGAGTTTGGGTTCCTCCGCCCAGCCCACCTTTGGGCACTTCATCCACGGATTCGGGAAGTGAATCTTCCTCGGATTTAGAGTCATCATCCCCTTCGAGGTCTTCAGGTTCAGCTGTTCCTGGAACTAGTTCCCTTTCAACTAGTTCATCTTCCTCTAACCCGAGTTCCATACCGGTCTCTACCATGGAAGGAACTAATGCTAACCAACCCGTTTTGCCTTACATGGCGGGGTTTCATCTCCCAGATTTGACCAAACTCATCAACGATCCCATCTGGCATGATACCACTTGGCCCAATATGCCAACTAAGCTACCCTCGGATATCCCTAAATTTGAGGGTCGTGCTGGATAAGATCCTTCCACTCATATCATATCTTTCCACCCTTGGTGTTCCTCTAATAGCATCACGGAAGACTCTGTTAGATTAAGGTTGTTTCAACGCACTCTCATGGGTGCGGCCGCCAAATGATCTATTTCTCAACCATCCCGTTCTCATACAACCTTTGAGTCCATAGCTAAGGTTTCCTTAATGCCCTACTATTCTTATTCGCCCCTACTAAAGTAAGGCAGATTTCATTACGGATCCCGTTACGGCTCAGTATATCCCGTTACGGCATGGCATTACTGATCGATCCATCCCGTTACGGCGCCATATATATGTCATTACGCTTTCTTATCAATGCATATATGGGCATATGTCATTACGCTTTAAGGCTAGCTTAATAGTACTGACCATACATAAGAGATTGCTGGCTGGCGTCTTTGGTGGGTGAGCTACTGGTCAATTCACTAGTGAAAACCAACCAACCATCCCACTTCTCTTCTTCCTCTCCCTTATGGTCGAGCCCCTCTCCTTATTAGTCTAGCATGCTATGCACCCTGCCGGTCCTCACCTATTCTTGTCTTGTCTTGTCTTTTCTTTCTTGATTGAAACTTGTCTTTCTTTCTTGAGGTCTTGTCGAATCAGAATTTATGGAAACCTCCGCCTCCCAAAATGGCCAAATTAGTAGGGTGAGCCTGCCGAACTCTCGACTATAAGGCCGCCATCGAAATCTGTTCAAACCTCCGCAGCTATCTGATATGATATGAAATGCATAATGACATATATAATGAGATATATCTTTGTATACGATATTCTTCTCCAGTTCCTCTCCTTATATTGAGAGCGATGGCGGCCTTATTAGTCAAGCGTTCGTTCCTCACCCTGTCGGACCTCTCCCTTTTGGTCAAGCCTGCTGTCGCACCCTCACCATATGAATAGTGAGTGACCCCTAAGTAATATGGGGCCCTCGCCCTTCCTCTGGTCTTTAGAGCGGTTCGGTTCCCTCTCCCAGAGGTCGAGAGTTCGTTACCTCACCCTCACCCTCGCTTAGTTGTCCAAGCAAACTGGGTGAACCGACCATTGCTTACTGAAATAGTCTAGTTCTCATCCAAGCCAGTAGCTCACTGAACCAATAGAATAGCTCACCCTACCTCCTAAGCTAGTTGTTGGGCCGGTAATCCATACCGACTAAGCTACTAATATCTTCAGGTCGCCTCACCCGAAACCTCACTGAATTCGGAAAAACTTCCAATTGCTACGCCTTAAGAGGAGGTTCAGTGCTCTCTATCGGTCGGTATGGGCATATGTAATATTGGTGCATCCGTGTTTTGGAGTTACTCATATATATACTCTGAAAACGCTGATAAGAACCATGCGCCTGCCTATCTATATGAACGGGATAGGGGAGCCCCGCTCTTAAGACGGGGAGAGTTTAGTTAGCTGTCTCCGTACATACTTCCTTCAGCACCCTGCCAATCAATAAGGTGCTCCCAAGCGACACCTAACCGAGGCTAGGAAACAGTTACCCCGCTTCCTTCTTCCGGTTAAGGGGCTTTGGGTACAAATAAAGGCAGGCAGGTACTTCTGCTGGTACGACACTGTTTTGAAGGATTGATTACCACTTTTTGCATTCATTCAGTCATTGGGAAGGAAGAAGCAAGCGAACACTTTGAACATTCATGGGAAAGAAGGGATGGATCTCTTCCCTTTCTTTCATAAACCTCCTTTCAATCACACCTTTCATAAAGTCACCAACCCCGTATGTCGGGTCTAACCACAAGCTGAGCCGGAGTTACATGTATGGAAGGCTTTGTTTGGCAGGCCCTCTTTGGAAGGCTTCCTTTGGTGAGGTCTAAACTAGACTGCCCCTTATTTCATTTCTTTCTTTGGGTAGGTATCCAAGAACGAATCCACTCGTCAAACTCACAACCTCGGAATGGGTTATGACGATCCATCTAAAGATATATGGGCAGGTATTAGGAGTATCACCCTAGATTCATAGCTGTTGATTGATGCCCCCCCGGTCAATATCCTTCTGTCAAAGTGAAGGGTAACCCCAACTCTAGGGAAACGAAGACGAGCGATCCCCTGGCATTTGATTTACCGCCAGCCCCCCCCCCACCAAAGAAAGACTTAGCGAAGTACTGAAGTATTCCCGTTTCCGGGCTATCCCAACCAAAGTGTCCTTCCATTTGAGCTGTAATTCTAGATTAAGGTAGATTGTCTATTTTTTTTTTGCATGTTTATCTGATGTTTATCATTCAGGTCAAAAGCCAGGGGTCTGGGTAAAGGTAAAGTTGTGTGCAGGTCTGTCTGTTCTGGCAGGCATAATGGGACTCACAAAGAACTTCCTCCTATGTTGATAGATATGCCTCTATCATTTCGTCCAACACCTATGAAGGAAGAGAACCTCACTATCTTGTCCAACGCCTCTCAATCAATCACTATCAAGCCTCATCCACCTCGCTCGCTTACTGGGACTACCCGCACAAAGTGTCTGGCATGCTCAAAGCAGGTGCATCGTAAGTAATGATCGCCATGGGCATCCATTCAAAGTACGTGTGTTTCATAGCACATTAAGTGAGTTCGAGGTTCGAGGTATCGGCAACCATCAATCGGGACCTCCTTCCTGGGGATCTCCTATTGGATCGACACCTAGCATCGACTGTCAGCTATCGGCTATGCTCGGCTATCATAGATAAAACATTGTCAAAGGGTATAGTTCATTAAGGTTCAGAGGGCTTGCGCTTCTGAGGGCAAGGAGAAAATCCAATTTTAGCTCCCGATGAGTATAATATTCATGCCTCGGACCCCCTAAAGATGAGATTCTCTTAGGCAAAATCCACAAACGAAAGAGAAGGTTTTCCTGACTCTGTTCCAACAAGACTTTATGTCTGCTCCAAACGAACTAGGTATTCAACCATTCAACCGATAGATCGATATCGTCTGGCGTAACCTAGCTTAATTGATATGCTTGTATGTAACCAACATGGTTCCAATGTCTTCAGGTGTTTACATGGTAACATAATCAATCTTCTATTCTATGGATTGATAGGGCCCTTCTATCTCGACTATTGATGGGGGGACCTTGTCCTTCCTTTCAGCCCTTAATGGGGGCTTCCTTCTTCTCTCGGCACCGCCCCTCTGGCTATGATCGATAAAATATACTATGATCAGACAATGACCACCTTCTGGCAATTAGACTCTGGCTATCGACCTCCTGTCAATGATTGTATCTCAGCTGACCAGCTTGCAATGACCCCCTAGAAATGATCAGCTTTGTTAGGTGGAGAGGTCGAGGGTCAAGGGTATAGGTTCGAGAGGTTCGATTTCCTTCGTCGAGTTCTAAGTAGAGTTTTCTATTTCTAGTAAGAGTTAGAGTTGGAGGGCTTTCATTCACCCGGTGGACCACCCATCTCGAAAGATGTTTTCCATCAATGCACAAGGTTTTCAAGTTATTGCCAATAGCCAATAGCCCTCCCCCACTGGCCATTCATAGTCGGTTGCCACAGGGAAGCGCATATACAGGATGCTTATAGTCCCCATCAGTCACAGGATGGAGGTGCTGATTACCGCTAGCCGATACCTGGGAGAGATACCATCATCGCTATAGATCTTTGCTAATAGACCCGCTAGTTAATGCAGTTGATGGATGCATGATCCACTTTGCATTGCCAGAGCTGGGTCTACTTAGATACCCCGCTGATCCCATTAGATGATCCAATCCACTGGGTTAATCTAATTCATTGGGCTCCACTAATCCACTAGAATCCGCTAGGCTAATCCGCCAGGCTAAGTGACTCCACTAAATACAATGGGCTAAGCAACTGGGCTACCCCGCTTGGATACCCAGATGATCCCATTGGACGATACAATACACTGGGCCTAATCCACAGGGACTACTAGGGGCTACTCCTACAGCTACAAACAGAGCTACTCACAAGGCCTAATCACAAGGAGGGACCTACTTAATGGGGGCTACTTTATGCTATTGAGCCCAAGAGGAGATCCCACTGGAGATCCCAAGATGTGATCCCACTGGAGGATATGCTAGTACTTTATGATTCTACTTGATGTTGGTTACTCTATGTTGGGTTACTCGCTGGTATCTATGCCGGTGTATTTATGCGGTGTATCTACGCTGGTCTCTTTCTGGTCACTCTATATGGTATCTATCTGCTACTCACATGCTGTTGATCCAAGAGTTGATCCCAGGTATTGATCCACTCAATGACAGGTGGTGATCACTCGATGATAGGACTTGATGCCAACCAAGTGTTGATGATGAGACTCGATGACAGGTTGTGATTCACTTGATGCCGGTAGGAGATGACTGGTGTTGATGACGAGACTCAATGCCAAGTGTTTATCCCCAGGAAGGAGGTCCTGATTACCGCTAACAAATACACGGTTATTGGTTGATCTAGTCCTTAGAATAGAAGGAAAGGGGTTAATAGTTGTCCCCACTAAGGATTCATTTTCAAGCGGTATAGGGCAACCATGTCGGGTAGTATAGTGGGTGGGTAGAAGGTAATAAAAGTAAAGGTCTCTGAGGTCTATTCCTAGGGCATTCTAACTCATTTCCGACCGGTACAAGAATACTAGTGGTACCCAGGAGACTGATTCATGGCAGTGTTCTATAAATTGTATGACTAATATAAGGCGTTGTATAGGGTGTGTGGGGTAATACTACACAAAAGTAAGGGGCAGGTCTAGTTCTTCTGGTGTGTAGTTGTCAACACTGAAGGGAAGGGTAAGGTAGTGTGATCCCCCCGGTCCTGCTGATAAGAAATTAATAGTTGTCACCACTAAGCGAGTCATTCAAGAAGTGGTATAGGTATACCAGTAAGCACTGAAAGGTAAGGGTAAGTTGTGGCATGTCGTCCGTCTTCCTGATAAGGTATAGTGCAGTAGCACCTAAGCATTAATGGTCTAGGGCTAGAAGGTCTAGGTATTTAGGTGGACAGATAGTGAGTAAACACTTTTAAGTAAGGGGGATAAGGTAAAGGAAGGGTTTCATGCCTGCCATGCCATTCATTCTTCTCGGGTTCATAGCGATACCTACCTCTCTATTAAGCGCTTCATTCATCCAAGACTAGGGTGGCTAGAAGGTCTAGTTCTTCAAGTGGAAACATAGTGATGGTGCGTTGTATGTGATACTGCTGGATGTAAGCTGGCTCTGGGTTCTTCATCCTATCCTGACCCACCCGATAAAGAGAAGGTCTATAGCAGTAAGTACTGACATGATTAATAAATCAAGTGATATAGGGCTATAAGGTTTAGGTCTATAGGTGGATGGGTAGCGGGTACTTACATTCAAGGTAAGGTAGGTATCTCCTCTAGTGTCTGGCTGGGCATCTTCTCTTCAACCTCTCAATGCTGACTGGGATCCCATCCATTCATATCCTAGCAATGCTGGTTGTCTGGGCATCTCCTAGCAATGTCTGAAGGCCCATCCAAAGAGGCTCTATGTTGTCCTTACATCCGATCATCCAATGCTAGTAAGCGTAAAGTCAATACCAATTCAGTGCCTACCCAATCTCGGCTCGCTCACTCATACAATCTCTAGCTGGAGTCAGTCTTCTGGCTAATAAATCTGGGGGCAGTTCCACGATCTATGCTGAAGTTCCCAGGATCTCTGCTAAAGTGAGTTCTGGCTGTAGGGAGGGAATCCAATCCATCCAGTAGTTGACGATATCTGCTAAAGATTCTTACAGTAGTTCCTAAATATGCACGATCCGACAACAGGTTTTTTTTGTGCCAGCCACCGACTCTGCTTCCATTCATAAAGGTAGGAATATAGAAAGGTAATAGCGATGTCATTTTGCCCATCCACAACACGCACCTAACTAAGTGTGTAAGATATTCGTAAGTAAGGAGTAAATGCAAAAGGGCAGCTTCCACGTACGATTCGAGGGTTGTTCCTTTCCTGTGCCACTTCCATAAGGCATCTAAAGGTTCAATTTACTTATTGGGTGGGGGGGCTCATGGTCGAGCCTGCTTGCGCATCCTAGCAGTCTTCATTCATAGTATCTGGAGCTCGTCCCAAAAAGCTCAATATTGGTACCTAGGAGATGAAAGACTGGTAATGTTGTATCGCCCATGACCAATTATATATAGCCCGTATACTGATTCTCTATCTATTCTATGTGAAGCCTTCCCTCCCTTCCATCCGTCCGATGCTTGCTGTAAGTCTAAGGCAGTAGTATATAGAGGTGAACAGGGTCCCTTTAAATGGTAAGAGTCTAAGGTAAGTAAGCATAAGGGGTGGGTGAATATCCTAGTGGCTATCCGATCGATATTACTGGTTGAAGCTATAGGTGTATAGATACAGTGGGTGGATAGAGTAGGTAAACATAAGTTTAGGGCAAGTAAGGATCTAAAGGTCCTGCTATCAATGCAGTTTTCATTAATGAAAAGTATCTGCTGGGGGTTAAGCTCGGCCGGCCCGATAATCTAAGTCTAGTGCAGTCACTACTAAGCACTTAATTGTGCTTAATTAATCCAAGTGATATAGTCTAGGTGGGCAGGTAATAAGTAAACACTTCAAGTAAGGTCTAAGGGTAAGAAGGTTGTATAATGCCATGTCATCCCTCCCATGCCGGGGGTTCTATAGTTTGGTACCTTGATAAGATTCATTAAATAAGTGTTCTAGGGTGTGATAGCATGCTCGACTAAAAAGCCGCCATCGTGAGCTTGCCGAACTCTCGAATAAAGGCCGCCATCGTAGAAGGTCTAGTTCTTTCAGGTGGGTACTATGTGAAGGTGATATGATATGTGTTGGAGAGTACTAGAGTAATATTAAGGTTGGATCATCCCGTCCTTCCCCTTCCTTATAGATGAAAGGATAGTGACCCTCTCAGTTTATCAAGGCTTGAAGGCTTGCTTTCCCATATTTTGGATAAAGTGCTCTTCGGGGAGAGGTAATTGTTCCAGTAAGCTAGCTTGGATACGGTTTCCCGTGAGTGAAAGTATTATTACGTATGTAATAACGATGATTACATGGCTCACTAACCCTGGTGCTTATGCATGTATAGTGGTGTGTTGTTCCGCCAACGAATGACTTGCACCTATAGCAACCAGTATACGGAGTATTCTAAGCCCCTACCTAGAGTAGAGCTCAAATTCAGGAGCGGAGCCTCTGCTCTGGTAAATGAAATGATTCACAGGTAAAAGTATAATTTTTCTAGGCGTCCTTGGCTTTGTTTGTTGGGTCTGCTGGTGGGGAACCGCCCCGTTCGTTCCCTCTATATCCTTGAATAGCGGGTAGCCCCTTTCCGTCCACTATTTAGGTGCTTCGCACCTTAAAAAAAGTGTCAGCGCTAATCGAGTAAAGTACCAGTTTAATACTCTGAAGTTGCAATTCCAAAGCGAGTAATTCAGTAGCAGCCGTTGATCCAATTGATACGTCAGAAAGGAAACAAGGTCCGGAAGCACAAGTCAAGGTAACCAGTCATCCTTCCTAGCCGTGTGAAACGTTGTAAAATGCCCTTCTTCATCGCTGTACCGTAACTTGGAGGTCTTATATTATAATCCTCCACCAGGGCATCGAACTCTTTGTTTTCTTTATTCAAATCAATGATTGAAATAATTTCAGGTGATTCCTTCAAATAAGGTCAGGGGGTGCAGCATAATAGGCGCGTAGCAGGACATAAAGCTACAAAGTATTTTGGCAGGAAACTTACTTCTAGGCTTAGGCGCGGGTGAGGCTTTGCCCCTCCCTATTCAAAGTCTATCGGGAACCCGAAAAGCTATTTTGAAATGTTGAAGTTGTTCCGGTCAATTTGAAAAGCCTTCGCCAAAGGTGAATTTTATAAAGAAAACTCTCGTGTTAATGGGTTCTGATAAATCTTTGAGGCCTCCACCGGGGTCCCGAACTCACTTTTTTATAGTAAAATAGATCGCTGAGTTCAAGCAGTTCTGAAGGTTTGCCCAATATAACATATAAATCAAAAAGGTTGTATGGAGGAATAACATATATAAAGACCAGGCAAGAGAGTGGCTCGGCTTCGTGATAAGATACTCATTTCAATAGGCACCTAGGTCCAAGGCATGAATCTACTTGGCTTGATAGTTTCAAGTTTCGGATTAAGGGCTTTAGGTACTTGGCTTGAGGTCTTGATTGCTTCCCCGCATGGATTAGGGATTGGGGCAAGGAAAGATACATTAGAGCCGACTGGATCTCTTCTCCCAACTCTTTAGAGAGGATACATTCATAGATACTACCCTAGAGGGGATACACCCATAGAAATATGATATATTCTACTGTCACCAAATCTATATGCCAAATAAGCAGGTCTACTCCTTCTACACCGGACGTCCCACCGGAACTCAGTTAGTTTGGAACCCCCAAACACCAATCATTCATGAAAATGTGCGGCGTGTTTGGATACGTTTTTGTGGATTGACCAGAAAAACCTCTAAGATCCTTGCTTTTCGGGTCATGAACTTCGCTACGCATCTCACCCGCCGCCTAAGCTTCTACTGTCTGCCACCTGCTTGATTAGATGGATGGAAGGATGGGGAATTACCTTAAATTCTTGCGCGCGTCGATTCAGCTTAATAAAACAATGAGTTAGTTCTCAACCCCAGTGGATGAATCTCTATGCTCTCATTCCATGCCTAAGTAAGCGTCTAAGTCCCTTCTTTGAATGGCTCACCGACCCAAACTGGGACGATCTTCTGGGAGGAACTATTATCACACTCACTGCTTGCTTTTGGGACATCCAATTTCTCTTGCCCCTACCTGGGAGTAACTATTTCCTATGCATGCTTCTGGGAAGGTTCTATTTCAAATGCTCCTGGGAGTGATATTACTTATATAATTAATGACTGGAAGAACAAAGAAATCAAGTGAATGAAATAAATCTGATAGTCAGCCTTCCTATTAATCAAAGTTCCAACGGAAATAGAATACCCAAAGAAAGAACACAAATCCTAGTCGGTTAGGCACTTAAGAAATAAGTGGGGGGTGTTGAGACATATAAAGATGACTCTAAAATAAATGACGAGGCTCGGCAGAGAGGGATTTCAAGCAATCAGCAAGTATCTTTCAGATGGTAGGGTCTCAGTAAGAGGGGTAGCAAATGGCAGCATAGGTTTGAAAAGGCGGGCACCAGGTCCCCTCAGGTGCTACCGGACTAACGAATCTAGGCGAAGAAACATCCAGAGAAAAGAGAAGAGTATACATCCATATTAGTGGCAAAAGCAACAGAAAACGGATGGCAACAGGGACAGGAAAAGGAAACAGGGCAAAGGGGACAGTGAACATGGTGAAGATGATGACTTCTCATCCGATACACAATGCTCTCCATACCACAGCCAACCCTACTATCTAAGCATATCCTAAGACCTCATACTTCATCCAAGCTACTATAGCCAGGACAAGTAAGGCTCTAGTGATAGAAGATAAGATGGATACCACCAAGAAGCCGGTTGCGGCCACAAGGGAAAAGAATATGGATGAGACCAGAAGATCAGCAGCTGATCCAATCAAGAATGATTAAAGTAATCAGTGATCTGAAAAAGATCCAAATGAGAAGTGATCCGAGAAGGTTGAAAAGAGGGTATCCCATGGATCAGATTGTGGGGGAGCTTCAGCTGAGAAGAAGGGGGGGGGTCAAGCTTTTTCCTAAGCTAGCTCTAGCTCAGGTAAGGTTTTGGTAATATAAGGTCCTGTAGACCTGAGCAGAATACTACTACGTATACTTTTGTGATATATCTATTGAGTGCTCACTTGAGCATCCAGAGTGATTATTGAGAATACACTCAATCAATAAGGTTGTCCCCCTAAGGCTTGTATCCCTACTGAACCTGTATAAGTCAATGTGCCTAAACCAATGTGCCTAATCTTCTGCCCTACCACACTGCCTAATCTGATCAGTGCTGGGATCAATGTTGTAGATCGAGTTGACTAATCTTATGTTTAATCTCCTACTCTTGCTCCTGTGCCAAAGAATTAGGAAAGTGCACGCTTGGCGTAGATCGAATGGTTGGTTGTGGTAATGTGTGCGTTGTTGTTAAGTGCGCTGCTAGTCATTCTTTATATATGTAATTACGCTTTTGTTTTTCTTTTCAAAACCTCTATTTACCAAAAGCGCTTTCTTTCATAACCTTAAAGAGAAGCGGAGCTACATGTAAGTGAAAACCTTACAAGCCAGCCAGCGAACAGAGCTATGTGTGATACCCCTAAGCTACAAGGGAGAGTAAGTATATGGAGAGGAGACGACGCTCTTCTTGAGACCTAAACCTTTTGTGGAATATGGGGCAAGTATTTATATATGCTATATCAGAATATTCTTTAGAACCAAACCTTGGGGCGGGAGAGCCGAGGTAGTTTAGTTAGTCAAAAATCCCTTGACTAAAGGCACGGAGTTAGGTTTTGAACCCAGATGGATCAATATTGGAACCCCCAAACACCAATATTTTCTTTATAAAAATGCATATTTGGCAAAGACTTTTCAAATTGACTGGAAACACTTCTTGGACCGGTGGCCCACCTTCTTGTTCTATCTTCTCTGCTGTGCACAGGCCTTTATATATGTCATTTTGGGACGTCATTTCGAGTGGGCTTGAAAGACCTTTATTTTGGTTATTCTTCTTAGGCACCACACAGTAATCTTCTTTTAATATGTGAACGAGAGGTACGGGTACGCAGTTCTGATATTTTGGACAGCTACTAATAACAACAAGAGTCTTGGATGGAGGATCATTTCATAGTTGGAACTACCGTCTTGGATTGAGGAACTACCTACAGCTAGCGGATATTGGAAGAGCGAGCGGCTTGCTTGCTTGCCTGGCTGGGTGCGTGGGCTTAACATTTATCGCTATTCACTTTCTGAATACTATTTGACCTTATGTGCATCTCTATCTATTTACCAAACTTTACTACTTCGTCCAACCTTAATGCATGGAGTGATACCACCTGCTTTATTAAATGCTTAAGAAGTTCACTCAGTATTTCTCTTTTCAGACGGAGTTGAACTCAGATACTTCCCTGTTATTTATGAAGACAGCGTTGCTAGGATGAGACCTACTTCCCTTTCATTTTAGTGCTTCCCTTTTCTATTTACCAACCTTTTTTATTTCATGGATGGATTTCATAACCCTGACATGCTAGAATTCATCCATTTGGACTAATAGAAACACAGCTTATCAACCCCAATGGAGGAAGCTTACTCGGACCTCCAACAAAAAATGGGTGGTTCATATAGGAAAAAATGCATCTGATAAGGTTGGTTTTCGCTTTGACCCTTTACCTTCCCCGATTCAGGCACCCACAGGCCCAAGGCACAAGGAATTAGGAAATGAATCGATGTTTCCTTTTAGCCCTATATCACTTTAGGAATTTATAAACTTAGTGCGTTGGAAGGCTGCTTTCCCTTTCAGAACCGGATCAACTTATCCTTGACTTTCTTTACTGCCAAAATACTAGGATGATGGGATGTCTTCGCTCCTTACCAACCCATCCTTTAAGCTAGGAAACCTTAGTGGATGGGATCATTGGAAGAGATGCCCCGGATATATTCTCAACAGCTGTCAGAACTTCAGAGACATGGATGGATGGCTGGATGATGGGATGATGGATGGTTAAGTAGCCAAGAGGTTTTCCCTTTATCAGATATCATGGAACTACCAGAATGGCTTGGATTATGTGGTGGTCCATCAGACAGAGCAACCTCGTTAGATGATGGGGATGGGCTTCAGAAATTGCTAGGAAGGAGGGAGATGTTCACACTTGCTTAAATCATGCCTTGTTGGTACAGCACTCTGACTCTTCATACTTTTACACTTGCCTTACCTTTTATTAAGCGTTAACAACCTATTCATCGAAAGAAATACCTAGACCTCTCTCTCTTACTGAATGAAGCGCTTAGTTAGTGAGTTGGGACTGCTGCTAGTCACAACTCTTTGAAGCACAGAATGGCTAGAGGGAGAGATGGATGGAGTTATGTTCAACCCATGACTTAATCTTACAAGCAGCACCGGATGAATGGATGTTCAAATTACCCCCTGAACTTACTAATGCCCAACCCATTCTTTCTACCTGGAAGAGAAGTAGAGTCTGAGTATGGATAGAATGCTATGAACCCTTCTCTTAGATGCTGGTATCAGAATGGGTTCAGACTACCTTCTGACCCTTATCCCTCTTAGCTTATGTGTTTACTAACTACCTTGTATATCTTACACGCAACTGACATGAAGCGTTTAGCAGATATCGTCATGAATAACCCTTCTATTACAAGCTTGGTATCAGGAACAGATCACTTCATTCCTCATACCCTTTCTCTTAACTACCCCACACGTAAAAACATTGAACAGAGAAAGCTCCAGAACTTCTTATATCCTTCTAATATCCCTTACTTAAGTGTTTACTAACTACCTGATACTACCCTATATCAGATTAATGAAGCACTTAGGCAAGCAACGGTATCGCTATAGACCCGAATAGAGTTCATAGCATGGCTGGCATGAAACCAGCCTTCCCTTTCCCCCTCCACCTTCATGAAGCGTTGAACAGGTATCGCTAGGAACCCGAGCAGAGGCAATGGAATGGCAGAGCAAACAGAGCATGATACCACCTGGCCCCCCTTATGGGACATCTAGAACACTGGAAGAGCTATACGCCCTAGACACACTTCCCTGAATGAATGAAGGAAGAAGTGTTGAAGATGTATCGCTATCAACCAGATTGATGAATAGCATAGGCATCAGAGCATGATACGATCATACCCCCGAGTACCCATTCCCCTTACCACCATATGAACTACATGCCCTAGAACCACTTACCTTACTCCATTAAGCATTGAAGAAGTAGCGCTATCAACCCTTTTCCTTCTCTTACGATGCTGCTATTCTGATCCGGTCCTTCTAATAGGGTGAAAGGTGGTACCTCCTAAGCGATTCCTGAATCAAGTGGTCTAGGTAGGGCTAACAGGTCTAGGTAGTATGATGAGTAGGCTAGTAAGTAATAAGAAAGGTAAATATTGATAGTGGTACCCCCGCATAGCAAGTTTTCTATAAGCAAGTTAATGTTGTCTGAAGCCTGTACACCCACCCCACTGGATGCTCTAAGTAAAGGTAATGGATCCGATATATAAATGGTGGTTAAGATGCCAGCCATGTTGTTTTACCCAGTCCTGAGAAGAGGTAAATAGTTGTACCTCCTAAGCTAAGCGATTAATTAAGTTCATTATATAGGCCTGAAGGTGTCTAGTTTGTATGGTAACAATGAATCAAAGGTAAGGGCAGGGGTAAAGGGATCAAAGGTTGTAAGCAATGACCCTGACCCTATAATCTGATCTGACCTGATCTAATTAGTTCCGGCAGTAATTAACTACTAACTAGGGCAGTTCCGATCCTCCAATCCGATCCCACAACTAAATGGTCTAACTCTAACATAGGGTAAATAGTGGTCCCTCCTAAGCGCTTAATGACTCCAAGTGGTCTAGTCTAGGTCTCTAGGTGGATCCGTAGTGATGGAGTGCTTGCTATATATGATACTAAATGTAAGGCTGGGTGAATCCTAAAGTCTAGTGCAGTAGTCTAAGCATTACTGAGTCAAGTGGTATAAGGCTAACAGTTCTAAGTCCATAGGTAGGTAGTTTGTCAACATTGAAGTATGTTTCATGCCATGCAATACCGGGTCTCTCTCTAGCTGTACCTCCGATTACTGAATAAAGTGGTATCAAACAGGTCTAGTTCTGAAGGTCGATAAGTTTTATGGGGTAACACTTAATCAGCAAAGGTAAGGCAAGGGTAAAGGGTTCATTACTAGATGCCTCCCCTTCCCGTACGAAGTATTTCTAGCTGATTCATTATAAATAAGTAGGGTAAGGCACGGAGTGATCCGGTCCTTCTAAGAGAAGTAATAATAGCAGTAGTTCCTAAACAAGAAATTCCTCTCTCGTTGGTCGAGTCATGCTTACGCATCCTCTCCTCTCCCTTATGGTCGAGCAACTAAAGTTCCTATCCTCTCCTTATCAGTCGAGCCCTGTTGCCGGTCCTTATCAATCAAGCCCCATTGCCATTCCTTATCAGTCGAGCAGCTAAAGTTCCTCTCCTTATCAGTCGAGCTCCGTTGTCGGTCCTGGGGACCTTCACCTCTGCCTTGGAAACAGACTTCAACTCTGCCTTCATTTGACTTATTGGGTGGGCCCTCTCAAATAAGTAACTAAAGGTTGGTCGAGGGGAAGGAACCATTTACTTACATAGCTCGCTCTAATGAAATGACACGGCTCATTCCCGTTCGGTCAGATTGGCAGGATTTTTCGTACAAACCAAATGAGAGGGGGAAGGGATTACTCCCCAAACCCTTCCCCAAAGTGCATAATATCATAGATAAAGGGTGTTACAACACACATTGGACGTCGTGGTTTGACGGGCCCTGACCTAACTAAATCGTTTGAATTGAATGGCCCATTTTGATTACTCGGATATCAAGCGATAGATTGAAGGAAGGCGTAGCCCTACATCCATTTATATCTCTTGCCTGGTTAGGGACTGAATAGGCAGTTTGGTTTTTCCATCCCCAAATATCGCAGGAAGTGTTAGTTATCTTAGCTCTTCCTGCTCTAGCTCTCGTGACCTGCTCTAGTGACCTTCCTGCTCTAGCTCAGCAAGGGCAAGGGCTTGCTTGGAATTATACGGCTGGCCCACCCGCTTAGCTAATATTCTAGTGAGGGAAGGATCTCATTCGTGATAAAGCTATGATGGACCATTCGTGGGAGGGAAATTCTCTGCTAGCGAGAGATGCCCAAGGGAGAATAAGGTAACGCGGACTCCACTATTGGGATGGTGGGTGTTGTTTTCACTCATATAAAGAATTCTACTACTTATCTATGGTTCAGGTGGGGCATGCATGCTCCCATGAACCCGTCCTTTGGGGTGTACATTGCATTGACGGGGACCTGCACAAGCGTATCTATAACGGCATACCTTTTGCATAATGAGTCAGCTAGGTACCTTTCGCATAATGAGTCAACTAGTGGATTGGATGGGATGGGAACAATTAGGTGTAGGAACGAAGGAAGTGTTGTGAGCGACATCGAGCCACCCACTCTTTATTCCCTAAGTGAGTGAGGGTGCTTTATTCATGAAATCGGATGGGCTTTTGGGAAAGGAAGTGTTGTGAGCGACAGCGAGCCACCCACTCTTTATTCCCTAAGTGAGTGAGGGTGCTTTATTCATGAAATCGGATGGGCTTTTGGGAATGGTTTGGGCCGTATCTGTTCACTTGTCTCGGTTGTCTCTGCCCATTCACTGCTATCTATGAAAGAGAGAACTGCCACCTCATATGAATTGAATCTGGCTGGTGTATTCGAACGGTACTATTCCCGTGAAGTCAACTACCGGATCCAGATCATCAAGCTAATATGACATCAGGCGGGATGAAACCATAACTAAACGATAGGCGTAAACCTATCTTATTATACCATTCTAGTTAGCTTGACTATTTCTTCTGCTATGGCCTATGCCATTTATGGTTCATTATCTGTATCTAGGTGGGGTAATGATTCTCGAACTACTATTGGTGGGACAGGAACTGATACTAGCTATCGAATTGACAAAGACATTGGGACTAAAACTAACTATGCTTTCACCTTTGCCTCTATCTCTGGTACTGTTGGTGGGGAAATTCGGTGAATTGCTACTGTTGAGTGGTCTTTACCTCTAAATGTAATGGAGTCTGTTGGGCCTCGATCCCTTTCAAGTCTTAAAGCTCTTCCTTTCTGAAAGTTTCTTCATTTACAATTCTAGAAAGATTCTAAGCTCACATACGGTGCTAAAGCGTAATTACATATGCCCATTTCTTTCCCCTCTCCCATTCCTTCAAGTCCTATATTATATATGTCATTACGCCATCGCCGGATGAATGAGGGAGATTCAAAGCATCTATTATATTTGCCATTTTCTCTTGGCGGAGCTTTTTGAACTTTTAGCTCCTATTTTGCCATTTTCAAGACTGGAGGGACGGAGTCACTCACTATTTCGATGGTGAGGGGCTCGACTGATAAGGAGAGGAACTTTAGTTGCTCGACTGATAAGGAGAGGAGGCGCAAGAAGGCTCTCAATCTAAGGAGAGGAGGCGGAGGTTTTGTAATTACATATATAATTCATTCGATAAGCAGGTAGGCATTACTGTGTTCTATGGGTTATAACATCCCTCCTAGTTCTGATTAGAGTAAGTAAGCAATCTCTATCTATCTCAATGGGCAACAATCTCTCAAGCAGGTAGGTTCTCCTGGTGGGCATAAGGTGAACTGCGGGTGTGCCTGATGTGGCGTTGATGGGTGCCAGCCAGCCGTTTCAAGAAGCTAAGCATCAAGCATCAAGCCGGGATTCATTCTCCCCACCAGCTCACCCTCCAGCAATCAGCAAGCCGGGAGTTCTTGGACCAGCCCGCTCGTTTCATTTCATTTCATATCCTAGCCTCGGTTTCAACAACCAGCCGTTGTTTCTTCTCCCAGCCAGCAAGTAACGATGCAAGTAACGAACTCAAATCTAGTTAAGCGGGTCTAGCGTAAAAGCAAGCAATAACCCGTTGTCATGTGGTGGGCGGTTCCAGGCAAGCCAAGTAAGAAAACCTAAACTGGTTGGAGTTTGGTGGGAAAGGGTGGGAAGGCAAGCTCGTAAGCAAGGGAGCACCAATTGTAGTGTGGTGGGTTGTAAGGCAAGCAAGGGAGAAAGCACCAGTTGTTGTTAGTTGGGCTAGTGGAGTAGTTGGTGGGCAGTTTCTTTGTGTAGGCCCTCCCTGTTGGTGGACTGGTTTTATTGGTGGGACTGGACTGATTGGACTGGGTAAACATAATGAATATCTCGCGTCTGGTGGATGAATGGGTGTGTAATGATGGGTGGAGTGGTTGCATTGTGGGATCGAGTGAACTAAGGACTTGAGTTTCACTGTGATCTGTTGGGAGCAACTAGAATCGATTCAAGAAGCATCTATAAATAATACACATGCTCTCTCTGGGTGTAACGTATATAAGGCATCTTTCTCTGTATCACTAAAAGCACGGCATCCCTCGAAGCGTTCACCCCCCGTCCGTCTGGGGTCATTCCGTGCACCCGTTCCCGGGGTTCGGTTCATAACTTCTTTTTTTCTCGCAGCCCGCGAATCAATCTAATCTAGCGGGCCCGAAATCAAATCAAGAGGTCACACGGTGAATCAACGTATATGAACCAACCATGTCTCTCTCGCTATGTCTAGTTGTTGGAGTAGGGACAATCAACAGATTGTTCCGTAGCGTTAAGGGTCAGCGGAGGTAGGGACAATCAACAGATTGTTCCATAGCGTTCAGCTTTCTTTGGTCAGCCCAGGTAGGAACATAGCATTGTTCCGTAGCGTTCAGCTTTCATTGGCTATTCTTCCCCAGGCGGGTAGGTATTGTGGCCTATCGGTTATAACCTCCCTAGGCTATTTACTTAAGTAAGATCTTTCTCAACGGGCAAGAATATCTCTCTCTTGCAGGTAGGTTCTCCCGGTGGGCATCGGGTGAAGGCTGACTGACTGTTGATAACCTAGGTTGTTACATTCTGTTCCTTGCCATGCAATGTCATGTTCTTTTCGACCGGCAGGTAGGAAACACTGGGCTTAATGGGAACATCATGGGGAACATAATCTCTCTCATTCGGTGATTCGTAAAGCCGCAGCAAGTTCGAAGCGGGTAGGTTCCTTCTCCCTCGGGTATGGCGTGATGACGGGCTTATTTCTTTCTTTCTCGTCTGGCGGTAAGTCCTTCTCTTGCGTATGGTGGGTCGACGGATGGGTGTGATGGGTGCCTTTCTCATGAGGTCTAGCTAGCCACACTCTAGCCCACTACCTACCTTGACATTCTTGCATCACGGGTTCTGCCAGCAGCCCTCGTGCCAAGCTTCTTCCTTCGTCGGTTTCTTTCGTCAAGTCCGGCCAGCAAGCATAAAGGCGCTCAACCTCCAAATGATTCCATCCCGCCTCTCATAGGGAAACTTCATGAAATGTCATTCTTCGGAAATAAGAAATCATTTGAAGTGCCCAAATGATAGGATTTCCAACCCTTCCCCCTAAAAACGAGCAACTTCGTTTCAATTTACTTATTGGGTGGGGGAGCGATGGTCAATCCCCTCACCATCGGAATAGTGAGTGACTTCGTCCCTCCGGTCCTCTCCCGATGGTCGAGCAACTAAAGTTTCAATTTACTTATTGGTTGGGGGGGCGATGGTCTAGCCCCGTTGCCGGTCCTTGCTTTCCTAACGTCAAGCAAGCCCCTACCGGTCCTTGCTTTCCTAACGTCAAGCAAGCAATAAATTCCTTGCTCTCCTAACGTCAAGCAAGCCCCTACCGGTCCTTGCCCGGTGCGGGACAAGTAAGAAATTCCTCTCCCGTTGGTCGAGCGATGGCGGCCAGTCGAGCGTTCGTACCTCACCCTGCCGGGGGCATGATGGCGTTGGTCGAGCGTGCTCCGCATCCTCTCCTTATCAGTCGAGCCCCTGCCGGTCCTTGGTCGGTGGTTTATCCATTTTGCTTGCCCCCAAAGGCATCGCTTGGAGGTGGTTCCACTTATTGCCTGCTTGCCTCATTAGTTTCAAATGATTGCTATCGTTGGCTTCCTGTCAGCTGTCACTAAATAGTACGGAACATAGAAACTACTTCTCGCCTTCCCTCTTGTCACCAAATGGTATGGAACCTCGTTCCTAATAATTCGGGGGAGTCAACGTTTAGGATAGATACACAATGGATGATGAGGTTCAGTAATGACGGTGCATGTAGTGTGAAGTTAGGCAGTCAGTCAGGCAGGCGCAGGCAGGCAGTGATGAGTACATGGGTGGGTGGGAGATCCATCCATTGGTAACCTACAGCATTAGTCCCTGGGATAGCCATTGGTTGGTTGGTTACACTTTGAGTCCGTGAGAGATCCATCAGTAGACTTTCAAGATTGACTCCTCGTTCGCTAGTGCATGGTTGATCATTATCGCTTGAATCTAAAAGGTAATGGCTACCGAAATATCTCAGGTTTGATTGATTGGATGGCTCACATATTTCGAGAGAGGTAATCCTTCAAGAGGGAGGGGTAACCCTTTCAATCATACCAAGAGAATCAGAAAAGGACTTACATAAAAAGGATATATAGCAGCCCACGCATAATCTCATATATAATGCTAGTTACCCCTCTAAAGGGATAGCCTTACTCTAGTGGTTACACTTAGGGCTACCATCTTAAGTAACATCATCATTAGCAACACCTTTTTGGGCAGGTGCCAATCAGCTTAGAACATTTTTCTTAAATAGAAATGCTTTTTTAGGGGGGAGGAATAGAAAATCTTTGCTTACTACTGTCTTTCGTTGCACTGGAATATAGATTCGGTAAGCCTTGGAGGTATCACTATAACCAATAAATATACCATTGTGCGTCGAGGGCTAAAATTTAGGTTGGTATGCTCGATCTCTAACTGGCTTAGAAACTATAATTGGCTTAGAAAAAGATTTTATGGCTCCATTGTTGGGATGGATACTAGCGCGGGTACTGGCTTTCAAATGGACTCTGCTACTAGGACTAGGAATTGGCTACAAAAGCACTATTATTGAACTTAATAAATGATCAGAGTTATATAGTAATGCACAGCAACAACCTGCCCCATGCATAAGGGATTCTCCTACTGAGGGGCCAAGAACAGCAATGACAGAACACTAATTATGAGGAGCCTAGATAAGTGCCTAGAGGAGCCAGTGAGCATTAGTATTGCTAACGTTATGATGTGGTGAAAGAGCAGCTCTAGAGGGAGGAGCCTTTTAGGTGAGTAGGAGCGTAAGTGAGTCCATACTATATGTATGGAGGATAACCTAACTCATTTTCCAATCTATAAACCCAACTGTATGGAGGAGAGCATGAACATAAATAAGAGAGGATACCTGCAATGTGTGAAACTAGTCTTTTCACTCACTAGATTTTCACACACTCACTAAGCGAACACACCGAACCAAGATGGCTACCATCCTGAGTCCTCCTGATACATACCGAACCGAGACTGATAGACCACACCTTGCTTTTGGCATCGAATCCTTATTTCTACCTCACTCGGATTTCTACTGCCTATCTTGATAGACCGAATCCAGACCTTTCGGGTTAAGTCGGGTAGTTTAGTACCGATCTTATAAGATGAGGTAATACCGTTAACTAGTTATTTCCTTCCTTGAACTAAGTTGGCTTAACATTCCGAATTACTACTATTTGGATGGGGCAGTTCTGGAGTAGCTATCTAGGGGAGATAGGTTGGAAAGAGACTCTAATTCCTGCAATTATGGTGGGGCAGTTTAGATACATTTATCTAGGGGAATAGCTTGAGAAAGAATCCTAATTACTGCGATGGGAATGGGGCAGTTCAGAAGCAGTTAGGAAGAGGAGATACGAAGGCGAAAAGAAGGGGGTCTGATCTTTAGGTAAGACCTTTTCAATCTTAATGTACTTTGGCTCTTTATAAGTCCCAATATCACCTTCTTCTACTTCTTCAGCTTTAGGTGACACAGAGGGCTTGGATGGTACATCATTCTGATCAAATAATTGTTCTAAGGGTACCAGTCCCTTTGGTATAAAGTGCTTTTTCAACTGCATGATCTTGTGATTTGCTATATGCTTTGACAGTAGGTCTGGGTGAGTTTGTGACAGGAGGTCAAGAACATGAGTTGCAAGACGAAGGTATGCATGAGCTTTGTTTTGTGAATGCGACAATGAGTAAGAGAAATGTGGTAGCCTTGGTGGACACTAGTGCGACCCACATTTTTGTAAGTGAACAGATTGCTACATCACTTCATTGTAATCCTGGGAGCAGTAAGACCACGTTTAAGGTGGTGAACTCAGCAATGAAGTCGACAACAAGAGTGGTTCGTTCTACACCTTTGAAGGTTGGGCAATGGTTTGACAGTTTATACTTCACAATGGTTCCATTGGATGAACATACAATCATCTTGGGATAGGACTTTCTCAGGCTTGCTAAAGGAGTTCTCCTGCCCCATGAGAACTATTTGATGTTTTTGGATGAAGCCAAGAGTTGGGGTGTGCCTGTGATGACTAGAAGGAAGTTGGGGTGGATGCCTAAAATGACAGCCATGAAGTTGGTTGAGGCAACCAACGAGCTTGTAGATAGACCTTATGTCGTTGCATAGTAGCAAAAAGAGATGGTTCCGAGCGGAGGAACCTTGGGTGCTCAGAACAGTGTGGTCCACACAGAGAACATGTTGGTAGTGATGGAGACTTTGGTGGATAGAGTCTTAGAAAATACTACTATGTTGTGTGCTTTGGGTGACCAGAAGCAGGACGTTGGAGGCAAGACGGAGGAAGCACCAGTAGTTGTAGAGGTTGTTGACGAAGGCACTCACCAAGATGTGACCTGTGGCACTATAGGTAGTGCACTAGAGAAAGCAGTCTATACGGAAGTTTTTAGTGGAAAATGACCCAGTATTGGGTGTGAGTAGTGCGTGAAGGCACTTGTTCAGTAGGACTATCAGTTGCAAGACAGTGGTTCAGTTTCAGGAAGGATTGGTGAATCTAAGCCTATCTTGGGAGCACTTCAGTGTTGTGATGACTGGTAAGTCAAGGGTGTTGTTTACATTGTGTTGGAAGAATTGTAGGACTTAGATACATCTATCTAAGAGGTCACTCAACCACCTTTGGGAAAGAAGGGGCTTAGTCATTCTGCTAAGAGGCAAGCCAAGAAGATACAATAGAAGCAAAAGGAGTGAAAGGATCCTTGCCCCCGGAGGGACAAGCGACTTCGCACCTTTGGTGATTGCGGAAGTTGTGGATTTGGGGGATGGAAAAGTGTTGGAGACAGAATGGTGTAGTGCTACACCCAACCAACCACCATAAAACCAAATAGTCAGGTGTATCAAGACCCTTCTTGATTGTTTTTCGGTTTAGGAGGGTGTTGGCAGTGAACAATCAAATGATGATTTCAAGGCTATCACAAGATACTTGAGCAGAAGGCATGAGTATGAGGAGCTTGCTGAAGAAGTTGAGAGAGGGCGTATGAGGCGTCATCTTGTTGAAGGAGACGAGATGGAAGATGAATATATTCCAGATCATGGAGCTCCCTCTCTATGTTTGCAGCTTGCTTCTTTATTGCAAGGAGCCGGCTGCCAATCTCCATGCCCGATGATTGATGTTGTCTGACCAAATCCTTCGAGGACATTGTGCCAGTCTCCATTAACTGTGAAGTGCTGGAGTGGAGGATGACTAAAGGGTTCATGATGGCAAAGGGAAAGATGTTCTACATTGAGGTCTCCGCTTGGTTATGGGCATTATCTGTGTCCCCGTCCTTGCCCTTTATTGACATCGCAACACTGCGTGGCATATCCTCTCTTGTGTGTCGATGGTTATGTACTGCATGATATCATGATTTCATGGATCTTGTTAAGCATAGTAGCGAGGTAAGTGGAGTTACTCATTCACTTCTCAATGGTTTCCATGGCCACATTAGAATCCATTGCTCTTCATGCCGCCCAAGATTGTGCTAAGAAGAACCATGATTTTCATCCCACACCTCTTCATTTCCAGCTAGGGGATCGTATGTGGTTATTTATGGATAAGCAACGTTTTAAGGGACACCATCATCATAAGATTCATCCTCTCCACTATGGCCCTTACACAGTTGTATAACAGATTGGCGAGAATTATTATTGTTGGGACCTTCCACCTCAGCTTGGGATACATGATGTAATCAATGTCAACAACCTGAAGCTTTTTGAGCCTCCTCTCTTGGAAGAAGCTATTATAGTCACTCATCCTGCTGATCAAATCCTTGCCCCTGGAGGGGCAAGCGGCTTCGCACCTTGACTTTCAATCTCTCCTTGGAACGGACACTATGTTGGACACTTGACTCAAGACCACTCGTCATCAGCAACACATCTCCTACCTTGTGGGTCATCAAGGCCAAACACTATCAAAGCCATTGATACCATACAAAGTGATTTGGTTCCAAATATAAAGTTGCCATACGTACCTTTTGTGTGTTTTGCACATTATTGAGATCGAAGAATTGCTCCATCTGTAATATCCATGTGGCAGGATCCTTGCCATCAAACTTCCTCATATCGATTTTTGGAATATGGTGAGTCTTCGATCCAACATTAGCATCTATGGAATCATGATTAACATTTATTTTGTTCTCATCATGAGTTTCCTTTAGTACCCTTTCACCCTTACAGACCATTTCTTGTAGCAACTTATTCATATTTGTCTTCAATTCGTCCATGTATGTCTTCAAATCTATCTTCAAATCATCCATCTTAGCTTCCACGTCAATCATCTTAGCTTCTACG
The DNA here is from genome assembly GCA_031772625.1 of Pinus tabuliformis. Lineage (NCBI taxonomy): Eukaryota > Viridiplantae > Streptophyta > Pinopsida > Pinales > Pinaceae > Pinus > Pinus tabuliformis. Next base: position 814,911,244 of record CM062805.1, on the reverse strand, counting down.
CCTTTCTTTAAACAGTCCATATTAGCTTCTACACCTTTCTTTAAACCATCTATCTTAGCTTCTACATCTTTCTTTAAACCATCCATCTTAGATTCTGTTCCTTTTTGTGCAAGGGACAGTTGTTGCACTTGGTCTTGTAATTTTGATATATCATGTTGCATTTCTTCCTCTTCTTCATGAGTCATGCTAGAGCTTTTAGGTTCCTTACTAGAGTTTTGCATTTTCTTTCCTCAGGGCATCAGTTACCGATAATAATTCTCTACTATGCCCTTTGAATTCCTTCAAAATAAATTTTCAAACCAAGCTTAAGCAAAAATTTAAGAAAATCTACACACCTCTTTTCACTTTGTAGGAGCTCAATATTGTCTCTGATGTATCTATGTACTTTCCAATCATCTAGTTATGAATTTGTGAGCTGTAGTAGCCCTCTGTGTCCTCTTTCCAATGCCACAAGTCTGACCCAAATTGGATTCTCCAAGGAAGAGTTATGTGAAATTTCCCACAGTGACTTGCTTATAGACTAGTTCAGTAGAGCGAACTTGTACGACATGCCACGAGTCACTGTTTCGACCTTTGGATCTGAAACATGCATACAAGAAACTATAATCCGTCCTCTTTCTGTACCTTCTTACGAAATTTCAATCTGATCCCTAGAGAGAAAGTTATGACGATTTTCCCCAGGTCACCTGTTTTGAATGTAATTCAGGAGTCTGCAAAAATACCAACTTCCTCAGATCATATCTCCGCAAATATCGCGCGAAAAGCTCTAAAATTTGGACCCAAGGTTCAACACAATTTCTTCTCAAATGGGTTTTTTTTGTGACTTCTTAAACGTCACAGCAAAAGTTATAGCGACAATTCCACAATGACCTGTTTGGAGTAGCGAAACCCTAGAATCCAAAGCTCTGATACCAAATGTTATGAAACCAGCTCAAGAAAATATAGAAAATATATATCAATGCCTTAGAATTTAGCCTCTTCGAGGGGGAAACCTCCTTCAAATTACATAAATGAACAATTCTTGGATGATTCAAATGACAAAACCTCCTTTCTATATAGAGGAGTCTAAGGAGTCACAATATAATCCAGTCGACCTAACAATAATAATATAAAGCCACAAAAATAACAATAGAGGGATTATATGGGGAACAGTAATAACAATATGGGGGCAATAGGGGCACAACAATATTAATAATGGGTATAACTTCAATAGTAATGGGGTAATCACTAGTGTTATAGGGACCCAACAATTTCATGTTCCATGTCCGCCAACATATCTAGTCCAATAAATACCCTACTAACTGGATCACTCCAACTAATGGGAGTTTTGAAACTCCACACATTTAATGCCTCTATTAGTGTCAGTCTTTGAAGCCTTCCACCAGTGATCAAATAGGCTCTTACAAAGTGGTATTAGGGTGTCAAAGTCAAATTTTGTCATTTCAGTGAGTCTTCAAATAAAATTTGGTCACTTGGTATTAGGTCTAGGGTTTGTTTTCACTTCTTTCAAAGTTTCCCAAATGTTGGTCCATGTCACCATTCAACTGAGTGTACCATCATTCAAAGAGTTTTCATCATCATTTTAGGTTCCCACGGGTCATTTACATCTTGTTCGTGCTTCAGTTGTACTTGGGTAAGGTTCATTTCCCTCTTCTAGGGTTTTGAAGGTAATTTCTCTTGAATGGTCAAATCATCAACAAAAATTGTGTCCTGATGTTCATACACCTTCCCCTATCCTTAATGTACCTTATTAAACACTTCCCATCACTGATATCCCTCAAATTCCTCGTTTTCCCACAAACCCTAGTTTCTTGCTACAATTTGACAATTTTATGGACTAAGCCTGTGTTTTTCCCTTTTGGACCCCTTCCCCTCCCTCAATCTTTGATATTCCACTTTTCCCTGCTTCCTAACATCCCTACCTACTTCCCAAAATTTTCTCAAGAATTAAGAATCCCCTTATCCCCTTCATTTACCTTCATTTCTACAAATCCCCTGTTCCACACATCGGGATAGGTTTTACTCAAATTATGTTTATGAGCAAGAAAAGATGAATTTGGAAAAATTGAGAGAGTTTTTTGTCCCTTAGTGACCCAAGAAGAAAATCCTCTTTCAGTTTTTACGCAGTTGTCATGGTTTTAGAGAAATTTCAAAAATAAAGTTGCCTCCAGAGGGTTGCTTCACCTCTGGAGTGGCCTTGGGAAAATCAAGATTTCTCCTAGTCTGGTTGCCCAAATGACTTTCTTGATGATTTAAATGATATCTAGATAGAGATAGATTTCCAATGAGCTATGATGAGATCAATTTGGAGTTGAGGAAGACCTTCAAAAGTTGACTACAATAGCACTCTGCATTTAGGTAGCCTCATTTTGCACATTTTGACCAGTCTTGGGAGAATGGATTTTTGACAAGGAAAATGACCTCCAAATTGAAAAATTCAAGATGTTTAAGTAGACTCGATAAGATTTCCAACATGCCATCAAATGCCCAATTTGGAATTCGGGAAGGCCTCCAAATGTCATCTGCAAAAATGCATTGCGCATAGAATTGGCGTTGCACACCTATGGCAGGTTTCCAGTGTAAAATTACACTGGCGCTGCACATAGAATTGGCGTTGTGCACCTGTTGAAAACACCTCAAAATTTCTATCAAAACACTTCCAAAGCTATTTAATGCTGGTTCCAAGTAATTTTACCATTCCTCCTTGCTAAGAACAAAGTGTGCTTGATTTCTTGAGTGTGTTTGGCATCATTTCATAAAAAACCCTATTGGCATTGAGATTTCTCTCATAAACCCTAAATAAGCCAACCTACCTCTCATAAGCCACTAAGGGTCATTGGCTGAATTTCTCCTCCATTTACACTTTTTTTATCAACTCTTCCTCACTATCCATCCATCATCAAACTTCATTCCATTAAACCCTAATTTCTACATCAAACCCTAGCCCTAATTCCCTATTCCCAAACCCTAACTCCCAAATCCTACATATTCATTACACCTACTTCATTAAAAAACCCTAATCTCACATTTGAAAACCCTACTCCCTCCCTCATTTCCCCCATTCCTTCATAAATCCTTTACCCCAATTCCTTCAAACATTCACCCTCACCTTACATTTCACTTACTTTCTATTTCAAAATATCTTCATACTCATCTGTTTTCACTACAAATTTCATCACCCATCATATTATCAAAACCCATGGGGAGAGACATAGAATATGAGAGAGAGGAGGAAAATTTTAGTGACACTTCCATATAAGCACATGTGCCAAGAAAGCCACACAAAGGGGGAAGATCATCCGGGAGGAACCTATCAGTCTCATAGAGTTGTTTGCTTGTCCTCTTGCTATATCTTGTTTTAGACATCATTCTTGCTATGAGCTTGCCCGATTGTTTGTCGCTCATCTATATAATGGCCAAGTGAACCTTGCTGGTGTCTCCTTCACCTTGTCACCTACCACCATCACAGAAGCAACAGGCATTCCAAATGTTGGTCAACAGTGGAACAAAGGACAATATGTTGACAGTATGATGAAGAGGCTAAAAGCTAAGCTAAAATGACCCTTGAGGAGCACAAAAAGAGCAAGATAAGCTCAAGATCTTGGCTGAAGCCTAATTGGCCCAGAAAAGCACCTAAAAAGGCTCACTCATGCCAAGTTTCAAGAAATTTGGAGAATTTTTTGTCATTTTTGAAATTTTTAATGCAAAAAACAGGTTTTTTCAGTAGGTGGCGCTGCGATTTTGTTGGGGGCATCCATTTGCAAAAAAGTTTGAATTTTTGGAATAAGCATGAAAAAATATGCATGATTAGAAATGGCTGAGAATTTTGGACAAGTTTTGGGTCTCCAAAAGGGAAAAAACACCCAAAAAGTGCCTTCTCTGCCACTTTTTTGCCACACAGGAAGCAGTCTTGGGAGATTCCATTTTGGAGGGGCAAATGGACTCCAAATCCAAAAATTCAAGTCGTCCCAAAAACCAGACTCACCAAGCTTTCCAATGAGCTATTTTTCACCTTATTTGGACTTTGGGAAGGCTTCCAAAAGTGGCCTAGAAAAAGTGTTGCGCATAGGATCAGTGGCGTTGTGCATAGGAGGAAATTTGCCAGTTTTGCCTGATTTTCCAAAATTTCGCCCAGCTTGACTATTAGTTGACTTTTTCTCTTCTCCTTGGTAAATTTGTGATGGTAAATGATGTAATATGATGTAAATTTTATGAAAAAATGACTTGAGGGGGTAGATATATCAGTTAGAGGTAGTTTGAGATTGAATGAATCAGTTTCCATAATTTTAGAGGCAAGTTGTTCCACTGCCTATTTTCTAGTTCCTAGTTTAGATGTTGTTGAAACAGCTCCTTGACTCATGTATTTAGCATAGGTGGTTTTATGCCTATATTATGTACTTTCTTAGTCATTTGTCAAGGTTGGACTCTTGTGGATGCATTAAGCTTCATTGTAAATCACTTTTGCAGTTTGGCAAGGAAATGAACCAGGGTTTTGCAGCATTTTGTGGGATTCTTGTGGTAATGTGTCTTAGCATTGCTTCTTCCTTTGTTATTTAGTTTCTCTTATGTGTATATGTGCCAGCATCTACTTCTTTCTTCATAACTAAATGAATCAAGATAAATAAGTGGAATCCATTGATATTCAATGCTCTCCTTTGAGGATACATTTAGTTTTTAATGTTTTCTACTGTTTGAAGAGGACTCATGAACCTTGCATGCCCTCTCCAACTCCTCATTGGTCTTAGACTTACCATCACATCCAATTCAAATTTCCAAAACAATTGCATACCTCACCCCACAGAAATTCCTGCAAATCTGAGTTGATTTCCCTGACCCAAAACTGCCTTCTGCATTTGATCCAGCAACCAACCATCAAGATCAAACAAAATTCTCTGACCTAATATACCTAGCCTAAAATTAGCATTTATTTTCAGTCATATCCAACCCTATTTTCCATATTCTAATTGAGATTGACAAGGAAAGAGCCCTCTCCCAACCTGGTAGGGCTAGCTACAAGGTTAAGCGTGGTTTGATGTTACCCTAGACCTACCTTCCTTCAGCCTAAGGTAGATTTGGGCACTAACATAGTGGTGACCATACTGGGGAACGTAGTGTTATGTTCCTCAGCAAAATGTATCAAGTTAGATCTGATTGTTGATGGTGGATAACGATCAGACACCGGAAGGATGAAATCATTCACCTGGCGACTCCAGTGTCGAAGAATCCCAAGGTTCAGAATTTTTATGGCAACTCTACTCTTCAAGAACCAGTAGCCTGAAGAATTTTTTTTAGTGAATTCATTGTTATCAAAATCGCTCACTGTTTGAGCAAAAGAAAACAAAAAGTATTATCTCCTTTGTCTGAAGATGAGATAGATCAACTCCTGAAAGGTCATGTTACAGCCCAAGCTAATGCAGGTCTGCAGTGTGCACATGGTCAAGAAGGTGTTGGTGAAGCTTCTTCTACTTTTGAAAATGATAACAGTCTTGAAATTAGATTTATAGATCAACGAACAGATATTGTTTCCCTTCATGAAAATGATAAGGCTGTCATGTTTGATAATCTTGAAGAATATTTTATGTTTAGGAATGGCTTAGCCTATGAAATTGAGTGTGAGCCTGAGAGACACAGTATGCCAGAATTCAAGTCAGAATTTCTCATGGTCAAGGAATTTACAGCTAGCACTTAGATATAAAAAGCTTACACTACTCTATGCCTTCCTATCAATCAGCAGCCAACTCTTCTTTCAGATCATAATGAAGGGAGTACTTGTATTTTTGCTGCTGGATCTCAAGACAAGCTAGTGCTTCAGGATTTTCAAGATCACTTCGGCATTCTTTTGCAAGCATTATAGAAGATGAATGTTGCCCGGTTGGTTAGCATAAACCTTGGTTTTAGTTGTTATTGTAAGTTGCCTACATGTACATCATTCTACCTACTCGGGGAAAGTGAGAGCAAGATTTCAATAAGTAGCCATCTGCTGGATTGGTTACATTGGAAGGCCCACTTAACATAATTGTACATATCTCATCAGTTGGCAGGTGGTTGTCATCATGATTTGAAGTCCTTAAATCTCGATGGTTTGTTGCCATTAAAAAGATTTGTAAGTACTTTTTTCAACTGAGTGTTTAGTTTCATCTTTTGAGAGTCTTGTTTCAGCTTTGAGTTAGTCAGTTCTTAGTCATTTCAGTTATGAGTCTTGAGTCTTGAGTTTTGATGTTTTTGTTGCCAAGATATTGACTCCATATTGCCCAATGGATAAGGCACTGGTCTGCTCTCCCAAAGATCTGTAGTTCTTGGCACCTCCAAGGAGCTACCATCCCCATTGGAGCCAACGTTAGTTTCAGTCTCTGAAGCCTTCCGCCAGTGATCAAACAGGCTCTTACAAAGTGCTCTGAGGGTGTCAAAGTCAAATTTTGTCATTTCAGTGAATCTTCAAGTAAAATTTGGTCACTAGGTATTACGTCTAGGGTTTGTTTTCACTTCTTTCAAAGTTGTCCAAATGTTGGTCCATGTCACCATTCAGCTGAGTGTACCATCATTCAAAGAGTTGTCATCATCATTTTAGGTTCCCACGGGTCATTTTACACCTTTTTTATGCTTTAGTTGTATTTGGGTAAGGTTCATTTCCCTCTCCTAGCGTTTTGATGGTAATTTCTCTTGGATGGTCAAATCATCAACAAAACTTGTGTCCTGATGTTCATATACCTTCCCCTATCCTTAATGTACCTTATTAAACACTTCCCATCACTGATATCCCTCAAATTCCACATTTTCCCACAAACCCTAGTTTCTTGCTATAATTTGACAATTTTATAGGCTAAGCCTGTGTTTTTCCCTTTTGGACCCCTTCCCCTCACTCAATCTTTGATATTCCACTTTCCCCTACTTCGTAACATCCCCCCCTACTTCCCAAAAGTTTCTCAAGAATTTAGAATCCCCTTATCCCCTTCATTTCCCTACATTTCTACAAATCCCCTATTCCACACATAGAGATAGGTTTTACTCAAATGATGTTTCTGAGCAAGAAAAGATGAATTTGGAGAAAGTGAGAGAGGTTTTTGTCCCTTAGTGACCCAAGAAGAAAAATATCTTTCAGGTTTTACATAGTTGTCATGGTTTTAGAGAAATTTTAAAAATAAAGTTGCCTTAGGAGGGTTGCTACACCTCTAGAGTGGCCTTGGGAAAATCAATATTTCTCCTAGTCTGATTGACTAAATGAATTCCTTGATGATTTAAATGATATCTAGACAAAGATATATTTCCAATGAGCTATGATGAGATCAATTTGGAGTTGAGGAAGACCTTCAAAAGTTGACTACAACAGCACTCTACATTTAGGCAGCCTCATTTTGCACATTTTGGCCAGTCTTGGGAGATTGGACTTTTGATAAGGCAAATGACCTCCAAATTGAAAAATTCAAGATATTCTAGAGAGTAGACTCGATAAAATTTCCAACAAGCCATCACATGCCCAATTTGGACTCCTATAAAGCCTCCAAAACTGGTCTGCAAAAATGAGTTGCGCATAGAATTGGCATTGTGCACCTATGGCAGGTTTCCAGTGTAAAATTACACTGGTGCTGCACATAGAATTGGCGTTGCGCACCTGTTGAAAACACCTCAAAATTGATATCAAAACACCTCCCTATTGGCATTGATATTTCTCTCATAAACCCTAAATAAGCTAACCTACCTCTCATAAGCCACTAAGGGTCATTGGCTTGATTTCTCCTCCATTTACACTTGTTTTATCAACTCTTCCTCACTATCCATCACTCAGCAAACTTCATTCCATTAAACCCTAATTTCTACATCAAACCCTAGCCCTAGTTCACCATTCCCAAACCATAAGTCCAAAATCCTACATATTCATTACACCTAATTCATTGACAAACCCTAATCTCACATTTGAAAACTCTACTCCCTCCCTGATTTCCCCCATTCCTTCATAAATCCTTTACCCTAATTCCTTCAAATATTCACCCTCAGCTTACATTTCACTTACTTTCTATTTCAAAATCTCTTCATACTCATCTATTTTCACTACAAATTTCATCACCCATCATATTATCAAAACCCATGGGGAGAGACACAAAATATGAGAGGGAGGAGGAAAATTTCAGTGAAACTTCCATAAAAGCACATGTGCCAAGAAAGCCACACAAAGGGGGAAAGATCATCTGGGAGGAACCTATCAGTCTCACAAAGTTGTTTGCTTGTCCTCTTGCTATATCTTGTTTTAGACATCATTCTTGCTATGAGCTTGCCCGGTTGTTTGTCACTCATCTATATAATGGCCAAGTGAACCTTGCTAGTGTCTCATTCAGCTTGTCACCTACCACCATCTTAGAAGCAACAGGCATTCCAAATGTTCGTGAACAGTGGAACAAAGGACAGTACGTTGACAATATGATGAAGAGGCTAAAAGCTAAGCTAAAAAGACCCTTAAGGAGAAAAAAAGAGCAAGATAAGCTCAAGATCTTGACTGAAGCCTCATTGGCCCAACAAAGCACCCAAAAAGGCTAACTCTCCAAGTTTCAAGAAATTTGGAGCATTTTTTGTCATTTTTGAAATTTTTAATGCAAAAAACGGGTGGCGCTGCGCTTTTGTTGGGGGCATCCATTTACAAAAAGGTTTGCATTTTTGGAATCATCATGAAAAAATATGCATGCTCAGAAATGGCTGAGAATTTTGGACAATTTCTGGGTCCCCAAAAGGGAAAAAACACCCAAAAAGTGCCCCCTCTGCCACTTTTTTCCCACACAGGAGGCAGTCTTGGGAGATTCCATTTTTGGAGGGGCAAATGGACTCCAAATCCAAAAATTGAAGTTGTCCCAGAAAGTAGACTCACCAATATTTCCAATGAGCTACTCAGCACCTTATTTGGACTTTGGGAAGCCTTTCAAAAGTGGCCTAGAAAAAGTGTTTAGCATAGGATCAGTGGCACTGCGCATAGGAGGAAATTTGCCAATTTTGCCTGATTTTCCAGAATTTCGCCCAGTTTGACTATCAGTTGACTTTTTCTCTTCTCCTTGGTAAATTTGCGATGGTAAATGATGTAATATGATGTATATTTGATGAAAAATGACTTGAGGGGGTAGATACATCAGTTAGAGGTAGTTTGAAGTTGAATGAATTAGTTTCCATAGTTTTAGAAGCAAGTTCTTCCATTGCCTATTTTCTAGTTCCTAGTTTAGATGTTTTTGAAACAACTCCTTGACTCATGGATTCGAACCCTGATGGATAACATACGTGGTTTGATGCCTATATTATGTACTTTCTTAGTCATTTTTCAAGGTTGGACTCTTGTGAATGCATTAAGCTTCATTATAAATCACTTTTGCAGTTTGGAAAGGAAATGAACCAGGGTTTTGCAGCATTTTGTGGGATTCTTGTGGTAATGTGTCTTGGCATTTCTTCTTCCTTTGTTATTTAGTTTCTCTTATGTGTATATGTGCTATCATCTACTTCTTTCTTCATCAGTAAATGAATCAAGATAAATAAGTGGAATCCATTGATATTCAGTGCTCTGCTTTGAGGATACATTTAGTTTTTAATGTTTTCAGTTGTTTGAAGAGGACTCGTGAACCTTTCATGCCCTCTCCAACTCCTCATTGGTCTTAGACTTACCATCACATCCAATTCAAAGTGCCAAAACACTTTCCCACCTTGCCCCACAGAAATTCCTGTAAATCTGAGTTGATTTGTCGTACCCAAAACTGCCTTCTGCATTTGATCCAGCAACCAACCATCAAAATCAAACAAAATTCTCTAACCTAATATACCTAGCCTAAAATCAACATTTATTTTTAGTCATATCCAACTCTATTTTCCGTATTCTGATTGAGATTGACAAGGAGAGAGCCCTCTCCCGACCTGGTAGGGCTAGCTACAAGGTTAATCGTGGTTTGATGTTACCCTAGACCTACCTTCCTTCAGCCTGAGGTAGATTTAGGCACTAACATAGTGGCGACCATACTGGGGAATGTAGTGTTATGTTCCTCAGCAAAATATATCAAGTTAGATCTAATTGTTGATGGTGGACAATGATCGAACAGCGGAAGGCTGAAATCATTCACCTGGCGACTCCAGTGTCGAAGAATCCCAACTTAGGTTCAGAATTTTTATGGCAACTCTACTCTTCAAGAACCAGTAGCCTGAAGAATTTTTTTTGGTGAATTCATTGTTATCAAAATGGATTTGTTTGCTCAAAGGTATGCTCCCATGAGCCGAGATCACATTCCAGGTTTCCCAAATAAAATTCCTAAGGTAGATTGGCAAAGGAATTTGCCTATGTTTAAAGATGATGATAGGAATGATGTTGCTTTACATCTGGTTAGATTTCACAAACATATTCGCAAGTTGAGGGTTGATTTTCCTGAAGACTGCTTGATGAATATATTCATGGCCACTTTGGAAAGTGAAGCCCGATCTTGGTATGAAAGTTTGCCTCCTACTAGTATTTACTATTTGAAGGATTTTCATGCCATGTTCTTTAAAAGGTATAAAGAATCTTATCAATCATTAAATTTAGTTCAGAACTATTGCAAACATGTTTATAGTTTTATTGAAAACCTTGAGAAAGTTTATGAAGTTGATGACTTCATGGACGATGAGATCATGGAAGCCCTATATGAAAATCCATTTCGGCAACATAAAGAGAGCTTAGAGGACACTTATCAAGATGCTTAGGAAAATTTGTAACAGGTTCAAGATCTTAGTACAATGAAAAATGATGAAAGAGAAGGTATTATTTCAGATCTACTCATAGAAAAAGACAGTATGCACAGAAATCAAGTTTCAATTTCAGATTGTGATAAAATCAAGTTGGCTAATTCAGATCTAGATTCAGATCATGATGATGAAGAAGATTCGAATCATGATAATGAAGAAGATTCAGATCGTGATGATGAGGAAATCATTGAAACCAGTCATTTTGTTACTCAAAATCATAATCAGCATATAGTAGCTTCTCCTCTACTTGAAGATGAAGGAATTTTGCATCTTAATAATCAACAGGAATCATATAAAATGAATCAGTAGTATGAGGAAAATTTGTATACTCCTTTGTTTGAAATTAATGAAGATATTCAACAACCTTGTGATTCATTCAGAGGGAAAGAAGGCAATCATTGTTTGAGCAAAAGAAAACAAAAATTATTATCTCCTCTATCTGAAGATGAGATAGATCAACTCTTGAAAGGTCATGTTACAGCCCAAGCTAATGTATGTCCGCAGTGTGCACATGGTCAAGAAGGTGTTGGTGAAGCTTCTTCTACTTTTGAAAATGATAACAGTCTTGAAATTAGATTTATAGATCAAAAAACAGATATTTTTTTCCTTCATGAAAATGATAAGTCTGTCATGTTTGATAATCTCGAAGAATGTTTTCTGTTTAGGAATGGCTTAGACTATGAAATTGAGGAGTGTGAGCCTGAGAGACACAGTATGCCAGAATTCAAGTCAGAATTTCTCATGGTCGAGGAATTTACAGCTAGCACTCAGATAGCAAAAGCTTACACTTCTCTATGCCTTCCTATCAATCAGTAGCCAACTCTTCTTTCAGATCATAATGAAGGGAGTACTTGTATTTTTGTTGCTGGATCTCAAAACAAGCTAGTGCTTCAGGATTTTCAAGATCCCTTCGACATTCTTTTGCAAGCATTAGAGAAGATTAATGTTGCCTAGTTTGTTAGCATAAGCCTTGGTTTCAGTTGTTATTGTAAGTTGCCCACATGTACATCGTTCTACCTTCTCGGGGAAAGTGAGAGTAGGATTTCAGTAAGTATCCATCTGTTGGATTGGTTACATTGGAAGGCCCACTTCATATAATTGTACATATTTTATTAGTAGGCAGGTGGTTGTCATCATGATTTGAAGTCCTCAAATCTCGATGGTCCACTACCATTAAAAAACTTTGTAAGTACTTGTTTCAGCTAAGTGTTTAGTTTCATCTTTTGATAGTCTTGTTTCAGCTTTGAGTTAGTCATTTCTTAGTCATTTCAGTTATGATTCTTGAGTTTTTATGTTTTTGTTTCCAAGATATTGACTCCATATTGCCCAATGGATAAGGCACTGGTCTGCTCTCCCAAAGATCTCAAGTACTTGGCACCTCCAAGGAGATACCATCCCCATTGGAGCCAATGTTAGTGTCAGTCTTTGAAGCCTTCCACCAGTGATCAAACAGGCTCTTACAAAGTGGTCTTAGGGTGTCAATGTCAAATTCTGTCATTCCAGTGAGTCTTCAAGTAAAATTTGGTCACTAGGTATTAGGTCTAGGGTTTATTTTCACTTCTTTCAAAGTTGTCCAAATTTCGGTCCATGTCACCATTCAACTGAGTGTACCATCATTCAAAGAGTTTTCATCATCATTTCAGGTTCCCACGGGTCATTTTACACCTTGTTCGTGCTTCAGTTGTACTTGGGTAAGGTTCATTTCCCTCTCCTAGGGTTTTGAAGGTAATTTATCTTGGATGGTCAAATCATCAACAAAACTTGTGTCCTAATGTTTATACACCTTCCCCTATCCTTAATGTACCTTATTAAACACTTCCCATCACTGATATCCCTCAAATTCCTCATTTTCCCACAAACCCTAGTTTCTTGCTACAATTTGACAATTTTATAGGCTAAGCCTATGTTTTTCCCTTTTGGACCCGTTTCCCTCACTCAATATTTGATATTCCACTTTCCCCTGCTTCTTAAAATCCCTCCCTACTTCCCAAAATTTTCTCAAGAATTTAGAATCCCCTTATCCCCTTCATTTCTCTTCATTTCTACAAATCCCCTATTCCACACATTGCGATAGGTTTTACTCAAATGATGTTTCTAAGCAAGAAAAGATGAATTTGGTAAAAGGGAGAGACTTTTTTGTCCGTTAGTGACCCAAGAAGAAAAACCTCTTTCAATTTTTACACAGCTGTCGTGGTTTTAGAGAAATGTCAAAAATAAAGTTGCCTCAAGAGGGTTGATGCACCTCTGGAGTGGCCTTGGAAAAATCAATGTTTATCTTAGCTTGGTTAACCAAATTAATTTCTTGATGATTTAAATCATATCTAGACAGAGAGATGTTTCCAATGAGCTATCATGAGATCAATTTGGAGTTTAGGAAGATCTTCAAAAGTTGACCGCAATAGCACTATGCATTTAGGCAGCCTCATTTTGCACATTTTGCCCAGTCTTGGGAGATTGGACTTTTAACAGGGAAAATGACCACCAAATTGGAAACTTCAAGATGTTCTGGAAAGTAGACTCGATAATATTTCCAACGAGCCATCACATGCCCAATTTGGACTCCGGGAAGGCCTCCAAAACTGGTCTGAAAAAAGACACTGCGCATAGAATTGGCGTTGCGCACCTATGGCAGGTTTCCAGTGTAAAATTACACTGGCACTGCGCATAGAATTGGCGCTGCACACCTGTTGAAAACACCTCAAAATTGCTATCAAAACACCTCCAAAGCTATTTAATGTTGGTTCCAAGTAATTTTACCATTCCTCCTTGCTAAGAAAGAAGTGTGCTTGATTTCTTGAGTGTGTTTGGCATCATTTCATAGCAAACCCTATTGGCATTGAGATTTCTCTCATAAACCCTAAATAAGCTAACCTACCTCTCATAAGCCACTAAGGGTCATTGGCTGCCTTTCTCCTCCATTTACACTTGTTTTATCAACTCTTCCTCACTATCCATCACTCATCAAACTTCATTCCATTAAACCCTAATTTCTACATCAAACCCTAGCCCTAATTCCCTATTCCCAAACCCTAACTCCCAAATCCTACATATTCATTACACCTACTTCATTAACAAACCCTAATCTCACATTTGAAAACCCTACTCCCTCCCTCATTTCCCCCATTCCTTCATAAATCCTTTACCCTAATTCCTTCAAACATTCACCCTCACCTTACATTTCACTTACTTTCTATTTCAAAATATCTTCATACTCATCTGTTTTCACTACAAATTTCATCACCCATCATATTATCAAAACCATGGTGTTATAGGGAAAAGTGTCTACACAGAACTGCTTATCCCACTAAGCTGTGATAGCTACCTTAGAAACAAACAAAGTAAAGCTACTTTCGTTTTTCCTTTATGAAGTATAGATGACAGAAGAACAAAGAAGACCAACCTCTGTCATGTGCTAATCTCCTAGTTCGATTCCTCTCTCTCTTGATAGTCTTTCGCTACTTGTTCCCTTGCACGCCCAGCTTCACAAAGTACCTGTAAGATCACAGTAGCATAGCACTATACAAGAACATGGATCTATAATCATAAACAATCTAGGATCAAATGTAAATTGACCATACAAATGCAGCAAACATGAATGACACAAGAGTATGGAGGAAAACTTGAATAGCTTTTATTGATAAACAAGAAAGAGCCAAGGGAAGTTACAACCAGTGGTTCTGACCCAGCATCATCCTCTCAGCAAGGAAGCCCCTCTTCACCTCATACAAAGCTTAGATCACCCAACAATATGATGTTGTCTCAAGAAACCAACAGCAATTCCTTACAATATGCAAAATTCGAGCCTCTGGATCTCTCGGATGAGGGATCCATATATAGATATATGTAAGGGAGATGAGTCAGCTTGTGATTTGATTAGTGTCTTCCCTCTGATATTCCTTGCTTCCACTTGGATATTGATGATCTCTTACTCATCCTTGGTCGAATTCAGAGAGGCAAGTGTCACAGGAGAAGTTTCTGGAAGTTTCCATGCCTCTCCACCTTGCGGAATGACACTGCCATTTGTCATTTCTCGCCCATCGCACCCCATAGAAGGGCTTTTTGAAATGCAACGCACCCACAAAGTGTGTTTAGGTGAGATGCAATGCACTTTGCCTATGAAGCAACTGAAATGATCCTGCTTTGACCAGTTCTGAGCAGTTTTTCATGGAGAACTTCTGGGAGAAGCTGTAATCAGTTGACCTTGTTCCTTTAGGGGTTAGAACAACACTTTTAGGGACTTAGGAGCCCTTGGTTTATGGACATTTCATGCCTGGGGTTGTAGTGCCCAAAAATTTCTATAACACATGGGGAGAGACACAGACTATGAGAGGGAGGAGGAAACTTTCAGTGACACTTCCAAAGAAGCACATGTGCCAAGAAAGCCACACAAATGGGGAAAGATCATCCGGGAGGAACCTATCAGTCTCACAGAGTTGTTTGCTTGCCCTCTTGCTATATCTTGTTTTAGACATCATTCTTGCTATGAGCTTGCCCGATTGTTTGTCACTCATCTATATAATGGTTGTTACAGGGAAAAGTGTCTATGCAGAACTGCTAATCCCACTAAGGTGTGGTAGCTACCTTAGAAACAAACAAAGTAAAACTACTTTCGTTTTCCTTTATGAAAGATAGATGAGAGAAGAATAAAGGAGACCAACCTCTATCTTGCGCTTGGTTCCTAGTTCGATTCCTCTCTCTTCTGATAGTCCTTTGCTACTTGCTTCCTTGTACACCCAGCTTCACAGAGTACCTGTAGAATCAAAGAAGCATAACACTATACAAGAACATGGATCTATTATCATAAACAATCTAGGATCATATGTAAATTGACCATACAAATGCATGAAACATAAATGACACAAGAGTATGGAGGAAAACTTGAATAGCTTTATTGATAATCAAGAAAGAGCCAAGAGAGTTACAACCAGTTGTTCTAACCCAGCATCATCCTCTCAGCAAGTAAGCCCTTCTTCACCTCATGCAAAGCTTAGATCACCCAACACTATGATGTTGCCTCAAGAAACCAACAGCAATTCCTTACAAGATGCAAAATTACAGCCTCTGGATCTCTCGGATGAGGGATCCATATATAGATATCTGTAAGGGAGATGAGTCAGCTTGTGATTTGATTAGTGTCTTCCCTCTGATAGTTCTTGCTTCCACTTGGAGATTGATGATCTCTTACTCATTCTTGGTCGAATTCAGAATGGCAAGTGTCACAGGAGAAGTTTCTGGAAGATTCCATGCTTCTCCACCTCACGGATTGACACTTCCATTTGTCTCTTCTCGCCCATCACACCCCATAGAAGGGATTTTTGAAATGCAACGCACCCACTGAGTGTACTTAGGTGAGATTCAATGCACTTTGCCTATGGAGCAGGTGAAATGATCCTGTTTTGACCAGTTCTGAGTAGTTTTTCATGGAGAACTTCTGGGAGAAGCTGTAATCAGTTGACCTTGTTCCTTTAGGGGTTGGAACAACACTTTTAGGGACTTAGGAGCCCCCTGTTTATGGACATTTTATGCTTGGGGTTGCAGTGCCCAAAAATGTCTATAACAGTTGCCCCCTAAAGCATGAGGTCGTTAATCTTTTTTGATGTCGGGTGAAATGCTTTATCATGAGGGTCCGAAGTTCTTTCAAGCTGGGAGGAGACCTGTAATAAGATACAATACAATACATTATCTTCATAATATTTTCATGATCTAGCTGAGGCGGGAATTCCCATGCTCAGCTTTATAAATTCATTTTCATGTACATAGGACAGACAATCGTCTGAGTGTAGACTGATGATTCTGGTAGAGCCATCATCCCTTTGATTGGATGATTATCTGTGCAGCAATGATGTACATTTGATGTTTTTATTTTCCTGAATATATATCGCAGCCCGAATGGATGAAACTAGATTCGGGGTCTTCAATCTCATTCGATCCTCACTCAAAGTACAATTCGATCCATGTGAGAGATTTTCTGGAGTCGAACATGGAAAGACATTGCCTGATTACCAGCCAATGATGTAAGCTGTTAACAGGCGCGAGAGGAATCACCGATAATGATAATGACCCTCAAGGTACTGCAGTACAATTCACGTGGTGTTAATTAAGGACTTGGCGTCGAACACCACGTGAAATCTTTCGGTCGAAGGCCATTGATGTAAACCTGTCGCCGGAAGTGAGAAACTTGCCATTGAGGCATGTAAGCTTCAAAGTACTGAAATGGGTGTTCCTATATCGACTTCTGGGATAATGAGCTGATGTCGATAAGAAGCGATCCGTCATAGGAGGGCCTTAATGAATCCCACATCAATGACATGGAACGGAGCAAATGATTTTAATGGAGGTGAAAACGACCTGGTGATATAAGGTTCAGGGTGGTGGTCATGAAAGAATGGAGCGTAAATGTATTGCAGCAGGTGATACACAGGTGAATTCTCTAAGTGACTTCTCTTGAACATATCAGCGACATTGACGTGATGGATTGGTAGCATTAACCCCAAATGCGGATGGTGTGATGGGACCATGGTGATGTGGCCGGTGAATGAAACAACCCAACCTGACTTGGATGCGGAGTGAAAGTGTCATGTTCAAGAGCGACTTGCTACCAACAAAGTTTCTTCAAGTTTTCTTCCCTATTTTTCCCCAGTCATTGCTGACCAGTACCTCTTTATTTTTGTCAAGCTTGAGGAGGATAACATATGCTTGTTCTATAATTTTCCCTTCGGGAAAACCCATCGCTATGTTTTAATGAGCCTAGCGATAGTGAAACTCGTTCTTGTCTGTTATGGACAAGTTTGTCGCTATTAGGTTTTAACGAGTTTAACGACAAAGATAACTCGGTCCTTTTCAATTTTAGAGAGTCTAAAAAGGGTCGTAAAGGAAACTCCAAAAATCCTTTTTCATCATCTAATCCCTTAGGTCCGAAAAAAGTATAAAACAATACAGAAGGGATGAATTTTCGGTACTTTTAACGAGCCAAACAAAACAAGCGCTCGATCTTTATAATCCCTCAGGTCCAAAAAGATTAAAATCTAAAGGAGGGATACCACTTCCGGTCACTTTAATGAGCTGGAGAGGCCAATGGCTCGGCAACCTTTTCATATTTTACGAGTCAGTTGAAAAGAGCTTAAAGGAGACTCATCTTTGATGAACGAGTGATAAATTCGGGTAGCAGCTGATTCCAGGTAAGGTTTGGAATTTTCCAATCACGGCAGTGTCACAAGGATGGCTAACAAGATCACTCTTCGCAGCTGTTCCTCAAAAGGGGTAAACAATCAAGTGGAGGTGAATGATCGGCCAATACAGAGTGGAGGTGATGATGGGAACATGACCAAGGCTTTAAAGGCTGAAGTACTACATTCACGATGATTATTTACCAGGAATTGGTTCATTTTTTATTGAGCTTAAATGCTAGGGGAAACATTTGCTCATTTCTTATGTTTATTTTTTAACGAGCATGAAGTTCGCGTTAAAACTGCTCGAGGCAGGTTTTATTTTTTAACGAGCTTGAATCCTGTGGTAACATTGCTTGTGGCAGGTTTATTTTTTAATGAGCTTGAACCTTGCGGTAACACTGCTCGTGATAAGTTTGCATGCCCCCAGCATAATAACGAAAATTGAGGTGCATGCCCCCCAAGCTTCATTGCATTCATCTTGGTGGTTGGAATGAAGGTTTACCTTCGAGATCTTCGAAAGACTCGACTTTGATTTTACGAGATCGTAATCAAAGACTCGATTTGGAAAGGGAGTCATTTCATTTTTTAATGAGGTTGACACAGTAAAATAACTATCCTCATAATCCACCGTATTTACAGTATTTGATAGAAAATAAAAAACTGAAGGATGATTAAGGTCATTGGAATAATCTTCGTTGTAATCCGGGAGTTGGAAACGATGGTGGTGATTTTCCCATGGTGCCTCTCCTAACATCATTGATTGATTGATTCCTTTGTCTGTAGAATGTACATACGACCAAGGATCTGAAGAGGTACCATATTCCTTAGACCTATCTATCCAAACACTCGATGAGCATTGATTTGGGTTTGCCCCCCAGGCCAAGAAAATTGATTGGTACAATATTTCTAAAATGGCGATGATCCATGCTGACAAAATGTTTAGGAATCTTCTGAATCCATTAGATGTAGAAGATTTCATATTGCGGGTTTCCACTGTGGCCACTTCTGCCAGATTCCTCGGAGGCGATAGGGCAAAAGTACCCATTAAGGCAGGGTCTTTTAGGAGACCTACTCCGATATTTTGAAGCGAATGATTACTTCCATGGATCATTGGAATGCTTCCCGTAACTTGTGAACTTTTGGGGAGAAATGTTTGTTGGTCGACGATTGTAATTCCTCCTTGAAAGGGAAATGCAATCTTCCTGAAGTAGGTCGACACAACTGCGGCCATGGCATATATCCAGGGCCTTCCCAGTAGGATGTTGTAATCGAGGTTTCCGTCAATTACTTCAACATCAATTTCTATTGTTTTGCCCCCTAGTTCAACTTGAAAGTTACTTAAAATCCCATATGGGGTAAATGATCGTCCATCAAATGCTTTTAACGTCGTTAACGATCTCGACAAGGGTGGTGAGCCTAAATTTTTCCAGCAACTCATCGACATAATACATGTAGATGCCCCTTCGTCAATAATTGTTTGATGAACAATTTTGTTAAGGGCTTTCACTTGAATAAGGAAAGCTAGTTGAGCTGGTAATTGAGGGTCATATCCTTTGTGATTAAAGGATACAAGATTGGAATCCGTTGGGTAATTCCAACCTATTATTGATAATAGATCCTGCCTTTGGGAGAGGCAATTTTGTGGTACCTCAAGTGTCGACATAGCGGACGGCGATTGGGCCAGGTCCTCTACTATATTATAATTTTGTGCTACTTTTGCACGAGGATTAAATGTCGATTTATGTACTACTCCCTTTGGCGACTTTATCATTGGTTCAGGAATGATGGGTGGCACAACTTCGGTCAAATTTGTTGTCGAACTACTAGGTTGTTCGTTAGCCTTGTTATTCGATCACTGTGGATTCCCGTAATCTTTATTCCTTGTCAAAGCATCATTTTGATGCTTTGAGATAGACAACATAAGTACTTGGGATCGGGAATCATTTTGATTAGCAACCTGTTTGGTTCCCGGGTTTGGAAACGGATTAGTCAATACCGCTGAGGTTTTTGAACTCTTAAAGAGTTTCTTAACTTCAGCTTTATGTGGACAATCTCTCATCTGATGATCCTCATCGCATATCTGAGACCCCACAGGGGGTTTCCTTTGCCCATAAGGGTTTGCAGAAGGTTTTTCAGGAGATGACTCATCCTACTTCTTTTTCCTCCCTTTCTTTATCTTCTTGCCCCCTGGTTGCTTCAGTTGTTTGCCCTTGTCAGTCGACATGGAATTTACTTCCGAGGCAAGAAGTTCCTCATTTGCATTTTGACTAGAAATCTTACGGGCCTTTTTAGATGTAGCCTTTGTTGATTTCGTGTTTGTAGTACCAATCATGCCATCGCCGGCATGAGAGACATTGTTCAATTTAGGAGGAGGAGGGACCGAGAATTCCATTCTAGGAGCGTCAGGTATTTTATTGTAGAGCGTCCCAGACTGAGTATAAATCAAGTCTAAATATTGTGCACGAGCGATAACCTGCTCTTCGGTGACGACTCCCCCTTTTGCCACATCTTCCGTGATGGAAGGCAATAATTAATTAATAAACCACTCAGCTAAAAGCTGATCAGGAACATACGTTTTTACCATTCTACGACGACGTCGCCACTCATGTATATGATCGGATATGTGAGTGGCCGTTGTTTGTTTGAAATTGCTAAGAAGTTCTGTTTCCGTTTCGTACCTTATGGCGAACTGAAAATGGGTTAAAAAGGTTGTGGCTAGGGCACTGAAGTTGCCAAATGAATCTCTGGGCAATTCGATATACCATTTTGCTGCCGGACCAGTTAACGTCCTCTGAAAAAGGCGAAGTCTAATCGAATCATCGTTTAGGGTGTTTGATGAACACCATAGATGAAAGGTCATCACATGATTCGACGGACCTTCACCCGGATTTCCATTAAATTTAGGAATATCGGATGGAAGTTTATGCGGAATCGCTGGCCACCAAGGGGCGTAAGCAATTGGATCATTCGTCAGCTGGTTTAGATCTGGTAATTCTAGAGTTGCTACAAAGGGCAACTGTTGATTCAGGTTAGGCGAAGCATACCCAGGATAAGATGGAATTGCCTGAGCAGTGGGTCTTTGCATACCAGCATAAAGTATTTGATGATGGTAACTTTGATAAGGTTGATGGGCATAACCATTATAGTATGGTTGTTGATAACCGCTTTGGAAATGCAGTTGCCCATTACTTACAAAGACTTGTTGCTCAGGTCCTTGATATGATTGCTGGAATTGCAGTTGTTGAGATTGAACCAGCCATGGTTGTTGGACCATTTGCTGTTGTCCAATACTGGATGATTGACCAAGATGAGCAGTCACAGTACTTGTTTGAGCCTGAGTCACTCCAGATAAGGAGGTACTAACCTGAGGTTGTGATTGAGTCGTTGAGACAAGAGGCTGTTGTATTGCAACCTGAGAAACTTGGGGTTGACATACAACAGGTAGCGCTTGTACTTGCAATGCAGTCACCATAGCAGGTATAGTGGGAATATTTGACACAGGGTGTGTTAGCACTTGAAATTTCACCTCAGGCTGAGAAAGGTAAACCTCAAGACAACATCCAACCACTTAGCCTCGTAGCTAGCCCTACGGGGTAGGAGAGGGCTCTCTCCGGTCTATCTCGACAAAGATCTTCAATGGGTGAGATAACCAATAGGGTAACACTGATTTTAGGCTAGTAACTGATCAAAAGGGTTGATTTGGGATTTTTAGGGTTTTTGGTGGCAAATTGAGGAAATGGCAATTTTGGGTGTGGGGATTGGACACAGTTTCTGCATGGGGTTCTTTGGGGCGAGATAGGAGACAATATTGATGCCTTAGATTGAGGTGAATGGATGAGAAAGATAGGTGAGGAGCTAAGGAGAGCAAACAATAACTTTGAATTCTCCTTAAACAGTAGAAAACATTGAAATTAAACAAACTTAAAAGCAGAGCATGACAGTCATGAGTTCTACTTTAACACTTCATTTGCTTAATGTGCAGAAGGAAAAGAAAGGAAATTATTCACATAACACACTTACAAGTACATAGAGAAACACATCATCAATACATGTAACCACAAGAATCCCAAAAAGGACTGCAAAACCCTGGTCTTCCTTAGCCAAAAATTGCAGAGATATAGTGAATAATACAATGATAGCTTCTCCCTCAAGAGTCCAACCATGAAAATGATCAAGAAAGTACATAATATAGATCATCTAACATCTTTCCCTGCCTCTAGGGGTCGAGCTCAGTATCCTAGGAGCTGTTTCAACCAATTCTAAACTAAGCACTGAAATCATGGCAGTCAAAACAACTTGCCTCTATAAACTTGGAAACCAATTCATTCATTTAATTTTCACCTATATCATGAATGAATCTTCTAGAAGAGATACATAAGTGTAAAAGTGTCATAAAATTACATTATTTACATCAAGGAGGATAACAATCCACTCCAAAAATTCAAACATGGTCAAATCTGCATTTTTCTGAGTTGTACAGTGAAATTTTGAGAAAATTGCCTGATAGGTCGCGCGCCTCTGCCTGACGGTTCGCGCGCCTTTGAGGGCACGTTTGGGGCACTTCCAGGTGTTCCAATTGGGCAAGAGTAGGCTTGTTGGAAAGGTATGTGAGTCTACTTTCCAACCCAACTGGAATTTCTGAATTTGGTGGTCATTTGCCCCTCCAAAATTGCAATCTCCCAAGACTGCTTTCTGTGTCTCAAAAATGTGGCAGAAAGTCATTTTTTGCTTTTTTTTGACCTTCTGGAGGCCCAAAACTTCATAAAATCTCTTGGCAATGGATGAGCATATGTAACTTTTCATGAAAAATCTGGAAATGTTGAGTTTTTGCAAAATGAAGTTGCCAAGAGAAAGGGTCGCGCGGGGGGTGAGACCCGTTAAAGGGACAAAACCTGTAAATTGCCTGAAAAAACCAAAATTGACCCAAAATGCTCAAAATTTCTTGGGATTTGTGCTGTGGCTGAGCTATTTAGTGCCTTGCTCCTTCAAGGAAGCCTTGGCCAAGATGTGGAGGGGATCGGGCCTTTTTCTCCTTTTTTGTGCCTTGGCCAACCGCCTTTGGAACATCTTCATCTTCGCCTTGCACACGTGCATCCGCGCCCAATAATGGTTCTTCATGTTTCTCAACAATTTCTTATCTTGGTTGGCCTTAGCCAACAGCCTCTCTAAATGAGCATTGAGCTGGATAAGCATAGACTCTCGCTCAGCGGGCAATGGATCACCGGGTCTTCTTCGATTCAAGTTGCAGTCACTACGGATCCTCCACAACTCATCAAGAGCTTGCTCATCCTCCAACTGTTTGTTGCGTTGCTCTAGATATGAGATTTTCCATTGTGCCCCCTCTAATCTCCTCTGCAATGCATCATTTTCAGCTCTAAGGTGCTGAATGATCTCCTTTGACTCTCAACTAGGAGAACTGACATCAAGATCAATAAGCTCTATATCTGGAACACCTGATGGTCCCTCATCAATCCTGGGTTGTTTGCCCCTCCCTGATACCTGTGCTGCTAAAGAAAGCGAGGCCCCTTCCACCTGTTGTGGAGATAACACTCGCTGAGCCGATGAAGAAGGCGAGACCCCTTCCACATGCTGTGGAGAAAGTACTCGCCGAGCTGCTGCAAATAAGGCCCTTTGGCCTCTTTGATAAGTGACCAATGGTGAGGAGCTGACATGTCTAGTCATGGGGATGTCATGCTGCTATGATGGTCCTCCCTCCTCGTGAATAACCTCAGGATGTGGCGGTGGTGGTGCTGTGAAAAGCTCACGAGAGATAAACTCCTCCCATGAGATGCCCTGCTGAGCCAACTGATGTAAGACCACAAGCTGAATCAAACCATAATGGTAAAGTCTCCTATATTGTTGTGCCGGGCTCTTCCGCTGCATCACAGACACCATCCTCTCAATGTTCTGGCAGAAGAAAACAGGGATGTTCATCATCCGTACCCGTGTGAAATGCATCAATAGACGAATATGGTACGAATATACCTGTGAAAATCTGCCCTCACAGGTAAAATAGAGCATGATGAGCCTCATCATGGGAGCATACTCACTCCTGAGAAATCTGAAGGGGAACACACCTGTCAAGTGTCTCATGAGTGCGGGTCTAACGAAAGGCTCAAAATGAACACTGTCCAACACCTTGCACTTATTCCATACCTCTCCGACATTAGGTATCCCTGTGGCCTGTGCAATCATCTCGGGTGTCAATGTAAAGTCCACCCCGGCAAGGTTGACATGTCCATCATGCAAATGTAAAACAAATAGGCGAGCCAACTCTCTGCAATGCTGAATCCGAGAGATCCTCTCGCAAAACTCATAACAAGACATATACTGGAAACATGATACTGCCATAGGACAAGCCTGTAAATCTGTCAAAGTGGGCTCCTCTCTCTTATGATGACCACCCTTTCCACCCTTATGAGGCCTCCTCTGTACCTCAAACTCTGAAGTTGATGCCTGGTCATCACTTTGCTCGTAATTGGTTTCGGTTTCTGACATTGTTTAAGGAGCAAAGTGGTTGAAATGTACTGTTGTTTCTGCTTGATAAAATGTTGTTTCAAGGGGACAAGAAGCACGAGGGGAATGTTAGGGGAGGGACATTTTAAAGGGAAAATGGGAATAAATATATAAAACAGGATTTTTGGGAAAAATCATTGCATATGCATCATTATATAAATTTGTTTACATGGGTATTATGAGAGGTAGGATTAGGGCATGATTTTTTTTTTTTTTTTTTAGGGAAGAGGGGTAGGGTTTAGTTTTTCTTTACAAATTTAAAAGGGAAATTTACATAGGAAGACAAGGAAAATGAAATGGGAAATGGGGAAAAATGATTACAAGGGAATACCTTAAAACAGCATAAAACCCTAGCCATTTTTTTACAATATTAAACCACAGCCACATGGAGCTTTTCTCTTGCAAATATAGATCTTTAAAAATGCAATCACGATTTCCTTTGACCATAACAAGCAACAATTTTTAAGTTGGAGGGCCTACCTTAGGCAATTCGGCGATTTTGGTGGTTCCTTGGATGAATTTGCAGGCAGTTTGATAAGGAGGCCGCTGACGGGTCGCGCGCCTCACCATACGGGTCGCGCGCCACTGACGGGTCACGCCCGTTAAAAAATTGCACTGTCGGAGGGCGCCTGACGGGTCGCGTGCCTCTGACGGGTCGCGCGCCTCTGCAACTCACAAATTCACCTCGAACTCACTAGCAATCTTGCTCAATGATTTAGATGCACATTGAGGCTCGATGGAGGGAGATTGGGCTTTTATAACCTTGATTTGAATTAATTTCATGCCCAAACCCACTTTATAATGTTTTTCTTTGACACTTTATAAACTTGATGTTTTTGGTTTCCTTTTATCCTGAAATTGACTAATTTGATGCTTTTGCTCGATACTTTTTGCTGGGATAACATCTGAGGGATCTTGGCAAGGGAGCCAGGGTTACATGCTGTCCTTTGAAGCTTTTTGAAATTTTATCATTTTTTACAAAATTTCTAAAAATGGCCTTGGCTTTAAAAACAGGGTTTTTAAATCCAAGGTGAAATTTAACTGTACAAGATAGAAAATTTCGAAGAAACACTTTGAAAAACATCCCTCTGGCTTGCTGGGAACTTATTGACCTTCAGAGACAATGACCTTGAAGACAAACTTGACCAAAACCCTAGACCTAGAATTTGATTTGAAGACAAGACAAGTAAGCTTTAAAAGAGTTTAAGGACTGAAACAACTTTGATCCAGCAATGCCAAGCGGGGAACAAAAACACCAGCTCCTCCATCAGGGTTATGGCATGCCTAATGGAATGCAAAAATTGACACTGATGGGACACCTACTTATGCAAATGCAAAGAGTTTTGATCGCTGATGGAGGGCTACTAGACCGACTCTAACATTGGCTCCAATGGGGATGGTAGCTCCTTGGAGGTACCAAGAACCTTAGACCTAGGGGAGAGCAGACTAGTGCTTTATCATCATTGGGCAATGGAGTCATCATTTTAACAATTCGACACAACTCTTGATTCAATTTTCAAATTGAAACTGAACTCAAACTGATTTGATCTCAAACTGATTTGATCTCAAGACTGAAATAACTGAAAAACTGACTTAACAATCTTCAAGCTAACGCTGTAATGAAACTAGAACAAGATGCTGCCTTTTTGGCTGCTTATTTATTTACAACATCTACTCTAATCTGTTGTACAAACAATAGATCAGGTAATACTGAAATGCCAGATTAACCACTCAAGTAAACCTGAAAATGATGCCGGTTGAGAAAGCTTCCACCAGGCCATAGATGCAGTTGCTGGCAGCCCTTCATGCACGTAATGAGCCTGGTCACGTACAAGGCAGTCTGATCTATCAATCAAAGTGAAAAGCATGTCCATATATGTTTCCATTGGATCGCGGAAGCCGGACTCTGTTGGTTGTCCCAACTCTGCAATGCATACTTCCAGCTGCATACTGTCAATGTAAACATCTGTATGCGAGTATGGAGGAAGGATTTCCAAGAACCTTTTAGGGTCTTGGAAATAATAAGACTGGATCTGCTCATCTAAACACTGAATCTCCTTCTCGATTCTTTCAACAATTAACTCGCAAAATTTAGTTTTGAACCACTTTGAAGATTTCAACAAATGAAGCCAGGCACTGAAAACATCTTCATCAAATTCAGTATCTGCTAGCTCCTTTCTTATTCCTTCTACAGCTTCACACAGGGCAGGGTTTGCCACATACCCTACCATTGCATGAATGGATCAGCGAGCGTTGGAATGTCTGGGTCGAATTGGAGTCGCCAGGTGAATGGTTCAGCCTGCATAAGTGTCTGACTGATGTCCAACATCAGCATCAGATCTGCACCTTGATTGCATGTAATGGGACAAGACAATCAACAAATTGAATGTTCTCGCCAGTATGGTCGCCAATATGTTACCGCTTGAAATTTCACCTCAGGCTGAGAAAGGTAAACCTCAAGGCAACATCCAACCACTTAGCCTCGTAGCTAGCCCTACGGGGCAAGAGAGGGCTCTCTCTGGTCTATCTCGACAAAGATCTTCAATGGGCGAGATAAATAATAGGGTAAGACTGATTTTAGGCTAGTAAACTGATCAAAAGGGTTGATTTGGGATTTTTAGGGTTTTTGGTGGAAAATTGAGGAAATGGCAATTTTGGGTGCGGGGATTGGACACAGTTTCTGTAGGGGGTTCTTTGGGGCAAGATAGGAGACAGTATTGATGCCTTAGATTGAGGTGAATGGATGAGAAAGATAGGTGAGGAGCTAAGGAGAGCAAACAATAAATTTGAATTCTCCTTAAACAGTAGAAAACATTGAAATTAAACAAACTTAAAAGCAGAGCATGACAGTCATGAGTTCTACTTTAACACTTCATTTGCTTAATGTGCAGAAGGAAAAGAAAGGAAATGATTCACATAACACACTTACAAGTACATAGAGAAACACACCATCAATACATGTAACCACAAGAATCCCGAAAAGGACTGCAAAACCCTGGTCTTCCTTAGCCAAAAATTGCAGAGATACAGTGAATAATACAATGATAGCTTCTCCCTCAAGAGTCCAACCATGAAAATGAGCAAGAAAGTACATAATATAGATCATCTAACATCTTTCCCTACCTCTAGGGGTCGAGCTCATTATCCTAGGAGCTGTTTCAACCAATTCTAAACTAAGCACTGAAAACTTGGCAGTCAAAACAACTTGCCTCTATAAACTTGGAAACCAATTCATTCATTTAATTTTCACCTATCTCATGAATGAATCTTCTAGAAGAGATACATAAGTGTAAAAGTGTCATAAAATTACATTATTTACATCAAGGAGGATAACAATCCACTCCAAAAAGTCAAACATGGTCAAATCTGCGTTTTTCTGAGCTGTACAGTGAAATTTTGAGAAAATTGCCTGATAGGTCGCGCGCCTTTGAGGGCACTTTTGGGGCACTTCCAGGTGTCCAAATTGCGCAAGAGTAGGCTTGTTGGAAAGGTCTGGGAGTCTACTTTCCAACCCAACTAGAATTTCTGAATTTGGTGGTCATTTGCCCCTCCAAAATTGCAATCTCCCAAGACTTCTTTCTGTGTCTCAAAAATGTGGCAGAAAGTCATTTTTTGCTTGTTTTTTGACCTTCTGGAGGCCCAAAACTTCATAAAATCTCTTGGAAATGGATGCGCATATGTAACTTTTCATGACAAATCTGGAAATGCTGAGTTTTTGCAAAATGAAGTTGCCAAGAGAAAGGGTCGCGCGGGGGGTGAGACCCTTTAAAGGGACAAAACCTGTAAATTGCCTGAAAAAACCAAAATTGACCCAAAATGCTCAAAATTTCTTGGGATTTGTGTTGTCACTGAGCTATTTAGTGCCTTGCTCCTTCAAGGAAGCCTCGGTCAAGATGTGGAGGGGATCAGGCCTTTTTCTCCTTTTTTGTGCCTTGGCCAACCGCCTTTGGAACATCTTCATCTTCGCCTTGCACACGTGCATCCGCGCCCAATAATGGTTCTTAATGTTTCTCAACAATTTCTTATCTTGGTTGGCCTTAGCCAACAGCCTCTCCAAATGAGCATTGAGCTGGATAAGCATATACTCTCACTCATCGGGCAATGGATCACCGGGTCTTCTTCGATTCAAGTTGCGGTCACTACGGATCCTCCACAACTCATCAAGAGATTGCTCATCCTCCAACTGTTTGTTGCGCTACTCTAGATATGAGATTGTCCATTGTGCCCCCTCTAATCTCCTCTGCAATGCATCATTTTCAGCTCTAAGGTGCTGAATGATCTCCTTTGACTCTCGGCTAGGAGAACTGACATCAAGATCAATAAGCTCTATATCTGGAACACCTGATGGTCCCTCATCAATCCTGGGCTGTTTGCCCCTCCCTGATACCTGTGCTGCTGAAGAAAGCGAGGCCCCTTCCACCTGCTGTGGAGATAACACTCGCTGAGCTGATGAAGAAGGCGAGACCCCTTCCACATGCTGTGGAGAAAGTACTCGCCAAGCTGCTGCAAATAAGGCCCTTTGGCCTCTCTGATAAGTGACCAATGGTTAGGAGCTGACATGTCTAGTCACAGGGATGTCATGCTGCTGTGATGGTCCTCCCTCCTCGTGAATAACCTCAGGATGTGGCGGTGGTGGTGCTGTGAAAAGCTCACGAGAGATAAACTCCTCCCATGAGATGCCCTGCTGAGCCAACTGATGTAAGACCACAAGCTGAATCAAACCATAATGGTAAAGGCTCCTATACTACTGTGCCGGGCTCTTCCGCTGCATCACAGACACCATCCTCTCAATGTTCTGGTAGAAGAAAACAGGGATGTTCATCATCCGTACCCGTGTGAAATGCATCAATAGACGAATATGGTACGAATATACCTGTGAAAATCTGCCCTCACAGGTAAAATAGAGCATGATGAGCCTCATCATGGGAGCATACTCACTCCTGAGAAATCTGAAGGGAACACACTTGTCAAGTGTCTCATGAGTGCGAGTCTAACGAAAGGCTCAAAATGAACACTATCCAACACCTTGCGCTTATTCCATACCTCTCTGACATTAGGTATCCCTGTGGCCTGTGCAATCATCTCGGGTGTCAATGTAAAGTTCACCCCGGCAAGGTTGACATGTCCATCATGCAAATGTAAAACAAATAGGCGAGCCAACTCTCTGTGATGCTGAATCCGAGAGATCCTCTCGCAAAACTCATAACAAGACATATACTGGAAACATGATACTGCCATAGGACAAGCCTGTAAATCTGTCAAAGAAGTGGGCTCCTCTCTCTTATGATGACCACCCTTTCCACCCTTATGAGGCCTCCTCTGTACCTCAAACTCTAAAGCTGATGCCTTGTCATCACTTTGCTCGTAATTGGTTTCAATTTCTGACATTGTTTAAGGAGCAAAGTGGCTGAAATGTACTGTTGTTTCTGCTTGATAAAATGCTGATTAAAATGTTGTTTCAAGGGGACAAGGAGCACGAGGGGAATGTTAGGGGAGGGACATTTTAAAGGGAAAATGGGAATAAATATATAAAACAGGGATTTTTGGGAAAAATCATTGCAAAATCATTGCATATGCATCATTATATAAATTTGTTTACATGGGTATTATGAGAGGTAGGATTAGGGCATGATTTTTATTTTATTTTTTTAGGGAAGAGGGGTAGGGTTTAGTTTTTCTTTACAAATTTAAAAGGGAAATTTACATAGGAAGACAAGGAAAATGAAATGGGAAATGGGGAAAAATGATTACAAGGGAATACCTTAAAACAGCATAAAACCCTAGCCATTTTTTACAATATTAAACCACAGCCACATGGAGCTTTTCTCTTGCAAATATAGATCTTTAAAAATGCAATCACGATTTCCTTTGACCATAACAAGCAACAATTTTTAAGTTGGAGGGCCTACCTTAGGCAATTCGGTGATTTTGGTGGTTCCTTGGATGAATTTGTAGGCAATTTGATAAGGAGGCCGCTGACAGGTCGCGCGCCTCACCCAACGGGTCGCGCGCCACTGACGGGTCGCGCCCGTTAAAAAATTGCACTGTCGGAGGGCGCCTGACGGGTCGCGCGCCTCTGACGGGTCGTGCGCCTGGTCTGACGGGTCGCGCGCCTCTACAACTCACAAATTCGCCTCGAACTCACTAGCAATCACTTTCTCAATGATTTAGATGCACAATGAGGCTCGATGGAGGGAGATTGGGCTTTTATAACCTTGATTTGAATTAATTTCATGCCCAAACCCACTTTATAATGTTTTTCTTTGACACTTTATAAACTTGATGTTTTTGGTTTCCTTTTATCCTGAAATTGACTAATTTGATTCTTTTGCTCGATACTTTTTGCAGGGATAACATCTGAGGGATCTTGGCAAGGGAGCCAGGGTTACATGTTGTCCTTTGAAGCCTTTTGAAATTTTATAATTTTTTACAAAATTTCGAAAAATGGCCTTGGCTTTAAAAACAGGGTTTTTAAATCCAAGGTGAAATTTAACTATACAAGATAGAAAATTTCGAAGAAACACTTTGAAAAACATCCCTCTGGCTTGTCTGGCACTTATTGACCTTCAGAGATAATGACCTTGAAGACAAACCTGACCAAAACCCTATACCTAGAATTTGATTTCAAGACAAGACAAGTAAGCTTTAAAAGAGTTTAACGACTGAAACAACTTTGATCCAGCAATGCCAAGCGGGGAACAAAAACACCAGCTCCTCCATCAGGGTTATGGCATGCCTAATGGAATGCAAAAATTGACACTGATGAGACACCTACTTATGCAAATGCAAAGAGTTTTGATCGCTGATGGAGGGCTACTAGACCGACTCTAACAGGGTGGACTGGTTGCATTGAATATACAACCCTTGGTTGTTGAGGCAGTATTGGTACCCAACCGCTTGATGTAATTCTAGTTTGACCTGAACTTTGTTGTAAACTCCCATATGGTTGTTCTCCTGGAGGGAACAATGAAAAGGCATACTGCCCTCCATATGGTGGCAATCCAGTACTTAAAGGGTAGATTGGCCTTTGAAGACACATTGGATCAATTTTTTGAGTTTCAACATAAGAAACACCAGATGATAATCCAGATGAAGAAATAGGAACTGACCATGTCGTCGAAATAGTCCCTGATTGGACTTCGACTTGTGGTTGATAACTTGCCGGGACAGATGGTATACCAGCGAACATCGTTGGAGTAGCAGTAGGAGGCTCTGCCGCTGCTGCTTCAGATGACACAGTCCTGGATGTCGACGGTTGTTCAGACATATCTAGTCTATCCAAAAGATTTCCTAGCGATTCTACAAGAACTTGCGATGAAGGTAGACTAACTTCTAAGACCCACAAGGGAACAGTGATGTTATTCTAATTAAAATAAATTTTAGACGCTTTGACACAACTTGTTTTTTCAATTTTTAAGAGTCGAGAAAAAACAAAAGATGACTCTAGTCGCCTTCGATTTTTAATGATCCTGAAGTGACAAGTGCTCAGATGGAACTTTTCCTTTAAGGAGTCTGAAAAGGAACGAAAGAGACTACTCCGGAAAGCTAGACAGAGGGATTACCAAACCAATCGCAAAACTGCAGAATGCTTTTTACGGTACGGCAGTCAATCTTCCCGAATGTTGTGTTCAGTGCATTGCGATCGATAGGGTGGCAGACACGACTTCCTATGGATAAAGGATAAAGCCTATTGTCGTCTCCCAAAATATACTCGATGGTACGTGGGAGCACAAGTCCGTACTATCACTTATCATCTCAAAGTGGAGGAATCACCCAACCAACAGTGAAAAAAACAGTTACCAGGCTTTACGACGTCGTAATACGCCTCTAACCTAGACTTCTAGATGTTGTGCGTTAGGTTCCAAAGCGTTGTTAGATTCATTAAATTTATTTTATAGTTGATCTTGTTTAAGAAATTTTCCTTTCAGGTTCACCGCGTGATGTAGATGTACAATTCCTAAAATCCAATCTAAGATGATAAACAGTATTTTTATCTTCTTTGTGCAATGAAAATCCTAGCTACTAAGGAAAGAGAGACAGTATTCTTTCACCAAGAGCATAGAGCACACACTATATGCATTGTCCTAAATCAAACCAATCAAATAGTCTAAATGCAAATGCACATGCATGTATTTGTTTTCAGCCTTCTTAATATTTGAATGATAAAAAGAAAGCTAATGCGCAAATCTGAATTAATTTTCAAGCGACAATTACTAACAAGTTTCTTTCCAAAATCAAAATGAAGACAATGACAACACTTTACGATTTGGAAATGAAAACTTGCTTTCAACACTAGAAAAACTACTCATTCAGATCAAATATAATAGTAACAGGGTAATCGACTATCAAGGGCAATCGGACTCTCTTCTATGACTGAAAACAACACTTGCGACACTTTCATATCAAGAAACGACAGTACAATTACGTTACTTTTTTGCAAAGGAGAACTGAAAATGACTCAACAAATACACAAAAACATTTACAGTTCTTTGCACAATGGAGGCGGAATATCAGCAAGGAAAGGGGCTTCAAACAGAGGTGTACTGACCATAGGTAGCAAAACTCATGAATAGAACTGAAAAGAATGAACACAGAAACCAAAATTAAGGAACAATGCCTAGTCTGATCAGCGCACCTGTAACACAGTGAATTTGAAATGCAGCGCACCTACTACACTTGGGAAGTGTGCTGAATTTTAGATTCACAGAACAGAGAGTGCGCTGGGCCAGGGACGAGACTTTGCTTGGGTTCCAGGTCACAGTTTGTAGTTTAGTTCAGGGATTTTGGCCGAGCAAGTGGTAATCAGTAAATCAGCAACAGGGGTAGATCTAAGGAGGTTACTAGAGCCACCACAAGGGCAATTAGAGAGTTTGTAAATCAGTTGTTTAATTCATAAACAAAACCCGGAGGTTGACTGAAGTGGCATTTATCTACTTTGCATTTGCATAGCAAATGCAATTCGAAAGCTACCTGGCTCAACTTCAGGCTCCGTCTATAAGTTTATAAAATAAACAAATGTAGATTAACAAACAACCTAGTCACTCCCTAGCGGAGTCGCCATTTTGTTACAGGGAAAAGTGTCTATGCAGAACTGCTAATCCCACTAAGGTGTGGTAGCTACCTTAGAAACAAACAAAGTAAAACTACTTTTGTTTTCCTTTATGAAATATAGATGAGAGAAGAATAAAGGAGACCAACCTCTGTCTCGCGCTTGGTTCCTAGTTCGATTCCTCTCTCTTCTGATAGTCCTTTGCTACTTGCTTCCTTGTACACCCAGCTTCACAGAGTACCTGTAGAATCAAAGTAGCATAACACTATACAAGAACATGGATCTATTATCATAAACAATCTAGGATCAGATGTAAATTGACCATACAAATGCATGAAACATAAATGACACAAGAGTATGGAGGAAAACTTGAATAGCTTTATTGATAATCAAGAAAGAGCCAAGAGAGTTACAACCAGTTGTTCTGACCCAGCATCATCCTCTCAGAAAGTAAGACCTTCTTCACCTCATGCAAAGCTTAGATCACCCAACACTATGATGTTGCCTCAAGAAACCAACAGCAATTCCTTACAAGATGCAAAATTCCAGCCTCTGGATCTTTGGGATGAGGGATCCATATATAGATATCTGTAAGGGAGATGAGTCAGCTTGTAATTTGATTAGTGTCTTCCCTCTGATAGTTCTTGCTTCCACTTGGAGATTGATGATCTCTTACTCATTCTTGGTCGAATTCAGAATGGCAAGTGTCACAGGAGAAGTTTCTGGAAGATTCCATGCTTCTCCACCTCGCAGATTGACACTACAATTTGTCTCTTCTCGCCCATCACACCCCATAGAAGGGCTTTTTGAAATGCAACGCACCCACTGAGTGTACTTAGGTGAGATGCAACGCACTTTGCCTATGGAACAGGATTTGTTACAGGGAAAAGTGTCTATGCAGAACTGTTAATCCCACTAAGGTGTGGTAGCTACCTTAGAAACAAACAAAGTAAAACTACTTTCGTGTTCCTTTATGAAAGATATATGCGAGAAGAATAAAGGAGACCAACCTCTGTCTTGCGCTTGGTTCCTAGTTCGATTCCTCTCTCTTCTGATAGTCCTTTGCTACTTGCTTCCTTGTACACCCAGCTTCGCAGAGTACCTATAGAATCAAAGTAGCATAACACTATACAAGAACATGGATCTATTATCATAAACAATCTAGGATCAGATGTAAATTGACCATACAAATGCATGAAACATAAATGACACAAGAGTATGGAGGAAAACTTGAATAGCTTTATTAATAATCAAGAAAGAGCCAAGAGAGTTACAACCAGTTGTTCTGACCCAGCATCATCCTCTCAGCAAGTAAGACCTTCTTCACCTCATGCAAAGCTTAGATCACCCAACACTATGATGTTGCCTCAAGAAACCAACAGCAATTCCTTACAAGATGCAAAATTCCAGCCTCTAGATCTTTGGGATGAGGGATCCATATATAGATATCTGTAAGGGAGATGAGTCCGCTTGTAATTTGATTAGTGTCTTCCCTCTGATATTTCTTGCTTCCGCTTGGAGATTGATGATCTCTTACTCATTCTTGGTCGAATTCAGAATGGCAAGTGTCATAGGAGAAGTTTCTGGAAGATTCCATGCTTCTCCACCTCACGGATTGACACTGCCATTTGTCTCTTCTCGCCCATCACACCCCATAGAAGGGCTTTTTGAAATGCAACACACCCACTGAGTGTACTTAGGTGAGATGCAACGCACTTTGCCTATGGAACAGGATTTGTTACAGGGAAAAGTGTCTATGCAGAACTGTTAATCCCACTAAGGTGTGGTAGCTACCTTAGAATCAAACAAAGTAAAACTACTTTCATTTTCCTTTATGAAAGATAGATGAGAGAAGAATAAAGGAGACCAACCTCTGTCTCGCGCTTGGTTCCTAGTTCGATTCCTCTCTCTTTTGATAGTCCTTTGCTACTTGCTTCCTTGTACACCCAGCTTCACAAGTACCTGTAGAATCAAAGTAGCATAACACTATACAAGAACATGGATCTATTATCATAAACAATCTAGGATCATATGTAAATTGACCATACAAATGCATGAAACATAAATGACACAAGAGTATGGAGGAAAACTTGAATAGCTTTATTGATAATCAAGAAAGAGCCAAGAGAGTTACAACCATTTGTTTTGACCCAGCATCATCCTCTCAGCAAGTAAGCCCTTCTTCACCTCATGCAAAGCTTAGATCACCCAACACTATGATGTTGCCTCAAGAAACCAACAGCAATTCCTTACAAGATGCAAAATTCCAGCCTCTGGATCTCTGGGATGATGGATCCATATATAGATATCTGTAAGGGAGATGAGTCAGCTTGTGATTTGATTAGTGTCTTCCCTCTGATAGTTCTTGCTTCCACTTGGAGATTGATGATCTCTTACTCATTCTTGGTCGAATTCAGAATGGCAAGTGTCATAGGAGAAATTTTTGGAAGATTCCATGATTCTCCACCTCGCGGATTGACACTGCCATTTGTCTCTTCTCGCCCATCGCACCCCATAGAAGGGCTTTTTGAAATGCAACGCACCCACTGAGTGTACTTAGGTGAGATGCAACGCACTTTTCCTATGGAGTAGGTGAAATGATCCTGTTTTGACCAGTTCTGAGTAGTTTTTCATGGATAACTTCTAGGAGAAGCTGTAATCAGTTGACCTTGTTCCTTTAGGGGTTGGAACAACACTTTTAGGGACTTAGGAGCCCTTGGTTTATGGACATTTTATGCTTGGGGTTGCAGTGCCCAAAAATGTCTATAACAATGGCCAAGTGAACCTTGATGGTGTCTCTTTCACCTTGTCACCTACCACCATCTCAAAAGCAACAGGCATTCCAAATATTGGTGAACAGTGGAACAAAGGACAATATGTTGGCAGTATGATGAAGAGGCTAAAAGCTAAGCTAAAAAGAGCCTTGAGAAGCAAAAAAAGAGAAATATAAGCTCAAGAGCTTGGCTGAAGCCTCATTGGCCCAACAAAGCACCTAAAAAGGCTCACTCATGCCAAATTTCGAGAAATTTGGAGCATTTTTTGTCATTTTTGAATTTTTTAATGCAAAAAACAAGTTTTTTCAACAGGTGGCACTGCGCTTTTCTTGGGGGCATCCATTTACAAAAAGGTTTGCATTTTTGGAATCAGCATGAAAAAATTTGCAAGCTTAGAAATGGCTGAGAATTTTGGACAAGTTCTGGGTCTCCAAAAGGGCAAAAAACACCCAAAAATTGCCCTCTCTGCCACGTTTTTTCCACACAGGAAGTAGTCTTGGGAGATTCCATTTTTGGAGGGGCAAATGGACTCCAAATCCAAAAATTCAAGTTGCCCGAGAAAGTAGACTCACCAAGATTTATAATGAGCTATTCGGCACCTAATTTTGACTTCAGGAAGCCTTCCAAAAGTGGCCAAGAAAAAATGTTGCACATAGGATCAGTGGTGCTACGCATAGGAGGAAATTTGCCAATTTTGCTTGATTTTCCATAATTTCGCCCAGTTTGACTATCAGTTGACTTTTTCTCTTCTCCTTGGTAAATTTGTGATGTTAAATGATGTAATATGATGTAAATTTGATGAAAAAATGACTTGAGGGGGTAGATACATCAGTTAGAGGTAGTTTGACGTTGAATGAATCAGTTTCCATAGTTTTAGAGGCAAGTTGTTCCACGGCCTATTTTCTAGTTCCTAGTTTAGATGTTTTTGAAACAACTCCTTGACTCATGGATTCGACCCTTGATGGATAGCATAGGTGGTTTGATGCCTATATTATGTACTTTCTTAGTCATTTTTCAAGGTTGGACTCTTGTGGATGCATTAAGCTTCATTGGAAGTCACTTTTGCAGTTTGGCAAGGAAATGAACCAGGGTTTTGCAGCATTTTGTGGGATTCTTGTGGTAATGTGTCTTGGAATTGCTTCTTCCTTTGTTATTTAGTTTCTCTTATGTGTATATGTGCTAGCATCTACTTCTTTCTTCATCACTAAATGAATCAAGATAAATAAGTGGAATCCATTGATATTCAGTGCTCTGCTTTAAGGATACATTTAGTTTTTAATGTTTTCAGTTGTTTGAAGAGGACTCGTGAACCTTGCATGCCCTCTCCAACTCCTCATTGGTCTTAGACTTACCATCACATCCAATTCAAAGTGCCAAAACACTTGCCCACCTTGCCCCACAAAAATTCCTGTGAATCTGAGTTGATTTCCCGGACCCAAAACTGCCTTCTGCATTTGATCCAGCAACCAACCATCAAAATCAAACAAAATTCTCTGACCTAATATACCTAGCCTAAAATCAACATTTATTTTCAGTCATCTCCAGCCCTATTTTCCATATTCTAATTGAGATTGATAAGGAGAGAGCCCTCTCCTGACCTGGTAGGGCTAGCTACAAGGTTAAGAGTGGTTTAATGTTACCCTAGACTTTCCTTCCTTCAACCTGAGGTAGATTTAGGCACTTACAGCCTCAAAAGGACTCATCCTCGATGATTCTTGATCATTGTTGTTGTATGCAAAATCAACCATCGGAAGATACTCTTCCCACTTTCATTGTTTGATGCATCACATATATCTTCAACATGTCCTCCAATATCCTGTTGACCCTCTCAACCCACTATCAATATCGACCATCCTCCATGCCAATGACAGATCAAAACCAGAAATCCACATGCATATGCCATGCATGTCAAAACTAGTGAAGAAATCATACGTGCAACGCGGTACCTGCAAGAAAATCTGATGTAGCAATCTTGATAACTTCTTGTGCTTTCCTACTATTTTGTTTCCTTCTTGCTCCAAAAAGACAAGTACGCAATACCCTCCAAGACTTCTCCAAGAAACTCTAATTCTCCAAGAGTATGAGAGAGAGAGAGAGAGAGAATAATGAGAGATATCCAAAACTAAACTAACAAAAGGTTACCAATTAAATCTTAGAAGTATTTTTATTAATGAGGCCTCTATTTTCTTCATTTTCCATTATTTTCCTTCAATTTCCCCCTCACATGCAACCTATGACCTTTCACCTCCCTTTTCTCCTAATTTCCATTATTTTCATAAATAAATGTGCCAAAAATGCCATTTTTCCTTTCCAAAGCCTTAGCCATTTCCTTTTCCAATTTCCTTAGCCATAAACAATTACAAGTGATCCCCATCACTAGGATTATTCCCAACATTCAACTTGTAATAAGTGTCCATCATCCGTGGTTATAATTTTTCCTTTATTTACTTTTATTACATGGAATTTTCACCAGGGTTGTGACAGAACCCCCCCCTTGGGGGAACACCATCCTCAGTGTTCAACAACAACTATAACCACAAAATTGTTGTAAACAAAATTTATACTTTCGATGGAGCTTTATAACTTAGCTCAATTCAGTATTTACAATGATCACCACGTTTAAAAGAAAACCAACATAACAACACAATAACATGACATCAGAATAGCATACCGCATAGTGGAGCTTTATAACACAGCTCGTGGCGGTATTTACATCTATATACATATTCACATAAACCAACATCATCAAAACATATACCAAAACACACACCAAATCATATACTAAAACACCAAGCCAAAACTGCTTTGCCTCAAGCGATAAACAAGGAAGGATACATAACCCACATCTGATCGACCATCTCCCATGTAGCTTCATCCGGCCCAAAGTGCTTCCAT
This sequence comes from Pinus tabuliformis, assembly GCA_031772625.1. NCBI lineage: Eukaryota > Viridiplantae > Streptophyta > Pinopsida > Pinales > Pinaceae > Pinus > Pinus tabuliformis. The sequence continues at coordinate 814,872,104 of CM062805.1, read as the reverse complement.
TGCACCTTAACTTTCTCGATTGCTTGGTTCTAGAGTATGAGAACCTTTTTATGCAATATACACTGGGGCTTTAGCTAGAATTTTCCATCTAGTCCCACCTACAATATAGACCAGTCAATCACATGATCAACATCCTTAACATACTTCTTAAGCAAAGATACATGGAAAACATCATGGACTTTCACTGTCGGAGGTAGTGCAAGTCAATAGGCTAGTGGCCCAATCCTTTCAATGATACTGAAGGGTCCATAAAACCGTGGTGCCAACTTGGCTCATGATCCAATCCACAAGGATATATTCTTCAGTTTGATGTGCAAGTACACTTGTTCCCCAACTTGGAACTCTTTGAACAACATGTTCCTATCTGCATAACTCTTCCTCCTATTTTTTTCTTCCTTTAGATTCTTTTTGATCACCTGTATTTCTTATTCCGTGTCCGCCAACATATCTATTCCAATCAATACCCTGCTAACTAGATCACTCCAAATAATGGGAGTTTTGCAACTCCACACATTCAATGCCTCAAAAGGACTCATCCTCAATGATTCTTGATAATCGTTGTTGTATGCAAACTCAACCATCGGAAGATACTCTTCCCACTTTCATTGTTGATGCATCACATATATCTTCAACATGTCCTCCAATATCCTGTTGACCCTCTCTTTATGTCCATCTCTATGTGGATGATAAGTCATGCTAAAGGCCAACTCTATGCCCAAACCTGTAAAAAACTCCTTCCAAAACTTCGAAGTGAACTTCGCATCCCGGTCTAAGACATTCTTCTTCAGGACACCATGAAATCTGATGACATCTCGGATAAATACCTGTGATACATCACTAGTTGATAATGTAGACTTCACCGAAATGAAATGTGCAACCTTTTTTAACATGTCCACAATAACCATAATGGAATCATGTTGTCTCATTATCTTCGGAAAACCTGTAATGAAATTCATGGAAATAACCTCCCATTTCCACTCTAGGATCCCAATCGGCTGTAGCAGTCCACTTGGAAGCTTACATTCTGCTTTCACTCGCAGACAATCAAAACATCTAGCCACGAAATCTGCAAGATCCCTCTTCAGATTCAGCCAATAATAAAATATCTTCACATCTCTCAGTAGTATTTTGATACCCTGTTGTTTTAGACATATTTGGGCACTACAACCCCAATCACATATGTCGACAAAACAAGGGGTCTCAAAACCCTAAAAGTGTTGTTTCATACCCTAAAGGATCAAGGTCAACTAATTACATCATTTCCTAGAAGTTCTCCCTGAAAAACTGCTCAGAACTGGTCAAAACTGGACCATATAGGTTGCTCCATGCTGAGGGTGTGGTGCATCTCACCTGCTACACACAAAGGGTGTGATGCATACTGAAAATCCCTTCTGTAGGGTGTGATGAGTGAGAGCAGACAAATGGCAGAGGCAGTTTGCTAGGTGGAAACTCAAAGAATCTTCTAGAAACTACTCATATGACACTTGCCTCTTTGAATTGGCCGAGGGATGAGTAATATATCATGAAATCTCCAAGTGGAACCAAGAACTATCAGTGAAATGACACTAATAAAAATCCCAGAAGCTGACTCACTCCCCTGCATATATCTATATATGGATCCCTCATCTTAGAGATCTAGAGGCTGGAATTTTGTAATTTGTAAGGAAGTGTTGTTGGTTTCTCTTTGAGACATTGTATTGCTGGGTGATCTTGCTTTTTATGAGGTGAAGAGGGCTTTCATGTTGGGAGGATGATGCTGGATCAGACAGCTGGGTTGTAATCCTCTCTTCTTCTAATTCTATCAATAAAGCTATTTGAGTTTTCCTCCATATACGTGTATATTTCTTAATCTTGTATTTGTCTATGCATTTGTATGGTTAATGTACATCTGATTCTACATTGTTTATGGTTATCGATCTCTATGCTTTGATGGTATTTTTTTGCTTTGACTCTACAGGTGTTCTTTGAAGTGGGACAAGGGAAAAAGGAGTGGCGAAGCTTTATCAAAGGAGAGAGGAAACAAGCAAGGAGCCAAGCGAAATACTCTGCTTCTCTCTCATCTATCTCACATAAAGGAAAACATAAGTTACTTTGAATTTTTTGTTTCTAAGATAGCTACCCGTCTTAGTGGGACTAGTAGCTCTGAATGGACACTAGTTTTCCTGGAAACAAAATGGCAACTCTGCTGGGGAGTGAATAGTTTGTTTATTTGTTACTGTTGTTTGCTTTATAAACTACAGACAGAGCCTGAAGTTAAGCCAGCTAGCCTTCTAACTTCTTTTGCTATGCAACTGCAAAGTAGATCAACGCTGCTTCAGTCAATGTCCAGGTTGGTTTATGAACGACCTGGTGTTATAGACATTTTTGGGCACTACAACCCCAATAATAAATGTCCATAAATCAAGGGCTCTTAAGTCCCTAAAAGTGTTGTTCCAACCTCTAAAAGAACAAGGTTAACTGATTACATCTTCTCCCAGAAGTTCTCCATGAAAAACTACTCAGAACTGGTCAAAACTGGACCATCTCACCTGCTCCATGGTCAAAGTGCGCTGCATCCCACCTAAATACACACGGGAGGTGCGATGCATACTGGAAAGCCCTTCTATGGGGTGTGATGGGCGAGAGTGGAAAAATGGCAGGGTCAATCTGCAAGGTGGAGGATCATGGAATCTTCCAGAAACTTCTCCTGTGACACTTGCCTCTCTGCATTCGCCCAGGGATGAGTAAGAGATCATCAATCTCCAAGTGGAATCAAGAACTATCAGAGAGAGGACACTAATCAAATCTCAAAAGCTGACTCACCCGCCTTGCAAACATCTATATATGGATCCCTCATCCTAGAGATCCAGAGGCTAGAATTTTGTATCTTGGAAGGAAGTGCTGCTGGTTTCTTGGTGCAACATCATAGTGTTGGGTGATCTAAGATTTTCATGAGGTGAAGAAGGGCTTTATTGCTGAGAGGATGATGCTGGGTCAGAATAATTGGTTGTAATCCTGTTTTTTATTCTTGATTATTAATAAAGCTATTCAATTTTTCCTCCACATTCTTGTATGATTGATGATATATGCATTTGTGTGGTCAATATATATCTGGTCCTATATTGTTTATGATAGTAGATCTATGTTATTAGATAGTGTTATGCTGCTTTGATTCTACAGGTGCTCTTTGAAGCTGGGTAGATGAGGAAGCGAGTGGCAAAGATCTATCAGTAGGGAGAGGAATCAAGCAAGGAACCAAGCACAAGATAGAGGTTGGTCTCCTTTATTCCGCTCTTATCTATTTCTCATAAAGGAAAACGAAAGTGGTTTTAGTTTGTTTGTTTCTAAGGTAGCTACCAACCTTAGTGGGACTAGGAGCTCTGCATAGACACTAGATTTCCTGATAACAAAATGGCAACTCAACTGGGGAGAAAATATATTGTTTGTTTGTCTATGTTTTTTTACTTTATAAACTTACAGACAGAGCCTGAAGTCAAGACAGCTAGCCTTCGAACTGTATTTGCTATGCAAGTGCAAAGTAGATCAATGCTGCTTCAGTCTATCTCTGGGTTTTGTTTATGAACTGAACAATTGATTTACAAGCTCTCTAATTGCCCTTGTGGTGGCTCTAGTAACCTCCTTAGATCTATCCCTATGATTTATTTACTGATTACCACTTGCTCGGTCTAAATCCCTGAACTGAGCTGCAAACTATGACCCGGAACCCAGTTGAAGTCTCGTCCCTGGACCATCGCACTGTCTCTTCTTTGGAATCTGGATGCATCGCACTTCCCGAGTGTAGTAGGTGCGCTGCATCTCATTTTCCCTGTGTTACAGGTGCGCTGATCAGACCAGCCCTCTTCTGCTCTTATATTTTTGTTTTTGTGTTCACTCTTTTCAGCTCTATTCAGGAGTTTTGTTGTCTGTAGTCAGTGTACCTCTGTTGAAACACCCTTCCTTGCCATTATTCCGCCTCCATTTTGCAATGAATTGTAAATGTTTTTATGTATTGTGATACATTTTCAGTTCTCTTTACAAAGAAGTAGTGTAATTGAACTGTCGTTTCTTGATTTGAAAGTGTCGCAAGTGTCGTTTTTCAGTCATAGAAGAGAATCTGATTGTTCTTGATAGTCGATTACACTGTTACTCTTGTATTTTGATTTGAATTAGTAGTTTTTCAAGTGTCGAAAGCAATTTTTCAGTTCCAAATCGCAAAGTGTCGTCATTGCCTTCATTTTGTTTTAAAAAGAAACTTGTTAGTAATGTCGCTTTGAAAAATAATTCAGATTTGCGCTTAGCTTTCTTTTTATCATTCACACATTAAGAAGGCTGAAAACAAATACATGCATGTGCATTTGCATTTAGACTAATTGTTGGTTTGATTTAGGACAGTGCATATAGTGTGTGCTCTCTGCTCTATGTTGAAAGAATATCATCTCTCTTTCCTTAGTAGCTAGGATTTTCATTGCAAAAAGAAGATTGAACGATTGTTTATCATCTTAGATTGCATTTTAGGAATTATATATCTACATCACGCGGTGAACCTGAAAGGCAAATTTCTTAAGCAAGATCAACTGTAAAATAAATTTAATGAACCTAAAAATGCTTTGGAACCTAACGCACAACATTTAGAAGTCTAGGCTAGAGACGTATTCCGGCGTCGTAAAGCCTGGTAACTGTTGTTTTCATTGATGGTTGGGTGATTCTTCCACTTTGAGACAATAAGTGCTAGTACGGACTTGTGCTTCCACGTACCGTCGAGTATATATTGGGAGACCACAATAGGCTTTATCCTTTATCCATAGGAAGCCATGTCTGTCGCCCTATCGATTGCAATGCACTGAACACAACATTCGGGAAGATTGACTGTCGTACCGTAAAAAGTATTCTGCAGTTTTGCGATTGGTTTGGTAATCCCTCTGTCTAGATTTCCAGAGCAATCTCTTTCATTCCTTTTCAGACTCCTTAAAGGAAAAGTTCCATCTGAGCACTTGTCACTTCAAGCTCATTAAAAATCGAAGGTGACTAGAGTCATCTTTTGTTTTTTCTCGACTCTTAAAAATTAAAAAAACAACTTGTGTCAAAGTGTCTAAAATTTATTTTAATCGGAATAAATATCACCTTTCCTACATTGGTCTTAGGTTGAGAAAAATGGAGTCCACCAACCAAGGAGTTCCCCTTGGGGGAAATCCTAGTCCTTTCTCCTCTTGGGGAGATGTTGGCGCACCCCACATGGCCACATTGTCACTTCCAGGATTGACAATCGGCTTGCCCGTATGGCTCTTCTCAACCTCTATCGTTCAGAACACCATGATTCCTAAACAATCAAGTCAGAAACTAAGCGATACCAGAGTTACCCCCCAACCTTCTACTTCATCCAATTCTTCCTCTCCTCCTTCCTCTTCGCTTGATGAAGCTGGTAAAGCCAAAAATCTAGTAACCGAGAAGAAGAAGGAGAATAAGAAGAAAGAGAAGAAGAAGAAGGAGCCAAAAGAGAAAAGGGGCAACCATGCATCGTCTAGCGAAAATTCACGCATTGCACCGTCCATGCCTAAATCGCCATGTGCCATTTGCAAAGGAGACCACTATCATCGAGATTGTCCTTGCATACCTTGGATCTTAAGGGACTGGTCTCCTCGTTTGCACAATCCGGTGTCATCAACCTCTGATGATCATGTTGAAAATACACCATCGACTAGTGAAAGTGAAGCTCCTGGACAAAAAGGAAAATGTAAATTTCATTGTAAACTGTGTGAAGGCGATCACGCCGTCCACCATTTCCCTTCTTAGATGAGGCTAAAAGAGTTTTGGACGACCGTCCAGTTTCACCGTTATGACTTCCTCCTGGATATAAGAAACTCTTGCCGAGTCCGTCACTAGTTGAAAATCTTGCTGACACACCATTATGGTCGGCCGAAGTGTCTGTCATTGAAGATAAACCATCTGAATCCACACCAGACGAAAGACAAAATGTTGAGGCGGTAGATGACCTGGTCTTTCCTTCAGAGGATCCATCTTCAGATGATACAGTCACCGGGGAGAACAAGAACGACACCATCCATATTCTCTTCGTAAGCACAGACTCCGATGAACATGGGGGCAGTCTACCCATTCCTTTACCACAGGAAGGAAGTTCGTCAGAGTCATATCTGGCCATCTATTCGGTCCCACCACCAAGCAACCTAGTTGTTCCTTCGATTGGAATCTACTAGGCAGACCCCACTTACCGGCTAGTGTACCATTTCAAATCATTGCTCAAATATACAGAATGGTCATGGCCGGTACCATCATAGATGAAGGGGATTCTATGAGTATCCTTTCCTCAACTGTTTGGAAAGCGCTTGGTTCGCCACCGCTTTTGCCTGAAATGAGAAATATAACAGGCTTTGATAAAGGAACCATTCGACCGTTAGGGATCCTTCCCAATGTGTCGATAACATTGAGAAGAAAAACCATTCACATGAACGTAATGGTAGTCCAAGGACCCATGGATTATAATCTACTCCTTGGACGTGACTATAGTTATTGCATGGGAGCCATTGTCTCCTCACTCTTTAGAGTAATGTGTTTTCCGCATGAAGGAAGAGTGGTCAAGCTCGTAGACCAGCTTTCATTCCCCGATTCACACATAGCAAATAGTCATATACCATCCCTGAATGGTCTTTTCATGCAAGGAATGTCTCATTAATCCCCAGTCTGTCCTCCTAATGAGCGCGAGTGATTCGGAGGATATGACTGAAACCCAAGGGGAATGCACCCTGGCCTGTTTTGACAGGAAAAACTTGGGTATAGGGTAGGTTTCCACGAAGGATATATGACTCGTTGACACACCCATCCGTTTAGGAAAATGGGGTTAAACCGGAATAAGATACCTCTGTTAAAAGGTAGGTCTTTCCCGATAAAACAAATGTTTTCTCTGCAAATTGAGGGGTAACCTGGAAACTCTACTTTGCTATACCTGGGGGCATGCAAACCTTTTGGCATGCAAGCGAAGAGCGACCATTTATTTTTTAAATTTGTAGGTCCTCTAACCCTTTAAACTCATAGGATTGGTCGTTTCCTAACTTGCATAAAGAAAGGATGCAGGGCAAAGCTTTAAAAAATGCCATTTTTAAATGAGACATCCTTATTATACGACTGGATCGAGCAGTTTTAACGCAGAATTCAAGCTCGTTAAAAAATAAACATAAGCAATGAGAAAATGTTTCCCCAGAGTTTAAGCTCATTAAAAAATAAACCATTTTCCGGTAAATAACCATTGTGAATGTATTATCATCAGCCTTTGAAGCCTTGGTCGTGTTCTCATCATCACCTCCACTCTGTATTGGCCGATCATTCACCTCCATTTGATTTTTTACCCTTTTTGAGGAATAGCTACGAAGAGTGATCATGTTAGCCATCCTTGTGACACTGTCGTGATTGGAAAATTCCAAACCTTACCTGGAATCAGCTGCTACTAAAATTTATCACTCGTTCCTCAAAAAACGAGCCTTCTTTAAGCTCTTTTCAACTGACTCAGAAAATATGAAAAGATTGCCGAGCAATTGGCCTCTCCAGCTCGTTAAAGTGACCGGAAGTGCTATCCCTCCTTTAGATTTTAATCTTTTTGGACCTGCGGGATTATTACACAAAAAGATCGAGCGCTTGTTTTGTTCGGCTCGTTAAAATTACCGAAAATTCATCCCTTTTGCATTGTTTTATAATTTTTCGGACTCAAGGGATTATATGAAGAAAAAGGATTATTGGAGTTTTCTTTACATCCCTTTTTCAGACTCTCTAAATTTGAAAAGGACCAAGTTATCCTTGTCATTAAACTCGTTAAAACCTAATAGCGACAAACTTGTCCATATAGACAAGAATGAGTTTCACTATCGCTAGGCTCGTTAAAACATAGCGATGGGTTTGCCCGAAGGGAAAATTATAGAACAAGCATATGTTATCCTCCTCAAGCTTGAAAAAAATAAAGAGGTACTGGTCAGCAATGACTGGGAAAAAATTGGGAAGAAAACTTGAAGAAACTTTATTGGTAGCAAGTCGCTCTTGAACATGACACTTTCACTCCGCATCCAAGTCGGGTTGGGTTGTTTCGTTCACTGGTCATATCACCATGGGTCCATCACACCATCCATATTTGGGGTTAACGCTACCAATCCATCATGTCAGTGTCGCCGATATGTTCAAGGGAAGTCACTCAGAGAATTCACCTGTGTCTCATCCACTGCAATACATTTACGCTCCATCCTTTCATGACCGCCACCCTGAACCTTATATCATCATATCGTTTTCACCTCCATTAAAATAATTTGCTCTGTTCTGTATCATTGATGTGGGATTTGCTAAGGTCCTCCTATGACGGATCGCTTCTTTTCGACATCAGCTCATTATCCAAGAAGTCGATCTAGGAACAACCCTTTCAGTACTTTGAAGCTTGCATGCATCAATGGAAAATTTCTCACTTCCGGCGACAGGTTTACATCAATGGCCTTCGACCGAAAGATTTTGCGTGGTGTTCGACGCCAAGTCCCTTATTAACACTACGTGAATTGTATTGTAGTAACTTGAGGGTCATCATCATTATCGGTGATTCCTCTCACGCCTATTAATAGCTTACATCATTGGCTGGTAATCAGGCAATGTATTTCCATGTTCGACTCCAGAACATCTCTCACATGGATCGACTTGTACTTTCAGTGAAGATCGAACGAGATTGAAGACCCCAGATCTAGTTTCATCCATCCGAGCTGCGATATATATTTAGGAAAATAAAGACATCAAATGTACATCATTACTGCATAGATAATCATCCAATCCAAGGGATGATGGCTCTACTAGAATCATCAGTCTACACTCAGATGATTGTCTGTCTTATGTACATGAAAATGAATTTATAAATCTGAGCATGGGAATGCCCGCCTCAGCTAGATCATGAAAATATTATGAAGATAATGTATTGTATTGTATCTTATTACAGGTCACCTTCCAGCTTGAAAAAACTTCAAATCCTCATGATAAAGCATTTCACCCAATATCAACATATTGACGACCTCATGCTTTAGGGGGCAACTTTTATGGAAATTTTTGGGCACTGCAACCCCAATAATAAATGTCCATAAACCAAGGGCTCTTAAGTCCCTAAAAGTGTTGTTCCATCCTCTAAAAGAACAAGGTTAACTGATTACATCTTCTCCCAGAAGTTCTCCATGAAAAACTACTTAGAACTGGTCAAAATTGGACCATCTCACCTGCTCCATGGTCAAAGTGTGCTGCATCCCACCTAAATGCACACTGGAGGTGTGATGCATACTGGAAAGCCCTTCTATTGGGTGCGATGGGAGAGAGTGGACAAATGGCAGGGTCAATCTGCAAGGTGGAGGATCATGGAATCTTCCAGAAACTTCTCCTATGACACTTGCCTCTCTGCATTCACCTAGGGATGAGTAAGAGATCATCAATCTCCAACTGGAATCAAGAACTATCAGAGAGAGGACACTACTCAAATCTCAAAAGCTAACTCACCTCCCTTGCAAACATCTATATATGGATCCCTCATCCCAGAGATCCAGAGGCTGGAATTTTGTATCTTGGAAGGAAGTGCTGCTGGTTTCTTGGTGCAACATCATAGTGTTGGGTGATCTAAGCTTTTCATGAGGTGAAGAAGGGCTTTCTTGCTGAGAGGATGATGCTGGGTCAGAACAGTTGGTTGTAATCCTCTTTGCTATTCTTGATTATTAATAAAGCTATTCAATTTTTCCTCCACATTCTTGTATGATTGATGATATATGCATTTGTGTGGTAAATATATATCTGGTCCTATATTGTTTATGATAGTAGATCTATGTTCTTGGATAGTGTTATGCTGCTTTGATTCTATAGGTGCTCTTTGAAGCTCGGTAGACAAGGAAGCGAGTGGCAAAGATCTATCAGAAGGGAGAGGAATCAAGCAAGGGACCAAGCACAAGACAAAGGTTGGTGTCCTTTATTCCCCTCTTATCTATTTCTCATAAAGGAAAACGAAAGTGGTTTAGTTTGTTTGTTTCTAAGGTAGCTACCAGCCTTAGTGGGACTAGCAGCTCTACATAGACACTAGATTTCCCGATAACACCTGGTGGTAGCTCGATAACCTCATTAGATCAGACCCTATACTTTATGTTTACTGTCTATCATTAGCTCAGCCAAAATCCCTGAACTTAGCTGCAAACTGTGGGTGAAAACCAAGCTCAGTCTCGTCCCTGGACCATTGCACTATCTCTCATTGGCAGTCTAGATGCATCGCACCTCCCATGTGCTGCAGGTGAGATGCATCCCTGTTTTCCTGAAGGACAGGTGCGATGATTGAATGACACTGTTTCTGCCTCCAGATTTTGGTTTTTCCTCATTGTTTCCAGCTCTATTCAGTAGTTTTGTTGTCTATGATCAGTATATCACTGTTGAAACCTTCTTCCTTCACATTATTCAGCCTCCATTGATAAGGAATTGTGAATTTTTTTAATGTTTTTTTCATCATTTACACTCCTCCTTTGCAAACAGTAGCTTACTCAAACTGTCGTCTTTTGATTCGAAAGTGTCGCAACTGTCATTTTTAGTCAAGAAAAAGAGTGTCGTAAAGTCTTCCTCTTTTAGATAGTCGATTACACTTTTTCCATTATATTTGGTTTGAATTATCAATTCTTTGAAGTGTCGAAAATAGTTTTCCATTCGAAAGAGAAAGTGTCATCTTATTCTTCCTTTCATTTTTTGAAAAGAAATTGTTAAAGTGTCACTTCGAAGAAAAGTAGTTCAGATTTGTATTTAGTTTTCTTTTTGTCATTCTCACATTAAGGGAACTGAAAAAAAAATACATGCATGTGCATTTGCATTTAGACTACATACAGAAATTGATCTAGGAAAAGTTCATTTAGTGTGTGCTCTCTTCTCTATGTTGAAAGAATCATATTTTTCTTTCCTTAGTAGCTAGGATTTTCATTGCTAAAAGAAAATAAATAATTGTTTATCATTTTAGATTGCATATTTAGGAGTTGTACATCTACATCACGTGGTGAACCTTAAAAGGCAAACTTCTTAAGAAATATCAACTATAAAATAAACCTCAATGAACATAAAAATGCTTTGGAACCTAACGCACAACAACTAGAAGTCTAGGCTAGAGACGTATTTCGGCATCGTAAAGCCTGGTAACTATCGTTTTCATCGTAGGTTGGGTGATTCCTCATCTTTGATATGCCAAGTGCTAGTACGGACTTGTGCTTCCATGTACCATCGAGTATATATAGAGAGACCACAATAGGCTGATATCCTTTATCCTTAGGAAGCCGTGTCTGCCACCCTATCAATCGCAATGCACTGAACACAACATTCAGGAAGATTGACTACCGTATGTAAAGTCCTCAGTAATTTCTCTATAATTTACCACCGAGGTGTATATTGCAGTTTTGCGATTGGTTTGGTAATCCCTCTGTCTAGATTTCCAGAGTAGTCACTTTCGTTCCTTTTCAAACTCCTTAAAAGAAAAGGTCCATCTGAGCACTTGCCTCTTCAGGCTCATTAAAAATCGAAGGCAACTAAAGTCATCTTTAGCTTTTTCTCGACTCTTAAAAATTGAAAAAGCAAGTTGTGTCAAAGCGTCATAAAATTTATTTTATTCGGAATAACATCACTATTCCCTCGTTGGTCTTAGGTTGAGGAAATGGAGTCCACCAATCAAGGATTTCCCCTTGGGGGGACTCCTAGTCCCTTCTTCTCATGGGGATATGTTGGTGCTCCACACATGGCTACATTGTCCCTTCCAGGACTCACAATTGGCGTACCAGTATGGCTATTCTCGACCTCTATCGTTCAAAACACCATAATTCCTCAGCAATCAAATCAGCAACCAGATGATACTGAAGTTTCTCCCCCACCTTCCACTTCGTTTGTTTCTCCCTCTCCTTCTTCTTCTTCGCTTGGTGAAACTAGTAACACTAAAAACCAAGTAACTGAGAAGAAGAAGAAAGGGAAGGAGAAGAAGAAGAAGAAGCCAACAGCGAAAGGGGGCAACCATGCATCGTCTAGCAAAAATTCACACACTGCACCATCCAAACCCAAATCTCTGTGTGTCATTTGCAAAGGAGACCACTATCATCGATATTGTCCCTGCATCCCGTGGATCTTGAGAGACTAGTCTCCCCGCTTGCACAATCCAGTGTCTTCAACCTCTATCGATCATGTTGAGAGTACAACATCAACTAGTGAAAATGAAGTCAATGGGAAAAAGGAAGATCTAAGTTTCCTTGTAGGTTGTGTGAAGGCGATCATGCCCTCCACTGTTGCCCTTTCCTGGACGAAGCTAAAAGAGTCTTGGATAACCATCCTGCTTCACCGCAGCGACTTCCTCCTAGATACAAGAAACTCTTGCCAAGTCCATTGCTAGTTGAAAATCCGACTGACACACCTCTGTTGTCGGTCTAAATGCCTATCATTGAAGATAAACCCTCTGAGTCCACACCGAACCAAAGTCAATATGTCGAGATGGTAGTCGACCCAGTTTTGTCTTCAGAGAGTCCCCCTTCAGATGATACAGTCTCCAAAGAGAATGAGAACGACACCGTTCAAATTATTTTTGTTAACACAGAATCCGATGAACATGGGGGAAATCTACCCATTCCTCTACCATAGGAGAGAAGTTCCTCAGTTCAAGAGATTCATTTGGCCGTTTATTCGGTCCTTCCTCCAAGCAATCTAGTCGTTTCCTTTGATTGGAATCTACTAGCGAGACCCCACCTACCATCTAATGTACCATTCTGAATCATAGTACAAGCTTACAGAATGGTCATGGCTGGTACTATCATAGATGAAGGGGCTTCTGTGAGTAACCTTTCCTTAATTGCTTAGAAAGTGCTTGGTTCACCATCACTTCTGCCTAAGATTCAAAATCTATCCGAGTTCAATAAAGGAACCCGTCGACCATTAGGGATCCTTCCAAATTTTCCTATAACTTTGAGAAGGAAAACCGTTCATCTGAACGTGATGGTAATCCAAGGGCCTCTAAATTACAATCTACTCCTTGGACGTGACTACATTTACAGCATGGGAGCTATTGTTTCCTCACTCTTTCGGGTGATGTGTTTCCCGTATGAAGGCAGAATGGTCCAGCTCGTTGACCAGCTTTCATTCCCCAGTTCAAACACGGCTACTAGTCAAATGCCATCCCTAAATGGTCTTTTTGCCCAATTAATGTCTCATCAACCTCCAGTCCATCCACCTGATGACCGCGAGTGATTCGGTGAATGTGACTAAACCCAGGGGGCATGCACCCTGGTCTGCTCTGGCAGGAAAACAATAGATATAAGGTAGGTTTCCTCGTAGGATATATGACCAATCTGACACACCCGTCCATTTAGGAAAATGGGATCAGTCTGGAATAAGATTTCCTCATCGAAGGTTATGTGATTGGAAGCTCCCACCATTCACCTTTGTCTATTTCGATGGACAAAGCCAAGGAAGTATTTTGGTTGCTACGTGGATGAAATAACCTTGCTTTAATGCAAGAACTTCCATATGGTAACCTGGAAACTTTGCTTTTCTTTATACCTGGGGGCATGCAAACTTTTTGTACGCAAGTGAAAAGCAACCAGCGTAACTCTAACCCCATAGTTTTTACTAACTTCAACTACCTAAGTTAGGTGATTGGTCTGATCCACCATTCACCTTTGTCAAGATTGGCGGTGACAGCAAAGTAAAGGAAATGTTTCCCGACAAGAAACTATCCTGCCTAACCTTAGTAGTTCATTAACCCTTAGGACAGTAGTTGGTCGTTCCTAGCTTGCATACAAAAGGCTCGGAGAAAATCTTCGCATGGGGCAAGCTCCCTAAAAAATGAACCTACTAATGAGAGACATCCTTAATATACGATTGGTACGAGCATGTTTCAGCGAAGTTCAAGCTCGTTAAAAAATAAACCTAGCAATGAGCATATGTTCCACCAGAGTTCAAGCTCATTAAAAAATGAACCCACCTTCGGTAAATAACCTTTGTGATCGCATTGCTATCAACTCTTGAGCCTTGGTCATGTTCTTACCATCACCTCCACTTTCTAGCCAACCATACACCTCCACCTGATTGTTTACCCTTTTGAGGAACAGCTACGATGATTGATTTTATTAGCCACCTTATTTACACTGCCGTGATTGAAAAGTTCCAAACTTACTTGGAACCAGTTGCTATCCTAAAATATCACTCGTTCCTCAAAATCGAGTCTCCTTTAAGCTCTTTTTTGACTCGTAAAATATGAAAATATTGTTGAGAAATTGGCCTCTCCAGCTCGTTAAAGTGATTGGAAGTGCCATCCCTCCTATATATGTTAATATTTTTGGACCTGATGGATCATTACACAAAAATATTTAGCGCTTGTCTTTTTCGGCTCGCTAAAGTGATCGGAAAAGTCATCCCTTTCGTATTATTTTATACTTTTTCGGACTTAAGGGATTACACTATGAAATAGGACTACTGGAGTTTCCTTTCTGTCTCTTTTCAGACTCTCTAAAACTGAAAAGGACCAAGTTATCTTTGTCATTAAACTCGTTAAAACAATAGTGACAAACTTGTCCATACAGACAAGAGCGAGTTTCACTTTCGCTAGGCTCGCTAAAACATAGCGACAGGTTTGCCCGAAGGGAAAATTATAGAACAAACATATGTTATCCTCCTCAATCTTGACAAAAATAAAGAGGTACTGGTCAGCAATGACTGGGGAAAATGGAATAAAACTTGAAGAACTTCATTGGTAGTAGGTCACTCTTGAACATGACACTTTCACTCCATCACCATGATTGAGTCGGGTTGGGTTATTCCATTCACTGGTCATATCACCATTGGTCCTCCGTACCATCCATTTTGGGGTTAACGCTACCAATCCATTCCAGTGTTGTCGATATGTTCAAGAGAAGTCGCTTAGAGAATTCACCGACCCAGCTAACACCTCATCCGCTGTAATACCTTTACGCTCCATTTTTCATGACCACCACCCTGAACCTTGTATCATCAGATCATTTTCACCTCCACAAAATAATTTGCTTTGTTCCGTGTCGTAGATGTGGGATTCATTAAGGCCCTCCTACGACAGGTCACTTCTTGTCGACATCATCTCATTATCCAAGAAGTTGACTTAGGAACAACCCTTTCAGTACTTTGAAGCTTGCATGCCTCAATGGCAAGTTTCTCACTTTTGGCGACAGGTTTACATCAATGGCCTTCAAGCGAAAGATTTCGTGTGGTGTTCAACATTGACTCATGTTTTCACACCACGTGAATGATACTGCAGTACCTTAAGTGTCATTATCATTATCGGTGATTCCTCTTGCGCCTGTTAACAAATTACATCATTGGCTGGTAATTAGGTGATGTCTTTCCATGTTCGACGTCAGAACATCTTTTCACATGGATCGACTTCTACTTTGGGCTAAGATTGAACAAGTTTGAAGACCCCTGATCTAGTTTCATCCATCCGGGCTGCGATATATTCAGGAAAATAAAGACATCAAATGTACACCATGGCTGCACAGATAATCATCCAAGCTAAGGGATGATGGCTCTACCAGAATCATTAGTCTGCCACATAGACGATTGTCTGTCCTATGTACATAAAAATGAATTTATAAAGCTAAGCATGGGAATTCCTGCCTCAGCTAGATCATGAAAATATTATGAAGATAATGTATTGTATTGTATCTTATTACAGGTCACCTGCCAGTTTGAAAAACCGCGGATCCTCACGATAAAGCATTTCACCCGACATCAGAAGATTTACGACCTCATGCTTTAGGGGGAAACTGTTATAGACATATTTCGGCACTACAACCCCAATCACATATGTAGATAAACCAAGGGCTCTCAAAACCATAAAAGTGTTGTTTCATACCCTAAAGGATCAAGGTCAACTGATTACATCATTTCCCAGAAGTTCTCCCTAAAAAACTGCTCAGAACTGGTCAAAACTGGACCATACAGACTGCTCCATGCTGAGGGTGTGATGCATCTCACCTGCTACACACAAAGGGTGTGATGCATACTGAAAATCCCTTCTGTAGGGTGTGATGAGCGACAACAGACAAATGGCAGAGGCAGTTTGCTAGGTGGAAACTCAGAGAATCTTCTAGAAACTACTCATATGACACTTGCCTCTCTGAATTAGCTAGGGATGAGTAGGAGATCATGAAATCTCCAAGTGGAACCAAGAAATATCAGTGAAATGAAACTAATCAAAATCCCAGAAGCTGACTCACTCCCCTACAGATATCTATATATGGATTCTTCATCCTAGAGATCCAGAGGCTGGATTTTTGTAATTTGTGAGGAAGTGTTGTTGGTTTCTCTTTGAGACATTTTATTGTTGGGTGATCTTGCTTTTTATGAGGTGAAGAGGGCTTTCATGCTGGGAGGATGATGTTGGATCAGACAGTTGGGTTGTAATCCTCTCTTCTACTACTTCTATCAATAAAGCTATTTGAATTTTCCTCCATATATGTGTATATTTCTGAATCTTGTATTTGTGTATGCATTTGTATGGTTAATGTACATCTGATTCTACATTGTTTATGGTTATAGTTCTCTATTCTTTGATGGTATTTTGTTGTTTTGACTCTACAGGTGTTCTTTTAAGAGGGATAAGTGAAAAAGGAGTGGCGAAGCTTTATCAAAGGAGAGAGGAAATAAGCAAGGAGCCAAGCGAAAGACTGAGGTTGGTACTCTATGCTTCTCTCTCATCTATCTCTCATAAAGGAAAACACAAGTTACTTTGAATTGTTTGTTTCTAAGATAGCTACCCGTCTTAGTGGGACTAGCAGCTCTAAATGGACACTAGTTTTCCCGGAATCACCTGGGTGACCTAAATATGGTTTCGCATGAAACTCCCTAAATATCACCTTCTTGAGATCACTGTTATCAGGTACATATATCCTATCTTGGAACTTGACCAACCCATCTATTGTAAGACAATAATCCATACCCTGTGCACCTACACCTATACTTGTACCTGTATCACTACCTGCACCTATACCTATACCATCACATGTACATGTACCATCACTTGTACATGTACCTATAGCATCACATGTACCTATACTTATGCTCTATTGTAACTTGTGCACAATATCCATATATCTAACATCTGACTGACCTATCCATAAAGATCTTATCCTATAAGTGTGTCCCATAGGAGTTCATAGTTGCTAAGTGATTTACATATACCCATATGTTGAGAGCATCTGCCACCCTGTTCTATTTACCTTTGATATATTTGATCTCAAAATCAAATCATTGATCGTAGCCAACCATCTAGCCTGCAAGGCGTTCCGATTCGGCTGGTCAAACAAATACCTCAACCCAATGTGATCATTCATAAGTACAAACCTCCTACCAAGAAGATACTGTCTCCACATCTTCAATGCATGTATGATTGCTACCAAATCAAGATCATGTGTCGAGTAGTTTTGCTCGTGCTCGTTTAGTTTACGGGAATCATAACATACCACCTGTCCATCCCGCATAAGCACTCCACTAAGCCCTCTCTTGCAATAATTTGTGCACACCACAAACTCTTTTTCCGAATCTATAATTTGTAGCATTAGTGCATGTGTCAACAATTGCTTGAGATACTCAAAACTAGTCTCACACTCCTCTGTCCATTCGAACTTCTTTCCTTTCCTTTATAACGATGTGATAGGATAAGCAATCTGTGAGAATTTCCTGATGAAACTCCTATAATAACCTACCAAACCCATGAAGGATCTCCCTCATCCACATTCTTAAGAGCTACCCACTCCATGATGGCCCTTACCTTCTCTATATCTACTACAATTCCCTCCTTGGAGAAAACATGCCCCAAGTAATGTACCTCAACCTGAAAGAAACTACACTTTCTAAGCTTAGCATAAAATTGATGCTCTCTCAACAACCTCAACACTACTGCTAAGTGCTCGGCATGCTCGTCCTCATTTTTAGAATATATCAATATATCATCAATGAACAAAATAACAAACTTATCCAAATATGGAAGCAGCACATTATTCATCAAACACATAAATGTAGTTGGAGCATTAGTTAAGCCAAATGGAACAACAACGAACTCATAATGCCCATACTTGGTCCTAAACGCAGTCTTGTAAATGTTCTCCTCTTTGATGCATACCTGATGGTATTCGAATCTCAAGTCAATCTTCAAGAACACTATTGCTCCCTTCACCTGATCGAACAAGTCATCAATCCTCAACAAAGGGTACTTATTCTTGATAGTCACTTTGTTCAACTACATGTAGTCAATGCATAACCTGAGAGCCCCATCTTTCTTCCTCACAAATAATACCAGTGCACCCCATGGTGATACACTTGGCCTAACGTACACTTTGTCCAACATTTCCTTCAACTGCAACTTTAACTCAACCAACTCAAGTATGCTCATCCTATAAGGTTCTTTCGATGCTAGAGCTGCCCCTAGAACTAACTCAATAGAAATGTCTACTTCCCTATGAAGTGGAAAATATGAAATTTCCTCAGGAAATACATCCTTGAACTATTGTAAAAATGGATACCTGCTCAACAAATCCATATCCTCAACTTCCTTACCCTTATCACTAGAAATGTTCATTGTGAATAACTTACATCCTTCCCTACACCTACGTTTTGCTTGCATAGCTCTCACCATCTTAAATGATGTATCTTTCTTCTTACCCTGTGTTAGCACCTAAATATGCCTTAGGCTAAAGGAAGGAAAAAATTAGGGTAACCACAAACCACGCTTAGTCTGGTAGCTAGCCCTACCAGAGCAGGAGAGGGCTCTCTCCGAGTCACACTCAGCTAATGGATAGGAAAAATGGTCTGAGATGACTTGCAATGTGATATTTACCTTAGGCTAGTAAGTGAAAAGGATTTTGGAAAAGATTTTTGAAGTGACTGAACTTCTGAGATGTATATGGGACTAGCGCTTAGCAAGGAACAGAGAATTGAGAATGAAGGCACAGATTATTCCGTGAGGCAACGTAGGCGGGAAGCATTCTTTGCCACTTGGATAGATGCCCACATGGAGAGAAAACTCTTTAAAGGCCACCTTTGGTGCCAAAAAACCGAAGAGTGGATGACCAGGCCAACTTGGAGAAGTCTCGACCCGACATTTCGCGAAACAGGAGCAAACTGGGCAAAATTTCCTCTCTGCGCCGCATGCTTTTCTCTGTGCGTTGCGCTACTTTGGGGCCTGTTTTGGGGCACTTGTAGGTGTCAAAAATGTGCCCAATTGGGCTTTTCAGAAAGCTTGGCCTATCTACTTTCTAACCCCACTAGAATTTCTGAATTTGGTGCTCATTTTCCCCTCCAAATATTCATTCTCCCAAGACTGCTTTCTGTGTCTCCAAAAAGTGGCAGAGGGCCATTTTTGGGTGTTTTTTTACCTTTAGGAGACCCAAAACTTATCAAAATTTCTTGCTCGAACACCAGTAGATGTATTTTTCGATGTTGAATCCAAATATGCAAGCCATTCCTCATTTGGAGCTCTAGAATTTTAGCGCCGCGCGGGGTGCGTGACGCACAGGGAGAAAAACCCTGTTTTTTGACTGAAAAAATTTCCAAAAACACAAAATTGCCCCAAATTTTTTGAAATTTGGGCTGGGGGCTCTCTATGGAGTGTAATGCTGAGCCAAGGAAGCCTCAGCCAAGATTCTAAGCCTGTCTTCCTCTTTTTCCCGTTTTGCCCTTCTTGTGGCTTTCCTCAATTTTGCTTTCAAACTCCTTATTCGGGCTCTCAAACTCAAGTTTTGTGCCCTGTAATGATGAGACATGTGTCTCAGCAGTGCGTTGTCTTCGTCAGCCTTGTTCAACATGTTTTCCAGGTGCATGTTAACTCTCTCAATCACAGACTCACGATCATCAATAACCTGTTGCTCAAATGAAGTGAATTCAATCCTCCTCTGCTGGGCAGTTAGGCGATCCTCACGGATGTTCTGCAGCTCCATGATCACATGCTAGTCTTCCAGCTATTTGTTCCTCTACTCCAAATACCTGATGTTCCATTTGGCCATCTCCAACTTGAGTGTCAAGGATTGAATCTCTGTCGGGTGGAAGATCTCTTTCAGCTGTGCATTTTGTGGACATGTATTTGTATCATCATCATCATGAAGGAGAATGAATCTCGTCTCTCGTTCACCTAGTGGCACACCTGAAGGCCCCTCCTCATGCTTGGGCTTCTTTCCATTGTCCTGTACCCGTGTCGTCGATGTAGGAAGCGAGGCCCCTTCTACCCCAGGTGGAGATAACACTTGCTTTGCTGCCGCAAACAAAGGCCAGGTGCCTTTCGGATAGCCTCTCTGATATGTGATGGAAAATGGCACCACAATGGTCTCATGGAGCTCATGCTGATGGGAAGGACTACCTATCTCATGCTTTACCTCTAATACTACCTGTGGAGAGCTGAAGAAGTCACGGGAGATGAAGTCCTCCCAAGCAATACCCTGCAATCCCAACTGATGATCCACCAAAATCTGGATAAGGGCGAAGTGATATACACTGTTGAGCTGTTGCCGAGGGCTCTTGTGTTGCATGAACCTTTTCATTTTCTCTATGTTCCCGCAGATGAAAAAAGGGAGGTTCATCATACGCACCCTGGTAAAATGCATGAGCAACCTGATGTGATAGGCATAAAGGCGAGAAAACCTCCCCTCACAACTGAAGTATTTCATGATCAATTTCATGAGCGGAGCATACTCATCTCTCAGAAATCTGAATGGGAAAACTCTAGTGAGCTGACTCAAACAACTGGCCTTAATGTAAGGCTCATAAAGTTCCCTCTCCACCTTCATCTTCTTGTGCCACTGTTCTCCAACCTTTGGTATGCATGTTGCCACTGATATGGTTTCGGGTGTCAATGTGAAAGTGACCCCTGCCAAGATAGACTGACCTCCATGTAGGTGAAGTGCAAAAAGACGGGCCAACTCATGATGAATTCTGACATTTGCCACCCTCTGACAAAATTCGAAACATGCTAAGTGTTGGAAACAAGACATAGTGAGAGGGCATGCCTGCAACTCAGTGAAGGTGTTTGGTTCATCCCTGACATGTCTGCCACTCTTAGGTCTCCGGGGAGCCTGTTCTCCTGAAGCTGTGTCACTGTGTGTATCCCCCTCATTATCTGATGAATTTTCTGATGCCATCGTTGCTTCTTGTACCATGAGATTATTGCTGCCCTTTGAATTCAATGACACTGATGAATGCTCTAAAAATCTGTTACCAAGGGGACAATAAAACAGGGGAGTGTTAGGAGGGGAATGATGAAAAGGGTGTTATAGACATTTTTGGGCACTGCAACCCCAAGCATAAAATGTCCATAAACCAAGGGCTCCTAAGTCCCTAAAAGTGTTGTTCTAACCCCTAAATAAACAAGGTCAACTAATTACAGCTTCTCCCAGAAGTTCTCCATGAAAAACTGCTCAGAACTAGTCAAAACAGGATCATTTCACCCGCTTCATAGGCAAAGTGCGTTGCATCTCACCTAAGTACACTCTGTGGGTGCGTTGCATTTCAAAAAGCCCTTCTATGGGGTATGATGGGCGAGAAGTGACAAATGGCAGTGTCAATCCGCGAGGTGGAGAGGCATGGAATCATCCAGAAACTTCTCCTGTGACACTTGCCTCTCTGAATTCGACCAAGGATGAGTACGAGATCATCAATCTCCAAGTGGAAGCAAGAACTATCAGAGGGAAGACACTAATCAAATCACAAGCTGACTCATCTCCCTTACAGATATCTATATATGGATCCCTCATCCCAGAGATCCGGAGGTTGGAATTTTTCATCTTGTAAGGAATTGTTGTTGGTTTCTTGAGACAACATCATAGTGTTGGGTGATCTAAGCTTTGTATGAGGTGAAGAAGGGCTTACTTGCTGAGAGGATGATGCTGGGTCAGAACAATTGGTTGTAACTCCCTTGGCTCTTTCTTGATTATCAATAAAAGCTATTCAAGTTTTCCTCCATACTCTTGTGTCATTTATGTTTTATGCATTTGTATGGTCAATTTACATCTGATCCTAGATTGTTTATGATTATAGATCCATGTTCTTGTATAGTGTTATGCTACTCTGATTCTATAGGTACTCTGTGAAGCTAGGCGTACAAGGAAGCAAGTAGCGAAGGACTATCAGAAGAGATAGGAATCGAACTAGGAGATAAGCGCAAGACAGAGGTTGGTCTCCTTTGTTCTTCTCTCGTCTATATTTCATAAAGGAAAAACAAAAGTAGCTTTAATTTGTTTGTTTCTAAGGTAGCTACCACACCTTAGTGGGATAAGCAGTTCTGTGTAGACACTTTTCCTCGTAACAAAATGGCGACCATACTGGGGATGAATTAGGTTGTTTGTTTATCTTCCTTGTTGTTTATTTTATAAACTTACAGACAGAGCCTGAAGTCGAGCCAGGTAGCTTTCAAACTGCATTTGCTATGCAAATGAAAAGTAGATAAATGCCGCTTCAGTCAATCTTCAGGTTTTGTTTATGAATTAAACAACTGATTTACAAACTCTCTAATTGCCCTCGTGGTAGCTCTTGTAACCTCCTTAGATCTACCCCTGATTGTTGATTTACTGATTACCATTTGATTAGCCGAAACCCCTGAACTGAACTGCAAACTATGACCTGGAACCCAAGCAAAGTCTCGTCTCTGGCCCAGTGCAGGCTCTGTTCTGTGAATCTGAAATTCAGCGCACTTCCCGAGTGTAGTAAGTGCGCTGCATTTCAAGTTCACTGTGTTACAGGTGCACTGATCTGACTAGGCATTGTTCCTCATTTTTGGTTTCTGTGTTCATTCTTTTCAGTTCTATTCATGAATTTTGCTGTTTGTAGTCAGTATATCTCTGTTTGAAATCCCCTTTCCTTACTGATATTCCGCCTCCATTGTGCAAAAGAACTATAAATGTTTTTGTGTATTTGTTGAGTCATTTTCAGTTCTCCTTTGCAAAAAAGTAACGTAATTGTACTGTCGTTTCTTGATTTGAAAGTGTCACAAGTGTCGTTTTCAGTCATAGGAAAGGGTTTGGTTACTCTTGATAGTCGATTACCCTGTTACTATTGTATTTGGTCTGAATTTGTAGTTTTTCTAGTGTCGGAAGCAAGTATTCATTTCCGAATCGTAAAGTGTTGTGATTGTCTTCATTTTTTATTTTGAAAAGAAACTTGTTAGTAATTGTCGCTTGAAAAGTAATTCAGATTTGCGCATTAGCTTTATTTTTATCATTCACATACTAAGAAAGCCGAAAACAAATACATGCATCTGCATTTGCATTTAGACTGTTTGATTGGTTTGATTTAGGACAGTGCATATAGTGTGTGCTATTTGCTCTTTGTTGAAATAATTATGTCTTTCTTTCCTTAGTAGTTAGGATTTTCATTGCACAAAGAAGATAAAAGATTGTTTATCACCTTAGATTTCATTTTAGGAATTGTACATCTACATCTCGCGGTGAACCTGAAAGGCAAATTTCTTAAGCAAGATCAACTTTAAAATAAATTTAATGAATCTAACAACGCTTTGGAACCTAACGCACAACATCTAGAAGTCTAGGCTATAGACGTATTCCGGCATCGTAAAGCCTAGTAACTGTTGTTCTCACTGATGCTTGGGTGATTCCTCCACTTTGAGAAGACAAGTGCCAGTACGGACTTGTGCTCCCACATACCGTCGAGTATATTTTGGGAGACCACAATAGGCTTAATCCTTTATCCATAGGAAGTTGTGTCTTCCGCCCCATCGATCGCAATGCACTGAACACAGCATTCAGGAAGATTGATTGCCATACCGTAAAAAGTATTCTGCAGTTTTGTGATTGGTTTGGTAATCCCTCTACCTAGATTTCCATAGTAGTCCCTTTCGTTCCTTTTTAGAATCCTTAATGGAAAAGGTCCATCTGAGCACTTGTCACTTTAGGCTCATTAAAAATCGAAGGCAACTAGAGTCATCTTTTGTTTTTCTCGACTCTTTAAAATTGAAAAAACAAGTTGTGTCAAAGCGTCTAAAATTTATTTTAAACGGAATAATCATCACCCTTTCCTACGTTGATCTTAGATTGAGAAAATGGAATCCACCAACCAAGGAATTCCCCTTGGAGGAAATCCTAGTCCCTTCTCCTCTTGGGGAGATGTTGGTGCACCCCATATGGCCACATTGTCGCTTCCAGGATTGACAATCGGCTTGCCCGTATGGCTCTTCTCAACCTCTGTCGTTTAGAACACCGCAATTCCTGAACAATCGAGTCAATAACTAGACGAGTCCAGAGTTACCCCCCAACCCTCTACTTCCTCAAATTCTTCCTCTCCTCCTTCCTCTTCGCTTCATGGGGCTGGTAAAGCCAAAAATCAAGTATCTGAGAAGAAGAAGGAAAAGAAGAAGGAAAAGAAGAAGAAAAAGAAGAAGAAGAAGGAGCCAAAAGCGAAAGGGGGCAACCAAGCATCGTCTAGTGAAAATCCACACACTGCACCGACCAGGCCTAAATCGCAATGTGTCATTTGCAAAGGAGACCACTATCATAGAGATTGTCCCTACATCCCTCGGATCTTAAGGGACTAGACTCCTCGTTTGCACAACCCGGTGTCGTCAACCTCTGATGATCATGTTAAAAACACACCGTCGACCAGTGAAAGTGAAGCCCTAGGACAAAAAGGAAAATATAGATTTCCTTGTAAACTGTACGAAGGCGATCATGCGGTCCACCTTTGTCCCTTCTTAGACGAGGCTAAAAGAGTTTTGGACGATCATCTGGTTTCACCGTTACGACTTCCTCCTGAATATAAAAAACTCTTTCCGAGTCCGTCACTAGTTGAAAATCCGGCTGACCCGCCCAGGTGGTCGGCCGAAGCATCTATCATTGAAGATGAACCATCTGAACCCATACCAGACGAAAGTCAAAATTTCGAGGCGGCAGTTGACCCGATCTTGCCTTCAGAGGTTCCATCTTCAGATGATACAGTCACAGAAGAGAATAAGAAACATGGGGGAAATTTACCCATTCCTTTACCGCAGGAAGGAAGTTCGTCAGAGTCGTACCCGGCCGTCTATTCGGTCCCACCTTCAAGCAACCTAGTTGTTTCCTTCGACTGGAATCAACTAGGTAGACCTCGTTTACCGGCTAGTGTACCATTCCGAATTATTGTTCAAATATATAGAATGGTTATAGCCGGTACCATCATAGATGAAGGGGCTTCTGTGAGTATCCTTTCCTCAACTGCTTGGAAAGCGCTTGGTTTGCCATCGCTTTTGCCTGAGATGAGAAATCTAACAGGCTTTGACAAAGGAACCAGTCAACCATTAGGGATCCTTCCCAATGTGCCCATAACATTGAGAGGGAAAACCGTTCGCATGAACGTAATGGTATTTCAAGGACCCCTGGATTATAATCTACTCCTTGGACAAGACTATATTTATTGCATGGGAGCCATTGTCTCATCACTCTTTAGAGTAATGTGTTTTCTGCACGAAGGAAGATTAGTCAAGCTCGTAGACCAGCTTTCATTTCCCAGATCACATAAAGAAAATAGTCATATACCATCCCTGAATGGTCTTTTCACACAAGGAATGTCTCATCAATCTCCAGTCCGTCCACCTGATGAGCGCGAGTGATTCGGGGGACATGACTGAAACCCAAGGGGCATCCACCCTGGTCTGCTTCAGTAGGAAAACTTTGGGTATAGGATAGGTTTCTGCGAGAGATATATGACTAGTCTGTACTCCCATCCGTGATTGGAAAAGGGGGTTAGACTGGAATAAGATTCCCTCGTCAAAGTTATGTGAGTGTATTGTCTCACCTTTGTCTATTTCGGTAGACATCGCCAAAGAAGTGTTTTGTTTGCGTTGTGAATAGAACAATCTTTGGTAACCTGAAAGAGGTAGACCTTTCCTGATAAAACAAATGTTTTGTTGGAGATTTGAAAGGTGACCTTGAAACTCTGTTTTATACCTAGGGGCATGCAAACCTTTTGGCATGCAAGCGAAGAGCGACTATTTATTTTTTAAATTTGTAGGTCCTCTAACCCTTTAAACTTGTAGGATTGGTCGTTTCCTAACTTGCATAAAGAAAGGATGTGGGGCAAAACTCTAAAAATTGTCGTTTTCATATATGATACATTCTTATTATACGACTGGATTAATCGAGCAGTTTTAGCACATAGTTCAAGCTCGTTAAAGAATAAACATAAGTCATGAGCAAATGTTTCTCCCCGCATTTAAGCTCATTAAAAAATGAACTATTTCCCAGTAAATAACCATCGTGAATGTAGTACTTCAGCCTTTAAAGCCTTGGGCATGTTCTCATCATCACCTCCACTCTGTATTGGCCGATCATTCACCTCCATTTGATTGTTTACCCCTTTTTGAGGAACAGCTGCGAAGATTGATCCCACTAGCCATCCTTGTAACACTGCCGTGATTGGAAAATTCCAAACCTTACCTAGAATCAGTTGCTACCCAATTTTATCACTCGTTCCTCAAAAGACGAGTCTCCTTTAAGCTCTTTTCAACTGACTCGTAAAATATGAAAAGATTGCCGAGCCATTGGCCTCTCCAGCTCATTAAAGGGACCGGAAGTGCTATCCCTCCTTTAGATTTTAATCTTTTTGGACCTGAGGGATTATTACACAAAAAGATCGAGTGCTTGTTTTGTTCGGCTCGTTAAAAGTATAGAAAATTCATCCCTTCTGTATTGTTTTATACTTTTTCGGACTTAAGGGATTAGATGACGAAAAAGTAATTTTGGATTTTCCTTTACATCCCTTTTCAGACTCTCTAAAATTGAAAAGGACCGAGTTATCTTTGTCGTTAAACTCGTTAAAACCTAATAGCGACAAACTTGTCCATAGCAGACAAGAACGAGTTTCAATATCGCTAGGCTCGTTAAAACATAACGATGGGTTTACCCGAAGGGGAAATTATAGAACAAACATATTTTATCCTCCTCAAGCTTGACAAAAATAAATAGGTACTGGTCAGCAATGACTGGGGGAAAATTTGGAAGAAAACTTGAAGAAACTTTGTTGGTAGCAAGTCGCTCTTGAACATGACACTTTCACTCCGCATCCAAGTCAGGTTGGGTTGTTTCATTCACCGGTCACATCACCATGGTCCCATCACACCATCCACATTTGGGGTTAATGCTACCAATCCATCGCGTCAGTGTCACCGATATGTTCAAGAGAAGTCATTGAGAGTATTCACCTGTGTCTCACCCGCTACAATACCTTTACGCTCCATTCTTTCATGACCGCCACCCTGAACCTTATATCACTAGATCGTTTTCACCTCCATTAAAATCATTTGCTCTGTTCCATTTCATTGATGTGGGATTCATTAAGGCCCTCCTATGACGGATCGCTTCTTGTCGACATCAGCTCATTATCCAAGAAGTCGATCTAGGAACAACCCGTTCAGTACTTTGAAGCTTGCATGCCTCAATGGCAAGTTTCTCACTTCCGGCGACAGGTTTACATCAATGACCTTCGACCGAAAGATTTTGCGTGGTGTTCAACGCCAAGTCCTTTATTCACACCACGTGAATTGTACTGCAGTACCTTGAGGGTCATTATCATTATCGGTGATTCCTCTTGCGCTTGTTAACAGCTTACATCATTGGCTGGTAATCAGGCGATGTCTTTCCATGTTCGACTCCAGAACATCTCTCACATGGATAGACTTGTACTTCGAGTGAAGATCGAACGAGATTGAAGACCCTGGATCTAGTTTCATCCATCCGGGCTGCGATATATATTCAGGGGAATAAAGACATCAAATGTACATCGTTGCTGCACAGATAGTCATCCAATCAAAGGGATGATGGCTCTACCAAAATCATCAGTATACACTCAGACGATTGTCTGTCCTATGTACATGAAAATGAATTTATAAAGCTGAGCATTGGAATGCTCGCCTCAGCTAGATCATAAAAAAATTATGAAGATAATGTATTGTATTGTATCTTATTACAGGTCTCCTCCCAGCTTGAAAGAACTTCGGATCCTCATAATAAAGCATTTCACTCGACATCAAAAAAGATTAACGACCTCACGCTTTAGGGGGAAACTGTTATAGACATTTTTGGGCACGGAAACCCCAAGCATAAAATGTCCATAAACCAAGGGCTCCTAAGTCCCTAAAAGTGTTGTTCTAACCCCTAAAGAAACAAGGTCAACTGATTACAGCTTCTCCTAGAAGTTCTCCATGAAAAACTGCTCAGAACTAGTCAAAACAGGATCATTCACCTGCTCCAAAGGAAAAGTGCATTGCATCTCACCTAAGTACACTTTGTGGGTGCGTTGCATTTCAAAAAGCCCTTCTATGGGGTTCGATGGGTGAGAAGTGACAAATGGCAGTGTCAATCCGCGAGGTGGAGAGGCATGGAATCTTCCAGAAACTGCTCCTGTGACACTTGCCTCTCTGAATTCGACCAAGGATGAGTAAGAGATCATCAATCTCCAAGTGGAAGCAAGAACTATCAAAGGGAAGACACTAATCAAATCACAAGCTGACTCATCTCCCTTACAGATATCTATATATGGATCCCTCATCCCAGAGATCCGGAGGCTGGAATTTTGCATCTTGTAAGGAATTGTTGTTGGTTTCTTGAGACAACATCATAGTCTTGGGTGATCTAAGCTTTGTATGAGGTGAAGAAGGGCTTACTTGTTGAGAGGATGATGCTGGGTCAGAACAACTGGTTGTAACTCCCTTGGCTCTTTCTTGATTATCAATAAAATCTATTCAAGTTTTCCTCCATACTCTTGTGTCATTTATGTTTTATGCATTTGTATGGTCAATTTACATCTGATCCTAGATTGTTTATGATTATAGATCCATGTTCTTGTATAGTGTTATGCTACTCTGATTCTACAGGTACTCTGTGAAGCTGGGCGTACAAGGAAGCAAGTAGTGAAGGACTATCAGAAGAGATAGGAATCGAACTAGGAGATAAGCGCAAGACAGAGGTTGGTCTCCTTTGTTCTTCTCTCATCTATATTTCATAAAGGAAAAATGAAAGTAGCTTTACTTTGTTTGTTTCTAAGGTAGCTACCACACCTTAGTGGGATAAGCAGTTCTGTGTAGACACTTTTCCCTGTAACAAAGGGGAATAGGGTTTAAAGGGGAAATTTATCAGGGATTTGGGAGTGTTTGGGGTGTGTTTTTGATGGGGTACGGTAATTAAGGAACTTTTGAGCTATATGAGTAAAGGGGACAAAGGGATATGATTGCAATTTAGCTAGGGTAACTATCAGGGGAAAATGCTCCAGGGAAATCAGCTGATCAAGGTAAGGTAGGAGCTTATTTAGCAATTGTGTTACTATAGAAAAAACCCTAGTTTTTTTACCCTTTTGTGTCATTTTTGTGTTTGATTAAAAAAATTTGTTTTTGGTCTCATGGTCACCAACATCATATTTTTCTTTAAGCTTAGGATCAGTGGTGAAAAGATTTATGGGCACTTTTGCAATTTTAAGAGCTAATTCCAAAATTTTTGGGCGATTCGGTGCATTCTCAAGCTCACAGGCCTGTGCGTCGCGCTCTGGGTATGCGCCGCACCAGTGTAAAGTTAACACTGTGGCCGGGCTCCCAGTGTGCCGCGCACCCTGAGTGCGCCGCGCTACATTGTGTGTGCACCACGCACGGTCAAACGACACAATTTTTGTTTGAAAACTAGGGGAGGGGGTTTTATGGGGATTTTAGGTTGTTTTTCTTGGGAGACAAGGAGGAATGGTGGTGAAAATGGTGAGGAGTGAGGGGACAAGGGGAAGGGAGCAAAACCTTGGTGGCATCATCGCAAACTTGCAACCCCATCCATTGTTTTTCATGGTGAATTTTTCATGGTTGGCCATTGTGCTTTGGATATCTTTCAACCTCTTCACAAATACCATATTCTTAACAAAACTTGATGAGCAGGTGTTGTTACAAGGCTTACCTTTCAATTTGATCGCTTTTTCCAAGTTCTGAAGTGGTTTGACACCGTTTTGGGCTGCTGGACTGTGTGCGCCACGTGCAATTCCCAGTGCGCCACGCGCCTTGTATGCACCACGCTCGTGTAATCTTTCAACAGCGGGTTGGTTGCGTGTGCGTCGCGCCCGGTGAATGCACCGCACTCCTGCCTTTGTGCGCCGCGCTCCTGCCTGTGTGCGCCGCGCTTCCCAAATCGCCTCCCAACTCACTCAAACGCTCACCATATCAACTTCACACCTTTGCCAATGTCTTCTCCAATTCATTTAGCAGCACAATACCTCTGCTTTGGGTCAAAACATGTATATATAGGCTTGAGAGAAACTGGTTTGATTTTTTCTTCCTTGAAAACCCACTTTCTAATGTTTGAGTTTTGCACTTTTCATTGACTTTTAAAACACTCTGTTTTTCCTTTTTCTTTGAAATTTTGGCTCTCATGATAAAATTTTCGGCGTTTCTTTGCGGGGACTATATGACTGGGCCTCTGGCTTTGAAATCCATGACTGCATCTGAAAATGTCAACTGTCGATTTTTTGGAAAATTTTGTCATAGTTGACCTTGTTTGACTTTTCTTCAAAACAGAGTTTTGAAGAAGAGTCGATGTCTCTTGCGGTGATGATGAAGCTTTCTGAACTGTAGGTGTATAAGATCTCCTTCTAGCCTACATGGCTTGTTCTGGACATGTTTTTTTTTTTTTTAAGGACTAAACTGATGAATTTCTAGACCCTAACAATAAAAAATGACTCTGTCCTACAATATGACCAGTGCTTGACTATCATGAATTCATTGATTACGGACCAATTCACGAACCAGAAGAGGCCATACATGAGGGGAAATGAGTAGCATGACTTTCTCCATCAGATCATGGCATGTCCCTAGCGAAATGCAGTTTCATGGATGGAGCGGGACACCTAAAATTGAAATGCACAAAGAGCTTTGATCTCTGACGGAGGGTTGACCAGACCGACTCTAACATTGGCTCCAATGGGGGATGGTAGCTCCTTGGAGGTGCCAATAACAGTAGATCTCTGGAGGAGCTAGATAGTACCTCTTGGTCCATTGGGCTATGGAGTCATCATTTTGATAAACAGCACAAGACTCTGACTTATTTACAAAACTGGAGTAACCAAGAAATTGACTCAAACCTAACAATTGGAATAACTCAAAAACTGATTGTACATACTGAAACCAAACTGAAATAAAGATGGTATTTACAATGATAGTGGAAGCAGTGTTAATAGATCAACAATGATACTGCTTGAGCAGGCGACCATTGATCGGCCCTCCAGGACAGTCTTCCCCATTCATTTCCTTCAGAAGAAAGGCATTTTGACCTCTATATGCTGCGATTTTGAAAGGACCTTTCCACAAGTTTTCGAACTTTCCGTGCTTTCCTTTCTCTTCATTCCTTGCATCCCACTTCAGCACCACATCATCCAACTGAAATTTGTCCGCTTTAGCTTTTCTGTCATATATTTTCTTTATCTTCTCCTGCAACTTGGATGTGTTTTGGAAAACTTCTTCTCTTGTTTGCTGCAAGTGGATCATTTGACTCAGCCTTCTCTGCATGGGATCTTCCTCACTGCCTGCCTCCTGAAGAAGTCTGACCACCGGGGCAGCAAGGGTGGCTGGGAATACTATGACTACTCCATAAACCAGCTCAAATGGTGACATACCAATATACTTTTTCTGACTGATTCGATCTGCCGAAAGTGCATGAACCAGCCTCTTGTTCCAACTCTTTTTATTAATTTCCAGCAGCTTCTTGATGATGTTGACCAAAGATTTATTCGAAGATTCCGCCAATCCATTTCCTTGCGGATGATAGGCAGTTGAATGACCCAAAATTATGTGATATTTGTGACAAAATTCTACCATCCTTTTCGATTTAAAGGCTGCTGCATTATCAGTGATTATTTTGTTTGGACAACCAAAGCGAGACAAGATGTTATTTTCGAGAAATGAGATGATCACCGTGTCCGTCGCTTGTCTGGTAGGGGCTGCCTCAATCCACTTTGTGAAGTATTCCATCGCTGTAAGGATCCACCTATGATGTCTGGAAGATGCAGGATGAATTTCCCCAATGAAATCCAACCCCCACTGCTGGAATGGAGCACTCACTTCGATAGGTTTGAGTGGCAAAGGTTGTACTTTTTGTTTTCCTTCAAAAATTTGACACTTATGACAGTGCTTTACCATCTTATGCACATCAGCAAACAAAGTAGTCTAGTAGTACCCTGCTCTCAAGATTTTGTTCGTTGTTGACTTCCAAAAAAGATGTCCACCACACTCTCCTCTGTGGAAGTCCTCCATGACTTTCTTTGCCTCCTCTTCCACCAGACAACTTAGAAAAATGCCACTAGGATCTTTCCAATACAGTGCAGAATTCAAGATACAAAATTTGGCAGCCTTCAATTTAAGTGTTCTCACTTTATTTCTAGCCATGTCGGGCGGTGGTGATAGATTTTTCAGCACATATGTTATATCATAATACCATGGGGACAAAGCAAACATTTCGGATACCTGAACTAAAGTTCCTTCATCATTCTCATCGGACATGGCAGCGATCAGATTTAGGTTCAATGCATGAAAATTTGATTCAGCCATTAATTTCGCCAACCCCTATCCTTTGACCAGCTTTGTAGGCTTTATCTCCACATCGTATTCTAGCAAGGCTACGATCCATTTGCCTCTTCTCCCTTCCGGATCAGTCTGCACTAAAACATCTTTCACATCGGTATTAGGAACATAGGCCAGAATGTGAGAATGTAGAATATACACCCGGAAATCCTTCAGTGCCTTTACCAAAGCAAGGGCTTGCTTCTTAATGATGGTGTACTTCAAAGCTGCATCCCTTATAGCCCTGCTGAAGAATGCAATGGGTATTGCATGATCATCCCTTTTCTGCAATAGTACCGCTGCCATAGTGTGCTCAGAAGCAAATGAAAACAATATGAAATCTTGAGTGTAATCCGGGCTGACTAGAACTGGAGCTGAAGAGAGGGCCAATTTGACCAAGTTGAAAGATTTTACAGCCTCATCCATCCATTTCACCTGGCTTTCCTTCGTAAGCATGTTGGTCATTTCTTTCAAGTGTTCCGCAAGATTGGGCACAAAGCGACGCAGAAAATTCATCTTACCATTAAATGACTGTATCTCCTTTTTGTTCCTAGGCAGATCGATTTGTTGAATTGCTTGGACACGTGCTGGGTCTATGCGGATGCCATCTTTTGAGATGATATGCCCAAGTAATTTTCCTTCCTCCATGGCAAACAAGCTCTTCTTTGGATTCAGCGATAAACCATATTTCATGCATTTTTGAAAGACAATTTTTAGGTGATGCATGTGCTCTTCATCAGATTTTGAAAACACCGTCAAGTCATCCAAGTACACCACCAAAAACACATCCTTCTCATTTGCAAACGCCAAGTCCATTGCACGCTGAAATGTGGCACCTGCATTCTTCAAACTAAATGGCATTTTGGCATAGTGAAATGTTCCCCATGGAGTTGTGAATGTTGTCTTATCCCTATCATCTTCATGGACTAAAATTTGGTTATACCCGGAATAACCATCGAGCAGCGACATACGAGATGCCCCCACTACTCTCTGAAGTATATGGTCCATCTTGGGCAGTGGATAGTTGTCCTTCAATGATACCTTTTTTAGATTTCTGAAATCAATGCATAGGCGGATCTCACCGGTCTTGTTTTGTACAGGTACTAAGTTAGATATCCAATCTAAAAATCTGATAGGCACAATGATACCTGAATTGTACAACCTATTTACCTCTTTTTCGATGGATGGCAGTAAACTTTGGATTGATCCTTCTTAGATTTTGTCTAAATGGTTTCTGATTGGGCTTGATAGGTATGGTGTGCTGAATGATGTTCGTATCATAGGTCTTTAAATCTGAATAATCCCAAGCAAATACATCTGCAAATGAAGCCATCAAATTGATATATTTGTCCTTGATATTTGGCGGTAGTGTCTTGGACAATTTTACCAATTTTGGATTTGTTGTTGTACCGATGTTGACTTCTTCTACACCTTTCTCCGTGGGCTGCAAAGTTGTCTTGCGGGCTACATCATCCTGATCGAAAAGTTCTTCTAGGGGTATCAAGCCTTTAGGAATGATGTTGTTTTTTAGCTGCAATACGTCCATTTGATTGATTTTAACTTCTTCTGTACCATTCCCTTTGTTCTCATCGTTTTCCACATCGATTAAGGTTTCTTTGAACTTGCCTTTGTTGAGCAGAAAATCCTTAATCTCCTCATCATCTTGGAAAACTTGCCAATGTCGTTGATTGTCTGGAATGGTTGGACGGTGCTTGACATGGATTTCAAACTTATTGCTGGAGTTCATGAGGATCTTCAAGCTGCTCACTTCCTTGGCAAGAGCATCAGCAATACTATTTTGTATTCATGGCACACATGACAAGGTGTATTCGGAAAATAGCTTCAAGATGTCCAAAACTGCATTACGATAGGCCCACATCCTAGGATGTTTTGCTTGGTACTCACCTCTGACCTATTTTATTACCAACTCGGAGTCGCCATATATTGAAATCCTCTTTGCATTCAACTTTCTAAGAATCTTCAGGCCAACAATCAGAGCTTCATATTCAGCTTCATTATTTGAACATTCAAAGGCCAACTTGTAGGAGAAAACTCTCACTCTGCTAGGTACTTTGTTTGGAGCAGAGAAAGGACTGCGTACCCAAATACCAATACCAGCTCCATCATTCCCTACTGCTCCATCAAAATCCATGATCCATAAGCCTTCTTCTTCTTCTTGCAAGTGCTGAAAATCTTTTTGTTGTCCATTGTTTGCTTGTTGTCCATCGTTTATTTGTTGTCCATTGTTCGTTTGTTGTCCATTGTTTCCAACTGATTGCCCAATATTTTGTTGCTTTTCTTGTCTTTCTTTCTTCAAAGTCTCTCTAAAATTTTCTATTATCTCTGGAATGTCATCTGCTTCTACTATCTGACTATCTATTTCATTTAAACTATCTGAAAATAAAACAAAAGACTCTAAATTTGTATGTACATAGTTTATAGGATGATTTATCGGTTTCTCCTTGCTTGTGATCATATACTTCATCTTTTGTTCCCAATATAATTTCCTCATTTGTCCAAACACCGGGATTGTCGCATAGGAGAAATCCAGCTGTAGTGTCCCCTTCAATTTTTCCACCCAAGACCTGGAAAGAAGCATACCAAACCTTGGAGGAATGTCTGCTACCACTACATCCATCAGAAAATTTTTCATAGGAAGCTGATCTAGACTCACGACTAAGTCTTTGATGATCCCTATGCACCTTACTCTACTAGAGTCGAATGAATAGAGATCATGATATTGGCGGGTGATGTCCAGAACAAGCTTATCCATGATAGCCTTGGGCATGAGATTATGAGAGGCTCTGAAATCGAACATGGCATTGTGTAGCACAAAGTCATGCAATCATAAACTGATATAGAAGGGTGGCACTTCGCTCTCGAGAGACTCACCATTTGGTGGCCCAAAAATCATTTTTGGATGATCATCTTCCACGTTTACCATATCGGACATTGGGTCCAAGTTCAACAATTTAGAAATCTGTCCTCTATAGTTGTTGTTCTTCATGATTTCAGTCAAAGGGATGGATACCTTTAGCTTATAAATCTCATTCTCTAGGCTGAAAGAGGGAGTTCTTTCTACCTCTTTGACTGGGATCTCTTTCCTTTCCTTGTCTTTTGAGGTGGCCAGTTGTTGTGATTGTTCTGCTGATTTTGATTTGCTGCTCTCCGGAACAACCGCCTCCTTTCCCTTTCTTTGTGCAGCTGATAGATCTTTCTTTAATGTTTCATCCTCCTTCTTTTTCTGAATTGGTTTAGCAGGTACATCTTTGTTTTGAAGGGAATATCGTTGTTGTTGTGTGGAAAAAGAATTCATATACCCCCTTTGATATTCTTCTGACTCTTCTTCCACCAGGGTTTCGTTGGCTAAGATAAAATCGGTGTCTTGGTGTGTAGCTGAATTCACTGCACATTCTTCTTCTTCGGTGATGTAAGTAGGCAGCTCATCTAGAGTAAAGAGATGGTTTTCTTCACCTATTACATTCCCTCCCTCATCTGATTCTGGTCCATGTACAAAATTCTACTGCAAAGGTGTTTGTATCGGCTGTTGTGCTATCTACTCTTGAGTCCGCTAATCTCTTTGTCTAATTCTATATTGTGGCTGTTGTTGGCCACGAAAGTTAGGATTCCTAACTTGTGGCTCTGGCTTGTCAAGTTTTACCCTTTCGAGCATCTGTTCTACCTTCTTGAGCAGCTGATCCATTGAAGAAGATTCTTCTTTCACCGTGGTTTTCTTCACCGTGATTCTAGATCTTTTGGATAGCAGGTTAGCCTCAACGCTGACTGCAATTTTCTGCATATCTTCCATTGTATCCGGTTCTCTCTCTCTCAATTGGTATGCCATGTTAGCATCAAAACCATCTAGAAACTTCATCATTGCTAGTTCCATCGGTGGCTTTATATGGTCTGGGATATCATTGTAGACTGCATTAAATCTAACACAATAATCTTGGACCGACTCACCGGCATTCCGCTTGATTTGTTCATACTCGGCCAGAATTTGAAGGGGATTCTTTTTGACTTCCCACCTATTCAAAAATTGTCTTTGTAGCTCAGCCAAGGTGGTGATACTTGCCGCCGTCAATCCTCTGAACCATTTCCTCACATCACCCGCAAATGTTTGTACAAAGAGCCTCATTGCCACGTTCTCCACATAGATCTCATGAAGTTCATAGAAATCTGCCATTTTATCCACATGTTGTTGAGCTGTAATGCTATTAGGAGTGCCATCAAAAAACGGGATTTTACTTTGATAGTCATTTGGCATGTCATCTAGGACATGGGGTAGAACAAGCAGAGCAAAACGGGCAGCCATCATTCTCGGTGGATTTGGCCTTGGAGGTGTTGGAGGAGTGTGCACAGTTTGCAATGGGCTTGCACTTGGAGTTTGGGGCTGTGTGGCAATGTAGTTATCGATTAATCTATTAGCTCTTTCCGTCTCAAGGTCTACAAGAAATTGCGGATCGGGGACGGTGTAATCAACAGCCTTTTCGGATTTAGATTCAAATAGTGATACCTCAAATCGTTCGTCAAACTCAAGCTCCTCAAGATACTCAAAAATGTCAAGACATGAAGGGGATTTGAACACGGGGGTTATGGTGCTTTCTTGACGAAGGAGTATTGGGATCAAATTTGGATTTTTGTAAATGTGAGGAGGGTCCGGGTCCGGATTCGCTCTGGTGTATCATCTTGAAGCCAACATGTTATTGAGAGGAATTACAGGACACAACCAACTTACTCAGCCTTTCCAATCCTAAGCTCATCATCCGGGAGCCTAGAATTCTTATGAAACAAGGGGATTTGATTTTCAACTTAAGTCCCCAGTGGAGGCGCCACTATGTTAGCACCTAAATTTGCCTTAGGCTGAAGGAAGGAAAAAATTAGGGTAACCACAAACCACACTCAGTCTGGTAGCTAGCCCTACCAGAGCAGGAGATGGCTCTCTCTGAGTCACACTCAGCTAATGGATAGGAAAAATGGTCTGAGATGAGTTGCAATGCGATATTTACCTTAGGCTAGTAAGTGAAAAGGATTTTGGAAAAGATTTTTGAAGTGACTGAACTTCTGAGATGTATATGG
Source organism: Pinus tabuliformis (assembly GCA_031772625.1). Lineage (NCBI taxonomy): Eukaryota > Viridiplantae > Streptophyta > Pinopsida > Pinales > Pinaceae > Pinus > Pinus tabuliformis. Next base: position 814,834,456 of record CM062805.1, on the reverse strand, counting down.
GATTGGCGCTTAGCAAGGAACAGAGAATTGAGAATGAAGGCACAGATTATTCCGTGAGGCAAGGTAGGCGGGAAGCGCAGCAATTTTAACTTAAGGTGATGCGGAATGGAAAGATTCCCGAAGATAGTGAAAATGTGATCCAGGTGGATATTGGTGGCCACCTGCCAAGTCCACCTGGACCCCACCATTGTCTTTCTCAGCATTTTCAGTTTCCTTAATTGTAGCACAACTTACTATTTTTAGCAGTTTTTCGGGTCCTGAACTTCCGGAGCCGTTTTGAGGCCCTAAACGACGTTTTTTGGGGAATCCGAGGGCAACATGGGTCCATGCAATGGACCCATGTTGCCCGTTCCAACAATGATAGTGCTCAGATAGATCTTTCTAATGAGCTATTGTACGCGTCAAACGGAGATCATATGCCAAAGTTACGACCCCGGGAAGTTGATGTACCAACTTACCCCCAAATGGGGCCCACAGTTTGGCATTTCATCTCCTAGGGTTAGGTTTTGGAATGTTAAGGGTTTTCCATTGTTTCTCAACAATAAATAGGCCTTCGAGCCTCATTGTAACACAGTTCAGAGGCATGTAGCCATCACATCTCTTCTCAGAGATAAGCTACCATCGCCCTAGCTGGTTTATTTCCATTTCTGGTTGTAAGCATATTTCATTATTTTCCATTAACGAAATGAAGTATTATTTCCGCTGCATCTTTGTGTATATGGTTATCTCTGTAATTTGTTGCATTCCTGTTTAAATCTGGATCAGTGGTATCAGAGCGGTCTGCTTTTTCTCTGTTTTTCTTTGCATGTCCCCAACAAGGTCGGGATATAAGGAGTTAGGGCTTGAACTGGTTGAACCTTTGCAAGACCAGCCTCGCAAATCCCGACGGCCTCCCATGGCGGACGAGAAGAAAGACGAGGGGGCAGGAGATCCCATCAAAATCTTGCTCGAAGAAGCCCTCGAGCGACAACGGAACGCGATGATGGACAGCTTTGCCCAGATCCTTCAGCGGCTACCCAGAAGCAATGCATCGGCTTCCAGCAGCTACTCTGGAAACGCCACACCCTTTAAGGTACAAGTTAATTTTGAAACCCCCATATTCAAGGGTCAGATAGACGCAGATGCCGTAGATAAATGGTTAAATCTGCTAGAGGGTTATTTTTCTGTTCATGAATTTTCGAGTCGGGAAAAGATTGTTTTTGCTCTCCTCAAAGCAGCCCCCCACGTCAAGGACTGGTGGGAAACCTACTGCGAGTAGAAGGATGAAAGTACTGGCTCACTATTTTCAGCCGCACCCACCTGGGATTCGTTCCGGGATGCCATCAAGGAGCAGTACTACCCTGTTGGGAGCTATGAGGATGAATACATAAAGTGGACCACGCTGCGGCAGGGAAGGGACCAAGACATGCCAGAGTTCACCAATCTTTTCCATACCCTTCGCACAAAGTTGGGTATCAAGGATTCGGAGCAACATTTGATACTCAAATACTGTGGCTGCCTGCACAAGTACATCCAGGAAGAAATACAATTCCTAAACATCCCCTCGCTCGGCGCAGCATACCGGTATGCCGTCAAGGTCAAGCAGAAGTTTAAACAAAAGAAGCGAGACTTTGGATCTGCGAATCCAAAGCAGGGGAAAGGTGCCCCTAAACCACAGAACAAAGGACAAAGCCAAGACAACCAGCCGAAGCTGCAAGCAAAGAACAGCGCCGCGAAGCCGAGAAAGGACACTGGAAAATGGTGCGAGTTCCATAAGAGCTCCACTCACAACACAAGTGAGTGTCAGGCCAAGCAGTCACTGGTGGCTGAGCTAAAGGTTTCAGAATCAGATGCATGTTCCGACTCTGAGTCAGAACCCGATAAGGGGTATGAAAAAGGGAAGCAGATCATTGATGCGGACCCCAGCGCCAATGTTGCTACCGCAAAGATCCAGAAAAATGAACCCGAATATCCAGAGGAGGAGGAGCGTCTCTTCCACTCCCAGATGTGGGTAAAGGGCTCCCCGATACAGTTCATTGTTGATAGCGGAATTCAAAAGAACCTCATTTCGGCAGAGGTCGTGAAGCGGTTGGGCTTACCGACCACAGCACATCCACAACCATACACCATTGGGTGGCTTCACCAAGGACAAGATCTTCGCGTGAGCCAGCAGTGTCGCCTTCCATACAACATCAAGCCCTTCACGGATGAGGTATTGTGTGACATTGTTCCCCTTGAAGTTTGTGATGTATTACTAGGACAACCATACTTGTGGAAGCGACATGTTGTGTATGAATCAAGGCCCCGTGCTGTTATTATTACATTGGGAAATAAGTTGTTCAGGATACCAGAGGTAGCACCACCTGCCGCCCTCTCTTTGATTACTGCAAAACAATGCAGTAAGATCATTTCCAAAACCAGGAAATTTGTTTTCCTGATGATACGCCCTCAAGGAAAGAAGAAGACAGTGGCTGCGGCCTCCAAACGGGGCCCCTCTGCACGACAACTACAGATGGACAAGATTGTGGAGGAGTACGAGGACATCTTCACCTCCCCGGCAGGGGTTCCTCTGCACTGTCAAGTCAAGCACTCCATCGATCTGACCCCAGGTGCGCCGCTACCCAATGGACCAATTTATCGACGCTCCGTTCTGGAGAACGATGAAATCAAGAGGCAGATTCAGGAGCTCCTGCAGAAAGGTCACATCCGTCCGAGTTCATCGCCCTGTGGGAGCCCGATCGTGTTGGTACAGAAGAAGGATGGGACGTGGAGACTCTGTATTGACTATCGGGCGCTGAACAAGATCACTGTCCTTAATAGGTACCCGATCCCGCGGATTGATGACCTCCTAGACCAACTAAAGGGGGCAAAATATTTCAGCAAGATCGACCTGAAGTCGGGATATCACCAGGTACCAATCGAACCCTCCGATGTGTGGAAGACTGCCTTCAAATCCAAGGAGGGCCTCTTCGAATGGTTGGTCATGCCTTTCGGATTGACGAATGCTCCTGCAACCTTTATGAGGCTAATGGATGATATCTTGCGGCCATTCACCAACTCCTTTGTAGTAGTATACTTGGATGACATTCTGATCTTCAACCAGAGTTGGGAAGAGCACCTCCACCACATCTGACAGGTTCTCCAAACACTGCGGCAACACAAGCTATGTGCCAATTTGGAGAAATGCACTTTTGGCATGACCCAGGTTCAGTATCTACGATACATCATTGATGAACAGGGGGTGCATGCCGATCCAGCCAAGATCCAAGTCATTTGGGATTGGCCCTCTCCAACCACTCTAACAGATCTCCGCAGCTTTCTAGGTCTTGCCAACTTCTACCGCAGGTTTGTGTTGGGGTTTTCTCATATTTCTTGGCCCTTGAGTCAATTCACCAAGGGCGGGGCAAAAGCAAAATTCTTTTGGTCTGAATCGCAATAGAAGGCATTCAGGGAGTTGAAGGATCGCCTCTGCACGGCACCAGTGCTCGCGTTACCAGATTTACAACAACCGTTTGAGGTCGAGACAGATGCCTCTGACTATGCTATTGGGGCAGTCCTTACTCAACATGGACATCCAGTGGCATATCACAGTGAAACACTTTCAGACACAGTCCGGAAGTACCCCACTTATGATAAAGAGATGTATTCCATTGTACAGGCCTGCCGACAATGGAAGCATTACATTTTGGGGAAGGAAACGGTCATCCACACAGACCACCGACCTCTACAGTTCATACAGACCCAAGGGAAATTGCAGAATGATCGCCATCAGAAGTGGTCTACATACCTGCAACAGTTTCACTTGAATATCAAGTATAAAAAGGGCAGCACCAATAATGTTGCAGATTGCCTCAGTCGACCACCGATCATGGCGCTAACCACCGTGCTCAACTCTTGTGGGCACGAGACTTCTGATTGGCCACTTCTCTACAAAAGCGACCCAGAATTCGGCCACACATACCAGACACTCTTGGAGGGTCGGCAGGTTGCAGATTTTCACCTCCAGGATGCCCTATTATGCCACCTCGGTCACCTTTGTGTTCCTTCAAGCGAGCGTGCCAAGATGATTTGGGAAGCACACTACAGTCGGGCTGCTGGGAATTTCGGGGTCGAGAAAACAGTGGCAGTACTGCAAAATTATTTCTATTGGCCGAACCTTCGACAGGATGTTGGGAAGTACATCCGATCATGTACTGCCTGTGACATTGCCAAACCGGCCATTAAGAAGCACGGCCTCTATACCCCGTTGCCTACCCCTAGTCGACCTTGGGAATCCATCTCCATGGATTACATGTCAGGCCTTCCTTTCACTAAGCATGGAAATGACTGTGTTTTTTTGGTCGTCGACACGTTCTCGAAGATGGCCATTATGGTGGCCTGCAAGAAGAATGTCACAGCAGAAGCCACTGCTAAACTCTTCTTTGAACGAGTGTGGGTGCACTTTGGGATCCCACAGTCTATCATCTCAGATTGGGACAGTCGGTTTCTCAGCACATTTTGGTCCAGTCTCTGGTCAATGCTGGACACCAAACTCACAAAGTCCACAGCCTTCCATCCTCAAACTGATGGCCAGACAGAGGTTGTCAACAGGATGATTGTGCACATTCTGCGCATGTATAACTCAAAGCATCCACGCACATGGGACGAGAGCCTCCCCTATGTTCAGCACAGCTACAACCGAGCTCTTCACAGCTCCACTGGCCATAGCCCTTTTCAGGTGGGTTTGGGATTCCAACCACTATGCCCCATTGATGTGGCCATGCCACTTGCAGCTACTCACATAAATTCAGCTCATGTCCAGTCCGAAACAGATAAGGCCACCAGCTTCATTGAGCGCATCCAACATATTCGCCAGCAGGTCCATGACATTCTTGAGAAATCAAATGCCAAGTACAAGCAACGACATGATCAACATCAGGTGCCACACAAGTTTCAGGTGGGCGACAAAGTCTGGTTGCATTTGCAAAAGAAATGCCTTACTGGAGCCTATCGGAAATTGAGACCACTCCGATATGGTCCTTACACCATTACTAAGGCTATGGGAGACAATGCATTTGAGCTCAGCATTCCCCCATTCCTTGGCCTGCACCCAGTGTTCAATGTGGACCGCCTTCGGCCATACTTTCCACCATTGCTAGACACATCCGACATTGCAGAACAGCTCAAACCCACATAATTAAACCCAGATTGCATGGAACAAGCTGCAACTGATCGAATCATGGACACACAGATCAAGAACACTCGCCAACAGAATATCCAACTGTATCGAGTTGTCAAAGCAGGCCAACTCCTTCAGCAGGGCAAGTGGCTCACCAGGGAACAAGTTCAACAGAAGTTTCCTCATCTCATGGAGGAGCTCAACGCAATGGGGACCATTGCTTCCTAAGGGGGGAGGAATGATCCAAGTGGATATTGGTGGCCACCTGCCAAGTCCACCTGGACCCCACCATTATCTTTCTCAGCATTTTCAGTTTCCTTAATTGTAGCACAACTTACTATTTTTAGCAGTTTTTCGGGTCCTGAACTTCCGGAGCCGTTTTGAGGCCCTAAACGACGTTTTTTGGGGAATCCGGGGGCAACATGGGTCCTTGCAATGGACCCATGTTGCCCGTTCCAACAATGATAGTGCTCGGATAGATCTTTCTAATGAGCTATTGTATGCGTCAAACGGAGATCATATGCCAAAGTTACGACCCCGGGAAGTTGATGTACCAACTTACCCCCAAACGGGGCCCACAATTTGGCGTTTCATCTCCTAGGGTTAGGTTTTGGAATGTTAAGGGTTTTCCATTGTTTCTCAGCAATAAATAGGCCTTCGAGCCTCATTGTAACACAGTTCAGAGGCATGTAGCCATCACATCTCTTCTCAGAGATAAGCTACGATCGCCCTAGCTAGTTTATTTCCATTTCTGGTTGTAAGCATATTTCAGTATTTTCCATTAACGAAATGAAGTATTATTTCCGCTGCATCTTTGTGTATATGGTTATCTCTGTAATTTGTTGCGTTCCTGTTTAAATCTGGATCAAAATGGCATGGTCGCATGAATCCTTTTCAACAGAAGAATAACACTGCACATGAAATTTTCCCACAGGCAGAGAAATATAAATTGAATTCTTCCTTATCTCACTTAGAAAATTTCATTGAAATGAAACATGAAATGAATTATGAAACATAACAAGATAAATATGGAACATAAGAACACATTTGCTACACTCACAACCACAAGAATCTCATGAAACAGAGCCACTGCCTTTCATTAAACTCTCTGTCAAAAATACACAGTGTAGAAACAGAGTTTCTTTCCCAGTCTCTCAGAAGTTACAAGCCAGCCAACACTTTGCAAATAACTTGCTTACAATATATAGAAAGTGTAGAGAAGAGATGGAACACCCAGGGGTTGGGAAGTTACTCAAATCATTTCGAAAAGGAGATGGAGAGCCAACCATCAACTACAGGTGTAGCGCTCTCAAGCATGACATTTCGTTGTGGTGACCCTTTGCATTCTTTGCCACTTGGATAGATGCCCAACTAGAGAGAAAACTCTTTAAAAGCCACCTTTGGTGCCAAAAAACCGAAGAGTAGATGGTCGAGCCCTCTTGGAGAAGTCACAACCAGAAATTTCGCGAAACGGGAGCAAACTCGGCAAAATTTCCTCTGTGCGCCGCGCGCTTTTCTCTGTGCATCGTGCTAATTTGGGGCTTTTTTAGGGGCACTTGTAGGTGTCCAAAATGTGCCCAAGTGGGCTTGTCGGAAATCTTGGCCTGTCTACTTTCTAACCCCACTATAATTTCTGAATTTGGTGCTCATTTACCCCTCCAAATATTCATTCTCCCAAGACTGCTTTCTGTGTGTCCAAAAAGTGGTAGAGAGGCCATTTTTGGGTTTTTTTTTTTACCTTTAGGAGACCCAAAACTTATCAAAATTTCTTACCCGGACACCAGTAGATGTATTTTTCAATTCTAAATCCAAATATACAAGCCATTCCTCATTTGGAGCTCTAGAATTTTAGCGTCGCGCAGGGTGCGCGACGCACAGGGAGAAAAACCCTGTTTTTTGACCGAAAAATCCAAAAACACAAAATTGCCCCAAATTTTTTGAAATTTGGGCTGGGGGCTCTCTATGGAGTGCCATGCTAAGCCAAGGAAGACTCAGCCAAGATTCTAAGTCTGACTTGCTCTTTTTCCCATTTTGCCCTTCTTGTGGCTTTCCTCAATTTTGCTTTCAAACTCCTTATTCGGGCTCTCAAACTCAAGTTTCGTGCCCTGTAATGACGAGCCATGTGTCTCAGCAGTGTGTTTTCTTCATTGGCCTTGTTCAACATGTTGTCCAAGTGCATGTTAACTCTCTCAAGCACAGACTCACGATCATCAATAACATGTTGCTCCAATGAAGTGAATTCAATCCTCCTCTGTTGGGTAGTTAAGCGATCCTCACGGATGTTCTGTAGCTCCATGATCACATGCTAGTCTTCCAGCTGTTTGTTCCTCTACTCCAAATACCTGACGTTCCATTTGGCCATCTCCAACTTGAGTGTCAAGGATTGAATCTCTGTCTCTTGCTCCTGGAAGATCTCTTTCAGCTGTGCATTTTGTGGACGTGTATTTGTATCATCATCATCAAGAAGGAGAATGAATCTGGTCTCTCGCTCACCTGGTGGCACACCTGAAGGCCCCTCCTCATGCTTGGGCTTCTTGCCCTTGTCCTGTACCCGTGTCGTCGATGTAGGAAGCGAGGCCTCTTCCACCCCAGGTGGAGATAACACTCGCTTTGCTACCGCAAACAAAGGCCTGGTGCCTTTCGAATAGCCTCTCTGATATGTGATGGAAAATGGCACCATAGTGGTCTCATGGCACTCATGCTGATGGGAAGGACCACCTATCTCATGCTTTACCTCTGATACTACCTATGGAGCACTGAAGAAGTCACAGGAGATGAAGTCCTCCCAAGAAATTCCCTGCAATCCCAACTAATGATCCACCAAAATCTGGCTAAGGGTGAAGTGATATACACTGTTGAGTTGCTGCCGAGGGGTCTTGTGCTGCATGAACTTTTTCATTTTCTCTATGTTCTCGCAGATGAAAAATGGGAGGTTCATCATACGCAACCTGGTAAAATGCATGAGCAACCAGATGTGATATGCATAAAGGCGATAAAACCTCCCCTCACAACTGAATTATTTCATGATCAATTTCATGAGCGGAGCATACTCATCTCTCAGAAATCTGAATGGGAAAACTCTAGTGAGCTGACTCAAACAACTGGCCTTAATGTAAGGCTCATAAAGTTCCCTCTCCACCTTCATCTTCTTGTGCCACTATTCTCCAACATTTGGTATACCTGTTGCCACTGATATGGTTTCGAGTGTCAATGTGAAAGTGACCCCTGCCAAGATAGACTGACCTCCATGTAGGTGAAGTGCAAAAAGACGGGCCAACTCATGATGAATTCTGAAATTTGACACCCTTTGACAAAATTCGAAACATGCTAATTGTTGGAAACAAGACATAGCGAGAGGGCATGCCTGCAACTCAGTGAGGGTGTTTGGTTCATCCCTGACATGTCTGCCACTTCTAGGTCTCTGGGGAGCCTGTTCTCCTGAAGCTGTGTCACTGTGTGTATCCCCCTCATAATCTGATGAATTTTATAATGCCACCATTGCTGCTTGTACCCTGAGTTTATTTCTGCCCTTTGAATTCAATGACACTGATGAATGCTCTGAAAATCTGTTACCAAGGTGACAATAAAACAGGGGAGCGTTAGGAGGGGAATGATGAAAAGGGGAATAGGGGTTGAAAGGGGAAATTTATCAGGGATTTGGGAGTGTTTGGGGTGTGTTTTCGATGGGGTAGGGTTAAGGAACTTTTGAGCTATATGAGTAAAGGGGACAAAGGGATATGATTTCAATTTAGCTAGGGTAACTATCAGGGGAAAATGCTCTAGGGAAATCAGCTGATCAAGGTAAGGTAGGAGCTTATTTAGAAATTGTGTTACTGTAGCAAAAACCCTAGCTTTTTTACCCTTTTGTGTCATTTTTGTGTTCGCTTAAAAAAAATTGTTTTTGGTCTCATGGTCACCAACATCATATTTTTCTTTAAGCTTAGGATCAGTGGTGAAAAGATTTATGGGCACTTTTGCAATTTTAAGAGCCAATTCCAAAATTTTTGGGCGATTCGGTGCATTCTTAGGCTCACATGCATGTGCGCCATGCGCTTTTCCCAGTGCGCCGCGCTCCGAGTATGCGCCACGCCAGTGTAAAGTTAACACTGTGGCCGGGCTCCCAGTGCGCCGCACGCCCTAAGTGCGCCGCGCTACATTGTGTGTGCGCCGCGCGCAGTCAAACGACATAATTTTTGTTTGAAAAGTAGGGGAGGGGGTTTTAGGGGGATTTTAGGTTGGTTTGCTTGGGAGACAAGGAGGAATGGTGGTGAAAATGGTGAGGAGTGAGGGGACAAGGGGAAGGGAGCAAAACCTTGGTGGCATCATCGCAAACTTGCAACCCCATCCATTGTTTTTCATGGTGAATTTTTCATGGTTGGCCATTGTGCTTTGGATATCAGTCAACCTCTTCACAAATACCATATTCTTAACAAAACTTGATGAGCAGGTGTTGTTACAAGGCTTACCTTTCAATTTGATCACTTTTTCCAAGTTTTGAAGTGGTTTGGCACCGTTTTGGGCTGCTAGACTGTGTGCGCCGTGCACAATTCCCAGTGCGTTGCGTGCCTTGTATGCACCGCGCCCATGTAATCTTTCAACGGGGGGTTGGCTGCGTGTGCGTTGCGCCCAGTGAGTGCGTCGCGCTCCTGCCTGTGTGCGCCGTGCTTCCTAAATCACCTCCCAACTCACTCAAACGCTCACCATATCAACTTCACACCTTTGCCAATGTCTTCTCCAAGCCATTTAGCAGCACAATACCTCTGCTTTGGGTCAAAACATGTATATATAGGCTTGAGAGAAACTGGTTTGATTTTTTCTTCCTTGAAAACCCACTTTCTAATGTTTGAGTTTTGCACTTTTCATTGACTTTCAAAACACTTTGTTTTTCCTTTTTCTTTGAAATTTTGGCTCTCATGATAAAATTTTCGGCGTTTATTTGCGGGGACTATGTGACTGGGCCTCTGGCTTTGAAATCCATGACTGCATCTGAAAATGTCAACTGTCGATTTTTTGGAAAATTTTGTCATAGTTGACCTTGTTTGACTTTTCTTCAATACAGAGTTTTGAAGGAGTCGATGTCTCTTGCGGTGATGATGAAGCTTTTGAACTGTAGGTGTATAAGATCTCCTTCTGGCCTACATGGCTTGTTCTGGACATGTTTTTTTTTTTTTTTAAGGACCAAACTGATGAATTTCTAGACCCTAACAATAAAAAATGACTCTGTCCTACAATATGACCAGTCCTTGACTATCATGAATTTCATTGATTACGGACCAATTCACGAACCAGTAGAGGCCAGACATGAGGGTAATGGGTAGCATGAATTTCTCCGTCATATCATGGCATGTCCCTAGCGAAATTCAGTTTCGTGGATGGAGCGGGACACCTAAAATTGAAATGCACAAAGAGCTTTGATCTCTGACGAGGGGCTGACCAGACCGACTCTAACACCCTGTAAGACTCTTAGTTCTCCATTGTCATCAATGCACTCAATAGATTTATCATAACAATCTACCTTGGTTCTATCAAGATGCAACCAGTCCATGCCCAACAACATACTATATGAACCCAACAGTAATACATTCAAATGTGTTGTGGCAGGCATACCATTCAAATAAAATGCATAAACTCTTACCCAATGATGAGATCATTTCTTCATACCTATAGTCAACTGCACTAAACAATATTATGTATCTAATTCCTTATTAAAGCCACACTTATCCACTAAGTCAGGACTAACATAGCTATAATTAGATCTAGGGTAAATCAAAATAGAAATAACTTTATCACAAATATTACCATCCATCTTAATGATAAATATGTGATGCTCTGCCTGTTTTTTATCCAATGCAACATAGATACATGGAATACTCTGACCAACATCTCCAACAGTTTGTGCCTCCTACGCACTATATATTTGAGGTCTACCACCCTGATTCTACGAACAATCTCTCCTGCGATGGTCTTTGCCACAAGTCCAACATTCTATAGGCTTCTAGCCTGTCTCCTTGTTCTATTCTCCTGATCAGAATTCATGTCCCCTCTCTGATATATTGAACCTATTAGATAGTGCAACATTCTCTTTCTTACGTGAATCTTGTGGTCTAACCCACTTCTTGTCCCATTTCCTTTTGTTCCTAGCATTGCCTTTCCATACTGGCTTTGTCTCAAACTTGTTCCTCAATTGTTCATAGCAATGTTTTAGCTTCTGGACGACCTCCTCCAATGATCTAGGCTCATCAAACTCAATCCTATCTTTTAATTCATCCATTAATCCACTAAAAAATCTATGAATCTTAGCCTTCTCCCCTTTGAGGTAAGGCACATACCTCAACAGCTCCAAGAACCTTCTAGTGTATTCATCATCTTTCATGGATCCCATCTTTAGCTCATAGAATTCCTTTACTTTGTCATCAAAGTATCTCTTTCATATGTACTTCTTCTTGAATAGCCACTTGAATTCACTCCACATAAAATCTTCCTCATTTATAGCTCTAACATTTTTCATGTTGTCCCACCAAATTTCTACTTTTCTTCTGAGACTGAAAGTAGCCACTCTAGCTTTCATGTTCTCTGAATATTCATGCAACATGAAGAACTTATTTATGCCCAGAAACCATGCCTCTACATATTGTGATTTCTTTACCTCTCCATCAAAGGTAGGTGGCTTCTTATTCCTAAACTAATATGGAAAATACCCCTTATCAATCCTCATGTAAGGATGATACCGATGATGATCATAGTGCTTATCTGAATTAGAACTGGAATCATACCCGTATCTATCCCCTCTCCTATCTGGAGTGTCCAACAATATTCCATCTTTGATTGTGTCATCTCTATCTGATATGTGACCACCATGCGATCTACTACCATATGCCCCATTAGTCCTATACTCCTGCTCATGGCTAATCCGAAGCGGTCCCTTTCGTTGTAAATGTGACAAACTCTAAAGCATGACTGCATTTACCTTTGCTAACTTTTCCTGTTCTTGTATGATTATGTCATTCTATACCTTACAAGTCCTTATTTCTTCCTTTAAAATTCTTAGTGTAACTACCAAATCAGAAGAGTTCCCAACACCATACTCCTCTTCGACGTCATAGGGAGAGTCTTTGTAGTCAACCATCTTGCTAGCCATTTTATATTTCTTCCTACAAGGTGTATCATGTTAGCTAAATCAAATCACAATAAACCAATGTACCTTAGTATAGATCAGGGAGGATACCTAGTCTGCAAGATCAATAAATCAACATGATACATGTATAACATAGTCATGCCAGCATATAGAAACATGAAGCAAAAGCATATGACCATGCAAATGTCATTCTAGCTAGGGTCTAGTCGTTAATGCATGACCTCAACAACAACACACACCACACCTCATGCATGACAAGCACCTTCATTACGTCACTATACACTTGACCACATGCAACCATGAACATGCATAATCGATGCATAACCATCCACACATGTGCAGAAACACATATGATTAAGCATGGATGCATGATACTTGAAATCAAACCTACAAGACTGATACATGCAACTCAGCATACAAGAATGTAACCAATCATGCAATAATGTAACCAATCATACTACAAAGATAAATGTAAGTGACATAAATCAATATGTAACGATTCGTACACTCATGATGATGCATTCCTCAACAAAACGTAAAGTTTCACATGAGGACATCACTTCAACAATGAAAAACATCATGAAAATGCAACAAGCACATGAAATGCAAGTGTGAGAGACACACATGCAACTGACATCCATGCATGACCAACTCATAGCCCATCCAGTACGAAAGGTGAACCATGATCTAATACCACTCTATAACTCCCTCCTCCCACATCTACCCAAGCAACCCTCCAGTTGAGGTAAACGTGTGACGAGAAGCTACTATGATATTATTCGACCTTCTAAGTCACTTTAAGGAAGTGCAACTGAAGAAAACACACCATACAAAAATTAATCATTAGCTACCGGACCCTCGGGAACCAATCCAATACTTTAGACAACTTGCCTTTCGGTCCCACTAAAATTTTGGACAACTTAAGCTTTAGTCGCTCCAATGCTATAGGCATGAGGGTGACCGAAAACCCAAATTTTCTCTCACAGGCTTGCCTACTAGTGACCGAAGACCAAAATTGTCAGTGATATGCTAGTGACTCCATGATTTGAGCCACTTTTTCAGGACTAGAGGCTAGGTCACTACCCAGAATTGAACCATCTCTTCAAATAATTAAATTAACATGGAAATGAGGGTGCTAAAGCAAATACTTGTTCAAGACCTTAACAGAACCCCTACTAGCCATGACAAGCATTTCATCAAACATATTGCAAGTGTGTAATCTATAGGTGTAATTAACAGTTCTGAGCATAGGGGCCTCAACACATCAACTTCCATTCCATCCCTTAGGTCATAGATACATTGATCATTCAATTACAAGTAAAAACATGATGAGAGCCACATGGCTGCTGTCATAAAACACATACATAACCAACATAATCGGGACATAAATGTCAATTAAATCACCACCATATATACCACATATAATCCATAATGATACTCATAAAAATACCAAGAGAAATAACCTTTCATTAATGATGAAAAATCCAAACCTGGGATGGGACTTCCACGTTCCACCCGAACGTAGAATGGCTTAGCCAAATATATCTTTAGCCATTCTCCCATATTTCTAGAACCAACGCGGGTGCAAAGGTGAGCAACCTACTGGTGACCAACGTTAGCCATAGTGGAGTAACCTACTAGTGAACACACCCTTGTAGACTTACAGGGAGCGTTGGTCCTTAAAATGTCTTAGATGAAGCAGTTTAGGGTTGAAACTCTAGGAAATGAAAGGTACTTTCTTAGGGATTTGTGCAAGATGGTGACAAGGGGGAATAGGATGTTTACTAATTCCATTAGGAGGCTCATTGATCAGATATGAAAAAATGGCCTATAACAGAATGCCCCCTAAAGCACAAATTTAGAGATGATGAATAATGACTGAAGTGCTTTACCTTTTGACAACTAGGGATCAAGGACGACCGGTGAGCTTAATCAGTTACAATACATTTACAACATGACATCTTTTTTTCTGAGGGAGAAATACCCATACTCAGCTCATAAGCTAACATAACATGTATAATGATCAAAAGGCTTGTCCACATATGCATTTGGTGGACCTATAAATAGATGAATTTCTATATGATCATGACCATCATACATTGTGATCTTTGTATAATCCTGAAATTGTAGCCTAGATGGAAGAAACTAGATCTGGGGTCTTCTATCATGTTCACACGACCAACCATTGTATGAGTCTAACCATGTGAATCAATGAGTTGGATTTGAACATGGTAGGCACCATCTAATTACTGACCAATGATGTAAGTCATTAACAAACGCAAGATAAACCACTAATGATGTTAATGGCTCTCAAGGTACTCAAGTACAATCTGTGTGGTGTGAATAAATGAGTTGATGTTGAACACCACACAGAATATTTTGGTCGAAGGCCAGTGATTTAAACCTATCACTGATAGTGAGGAAACTTTCCATGGATGTATTCAAGAACCAAGTACCAGAGGTGTGTTTCTAAGTAAACTTCCTGGATGATGTGTTGATGTTGACAGGAAGCAACCCGTTGCAAAAGGGCCTTGATGTATCTCCCATCAAAGACATGAAAAGGTATCATGATTGAGATAGAATGATCATAATGATGTTGATATGGAACTAGATCAAGAAAGGTAGACATGAAATGAAGGCTTAAGAGTATTGTAGCAGATATCAACTGAATGAATTCTCTTGAACACACTAGCGACATTGAATCGAGTTGCCATCATTGACCCAGAAATGAAATGGAGGCTTTGAAAACGGTATGATAACCAAAAGACAGGTAGATTACCCAACCCAACAACCACGAAGATGAAGTGGAATAGTGTCAAGCTCAAGAGCGATTCGCTACCATTAGAAAAATGGAATACCTTGTTTTCCCAATTTCCCCAACCATACCGATCAGTGCCTATTTATTTTTTAACAATATTGAGGAGGATAATATATGCTTGATCTGTAAGTTCATCCTTCATATGAATCCCTCTGAGTATATTTAAAGAACCATGAAAAGGAGTGGTTAGTCCTTGTCATGTTCGACAAGTCCATCACTCTTTAATGTTTTAATGAGTCCAGTGAAGGTAAAACTCGACATCTTTTTCATGTTTAGAGATTTTGAAAAAGAGGCAAAAAAGAAAACTCCAGATGTTCCTTTTTGTAGGTAGGTCCCTTAGGTCTCAATAGGTAGAAAACAATACCCAAGAGAACCTCATAACCATGTTAGACTAACGTATTTCTTTTTCGTAGTTAGTCTATCTTAGTCTGGAAAAGGGTTAAACTTATGCTGAGTAGACATCTTTTCATTTACTTTTACGAGTTTGAAAAGACAAGTACTCGACAATATTTTCATATTCTGGGGAGTCTGAAAAGAGTTGAAAAAGAGATAAAAGAGTACTCTATGGTCAAAGAAACGTATTCAAACATAATGAAAACCTGCTAACAGTTGTCGACCCACTCAAAACACCACAAGAAGGATTAAACATACTTGTTTCATAGCAAAAATGAAGCATATCTAGGTCAAAACACTAAAAAGGGATAAAATAATGAGAAAATAACCATAAATATTCGAAATGACTTGTCATTTTTACCATTTCACATTTTACCTTCAATAGTGTGTATTTGGAGCCTTTATGCCCTCGATCTTCTACAGTTGATTGTAGCCAATCCAAGGAACTATTTCAAGTGTAGTCACTTCCAGGTAGGAATTGAAACCTTCTCTATCTTTCTACAGTCCATTTTTGTGTTTTCATGCAAAATTTTTAAGATTTTGAGGCCCCTGGGGTTCATTAAAAATGCCTTGGGACCAACACAACCCCCATGTGTCAAAAATTGTGTTGCACCTAGGCAGAGGAACATTGTAGGTAGAGGTGCAATGCTTTGATAAACATTGTTGGGGTGCATTGGGCACAATTTTCTAAGTTGTTTTTCATTTTTGCCTAAATTTTTCTCAAGTTTTTTGCATGGGAAAGAGCCTAGTGAATCCTTCATTGATATTTCAAGTACCCATTAGCACAAAATGGCATTCATCTGGTGAGAAAGAGAACATTAGGAACAAGATTTGAATGAGGAAAATGGTGCTACTACCATCCAGGCGCTAAAAACTTGTGGGTTATTGAAATTCTTCTGGATTCTTGGTATGAGGAAACAAATGGAGTTGTTGAAGTACCTTATCTATTCATGGGATATTCAGGCACAGGTGTTCAGGTTTGGGGAGAATCTACTCGAGATACAGGTAGAGGATATTTACTATCTAACATGATTGTCAAAGTGAGGTGCCACCATAGTTGAGGTGAGATGGTGAAAGACTATATTGCTACCTATTGTAGACCTTGAGCCCTTCCTACTAGGTATGGAAATATCAGCATAAAGGATGTAACCCAACTACCATTGAGAATGATTTTGTTCATCATTGCAATATTGGCAGGCAGCTCAACATTACATGTAACAAGAAGATCTTACATGTAGTATGGGATACAGTGTCTAGAGCCAATAGTATTCAACTGGAGTGAGGGTGCCTTGGTCAATTTTAATTAACATCTTACTCAAGAAAAGGAGGGGAATTAGAACTTTGGCTATGACACGATCTTAGTCTCCTTTGTTATAAAGTGGGTAACACTACAGCAGCCTCCACAAATTGTACTTGAGCCCATCGATCTGAGGACCCCACAGATGAGGAGGTGGATAGACCACATGATTCGACATGCAGGCCCATCAACGATCAAATTTTCACCAGCCTTCTTTGGGTGGCTACGCATGTAGTTCATCATCATTGATGACTATCCTTACACAAGGATGGATTTCCACGATAATCTCGAGCTCGAGTTTCCTGAGGGTGAGAAATTGGATGCTTTAGGTAAGATACTTTGACCATTAATTTTTTGAATGTTTTACGATTCTTTTTGTGTTTTTATATGTTCCCAAGACTAGAATATTTGATGTTTTCATGCAAATATCAGACTTGTTCAACTAGTGGGTGCTACATATCTTCGTTGCACAAAGAGACAGCCACAAGAGGAGGCAGTGGGACTAGTACAGGTCATTGCAGTAGGACAAGAAGCACTACGAGATCGAAATGTAATAGAGATCCTATCATAGGTGGAGCGTCACATGGAAGGACTGGCACACGGGATTGATGAGACCATCGTTAATCAACTTCATTGCAACTTCTGTGACTATTGTTGGGAAAAGTATCCAATACGGAATGACCCTATCCCACTCTAAGGGTGATAGTACCTCAGCAACAACTGAGTGCAAAGCTATTCAAGATTACTTCTTTATGAGATGTAAGAGAGAGGAGAAAGGGATCCACTAACCGTTATCTTCCGCTAATGGTTGATCCAATCTTCCCTCTTTGCTGCTTGCTCCCAGCTCCTTGCTCTTTCACTGGCCCAGCTACACAAAGATCCTGCAAAAGCACAAGAAAAGGAAACTACAAGAAGCATACATCCATAATTGATTCAAGGATTAGAATAAATCAAATATACAAGTATCAATACGCCACAGGGACACATGCATATAGAAGAACCTCAAATGCTTTATTAATGGAAGAAGTAAAGTTCTGAGAGTGTTACAACCATAAGAGGCCCAATCCAGCAACACCTCCCAGCAGAAAGAAATCTCCTCTTCACCTCCTTCAAGAAAATCACCCAATAGTTCTATGCACAAACCAACAGCACTTCCTTACATTCACAAGATTCCAGCCTCCCTAGACCTCATGAGAGAGCTCTATATATAGGAGTTTTGGAGAAATGATGAGTCAGCTTGAGGCTGGCATGAAGCTGATTAGTGTCCTCTCCCACTTCAGTTATTCTTCAGTTCTTGAGTCCACTTGGAGTTTCTTGCTTCCACTTGGAGATCTAGATCCTCTTACTCATCACAAGGCGAATTCCCTGATCCAAGTGTCATTTTGGAAGCTTCCTGGGCACTTGACACCTTGCAGAATGACTGTGCCACTTGGCCAATCTCGCCCAGCGCAGGTAGCCTTCATTACTGTTGACATTCAGTGCAGGTACAGAGTGGAGCAATTGACATTCAGCGCAGATGCTCAGTGGAGCAGCTGACATGATCCAGAAATAGCTTGTTTTTGAGTGTTTTCAGGTGGAGAACTGACTTTCAGTGCTGTGGTTTGCTGACCTTGTTCCTCTAGGGGTAGGAACAACATGTTTAGGGACTTTGGATCCCTCAGATTATTGACATTTCATGCTTCGTGTTGTAAGGCACAAAAATGTCTATAACAGTTGCCCCCTAAAGTATGAGGTCGTTTATCGGGTGAAATGCTTTATCAGGAGGATCCGAAGTTCATTCAATCGCTGAGAGGTGCCCTGTAATAAAATACAATACAATACATTATTTTTCATTCTGCTTTCATGATCTAGCTGAGGCGGGCATTCCCATGCTCAGCTTTATAAATTCATTTTGGTACATATAACAGACGATCGTCTGATAGACTGATAATTCTCTGCTGAAATTATCATCCTTTGAGTAGGATGATCATCTGCTGCAATGATGTACATATCAAATGTCTTTATATTTCCTGAATATATATCGCAGCCCGGATGGATGAAACTAGATCCAGGGTCTTCAAACTCGTTCGATCTTCACTCTAAGTACAAGTCGATCCATGTGAGAATTGCGCTGAAGTCGAACATGGAAAGACATCGCTTGATTACCGGTCAATAATGTAAACCGTTAACAAGCGCGAGAGGAATCACCGATAATGATAATGACCCTCAAGGTACTGCAGTACAATTCACGTGGTGTGAATAAAGGACTTGGCGTCGAACACCACGCAAAATCTTCTGGTCGAAGGTCATTGATGTATACCTGTCGCCGGAAGTGAGAAACTTGCCATTGAGGCATGCAAGCTTCAAAGTACTGAGGGGGTTGTTCCTAGATCAACTTCTTGGATAATGAGCTGAAGTCAACAAGAAGCGATCCGTCAAAGGAGGGCCTTAATGAATCCCACATCAGTGACACGGAACGGAGCTAATGATTTTAGTGGAGGTGAAAACAATCTGTGAGATATGATTCAGGGTGGCGATCATGGGTGGATGAAAGATAATGTATGGCAGTGGATGGGACACGGTTGACTCTTTCTGAACACATCTCTTGAACATATAACGACACTGATGTGATGGATCGGTAGCATTACCCCAAATGTGGATGGTTTGGCGAAGACCATGGTGATGAGACCGGTGAATGAAACAACCCAACCCGATGTGATATGGAGGACAAAGTGTCATGTTCAAGAGCGACTTGCTACCATTAAAGCTTTGAGGTTCTCCCAATTTTTCCCCAGTCATTTCTGACCAGTACCTCTTTATTTTTGTCAAGCTTGAGGAGGATAACATATGCTTGTTCTATAACCTGCCCTTCGGGCAAGCCCATCGCTATGTTTTAACGAGCCTAGCGATAGGGAAACTCGTTCTCGTCTAAAGACAAGTTTGTCGCTATTTAATCATTTTAACGAGTCTAACGACAAGGAAAACTCGGTCCTTTTCATTTTTAGAGAGTCTGAAAAGGTACAGAAAGTTAACTCCAAAATTCCTTTTTCGTCATCTAATCCCTTAAGGCTGAAAAAGTATAAAACAATACAGAAGGGATGAGTTTTCGATAACTTTAACGAGCCGAATAACACAAGCGCTCGACCTTTTTGTGTAATAATCCCTCAGGTCCAAAAATATTAAAATCTAGAGGAGGGATAGCTCTTCTGGTCACTTTAACGAGCTGGAAGGCCAAAACTCGGCAAACTTTTCATATTTTACGAGTCAGGAGAAAAGAGCTCAAAGAAGACTCGTCTTTTGAGGAACGAGTGATAAACAGGGATAGCAGCAGATTCCAGGTACAGGTTGGAATTTTCCAATCACGGCAGTGTCACAAGGATGGCTAAGTGAAATCACTCTTCGCAGCTGTTCCTCAAAATGGGTAAACAATCATATGGGGGTGAACGATCGGCCCAATGAAATGGAGGTGGCGGGTGCAAACACAACCAAGGCTTTTTATGGCTAATAAATTTACGATCACAATGGTTATTTACCGGAATAGGTTCATTTTTTATTTAAAAATGAGCTTAAACTCTGGGGGAAACATTGCTCACTGCTTTTATTTATTTTTTAACGAGCATGAAGACCGCGTTAAAACTGCTCGGATCTTGCGTTTATTTTTTAACGAGCATGAACTTTATGCTAAAAATGCTCGAATATATGGTCAAATTTTGATTTTTTACCATTACTAGCTTTTCTCTTTTCAAATATAGTACTGCATTTTCAATTGCTGCAACAAACTTTGTTAGAAATGAATAATATTTGCATGACAATGAGATTATAACCCTAATATTTCACTTTGAACTCTGTGAAAAGCCATTAAAAGGTGTTTTTACCTCTCATTTACCATTTCATTTGCATTTGGTTTGTTGGAGCTCTGGAGGTGCCTCTTCCCCCTTGATTTTCACCAGCTGATTCCGGGAGATTCTGCGGACGATTTTCGGCGCCGTCTGGACCAAGTAGGAGCTAAACGCTAGCTCTTTCTTTTCATGGTTTCATTTCTCTGTTTTAGGCCTGTTTCCCAGTATTTCTGAGCCCCAGGGGTTTTTTAAAATCGCCCTAGTTCCAGCGCAGGTTCCCCTTTCTAAACCTGCGCTGAAGGTCAAGCTGCCTTAAGGCAGCCTGACCCTCAGCGCAGGTGGGGGACTCTCTGCCTACGCTGGGCTCGAAAAACTGAGTTTTAAGGTCATTTTTTGATGATTTTTTCACCAATTTTTCATCAAAATCAGGAACTTACTCTTTCTCTTGTTTGCTTTGCAGGGAACCTTGAACAAAATGTCCCTTACATGGCGAGAACGAGAACATGAAGAGGAGGACATGATTGCCCTCCATGACCCTGTCACGGTGAACGCGTTGCGGAACTGTGGCCTGCTGAAGTTCTTCCGTATCTCTAGTATGAGAGCACAGATTTCTTTGCTTCAGTACATGCTTGATGCTTGGGATCCTGTTAACCAAGTGTTCCAGATTAGGGGAAAGGCCATCCCCTTGACCATAGAGGACATGTACTTCTTGACTGGACTGTCAAGACGAGGTGCCCCCATTTCCTTGTCAGGTACGGCACGGGGGACTGATTCCACCAGAGATTATGTCCGCCAGTATTACAGGGAAGGTTCTCAGCCGAGCAGAGACGGCAAGATTGTTATCCGTGAGATTACTGATCGGGCTCTCAGGTCCATTCTGTTCACTATTGGTAGGATGGCCGGCAGTGCAGCTCTACATGTTGCCAACAGGTCTTATATGCAGCACGCTTTGGAGTGTCTCCAACAGAAAGTATTCAACTGGTGTGATGCAGTACTTGTTCAGATGAAAAGTCAATTGACCAAGGTAAAGGACGGGAAGCTAAAGAACTTTGGATTTGGTTCTATTCTGACTGCCTTTGCCTTGGAGAAAATCCCACTGATGCAGCCTCAGTACATCATACATGACTTGCCTTCTCCGACCGAGCCACGCATGCAGAGGTGGGTCGACCACATGTCTAGGCATGCTGGTCAACCTCAGATTACTTTTACTGAGGCCTTCTTTAGGTGGTTCGAGCGTCAGGAGATGGCGTTTTCTGAGTATCCATATGTGGGTATGGATTTCCGAGGCGATCCGGATTTGGTGAGCAGTGGGGCGCCATTGGTAAACTCCTTGACCATATTATTGTTTACTGTTCTTATTCATAATGTTGCTGTGCTTTACTCTATCAAGACTTTTAATTGTACTCTTGGGTGCATGCAGATATTGGTCCTGTTCGTCCAGCAGTTCGTCCGAGATCGCCAGTTGCTGTCCCGGCAGTGGAGCCTGCTAGGAGAGTTGTTATTCGCGATCTTGACGATACTGAGACCCTTACAGCTGTGCAGGAGCAGGTTGAGAGCCTTACTCGTGGCCTTCCGGATGTACAGATTGACGAGTTACCTTTACAGCTGCAGCGGCATACTATTGGTGTGCCTAGACGATGGACTCGTCTCTTGCGCATGATTGCACAGGCCGTGACGTACTATCATGAGCACCACTAGGCTAGGGTGCCCCCTAGCATCTTTTTGAGTTTTTAGGTCATATGACCAATTTTGTCTTGGTTACAGAACATTATGTATGAACTATATAAACAGCTTATATGTATTTTGATTTTCGAGTTTTATTCTGGTTGATTTATGTGATCCATATGTACAATCTTTAATGATGTGTCCTTTTTATAAATGTTGCAAATGTCTATCTAACACATAGTTTGCTAATGAGTCAGTTAATGTGTTTAAGTTTCTTGAAATGTGTTGATATTGAATTGAATCAAATCGTCTTTCCAAGATCTTAACCCTTAGGAACATGCGATAAATAGCCGGATTGCGAACAGAATATATACCATTGAGTTGTAGTATTACGAGCTGTGAGTCTAGCCTGACAATTAGTCGGTGTATGCCACGTGTGATGGCATCAGAGAGTAGTTCTATCAACGCGCTATACTCAGCGATGTTATTCGTCGATTGCCCAATACATACACCTCTAAAACTTACTAACTCGTCGCTTGGGTCAAAAATGGCCCAGGCTACGGAGGATAGGTTCCGCGAACTACGACTCGCTCCGTCGGCATATCCAACACATGTCTCCAGAAGGTTCGACATCTGCAACGAATGAAAAGGTGGATCACTCGACCAGAACAAACACTTTAGCGAAAACAAAATACAACAAAAGCATGCAGGTTACTATTTAAGCATAGTAACGCTTGAGGTACAACCCGTTGCGGGGCTGCGCCAGTGGAATTCCATCGTAATCCATTAACTCGTAGGCTCCTTTTGCTAACACCCTTTTAACAATATAGGGGCCCATCCATAAGGACTTGAATTTACCTGCTCCCAATTTATCGGATTCTTGGTCATAAAGCAAGACCAAATCACCTTCTGAGAAGACACGGGGTTTGACATTTTTGTCGAACTGAGCCTTGACTTGTTCCTTATGGGCCTCATTAGCCAAAGCGGCATCACGACGGGTTTCATCCAACTGGATTAATTCCAAGAAACGAGCCTCTTCTTCTGAAGTTCCGGGGAGAAGATCGATTGCGAGTTTAAGCGACGAAATTTCGCACTGGATTGGTAAGACTGCTTCCAGGCCATACACCAGTTGAAAAGGTGTGAACCCGGTTGCGTTCTTTACCGAGGTACGGTAAGCCCACAAAGCTGAGTACAGGATTAGGTGCCATCTTATTTTATGAACCCCGATCATCCTTTGCAACATACGCTTCAGGACCTTGTTGATTGCCTCAACTTGTCCGTTGGCTTGCGGATAATATGGGGTAGAGCTGTCGTGAGATAGCCCTAGCTTGGCAGCTAATTCGACCATCATGTGATTGCGAAAATGCGACCCATGATCTGTAACTATAGCCTGTGGTACGCCGAACCTGGCGACTACATGATTGAAAAAGAAAAGGGCAGCTGTTTCACCAGTGTTATCCAATGTAGGCATCGCCTCGGCCCATTTGGTAAAATAGTCAACAGCGACTATAATATACCCATGCCCCCCGGTCGAGGTGGGGTTACATTGCATGAAATCGATGCCCCACTTGGCGAAGGGCCCAACAGCAACTATCAGCTGTAAAGGTGCGGGTGGTCGTCTGGTTTTGCTATCAAAAATTTGACAAGCATGGCAACTTCTGACTGCGGTTATGCAATCTTTGAACATGGTTGGCCAGAAGTATCCTGCTCGTAAGATTCTTTGTGCTGTTGCATATCCAGACTGATGCCCCCCACACGCGCCTGAATGACAATCATTCAGGGCTTTTTCGGCCTCCTCATGGGTAAGGCACCTCCTCATAACTGTATCGACACCACGACGGTAAAGCGTGTCACCGACGATCATGTAGTCTTTTGCTTGGTATCGTATACGTTTTTGTTCGGAGCGAGAGGTGTTTGGCCTGAATTTTTGGGTTTGGAGATAAACTATGATATCTCCATACCACTCATCGCTTACAGATATCAGAAACAAACTTTCGTCCACGATTGACTCTTCCGACGTTTCATCGTTGGACAACTATGGGAGATCGCATAACAATTCTGCGAAAACTAGAGCTTTCTTTGATTTGGATTTTACAAATTCCAGATCAAACTCTTGAAGGATCGCTATCCATTTTGAATATTTTCCCCCCAGCAACTGTCGCGACAGTATATAAGTCATGGGGTTGCAATCTGACAAGATGGTAGTTTTCCGAAAGAGGACATAATGTCGAAACCTTTGAATCGCTTGAACAGCTGCAAGCGCTAGTTTTTCAACATAAGAATATTTACTTTCTGTATCGTTTAAGTTTTTACTTAAATAATAGATAGGATGTTCAATTCCATTGACTTCTTGAACTAAAACCATTGCAATGGTCGTATCCGCTGCAGCCAGATACAGGTTAAAATCTCTTTGATAGTCCGGGGCGTACATTAATGATGCTTTTACTAGACAATCTTTCAGAGCATCAAAGGAAGCTTGCGCCACCTGGTCCCAGACAAAAGGTACATCCTTTTTCAAAAGACGAGTATAACCCTTAGCAAGTTCTGCGTAATTTGGAATGAACCTCCTCAGAAAGTTCGCTTTCCCTTGGAGTTTCTGAATCTGAAGCAAATTTGAAGGTGGAGGCAAATTAATGATTGCCTGAACCTTACAGGGGTCGAGACGAATCCCATCTTTAGAGACTACAAAGCCAAGTAAACGACCAGAACCGACGCAAAACACACATTTGTGCGGATTGAGTCTTATCTTGTAGTGTCGGCAACGTAGAAATATCGCTCTTAAATGCTGCGGATGATCAGTCCGCTTTCGCGAATGAGCTGGAAGATCGTCGAGATAAGGTTGAACAATGTTCTTGATGTCATGGAAGGCATAATTCATCGCCCTCTGAAACGTCGCCCCTGCATTCTTTAAACCAAAGGGTAATTTTCGATAAGCGAATGTGCCCCACGGACAAATAAATGCAGTCTTTGACTGGTCCTGTGGGCGGATATTTATTTGATTATACCCGGAAAATCCATCCATAAATGAAAAGATTTCACATCCGGCACATTCATCAATTATCTGGTCGATGAAGGGTGTAGGGTAGTTGTCCTTCGGACAAGCTTGGTTTACATCCCTATAATCGACACACACTCTAATCGTCCCTTGTTTCTTCATAACAGGGACAATATTCGATACCCAATCGGTTAGAGGAACCGGGTAGATGAATCCAGCATGGAGGAGTTTTTCAACTTCCGCTTTCATGGCCACGGCTTTCTTCGGGTGCACTTGCCGAAGTCGTTGCCTTACTGGTTTGACATCAGGATACATTTTAATTTCATGTTCAACGATACTCGAGTCAATGCCTGGCATTTCATCATATGACCAAGCAAAGACATCTCTAAATTCGCGAAAAAGAGCGTTATATATTTCCAGTTCTGAAGGGGAACAACCTTTGCCGACATAAATATTCTCTACAACATCTGTTTTAGTCGAGATATTTATGGCTATAGTCTCTTCAATATTGGATAGGTTTCGCTCTGAATCCACCGTGTTTACAGTATTTGTTAGGAATTCAAATACTGAAGGGTGATAAAGGTCACTTTGAGTATCTTCTTCATATTCCGGAAGAAGGTAATGATGGTGGTGATCATTCCATGGTGTCCCCTCAATCATCATTGATTGTAAGATTCCTTCGTCAGTCCCATGTATTTTCGACCAAGGATCTAATGGGGTTCCATATTCTCTAGACCTATCTACCCAAACGCTTGACGAGCGTTGATTTGGGTTCGCCTCCCATGCTTGAAACATTGATTGCTACAATATTTCTAAAGGGCTTGGGGGCAAAACCATTGAATGATCCATGTTGACCTTCGTGGAAGATATCATGTTGCAGGTTGCTACAAACGGTACATTTCCTATATAAATAGGAGGTGGTAGCGCGAAAGTTCCCATCAATGTGGGGTCTTTTAATAATCCTACTCCGATATCTTGAATTGAATGGTTGCTCTCATGGATCATGGGAATGCTTCCTGTAACTTGTGAACCATTAGGGAGGAAATTATGTTGGTCGACGATCGTAATCCCTCCTTCAAACGGGAATGCGATCTTCCTAAAATAAGTCGACACGACAGCTGCCATGGCATAAATCCATGGTCTACCTAGTAGGATGTTATAGTCAAGATTTCCATCAATGACTTCTACATCAATTTCTACTGTTTTTCCTCCTAGTTCAACTTTCAAGTTATTAAGGATACCGTAGGGGGTATAAGTCCTTCCGTCGAAAGCTTTTAATGTCGTCGAAGATCGCGACAAGGTTGGAGATCCTAAAGTTTTCCAGCAACTCATCGACATAATACATGTCGAGGCTCCCTCATCAATTATTGTTCTGTGAACAGTTTTGTTGAGGGCTTTCACTTGAATAAGGAAAGCTAGCTGAGTTGGTAACTGAGGATCATATCCCTTGTGATCAAAGGATACAAGATTGGAATCCTTGGGATCAACCCCACCAATTGCCGATAACAACGCCTGCCTTTAGGTTGGAGCATTTTGTAGCACTTCAAGAGTCGACATAGCGGATGGCGATTGGGCCAAATCTTCCACTATGTTATAATGCTGTGCCGCTCTGGCGCGAGGATTAAATGTCGACTTGTGTACTACACCCTTTGGCGGTTTTATTGTTAATTCAGGGATGATGGGTGGTACAACTTTTGTCGAAGTTGTTGTCGAACTACTTGGTTGATCTTTACCATTTTCGTTCGACAGCTGAGGATCCCATAATCTTTGTTCCTTGTCGAAATCAAAGCATCATTCTGCTATTTTGAAACCGACAACATAAGTACTTGCGACGGGGAAGCATTTCCACTATCAACCAGATTTTGACCTGGGTTGGGAAATGGATCAGTTAACACAGCTGAGGTTTGGGAACTTTTAAAGAACCTCTTTAACTCAGCTTTGAATGGGCAATTCTTTGTGTAATGATCCTCATCATCACATATTTGACATGGATAATTTTGTTTCCCTTTCCCAGGAGGGTTTGAAGAATTTTTCCGAGGAGATGATTCACCTTGTTTCTTCTTCTTCCCTTTGTTTTGTTTCTTCTTGCTTCCTGGTTGATTGGTTTCTTTGCCTTTATCTTCTGATACGGCATTTACTTCCGAAGCAAGAATTTCTTCTTTTGCATTTTGATCCGAATTCTTACGGGCTTTCTTTGACGAAGCCTTTATCGATTTCACGTTTGCCGTGCCTATCACACCATCACCGGCATGAGAGTCACTATTTGATTTAGGAGGAGGAGGAATTGAAAATTCCGGTCTAGGGGCGTCAGGTATTTTGTCGTAGAGTGTGCCGGACTGAGTATAAACTAAGTCCAAATACTGTGCACGAGCAATAACTTGCTCCTCTGTTACGACTCCCCCCTTGGCCACATCTTCCGTAATAGCCGGAAGTAACAACTTTATAAACCATTCAGCTAATAGCTGATCAGGAACATATGTTTTCACCATCCTACGACGACGACGCCACTCATGTATATGATCAGATATATGGGTGGCAGTCGTCTGTTTGAAGTTGGTTAATATTTCTGTTCCCGTTTCATACCTTATCGGTAATTGAAAATGGGTTAAGAAAGTCGTGGCTAGGGAACTAAAATTGTCGAAAGAGGCTCTCGGCAATTCAATATACCATTTAGCCGCTGGACCTGTCAATGTCCTCTGAAAAAGGCGAAGCCTTATCGAATCATCGTTAAGGGTGTTCGACGAACACCACAGATGAAAAGTCATCACGTGATTTGATGGGTCTTCACCTGGATTTCCATTGAATTTAGGAATGTCAGATGGAAGTTTATGAGGAATCGCTGGCCACCAAGGGGCATAAGAAATCGGATCGTTGGTTAAACGGTGTAAATCGGGCAACTCTAAAGTTGCCATGAATGGTAACTGTTGATTCAGGTTAGGCGAAGCGTAACCAGGGTACGATGGAATCGCTTGAGCAGTGGGTCTTTGCATACCAGCATAATGTAATTGATGTTGGTATGACTGATACGG
Source organism: Pinus tabuliformis (assembly GCA_031772625.1). Taxonomy (NCBI): domain Eukaryota; kingdom Viridiplantae; phylum Streptophyta; class Pinopsida; order Pinales; family Pinaceae; genus Pinus; species Pinus tabuliformis. The sequence continues at coordinate 814,806,169 of CM062805.1, read as the reverse complement.
TTGGTGGACCTGACCAGTGTAAAGTGGTTGGTTTTGACCGTTTTGGATATACGGTTGTCCACTATTCGCAAAGATCTGCTGCTCAGAACCTTGGTACACCTGCTGGAATTGCGGTTGTTGGTATTGCACAAGCCATGGTTGTGACGCCATGTTCTGTTGTGCTATGCTAACCGTTGGACCGAGGTGTGGGGTAATTGTACCCGTTTGGACCTGTGTCGCCCCACCAGTTGGTGATTGTGGTTGTGACCCATGATCAAGTGGCTGTTGCATTACAACCTGAGAAATCTGAGGTTGGCATGCAACAGGTATCGCTTGAACTTGTGACACTGTTACAATAGCCGGTGTGGTTGGGATGTTCGTCACAGGTACACACTGTTGCATAGAATATACAACCCTTGGTTGTTGTGGTAGCATAGGTACCCAACTACTTGACGCAATTCCAGTTTAACCTGAACATTGTTGTGAACTCACGTATGGGTACCCTCCCGGAGGGGGTAATGAAAGAGCATATTGCCCCCCATACGGCAACAATCCGGAACTAAAGGGGATTGATGGCCCAGATTGACCTCCAAATGGATCAATTTGGCAAGTTTCAACATAAGAGTTACCGGGTATTACTCCGGATGAACAAACTAGAACAGACCATACTGTCGAAATAGTCCCTTGGTGGACTCCTTCTAGCGGTTGAGAGCTAGTTGGGACAGCTGGTATGCCGGCAAACATCGTCGGAGTGACGGCAGGGACTTCTGCTGTCACTGTGTCATTTGACACAGTCCTGGATGATGACGGTTGTTCAGACATCTTAAGTCTATCCAATAGATTGCCTAGCGATTCTACAGGGACTTCCGCTTGTGGTGGATTAACTTCTGATGAAGGAAATAGAGTGACCCCGACTCCAAAATGAGTTGGAGTACTTGCTTGCGGATCCTCTGCAATTTCCTCTATCGCAATCAAACCCGGTGGAAGAGGAAGACCGTCAGGTCCGTAAAATATTTCTGGTGCCGAAGAAGTGGTTGCTTCGACAGCGACAGTTGTTTGAGGAAAAAAACTTTCTGGACCGGTTACAGATGGAACTGGTTCAGTTACACAAGTATTTGCCCCCAGACTAGGATCAGTATTACTGTCCTTCTGTGGCTGTTGAACTTCTTCTATAGAGGCAGGGTTTCCAGAAATGTTAGGAGTAACCAGAACCTCAGATGCAGTTGGAACACTTGTTCTAACTTTCAAAGGAGATTTTGAACCGGTTAAACGAGTTCGCTTTGCCCGTACTGTTTTCGATTCTGGAGACAAAGACGGTTGACTCGTAAGCCTCCACGAACGACGGGGTTTCAATTGACTTTCTTCCACGATTGCGGATTACTCGATCAACTAAAATATTAAAAGGGGAAATTTGTGTTTCCGAATTGAATGAATTTTATTAGACGCTTTTAGACACAACTTGCTTTTTCACTTTTTAAGAGTCGAGAAAAAGCTAAAGATGACTCTAGTCTCCTTCGATGTATTAACGAGCCCGAAGTGACAAATGCTCGGTTGGACTTTTTCAGTTATAGAGTTTGAAAAAGGCTAAAAGAAACTGCTCTGGAGATCTAGGCAGAGGGTGTGCCAAAACTTTCGCAAAACCACAGAATACGTTTTACGGTATGGGTGGTCGATCTTCGTGAATGCTGTGTTCACTGCATTGCGATCAGTAGGGCGGCCGACACGGCTTCCTAAGGATAAAAGATATATGCCTATAGGGGTCTCCCAATATATACGCGACGGTACGTGGGAGCACAAGTCCGTATTAGTGCCACCGACTCTCAGGAGGAATCACCAACCTTCGTCGAGATCGACAGTCACTACGTTTAACGACGCCGGAACACGTCTCTAGCTTAGACCTCTATGTGTTTGCGTTATGTTTCAAAGCGTTGTTAGGTTCATTCAATATATTTTAAGTTGATCTTTTTAAAGTTTGCCTTTCAAGGTTCACCACGAGATGTATTGATACAAATTCCTAAATGCAGTCTAAGATGAGAAGCAAGCTTTTTTCAATCTTTTCGACTTATGAAAATCTTAACTACTGAGGGAAAAGAGAGATAAAATCTTTTCACACAGATCAAAGAGCACTCGCTAATGCACTTTTTCCCTAAATCAACATACAAACTTATATGCAAAATGCAAAAATGCAGGTATTTCTTTTCTCTTTCTTAATGTTTGTGCGACACAAAAAAGAAAGTTGTTGTATAACTTTGAATCCAATTTCAAGTGAAAGCAAACAAGCTTGTCCAAAATCAAAAGACACCTTAAGATTTACTTGTTTCGACACTAGAAATATATAAATTCAAACCAAATGACGAAAGCAAAAGCTCAATCAGCTATGAACAGCAAACAAACTAACTCTTAAGATCAAAACGACACTTTATCACAGGTCTAGATCTAAGAGGCCACAACAAGACTAGTTCACTTTCGTTATGGGAAACTGTAAATGATACAAGAAATACACAAAGAAAAAACACAGTTTCTTTATACAACCGAGGCGGAATAGTGGCAAGGAAAGTTGGTTTCAGATAGGCACATTGACTGGTAACAGGCAGCAAAAACAAGAGTGAAAACAGGGCAAGAAACAGCAGGAAACCCCAGTAGCACAAGGCAAGACTGGTCCAGCGCAGGTGGTACACAGGCAGTTTGACCTTCAGTGCAGGTAGCCCCTTCGGGAACTGCGCTGAAATGCAGACAGCCTTCACACAGTCTGCACTGAAGAACGAAACTTTCGTTTCTCTTGGTTTCCGGGTCACAGATTGCTCAAAAATTCACAGTTTTTGGCCAAATCAGAAGCTATCAGTCAAGGACACACTAAGGGATGAAAAGGAGGATGAAAAGCTATCACTAAGAGCTTATTAGAGTCCTTGTGGATCAGCTCTTCAAATCATAAACTTGCCCAGCAACTGAGCTAGAGTAGCTGCCCTCTACTTTGCATTTGAAAGATCCAAATACAGTTCGATTCGGTACTCCCTTTGTTTATGAAATGAATAGAAAAAACACAAACAACCAACAAGATACGATCCCCAGTGGAGTCGCCAATTTGTTGTTGGGAAAAGTATCCAATACGGAATGACCCTATCCCACTCTAAGGGTGATAGTACCTCAGCAACAACTGAATGCAAAGCTATTCAAGATTACTTCTTTATGAGATGTAAGAGAGAGGAGAAAGGGATCCACTAACCGTTATCTTCCGCTAATGGTTGATCCAATCTTCCCTCTTTGCTGCTTGCTCCCAGCTCCTTGCTCTTTCACTGGCCCAGCTACACAAAGATCCTGCAAAAGCACAACAAAAGGAAACTACAAGAAGCATACATCCATAATTGATTCAAGGATTAGAATAAATCAAATATACAAGTATCAATACGCCACAGAGACACATGCATATAGAAGAACCTCAAATGCTTTATTAATGGAAGAAGTAAAGTTTTGAGAGTGTTACAACCATAAGAGGCCCAATCCAGCAACACCTCCCAGCAGAAAGAAATCTCCTCTTCACCTCCTTCAAGCAAATCACCCAATAGTTCTATGCACAAACCAACAACACTTCCTTACATTCACAAGATTCCAGCCTCCCTAGACCTCATGAGAGAGCTCTATATATAGGAGTTTTGGAGAAATGATGAGTCAGCTTGAGGCTGGCATGAAGCTGATTAGTGTCCTCTCCCACTTCAGTTATTCTTCAGTTCTTGAGTCCACTTGGAGTTTCTTGCTTCCACTTGGAGATCTAGATCCTCTTACTCATCACAAGGCGAATTCCCTGATCCAAGTGTCATTTTGGAAGCTTCCTGGGCACTTGACACCTTGTAGAATGACTATGCCACTTGGCCAATCTCGCCCAGCGCAGGTAGCCTTCATTACTGTTGACATTCAGCGCAGGTACAGAGTGGAGCAGTTGACATTCAGCGCAGATGCTCAGTGGAGCAGCTGACATGATCCAGAAATAGCTTGTTTTTGAGTGTTTTCAGGTGGAGAACTGACTTTCAGTGCTGTGGTTTGCTGACCTTGTTCCTCTAGGGGTAGGAACAACATGTTTAGGGACTTTGGATCCCTCAGATTATTGACATTTCATGCTTCGTGCTGTAAGGCACAAAAATGTCTATAACAGTGACACACAATCAAAGTGCCTAGTCGTATTGGTCGATTACTGCACAAGATAGCTTACGTAGTATCTTTTTATCATGAGAACCACTAATTTGTCTACTTATATGTGTTTGTTACACAAAAATATCGTCACCATGATTATTTGCAGTTAGTATGGGTCTATCATCACTTGTACTGTCCTCCTAAGCAAGTCTCAGACCTCAGCTCTTCAAGTCAAGCTTTGAAATTGAGAGAAAGACATTGAAAATCAATAAAACTCTGGTTCTGCACTTTCTCTCACTATTGCCTGTGGTCCCGCACCTTCTGTTCACAAAAACTATGGACCTGCCCGCTCTGTCCCTAAAGGTGTGGGTGCGGACCCCTATGAAAGTCAAAAAGGCGCAATTTTATTCTAAAACACTCACTTTGGGTTAATTCTAGATGATTCTAGAAGGAATTTTGACGTGGATTGGCCGCTCTTAGGTGGTTCATGCATCCCAAAAGAGAAGGAGTTAATCCCTTGATGAGAGGAGATATCCCTTTGAAGGAGGGCTTTATCCCTTTGAAGGAGGACCTAGTAACTTCCCTCCATTGCACTATAAATTCAGGCATTGGGCTGGTTGCTGGAGAGGTTAGAAGCTGAACATTTTTTAGGGGAAATGCTGGTGGAATTAAGACTTCCTAGTTAAGCTTAAGAGGAGAGATCACATACCTTTTTGGCTTCATTGGGAAGAGAGTGAAACTTGTCAAAGTAGAGGAGACTTCTTGCTGGACCCTGGGAGGAGCTTGTACAGTGTCAAGGCACAGGTTGTAAAGTTCTTCTTTTGATTTGAATTAATGCAATCAGATTCATTTTTCTCAACAAATTGTCTTATGTAATTTGTTTCATGAATTCCTTGACTTTCATGTTAAATATGTTTTATGATATTGGCTTTTCAGGTGCTATTTAATTTGTTTGCTTGTTTGTGTTTGCAGATTCGCGACAAGGGAGCTCATTTGGATCGAAAGAGTGAGGCTTCCACAAACTTGCATTGGACCCAAGGTAGGCCTAAAACACTTGTCTGCCTTTGTTTATAAAAGCATATTTAGAGAAAGATAGTGTGTGATAGGTTTGCTTGTCATTAGGTCTTCTTTAGATTCTAGGAAGGTCTATCTTGTCCGCAAGATTGACTCATTCCGTGTGACAAAATGGCAACTCCGCTAGGGACTTGATTTTTTCCTTGTTTTTACTTTGACCTGAGAAACTGTGTTTTTGTTTCTATTTTTGGCTTTTTGTGTCTGGAATTGGGTAGATTTAGTTGATCTAGGATTATTTTTTGTTTTTCATAACTTTGGGAGAGGACCGCACCCTCGACTTGCAACACAGTGCGGACCTATCCGCACTTTTGCTTTTCACACAATGCGGTACCGCACCTGTGTGAACTGTGGGCCTGCGGACCCTGTCAAAATTTTGGAAAACTTAAGATTTTCTCTTTTAGTCAGCTTAGTTTTTGTTTAGGTATTGTATTCCCCTGCCCAGACCTGCATGTGACTTGTCAGGAACTTTTCTTAGGTTAATTCCATTGGCATTCATGTTTTAAGCTTTTATCAATTGGGTGTTTTGAGTCTCTTTTTTGAGAAATTCTTAATTTGATTTCCTTTGGTCATTACTTGGAGGTTTGTCTCAGTCTTTTCACAATTTTGCATCTTTTTGCTTTTGTTTTTGCTAAATTGTGTATGAGTGTTAATCGCCTTTGAGTGTTTTTATTTTTTTGATCTTTGGAACTCTCACCCGATTTTCTTGACTTGCACTTGATTGGTTCTTAGATTACATTAGAATCATTTTGTGTTTGAGAATTCTCTTGCATAGATCACATTTGCATAATTATAATTCTCATTTTCAGAATATGAATGAAAAATGTGCATAGATTACATTTGCATACTTTTCAAGTGAATTGTGCATAAATTACAATTGCATAGTTTACATTCTGAAAAATCAATCGTAGATTTAGATCAGCTTTCTTTGATTTGAATTTACATATTTTTATTCTTGTTTTAAACACATAAAAAAAAAAAAAAAAAAAAAAAAAAAACTGTTTGGGAATTGATTTGCATTAATTTTTCTTGATGAAATTAGTGCATTAGAGAATTTGTTATATTTTCTCTTAGTGATCAATTTTTTGCATTGTTGGAAGTGAATGGAAACTCTCTCCTTACTTTAATTAGGATTCATCGAATTGAAAGGATTACATTATCATATTCGATTGCATTCAGTTTTGAGTCGGGTCATAACACCATTGGTTTTGTATCCATTTACCCCTTTGAGTAATAACAGCCTAAATAACACAACGCTTAATTAAAATTCATCTAGTAATTTTTACATTTTTAGGGCTCTTTCCACCAATCTAGCTTAGGCTAGTGTCTTGGAATAGGTTTTAGTTAACTCTCCAAGATAGTCAAACAAACAAGTAGTTGTATCTTGCGGTAGGAAAGAAATTCCAATTGTTACATCTATGCTCTGGGAAAGCTCCTCTTAAAGGAGAAGCACGAGACCATATCTGAACCAGTGTGGGAATCAATCCTTCCTCATTGGGAACGATAGAAGATATTCACGTATTAAAAACGGTAAACCTCGGATTAACCATTGTCCAGGAGCCTGGGGTCACTTGTCGGTAAACCTTGGATTATGTCAAGGAGCCTTCAAGGGGATTGAACTTGTTACTCTGCCCTTGCGTGCGTATCGGATCGTAGACTGTTCCCCCAGGTATATTTGTTTCCGTTGGTAACCTTAGTGACCATATTCTATAGGATTCTTTCCTAAGGTGACGGTGGAGGGAAGATCCCAATGTACCTGGAGTAGACATCGGCTAGACTCACTTGGAATTTCTGGGGGGTTCTCTTCACTCGAGACGGTTTAGTGGAGAAACTTGTGCCAGTCTATTCATTAAGTAGGTTGTCGGGGTAACTGTTCCAACCGCCATTTCTGTATTGAATTCTACGACGTTGGATTTCATCACCAACTAGTGTTTTCGATACGGAAAGTTACTATTTTTGTGTGGTTTGACTCCTAGATTTGATAGCGCGTGTTAATTTGTTTTTTTTTACTTTTAGAGACCATAGGTGTGAATTGTGAATTGTTAATTTTAGTTTTAAATTCACTGAAGTTGAATATAATGGCAAGTGTTCCATAATTTACCGACCAAGGAACCCCTCTTAACGAGAATCCTAGTACCTTTCCTTATTTTGGAAATGTTGGTCCTCCTTATATGGCTACTTTGTCATTACCTAGATTTACAATAGGTTTACTGATATGGTTATTTTCAACTTCGTTGGCCCCAAATACTCCAATTGTTCCACCTCAACCAAATGCTTCACCTCAACAGAGTTCACCATCTCAACATCACCAACCTTCTGTTGACCCTTTGCCTTCTTCACCTAATTTTTCTTCCTCCATTTCTTCCTCTTCGCTTGGTAAAAGCCTTCACGCTAGTAACCAGGTGTCTAAGAAGAAGAAGAAAGGGAAGAATAAGAAGAATAAGAAGCAAGATAAGAAAGAAATCAACCAACCAACCATGGCTGTAAGTGTTAGTTGTGTTGAGGAAAACTCTGGCATGCATCGTAAACCCAAATACCCTTGCAGGCTTTGTAAGGGTGACCACTTCCTTATCAATTGTCCTAGTATTCCAAAGGTCTTGGAAGTATGGTCAGAAAAATCTCATCAACTTTCCATTGATCCATCAACGAGTGATAGTCAGGTTCCTGGGAAAAAGGGTAAAGTTAGGTTTCCTTGTAATTTATGTAAAGGGAGTCATCAAACTCACATTTGCCCTCACATGGATGAAGCCTCAAAATTGTTGGAAAACCTTAATGTTCCACAGCAAGAATTTCCAACTGGTTACCGTAAACTTTCTCCCAACCTACTGTCAACTGACAGAGTGATTGACCTAATTTCAAGTACAGTCGATCACACTCTTCCATCAGAGAGTGAAACTCATGTCACTCAGGTTGATGATCCATTATTTGATCAAGTGGTCGATTCAATTTCACATTCGGTCGATCCCACTTTCCCTTTAGAGAGTGAACTTCATATCGCTCAGGTTCTTTTTGTTACATCAGATTCTTCTACGTCGGTGGGCATTTCACCTGTTTCTACAGAACCCCCTCCAAGTACTGAGGTCTTTTCCTTTGATTGGAATAGACTGACAGAACCTCATCTTCCTTCCTCCATCCCTTTCCAAATCATTGTCAAGGTTGGTGGTAGGGACATGCACCGCACACAGGTAGATGAAGGTGCTTCTGTTAGTATTTTATCCTCAACTGCTTGGAAAGCTTTGGGTTCCCCTCAGCTTGCGCCTATTACGCAGAATCTCAAAGCTTTTAACAGAACCATTAGTGAACCTTTAGGGATCCTTCCTAAGTTTTCTGTTACCTTGGAAGGTAAAACTGTCTGTATTGATCTTATGGTAGTTTGAGGTCCCTTGGATTTCAATTTACTCCTTGGGCAAGTTTATGTTTATGCAATGAAATCTGTCGTATCGACACTCTTTCGCGTGATGTCTTTCCCTCACAATGGAAATATTGTGACTGTAGACCAGCTTTCGTTCCCTAGTCTTGTTTCAACTACCAATAATATGACAGCCCTAAATGTTCCTGATTCTCAAGTGGTATCTTCCCCGCCACGAGTTAATTTTGTGGCAACTGGTCCCATGTTTTCAGTTACCAATGTAAGTGAGCCTCTCACTATTTGCTCATCTTCCTTTGATTTAGATCTGGTAATTGACATGGAAAACTCTATGGGATTACTTGAACATGATGTTCTTATCCCTTTTAGTCCCTTGACATGTGTTCCTTCCAAAGAACTATTCTTCCTTCTGATGAAGACCTTTTGGAAGCCATGATCAAGGTGTGTCCATTGACATGTCTTTCTTCCAGTTGGAAGCCATGATCAGTGAGAAGCGAGGATAGTTTTTTCCTATATCAACCTCGTTAAAAAATGAAACAGGTTGTCATGAGGACAATTCTTTCCTGTGTCAACCTCGTTAAAAAATGAATCAGTTGGTTCGAGGAAAGTTCCTTTTACTGTGTCAACCTCGTTAAAAAATGAATCAGTAAATATGAGGATAGTTCTTTTCTTGTGTAAACCTCATTAAAAAATGAAACAACTCCCTTTTCAAGTTGAGTCTTGAAAGTAAACCTTCATTCCATCCACCTGGTTGAATGCAATGAACTTGGGGGGCATGTACCTCGCTTTTCATCGTTATGTTGGGGGCATGCGAAATTCTAGAGCATAGTTCCTTTTCTTGTGTCAAGATCGTTAAAAACAACGAAACAAGGATTCTTGAGCATAGTTCCTTGTCTTGTGTCAAGCTCGTTAAAAGATGAAACAAGGAGTCTTGAGCATAGTTCCTTGTCTTGTGTCAAGCTCGTTAAAAAATGAAACAAGGGTAGGTTAAGTAGGTAGATTGTAGAGAGTAGATTCGAGGAAAGTTCCTTTTACTGTGTCAACCTCGTTAAAAAATGAATCAGCTGGTCTCGAGGAAAGTTATTGTTACTGAGTCAACCTCATTAAAAAATGAATCAGGTTCGAGGATAGTCCCTTGTCTTATATCAACCTCGTTAAAAAATGAAACAAGGATAGGTTATATAGGTAGATTGTAGAGAGTAGTCATGAGCATAGTTCCTTGTCTTGTGTCAAGCTCGTTAAAAAATGAATCAAGGATTTTAGAGCATAGTTCCTTGTCTTGTGTCCAGCTCGTTAAAAAATGAATCAAGGTTTTTTATGAGCATAGTTCCTTGTCTTGTGTCAAGCTCATTAAAAAATGAATCAGGGATTTTAGAGCATAGTTCCTTGTCTTGTGTCAAGCTCGTTAAAAAATGAATCAAGGTTTTTTATAGTATAGTTCCTTATTAGGTAGATTGTAGAGAGTAGTTATGAGCATAGTTCCTTATCTTGTGTCAAGCTCGTTTAAAAAATGAAACAAGGGTTTTGAGGATAGTTCTTTTCCTGTGTCAACCTCACTAAAAAATGAAACAACTCCCACGAGTCTTTCCAATATTTAGAAAGTAAACCTTCATTTCATCCACCTGGTTGACTGCAATGAAGTTTGGGGGGCATGTACCTTGATTTGCGTCATTATGCTAGGGGCATGTGAACTTATAACAAGCATAGTTTTTCATTTCAAGCTTGCATAACAAGGATAATTTTAGGGGCGATTGTTCGCCCTTTGGCGAAATTAAGGGGTTTTAAATTTTTAGTGGGCGAATATTTTGTATCATAGTACATTTTTACAAATCACCTCAAATAGCCCACCTTATTTTAAGGGAGAGGGTAAAAAAGGTAAATTTAGCCCTTGAAATTAGGAGTTACAACCTTCCATGGAGTTACAACCTTCCATTCGCCCATTTTCAAGAATAGGTTTTATTTAAGTGAATCTATTCGTCCATTTTCAAGAATAGGTTTTATTTAAGTGAATCCTATGGGCCAAATACCATATTTATAAAAGAGGTATGGTAAATTAATAAAAATATAAAAAAATGAGAGGTATGGTAAATAAATAAAACATTTTTTATATTTACTCCATAAGTCACCTAGTGTAAACAAATAAAAATATAAGTAAAGTGGAGGTATGGTAAATAAATAAAACGTCTTTTTATACTTACTCAAAAGGTATGGTAAATAAATAAAAATATAAATAAACTAGACGTATGGTAAATAAATAAAACCTCTTTTTATATTTAGTCCATAACCCTCATTCTATTTATGAAGGCTCAAGAAAGAGGTTTTATTTAAGTGAATCCTATGGGCCAAATACCATATTTGTAACAGAGGTATGGTAAATTAATAAAAATATAAATAAACGAGAGGTATGGTAAACAAATAAAACATTTTTTTATATTTACTCCATAAGTCACCTTATATTTACAAACACTAAAAAAAATGGGTTATATTTAGGTGAAACCTATGGGCAAAATACTATGGGACAAATACCATGGACTAGATTGTTATTAATACCATGCAAAAATCCATTATTAACCCTCATATTATAATTAATAAAAATAAAAATGGCACATGGTATTGACCCATGGTATTCACCAAAATGGCACATGGTATTGACCAATGTTGCACGAAGCGGGAGCGAAGCGGAAGCGCGAAGCGCGGAAGCGTCATTTTCCAAAAATCTAGGGAGCGAAGCATCCGCGGAAGCGTCTGCTATATATATATATATATTTTTATATATTTTTTTGCATTTATACTCAAAACAAACATCCCAAATACCAAATTAATTGTAGAAGACATGAAAACATGCATATTTTTGCATAAATCAAGATAGATATGGCATCCATGATTCCATTGTAGTTACTAGTATGTACAACAATCATCTATATTCTAGCTATTACAAACATACATCAAATTTTTAAGCATATTATAAAACATAAAACATTTAAGCATATTATAAAACATAAAACATAGAGCATATTATGATTTATCTAGCAAGTGAGCAACTGTCAACATTTGTCATGTCCAAAATTCAAATAATAATGTTTACAAAATATGTCACTTGGTCACCGCCAAGCCAAAAAGGTTCAAAATTCAAATTCACAAGTCTACAAGTCTAATGAGTAATCTATAGACTATGACAAAAAGAAGTAGATTGTGAATATATCTACTAATCTCTCCTCCTTCCACCACGAATAGAACGTGATGGCGTGCCTCCACGTGGTGGCAATGAAGAAGATGGTCCCTGTGTAAGTCGTGGCACTGGAACTGATGAAGAAGAACCCCCTGCTGTTGGTGTTGAACCATGGAACCTAGGACCAGATGGGGGTGGGGGTGGTGGCATATCAACACGGTCATCATCATCCTAGAATCGCTCAAAAAATTCATGCAAAAAAAAAAAAACACTAGTTAACAAAAAAATTAAAAACATGAATTAGAGAAATGCTTTATAAGGGAAAATTGGAAAATTCATACCACAATGGACATACCTGGATAAGAGCATCCTCTAATTGCTCTAGTTGCAACACTCCATCCTCCAAATTGGGCTCCTCTGGATGCTTGTCCCAAGTCAACAAGTCTTTATTAGACTTTGCATCTTCACAGTAATGGGACAACAATCGCAAGTTGTAATGAACATAAACCAAGCTCTCTGCCCGGTCTAAACTCAACCTGTTCCTTTTAACACTGTGGATGAAAGAATAAGAGCTCCAACACCTCTCTGCAGAAGAAGTGTTTACCACCTGTGATAGCACCCGCAATGCCAAACTCTGTAGAAGTGGAGTAGGCCCTCCATGCATGTTCCACCACTCAAGAGCAGAAAAATGCTCTCGATCTTCAATTGAATGCATGCTCCCAAATGGACCAGTGTTGAGCGTATAGTTGCTCACCTGTCTCCGTACCAATGCAGCCTCCTCATTATCAGGGATTAATCTACTCAATGCAGCCATATATTTTTCGTGAACCTCTTTATCTTGGTGTGGTTTTTTCCTGCTTCCCCCCCCAGGTGCTGGTTTTGAAAGCCATGATGGATGATAGTACCTAGGTGTCAAAACATATGCTAATGCATGCAATGGAACATTTAGCATATCCCATCGCTTTTCCACCTCTTCACGAATATAATTGTACAAGGTGGTATCTCTAGGCTCAACAATGTCTTTAATCTGCCCCAACATGCTATCCATTTGCTCATACACCTCCCCAATTACTGGTCGATCTGAATCTGCAAACTTGATCATGTAATAAATTGGTTTGGTGAATTGCAAAACATATTTAACCTGTGACCAAAAGTAAGTGTCAAGAACAGTGTCCTTGACTACATTAGCAGTAGCACCATCTGTACACTGGTTAATTTCATCCCATGTTTCAGCACACACCAGATTAGTTAAAGCTTGTCTCACCTTCACTAGCCGCCTAAAGGTGAGGTAATAACTAGCAAATCTTGTCTTTGCAATTTTAAGCAATTGCAACTTGGAGTAAGTGCCATAGAAGTAGTTTACCCTTGTATGCCCTGTGATGAATTTAATGAGCTGCTTCCCTTTCCTGTAAACCTCAGCAATCCACCCACATTCTTTGTGTTTCACAATATCATGCATCAAAAGGTTCAATGTGTGAACCAGGCACCCAGACCAAAAGATGTGTGGATGAGTACGCTCAATAATTTTTCCTGCTGCCTTACAATTTGCTGCATTATCTGTGATCACTTGAACCACATTATTCGGACCAACATCTTTGATTGATTTCAATAGGAGATCTGCAATGTTTTGTGCAGTTGCACTGATGGAGGAGGAGTCATGACATGCAATAAATACTGCACCCTTAGAATAAACACCAAGAACATTTATCAAATGTTGGTTTCTAATATTTGTCCACCCATCTGATACAATGGATACCCCATAATCCACCCACTCATGTGTAAAACGTGTCAAAGCTCTTTGAACCTTAGCTTTTTCTCTTTCTAATAACACTGTTCTAGCTTTCTCATAGTTGGGGGCCTTGTATCCTTTTGGGGCTTCATTGATGGCCTTTACCATGTCATGCCAATAGGGAGAGCGAAGCACATTGAATGGTACACCGCAAGCACAAAGAAAACGGACTACCTTTCCATCCACATCATCCCTCCCAGTAACATTAAGGAAATCCCCTATTGTTTTTCTACCTCCAGAGGTTGCAGAAGTACCATAAGGAGATGGGCAACTACCAAATTTAGAGGTTGCACTTGATTCTGAATGAGTTTTTTGTTTCTTGTTTTTTTGTTGTGCAGCCATCTCTATTTTGATGTATTTTTGTCTTTGTTCACTTGAAATTTTTGGGCAAATGGCTACCCCCACAGAACCCTTTTTTTCATCTCTCTAGCACCCCACAAAAATGCCTCCTCAGACGGGTATATGAACCCGTATATGGTTTTCCTCCATGACAATCATGAGGGCACATCCATTTGTAAGATCCACCACCCTTTCCCCCTTCAAGTTTGGTCACATAGTTCCACAAGGGATTTGATGTACCTTTCCCATCTTGTGCTTCAGTGTCCTCTTCAAGTTCATCCCCTTCCTCTTCAAACCCTTCCTCCTCATCATACATTGGGTCACTACTATTAGGACCAAGTTCATCCCCTTCCTCTTCCCCTCTATTCCTCACCCTTGCCATCATTAAAACCAAGAGTGGAATGATACATAGAAGCCAAAAGAACACCATCTTGGAATATGGATATAGGTGGTGGACAACCTGTAAATAAAGGAGCAAGTAGAAACAATGGGAAAGAGTAGGAGAGGGAGGAGAAAAATACAATTTTTTTTTCAAAAAAACAAGGGAGTTTGGGGTTTGAACTTACCTCTTTAGCTCTTGTAGATGAAGTCCTCCAAGCTCTTGCTCCAAGCTCCTCCTCCTTCTCCTAGCTCCTCCTTCTTCACTCCTCCAAGCTCTCCTCTCTTCTCCTCTCCTTTCCTCTCTTCTCTTCTCCTCTCCTCTCTTCTCTTCTCCAACTCTCATAAACTCAAAGTGAGAAAATGAGAAGAGAATGGGGGCTTTATTCTTTTCTAAAGTCACCCTAGACTCACCCTAAACTAACCTAACCCACCCCCTCATGCTAGTTAAGTCACATATTAAAACAAATTTAAAAAAAATAAATTAAAAAAAAGGAGGCCGCGGGGTTGCTTCCGGAATCGCCTGGGTGGCGTGCGGGTGGCGTGCGGTTCCGGGCCGGAAGCGTGGCGCCACCCCGTGCCCGAACCGCCCTCCGATCCGCGGTTCCGGGGTGGCCGCAACCCAAAAGGCAGGAATCGCATTTAAATTCCGGAACCGCGCCACCTCCTCCTCCGAATCGCGCTTCCAAATTGGATTCCGGGACGGTTCGCTCTGATCCGCGGTTCCGGGTTTGGATCCTCCGGGGGGGGGGGGGCGATTCCTGCAACCCTGGTATTGACCCATGGTATTCACCTAGAATGTAGCCTATTTAAATGGGGGAATTAAACCAGCATAGATCCATCTTTACTCTGGATCTACTAACCCCCGAGAGGTTTCAAATATCGTGATATGCAAACTAGCATAGAGTGAAAAAATATTTGATCCTCTTGGGGCTTGGTCAAGAGTAAAAATGGATGTTGTAAATTAATGTAGGTTAAACATTTTAGCTTGGTTAAAATAAAAAATAAAAATCAACTATTAATTTTATTAATTTTTATAAATTACTAATAGTAATTTTTAAGCTCCAGGTTTATGATAACCCATGGTATTGACCCATGGTAATACCATGGTATTCATGTGAGCATAGACTATTTAAAGGGGAAATTCTATCTTAGATCCATACAAAGTTTTATTATTTAGTGAAAGACTTGCCAAGATCTTACAAGGTTTTATAATTGAGTAAAATATTCGCCATGCCTGGTGACATATTCGCCAAAAAATTATATATACATATTATATTATTGATAAAATCGCCTTCCATTTTTCCTATATACCATGGAGATTCGCCCATTTATTATATTTATAAATTTAGGGGGGGTTCTTAAAATTTTCCCTGTTGCATAAACATGAAACCGAATCTGAGCATAGTTCTTTTCCTGTGTCAAGCTCGTTAAAAAATGAAACAAATCCTCCTCTAATTGAGTCGAGAGTTTGACTAGATCTCATAAATGTTAAGTTGTATATTTAGGTTAGTTATTTCAGTTTTTTGCATAATTTTCTTACAGTTTTAGGTTGAGTCTTTCAAACGATCTCGTAACTGAACCTTCATTCCATCCAGCTATTAATTACTTAGTTGAATGAAATGAAGCTGGGGGGCATGCGCTCTAGCAGTTACGCTTAGGGGGCATCAAGCACAGTTTTCTCTCTGTTTCAAGATTGTGTAAAAATGAAACGACTTTGAAGCATAGTTTTTCTCTGTTTCAAGCTTTTGTAAAAATGAAACCTATCTCGAGTCAATTTCAGTTATTTTCAAGACTCGTTAAACTCATGAAAATTTCGAGATTATTTTGCTATCTTTCATTCTCGTAAAACAAATGAAAATTCCGAGTTCTTTCCGTCTTTTCCTGCTCGTAAATTAAATTGAAAGTCGGCCATATGAGTACATTTTTATCATTTTTTCGAACTCATTAAAACTTACGAAAAAGTGAAAACCATGAGTACATTTTTATCATTTTTTCGAACTCGTTAAAAATTACGAAAAAGTGAAACCTTAGAGTCACCTTTAAGCTCTTTTCTGACTCCTAAAATATGAAAAGATTGTTGGGTTTTTCTTTTTAAACTCGTTAAAACGGAATCAAAAGGACGGTCCACTTACAGCTCTTTTTTGACCGCATAAACATGAAAAGATTGCCGGACTTTTGTCATTTCAAGTTCGATATTGGTAATAAAACGACGTGTCATTGATCACTTTTTTTACTTTTTCAGATCAAGGGCACTAATTACGAAAAGTACTCCTTGGTCGTAAAGATCAAGCGGTTCTCTCAAGTATTATTTTATACTTTTTCGGGCTTGGGAGATACAAATTTACGAAAAAGGTCAACCCTGGAGTCTTCTTAAGTTTTTTCAGACTCTCTAAAATTGAAAAACGCCAAGTTTCTCCTATACTGGACTCGTTAAAATTTAACAGTAAAATCAGCTGCCGCTTTGCACGATTCGAGCTAGGTCATCTGGTTGCTCGTTGCAGCGTTCTGGGCTGCCGGAGAGGCGCTCAGGCCCGGGCCTGAAATCGCTTGCGCTGTTGGTGAGCGGTGCTTTGTGCTTCTGCTCTGGCCCGTATCATTGGCAACTCTTCTGCTCAGACCGGGGGTGGGCTTTCCACCCCCTCTTCTATGCCTCCTTGTGCGGTGAGTTATGATGGCTGCTCCAGTGTAACGCTTCACTGCTTGGCCTGATCCGAGTGTGATCTCATCATGGATGCAGAAGGGGTGTATGATCCCCCTCCTCTGCCTCCGGAGGTCCTGGCCTTCAAGTCGTTAGTGGCTTCCGGCCCTAAGCGTCCTCCTTCTGCGACTATGCAGAGGTTTGTAAAAAATATGGACTCTATCCCATCAGTGGCTCTGCCCGAAGAAGATACTTGCAAAGCTGCCCTGAACCTGGCTGAAAGAGGCCTCATAGGCCAGTTCACAGGCCTTTGGCCTTCGCCAAAATCGGTAGAGGAGTGGACTCAAAGGAACTGGAAGCCTCTCATTAAAGAGAGTGTCAAAAGCTACTTCGTGGGTAAGGGATTCTTTGTTTTTGTATTCGAAAACCTTGACGACAAAGGATTAATTTTCAGAAATGGACCTTACTTCATGGGCCCTCGGGGCCTTTACCTAAACAAATGGTCACCTAACTTTTACCCCACTCAGGACGTTCCTTCGGCTGTCCCAGTATGGGTCAGGCTTCCCCATTTGCCCCTCCACTGTTGGAATCACCTCCAGATCATAGGGAATGCCTTGGGAAAATACATAGATCAAGCAGCAAGGAAGGACCAGTATTCCTGCGCACGCATCTGCGTCGAAGTGGACCTGGAAGAAGGGCTTCCGGAAGCCATCAAACTTACAGTAGCTGGGTGGACATATGTACAAGAGCTGGACTATGAGCAGCTGCCCGTTTAAATGCAGACACTGCCATGCTCATGGTCATTTCGTAAAGCACTGCAAGAAGAAGGTGGAGGAACAAGTGGGCAAACAAAACGAGGATCAATGGATCCTAGTGTAGAAAAATGCACATACCAAAAAAGGTACAGGAAAAGGCAATAGGAATGGAGAAACCAGCAAATCCAAAATAAACCAAGAGGAGGAAGTAAGTCCAAATGGGACAGAAAGTGAACAACATAAGAATGGAGAAACTAGCAGATCCAAAATAAACCAAGAAGTGGAAGTAAGACCAAATGGGACAGAAAGTGAACAACAGAGCCATCAAGTGAATCCAACAAAGGAGAATGAGGAGCAGGAAAATACTCCTCCTTCGCACAAAGAGGGAGCGGAAACAGTCCAAAGCGATTCCAACCAAGGTAGCCCCACCAACCGATCATATGCTGATATAGCAAGGAAAAAACCAATGGAGAGCTCAGATTCTTCGGAGGATGAAATCTAAGAGCATCCATCAAAAAAAGCAGGAAGGAAATCCCGAAAGGAAAAGAGGGAGGAGGAGGCAGAAAGACTCAAAACACAAGGAAGCCAGCCCACAATAGAAATGTCTATCGGGCGAAACACCAGGCCAAAACCCTCCAAGGGAGGTCTCACCCATCAAAATAATAAATAATGAAGCTAGTCTCTTGGAACTGTAGAGGACTGGGGAATCCCTCCAAAATCGAGGCTGTTAAAGACCTATTGAAAGCTGAACCCTCAGATATTCTCATGCTCCAAGAGACAAAAATAGAAGGGCAGGCCCTTCTAGAGGTCAGTAGATCAAAGTGGAATAAAAAAGCAGGCAAAGCAGTTAGTGCAAGGGGTACCACCGGGGGCTTGGCAACCCTTTGGTCTGAAGATCTTTTCCATCTGAATAACTTCCAAGCAACCCAGCACTGGATCTTCACGGAATTGAAACACAAAGCAAGTAAGTTAACTATCTCTCTATTCAATCTTTATGTACCAGTTTCTTATACTGAAAAAAGAGAATTCTGGAACAGCCTCTCTGCCTTTTTAGATCTATCTTCCCCCATAAATATCATTATAGCAGGTGATCTAAATATCATAATGAAAGCAAAAGAGAAGAGAGGGGGAATTGACAGTAGGGACCCCATGCTGCCCATGGTCGAGGAGCTCTCCCAAAGCTGGGATCTGTTGGATTTTAACCCAGTTCGGGGTATATATACCTGGTCCAATTACCGGACTGGTCCGGACCACATCTCTGCATGACTTGACCACTTTCTGGTGCAAAGCTCCATAATGATGAATAAAAAAATCATCATCATAAAAATTTTACCTAAACTTACATCTGACCATAAGCCAATTCAGCTCCTCCTGGAAGAAGAAGAAGATCTTGGACCCATCCCTTTTCGTTTTAGTCCCCAATGGATTGAGAGAGAGGGTTTCTTAGACACGGTGAAAGAAGCTTGGTCCAAACCCATCAATGGATCAACTAGTTATGTTTGGGAGCAAAAGTTAAAAGCTACAAAACAAGCCTTGAAAGACTGGATTAAGAAACCAACCCATACTCCTCCTGAACAAAGAAAAGAGGCAGTTCATTCATTGCAAACCCTGCAATCCGACATGGAAAGTAAAGAGATCACAACAAAAGTGTTGGAAACAGAAACACAAGTACAACGATCAGTTTATCAGTCATTCCGAAAGGAGGAAGAATACTGGAGAATAAAATCTAGAAGCCTGTGGTTAAAGGCGGGAGATCGGAATACTTCTTTCTTCCATAGGCAATATAGAGCAAGACTATCAAGGAATTATATAGCAGAAATTAAAACAGCAGATGGTCAAGTCTGCAAAGGATACAATCAAGTCAAGGCAGCTGCTGAATCTCACTTCCAGAACCTCTACAATGCAGATGCTCAAAGTAATGATGAGGAAACTGCTACATTTCTTTCAAACATACCCAATCTCATCAGCCCTGAAGAAAATGCAATCCTCTGCAGACCCATAACGGAGAAGGAAATCATAAATGTTATTTGGGCCATGGAGGCGGACAAGGCATCGGGGCCCGATGGATTCACAATCCATTTCTTTAAAACATGTTGGCATATTATCAAGGCAGACCTGCAGAAAATGATAAGAGGATTTAGGACAAAAGCCAAGACAGGTGGAGGAACCAACTCCACTTACCTAGCATTAATCCCCAAAGACACCAACCCTGAAACTTTTTCCAGATTCAAACCTATATCGCTGTGTAATGCGTCTTATAAAATTCTGGCCAAACTGTTAGCAAACAGAATTAAGCCACTGTTAAAAAGGGTGATCTCCAACTCCCAAAGTGGTTTTGTGGAAGGTAGACATATTCTGGATAATGTAATCCAGGTCCAGGAGACAATCCACTCCAGTAGACAGCGGAAAGAGAAAGGAATGGTGATAAAATTAGACATGGCAAATGCGTTTGATAGAGTAAACCGAAATTTCCTTAGCAAAGTGCTTCTCACATTTGGCTTCTCGCCCGTTTTTGTTCAACTCATCAAAGCCTGCATTGACAATCCATGGATCGCTCCCCTTGTTAACGGCCGTCCAACAAACTTCTTCCAAGCCAAGAGAGGCATAAGGCAGGGATGCCCTCTCTCCCCCTATTTGTACATTATTATGGTAGACTCATTAAGCCGAAAGCTCAATGCAGAAAAAGTTGCAGGTATCTTACCGGGCCTCAAAACTACAATAGGAGCTGAGCCTTTGAATCATGCACTTTTTGCAGATGATTCTCTCCTCCTAGGTGAAGCCTCCACAAGAATTGCTCGAGCATTTGACACTGTCCTTAGAAACTACTGCAGAGTCTCTGGAGCGGCAGTTAATGACAGTAAGAGCGAAGTTTTTAGTTGGAATATTGATCAGCAAGAACTGGCAGGCATAACTTCTATTCTTGGGTTCAAAGGACAAACAGTCTGGGATAGATTCAATTACCTTGGCTTGCCCATTATATCTGGAATCAATAAAAGAGCGTTATGGAGCGGAATAATCTCAAAAATGAAAACCAGGATTGTAGCTTGGGGGGGTTACTGGTTGACTAAGGGTGGCAAAGTTATCTTGATCAAACCGGTGCTGTCAGCGCTCCCAATCTTTCAAGCTGCTTTCCTTTTGGCTCCTCGAAATGTTATGGAGCAATTCTCCAAACTACTCAGAGATTTTTTGTGGCAAGGAGGGAAAGGCAATGAAAACAGAATACATCTGGTAAATTGGGATGTTGTAAAGAGAACGAAGGAGGAGGGGGGACTACAGATAAGAGATCCTCAGCTTGTGAACTTGGCCTTGGGAGGAAAAATCCTGTGGAAATTGATACACGATCCCACTCACCCTGTCAGCAACACATTGCGGTTAAAGTATGGAGTCAGCAAAGATCTCAGCAACGTAATCCACATGCCCACAGCCAATAGCACGCAACTCTGGAGTTTGTGTTGTAAAAGCAGTAAACATTTCATAAAACAACTGTATCGAATCCCTGGAAGCGGCAAACACATCAATATATGGACTGACAGTATCATGAGGAACGCTCCCTTAGCAGATCATGCAGATATGTCAGATCTAAGATCCTGGTTGGAGCGAGCTGGAGTCAAAAGTCTCTATGAACTGTCGAAATGGAACCAGCGTGGGGAATGGGAGGGCTGGGATCTCCATGGAGTCCCGAACAGATTGAAGAATCAACAAACGTTGCTGGAAGATCGATTGGAGGACGCTGCCCCTGTACATAGAGCCGAAAAAGATTGCTGGGGATGGGGTCAAGCTGGAGTTTACTCCACAACTGCTAGCTATAGCGCTCTGTAGGGTTTAAGAAATAGTAATCATCCCCCGACTTTCTGGAAAAGCATTTGGGATACATTTGCCACTCCAAAAGTAAATTTCTTTTTCTGGACTTTGATCCATAACAAAATTCTCACGGGAGATAATCTGGAGAAGCGAAATATAACAGGACCTCATAGGTGTGCTATGTGCAAGTAAAATTCAGAAACAGTCCAGCATCTATTTATGGATTGCAGTGTAGCAAAAGAAGTTGGGGGGTTCATATTAATGGACTTGCAGACTCATGTCCCATCCTTTAACTCTGCAGCTGATCTTTTTGCCTCTTGGAGGCATCATTACCCTCATCATATTCCCCAAAAATCATTCTGGAGCAGAATTTGGGCAGCGATACCCAAATACGTTTGCTGGCAGATTTGGTTGGCATGTAACCAGCAGATATTTAATGAGGTGAGACACACTCCGCTGCAAATAGCTGCAAAATCTAAGGCCTTTCTAATGGAAGCAGCCCAGCAACAGTATATAAAAGAAGACTCTTTGCTTCTACCAGAAGAAAAGATGTGGTTAGGCTCTCTAGTGCCTTATCCGAGAAGAAATTATCCTAAACCACAAAGTGACAAACAGGAATGGCACTTAAGAGATAAAGAGGATTACTTTCAAAACTGGTGGAGGTCTCAAAAAATACCCACAGTCTTCTTTGATGGGGCGTCTAAAGGGAATCCAGGGACAGTTGGAGCTGGGGGAGTCATCTACTCTCCGGACGGTTACTCTAAAGACATCTTCTATTGGGGATTAGGTCAGAAGTCCAACAATCAAGCTGAGCTTCTAGGGCTTCTCAAAGCCTGCCAAATTGCAAGAGACAAAGGTGTGAAAAAGCTGCAAGTCTTTGGAGATTCAGAGCTAATAATAAAAAATTTAAACATGGGGGATCGATTCAATAATCATAGCCTCAACATAACGTTGGAAAGACTGAAAAGAATCCTTCAATACTTTGACAGCTGCAAATTTTATCATATACTCAGAAATTTAAATAGTGAAGCGGACCAAATGGCAAACAAAGGCAGTGATATCATGAAGGGGCTTATTTTTGTTAACGAAAATAGTTTTGTTCAAATGCCCTGAATTTTGTAATAGAGGAAAAGGGGCAGAGTCCAGAAATCTGCATTGTATTTGGGGACAGTTCAAAAAAGTCCCATTTGCTTCCAGATAAATAAAAATCATATAACCGTTTTAGTTATAAAAAAAAAATTAACAGTAAAGGACCTGTTCAATTACAAACAGGAATGAACCACTCCTTCTTAGGGTTCGAATTTAAACTAAGTTAGACTCATCCGAAGGATGAGCTTATAATCAAGCAAATTTTATCCTCCTCAAGCTTGTCAAAAATAAAGAGGTACTTGCCAGAAATGGTGGGGGAAAAGAGAGAAAAATGAGCATGTTTGTCATACTTTGTAACTACTCTTGAACACGACACTTTTATTCACCTGGGTTGGGAAATCCGTTGCCTAACAATTGATCATACCACATTGAAAGTCTTCAGCCGGTTTCTGGGTATTAACTTTGGGTCAATTGTCACCAAACCATCTGTTGTGTCGTTATGTGTTCAAGAGGTCACTACCAATAAGCCATTCATCTGCAAAATATCTGTCATCCATCTTGACCATCCCTGAGTCAGTCCTTGCAACTAAATTTCTTCAACTTGATCTATGATTTCGTGTTGTATGCTTGCCTGCGACGGATCGCTTTCTATCGACTTCAGCTCATTATCTAGAAAGATGATCTAGAAATCGTCAGTACCTTGGGATCTGCATGCCTCAATGGCAGGTTTCTCGCCTTTGACAACAGGTTGCATCATTGACCTTCGATCAAAGGATTCTGTGACATGTTCGACATCAACACATTTATTCACATCTCATGGATTGTACTGGGTACTTTGAGAGCCATTGACATCACTGGTGGTTTCTCTCACACTTGTTAACAGTTTACATCATTGACTGGTAATCAAGTGGTTTTTGCCATGTTCGACATCAACACATTCATTCGCATGGATAGAATCGTATTGTTTCGAGAAGTAGAAATGAAGACCTTGGATCTAGTTTCTGCAATCCAGGCTGCGAGGAATTTTGTATTCATTATATAATGGACTATTCATAAACAGATGGTTGCGTCCATACTGTGTCCACATGAGTCTATACTTGTGATGTATTACAAGATCATTCCTGTATCAGAGCAGTAGTTAGTTTTCTAAGTCGGTTTTCATCTGAGTATGGGAATGCCTACCTCAGCGATGATATGATCTCATATATATATCTTGCATTTAATGTTTTTACAGGTTCCAACCGGGCTCTCCACAGGATGATCCTCGAAATGATAAAGTACTTCACTCTTCCTACATGATAAATGAAATCCTCATCTACTACAGACTTCGCACTTTAGGGGAAATCTGTTACACAAAAATATCGTCACCATGATTATTTTCAGTCAGTATGGGTCTATCATCACTTGTATTGTCCTCCTAAGCAAGTCTAAGACCTTAGCTCTTCAAGTCAAGCTTTGAAATTGAGAGAAAGATATTGAAAATCAATAAAACATTGGTTTCTCACTTTCTCTCACTATTGCCTGCGGTCCCGCACCTTCTGTTCACAAAAACTGTGGGCCTGCCCGCTCTGTCCCTAAAGGTGTGTGTGCGGACCCCTGTGAAAGTCAAAAAGGCGCAAGTTTATTCTAAAAAACTCACTTTGGGTTAATTCTAGATGATTCTAGAAGGAATTTTGACATGGATTGGCCGCTCTTAGGTGGTTCATGCATCCCAAAAGAGAAGGAGCTAATCCCTTGATGAGAGGAGCTATCCCTTTGAAGGAGGGATTTATCCCTTTGAAGGAGGACCTAGTAACTTCCCTCCATTGCACTATAAATTCAGGCATTGGGCTGGTTGCTGGAGAGGTTAGAAGCTGAACATTTTTTAGGGTAAATGTTGGTGGAATTAAGACTTCCTAGTTAAGCTTGAGAGGAGAGATCACATATCTTTTTGGCTTCATTGGGAAGAGAGTGAAACTTGTCAAAGTAGAGGAGACTTCTTGCTGGACACTTGGAGGAGCTTGTACAGCGTCAAGGCACAGGTTGTAAAGTTCTTCTTTTGATTTGAATTAATGCAATCAGATTCATTTTTCTCAACAAATTGTCTTATGTCATTTGTTTCATGAATTCCTTGACTTTCATGTTAAATATGTTTTATGATATTGGCTTTTCAGGTGCTATTTAATTTGTTTGCTTATTTGTGTTTGCAGATTCGCGACAAGGGAGCTCATTTGGATCGAAAGAGCGAGGCTTCCACAAACTTGCATTGGACCCAAGGTAGGCCTAAAACACTTGTTTGCCTTTGTTTATAAAAGCATATTTAGAGAAAGATAGTGTGTGATTGGTTTGCTTGTCATTAGGTCTTCTTTAGATTCTAGGAAGGTCTATCTTGTCCGCAATATCAACTCATTCTGTGTGACAGTGTTGCATATAGTTTTTATATGGATGATGTAGCCATATGTGTCACGGGGCACACATTTTGTAAAAGAAACCTTTATCTATATATATACATATATAAATATTCAGTGTTTCCTAGTTCATATTTTGCTTTCAATATGATGTGATTTGAATTGAATGTTATTTACATTCTTTGCAAATGTCATCTAAAACAAAATTAGCTAGGGCATCTACTAATGTGTTCAGATTCTTCGAAAAATGTTCATATCACTTGAAATTGAAATGTCTTTCCAAAAGATGCACTCTCAAAACCATGTGAAGGATGGCAGGATTTCTAACTGAATAGATATTTGCGATTTGTAATAATATGAGTTATGATTCAAGCCTAATGACTATATGGTGGATACCATGTGAAATGACATCATAAAGTAGCTAAACCATTGTGTGATCTAAATGATCATAAGCTAAAACTGATGTAGAATTGATTAGCCATTAATGAATTGATTGTTAACTAAAAGTGCGGAAATTGAGAGAACTGTTTGAGAAGAAAGACTTTACAACAGCTGATAAAACATAAGTAAGATGCATAACATAAGTGAAAATAGCAAAAACATAGCGATACTAGACATCAAAGTTGATTACGGAGTTCGTCCCTGATGGACTACGTCTCTGAGTCTGCTTTTAAGATGGGCAACCGCTTTATTAGGTAATGTACCTGAAACTCTGAGCTCACTCCACTTTGGTTATAAGCAACAGACTTCAGCATACATACAAATCAATCTTATTGACTTCTAAAATGCCGAACTACCAAAATAGAAACTCTGTTCAGACTTAAATATAGAAACTGGATTCTTTTCTTAATTCATACAGGGCGCAGCCATATAATTAGTTTTTATATCATATATTAGATACCAGCCACCGGTTTCAAACAAAGCAAAGACCTTTGCACCCCATCTGCGTTTCAGTAATTGCAATTAGCAAATAAAAGCAACCATTTATCATTTGAATCAATCCAACGCAATCTATTACCATTTGCCACAACATAAACAATACCAATCTTTTTTTGTATCTGCGTTAAAAACGCTCTTATACCATATATCTATGCCCAGAAAATGATTTTCCACCGTAGATCTACGTTTTTAACTTTGCTGGCCTGGAACACAAGGTACCAAACTTCGGTGTTCAATTAACTTAGATCCATCTGCGCTTTTTCAATCTGCAATCAATAACGTATTAGCAATACAGACATAAACATGCAGAAGCGTTGTGTATTCATAAACATGACATTGTTCCATAACACCAACGTGGTCCTCAGACTCTGCAAGCGCTTTTTTTCTTCAATCTGATCTCCTGTCCATCAGAATTAACTACTTGTTTTTCGATCTGGCAAAGTAAATTGGCGTTCTCTGTTCTCCATTACGCAACTGCTAGGATTGCTGGCGCAAATTAATGAGTATCCCGCCTATTCTGTTACCACAGATCTTTTCTTGTTCTGAACAACAGTTCGAATCACAACTACCAATTAATCAACATCCAGGATTTTGGGGCGAGATTTTAGGAACCACAAATCCGGCGTTGTCCCAAAAATCTGCGCAGTCTGTTTTGGTTATACACTGTGGGAAGATTCCACTCACCAATCTAACACATATCATTGTCATAACACAGATATTTTATCCAATTTAAATTGAAACCACAGTTCGAACTAATTTAGAGAACTGTCAACGTATTTATCTGCATTCCATTAACATGAACCACGTCTATTCCATTCATAACACAGATCGATCTTCACACAATAGGTGCAAACACTAATTTTTTTTATTCATAACCAGTAATAAAACAGAGTTTTGCTTTGATGCCTTTTCACAAAGGACGATCTCCATTTTTCTTCTAAAACACAGTCCTCTTTATTAATTGGAGCTTTTTGCCGATACAAACCCACACCACACTTACTCTACCTCTTGCTGAGCTCTCGCTCTCCAAGATCACACACAAAAACTAACTCTCCCTCGAAGAAAAATCTCTTCGTTTATTACAACTTCCTCACATTAATTCCACTAACAAATCGATAACACAATCTTCTAATTTTAAAAATCCTAACAATAAAATCTCCTACCTATTAGCACTCGCACACACCTGTTTTAACAAATTTTATCACTAAGATAGTCACACTTATTACAATAATAACTAATTATTTGTGAAATCGTCCTCCTCAATAAACTAGATTTGAAAAAACCGTAAATGAAATTCACCCTGTCAAGCCACAACATGTGGACAAATTTCCACATTGCTGGCTAGTTCCGATGCTCCTGCATCAGACTCCCGGGGAAGAAAAGATTTGTCCTTCAAACTTTCAAGACTTACTCCATATCTCTGCAATTCAGCTGTTGTCAACCAACTGGAATCTTCCATTAGTTTCTCTTTCCACTTGACCAAACACTGATAATGAGTCTGACCTCTGATTTTCTTTGGCATTCTCTTTTTCCTTTTTCCTGTTTTGGGTTTTCGTCTGTTATGGCGTCTCCTTGTGGTTCTTCTTTTGGCTTTTAGTATAAGCACCAATCTGCAATACATGACTAAATCACCTGTTTGGAATTCCTTTTTCCACCTCCTCATATCTGCTCGCTGCTTGTCTTTGCTACTGCATTCCTGCCATCTGCTTTTGACATCCCCCTCAAATATGCTTCTAGGTGTTAGCCAATTCACATCTACTTGGATTTTCTTCGGATCCAATTTCAGCTCTTCTTTAGAGACTGCATTTTCTTTCAAATCTTCATTCTTCACCCTGATGGTGATGTTATATAAGGCTCGAGAATTTGGATTCATGCGCCATTCAACTTCTTTCTTCGGACTGCGTACTATTTGCACAGCACATGGATTAAGGCTTCCACTGATTAGCCATTTATCCATCAACTCTTTCACTTGTGTTCCAACTTCGACATTTTCCTGCATTACCCTGTAGGCTACTTTATTCGACAGACTGACTCCCGATATTAGATCATTATGTTCACTAATACTCTTGATGTGTAACAACTCATACACAACAATATCAACACAATCACTCAAGAAATTCTGAATTTCTTCAGGTAAATATTCTAAATTTGTAGAAGTTAAAATTACCTTGGGTTTTCCAACACTAGCAAAATGCATCTCCTTACCCTTCTCATCTTCCTGCAACAAGGTCTTCTCATTCATCAACGTAACACTGTTTCCAAGTGCTTCTTTATTATCTTCAGCTTTCAACGGCAGTAGTGTATGCTTATTCCCATCTTTCTCCAAAGTATAAGTATTTCTTCTACCATCATGTATGGCATTTCGGTCAAACTTCCAGGGCCTTCCAAGCAATATGTGACATACATCCATCGGCATTATATCACATAAAATAACATCCTGATAAGTACCAATCTGAAATTCAACTTTACATTGTTCAGTTACAAAAATTTGATGGCCTTTCTGGAGCTACGATACTTTATAAGGAGTGGGGTGTACTGTCCTTTCCAACTTCAACTTATCCACCATCTCTGTAGAAACAAGATCGTCAGTACTACCGCTATCAGTTACCAATTTGCAACACTTACCCTTGGACTTGCATACAGTTCTGAATAAAGTCCTTCTTTCAACTGGTTCTTTGGCTTCCTTAGCTTCTTCCAGTAATACCCTCTTCAGTAACAGGGATTCTCTGACTTCTGGTGGTTTCTCTTTAACTTCATGTTGAGGAATCTCCTCTTTGGTTTCAACAACATTCACATTACATGGGTTTGCCGACTTCTGATGAGGGCAACCCCATTGCATATGTCCCCATTCACCACATATATAACACCGTACATCTCTTCCTCGCCCTCTGCCTCTGGGCACAAACCTTCCACGGCCAAAATATCCTCTTTGTGGTGCTCTATTACTCGCACTCCCTGCCTCATTCTGAGAGTGTTGAACTTTGGATTCAAGTATCCTTCCTTCTTTTGCCGGATTCTTACCTCTGTTTCTCTGGTTTTGTTTGCGCAACAGTTTTTCCTCTGCCTTCAAGGCTGCTTGATAGGCATCCTCAATAGTTTTCAAACTTAACAGACTAATCTCATCTTGTATCTCATACCTTAGCCCATTAACATATCTAGCTACTTTCTCCAAATCATCTTCTACATGCCCTGTTCAAATATTTAACCTGTAGAATTCTTCTGTATACTCCTTAACAGACATTCCTTTCTGCATCAAGTTTTGCATCTGCTTAAAAAGATTCAAATGATAGTCTTTAGGAAAAAACTTGGCTTTCAGTTTACTTACCATTTTATCCCACTCCTTGATCTTAGATTTCCATTTTCTCGTTCTTGATGTTTGTAACTCGTCCCACCAAATGGTTGCGTGGCCTTTCAATCTAGTGACTGCAAATTTTACCCTTTTATTTTCTTCAATCTCTTCATAATCGAAGTACTGATCTATGGATCTGATCCAATCCATGAGCTCCTCGGCATTTAAACTCCCTTCATACATAGGAATTTTTATCTTGGGTTTGCTTCCAACTTTTGCCAGCATCTTGAGGACTTTGGCAGTTTCATTTTCTTCTCCTGCTTCCGCTTCTTCCTCAGATTCTTCTGAAGAAATTTCAGCTCCCTCATCAGGCGCTCTTCTCTGGGCTGTTTCCATTGTCTCCATTCGTTCACGCAGTCTTCGCACTTCTTCTATCAGGACTGCATTTAGTTCTGGTCTCCCTCGACCAATTCCTCTCCTTGGCGGCATCTTTGCTGCAAACACCTGCTAATTTGGCTCCGATACCAAAAATAATGTACCTGAAACTTTGAGCTCACTCCACTTTGGTTATAAGCAACAGACTTTAGTATACATACAAATCAATCTTATTGACTTCTAAAATGCCGAATTACCAAAATAGAAACTCTGTTCAGACTTAAATATAGAAACTGGATTCTTTTCTTAATTCATACAGGGCGCAGCCATATAATTAGTTTTTATATCATATATTAGATACCAGCCACCGGTTTCAAACAAAGCAAAGACCTTTGCGCCCCATCTGCATTTCAATAATTGCAATTAGCAAATAAAAGCAACCATTTATCGCTTGAGTCAATCCAACGCAATCTATTACCATTTGCCAAAACATAAACAATACCAATCTTTTTTTGTATCTGCGTTAAAAACGCTCTTATACCATATATCTATGCCCAGAAAACACTTTTCCACTGTAGATCTACGTTTTTAACTTTGCTGGCCTGGAACACAAGGTACCAAACTTCGGTGTTCAATTAACTTAGATCCATCTGCGCTTTTTCAATCTGCAATCAATAACGTATTAGCAATACAGACATAAACATGCAGAAGCGTTGTGTATTCATAAACATGACATTGTTCCATAACACCAACGTGGTCCTCAGACTCTGCAAGCACTTTTTTTCTTCAATCCGATCTCCTGTCCATCGGAATTAACTACTTGTTTTTCGATCTGGCAAAGTAAATTGGCATTCTCTGTTCTCCATTACGCAACTGCTGGGATTGCTGGCACAAACTAATGAGTATCCTGCCTATTCTGTTACCACAGATCTTTTCTTGTTCTGAACAACAGTTCGAATCACAACTGCCAATTAATCAACATCCAGGATTTTGGGGCGAGATTTTAGGAACCACAAATCCGGCGTTGTCCCAAAAATCCGCGCAGTCTGTTTTGGTTATACGCTGTGGGAAGATTCCACTCACCAATTTAACACATATCATTGTCATAACATAGATATTTTATCCAATTTAAATTGAAACCACAGTTCGAACTAATTTAGAGAACTGTCAACGTATTTATCTGCATGCCATTAACATGAACCACATCTATTCCATTCATAACACAGATCGATCTTCACACAATAGGCGCAAACACTAATTTTTTTTATTCATAACCAGTAATAAAACAGAGTTTTGCTTTGATGCCTTTTCACAAAGGACAATCTCCAGTTTTCTTCTAAAACACGGTCCTCTTTATTAATTGGAGCTTTTCGCCCATACAAACCCACACCACACTTACTCTACCTCTTGCTGAGCTCTCGCTCTCCAAGATCACACACAAAAACTAACTCTCCCTCGAAGAAAAATCTCTTCGTTTATTACAACTTCCTCACATTAATTCCACTAACAAATCGATAACACAATCTTCTAATTTTAAAAATCCTAACAATAAAATCTCCTACCTATTAGCGCTCGCACACACCTGTTTTAACAAATTTTATCACTAAGATAGTCACACTTATTACAATAATAACTAATTATTTGTGAAACCGTCCTCCTCATTAAACTGGATTTGAACAAACAGTAAATGAAATTCACCCTGTCAAGCCACAACATGTGGACAAATTTCCACATTGCTGGCTAGTTCCGATGCTCCTGCATCATTAGGATTGAAACAGAAGAGGTCGATTACAAAAATATTTGACCAAACTAAATTTGCATGCAAGAACTTCTGGTCACTGTCAAATGATAGCTCTTTGAACCAACTTTCCAACGCCTATCACGGTTCCCAATTCTGACTCTGGATGCTCCTATTACACTGAAAACAAAACTGCCTATAACCTCCAAAATATGCATACAAAAATCAAATCACTCTCCACTTGAAAGCTTTTGGACCACAAAATTTTGACTAAAAAAATTGTCGATGAGGGTATAACTCCCTCACTTTCTACCTTGACTTGATGATGTACCAATACATTCAATCAATCAGCTACAAGTGATGACCCTGATGATGTTAACCATGGTACATTTTGAGTCGGTGACCTGTTCCCTCCATCTGCAATATGTATAACTTGCGACGATGGTTAAACAACCTGTTATGAACATGGAAATTGATTTATTTCCATGAATTACCATGAGTTAGTGATTCATAATCATGTTTGAAAACATTCTCTACAGGATATTGTTCAATACCATTGACATGTATTGACAATCTATTTTGTGGAATAACAGAGACAATCAAAGATGTTTTTTACATCAAACCAGCTACTTGACTGACATACTTTCATGTTTCCTGATTACTGAGTGAATTTTCTGCCATAAACCCATCAAATTGTAAGATGAAAACTATTGCAACTTAGTTTGATTTTGAAAGTATTAGATGTTGATTTGTTTGAATCACTTTTTCTTATTCATTAAATAATGTTTCCATTTTTAAGCACTTTCCCCTAATGCATAAGTTTCCCTTAGACACTTTGACACTTCTTTAGAAAAGGCTTTGATATGAAAACAAATAGGCTTCCGCTCCACTTGAAAAGAGGTTTCCAAACTGTTCGAAACATGAAATGGTGACACAATATAAGATAAATTTAACATTGACTTTCCCCAATGCTAACCTGTATCCTTGTAACTTTTAATTTCCAAACTTGGACTGAAATGATTCATTCTGACATTAGGAAGAGGAGCTTTGGGCATCAATTTTAATTCATGTTGTATTCCCTGCTTATGAGTAAGATGTTTGGTTTTACATATAACTGGAATAGTTTCTATCTCTTTGGTCAAACTATCTTTAAGCTAAGACTCATAACCTGAACAATCATCATGTTGATTCTTATGTTGTTCCTTTACACACATGATTACAAATCTTTTGTTTGAACTTATTAATCACTTCATCTGATTAGCAATAACTAAATTCAAGTGATTTTTTTTTTATGTGCCTTGACAATAAATTCAACCCCTTCTTTCTTAAGGTGAAATTTATGCTCTCTCCTATAAAATACTGCATCACGATCATAAAGATAAGGACTTCCTAAGACAACTCCACATATGTCTACTGGAACTACATCTAATTCCACTTCATCAATTTAATTATCTATAATGGAAAATCTTAATCGACACTTTTTTGTGACTTTTATCTGAGTTGATTTATTTAGCCATCCTAATGGGTAAGGTCTTGGATGATTCCATGTTTCCAAACCCAAATTTTTTACTAAATATTCAGAGTTCACCTATGATCCACTATCAAACATTGTATCTATCTTTGTATGCTTAGAATTTATCCTTATGCTAAACAATACAACTCTTTTATCCTCATTTGAAGGATTTATGTTTGATGAAGATGAAATAGTTTTCGAACTTGAACCAATATCAGAATTTTTACATGTCGTAACCATAGTAGTTATCATCCTTTCATCACTTGCATCTAAACCTAGATCTTGCAAGACTGTTGCAATTGCCTTCTTTTCATCCTTCTCCTTAAGGAAATTTTTGGGCTTAAGTTCTGGATGAAGTTTCCAACACTTAGATTCATCATGACCGATTCTCTGGTAATGAGAACAAGTAGGTCTTTCCTTCTGAGCTATCGTTGATTTCTTTCTCTTCGAATTGTTCTTCCCCTTACTATCATTGGAATCTTTGATTTCCAACTCTTTGGATGACTGTGATGAAAACTTGAATGGTCTGCCACCTGATTCAATATGTATGGCCTGAACACACACTTCATCAAAATCATCAGGATTAAACATCAATAATGTATGCTACAAATATGAATGTAAACTTCTGATGTATTTTAATAAAGTTTCATGTGTATCCAATGAAATACCAAGCGCCAATGCTTTCTTTCTAAACTTCTGAGTAAACTCCTGAACACTCTGCCCTTTACCTTGCCTCAAATGCTACCAATCAATAACAGCTTGCTGCATGTATTCTAAAGGATAGAATTGTTTCCTAAGAGATTTTAAAAACTTAGACCATGAAGAGATGACTTTGCCTTTACACTTTACATCTATCTGAGTTTTACTTTCCCACCAGATTAAAGTTGTTCCCCCCATTCTAAGTGTAGCTAGCTAAATTTTCATTTTATCATCAGAAATGTTCTGAATACAACAATACACTACTAACTTCTTAATCCATATTTCTAGCTTTTCAGGATTCATTTCACCATCATAAATAGGTAATTCAAATTTTACATCAAGTTTCAAAAGAGATGTTTTCTTAGGTTTCTTTTCTATTTCAGATTTTGCACTTGAAGAAGAAGAAGAAGATGATGATGATGGAGATGATGGAGGTGAAGGTGGTTTATCAACCTTGCCTTTACCTTTGTGCTTCTTCGATGTCTTTGAAGAAGAATTTGCATCTCTCGCCTTCTTGTCTTCGTAGAGTTCTCCCAACATCTACTGCATAGTCAATAATGCTTGTTGAAACTGTTCATCACTCATCTTAGTTTTAGTTTTTTCACCTGCATTAGATCCTATCATGGTCAACTTATGAACAACTCATCACTTTAAAATCTCTGGATCAATCTATTCAAGGATTCCTTCTCCATGTTGCGACTTTGACCTAGTTAACATTCAATGAAAAATTCTAAAAACGCAACCTGCTCTTATACCAAATTATATGATCTGAAATGATCATATGTTAAAACTGATATAGAATTGATTAGCCATTAATGAATTGAATGTTAGTTGAAAGTGCAGAAACCGAGAGAACTACTTAAGGAAAAGACTTTATGACAGCTAATAAAACATAAGTGCGATGCAAAACAGAAGTGAAAATAGTAAATACACAATGATACCAGACATAAAAGTTGATTATGGAGTTCATCCCTGATGGACTATGTCTCTAGGTCCGCTTTCAAGATGGGCGACCGCATTATTAGGATTGAAACATAAGAGGTCGATTACATAGATATTTGACCAAACTGAATGTGCACGTAGGCACTTCTTGTCATTGTCAAAGGATATCTCTCTAAACTAGCTTTCCAACTCCTATCACGGTTCCCAATTCTGACTCAAGATGCTCCTGTTACACTGAAAACAAAAACAGCCTCTAACCTCTAGAATCTACATACAAAAACCAAACCACTCTCCTCTCTTCAATGAGCAAAAGCTGCCTCTTATAGGCCTACAAATACATTCAAAATTTTGTTGAGTCAAACTTTTGTGGTCCAAAAGCTTTCAAGTGGAGAGGATTGATCCAGGAGGATCTCATCAAATCAGTTGCACAGGTTCATTATCAGTGTTCAGTGTCATCATCAGCATTTATTTCAGTGTCGTCAACTTTGACAGTATTGTTTATAGTTCAGGTTGAGCATGTGATGTCTATGGTTTTTCATGGTGTTCAGTTGATATGGTATTGTACTTGAATGTCGACATCTATTTTTCGTCAGTTCCGCCAGGATTTGGTCCACGAAATGTGTTTGTCATTCGCCTAGCAAGATTTGGGTTGTTGATATGAGGTTGTCATCCACTTTGCAGGATTTGGTGTCGACATGAATTTTTCATCCACTTTACAAGATTTTGTGTCGACGTGGGTTTTTCATCCATATTATAGGGTTTGGTTGTCATCATCATGTGACAAATGTCATAAATTTCACTCTACGACAATTTGATGTAAAAAGTTATTTTTTACCTAATCCAAACCTAATCCTAAACCTAAATCCATACACATTAACCATACAACCTAAGCTCTAAAACCATCAAACCTCATTGCATTTAAAACTATGTTTTAAAACCTAAGTCTTGGCCTATTCAAATTACAAACAAAACATTGCAAATACATTTCACAGTCTTAAACCGCCAGATGTTAAATTGAAATGAAACCGTATTCATGTGAACATGTTAGCAGTTCACCGGGCAGAGTTGACATGTAACCGTAGTGGAGAGTTAACCTTGACTATGGTATGTGAACAGGCAGTGGTAATGGGGTATGTTAACCTCCAGGTTTGAAAACCGCATGGGTTGTAACATATGAACAGCACCAGAGTTCACCGCAGAGTTCACTGTAACCACAAACCAGAATCGTCAGAGCACCGTCGAGCCTTAACTACACGGGAGTCAGCAGACATGTGAACAGTCAGAGTAATGGTAGTCGGAACCGCCGGGGAAGACTATGAAGGTGGTAGTTGGGGGTTAGATAGTGGCTTATTCACATGGGTGGTCAACCTCCTCTGCCCGGTCAGCAAGCCGCTAGCAGTTAAGACCTATCCAAAGTCTATTTTTGGGTTTTATATTGTTTAATGTGCAGTTGCTAATTTGAATACCATGTAACTTTACCCCTAAGGTGGCAAAACATGGAAGGACCAAAAAAAAAACCAAAAAATAAGCCAATTCATACCAAGTTTAGGCTAGAGTAGTTTGAATGTATTTGTAGGCCTATAAGAGGCAGTTTTTGCTCATCGAAGAGAGGAGTGATTTTGGTTTTTGTATGCAGATTTTAGAGGTTAGAGGTTGTTTTTGTTTTCAATGTATCAGGAGCATCCGAAGTCAGAATTTGGAACCATGATAGGCGTTAGAAAGCTGGTTCAGAGAGATATCCTTTGATAGAGACCAAAAGTGCCTGATTGCACATTCAGTTTGGTCAAATCTCTGTGTAATAGAACTCTTTTGTTTCAATCCTAATAAAGCGGTCGCCCATATTGAAAGTGGGCCCGAAGACATAGTCCATCAGGGAAGAACTCCTTAATCAACTTTGTTGTCTGGTATCACTATGTATTTATTGTTTTCACTTGTGTTTTGCATCATACTTATGTTTTATCAACTGTCGTAAAGTATTTTCCTCAAGCAATTCTCTCGGTTTCTGTACCTTCAACTAACATTCAATTCATTAATGGATAATCAATTATACATCAGTTTTAACATATGATCATTTCATATCACTGTGCTATACTCAGTGGTGTTGTTAGTCGAGCAACCAATGCAAATCCCTTGCATACTCACTAGCTCGCCATTTGAGGAAAAGATATCCCATGCTACGGAGGATAGGTTTTGAGTACTATGGCTAGCACCATTGGCATAATCAATGTACGGTTCGAGAAAGGTTGACATCTACAATCCAAAAGTAAGAAAAAAACAACAGAAACCATGGGAAACTTTGAAAAACACACTCAACACACCTATAGACAGTATGTACATAGTGTACTATGCATGGGATCAAGCATAGTATTTTTTGAGGTACAGCCCATTTCTAGGTTGTGCTAGTGGAACTCCACTGAGATCTACTAACTCATAATCCCCTTTTGAAAGGACTCGCTTAACAATGTATGGGCCTAGCCACATAGGCTAGAAATTCCCTCGACCTAAATTGTCGGCCTCCTGGTCATATAAGAGAACCAGATCTCCTTCCAAGAAGATTCTAGGCTTGACACTTTTGTCATATTATGATTTGATGCAACTTTTATGGGCTTCATTGGCTAATGTGACATCGCATCAGGTTTCATCCAAATGAGTTAGATGTAAAAGACACACCTCCTCTGTGGAAGTAGTAAGAAGAAGTTCGATATCTAGTTTCAGTGATGGAATTTTGCATTCGATAGGGAGGATCACTTCCATAACATACACCAACTATAAGGATGTGAATCCAATAGAAATCCTATTTGAGGTTCAATATGCCCATAAGGCAACAAAGAGAAGCAAGTGCCAGTCTGATTTTTGGCCCCCTATCATACGTTGAAGCATAGTCTTAAGAACTTTGTTAATCGCCTCAACTTGTCTGTTAGCCTAAGAATAATACAGAGTGGAATTTTCATGTGAAATTCCCAATTTGGCAGCTAATTCGATCATCATATGATTCCGAAAGTGCTTCCCATGATTCCTTACTATTTCTTGCAAAACATTGAACCTAACAATCACGTGATTAAAGAAAATGTATGCAGCCATTTCGTCGGTATTATTGAATGTAAGCATTGCTTCGGTAAAGTAGTCAACAACGACAACGATGTAGCCATGCCCCCCGAACAAGTGAGGGTTACATGTCATAAAATCAATGCCCCATTTCACAAAGGAACCAACGGTGACAATGGGATGCAACGAAGTAGGCAGTGGAATTTTCGATCATAGATTTGGCATGCATGACATTTCTGGACTGCGAGGATATAGTCGGAAAAAATGGTGGGCCAAAAGTGATCGACGCATAACATTTTTTGCGCAGTAGTGTAACTAGATAAATTTCTACCGCATTCCCCCAAGTGTCATTCATTCAATACTTTCTCGGCCTCCTCAAGAGAGAGGCACCTCCATAAAATTGTATTGATAAAATGACAGTAAAGGGTGTCACTGATAATCACATAGTTTTGGGATTAGTAGCAGATACATCGTTGCTCTGAGAGAGTGGTGTTAGGATGAAAAGTTTGGGTCTGGAGATAGATGAGAAAATATCCATACCATGGGTCAGATGATGATATCAGGAACAATGACTCATCTGGGATGGAATCTTTAGATGTAGATTCAACATCAAGCGAAGGGAAATCGCACATTAGCTCAACAAAAACTAAGGATTTCTTTGAATTGGTTTTAATGAATTGCAGGTCAAACTCTTGGAGAATAAAAATCCACTTAGATTATTTGCCCCCCAGCAATTGACGTGAAAATATGTATGTCATAGGGTTGCAATCTGAAATGACCATAGTTTTGTGAAGTAAGATGTAATGGTGAAAT
The DNA here is from genome assembly GCA_031772625.1 of Pinus tabuliformis. Lineage (NCBI taxonomy): Eukaryota > Viridiplantae > Streptophyta > Pinopsida > Pinales > Pinaceae > Pinus > Pinus tabuliformis. The sequence continues at coordinate 814,767,926 of CM062805.1, read as the reverse complement.
CTTTGGATGGCTTGAACAACCGCCAAATCTAACTTTTCCACATGAGTATACTAGATCTTGGTATTGTTGAGGTTCTGACTCAGATAATAAATGGGATGTTTAGTCCCCATATCATCTTCTTTGACCAACACCATAGCTATAGTAGAGATGCTGGTAGCAAGGTATAGGAAATGATCGTCTGATAATCAGGGGGATATAAAAGATATCCCTGAATTAGTACATCTTTCAAGGCATCAAATGCTTTCTACACAGTGTCATCCCAATGGAAGGGAAACCCTTTCTTCAATGAGCGAGTAAATCCTTTGGTCATTTCAGCATAGTTAGGGATGAACCTCAGGAAGTTGGCTTTCCCTTGGATTCTTTGTAATTGAACAAGAGTGGAAGGCACAGGCAAGTCAATGCTTTCCTGGACTTTTAAAGGATCAATACGAATTCCTTGTTTTGAAATGATGAAGCCAAGGAGTCAACCAAAACCGACACAAAAAAGGGCTCGATAAATCTCGATTTCAGATGAAGTACAAGATGCTCCGATGTATAAATTTTCAACTATTCTTGGTTTAATCAAAATATCGAGAGGAATGGTTTCTTCGATACTCAAAAGGTTCTTTGCGGAGTCGAGCTCATGAATGGAAATGAAATTCGTAAAGGGTACTATTGGCAGTGCCAGACCTGCCAACATGTCAAGGGGATCTCCCTGGTAAGAACTCCCAATTGGACCTCAAACCATTTGGTATAGGAGTCCCATCAGTGGGTCGTAAGGTAATGCCTTGACCGCGATGTCGCACAGAGGCAAGTAGAATAATTATGTTAGCAGCAAGGGTGTGACTGATGCAGTGAGTCAAGGAAAATGTATGAGAGGCTCCAACACTTCAAAGGGGGAAGGAGGTGAAGGTGAGGTCCAATTTGAAAGGGATTAGTCTCAACTTTGCTAGGAACACACAACAGAAGGACATACATAGCTTCTGTTAGCACTTGAAATTTCACCTCAGGCTGAGAAAGGCAAACTCCAAGGCAACATCAAACCACTTAGCCTCGTAGCTAGCCCTACGGGGCAGGAGAGGGCTCTCTCCGGTATATCTCAACAAAGATCTTCAAAGGGCGGAGATAACCAATAAAGAACACTGATTTTAGGCTAGTAAAATGATAAAAGGTTTTATTTGAGATTTTTAGGATTTTGGTGGAAAATCGGGGAAAGGCAATTTTGGGTGCGGGGATTGGACACAGTTTTTGCATGGGGTTCTTTGGGGCAAGGTAGGAGACTGTATTGATGCCTTTGAAAGAGTTGGATAGATGAGAATGACTGGTGAGGAGCTAAGGAGAGCAAGCAATCACCTTGAATTCTCCTTAAACAGATGAAAACATTGATATTAAGAAAACTTAAAAGCAGAGCATGGCAATCATGAATTCTACTTTAACACTTCATTTGCCTAATTTGCAGAAGGAAAAGTAAGAAGATGTTTCACATAAAAAACTTACAAGTACAAAGAGAAACACATCATCAATACATGTAACCACAGGAATCCCAAAAAGGACTGCAAAACCATGGTCTTTCTTCCTTTGCCAAAATTGCAGAGATACAATGAGTAATACAATAGAAGCTTTCTCCCTCAAGAGTCCAACCATGAAAATGACCAAGAAAGTACATAATATAGGCAATCTAACATCTTTCCTTACCTCTAGGGGTCGAACTCACTATCCTAGGAGCTGTTTCAACCAATTCCAAACTGAGCACTAAAATCTAGGCAGTCAAAACAACTTGCCTCTATAAGCTAGGAAACCAATTCATTCATTAAATTTTTGCCTATTTCATGAATGAATCTTCTATAAGAGATAAATAAGTGTCAAAGTATCATAAAATTACATCATTTACATCAATTAGGATCAAAATCCACTCCAAAAAGTCAAACCTAGTCAAAACTGCGTTTTATTGAGCTGTAGGTGCATTTATGTGAAAATAGCCTGATGCGTAGCGCCCTGAATCTCAACGCGTAGCACGCCTTTGGGCCTGCTTTTGAGGCACTTTCCGGAGTCCAAATGAGGCAACAGTGGGCTTGTTGGAAAGGTCTAGATGTCTACTTTCCAACCCAAGTGTAATTTCTGAATTTGGTGACCATTTTCCCCTCCAAAATTGCAATCTCCCAAGACTGCTTCCTGTGTGTCAAAAAGGTGGCAGAAAGTCATTTTTTGCTTGTTTTTTGACCTTCTGGAGGATCAAAACTTGATGGAATCTCTTGGAAATTGCTGAGAAAGTGTATTTTTGCATGAAAAATCCAAAAATGCTGAGTTTTTGAGAAATGGACTTGCCCATCTTCAGGGTAGCGTGCGGCGCGCTACGCATTGAGGGAAAAAACCTGTTTTCAATACAAAAATTTCACAATTGACAAAATTTTCTCCAAATTTCTTGAAATTTGAGCCGGGAGTACCCAATCAAGTACCATGCTTAGTAAAAGAGGCTTTGGCCAAAATTTGGAGTGGATCGGGCCTTTTCCGTCGTTTTAGTGCCTTGGCCAACCTCCTTGGATCTGGCGATTGTATTTTTGACATTTCTCTGAAACCATGACACCTGTGCAAAAAGTGAAGGAGGTTTTTCTTATTTGACATGTTTTGGACAAAAACCTCTCTCATTTTTCCAAAATTCATCTTTTATTTCTCTAAAACATCTTTTGAGTGAAACTTATCCCGATGTGTGAAACAAGGAATTTTGTCGAAATGAAGCGAAATGAAGGGGATAAGAGGATTCTAAATTCTTGGGGAAATTTTTGGAAGTAGGGAGGGATTTAGGAAGCAGGGGAAAGTGGAATCGTGGAGATCGAGTGAGGGGAAGGGGTCCAAAAGGGAAAAACACAGGCCCAACCTAGAAAATTGCCAGGTTGTAGCAAGAAACTAGGGTTTGTGCGAAAATGAGGAATTTGGCGGATCTAAGGGATGGGAAGAATTTAATAAGGTACTTTAAGGATAGGGGAAGGTGTATGAACATCAGGATACAAGTTTTGCCGATGATTTGACCGTCCAAGAGAAATTACCTCCAAAACCCTAGGAGAGGGAAATGACCTTACCTAGGCGCAACTGAAGCATGAACAAGGTGTAAAATGACTCATTCGACACTGACATGATAATGAAAACCCTATGAATGATGATAGACTCAGTAGAATGATGACATAGATTAGCATTTGGGCAATTTTGAAAAGAGTGAAAGCAAACCCTAGACCTAATGCCTAGGGACCAAATTTTGCTTGAAGACTTCACTGAAATGACAAAATTTGACCTTGACACTTCAAAATCGCTTTGTAAGAGCACGTTTGATCACTGGAGGAAGGCTAGAAAGACTGACACTAACAGCTTCCAGTGGAGCAGTCCACTCGGATGCGGCAGTCACATCATACAAGGTAAGATAACACGTACAACGCTCATGGATCGGTCCAAGACGAGTGCGACGGTTGTTATAGCAAGGTTCAAGTGAAAGGTCCGTTTGATGTCCGATAGAGTGGTCGACATGGAGGGTGAGAGCATTAACAACATATCCAACACATTAACAACAATATTTATATAATTGCATGCAAATCAGTTCACACACAAGTACGTAAGTTAAACAACATATATCATTAAAGAAACCAGAGCAGTCCAACTACAATAACAACATATGCATGAATGTGTGATGGCTCTTATTATATAAATAAGTGTAAGTCACAATCATACAATACATCCATGTAAACTTGCTAGCTCCAACAGTGGAACGTTACAGCCACATCTTCCTGCTCCTCCAAAGAGACGTACTAGCTCTGTGCAGTGGAGAAGCCAAGGCCCGTTACAATATTGTCCAAGCCTTCTTCAAGATAGTCTTAGTAGAAGCTTCATTGCCAAAAGCCTATACAATGAGTTATGAGGGACTATTTATAGCAAAGGGTGGGGTGACCCTTGACATCCCCCTTTGTGACCATTCAACTACCCTCATGACTCTTCACCTACTCTATGACAGTTACATCCACTCTTGACACTTGACTTACACTTGACATGACTCAACATTATAATGCACATGTACCCATGTGAACAATGGCTTGGACAAGCTATACTAAACATCATTCAGACTTAGACAACCATAGAAGTCCAATTGCTCGACATCCTCATGCTGATCATCAGTGACATATTGATGCCAAGATTGGTAGTCTTTGAGAGTGTTCGTGTGTTCTTCTATGACATCAGTCTGAAACCTGAACCTTGCCTCCATAGCATCTGGGTACACTACTTGAGCTCCTCTATCCAATTTGTTTGTGATCATGTGCATCATTGTCTTCAGTGTGGTTGGACCAACGATGCACTTGCGCATGATGTCTGCACTGATAGACAAATCTGGTCTGGTGGCAGTGCGCATCAACTCGTCGAAGTACGAGTCAAGCTCCTGTCGGACCTGCTTCTTGGTCTTTGCTTGGGTGAGAGTCCCAAGTGATGGGATCACATGAGTGAGCACTATAACATCCATGCTTTTGAATACTTGTGCATGGGAATCTTGTATTCTAGTGATGAGTTGTGGTAGGTCTTCATAGTTCCGGACCTGACTCCGGATACGTGCTTTCAGTTCAACCGCATTGGCCTTCATCGTCTTTGGCAAGTGAAGTAGGGATGCCTTGTACTTCATCATCCATGCTTGCATGTTATCAATAGCAGTATGTATTTTCATCAAGTTGTATTCTCTTCTCGCACATCGTTGCTTCCATCCATGGAGATGAACGACTGCTTGATGCATGGTACCAAACTTGGAGTACAATGTTCGCATAACTGTGTCCAAGGACAATACTTCATCTAGTATTTCCTTCTTCAGTTTAGCTCGGGTGGACATTGTCACCAACTCTCCTCCCTGCTTGGCCACATGTAATTCCTTCACCATTTGCTCATCCTCAGCTATGAGAAAACGAACACTTGAGCTAGTGGATTCGGCATACACTCTAGTTGCATTGGCAAAAGTAGTTGGATGCTTGTGCACATCAGTCGCAATCACTTGCTCCTCAAATTGTGAAAGAGATGTTTGGTTCTCCAGAGTTGGTACTCTCTGAGACTGCACAACTCTATAATGAGATTCGTCAAAGGAGATGTTGTGCATCTCTTCTTCCGATTGACCACCAAGGATCTCAGTGCCTCCTTGGTCATTTGAAACTTGCTCATCATTGAGATGCAATGAAGTGGGTGAGTCGACCTCTTTGTGGTGAGCCATGAGGTCAGTATCATGTTCCAACTCCTTGTTGTGGAGGTAAATCCCCTCTGCGGACAGAGGCGACCCCTACTAGCCCAGACCGGGTCTAGCAACAATCAAACAATGCTATCATGCAAGTTCCTAATTGCAAATTAAAGGTGGATGATGAGAACCTACTTGGATTCCAACGCTAATATTCACAGAAGAGACGTCGCTCTCGTTCCTTTGCTTCGGCCGGTCACGATCCCCACGATCTCCGTGATTGGACACTTGCACATTCAAAGAACAACACAAATACAAGCATAAAATCCAATAGATGCAATTATATATTAGTCATAAAAGATATAACTCAACATCAATCATTACAAAGGACAATGAGAGTGGAACCATAATGATAGTCATCTATTATTGATAAATAACAAAGAAGAATACAACCATAGTTCTGACGTCAAATCCTCCTTTGGCTGGGTAATCAGCTACACAAGTCTTGCAAAGCTTGTTGGGATGGGAAACAAGCCTCTCTCTCTTTGGTGACAAGAATCTCCTCACTTAGATTTGGCCTTATGGATGCAAAGAAGGCTCTTGCAACTTCAATCTCTTAAACTCTTGGAACTCTTACTATCACTAGCACTCTGCTGGAACTAGCTTGCTCAAGGAAAAAGAACAAGCTTTTATAGATAGAGGGGAAGGAGATAGGATCAACCACAATTTCCATGGGATTGGCTTTATCACTTAGAAGCTTCCATGAAAGGTGGCAAACCACTTCCCTTCTATGGAGATTCGAAGCCAAACCATCCTAGCTCAACATAGATTCAGTTGATGAATGGGTTAGGGAGAACCTTCGGAAGTTTGTTCATTAAAAACTTTACCTAACTGGGTTGGCGCGAGTGCGACTCTGAGACAGAGCACCAATGGCGTGCCCTCTTTAGAGGATTTCCCCCATTGGCGCGAGCAGTACACTGTGGAACCGCGCCAATGCAAAAAGAGGTATTTTTATGGGTATTCTGCAGGAGATGTCTTCAGGGCATATGAAGCTCATACTTAGAGGAATATAATGCAAGTGGTTTCAGGTCATGCCACTTCTCACAGGTCCCAGAATGAGTCCTCGAGTGTGCGGGAGAGGGGTAACAAGGACGATGACAAACGGTGACAAATTACTGTGTAACACTCCTACTGCTCCATGTTTGCATCCAATTGTTCAAGCGCCTATTCTATCTCATGAGCAAAGTCTTTCCCTTGCGATGGTTCACCCTATTCTCCTGATGCTAGCTATTCAAATGAATCAACTACTTGTATGGGAGTTGCTTCGTCTGTTTGCACGTGATGTGCCCCATGCTAAATCTACCACTGTTTCTCTTCATTCTCCTGTTGGCACAACTCTTGTTCTTTTCAGAGTTGCTCCCTCAACTCATGCAACTCCTTCTCTACTTCTTCCATTGTCTTCTTCTCCCTCTTCCTTCGCATGATTCACTTGTTGCGATGCTATCTCTTCACCTGAATAACCATAGCTGCTTGTTCTACAATTTGATTTGCTCGAAACTTTCTACTTTTATCTTCCTCCATGCGGTCGAAAATATTCCTCCTCCCTTTTTCGTGCACTGGTATGCTTGGCTCTGCTAGCTCTACTGTTGCTGCTACTGTTGGTGCTTTCCATGATCCTGCTTCATGATACTTTGCTAAACACTCTATGGCAAAGCCGACCAGTTCATTGCGCCTGGAGGAATTGTAACAGTATCTCCATGAGTCCTCCTCGGCCCAATGACATACCCCATCGATCCAGTTGAACTGAACTCTTGCGTAGTGATCCTTCACAATACAATGTGGGTAATACAGGTTAAATCTTCGAAGGTCAAAAGGATACTTCCTCATCTGCTCTGCTTCGACATCCACTTTCTTGATACTTCAACTCTCATATAACCTAATTCACAACGGAAGAGAAAGCCAAGGTGCCTTCTTCTTCTGTTTTAGTCTAGCTGTCAATCCTGCCGACATGTGGAACGCTACTTCCTGCATGACAAGCACGTCCAAGGCGAACATTGGAAGAACATGCAAAGACTTCTCCGCACTGAACACTCAGATGAATGTACCAGATGGTGAGGCATACCAATATACAATGCCTAGCAATGACTTAATCACTTCCTCTAACATGCAGGGTGGATCCTGTTCGAATATCAACCTATATACTGGGGTGAAAAAATGGTTGAAAAGTCGTATGATCACTCCTCTGAAGATGCATTCGGACAACAGCTCGAAATACACATTCACAACAGTCTCCCTTGGTGACCATGCCCACTCCAAGTCTAGGAACTCATGTCGGGCACAGACTACATCTAGAATGTAAGCAGACATATAAATCTCTACATGCATACCATTGGATGACTGTCGAGCCTTCGTGACTTGTTCCTTCAGGTGGTGAGCTAGTATGTCGGACTATTTCCATGGTCTTCCTTCTCTAGCTAGTTGATCCAGTGCGATCACCTAACTCTAAGGGAAGGTCTCAGTGCTTTCTTTGCCACTCATTCGACATGCAAATATGACTAATTATTGGTACGCCTTCCTCAATATCTTTGTCCTGTAGATCTGGTTGGGTGTCATCCTAAAACGAGTTGGCTCCTTTACCCAATCCTTCAGAATGTCTCTAGAGTGAGATCTTTTTTTGGGCAAGCTAAATGGAGGAGTCATGACAGTCATGGGCTCAGTCATCTAATATATCTCATCGTAATCTCATGCCCAAAAGGTTGCAAGCTTCGTCCCACTGACACTGCTCAAGGTCATCATCTTGAGGCCAGTGTGAGAAATGATCTAGTGAATCATGTCTGCGCATGGGAATGCGGGGTATCTGTATGCAATCTAATACAAATCAGACTTATAAATGTTCACGTACACCTGACGGTATTCAAGGTCTTCCACAAAAGTACTTGTGAATCTTTCATTCACCTCTTGCCACTTCAACTTGATGTCCTTGTCTAGATACAACTTCTTATCTTTGTAGATCAGCAGATTAGAGGACACCTGCTCAACTGTTGCTCCAGCTGCAATACCATCACTGTCCTGAGATCATGTCCTCTTGGAAGCCATTGAGATATATGAACACCTAAAAGATATGGAAACAAGCAGCACGCATGGCAATAAATATGTTAGTGAAAGAAAAGAAAATCTAGGGAAGGACAAAACACATACCTGGGGAACTGATGAGCGAGGTTGCGCAAATTTCACTGTGAGGTTGGGTGAATGGTTACAAGAACTGCACAAAAGGCATTATGGGTTGTCTAGGAGGGTGGTATTGCTGCTGAATCTACAAAATATGCAATCCATTTAGGCATCTGGCTGTTGGGATTGTTCAATGTGCAATTCCAGCTGGGAAGGACTACTAACCCAGGTATAGATTTGCGCAAATTTTTGGGCCAAGCAGCCACTGTCCTCTTGAAATGTGCAAAACATTCCTAGAGGCCAGTGCTAGTCTAGAATGTGCAAATATGGAGAGGAAGGTGAGCCTTCCTTCCCCAAATTATGCAATGCAACCTTGGTGAAGGCAGAGACTGCGCCAAGGTTGGCCCAACTCGCTGATGGGAAACTGAAAGAAATTAAGACAGTGAAATGCATGGTGACACTAAGTGATAGCATAAGTGATTAACAATGCATGCAAAACATGAATGAAAGAATCAGTAGACAGATCAACATGCATGTGGGTGAGGCAGTTCGTTGGTTGGGCGAAAATCCATGCAAAAAGTTTCACACATGCGATAACAATGAGATGGCACTGAAAACTGAAACAGATCTAGGACAAGCTAAAATATATGTAAATGACATAAGGTGTTCAAATAAATAAAGTAAATAGCACTCACACAAGTGAATACACAAAAAAGTGACAAAAATGTTGAAAAAGACAAGTTGAGGGCACTTACCCGTGAATAGCTGAGACAGATGTGTCAAAGAGTCTTGGATGTGTTGTGGGATGTCAGAGCTCCAAGATCAATGTGAATGAATGAGCTATGATGTGTTGAATAAATAAGTTTGGTCTTATGACGCACATGCCACAAATCTAGGAAAAAGCGACACTTGGAGGGAAACTTCTAAAACAACTTTACATGTAACCCCTGGCTGCTAAAAATAGCTCCCTAAATCATGGGATGCTTATTGCATGTTGTCTCTTGCTATTCTAGGAAGATCAAGTCATGCATTCATGCAATTCAAGTTTCCTTAGCCCCGGGTGAAACTGGTTAACCGGACTATCCATGCATGCAAGTGCTCAACTACTTGGGAAAAATGTGCATTCCTGGCTGGGAGCTGGGCTGACTTCCTGGGAGGTTTGCACAATTTCTCGGCAGAGCAGCTGACTGTTGCCCAAATTGGCACAAATCCTAGATTGAATAGCCTGTTTCTGGGAAAATTTGCGAAACTCCTACTGGAGGGTTGACTGGCAGGATTGCGCAATCCTGGAGCCCAACAGGCTATCAGAGAGGATTGCGCAATTCCTGGAGGTAAGGCTATTTTCCCTCCAGGCTGCTTAGTCTGCAGTTGGACCAAGGCTGGGTAAGAAGCCTATGAAGGTAATGGATCAACTATGATCGACAAGCTGCCTTTATGCGAGGAAAACACTGAAGCTTGAGTACTTGACGAAGCAAGACAAATTGTTGTGTAAGGTTGGTAGGGAGTCTCCAAAATAGGCTAAGGAAAAATTTTGGAGGGTAGTTATACCCACTACAACACTTGGTGACATGTTGGTAGAACTCCAGCTCTTTGCATAGAACTTGTTCGTGAAAGCAAGTCTAACACCTCCAGAAGTATTGTTCAGTTCTCAACTCATCTTGGTTTCACACAAACTTGATTGTAATATGTAGCATCTGCCAAGCCCTTGGTCGATTGACACACATTCCAAGCCAAGGAAACACAGTTGTTTTGATTGGGGATGAGGGGTATATAGGTGCACAAGCAGTATAGTCATCATAGTCTTAGTTTCATCTCAGGTGTTGCTCCACTGTGAGCTGGCCTAGACAGTACCCCGGTGGAGTCACATAGGAACACAAGCATGGCTCCGCTAAGAGCGAGCCTAGTCAATACCCTAGCAGAGTTACTTACATCACCTCCCTATGCAAGAAGCCTTTCTCTTCTTTTGCCTTATTTATTTTTCATTTTGAATTTTTTGAATTTTTCTTTTTCATTTTCACTGTGCATAGCACTTATTCATTTTAGAGACGGAAGAGGGATCCCAACTTATTGAGAGAAGAGGAGGTTGTTCTTGCAGATAATTAGTTTATTATATCTCTGACATGCCTATTAAGGTTTCCCCCTCCCCTTACTCTACTTGACTGAGCTGACAAGGGTTAACCCAAAAACAATCGACTAAAGAAGGTGACACTAGTTAGCACGCAAGTGTTGTGTTTACACCAAGGTTCACTTTGAACTGTACATACTTTTCTTCGACGTATCATGGACTAAGAGTAACAAGCTCATCATACAGAGGTAAGATAACAAATAACCAAGTAGTGATTGTTGTACAATTCCTCTTGTACTTTACCTAGCTAGCTTCAAGAGTCGTACATAGCTTCATCCAAGGCTAACCTATGAACAAAACAAACAAACCAACAAACATCAAAGCAAAGAAAAAGAAGAAGCTAAAGTGAAAGCAAAGCAAGTAAGTAAACAAGCAAGTGAAAAAACACACAAACAAAGCATACAAGCAAAAAAGCATGCAAGTAAACAACTGAAAGCAAACACTACTCCTCCTACACTAACAGTGCATGGGCCTAATCACCTGAAGCGATACTTCTAATGCAGCCACTGGCACATTGGTATACCCATGTTGGTGAAGGCTTGGTCTACGAGCAACCTAGTGGTGTGAACCAGAAAGCAAGAAATATATTACAATGAAGATAACCACACTTCGTGTTTCAAAGTGACCACGAGATATGAGTGAGTGCATGTGCATGACAGGAGATCTTTGGACTTATCCTGGTGTCGTGTGACACTATGTGCAACTTTGAAGAAAAATCACATTCTTGGTCGTGACATGTAAGCGAATGAAAGAAACAAAGATAACTTGTATCACAAACGAGTTCTTGCAATGTAAGACTCCTCCAATGCATGAGCAATGGGATCGTGTAGTTCGAGTGGAGGAAGTGTGATCTGTGAGTGAGATGGATCTTCAATGCATATAGATGAGTGATGAGGAGCCTTGGGTGATTGAAAAGTTTCATGATCAGAAGTGAGACTAACCCCAAGAGAGTGAGGGCTTGACATAACCATCAGCTTGGGCTAAAGTGCCTCGACAGTCTTGGGTGTCTCAGCTTAATCATCAGGAAGATCATCATACACCGGTGGCTTCGAAAGATCAACTGCGATAGATTCATGATCATGATGAAAACTGGAATCAAATGGATCACGACCGCCAAGATTAGAAAATGAATTCTCTGGCATCCTCATGATGAGATGAATTGAACAAAAGGGTAGATGAAGAGCAAACGAACTCATCCTCTGTGTTTCCGAAAAAAACAAATGAAGGATCAAGTGGATATTCAATGAATAAATTATCCTCTCTATTTTCGAATGATGGACTAACATCCATTGAGTCCTGCGAGTGATCAAAAATGGGTGCATCCTGGATGAAGATACACATGAAAAATCATGGATGGCAGATTAACCAAAGAGGTTATGAAAGAACGAAGGGGGCTCAGACAGAAGGGAGTCATCCTTCACCGAGTGTTGATGTTCAAGCTCATACTCATACTCTTCATGAATGACAGTGCATGTTGGTTGTGCAACACCAACTCTATCAGTGGGTTGTTCCTCGTTCACAACAAGTGAAGAGTCTAGAATGGACAAACCCAAGACAACATCATCTAGAGGAACACCTAAGTGCAAAGATAGAGGTCAAAGAAAAGAATTCATATGATAACTCAAAGGACTCACAACCTCATTTGCGTGAAAATTGAGTGCAGTGACGTTGGGAGAGTGTGAAGGATGAACAGGTGTGTGAGCATGATCCTAAACATCATTGAGCGGTGGTGGAGATGTTGAATGAGATGGAGGCGGAAATTCAGTTGAGACAGTGCCCACTCCCACAAGGGATTGCACAGTTCCATTAATGAAGAACGTTGAGTGAGGCTTGATATCAAGCTTCCTCTTGGGACGGGCATATTTCTTAAGGCAATGCTCAAACTAGTGCCAAAGATAAGAAAATTTCATCTGGCTCCTCGGAGCTTGAAACTACAAGTCACGAAAATGCTACCAAAAATAAATAACGGATTCATGTAGATCCCTCCATTGTTGTAACAATTTCCGGTCAAGATGGTCTGGATCAAAATGATAGAACGTGTCTTCAATAAGATCACAGAAGTGCTCAAATGAGTGCACAATGTCAGCCAGTAGGCTAAGCACCCAACGAAATGGAGATTCGCGAAGTGTGTATGCAAGCATCAAATCAGCCTGTTCGTTAGAAAACTCATCTTCCTCATGAATCATGGAAAGAAAGTTATGTATGTAGGTTTTAACCCCATACCGAAATTACCTACATGCGAATTCTAAAACACAGAAAATAAACAATGCCAGAGAATAACACATAAAACACATATACACAAAGATTTTCCCCTGGATCCCAAAATCAGGACTACCAGCTTCATTTTTCATTATGTTCCTTTCAATGTTACAATACATATTTATACATTCTGAAGCATCCAATACCATGGACCAAAAACCATCACGTCCAAAACCATGGACCGAAAACCATCGTGTCCAAAACCATGTGCGAAAAACATGCACAAAACCATAGGTAGGTCCAGCCAACCTAATATAGGGTCCAAAACCAAAATTTTCCGGGGCACTACCCTGGATCCCATAGAGTGGGGTTACCTGCACCCCTCAAACCCCTTGTGACCCCCCCCCCCCCCCAGGCTACGCAATTGGCACAATGAAGGGGGGCTCCACCCCCCTTCTAACCCCCCAATTAACTACGTGGGCTAGTCGTGGAAAGAATATAACACAACCCAACATTCTCCCACTTGTTGTTTTCTTTCCACAGGGGGCCACAAGAGAGCTTAGTCATCTATCCAGCCCTGCAACGCCCATTGTTTCTCTACACAAAGGGAACTTCTTATAGCTCACAGATTTTGTTAATGCATCTGCAGTATTCTTCAAAGTGTCCACCTTTACTAGCAACACCTTTTTGTCTTCCATCATATCCCTCACAAAGTGATACTGAACATCAATGTGCTTTGTCTTTGAATGATATGCAGGGTTCTTTGCCAAGAAAATTGAACTTTAGCTGTCACAGTTTATCCTTATAAATCCCTGTACTAACCCCATACTTGAACACAATCTCTGCAACCAAACTGCTTCCTTACTTGCATGAGTGGCTGCCATGTATTATGCCTCTGTATTTGATAGTGCCACTACAGTTTGTTTCTTACTCATCCAACTGACTGCACCTCCAAATAGGTTAAACACATACCCACTTGTAGATATTCTCTGATCCAGATCTCCAGCCTAATCTGCATCAACAAAGCCACGACTATCCAACACTCTGTCCAATCCTGGTCTTCCTTGGTAGCACAAACCATAATCACTAGTGCCACACAAAGACAATATTGCAAGACCTGAAAACCCGCTTAATTGTTGTCTAGTGCTCCTTCCTTGGTTTTGACATAAACCTGCTTAATACTCCCACTGCATGTGCAATGTCTGGTCTAGTACAGACCATCGCATACATCAGGCTACCAACTGTACTGGCATATGGAACACGTGACATGTCCTCTTCCTCTTCTTATGACTTGGGACACTATTCATCATATAACTTTACACCTATAGGTATAAGAACCTTCACCAGTTTACTATCCTGCATTTTAAACCTCTGCAATATTGTCTCGACATACTTCCTCTGGTTTAACCAAAGCTTCCTCTTTGTACGATCTCTTTTAATTTCCATGCCAAAAATATAGTTTGCAACACCAAGATCTTTAATGTCGAATTTGGAGGACAAATGGGTCTTCAAATCCTAGATAATTTCTTTTTCATTTCCAACCAGCAACATATCATCCACATACAAGACTAGATAAATAACACGGTCACCAATTAATTTAAAATACACATCGTGATCTGCTTTGCTTCTGGTGAAGCCAAGTCCCTATATAAATGTATCAAATTTTTGATACCACATCCTTGGTGACTATTTTAACCCATACAGAGACTTCTTTAACTTGCATATCAGTTCTTTCTTACCCTTCAGCACAAAGCCTTCAGGTTGCTTCATGTAGATCTCCTCTTCTAGATCCCCATGAAGAAATGATGTCTTCAGATCCATCTGTTCTACCTCAAAATCGAAAGCAGCAGCAACATATAAAAGTAATCTAATAGAAGTTACCTTGCCAACAAGAGAAAAATTATCACCAAAATAAATTCTAACACCTAGGAATAACCTTTCGCTACCAACCGAGCTTTGTATTTCTCCACCTTTCCTTCTACATTTTTCTTCTTCTTGAACGCCCATTTTCTTCCAATGGGTTTCCTTCCAGCTAGCAACTCCACTAGATCCCAAGCCTCATTTTTGTGCAAAGATGCCATTTCATCAACGATGGCCTCTTTCTAGAGTTTTCCATCCTCTGAATCTACTGCTTCCTTCACAGTTCTGGGATCATCATCAGTAATAGATAAAGCAAAAATTGAACAGAAAGTAGATGGACTATACCTTTCTGGCTGCCTTCTTTCTCAAATTGATCTTCTCACACCCAAAGTTTGTGGCTCTTCATCTTCTGATTCCTCCTCTACTGTAGAGTCTGATTCTTCCTCATTTAACTCAAACTCTATCTTCTCATGTTCCTTTGGTTGGACTTCATGTTTAATAACATCTTTTACCTCTCTAAACACCACATCTTGGTTGTACACAACCTTCCTTGTTACTAGGTTCCAAAGCTTATAACCCTTTAAACCATCCTTATACCCAATAAAGATGCACTTTTCAGATTTACTATCCAACTTGGTTTGTTTCTCCTTTGGAACATGTACATATGCATCACATCCAAATACCCTCAGATGTGAAAGAGAGGGTTTCTTACCAGTCCATACCTCTTATGGAGTCTTATCCTCCAATGTTGATGAAGGTGATCTATTGACCAGGTAACATGTTGTCTCCACCACCTCTGCCCAGAATTCCTGTCCTAACCTGGCACCACTGAGCATGCTTCTTGCCCTTTCCATCAACATCTTGTTCATTCTTTTTTAAACTCCATTTTGCTAAGGTGTATATGGAGTAGTCTTCTACTGTGCTATACCACACTTCTTATAGAATTCTTCAAATTCCTTACTGCAAAACTCTCCACCATTATCTTTCCTCAGCACCTTTATCGTCTTCTTTGTCTAGTTTTCCACCAGAGCCTTAAATTCTTTAAACTTGTCAAAGACTTCAGATTTCTTCTTAAGTAAATATATCCATGTATTCCTTTAGAATTCATCTATAAATGATACATAGTACACAGACTTACCCAGTGATGGAACCTTCACAGATCCAAACACATCACTGTGCACAAGCTCTAATATCTGTTTCGCCCTCTTACCACTAGAGGGGAAACACACCCGATTCTGCTTCCCATATACACAATTTTCACAGAAATCAAAATCCAGAGAGCTATTACTCATACCTTCTACCATACCTTTACCATGAAGTATTCAAAGGCCCTTCTCTCCAATATGTCCAAGCCTTTGATGCCACAGCATGGTCTTCTCTCTAGAGACCACTAGATTTTCTGCTCCACTTTCAGGAACCACAGAACTATTGCACCCATCAACAACAGTGCTACCTCGCAGCTTGTACATAGTTCCAATATGAACTCCCCACATCAATACCAGTGCTCCCCGAACCATCTTGCAGGTATCCTTCTCAAACACTATTTTTACACCTGTATCATCCAGCCTGCTTACAGAAATCAAATTTTTTGCCAATGTAGAAATATGTAGAACACTTGGAAGTGTTCTAACCCTTCCACCTTGCAACATCAACTTTACTTTTCCACGACCAATGATTCTAGCCTTCCTATCATCCCCTAAGAAGACATCACCACCATCATATTTCTCATACTCACAGAACCACTCTCTATGGCGAGTGCAGTGAAAGGATGCACCTGAGTCAATCAACCATGCCTCATGATATACATGTGCACTTGAAGAAGCCAAGTACACATCCCCACCTTCATCTGAGGTGTTTTTCGCCTCTATAGAAGGAGCATCATCAGATCCCTTTCCTTTGTCAGGAGCTTTAGATTTACAGTCCCTTTTGTAGTGCCTTTCCTTTCCACATTTCTAGCACACCACCTTTACAGGTTTTCCTGGAGATTTAGATCTCCCTCTAGATTTAGATCTCCCAATCGATGACTTATTTTTGTTTACGTTCTAGGACCATCCTCGTACAAACAAGGCATCACCATTATAGCTCTCCATATTTTTCCGTCTCATCTCCTCCGTTAGCAAGGATGAGACTATTTCATCAAACGGCAAGGCAGTTGCATTGCTTCCTATTGCAATAACCAAACTATCCCACAAATCTGGTAGAGAAAACAACAAACTAATGCACTTATATTCATCTGAAATTTTTATATCAACAGACAATAACTGACTTACCACAATATTAAACGCATTCAGATGCTCTGTGACCAAGTCTCCATCTTTCATCCTCAAGTTATACATATTTTTCCATATGAATAGTTTATTCGCCAGAGACTTAGATTGGTACAAAGTCCCTAACTTGTCCCACAAAGCCTTCGCCGTAGCTTCCCCTGATACATTCAGCAATACTAAATCTAATACACAAAATCGTATTGTGCTCTTTGCCTTCTGATCCAACTTCTTCCATTCTTCATCAGACACTCATGTTGGTTTAGTACCCGGATCTACCGCAATCCACTAATCTTTATCCACCAACAAATCCTCCATCTTAAGTTTCCACAACTCAAAACTCTAACCATTAAATTTCTCGATCTCTATCTTTCCACTGCTCGCCATCTTCTTTCACCACTAGAATCAACCCCATAGATCTCCCATTGAATGGGGTCTACCACAGGCCCGAGCGAAACCACTCAGCAACAAAGGCGTCCCCTTGAAGCCAAAACAGCTCTGATACCAAATGCAGGTTTTAACCCCATACAGAAATTACCTGCATACGAATTCTAAAACATAGAAAATAAACAATGCGAGAGAATAACACATAAAACACATATACATAGAGATTTTCCCCTAGATCCCAAAGCCGGGACTACCAGCTTGATTTTTCATTATGTTCCTTTCAATGTTACAATACATATTTATACATGTTGAAGCATTCAATACCATGGACCGAAAACCATCGCGTCCAAAACCATGTGTGAAAAACATGCACAAAACCATAGGTAGGTCCACCCAACCTAATATAGCATCCAAAACAAAATATTCCAGGGTGCTGCCTCGAACCCCATAGAGTGGACTTACCTGCACCCCTCAAACCCCCTGTGACTCCCCCCTCTACGCAATCGAAGCAACGAAGGGGGGGCTCTGCCCCCCTTCTAATCCCCCAGTTAACTACGTGGGCTAGTCGTGGAAAGAATATAACACAACCCAATAATGTAAGTTCTCGGGCCAGGTCACTTTGCCTTCACCATCATATGTGTGAGTGGGAACGAGATCGAAAACCTTCCTCGAGATCGAGACATCTTCACGATTCAAAAAACACCTCGGGGGAAGAAGAATGCAAGAATCCATGAAAGAGATGCAAATGTTCAAAACTAGATGAGAGGACACTGCTTGTCATCAGGCCCTCCTTCTAGTGCTAGAAATGTTGATAGTGTTGGACCCGCCAACATGTCAAGGAGATCTCCCCAGTAAGAAGTCCCAATTTGACCTCAGACCATTTAGTGTAGGAGTCCCAACAGTGGGTCGTAAGGTAATGCCTTGACCACAATGTCACACGGAGGCAAGTAGAATAACTCTGTCAGCGGCAAGGGTGTGACTGATGCAATGAGTCAAGGAAGATGTATGAGAGGCTCCAACACTTCGAAGGGGGAAGGAGGTTAAGGTGAGTTCTAGGTTGAAAGGGATCAGTCCCAACTCGGCTAGGAACACAAAACAAAAAGGACATGCACAGCCTCCGACGGAGCAGTCCACTCGGATGCGGAAAACACATCATACAAGGTAAGATAACACGTACAACACTCACGGATTAGTCCGAGATGAGTGCGATGGTTGTTATAGCAAGTTTCAAGTGAAAGGTATGTCTGATGTCCAGCAGAGCAGTCGACACAAACGTGACAACACTAACAACATATCCAACACATTCACAACAAGGTTCCTATAATTTCATGTGAATCAGTTCATACACAAGTATGTAAGTTAAACAACTTATATCATTAAAGCAACCAGAGCAGTCCAACTGCAATAACAATATATGCATGAAAATGTGTTGGCTCTTATTATATAAAGAAGTGTAAGTCACAATCAGACAATACATCCATGTAAACGTGCTAGCCCCAACAGTGGAATGTTACAGCCACATCCACCTACTCCTCTAAAGGGATGTACCAACTTCGTTCAGTGGAGAAGCCAAGGCCTGTTACAATACTGTCCCAGCCTTCTTCAAGATAGTCTTAGTAGAATCTTAGCTACCCAAAAGCCTATACAATGAGTTATGAGGGACTATTTATAGAAAAGGGTGGGGCGACCCTTGTCATTCCCCTTTGTGACCATTCAACTACCCTCATGAATCTTCACCTACTCTATGATTGTTACATCCTGTTGTAGTGGCTACAACCACCATCCAAAAAATTTTCTTAGCCTCTTTTGGAGCCTCCCTACCAACCTTACATAGAACTTTGTCTTGCTTCGTCAAGTACTAAAGCTTCAGTGTTTTCCTCTCACAAAGGCAGCCTGTCGATCACAGTTGATCCATTCTTTTTACAGACTGCTCACCCTAACTTGGTCAAGCTACAGGCTGAGCAGCTTCGCCTTGAAAATTGCGCATTTATAGAGGGCTACTAGCCTTCCCTTGAGGAATTGTGCAATCCTCTCTGACTTCCTGTTGGGCTCTAGGATTGCGCAATCCTGCCAGCCAACACTCCTAGCAGGATTTGCACAAATTTTCCCAGTAGCAGGTTGTTCAGCCCAGGATTTATGCAAATCTGGGCAGCATCCAGTTGCTCTGCCTAGAAATTGCGTAAATTTCCTAGGCAGCCAACCCAGCCCCCAGCTAGAAATGCGCTTTTTTCTCCAGCAGTCAAACAATCTCTTTCTTGTGCAGCTGAGTTGACTGGTTTCCTCCAGGACTGAGAAAAACAGACTTGCATGCATGGGCTGCTTCTCCCAAGGAAACATGCAAAGGCATCCCTTGCTTCAGGGATCTATGTTTAGCATTTGGAGGTTACATGCAAGGATCAATTCTGAAACCTCCCACCAAGTGTCGCTTCCCCTAGATTCGTGGCATGCACATCACAACCTCGATGTTATCAAAACTCATCAATCGGATGCTGCAGAGCTCATTCCTCACATCAACCTTATAGCTCTGGCATCCCACATCACATCTAGGAGCAGTCGACACATTCAGCTCAGCTGTTTTGGGGTAAGCCTGCTTCCGACGCCTTGTGCTACATTTCTGTCACTTTTCGTGTTTTCGCTTGTGGGATTATTGTTTTCCTAATTTCTTTGAATGATTGTTGTCATTTACATGTATACTAGCTTGTCCTAGCTCTGTTTCAGTTTTCATTGCTATCTCACTATTGTCACATGCATGAAATTGTTTTACATGGACGTTCACCCAACAAGCGAACTGCCTCACCCACATCCATGTTGGTCGGTTTGTTGAAGCTTCCTTTCATGTTTTTCATGCATTATTAATCACTTCTACTATCACTTAGTGTTGCCATGAATTCACTGACTTACTTGCTTTTAGTTGCCCGTCGATGATTCGGGTCAACCTTTGCCCGAGCTCTGCCTTCACCAAGGTTGCATTTCACAAACTGGGAAAGGAAGGCTCACCTTCCTCTCCAGATTTGTGTATTCCTAGCCAGCACTAGCCTCCAGGACTTTTTTGCGCATTTTTGGATAGTGGCGGCTTGGCCCAAGAAATTGCGCAAATTTATCCCTAGGCTAGCAGTCCTTCCCAGCTGGAATTGGGAATTGTGCAATCCTAGAAGTCAACAGCCAGACTGGACTGTGCATTGTGCAGTTCCAACGGTCAGTCAGTCTCCAAGTAGCCTAGACTGTTCCTTGGTCTCCTGACCTCCCGGTCAAAATTGCGCAACCTTCATGATCATGCACCCAAGTATGTTGCAATTCAATTCTCGTGTTCATTTTGGTTTTCAACTGACAGATTGCTTGCCATGAGTGTTTCCATGTCTTCAGGAATCCTAGGTGTTCATCTACCTCTCAATAGTATAGGTACAATGGTTTCCAAGAGAGCAGAGACGAAAACACCATTCAGTGCACACTTAGGGATGCAGTTGATCAAGTGTCCATAGACTTGCCTACCCACGAAGACGTCAAATTATTCATAGACAAGGACATCAAGCAACAGCATCATAGAAAGAAACATCATGAACAACATCTGAAGGTAGCATACTGAATGCAATGAACGCAACGAATGCAAGAGGAAGGTTGTTGACAACATAGAGGTGCAACAAGGTTGCAAGCTCAAACAATTCAATTTATGATGAAAGCAACTTTGGAGACTCCGGCTATGAAGTGACGGTGCAACATGAAGACCACGCGAAGGAAGAATATGGAACAAAGAAGGAGTTGCATGTGGTGAAGCAGCAACTCAGGAAGAACATGAAGCTACACAGACAGACGAATGAGTTGCAACAAGAACAAGAACAACAGTGGATGCAACATGCACTCAAAGATGAAACTGCACCTGTATAAGTTAAGGATCCATCCCAGGGGCTGACATAGAGCAGTCATGGTGAGCAGTGTTGTTGATCGCATGCAAGGGATTCAGTAGCATGCATGTGTTGAGCACGCGCATGCAATCCAACCCATTCAACACACTGACCAAGGCAAAGACAAGAAGCAAGTCCAACTGAGGCTAAACATGTGCTTCAGCAAGTTGATGTGCATGACCACCAGCACACACTTGAAGATCATCACGGACACTATGCATCAGTGTGTTTACGATTCAACCGTACCCAAGAAGACTGTGCACATGTTAGTAGATGAGTTGAATGAAGGAGGTGAACCAATGCACTGGTTGCAACGGAGCTAAGACTTCGCTTCAGAGAGATGTCACCATGAGGTGCATGACAACCAAGCTTGGAATCAGCTCACCACCTTCACCATCACAAACATGTTAAAGAGTTGGTCTCATCACAGTAGACTGAGTGCCAGTGATGTCTTGCAAGGCTTGCTCAAGCCATGTTGTCTAACATGAGTACATGTGCATTGTAATGTTGATTCTTGTCAAGTGTAAGTCAAGTGTCAACAGTTGGATGTAACAATCATAGAGTAGGTGAAGAGTCATGAGGGTAGTTGAACTTTCCCAAAGGTGGAATGTCAAGGGTCACCCCACCCTTTGCTATAAATAGTTCCTCATAACTCATTGTATAGGCTTTTGGTCAACCAAGCTTCTATTAAGACTATCTTGAAGAAGACTTGGACAGTATTGTAACGCACCTTGGCTTCTCCACTGCACGAAGCTAGTACATCTCTTTGGAGGAGCAGGCGGATGTGGCTATAACGTTCCACTGTTGGAGCTAGCAGGTTTACATGGATGTATTGTATGATTGTGACTTACACTTCTTTATATAATCAGATCCGGCACATTTTCATGCATATGTTTTTATTGTAGTTGGACTGCTCCATTTTATTTAATGATATATGTTGTTTAACTTACGTACTTGTGTATGCACTAATTCACATGCAATTATATGAATGTTGTTGTTAATGTGTTGCATATGTTTTTAATGTTATCACCTTCCGTGCCGAATGCTCTGTCGGACATCAAACAGACCTTTCACTTGAACCTTTTCCATAACAACCGTCACAATCATCTCAGACTGATCCATGAGTGTTGTACGTGTTATCTTACCTTGTATGATGTGACTGCCACATCTGAGTGGACTACTCTACCGAAAGTTGTGCATGTCCTTTGTGTTGTGTGTTCCTAGCCGAGTTGGGACTGATCCCTTTCAACCTGGAACTCACCTTCACCTCCTTCCCCCTTCAAAGTGTTGGAACCTCTCATACACCTTCCTTGACTCACTACATCAGTCACACCCTTGTTGCTGACAGAGTTATTCTACTTGCCTCTGTGCGACATCGCAGTCAAGGCATTACCTTACGACCCACTGCTAGGACTCCTACACCAAACGGTCTAAGGTCTAATTAGGACTTCTTACTAGGGAGATCCCCTTGACATGTTGGTGGGTCCAGCACTGTCAACATTTCTGGCACTAGAAGGAGGGCCTGATGACAAGTTGTGTCATCTCATCTATTTTTGAACTTTTGCATATATTTCATGGAGTCTTGCACTCTTCTTCCCCTAAGGTGTTTTTGGAATCATGAAGATGTCTCCATCTCGGGGAAGATTTTTGATCTCTTGTTCACTCACACGTATGATGTTGAAGGCGAAGTGGCCTAGCCTGAGCACTTATATAACTTTCTTTTCATGATTTATGAGGAAGATGAGTTTTCTGACAAATAGGAAAAATTTTTGCTTGCATACACACTTCGCGAATCTGCATTTCATTGGGTGCTCAGCCTACGAGTTGAAACTATGCACTCATTTGAGCACTTTTGTGATCTCATTGAAGACACGTTCTATCATTTTGATGCAGACTATCTTGACCGGAAATTTTTACAACAAAGGAGGGCTCCGCATGAATCCGTTATTGAATTTTGGCAACGCTTCCGTGACTTGCAGTTTCAAGCTCTGAAGAGCTAGATGCAATTTACTTATCTTTGGGACCGGTTTGAGTATTCCCTTAAGAAATATGCCCATCCCAAGAGGAAGCTTGATATCAAGCCTTGCTCAACATTCTTCATTGATGGAACTGTGCAATCTCATGTGGGAGCGGACACTGTCTCAACTAACTGTTTTCCTCCCTCTCATTTAGTAGCTCCACCACTACCCAGTGATGTTAAGGATCATTCTCACACACCTGTTCATCCTTCACACTCTCCCAACATCACTCCACTGGATTTTCACACAGATTTAGTTGTGAGTCCTTCGAGTTCTCATATGCATTCTTTTCTTTGACCTCTGTCTTTGCACTCAAGTGTTCCTCTGGATGATGTTGTCTTGTGTTCGTCCATTCCAAACTCTTCACTTGTTGTGAATGAGGAACAACCCACTGACAGAGTTGGTGTTGCACAACCAACATGCGTTGTCATTCATGAAGAGTATGAGTGGGATCTTGAACATCAACACTTGGTGAAGGATGACTCCCTTCTGTCTGAGCCCCCTCCATTTTTTCCTAACCTTTTTGGTGAACCTGCCATCCATGATTTTGCATGTGTATCTTCATCCACGGATGCACCCATTTTTGGTCACGTGCAGGACTCACCGGATGTTTTTCCATCATTTGACAATGGAGAGGATAAGTTACTTGTTGAAAATCCACTTGATCCTTTATTTGTCTTTTCTGGAAACACAGAGGATGAGTTCATTCACTTTCCATCTACCCCTCTATGTGATTCATCCAACCATGAGGATGTCGACCAACATCCTGAATTTTTTGATCTTGGTTATTGTGATCTCTTCACCTCGTCATCCGATCACGATGTTGATTCACTCATTGTTAATCCGTATAAGACAATGGTCTACGAAGATCCATCTATCAACAAAGTAGAAACCCCACAGACTGTCGAGGCACTTCAACCTGAGTTGATTGTTATGTCAGGCCCTCCCTGTCCTGAGGTTGGTTTCGCTTCCGATCAAGAAATTTTTCAAACACTCAGGGTTCCTCAACACTCATATGTATGCACTCAATATCAATCCAACACTCAGATTTTACTTCCTCCACTCAAACTACATGATCCCATTGCTCATGCATTGGAGGAGTCTTACATTGCAAGCACTTGTGCGCAATGCAAGTTATCTTTGTTTCTTTCATTTGCTCGCATTTCACAGTCAAGAGTGTGCTTATGCTTCAAAGTTTCACGTAGTGTCACACAACACCATGATAAGTTCGCGGACTACCCATCATGCACATGCACTCACTTATGTTCTGTGGGCACTTTGAATCACGAAGTGTGGTTGTATTCATTGTTATATCTTTCTTGCTTGCTGGTTCGCACAACTGGGTTGCTCACGAACCAAGCCTTCACCAACATGGGTCTACCAATGTGCAGTGGCTGCGTTGGAAGTATCACTTCACGTAATTAGGCCCATGTACCATTAGTGTAGGAGTAGGAGAAGTGTTTGCTTTCGGTTGTACGCTTGCATGCTTGTTTGCTTACATGATTTGTTTACTTGTTTGTTTGCTTGCTTGTTTGTTTACTTGCTTCACTTTCATTTTTGTTTCTACTCTTGCTTTTCTTTATTGATTGTTAGTTTGTTCACTTGTTTCATTCATAGGTTAGTTCTGCATGAAACCATGTATGACTCTTGAAGCAAGCTGGGTAAAGTAGAAGAGGGCTTGTACAACTATCACTACTTGGTTATCTATCATCTTGCCTCTATATGATGAGCTTGTTAGTTTTATTCCATGATACGTCGAAGGAAAATACATATTATTTGAAGTGAACCTTGGTGTAAACAAAATGCTTCCGCGCTAACTAGTTTCACCTTCTCTAGTCAATTGTTTTTGGGTTAACCCTTGTCAGCTCAGTCAAGTAGAGTAAGGTAAGGGGGAAAACCTTAATAGGAACATTAGAGATACAATAAACTACTTCTCTGCCAGAACAACCTCTTCTGCTCTTAATAAGTTGGGATCCCTCTTCCACCTCTGAAATGAATAAGTGTTATGCACAGTGAAAAATGAAAAAAAGAAAAATGAATAAGGTGAAAGAAGAGAAAGGCTTCCTGCGTAGGTAGGTGATGCAAGTAACTCCGTCGGGGTACTGACTAGGCTCGCTGGAAGTGGAGCCATGCTTGTGTTCCTATGTGACTCCACCAGGGTACTGTCCAGGCTTGTTGGTAGTGGAGCAACACCAGAGATGAAACTAAGACTGTGACGACTATACTGCTTGTGCACCTATGTAACCCTCAACCCAAATCGAAACAACTGTGTTGCCTTGGCTTGGAATGTGTGTCAATCAACCAAGGGCTTGGTAGATGCTACATCTTACAATCAAGTTAGTGTGAAACCAAGATGAGCGAAAAACTGAACAATACTTCTGGAGGTGTTAGACTTGCTTTTCACGAACAAGGTCGCTTCAGAGAGCTAGAGTTCCACCAGTGTGTTTCCAAGTGTTGTAGTAGCTACAACTACCCTCCCAAATTTTTCCTTAGCCTGTTTTGGAGCCTCCCTACCAACCTTAAATAGCACTTTGTCTTGCTTCATCAATTACTCAAGATTCAGTGTTTTCCTCGCACAAAGGCAGCCCGTCGATCATAGTTGATCCATTCTCCTCACAGGCTGCTCACCCGAACTTGCTCCAGCTGCAGGTTGAGCAGCTTCCCCTTGAAAATTGTGCATTTCTGGAGGGAAACCAACCTTCCCTCCAAGAATTGCGCAATCCTCTCTGATAGCCTATTGGGCTCCAGGATTGCGCAATCCTCTCTGATAGCCTGTTGGGCTCCAGGATTGCGCAATCCTGCTAGCCAACCCTCCCAGCAGGATTTGCGCAAATTTTCCCAACAACAAACTATTCAGCCCAGGATTTGTGCAAATTTGGGCAAAAATCAGCTACTCTTCCTAGAAATTGCACAAATCTCTTGGGCATCTAGCCCAGATCCCAACCAAAAATGCACTTTTTTCTCCAGCAATCGAGCAGTCTCTTGCATGTGCAACTGAGTTGACCAGTTTCCTTCGGGACTGAGCAAAACAGACTTTCATGCATGGGCTACTTCTCCCAAGGTAACATGCAAAGGCATACCTTGTTTCAGGGATCTATGTTTAGCAGTTGGAGGTTATATGTAAGGAGCAATCCCGAAACCTCCCACCAAGTGTCTCTTCCCCTAGATTCGTGGCATGCGCATCACAACCTCGATGTTATCAAAACTCATCAACCGGATGCTACAGAGCTCATTCCTCACATCAACCTTGCATCACTGGCATCCCACATCACATCGAGAAGCAATCAACACATTCAGCTCAGTTGTTTTCGAGTAAGCCCGCTTCCCATGCCTTGTGTTGCATTTCTGTTGCTTTTCGTGTTTTCACTTGTGGGAGTACTATTTGCTTGATTTATTTGAACACTTGTTTTCTTTTACATGTATATTAGCTTGTCTTATCTCTCTTTCAGTTTTCGTTTCTATCTCATCACTATCACATGCATGAAATTGTTTTGCACGGACGTTCGCCCAACCCGCGAACTACCTCACCCACATGCATCTTGATTTGTTTGCTAAATATTTCATTCATGTTTTGCATGCACTGTTAATCACTTTGGATATCACTAAATTTCACCATGCATTCATTGACTTACTTGCTTTCATATGCCTGTCAGCGATTCTGACCAACCTTGGCCCGAGCTCTGCCTTCACCAAGGCTGCATTGCGCAAATTGGGAAGGGAAGGCTCACCTTCCTCTCTAGATTTGTGCATTCCTGCCTAGCATTGGCCTCCAATACTGTTTTGCGCATTTCTAGAGGACAGTGACTGCTTGGCCCAAAAAATTACGCAAATTTGTCCCTAGGCCAGCGGTCCTTCCCAGCTGGAATTGTGTATTACGCAATCCCAACAGTTGGCATCCAGACTAGACTATGCATTGTGTAGTTCCAGCAGTCAGTCAGTCTCCCAGCAACCTAGACTGTGCCTTGTGTAGTCTTGGTAGTCGGTCTCCCAACCTCCCAGCCTAAATTGCGCAACCTTCATGATCATGCACCCAGGTATGTTGCAAGTTGGTTCTCATGTTCATTTTGGTTTTTGACTAAAAAATTGCTTGTCATGAGTGTTTCCATGTCTTCAAGTATCCCAGGTGTTCATCTGCCTCTCAGCAGTACAGGTAGACTTGTTTCCAGGAGAGCAGAGATGAAGAAACCATTCAGGGCACACTTGGGGATGCAGTTGATCAAGTGTACATAGACTTGCCTACCCACGAAGACATCAAGTTGCTCGTAGACAAGGACATCAAGCAGTGGCATCATATCAAGCAGCATCATGAACAAAAGTTGAAGGCAACATACCGAATGCATCAAATGCAATGAATGCAGTGAATTTAAGTGGAAGGTCGTTGACAACACAGAGGCGGAACAAGGTTGCAAGCTCAAGCAGGTCCATTGATGATGAAAGAAAATTTGGAGACTTCGACTATGAAGTGGCTGCGCGACATGAAGATCGCGTGAAGGAAAAATATGGAACAAAGAAGGAGTTGCATGTGTTGAAGAAGCAACTCAGGAAGAACATGAAGTTGCACAGAAATATGAATGAGTTGAAACAAGAACTGGAACAGTAGTGGGCACAACATGCACTCACAGATGAAACTGCCCCCGTACAAGTTAAGGACCCATCCCAGTAGCTGACACAGAGTACACATCGTGAGCAGTGTTGTTGATCGCATGCAAGGTATTCAGTGACATGCACGTCATTGAGTGCACGCATGCAATCCAACCCATTCAACACACTCACCAAGGCGAAGAAAAGAAGCAAGTTCGACTGGGGTTGAACATGTGCTTCGGAAAGTTGATGAACGTGACCACCAGCACACACTTGAAGATCAACATGGACACTATGCATCAGTGTGTTTCCAGTTCAACCATACCCAAGAAGACCATGTGCATGTTAGTAGACAAGTTGGATGAAGGGGCGAGCCAATGCACCGGTTGCAACAAAGGCAAGAGTTTGCTTCAGCAAGATGTCACATGAGGTGCATGCACACCATCACGGACGACCAAGCTTCGCATCAGCTCACCACCTTCACCATCACAAGCATGTCAAAGAGTTGGTCTCATCACAGTGGGCCAAGTGTCAGTGATGTCTTGTAAGGCTTGCTCAAGCCATGTTGTCTCACATGAGTACATGTGCATTGCAATGTTGATTCATGTCAACTGTAAGTCGAGTGTCAACAGTTGGATGTAACATTCATGGAGTAGGTGAAGATTCATGAGGGTAGTTAAACTGTCACAAAGGAGGAATGTCAAGGGTCACCCCACCCTTTGTTTTAAATAGTCCCTCATAACTCATTGTATAGGCTTTTGGTTAGCCAAGCTTATACTAAGACTATCTTGAAGAATACTTGGACAGTATTGTAATGCGCCTTGGCTTCTCCATTGTACGGAGCTAGTACAGCTCTTTATAGGAACAAGCGGATGTGGCTGTAACTTTCCACTATTGGAGATAACATGTTTACATGGATGTATTGTATGATTGTGACTTACACTTCTTTATATAATAAGAGACAACACATTTTCATGCATATGTTGTTATTGTAGCTGGACTGCTCCTGTTGCTTTAATGATATATGTTGTTTAACTTATGTACTTATGTATGAACTGATTCACATGAATTATATGAATCTTGTTGTTAATGTGTTGCATATGTTGTTAATGTTGTCACCATCTTTGTCGATTGATGTGCCAGACATCAGACAAACCTTTCACTTGAACCTTTCCATAACAACTGTTGTATTCATCTCGGATTGATCCGTGAGTGTTGTATGTGTTATCTTACCTTATATGATGTGACTCCCACATATGAGTGGACTGCTTTGCTAAAAGTTGTGCATGTCCTTTGTGTTGTGTGTTCCTAGTCGAGTTGGACTAATTCCTTTCAACTTGGAAATCACCTTCACCTCCTTCCCCCTTCAAAGTGTTGGAACCTCTCATACACCTTCGCTGACTCACTGCATCAATCACACCCTTTCTGTTGACAGGGTGATTCTACTTGCCTTTGTGTGACATCGCAATCAAGGCATTACCTTACGACCCACTGCTAGGACTCCTACACCAAACGGTATAAGGTTTAATTGGGACTTCTTACCGATGAGATACCCTTGACATGTTGTTGATTCCAGCACCATCAACACATCCACTCTTGACACTTGACTTACACTTGACATGACTCAACATTACAATGCACGTGTATCCTGTTGGAAATAATACTAAGAGGGGGGGTGAATCAGTATTATCAAGTCAATTATTTTCTTTTTCAAACCCAGATCATGTACACTACTTCAGCTAGTTAAAACCGCGTATATACACAACTACAGATAAGGAAACCTGCGTATGCCATGCAGACTTATAATTTAATTTATCTTACAGATGCTGATCATTAATATGTGTATCAGAATCAAATAAACAGTAACCAAAAACAATGAAATAGAGCAGAAGACAATCACACACAAGAACACAAGATATAAGGTGGAAACCCAATGTGGGTGAAAACCACCTGCTGCAATTTGTCTCTATCTTCTTTTAATTAGAAACTTCTTTTTACAATGTTTCTATACTGGTGCAGTCCTTTACTAGTACGCAGGCTCGTACCTGCAGAGAGCTACAACCCTCTCTCGTTCTCCAGCTTTTCCTGGAAGGGAGCTACAACCCCCTTAGCTCTTGTACTAGTTGGGATACTAGTACGCAGGCTACTACCTACAGAAGGCTACAACCTTATCTTTGCTTCCAAGGACCTCGTTTCATAAATTTTCAAACTGGATCCATGAACATCAATCAATCATCAAGAATTTTTGCATCAAACAATCTCCTTTCCACCAATTAACACTGAATCAACTAGACACTTCTCTGACAGTTGTACCCAAAACACAGTAACAGTAACCACACACCAATTCTGAACCTAGAACACTGCAGCAATAAACAGAAGTAGCTAGAACACAATTCAAGAGACGTACGCTACTTCAATAACCAGAAACCTACGTGCATACGCTTCTGTGTTTGGACCAACCTGGGTATACGTTGTTTTTACTCACAGAACCAGCGTGTATACGCGCCTTCACTTCACTGAACCTACGTACAGATCTATAAAGGATAATTCACTCTTTCAAACATTCAAACTGTTAGCTACGTATACCAATAGGTTTCATGTTTCATGATTGGCAGGGGAAGTGCCAATATGATCTACTTTGGTGATGCAAAGATCTCATATTTTGGTGAAAGACACATGTTTACAGTTGGTTGATGTTGCCCCACTTCTGAATGGGTGATCCAACAGTCTAAGCTGGGTCATCCCATGTTTCAATTTTCTGTTGTAGATTAGAGAAAGAAATCTGTCCAAACAGTTCAATCTTGGCAGATAAAGTAGTTAGGTAGAGAAAGAAGGTTCCCAACTGTTTAATCTGGGGCCTTGGAAGCAATAAGGCTAGCCTTAGATAGAAAATCAAAAGAAAAGGCCAAAAGAAAAGAAAAGGAACATAAGGGTTTGCAAGTCTAAGTGCACCCTCCTTGGAGTAACAAAAAATGCTAGGCAATAGAGTGGGTAGGTAGATGGGGTCGCAGAAGCATGATTTCTTTTATGTCACTAGCCCAAGAAAAGGAAAAACATGGTGCCAGTGCAGGGCTCTTATTCAACAGTTTTACAGCAATACAATGAAGCATGTCTAACTCCCTGATTATCCCCCATTACATTCATTATTAACATCCCAATACTACCTATGTTCATGGAAGAAATCGAAGTCTTTTGTTGGTTCTTGTTTCTTTAAGAGCCACATTTCTTGTGTAAAATTCTTTTCATTTTGATCTACTTCCTAAACTAAGTTGATTTCATATAAAATTAGTGTTTTTCCCCCCTCATCCACCTCGTCCACTCATATTAACTCCTAATTTCTTACTATTTAAACTCCCTATACTCCCTTTCCCCTATTATTATGATAATACTATAGAAAAATCCCAAATATGTACATATCCCCTTCCCAAGCGTTATAGCTTTATATGTGGTCTAAAAGGTTTGAGCGCTAAAACATTAGAGCGCAATGCAAAAGGCACCGAGAGTTTAATTTTTGGGATTAAACCAAGATCCGCTTGGTTTAATAGCCTAACCCTATCTTTGTAAATAAACCCCTTATAACCCACTTTGCCCGAAAACATTGAAAAAACCCAAAATTTTCATCATATCCTAAAGTACCACCCGGGCGCGCATTTCAAAGAATACATTAAAATTTTCCCCGCCCGCTGCCATATTGTCCTTCCAATTTATTGACCCGTCGACCGTCGGATCTGGGCCTTCCCATCCGACGGCCCACATCCATATCGGGTCAGCCCCGATGACCGGACGTTACCTCCCGAGAAATGGCAGAGGGTGACGTCAGGCCTCTGCCACGCGTCGCTCCCAAATCTTATCGGGAGGCCGCCTGCCATTACCACCACCGTACCATAAGCGGTCCGATGGAACCGCTTACCACCCTTTGTATACCACCTGCCCACGTCACCGCTACGTCATCCCCACGTCATGTCAACTCAGCGCCGTGTCAGCGCCCGGCCCGCCACTGCTCTGACCTGTCCGCCACCTCACCAGTCCCCGTGGACCATTCACAGGCCGCCACGTCACCCCTTCGTACCCGACCACACCCCGATGACGTCATGCTGACGTCATCCAAAAAAAAGCGCCAATAACCCAAAAAGTCCATATTTTCGCCAAAATTCGTGTTTTTTGTCACTTTGGCCAAAAGAACTATTACTCTGGTTTGCATGCAAAATACGATCTTTTCGCCGCCAACCTGCAGAATTCAACTTAAAGACCATGGTCGCCTGCAAATTCGCCTCCATTTGTCACTATTGCCAAAGTTCTACTAGGTATTTATCCGAGTTCCCCTTCGCGCCTGGTTTTGAGTATAATTTACCAAGCAAGCATAAAAAGAGTGAAAATCACTGTAATTACCAGCAATTCTCCAGTGACCAGCTTTATTTTCAGTTGTAAGGTTGAAATTCGCCTACGGGAACCCACATTGAGCTAAATTTCCATCAATTAACTGTTAGTTCGCGCATTCGTGAACTTGAAACCTTGCTGCACTAATTCACCGGGAGAACAGTGTTACTAGCCCAACATTTGCTCATTTAACTCTGTTTGGAGCATTTCAGTTGCTCTCACCATAATTTACCCCGTATTTCCCTGCAATTTGCCTCACTCTTGCAAAAATACCCCTCGGAGTTGCTCTGTCCAGTAAAACAAGTCCTAATACAAATCAGAGTCCTAATTAGCCAAGGAAACACCAGTAGCACTGAACATTCCACCTTTGAATGCCCCACACAGAGAGTTAGAGTGGAAGGCCCTAGGTGATAAAGATTATCAGATGACAGAGTCATTCTCAATGAATTCCAAGTTTAACATTCATATGCTAAATGAGTTAAAGGCTCAACACCTCAGTGGAGCTGATATTTTAGGGATTTGGGACTCCAATTTTCCCATTTTCAACCTTCCTCAAGTCAATGTCCTTCCAGACCTGATCCATCGATGATGTTCTAGCTATGATCCATGTCAAAGAGCTGTTCTCAGTCCCTCAGGTTCAGTCTTGTTCCATATCACCCCTGAGGCCATAAATGAGATGCTACACTTTCACACTGCAAAGCCTCTAACTCCTCTTTCCATGATGGACTTGTTAAAGAAGGGGGGCAAGCTGTCCAGTGCCCAGATCATCAAGATTAATCAATTATTTGTTCAGCCAAGCTCTGAAGCTATGAGAACACCTCCTATTGGAAATCCATATCTCAATGACTTGGGCAAAATGCTGGTGGACTTGATCAGTTATGTCCTAGGATACAGGTCATGTGAGGATGTTGATGACACCATTATGGCCATGCCGTCCATTTTTTCCCCTGGAAAGCCTCCTGCTGTGCACTATGATTATGCTGCATACATTGCCAATAAGATTCATGAGCAACTGATGAATCTAGAAAGTGAAAAGGTGTTTAGATACACCTCATACATCTATCACTTGTTCTTATTTTATCAGCCTGACAGTTTCCCTATTCCTCTCAAGAAGCTTGATGCTCAGGGAAACCCAAGGTCTGTGGTATTTTGGACTTCAGTTTTTCATCACACCTCCTGTTCACCATACACCTATTGTGAATTCATAGACCTTTTTATCCATCCAGCTATGACCTTGTTATTTGGTGTCCCTCCTCCAAGATTGACCGATGAGATGCAAAGAATACTCCAGCTCTCAAAGGCCTACAGCATTGGTGATTGGTACTTTTACCAACACCATACAGTAATCAGAATATATGGCTGTGAGTTGAACCCTTATAGGCTGCCAAGATATGTCCCTATGAGACTCTTTGCCTTGGAGTATTTCAGGCAGTTTGGAAATGCAGACCAGGTCCATTTCCACAGTAAAAACAAGAAGGTGCAACTAAAAGTCAGGAACCAGCTAGGCCCATTTCTTTACAACAAGAGGGAGGAGGGATGGAAGGAAGCAGATAGGATCCTAGAGACCCTCCAATTGCAAACCAGTTTCCGCTGGGTACCTTATGACCCTAATCATTTCATTTCTCTCAGGAGGGTAAAACATAAATTGGGTAGCTATGCTCACATCAGATTGCCTCATATTGAGAAATATGCCAATTTGTTAAGTTGGAAAGAGGGCACTCTAGAGGAGGCAATCACTAGAGATAAAATGCTACAAAGAGAGGCAAAGAATATTGAGAAAGAGGCTGACTTGGAAACTTGTGGGCAGGTTTCCTCTTCCTATCAAAGGCAACTTGGAGCAGCTGCCTCATCCTCTACAGCCCACCAGCAAGCAGCTAGAACTATTCATCAGGAATCCAGCAAGGGTAAAGAAAAGCAGATGGAGCAGGAACAACCACCTCCTACAGCAGAACAGCAAAAAGAAGAGCAGCCAATGCAGCAAGAAGAAACAGCTGAGGCCCCAAAAACCAAAGAGCAGCAGGCACAAGAAACTGTGCCTCCTAGGCAAGAAACTACAGTGGAGGCCTCGGTGCTTCAAACTCCACAGAATGAAGAAAGAAACCGAAAGAGGGATAGA